>CM028918.1:5590000-6961250 GCA_016801845.1 Polydactylus sextarius
AAAGTATGAATTACATTAAATTATCATAGAAGTGTTTGTATAGATGTGAACATTTAATTGTGTTCACCTTCATTTATTCTTAATGTAAGAATAAACCTCAAAAAATGTAAAGGCAATCCCCCAGGAGTTAGTTGTTAACCACTGAAAGACTTTTATTTTGAAGGGAGAGTTACCTGAGACCTTATATCCCAGGAAATTTGTTTGGGGTTAGTGGTACTAGAACAGGTAGCAATTATATTCCTGATAAATATATGCTCAGATGTCGAGGTTTTACAAGTAGATATGTTGAGCTAACTTTTTCATTATTTCCTTTTTTGTCATCAGGCCGATCCGATGAGTGAATTCCTCTGAGATGCACTTGTACTGTATGTGACTGCATCAGTGGTTTCTGAGGTAATAGGGGATATCACATCCTTTATGCTCGCTGAGGAATCAGGAAAGCTGTTCTGGTCTGCAGCACCATCATGAGCCCAGATTCAGTATTACATTTAGATGTAACGTGCCTATAAAACATACACCACAAATCAACCTCTCTCTCTCTCTCTCACACACACAACTTGCAAGCTCTAGCGCCACCATCTGGTCAAAATTGGCTGTGTTCATGTTTGCAACTTCTGTCCCATGTGGGTCAACTGGTACAGTTGGAATCGTATCTCAAATCTTAGCAACGCTTTGACATATCTTAACCAATCTACGTGTATGGACTCAGGATCCTGACACTAGGGGACGCTGTAATTAGCTAAAATGTGTCTTAGTTCATGTCTTGTGTATGGATTTAAAACTTGAAGGTGCAGTAAATGATTTTTTTTGGTGACATCACTTCTGTTGTTGTTTGTACTAAACCAAACCAAACCTTTACTTGTCACGTCTGCTGATGTTGTGGGTTGTCCCATTAATGGCACTTGCCAATTTCTCATGTAGCCATGGTTACATTGGCCTATTTGCTGCTTGGCCTGCTCAAGAAAAGACAAGAGATGCAATAAAAATAAAGTAGATCTTTGAGACCAAGGCCATTTTTCTGGATAATGCTTGTGCTAGAAATATATACAAATCATTACACCAAAATACATCTTTACCTATCAGGTTCAAGGAATAATCACACCTCTGTGTGATTTACAGCTTTCAATTCCCTTTGTCAGAAATCAGCAATTATCAACAAAATATGAGGTACGTGACATACACCTGATACTTAAACTTATAAAGAATACAGCGAGAAACACAAGTCTGAAAAAAGAACGGGAAGTTTAAAAATACAAAACAAAATGCATCCTGTGGTAAAATTACAGTAATGAAATATTCACAAAAAATATCAATCATCCCAACATAAAGTAGGAACTGCTTACAAAGTACTGTAGCAAAATTTGAGAACATGAAGTCAAAAGAAGAATACGAAGCTTGTGGAAAATTGGCCTTTATCAGTGACTTTGATAAGTCATAGATCAAGTCACCTTAGAAGACTCTCGAACTACATCTATTTTTGTGAAACTGGGTTAAAAAAATCTCATCTTTCAGTCAACATGCTCTTTATGTACAGATTCACATTACTAAAGCTTTCTATGTATCATCTTTTATCAGTGGACTGTCAAACACCAGGCTCTTATGTGATCAACTTTCATGGTTGATTCACAAATTCACCATCTGCGTTCAAAATAACTGCATTATGGTAAAACTAATATGGGAAACAATTACTTGCTCTTGTTTGATCAATGGACGCTCAGTATTCTGACCTCTGCTTTACCATGATTACCCGAGAGTCTGGTTCTGTGTTCACACTACTCTCAGAGTCTGAACACACGGTTTTCGAGGAACATCCAAGGGTTCCTGCAGGTTCACGTTTCACTAGATGGTCCAAATCCTCTGTGAAGTGATAATTTTCTTCAGTATCTGGCTCTTGTTTTATAAAACCATCATATAGATCACATTTCTCCTGTTTAACCTCTCCATTTCCCTGGAGATCCTCATTGTTGGACCAAAAATCCTTCTCAGTTTTGACATCATGAAAATAGACACGACTGACATCTGAGTGGTATTTGATTTGTCGCACGGCTGTGCTGTCGTCTTCTTTGGTTGCCTCATCTAGGTTGTCTGTGGAAAATTGGACACACTTGTTATTTTGCCTCTTTGGTTCAGAGCATGATGCTGCGCCTTTAGACATAAAAGGCAATTTGAAGACTTCATTTGCTCTGCGTAAATTTTTTAGATGTGTTTTGGCCATGGTTTTGACTTTAGTTGCCGTAGCTAAGGAAAATTCCCAGCGTCTGTGATGTTGCGAACTTAGGTCGAAGTTATAGTTCAGGATGTCATACAAAGTGTCTGGCAAATAGTGTCTCATTTTCTTTGTTGTAAATTTATAGATCTCCATCACTACAGCTCTCGTTAACAGATTCAAGGGCAGTTTCTCTTTGTCTGCCGATTTCGATGTCACATCTAGGTCCAGGCCTATTTTTGAGCAAATGGGAAAGAAGTTTTCAAGTCTTGGTATACTTTTCTGTGGTTTTACAAAACTGATATGACCACTGGGCAGTGTGGCTCTTTCCTTCTTTATTTGCAGCGCCAGCTGTCTGTTCTGACTCCTGTCCTTCCACTCACGTATCTGCAAGTCAGATACCTGTTTTTTCATATTTCCTCCGCGGTCTTTGGGAGTACACGGCTGAACAACAAAAACTTCACTGAACCAGTTGGGCGTTTTATTTCGGTAACCTGTCGTACTCTGGAACAGAAAAGCAGCATTTACATTTTGGCTCTGCTTGCCAAGTTTGAAGTTGTGTTCAAGAATATCATTAATGATCTTGTGTTTTGTTCCACACAATCTTTTGGCAAATTTGTACACTTCCTTCATAACCCCATGCGTCAACATATCCAGGCTGAGTTTCTCTTTTGGTTGATCTTTGTCCACCCACAGACTTAAGCCTATTTTCTTGCAGTCACGGTAAATGTCCATTGTCACCTTCTCTACAGCTTGCAAAGCAGGAGACAGATTCTTCACAGACTTTTCTGCTGAGCAGTTTTCCTCATTAGAGACCGTGTCAGTGGCTTGTGGATGAGGATGTAACATATGATCTGGATCAGATTCATCCTGATGAAGCTTAGAATTCCTGTCTTGAAAGCATTTGGGGCAATATTTCACTCTTGGATACATAGATATGTCTATGCGGTTTGGGTCAGGGAGCTCAAAGGGAATTTTCTTTCGTGCGAGGATGGATTTTGTAGTTAATTTCGTCCCTCTGATTCTATCCAAAACCTGCCGAGCAAAAATGCTTTGACAAAACTCATTGTTCAAATTAAGAGGGAAATTATAGTTTAGTATCTCTGCAGTGAAGTCCTTTTGGGCTGACAACAATTCTGTAGCAAAGATTGTGAGTTCAACCATGATGCCATTGGTCAGTAAAGTTGGATCAAGATTTTGTTTGATTCCAGATCCTACATTAAAATCAATGCCTATTTTCTTGCATCTGGAATAAGAGTAAAATGGACACTGTTCTCCATGAGGCACCGAGAGGATGTGCTGAATCCGATTTTTCCTAACTTTCCACAGCATTAAGTTGAATTCATTTTGTTGTTCAGTGTCAGTGGTGATGACTTTGTTTTTATCTACGGTTGGAGTCTGAGAAGGACCAGTGTCACATGAGACCAAACTTGGGTCATTCTGGCTACTTTTTCTCACCATGTCTGAGAAGTATGCTGTTGTCATTCTGCTATTCAGTTTCTTAGTAGATGTCAAAAAGCTTATCAGATTTCGTTTCTCTGTTATAGAAGAAATTCCAGCGAGAATAGTTTTAGCAAGCTCAGAATCTTCATTTTGCTGATGAAGATCAAAGTTGTGTTTGATAACATCAATACAAAGCTGCTCAAATGTTCCACACAACTTTTCTGCAAAGTTTGCCACTTCGTTCATTGCTCCATTGGTCAATGTGTTAATCTCAAGTTTTTTATTTGGTTGACTGGAGATTACATTTAGCTTTAGACCAATTTCTTTGCAGAAAGGATAAGGGTTGACACTCAGATCTTTCATTTCTGCATCTAAACCAGGACGATATGCAGAAGCAACATCACTCTCCTCCTTTATTGACAAGCTGCTGAGGTCACTGCCTGTGCTCTGATCTGCTGTGTTAACTGATGACAAGGGAACAGGAAGTTCAAAAACCTTATTTGAGAATTTGACTGCATCCTCACTATTTTCAAGCTGTTTTACTCTGTTCATGACTTCATATGCAAAAGTTTTCCTCTGACTTTGGCTCCACAGACCCAAGTCAAAGTTGTGCTCAAGAATCTCCATGAGAAAATCCTGCTGGGATGAGTTTATTGCTAAGGCAAATTTAGCAACGTCAACCATGATGGTATTAGTCAAAGAGTCAAAACTGAAGTTTTGCTTTGGGCCAAATCCAACATCGAATTCTAGACCAAATTTTTTTGACCTGTGGAATCCAAAGTACTCTCTGTCCTCTAAAAAAACGATTTGTTTCACACGGTTAGCACGCAACTTCCACATGTTGCTCTTCGTTTCCATCTCTTTCTCATCCATATCACATACGTTTGGTGCATCAGGCTGACTGGCACATGGTGAGTTCGCATATGTGTTCACTCTTGACAAACTGAATGACTCACCACTAGTAGTGTTAAAAAGTCCATCTGTACCCAGATAGCTTGTTTCAGATTCTTTGCAATTGTCAGATGTCGCTGGGTTTTGTGATTCACTGTCATTTTCTGACTCTGTGGCTTCATCTGAGTCTAAAGGACACATGTAACTGTAGTCGACCTCTTCACCTCCTGCAGTCTCCTCCTGATCGGCCTGCTGTCCCCTGAGCCGCTTGGAGAGTCGTTCACTTGTTCGAAGAGGCCTCTTCACCGGTTTACTTTTTACTGTGGTTCTCTTCTTCTGAACGGACCGCTCTACCCTGAGCTGCTTGGTGACTTGTTCACTTCTTCGAAGAGAGCTCTTCACCTGGTCACTTTTTACTGTAGTTGTTGCTTCTGTTCAGACTGCTCTGCCCCGAGACAGCTCTTCACCTGCTTACTTTCTATACCAGACTGTTTTTCGTTTGTCCCACTTTTAAATGGATAAATCAGACCTCCCACATTGAACTGTGCTGGTGCTTTTTGACAGGGGTTTATCTGAATGGGAAATGACTTAGAACTACGGCTTATCTTATACTTTTCTTTTCTTATGCTATTGAGACATTGCTTTCTCTTCATCAGCAAATGTAACGCTTTGAACCAAATCTTAAGTTTCTCCTTTTCACCTTCAAATTTAAAATTGTGCTCTAACACACCGAGAATAATAGCTTTGCAGTTTGCAGTCAGCACTCTAGTGAAGTGTAGTAGTTCTATCATCACACCCTTTGTCAATAAACCCAGATCTAAACTTTGTTTTGAATCGACATTAAGGTTCAGACCAATTTCTTCACAACAAGGGAACGAGCGGGGAAAACATACTCTGAACCCTGAACTTCATCTTCAGCGTCACTGTCATCCTCATGCGATTCACCTGTTTCTTCTGTTTTTATATTTTCTTTAGATGATGCTTGTGAACACTTCACACGTTCACTTTCATCAGTATCATCCATGTTCATCGGGAAACTGTCAGTCTTTTGCCCTGTAGATGCCATGTTCAGTCCATTTTTGCTGTTGCTGTCACATTCTGGCTCAGACAGCATGTCGAAGAGGAGAAATACTTCACGTTTGTCGTCAACAGGATTTTGTATCAAGTCTTTGATTTTGTGTTGAATTTGTGAGGTAAACTCAATCCGCTGTTGCTCATTTTTCAATCCGAGATCAAAATTGTTCTGCAGAATGTTTGTGATAAACTGCCATTCACTCGTCTTTACTGTTTTTGCAAAATCATAGAGCTCAAGTATGACATCATTTGTCAGTGACTGTAAATCCATTTTTTTGTGTTCTTTGGATCCAACATTAAAATCTAATCCCATTCTACTGCTGTGATGGAAGGGCTCTGAATGTTTTGAATATTTCTTTACGTGCATAATGCGCCACTCCCAAACTGTGTTGGCATCCATCTTTTTATTGTCCTTAAGACTTGACTTCAATGTCCTTCTTTCCTGTATGTGATAGAGGGAGAACAATGTTTAAATATTATAAACACTATGATACTCACACATTAATACATTCATGTTTAGAGACTAACATGACAGAAATTTTACAACTCAATGGAGCAGGCAACTTGGCTCTATTCACACTTAGCTTAACATACATTTTAGATACTCTAATTACAAGTGGACAGTATGGGCAGATGTGCCCTGAGCCTCACTGCAGAACCAACTACTGCTAAGTGATGTTCTCTGTGTAAATTAAAGGCTGTGACCCTTCATATTTGGTTGGTTCTCAAATCAATTTAGGCTGGCTTCATCCAAACATAACAACAACAGAGAATTACAAAAAAGTCTGTGAAGAGATATCATTTCAGAGACATGTATTACATCCTGGGTAATTTGGTTCACTTGGAACATACCAGGAAACAGACCTTGTCTGTTTTGTTTCCTCTTCTTCTTCATTTACTTTCCAGCAGACTTGACATGGGACATGACTTTGTGCGCCCAATTTTGGACTCTGCAGAACAGAAATGATGCATATGTTTGAAAGTGGTCAATCGTGACACATCCTAATGACAGGTGTGAATGCTTGCTTGGATACCTAATCACAACTGTCCATTTGGGATGGGATCACCCAAGATTTGAGGGACAGAGGCCACTATAAACTTTGTGCTGCAGGTATTATAACCAACAACAGGGTGCTTGCTCTTTTTCCACATAAAAATTCCAGACTTTTTCCAGACATTTTCAAAAGGTCTTGGGGAAAACAATACTGGAAACCAGTATTGTTTTCCCCAAGACCTTGTTTTCACATACTTTTATACTTGTGTGCCTATTCATTTGGTTGAGATTCTACCTGTGTTTAGTAGAAAAGTTAATTTTACTAAAGGTATGAATAAATAAATCCATAATTCATTCTGGTGTTGATCTCAGTGCACTAGCAGTCAGACTTTATACTTTCTTTCTTTAGAGATGGCTCACCAGTGCTGCCTCTCAAATGCTGGCAATGTCTGTGTTTTTGGCACAAAACGTACAATATGCTTTTGTGTTAAACTTAGCGTCAGGATGAAATCCAGTTTTTAAACTTCGGTTGCTGGAGCCATAAGTTTGAGAACACACAACGACCAATTTCTGCTGACAGAACTGAGCGAGCTACGTGTGTGACTGTCTCCACTAAAACACACGAACGGCCAGAAGACGTGGTTTAGTATCAGTATGTGACCAGGTAGCGAATTCAAAACAATTTTATATGCTTTTCCTAATGCATTTATTATTTTACAAGATAATGTGCCTTTGAGCATACTCTAAAATTCGACTGTAAAAGAAAACTTTTTCCATACATTATTAAGACTTTCACACATAATTCCAGACTTTTCAAGTTCTTGAAAACAGTGTTGCCTAATTCCATACTTTTTAAGACTTTCAAGACCTACACGAGCACCCTGAACAAGGCCACAGAAACTGGGGCTTATTCTATCAAGTTAAAGTCTTTGGCAATTGCACACAGACAATTACACCACCAAAATCACCACATGGTCTAATACATTGGGTCTTGCTGGTGAATCCATGACAAGTGTCTAGATGGAGTCACAGATTCGTGTATAAATCACAAGCTGTTCACATAATTTGTTCACATAAGTATAAAGGCATTCACTTAACATATCCACCACAGAGACAAGAGATAGTTAAGTTGGGCTGCATTCATCTCCCAAAGCTTGTGTAAACCACCTTGCACATTGGATTTTATATGCATTTTCATGTTCTTATACTATGTGTCTAAACTGCCAAGAGGCACAGTTTGTACACAGTATGTTAAAAAGTCTCTGTTTTGTGCATTTCACACATTTGGAAGAAATTATTAGTTTTACTAATACAAATATAGACAGGAAAGCAAACATTGTAAGCAGCCCACATCTCAACAGTTAAACTAAACTGAATCAACACATGCACTTTGTTTAGATTGCATCATACCTTGTGCAAATATAGTAAACTGATTTTTTCCAACACGTTGAGCCAACATTTGATATCAGCATCTTGGGCAAACTTGATCAGCGGGTCCTAGGATGGAAACATTTGAATTTTAAATGATGCATTCACAATATCGACCATTGATCGATGAGAACCGATCATCAAATCTACCTTTGTTTGCTTAAAATACAAAAAAATAAATAAATAAATAAAAGTGTCGTCTCTTATTAACGTGACCAACCTTACTCTTCAAAACTGTAAGAAATAAAGACGCGCTAAGCGGAACAGGTTCACAATAAAGGTTTTGCAAGTGATGCGTTGCTTGCACTTGTGCATCATTAGCTGATAACTTATTTCTCGTTTACACTCGATTTCATTAGAAAAAAAAAACTGCTTCGTATTTGTCGCATACTCACCAAATTCAAACCGAAGAGCAACGTGGGGATTACGACCACACGACGACAAGATAAACACGTTCATAAACACTGTCGTCACATTTAAATGGTAAAATCTTACGAAACGAAGGAAAAACGAAGCAAAGAATCCACAGGAAGTGACGACATGACGTAAGGAACGCGAGATCTTCAAAATATAGTGAGGAAAGAATTAATTTACGTCATTTTAATTAAAGATATTTATATCTTATATCTGCTAAACTAAATAAGTCAGTTTATTTTATGCATTCATGATTTTTATACATTTTTCATTCTTTCCGATGAGTAAATAATAATTAGAGTCCAAACTGAGCAGGCTACTAGTTTATTTCAGAAAAAAAAGAAAACATCAAACCACTTAAATACACAATTTTTTAGCCAATTGCTCCATGAGGAAAACTTAAACTTAAACTATCATTCATCTGTTTTAATCAGAAAACAAAGACATTAATCTAACAATTTAGAATTTCAATGCAGCGAAGGCCTTTGAGGTTGAGCTTCTTAAAACAAAACAAAGAGGGCAACAGTCCTAACAGGCCGACATGTTGATTTTCTGACAAGCTTTGAACTTCAAAAGTGCAAATGTTCAATCAATATTTGAAAGAGAAATGATTTGACTACACAGAAAACAGGTATCTGATCATCTTGTTGTCTGGATGCTGTGTAGAGAAGTTTGACATACCCGCTATGTTTTTATCACCTTGAAAACTTTAAACACAAACTACATCTGAATTATATTTATAGATTTATGTCTGAATGGATACTAAACGTGAAATAACTGCACACTGCTGCTTGCTTGCACACGGCGTTAGTATCCTCTAGCCACCACAGTTGAAAATGTACCATTTTCTTTATTCTGTATCAGCAGCCTATAGTGTTGTGCTACTTGGCGTGTTCAGAAAGCTCTGAAAAGCTGGTTGGGCAAGTATCCTAGATGGAGGAAAGACGTCTGAGCTTCTCTCTCAAGGCTAGCCAGCTCCTGGACTGTGGGAGCTAGTACATCCACGTGACCCTTGTAGTTACCACCTAGAAAAGAGCAACAGGTTTGGTGGTCAAACTCAACATTCACGGCAATAACAACAGATATTTTGGTTGAAGCAGAGTGATATTGTTATCACTCTATTACACATACCTCCCAGTGCTCTGCGCTGACCGTATGTAACCTTTCCATCAAACTCATCCACAGGTACTTTAAGGTCCGGCTCACACTGGGTGATGGTGCACTTCAGATGTTCCTCAATTTCTGAGAGAAGCTGTGAAAAAGAGGAAAAAAGTTATACAGATGCATCTGTGAGAGCAAGATGAGGTGTGAGGAAGCACTAAGGTTTCACATTGAATATATTGGTTTATACACATGACAGATTCTCTGAGCCAAAGGGTGCAGTTTCTGCCATGATGACAAATGCATCTGCTGGTGATCAAATCACCAAATGTCCTCTGGTGTTGTATTTCAAACCGTAATTTTAACTTTATTCACCTCTTTCTCATTGTACCAGATGGTGCAACCACCGTCCTCCTTCAGCCGGGTGTTGTAGCAACCTCTGCCTCGATTTGCGCAAACATGGTACCACACCTGTACGAATTTAAATGCGCACTTACAACCATTTTCAACAATGACACTGATTAAAGTCAAGAATAACAATCATTCACCTTACCTTCTCTTTTTCCATAGCAACTAAAGAGATGGCCAGTCCCATTCTATGAGTTATGGGAAAATTACA
Organism: Polydactylus sextarius; assembly: GCA_016801845.1. Taxonomy (NCBI): domain Eukaryota; kingdom Metazoa; phylum Chordata; class Actinopteri; family Polynemidae; genus Polydactylus; species Polydactylus sextarius. The sequence goes on from CM028918.1 coordinate 5,600,171, forward strand.
CAATTTTAACTGTATTACAGTCGTCTGTAATATATTAAAAAATTTAAATATCAACACTGATGCACAAGGTTATTTACCTCTCAGCTCTTCCAACTCTGCCGATACGATGGACATAATTCTGCTTCTCATCTGGCAGCGTGACATTAATCACTGGAAAAAACAAAACAAAGATTAATGTGAGAACAGGCGGTGTTGCATTGTATTGTAATGTAATTACATTTTTTAAATGTAAGTTTTATATTTCCTCATCTCACCGTAAGGAACTCCATGGATGTCAATTCCTCTGGCAGCCACATCTGTGCAGATCAGGAGCCTAACCTCTTTTCTCTGGAAAAAAAAAAAAAAAACAAACAACAACAACCACATTTTAAGATCTGAAATAACCGGCTATAAACCTGTGAGAGAGCATCATTACGGTTGTTTTACCTTAAAACGTTCCAAGTTATTCTTCCTCTCATTGGGCTTACGATCACCGTGGAGACACACACAAGAAAACTGGTGACCTTTATGGTCTGGACCTGGACAAAAGAAATCAAGACCGAGTCAAAATTGTTTATTCTTAACTGAGTGCATGCAACCTAAAATGTCTCTTGACTTTTCAAAAGCATGATCTAATATTTAACTAATGCCCCCAACCTCCTCCTTGCTGGATGAAGTACTGCTCCATGTTGTCACAGTCGATCTTGGTGCGACAGAAGATGATGGCCTGATCCATCTTGTGCTCTTTAATGGCCCTCACCGCGTACTCGCCCTTCAGCACCTTTATGGCTTCTGACCACATTTCTAAAATATACACGCAATTAAAGATGTGTGTTTTTATTCATAATCACAGTAATAGTCAAAAAAGCTGCTGCTTATCTGTGCTTACCTGCAGAATTGCCTCCTGGTCTGGTGTTATCTTTGGCATGAACTTCATCAGTCTACCCAAAAAAAAAAAAAAACAGATTAAAAAGAAGACAAGTCAGTTAACATGATAATCTAAACCAACAGAAAGACAAGGCAACAAACTAGAGCTCCATCACTTAAGCTTATATAAACATTTGGTTCTTCTTTGGGTGTGTCTTTAAATCACTAACCCTGATGTGGTTCTTGCCCAGGCGCTCCCACAGACGGTCACTTTTAGGATTGACGGGCACCACCACATGGTGGACCGTCTCTGGAACAGAGTCCTCGCCCTTCAGGTCGACCCACGTGGGAAAATGCATGATGCGCTCAGACAATTTCTTCACGTCAAAGGAATGCAGAGTGGCTGAGCAAACAATCACCTGGGAAAATGATGAATCAAACAGTATGTAAAGACAGTGTGCACTAATAAAAAAAAAATTATGGAATTATGGATTGAAACACATTGTTCCTACGCTCCGTCTGTGTTACCTGCAGTCTCTTTCCATCAGAGGTGACTTGTGGAATTTGGTTATGGATTCTGTTGATAAAATCTGTGTAGCCTGCAGACAAGAGGCCATCCTGAAGAAACAAGAGGACCCAATCAAATGATTAGTGGCATCAAGATAGTAGCTGTAGACTGTAGACGACATGGTGTTACAGTTGTTTATAAAGGTGCAAGAACATATATAACAACATAGGGCAAACATACACATTCATCCAGGACCAGAAAGCGGACTTGAGACAAACTGAGTTTTCCAGTAGATATGAGGTCATCCAGTCTGCCAGGGGTTCCCACCACAATGTCGATCTGAAGCAAAGACGACATAAAGAGGGTAGGAAAGATAAACAAGGAGCAAAAAACATTCCTGTCTTTAAAAACTGCTTGAGGTCTGTGGGTAACAGTGACTAAAACCAACTAATTGTTTGGTAGATGCCACGTACCCCCTGTTCCAGAGCTGCAAGCTGCTCTTTAGCAGCGACACCACCAATCACAAGCAGTTCCCTGCAGGGATAGATGAATAAATTATAAATTGATGCCAACATTTTACTTGAGCACTCCCCCTGCTGGTGAAAAATTGGAATTACTAATACACTGAAAGTGCAGCAAATGTAGCTCACTGGATTTCAAAATAAAAATCAATGCCAGCTCAGTAGAACCTACCTTAGTTTGGGATTATCCACATATTTCTTAAATTGTTTGACATTGTTGAGAGTTTGCTCGGCTAACTCTTTAGATGGCTCGATGATCAGGGCTTTGGGAGCATTGGATACTGCTTTCACTTGACTGATTTTAGCTGTGCCTGCATAGAAATGAAATGGGAATTTGTATTTATTTAAACACAATTCTTATTCAACTTTAAGTTTTTTCCACCTTGTTTCAGAACATTGATTTGCTACATTTGCATCAAACCCACCTGTCTGAGAAGATTTGACCATGTGACCCTCTGTTGCCTGATCCAGGGCAACAAACCCAGCCTTTGGTGGGTGTTTAAAGCTCTCTCCTCCAAAGTTGAACTTCAGCTCTGCATTCTGGCACAAAAAATGTATGGTGTTCACGTGTCATCCACTAGTTTATACTCTACCTTTACTTTAAATTATTTTCTTGCATTACCTTCAGCACACAGGAGGCAAAGAAAGCCTGATTCCTTAGATTTTGGGAAATTTCAAAGGCCGTACCAAGATCATTACCTGCAAAATACCAGGGAGAAATGAGCAAGAAAGAACAATTTTGCTCTTTATTATCTATCTTAAATGTCTTACATAGTCATGGTATAAAAATTAGAACTAATGAGACTGCACCATTTTTGGAGAAGGAAATTTGACCCTTTTCCATATCCAGGTAGCATCCGATAGTGTCATGCATGGTGAACTCCTGCAAAGAATAGAGGAGGAAGAGAAGAATATTTTTTCTTATTAACTAGATTATATTCAACATTTGTACAGATCTAAATATCATGGTCCTTCATCAACTGTTACCTCTCCATAGCTGTCAAACTGCTTGTTGTTGGATTTCTTTCCAGTCCCTCCAAACCCAAAGCCATACTTATCAGTACCTGTAAAGAGAGGATTGAATTAGTGTCTCATTTTAGCTGTTGTGTGCTTTGCAGCATGGAGATTGAGAAGAGAAGAGGAGCATACCCAAATCCAGTGCTGCCTGACTGGTGGACCAGCCTACACGGCACAGGCCCTGATCATTGCAGGTCACCTCATAATAGTACCTCCCTGAACACAGAAACACAGAGTTCTTGTTAGTCTATTAAATATATTTGCAGACTCCTTATGAAATGCATCTCATCCTAGCTGAGCTTGGTTTAAATCTCATTCCATTTGAAAGTACTTGTGTCCATCACACACCTTTGGTGACGCCCTTTGTAGAGCGACAGCCATGCCACTCTTTGAACTCCCTGCTCTGGCAGCACAGGCCATCTGGACCAATTGCTGTAGAGGTATAAAAAAAAAAGTGAAAATGAGGAGAGGTGACAAAACTGAATTATAAAAAATGGTTAATGACTGGTTAGACTGCCCTCCAGTGCTGGATTATGATAATACATGCTTATTTCATAATCTGCTCTTACCAAAGGCTGTGCTGCGGTCGTAAGGATTCATCTGCCAGTTGTTGAAAACTGAAGGAAAAAAAAGGAAACAACAGTTCAAACATGCATATGATAATGTAAAGTTCTGTACAATGTAATGGACACATTTTAGCTGCTATATCTATAACAGACTGTAAATAATCAAGTCACTAATATTAAAGAAAACTCACTGGCTCCTCCGGTCTTGACAGAAGCTCTGCCCTTCTTCCCTTCCTGCTGATCCTTCAGCGTCTCATAAACAATCTGGATCACTGGGATACTGAAGGCCTGACGAGGAAAAGTATCACGCTTTAGCTTTTTCATACTACACTTTACAAACAATATTAAATGCAGAATGCAGGTGATTTACACTTGTATTTTAAAACTGTCCATCAGGTACTTACTCCTGTTTTACCGCTACCAGTTTCTGCTGCCTATAAAAAGAGAAAAAAAACACATGTGACACTTGTTGTGTGCTATAGTTTTGTGTCAGAGATTGGAAGAGGCCATCATTTAAAAAACTTACCATAAGTACGTCTCCTCCACCAAGAATAAGGGGAATAGACTCTGCCTGGATGTCGGTAGGTAGCCTGAAATAAAATAATATGAATAAATCTAGTGCTAACAAGTAGCAACAACATGGATATATATCACTGATGTGCACGTCAAACAGGCAGTTCAGCCTGAGTCACTTACAGCCAGTCCATCTCCTCCACAGCCTGCGCAATTTCAGGCATAACGCCCATTTCTGTTGAGCAACGACCATGTTTAATGAAACAGTACGCAAACGTTGTTCTTATAAAATAATTTGGAATTAAATTTAAACACGAATGCTGCGTCAACGTAGTGAAATTCAGTTAAATTCCTTACCCGAAAACGCTGCCATTATTGCTGCTACGAATACAACCGAACCGGATGTAACGTGTTCACAGTCCACGGCCAAGTACGACTCCTTTAGTGGTCCCCCCCAAACGGCGTTTGATAATAGTTCCGGGTGACAAACTAGTTCCTAAAATAGATTAAAGCCCTACATCATTCATACATTATGATGTCATGTATGATGCATATGTTTTGGTTATATTTCCACGTCAACATATAAAAAGTCACGAAATAAAACTGCACTCTCTACTTGATGGCTACATTTTCCAAACGCCGTCCCGTGATAAGATTGTCCCTCGCTGACCACCGTAGACCTTTGACAGCTGGCTCAAGTAAACATGGCTGAACTATGTCCTGTTGAAGGCGAAGATGAAAATATTTTATACGACTTGCTTGTTATTACTGAATGGCCACCGGAGACGGATACTCAGGTTTGTCAGAATTACATTTTCTCACATTTTTAACACGCTGCGTATGCTTTATGTTGACAGTTTATTTGTAAAAATGGCCACCAAAACTTAGCTAACATCAGTTGTATGGGATCAGCCGCGCAAAGCCACGTAGCCCGAACACCGATACCATTAGTTTGCTGAACAGTTAAACTCCCATGCTACATTAACGTAGAGGGTAGTTTCCATTTTTGCATCACTTTTCGTAAACATGTGGACATATTTCACTTACAGTATTTACAGAACAACATTTGCACAAGGTGCACTGATAGACAAACGTGCGCATTACCGTTAAATTGCCATAGGACGAAATTAATCCATATTCATTGCCAGTACATTATATTAAAGATCCGGCGACAACCTTGTTTGTTTTAGGAAACAGGTGAATAATAAGTTTACTTTCACTTTCTAATATTTGCAGCTTCGAGGCAACAAGGAATACAACACCTCCCTCATTGCAAAAGCTGTGACAGGTAAGTTCAGTCTTCTTCTATGGATCACGACAAAATGTGTTTTCAACACTACAACATTTACCCCAGTGTTTGTAATTACCCTTAAACTGTTTACCTACAGTGCAGACTTTGCAATTTGTAGCAACTATGTTTGATTCAATCAAAATAAATCATGGTCAAGGTCACTGATTGATGAAACATTGGCCAACGATTGTGTGAAGGTTGTGTGATTGACCATCGTGTGAACCATTGTGTTCCTCATAGACCATCATAAACAGAAAAGAGTGGAGTTGACATTTGTGCGCACAAATCACACGATTCCACACATGCTCCCCGGGCAGCGTCCAGGCTGCCCCCTGCTCACCTAGATGATGGGTTAAATGCAGAGGTTAATTCCGTTGTGTGCATGTTGTGCTGTGTGCTCAATGACGTAATAGTAATCACTTTCACTTTCACTTTATTGAACGATACGCACCGATTATCATCATCATCTGCCTCAGTCTTAAATGAAGAGATAATCCACATTTATCCACTCACAGACAGATCAGTTTAAAAGAGGAAAACCTAGAACAAGTGATCCTGCAAGCTTTATTATTCAAGATTATGTTATGATGGTTGAGATTTTTCCTCTAAATCCTAAATTGAGGAGGTATTATCCATTAAAGAGGTCGTTGTAGGTCTCAGAGACTGTTGTACTGTCTGGGTAAAAAGACAGATTTTCAGATTCTGCATGTCCATGACTCTGAATAACCCACCAATTTGTATGAACTCCAGTCTCTGATCTTGATGTAGAAGGTACCTATTTTAGCAAATTTTAAATTTACAAAATTTAACTGTGATGATTTTCTTACAGGGCCATTCCGCTTAATTCTGCACTATTTGTGGTACAGGTAAGTTCATCATCTTTATATTATATTTAGGGGCTGACAGGACATGTGGCATCTCTACATTTACATGTGACAGGTTGTCATTTGGGTGTGGCATAAACTTCTAAATGAACTTGACCAGAAAAATGTCTGTGTTCTTTGGTTATGAGAAAATAACACAATGCATTTAGATACAATCCGATATCAGTTAGGTCATAATACACTTAGATGATTTCCTTACCAGCAGCCATATGAATTATAATTACTACCTTTGCTTTGCGGAATTGCAATTAAATATGAAACCAGATAGCATAGAATAGATAGCATTAATGTCAAAGTTTATGTGCAACTGTTTGCAACCGATGGGAATATTACAGCACTTTGACTTCTACTTCTTAAAGTCTGTTGCTCAGAAGTCTTACCTGAAACAAAATCATCTCTGCATATTGCATATTTCTACAGTTTTTATTTTGTCAGCCTGAATCTGAAAATACTGACCTTGTTCACCTTGCTCTTTACTGCACAGAGTCTGATGTAATGTGTCAGAGGATGGCTTGATGTGGCCTGCAGTAGACTGTGTAATGCTCTCTAGCATCAAGGCCTGCTTATGCTCTCAGCAGGTGCTTAGCTACCCTCATCAATAACCTTGTTAAATATTTAAGAACTCCTCCAGCCGTGCTTGTTTCTTAGCTCTCCCTTCTGTTTTGGTGGATGAAAAAGGATCAGGAGTTTTATTTCATATAATCAAAGAGTGAAGGCAGACTGTGGCCGACTGACCACACATACTGTGGCAATTTCAATTGCTCAAGGGGGAGAAGAGAGCTTTCTATAATACAACATGGTATATTTGTATCAAACAACAGCCATCTTTGTTAATATTGTATCACTGGTATCAGCTTTGCTAATACACAAAAATCACTGAAATTAAAAGGTCAAAGTTAACTTAATCTATGATGAAATATAAAAACATTATAACTGAAAACTAATCCTGAATTAAAATGCAAAATCCAAAATCTAAGCCGGAGGAAAAGTGATTCAGAAACCACTTAGAATTCTGAAAGACATATTTTATTTACAAGATATCCTGAGGCTAAGAGTTGCTCCTAACTTCTAAGTTCATGTTCAGTGGATCGCTGTAAGACACGTTCACCGTCAGTGCATCGTCATTTAAGTGCTTTGGTTAAAAAAAAAAAAAAAAACAATATGCTTTTAAAAGATAATTTCTCATCAATCTATCTGTCATTTTTAAATGTAATCAAAAGTTAGAATTAATGTCATTCAAGCAAATCTTTAATAAGAAATAATATTTAATTAGTATTATTTAAATTAAGATCAAATCTAATATGATATATTTAATATTCACTTCAATTAAAATTGTAATATATCTTAATTTGTATTTTAAGATTTTGCTTTTTATTCAATAATATGAATTCATTTTATAATTTATATTAATTGATCACTGAACTGAATGTATAATGATAGTAAATGAAATTAATTAAATAGAAAAAACAAATTTGAATAAAAATGTTTAACTTTAATAGTCTTTATATGTTTAAAAAGATATTTAAGGTAATGTGATCTAATCCAGTCTTCTGATTCTGACACTGATGTCTTTTCACCTTCACCGTTACAGACTGATCCATAGCGACGTGTGTTCAGAGGAAAGTCTATGCTCAGAACATTAAGGGTCATTTATGTTGTCTGCTAGCAGTAAGACAGGATGACAGCTGTTTAGCACCAATCAACTTTTTCATTGTGTTCATTGTGTTAATTCTCTGATTGTTTGATTTTGTGAATTTCAGCCCCTCCAGCTCGTCTCTGCCTCTTGGGCTCGTCCGCCTGGCAAACAAGCAAATCAACTGGCAGCTGGTGCTTGCAAGGTGCAACGCAAACAATCACACACACACACACACACACACACACACACACACACACACACACTCTCTCTCTCTCTCTCTCTCTCTCTCTCTTTTTTTCGATACCTGAATGTGAGGTACTTTGTTGCTGCCACACACTAAGCCTTCTCCTCTCCAGGTTTTCTCTCTCCCTCAGTGTATCCCCACAGCTAATCATTTAATTGTACTCATTACAATAGCCAAACCAAGCAGAAAGGCAGATTTAATTGGTTATCGATTCAGCTGTGTAATACAGTGTAAAGTGTGGTCAATTGACTCAGATGCCCATTAGTTTGATGTCCTTGATCCTTCCATTTTGTTTCTGTCTTCTCTTATATCTTTCTCTCTCATTTCATTTCCTCTGAAGCTATATTTGCTGTGTGATGCTCCAGAGTGTTATTGTTTTTCATCTCGTGCAGTGATCCAAATGCTCTTTTTCTAGCCTTTATCTTTTTCTAGTACACACATTTATACACACAAAAAAACTTCTTTTGTCAATTGCCACTGATGACAGTGTGTTAGTCTCCTTAATCACCTTGACTAGTCTTTCTATTGTTTATGATGACATTTGTTTACTTATTTATCTCACCCTCTGCTCTCTTTGTGTTCTCTCTTGGTTGTTTGTTTCTCTTGTTCATTTTCCACCATGTTTTCTCTACAGTAATGGCAAACTCTTGGCAGTGGTTCAGGACCAGTGTGTGGAGATTAGGTAATTATTGAACTCTGTCCTGCTGTTTGAATCACTCAATCTGTGTGTGTGTGTGTGTTTGTGTTTGTGTGAGCGATAGAGAGCTTTTTAATTAATGGGGTGATTTATCAAATGTTACTTAATTTCTGCTTTAATCTCAGCTCCTACCTAGAGTTACTATTCTTTCAGCCTATAGGCATAAAAAACATTTCAATCAGTTTAGCGTACTCTAATTATTTAAGGTGCTCTCAAAATGGTTGCACCTGTGTTTGTGGAACAAATAGAGAAAGAAACCAAACCATATATGAGTATGTTTCTTCTCATTTTGAATGGTTGTATTTATTTTCAGACACAAACCTAATTTCCCCCCTTACACAGAGAGAATTTACTCGCTCAGCATTGTTCTCTTGTGGCACAACATAATACTCTAAATGGAGCAAAATTAAAATGAAAATCAATATCAGTGAGCCTGGTATACAAATATAAAGGTTTTAGAACCTTTTACATTTTGCACCCAAACAAAACCATTTACTACTTTTGACCTGTGTTCAATAAGTCAAACCAGCAAATTGAAAATATGTTTTTAGATAGATTTTTTTTTTTATGTCAGTATATTTAAAATAAAGTGAAAGTTGTGTCTTTCTGAAGCCATTTGATGTTCAAATGTTTGGGATTACTTGGAAATTTCCATGTTTTCCTTGTTTGTTTTCATGTTTTGTTGAAATGAAGAATGTGCTTTTGAAACTTTGCTCTTATTAAAAAAAAGTTACTTTTTGTAGTAATTACAGCCTGGAAGACCTTTGGTTTTTTAGCTGTCAAAGTAACATTGATGAGTTTTCACTTCCTGGAGCATCATCCACAAGATGGATCAACTTGATGGACTCTATCCCCGGTATCATACTGTCAAACTGCTCCCAAAACAACATGACAGAGTTCAGATCCAGTCCAGGCCTCTCCATTACTCTTACTTACTCTCCAGTGCTGGCATAGTTTGGAGGTGTGTTTTCAGTTATTATCCTGTTGGAGGGTGAAAATGGAGACATCACCTCATCAGGTGATGTCTGTAGGATACGATGTGGTGTTGCAAAATCTTGTGATAACCTTCCTTCTTCAGGGTCACTTAATCTCCCATTTTAGCACCTTCAAAGCCTCAGACCATCACACTTCCTCCACCAAGCTTGACTGATTGAGTTAAGAACTGCTCTATCCTCTTAAACTTGTATTTTTTTTTTTTCATCAGCCAGTCTGAGATGTAGCCTTTTATCTGCAATCCTTTTGCCCCCTCACTGTTGATGATGACATTGATGTTTGGTGGGTACTGTTTAGAGCAGCTGCCAGTTAAGGACCTGTGAGGTGTCTTTGTTTTAAACACACGCTCTCAGGTATTTGTCCTCCTGCGCAGTTGTGCACTGGAGCTTCCCACTCCTATTTCTGTTTGTGCTGTTCAATGAAGCGAGTAGTTCACAGCATGGTAAGACATTTTAAGTTCCCTGGCAGTCTCTTCCTTTGGATAGCCTTCAATTCTAAGCTCAACAGTCGACGACATGTTTCCAAACAAAGTTGCTTCTTTCTGGCTATTTCGAGCCTGTAAACAAACCCACAACTCCTGATGTCCCAGATACTAAAGTAACCTAAAGAAGGACACTTTTATTACTCTATTAATCTCAGTACAACTGTTTTACAACAATTTTAAAAGTGCTAAAGTATTTTCTAATAATCCGTTAGCCTGATTAACTTGAATTAGCAAACATGACATATCACACTGAAACAGATTCATTCGAATTGTTTGTGAAATTGATAAAAATGTTTTTTTTCTTTGGGAAAAAAAATTCCACATGATTCCAAACTTTTGAATGGCAGTGTATGATGTATTCTCTCCAGAGGCTAACAAGGGTTAATTCTCGATGTTTTCCTCCTCTTGATGTAATTGGACCTTTTGCTCACTTCACTCAAAAAAAGCGTTTTGATCCCTCCACTTACACCTCTGTCACTCTGCTTGATATTGTGGGTTTATCTCGCGTCCTCTGTTCACTACTGTTGTTTAATCACAAAGTGTTTTATAGCCTTGCTTCATGTCATTTGGTGGTTGGAGTGGGTGTTAAATCAGCTCAAGGCCTTATCCACTGAGCACCGTTAAGAGTCTGTCTAAACACTGCCTGGTCTGAAGGTCCCTGTCTGCTTGATCCATTGAGCGAAAGGAGTTGGCAGGCCATCAGTAGCTCTTATAACCCACCTTATACTAGGTCACGTCAGGCTACTTGTACGTGCGCTTGCACCCTCGGATGTGTTTATCCTTGCTGTGGAATGTAATACCATAGTTTTCACTTTTCCTCTTTGCTCCTCAGGTCGGTGAGAGATGACTTTGGTTCAGTCATTGGGAAGTGCCAGGGTAAGTCACATACTGTCATTCAGGGTTAATTTCCTCACAGTTCACCTCACTAAACACTAAATATGTTTTCGAAATCTGAAGCTTCCCGTTGTGTGATAAAGTGACAGTAGACAACTTTGTCTCCTCTCCCCACCCCCAGTGTTATTGATGTTAGAGCTGCTGTTGCAAAGACTGAATCCATTTTCCAGTCAGTAATCAAAACAGAGTATAGTTAGTTTCACCACTGCTCATTTTAGAAGGACCATCAACAGAAAATGTGCTCTTGGTGATTATCAAAAGGAAAATGAATCATTAACCGGCTTCACACTGTCAGTCCAAGCCGGGCCACGGCCATTTGGGAGCCACCCAGGTGCTAGTGTCCCAGGTCTAGCCCTGAAACTTTTCAAACAGGATGGGAGGTTCAAGCAAGCAAAAACAACAACTAATGTCAACCATTCCCTCCCCTTCAAAGGCGAATAGCTGTAAAAAGATGGTCTGTCCATGTTTTGAAGCCAGCGAAGAAACATTCATTTGAGTTGAGAAATTAATTTGAGTGGCAGTGAAGGCAGCCAATCAGTGTAAAGTGTTTGCATTTCATAATGAGGCTGCCAGTTAAGAAGCAAAATCACGCGTTTAAAATCCCGCACCCTAAGATAGCTTTCTGAGAGAGGTTTTTAAGAAGCTTCTGAGGTTTTACAGGTCCAACCAAAATTTTATTGTGTATATGTCCCATCACAGAACAAGGATCAAGACCCCATTTAACCATTTTCTGTCACCTTTACATACACTTTAATACTTAAATACATTTCTGCACTGCTATATTTAGTGCCTCTAACCCTGCTGTCTGCACACCTACACCAACAGGTTAACCCCGCATTAATGCTGACGCCACATCTAGCCCCTCTCTAGCCCCGTGTGGCCCAATGTCTTGGTCAGGCCAGAAATCTGGGGCTAGTGGCCCCGAGAAGGGCCCGATGTGGCACCAGTTAGCACCGGCTCGAGACAGCGTGAAAACAATTAGCTCCGGCTGGCTTGGCTTTGGCTTAGAGTGTGAAGCTGGCTATTGATGTTGTTGTTATTGTGTCTGGATGCTGGTGGTAACATTAGCAATGTGGCCTCCACTGCCTCACTACTGTTCAAATGAATTAGAACTTCAAACATTCATCTCAGCGCTTTGATAAAAGTAAAGTAAAGCACCTGATTGTATTAATAAGTAGGCAGGTTTTGATACTTACTGATGTCAGCTGACTGTTGTTGTGACTACCAGTTTGCACCCAAGTGTTCATTTTGTTGTTTTACTTTTCCATTGAAAGTTAATAGCAGATAAGACAGAACTATTGCCAAAACTTAATTAGAAGATAATGAAATACAATAGATCACATTTTTAATCTTTCTTTTGTCTCTGACAGCATTGATCAAGAGGGACAAAGGGTCCAAACCACACTTGACTGTTAACCTGCTGTTTAATTTATTACACATATAACTGTCTGTGTGTTTGTGCCTGTTTGTATCACAACTGAAATATTGATCATTGTGGCCAATTAGAATGAGAGAGAGAGAGACTGTGAAAAGCATCAAATATAATCACCCTCATCCAGTACATGGCTGCTCATTAAGTCTCAGTCTGGCTGATAAAAATAAATCACCTTGATTGTTTGATTAGCTGTTGAAAGGATCCTGCTGTTTGGGTTGGAGTTGTTTTTTTTGTAACAGTGGTGAAGCTGAAATTCTCTCCAAGTTCAGAAGTTTAATGTATAACAGAACAAAGTTAAAAATACATTTAGATTTTTCTTATCTATGTAATTAAGTTTGTTTTCTTACTTAAATCTGTACTATTTATTATGATTATTATTTTTATGTTTGTGATGGAATTAATTATTTTTTGTGACATCTTCAGTTCCACTTAGCTCTGCAAAGCATCAGATTGTCTTTCAGCTCATTATTGTGGTTTTATATCAACTTCACTAGTTTGATTCACTCACTGATCTCATCAACCATGTTCTGATCAGAAGCTACTGATATTCTATGGAAAAACAGGAGCCTAAAACCAAACCAAGATGGCAGAGTGGAGTAAATAATATTATTACATCACAACTTACTAACTTACTCATCACAACTTTGTGTACTGCCCAGTAGCCAAAAATTACATTAATCTTGCTTGAAATGCCTGCAACGACTACTGTAACTCACTTTAACAGCAGTATGACGAGAGCTGAAACATTTGGCACAGTTGGCAGTATGTATGTATGTATATGACATGTATATGACATGTATATGACATGTATATGACATGCCTAGCCAGCCAGAAACTGTTGACAGATCCAGATGTGACAGGGGTCTCGCGATCAGCTGCTGACTTGACTGTGGCTCACCCACTCACTTTATTGTTCACCGAGGGGGTAATTCTGCCCTGATTTGCCTTATTGGGACTTTGGATATCAACCTTTGGCCATTGGCTTTTCCCATTTTGACCAAGGTGAGATCAGCAGCTGATGAGCTTATGTCAGGCTAGACATGTGTATCAGTGATCTGAGTGTGGAGCAGTGACTCCGCCAACAGCTTACAACTTGTGGTTGTTGGTCACTGAAGCGCTGCTGGGGCAATAAATCTGAGGGAGGCCAGAGTCTGAATCCAGAATCAATACTTTGTGCAAATTTCCTGTATTTTCTTATTATATCTGCATAAAGTAAGTGAGAGATAAATATGTAAGGTCTTGAGGGGTGCCTATAACTTTTACACAGTACTGTGTGAGTGTGTGTGTATATATATATATATATATATATATATATATATATATATATACACACACACACTATATATGCGTCAAGAGACACTCCTTCCCCTCTGCAATCACATAGATTTCCCATAGATCTAGACCAGCAGGACACTCTATAATAATTTCAAAAAAAAAACTTTTAGAAAGAAAAAGTCAACATGGTGCTGAAAAACTTTCAACATCAATGAAAAAGCAACTGGTGCCCTCCTGAATTTCTATTTTTTTTATGTTTTATCTTCCGCACATAAACTCACTCATGCACACACATACTGCTCCACACACAAAACAAAGCAAGTGTTCTGTAAAAAAAAAAACCCAGAGTGAAACTGCCGTCAATATTTTCTTTCCTCGCCTCCTCCCATCTCCTTTTTTTTTTCCTTTTGTTCTTTAATTTTTTTTTTCTTCTCATTTTTCATCTTCTTTCTCACCCATTTTCTGTCTCTCTCTCTCACAGTCTTTCTCATACTATATTTGTTCTGCTCTGGCTGGTCGTCATTATGGGCCGTTGTTCTAATGGCTCATAGTGTGGATAACTGTAGCCCCTGGGCCTGTGTAAACCTCAGACTCCCTCCCTCTTTTTTCATTCCATTTCATCTCCCTTTTTCATGTTACTTTTGCTTCATTTCATTTCACGGAGATTTGTCGTAATGGATTTTGCAGTGATCCTGCCTTTTAATGGCATTTCCTTTTAATGGAAGAGCATTTTTTTTATGCGTGTGTGAGTGCATTCTCAGTATCCACACCTATGTATCACTCTCTGTCTCTTTGTCTTTCTCCTGCCTCCGTCCCTGTCTGCTCCTGTTGCGGAGGAGATGTTGTCTCCCACCCCTGTATATAATTCATAAGAGTTGAGCTCAGATAAATGCATCTGTGAAGCTTTATAGATAGAAGGCTTCTATTGGGTCGTTGAGTGTAATTTTCCCCAACTTCCGCCCCCTTTGGCACTGAGATGGGAAAAAAAAAACTCGAAACAAACAAACATGCACCAAAAAAATAGGACAGTAGCATCCAATTTTCCAGCTACCCCCTCCCAAAAAAACCATCTATGTGGAAATGGAGCCGTCTCAGCCACAGAGCAACATACTGCATACAATTCATAATGGGAGGTGAAATAGCAAGGGAGGCTGTGTGACAGTGAAATAGAAAAAAGATTAGAGCAAAAGAACAAGCAGAGAACAGAACAGACCCTTGCTACCTATGCACTCATAATGGCTTCATGTTTTTGTCTGGTCCTCATCAACCAACAGTCTCAAAGGTGTGTTAAATTGCCCACTACCTGAGGTGCTCCCCGATACTTAGGCCTTAAAATTTGGGGAGCTATTATTTCTCTCAGTGGGTGCTGGATTCATTGTTTCCCACTCTCGCCCGCACTCTCTCTCTCTCTCTCTCTCTTTCTTTTTTTTTTCTCTCTCTCTCTCTCTCTCTCTTTGTCTTGCCTCCCACTTCTTCTCCTTTGTTCTTCATTTAAAATTCTAGTCATACAATATCTGACGCCTCCATTCATTTGCAGTATTGCCCACCAGGGGTTGCAGCAGCATTCCTCGGCCAAGAAATTCAATACAATAAATGCCAATGGCGCTCTTATGTGATATCAACAAAAACATAACTTCCTTTTCATAACTTTATTGCTTAGCAGATACAGCACCCGTGGTGGCATTTTATGTTTCTCACTGTTCTCCAAATGCAAGAAAAACGGAGCCTGTGCTGAAGGCTGTGTCTATTTTTTTCCATTTTTTTTAAATTTTAATTTTTTACCTGAATCTAAATATTCTACTTATGCGAGCACATGCAGACATTGTGCCCTGTAACTCCCCCCCCCGTACTATTGTAATTTGTCACAAGATAATCAGATATTCTAAACAGACTCTGGATCAGAGAGCTGCCAGACTGGCCCAGCTCTTCTATCAGCGGCGAAGTGTGACAGCAAAGCCTTGAAAAAGTGCCAGCAGGCAGAGATGTGCTTCATCACAGCGATATGGTTACACTCACAGCATTGCTGAGCCAGCAGATTGGTAAAACAGTAGCCTATACTTCACTACAAGCTGGATTTATGAACCCCCTCACCTCTCCTCACCCCACACCCTCCACCCCGCCTGTCTGTTACCCCCCCCACCTTCCTCGTGGTGAGCGTGCGTATTTGAGAGACAATTATTGAGACGTATTACCCCAGCTATCCGTCATAGATGAATTGGATCGGTCCTTAGACACACTGTGTTGATGTATGGCATTAGCTTTATCCCTCTTCTCCCATCTGTATTCATCATTGGCACACCACAGAACTCCAGGGATTATTCGTAGAGAGTTTGCTCATCGGGCTTAATGGGAAATCCTTGGCTCTTTGAATTTCTTGGCGTTTGTTCTCTATCTCATCCACGTCTTTTCTTTTTAAAGTCTTCTATTCTTTTTTTTTTTTTTTTTTTTTTGTCTGTTTTAGTGCCAAAGGACCCAAGCCCCCACTGGCGAAAGGTGGCGTGGAGCCATGACTGCACCCTGTTGGCCTACGCAGACAGCACAGGCACAGTTCGACTGTTCGACCTCATGGGCAGCGAGCTGTTTGTCATCCCGCCGGTAACCGCTGCCAGTTCCTCCTCTTTGACGTCATCAAACAACCTCTGAGCTATCTCTGTTTTTAGTTCTTTCCTTGTGCATGCACCGAAACTAATTATAAGTGATTAGTCGTTGCATATGGAAACTCAGCATTCACTGGCATTATTTTAATTACAGTATGCTCCATCTAATTTATTTCTTGATTTGTCACTTAGAAGTGCTTTATAGGCTGCTTTTATTGTTTTGTTTATATGAATGAAATCACTGGACAGGGAGTAGAAGACTTGATACTAAGCTACAGAAGATTTTTCTGTACATGTAACTTTTCAGTGACACACTTACAAGGACTCAGACATCCATAATCTTGCCTCCAGAGATAAGTTGGGCCATGCTCTGCTGTTTCAGTGGAGTGCAGATTTACTGGGCACTTTGAGCTGCCTGTCGCTTTTTGAAGCGAACGCCTCCTTGTCAGACACCCTCTGTGCTCCTCTTGTCTGTCACGCCTGCTTTCTAATTCATTACATGTTGCTCTTTCTTCTCCCCTCTCTGCTCGTGGTTGTCCCATTCTCTCTCTCTTTTTTTATTTTTACTTCTCCATCTTCATCACATCTTCCATATAGATCCATCTTTCTTTCTTTTTTCTCTCTCTCTCTCTCCCCTCACATGTTTCTCTTGCATTTCTCAGTAGCTCTGCTCGAGCTGCCATTTCAAGTCCGTCCGCCGTTCCCCCTTCGCTTTAATGCTCTTTGTGTGCCACATATCATCACTCCTCCATTTCTATCCATCATTCCTTCTTCTCCTCTATCCAAGCTGTCAGAGTTTATAAGTGCAGACACTCATCCCTCTCCCCCGCTGCACTCATCTTTCCAACTCTGTGATTCTCATTCCTTTAGAGCAACTCTACTTTGTTATGCATCTACAATGTGCGTGCCTTCACCCCTGCCACTCCACTGTGCTGTTTCGCGTTTGTCACTGTTAAGTGCACACACTGGTGCTATTTCTGGAGATGATAAAAAAAAGTCAATTTGACAGAAAGTGTGCATAGATGAAATGAAATTAAAACTTTCCTGTCTTCCCTCCCTCTTTCTTTCATTTTCTCTGTCTTGATTTATGCCCCCAGTGCCATTACATTTCTTTTCTTTTTCTGTCTGTTTTATGTTCTTTAATAAACACTGTGCAATGTATCTTTGTTGTTTGCCCTTGTAAAAACTTGGCAGGGACATAAACTGATAGATAATTATACATATTTCACCATGTCTTTGATTTCCTCTTTCGCATTGCCGCTGACTTTTTCTCTCATCTCCCGTCTCTCTTGATCCAGGTTGTGAGTTTTCCAGGGGATTTCAGTTGTGCTGTGGCAGGACTGATCTTCTTGGAGTACACAGCCAGCGCTCAGTGGTCAGCTGAGCTGCTTGTCATCACATATGGCGGCGGGCTCAAGAGCTATTTAGTCAGGTGAGAGACAAAACTGCTCTGCTAAAACACCTAGAAATGACAGTTACAATCACAACATCTCAGCAAGAGGAAATGACCTTCAGTTGTTTTCACATTCCGCAACGTGTCAGATTAAGACACAATAATTGCCCTGGCAAGAATAAAAGTATGTCAACACTTTAGAGTGCCCTGGTTTTCTGCACTAATTGGTCATAAAATGTGACCTTATAAATGTACAACCACAATGTGCTTAAGATAATAAGACACAAACACTTAAAATCCCCATGGTGCACGGTGGTGTTGGAGAAAACTAAGTAAACTCTCGGATTTAGTAAGTGGTCAAACCTCCTTCAGCAGCACTGGTCTCAAAGAACCACTTCCTGTAGCTGTGGATCAAACCTGTACAATGTTCAGGAGGAAATTTTTGGATCACTCTTCCTCAAAGAGCTGCTTCAGCACGGCCACATACTGAAGTCTGGTGGGAACGTGCTCCCTCAGGTCATTCCACAGCACCTCTGTTGGATTAACGTTCGGGTGGGACAACCCAAAAGGGAGCAGTTCTGTGTTTGAAGTCATCTCTTGTAGATTAACTTTGATGTTAAGGGTTACTGTTCTACTGCAGCACACAACTTCTTCTGAGTTTCAGCAGGAAGACATTTATCCTGTAAGATTCCTTAAAAAAAAACTGTCTTGAATGATGTTTTCAATATGGAGAACGGACTGTGTTTATTTACAGTTGTGAAACAGATGAAGATCTGATCATATTCTACGGCAAATTTATACATAAAAGCAGGGAATTCGAAAGGGTTCATTTTGGTTTTTTTTGCCATCTAGTCATTTATTACTGTCTTATTTCTTGAGATTTTTCAAGCAGACAGTTCACTTAGACACCCTAGAAATATTTTTCTTCATTATCCTCTGATTTAAATGTGTTTACTTTTATATCCTAAGCTTCATTTTTCAAATCTTACACTTTAAATTCTCCTCCCACTTACACAGCTTTAGCTGCTTTCTGCGTTTCCTTTTAGTTTTTTTCTCACATCAGCTGACATCGGATTTAAATGTATACACTTAATCTGGTACTAATTTACTTCCACCTCAGCCAACAGTAAGTCATTTCATCACTTTAGCTTGCCTCTCAAATAACCCAGCTGACAGTTCAACTCCTGTGACTAAAACCATTTGTGGGACTTCAGCTTCAGCTGCTTTAATCATCAACAGTTCAACTGCTTTCATCTCTTTACTCTTTATAGTTCTGCTGTCAGAACATATATAAACACTGACAATTCAACTGCTTATATGCCTAAACTTGAAATTGCAATTTAGTGATACAACTGATTCCAACAGATTTTAGTTCTAAATTTCAAAACACACTTCACATGGCTTCGGTGCATCAACTTCAACTGATACTTTACCTGCTCACAGTGGCTCGGCTCAAACTGCAGATCTCATTTTAACGTGTTGAATCTTTTTGCCCTTTAGAAAATGTTCATTCATCCCCAGTTTCTCTGTAACTCAATTTAAACCATTTAAATTTCAGCAGTGGCCATATGGAAATTTTACTTCAGAGAAATTCACCTCTTGCTTGTTGTTTATTACTGTCTATTACTTTGAAAGCAGTGGCAGCTCAGTTAGACTCTTACAACCACTCTGCACTGTTTCATCACCTGATTTAAATTCATGTAGTTTGTATTCTAACCTGGATAGGACAGTGGATCCTGTCTGTGGAATTCGATGCTGCGTATTTGTCCTTCTAAACGTTCAGCGGAGTGACACCTCTCTGTGAATACTAATTCTCTTACTTTCCAATCCTCAAACACATTTTGAATATTTGATTAATGACGTCTGACTTTGTGTGTGTGTGTGTGTGTGTGTGTGCGCGCATACTTGTGAGAGACTTCCCACCTTCGCCTCATTTTAACATTATTTAATATGGCATTATTTGAGAGATTTCCCATTTCATTCTGTATGATTGCAGTAGTCACACCAAGCCATGGTGTGCTGACACTCCAAGACACAGGATGAGATTGTGTATGTGTGTTGAATCTCGATCAGATGACATCCTGCACTCTATGACTTCCCTTCAATTCTGTGTGCGTAGTGATTTTTGCCGAGAAGAGATGAAATGATGATTTATTTTTCTATTACAGGCAGATAAATGGCAGCGGCTGCCTTTTTAAAGCTGTGTGTGTGTGTAGGTTTGCGTGTGTGCATATGTATGTATGTCTGTGTGTGTTTGTTTCTGTGTGTATGCGTAGGCATGTCTGTGTCTGTGTGTTTGAGGAAGTAATTAAGATGTGGGAGACATTTGCACCAGATTTACTCTGAAAGTGCTGGCTTGTTTTTAAAGGTTCATTTTCACTATGGAGCTTACGTTCACTCTTCCTTTTCATATGACTGCATTCCAATATTGTCGCTCAAATGATTTGAATTAGAATTTCAGAATTATAGCTGAGCCTTGACAGTAAGTCATCTCTCTCACTCCCTTGCTCTGTGGCAGCACCTCTCCATATGTGTGTGTACGTGTGTTTGTTCACACACACACACAGCTGCATTACTGTAGCATAAACACCCTCCCCCCTTTCTTTACCTCTGTTTCCGCCTCTCCCAACACAGTTTGCATTAGTTATTCCACAAATTATACAACAAGCTACACTACCTCTTCTCTAGTAGCAATCAAATTTAGATTGTCCACTTAAATTAGATTATGTATTTTACCAGCTTTTAATTGCAGCTGAAATTGAAATAGCTCTTTCATCTTCCTCAAAACAGCAGCGTCGCACCATTAACATTTTCTGTTTGAGTGTTTTCATGTTTTTGATTGTTAATGTGCCAGAGTTCAATTAGGAGTGACTTATCATGTTATTTACCTTTTTTCACTTCACTGGCAGTGTGGGAACCAATCAGAACTTTCAGGAGAACCACAGCTTCAGTTTCTCTTCCCACTACTCCCATGGCATCACCTCAGCTGTTTACCACCCTGTGCATCGGTAAGTACAATCTAGCAAGGAGAGTTGTGTGGAAAATAGTAGAACTAATGAATATTTTGGAAAATTCACATTTAGCTGCTAATCTATCAATGGCAGTGTCATTACTGCTTATTTAATTCACTCAGCATCCTCAGACGTGATCGCCACAGTCCAAGCCTACTTCCATTAGAGCAGCGTTTCATCTGCAGTGCTTTTCATACATTTATATTCTAACATCCTCATCCATCTTTTGAGTCACTTTCTATCTTTAAACCATTTGTGGACGACGCTACGTGACGCCGTGTACAGCTTAAATATCTGAATGCCAAATCTGCCAAGGTGATTTCAAAAGCTTTCATCATTTGACATCTAGTTGCGGTTATGAGCTCACTCTAACATGTCGTCAATATGCTCATAAATATGCATTATATTGATTACTGTGTTAAAACCGAGTCTGAGTTCACTGCATTACGATTCCACTTTAACTGAAAGTTTATTTTACCATGAAAAATGTTGCTTTGCAGGCACGTTGTGCAGAAGAACTATATGGTATATAGTATAAAAAACATCCCAATATAAGGCCTGGAATGGGTTCTTATATAGACATTCCTGCGCAGGCATGAGATGTTACATTATGGAAAGAGGCCAAGGGGCTTACTCAGGAATAAATGAAGCAATCACTTTAATGCAATACCTGCAGGAACTGAGTATAGCACTTCAGAATGTCCTTGGCCTTCTCCACCGCGTCGCAGACAAAGGTTTCCTTTAATTATGTGTGGTTCACACCCCCGTGACCTAGTGTTTTTTTCTTCTTTTTTTTTTTTACCATGCTCTCCCAGTCTACGCAAACCAGTTTAGTTTGGCCTGTGAAGCTTGGTTTGGCAGCTTAATGGTTTTTGGCAGCTGCTGTCAAATGTTTGCCAACTGATAGATGAGATGAAACTTTAATGATCCCCGTATGAAAAGTGGGTCAGTAACAGAGAGAATAGGCAAGAGACAAGAAAAAGGACAGGGTGAGAAGCTGAAGATGAGAAAAAAAATCATTTTAACAGCTGCACCTACTTATGATACTATGATACTACTGGATATTTTTAACATGTTTTCTATTATACTCACATACACAGATGGGATGACAAATGCTCAAAAATGTTTCTAGATGTGCAATTAGACATTGTGATCTTTTCATTGACTGAATATAAGGCAGACAGTGCATTTAGGTGCAGAATATGGAGATGTGCACCTGTTTTAATAAAATCTTAGATTATATTCTACAGAAAAGATAGTCAGTATCAAACTACTACTACTACACTGCTATTTTCATTATAAAATCAGCATCTTAACAGTTTACCAACTCTTGGCTCCTTTTTTAATAGATGTCTAATGTCTGTCTCTGCACCAGGGGGCAGTGTTGAGCTTGACACTGCTGTTTCACCCCCCACCTCCCCCACTCTGAGTCCCTGGCCGCTGTCGCATCTGTTTTGTTTTACTGCAAAGACAGAACTACAGATCATTGTGGTCGTTGTGGTGTTGTTTGTGTCTTAACTGTGCCTGGCAATTGATTCCAACTGGACTTTTACCTCTGATAATAGTAACTTTTTAATCCAGCACTTTGCTAAATAGTACTTGCTGAAACCTTGGCTTAAACCCAAGTAAGATGGAGGATGACCTCATAGTTACCACCTTAATTTGTCATACTCGTTATGTAGTGCAAATTGATCTGTTGGGGCTACAATTATAAAGATGGTAACTGTGCGTGTGTGGATGTGTGTGTGCATCTATGTGCTTGTTTTTCCAGATTGTTACTGGTGGGAGGATGTGAGTCGGGGGATGACAGTACGTCCAAGGCCTCTTGCTGTGGTATCACAGCTTGGAGGGCTCTCTCCGGCTCTCCACACTACAAGCAGGTCACCAGCTATGAGGACGATGTTAATCCAGTGAGGAGATCACACGCTTACACACACGTTCAAGTTAACACAAGTATTCCAGCAATATCTAACGCACACATCCCTTTATGTGTCATTACATCTGTTAGAATCAGAACAGAGGCTTCTTCAGGATTCCCAACTTCAGGTTCTTTTCAAGACAAGGAGACGAAACGGTAATGCAGTAGCCTGTTCGCTCTGTTTGCCCCATTGCTAATTAAGTTTAATGGGAAGGGACTTGGGCACCTCTTCCTAATCCAAACATGTGCTCGTCTGCCTTTGTATTGCGCAGGACGGTGTATTCCGCATGAGCCTGAGCCCCGATGGCACCTTGCTGGCTGTCATCCACTTCTCCGGTCGTCTGTCTCTCTGGGACGTCCCCTCCCTCAAACAGAGGGCCACATGGAGCCAAGACCAACAGGTACATCTCTTAGCTGCCTGTGTTTGTGTGTGCTGTGTGATGATTTTGCTGATGCAGCATAAACGTGTGTCCTGTTAATACTATGTACATGAGATGCTTGGCTGACTGTGTTAATATGATTTCTCTTTGGTAGGAGTATGTGTGGGAAGAGAGAGATTGTGTGTATATGTGTGTGTGTGCATTCCCATTAAACATTAAGTGAGGTGGCTTAGGAAGACCTTATATTTGCACAGTGTTTTGCCGGTTTATATTGCATGTGTGTATGTTCTGCTTCATTGCTGGTCTGAGCTGGCAGAGCTTCTGTGTGGTGTTTGCTGTATGTGTAAACAGGGTTAGCAGATTAATTCCCCTCTCCTCACCCTCTCTTCGTCTCCCTCCTCCCTTCCTCTTTGGTTCTTCCATCCTTCGGGCCTCCCTTCAGCCAGGATTTGAGGAGATCAACCCAGAGTGGAAGACATCGCTGGAGAGAAGGAAGAAAATAAAAGGTAGTTTGGCTTGAAGGGCTAGAGAGACGACCCTGTTGCTGACACAGCAGTACACACGGGGTGCAATTTAATGATCTTTGACATGTCTTATTCTCTGCATTATACAGTTATTTAGACATACAACCATATGCCAAGGCTAGAAAAATATTTTTCTTCTTCAGTGTCCATGCTCATGTGTGTATTTCTGTCTTGCGTTCTTGCCTATATGTGTGTGTGAGTGTGTGTATGTGTGTTTGTGCAGCTGCACAGTCATTATTTTGACATTTTTGGGGCAGTAGTGATGACAGCTGTGACAGCTTGTGTAGGCAATAATCTGTGTATAAGTCCTCATTTCATGCATGACAAGTGATAAATATGTCCACGGGTGTAAATATGTCTTAGAAGATAAAAAAAAAAGTTAATACCAGTTAAAGTATATGATCCAAAAAATTGGGGCTAAAAGGTCCACAAAGTGTGCTCATGGTAAATGTCTGCTCTACTGGTGTGCAATATCATCTGTGTAACTGCTTTTATGTCCCTCTGTCTTCACACCAGATAAGGAGCAGTACTACCCACTGGTGGACGTGAGTTGGTGGAGTGACAACGTGTTGATTTTGGCACGCTGCTCTGGTTCCGTCACAGTCTCCTCAGTCAGGACGCTCCGCAACCTCCTGGGGAAATCCTGCGAATGGTTTGAGCCCTCACCCCGAGTGACCGCAGCACACGACGGAGGCTTCCTCAGCCTGGAGGTACAATGTCAAGACAGTGGTATGCAGAGTGAGGGAGTTTGTTAAAAACACTTGTGAAAGCACCTTTTAGTGCTAGTCACACATTATAAATCCTTGGAGCTTTAACAAAGCATAATAAAGAATAGAAGACTGTTGTTTTTCATGCTTACATCCATTTTCTAAGCTGCCCATTCAGTTCTGTTCAGGGTCGCACGGGAATGGACGCTTTTCCCAGCATGCACTGGGTGACAAAAAGGTGGACAAACTGAACAGGTCAAAGGTCTGTTATGTGGGTGTCAGTTTTGTTTCAATTGGTGAAGATTGACAGGAAGAAAGTGCATTTGAGGACTGTGTTTCTGTGAGTGAGTTGTACAGGAAAATCCATCACAACACAAATGTGTGCATTGATTTATCATACATTTTTTGTCCTGTGGGCCGTTATGATTCCTCAAAGGACAGCTTTTCTGACAAATAAAACTTAACCTCAAGTCCTACATGTTTATATTCATGGAGGTAGTTACAGTTCATGAGCATGAAAGCATGTGTATGCATGCATACAACGACAGTGGAAAAGCGTGATGATGAAATATGTATCTTCTTCTTAATCCTCCAACAAAGACCCTGGTATCACATCACCCTTCTCTTTCATTTCAGTCCTTTGTTTTTGCTTTTCTCTTATCAGTCAGCTGCCAACTTTTGAGGAAAGGTTTCATCAGCCTGCTTCAGTGTGGACTGTGAGGCGTTTGGACCCGTAGATGTATCTATAGCTGAACGTGTCTTGAAATTGTCCTGAAGATGGGGTTTGCAGTGTGTTCACGCCTCCACAGATGCAGAATAATGTGACCTTGAGTATTTATGATGATTAGTACATGTGCATCTTCCTCTTGTGTGATGAGTTGAGGTAGTGTATTAGTGCTGCACTATGGAAGCTGCCTCAGCTCCTCATTGATTAAGGTGCTTAATGTTTTACAGGTGCTTAATGTTTCATAAGCCCCAGCTGGGAGCAGGGCTCTGCTGGAGCGGCCAGCATTTTATTTTTTTTTTTAGTGAGCTTAAAACCAGAGTGGCATCGCTACGAAATATGAGAACTTGCTCCAGCTTGCAGATGAAAAATGGGCATATATTTTTTTGCCTCCCTCCAACGAAGGCACTGGCAAAACTAGAGAAAAAGACAATACAAGTTGAAGAAATACTTCGGCAGCTTGGATTTAGATTTTCTATCGAACAGTTTGACCTTGCTGTTGTTTTGTTTTCAGACAGCCTGCTGATCTGGCACAACGGTGTGAAATTAAGTGTTCTTACCAGTGTAAGCACAGATAGATGTAAGCTGTGCTGCAATGCATTACATGCTTCATTTTTCATTCTTCATTTCCCGCTGGAAAAACAAGTGTCCATACTCAGCGTCAGAAAGTTGTCGTGGGCTGTAAATCTGACACTCTCAATCATTCCAAAATGGGTGCTTTTTTATAGAGCTCTTTGGAAATAACAAGACAGATGTATTTTTATGTAAAAAGACAAGTGTGGCTTTATGATCTCTTTCAAACCATATGTTTGTAGTATAATTCAGATTGATTTTTATAGCACTTGTCGTTCTCTCAATGCTCTCACGCAGCTTCATTTTGGTTCTTTTGTTCTCCTTAATTTCTGCTGTCTAAGTTATCCCCTTATACCATTCATAATCCTGGATTTTTGTTCTCCACAGTGTGAGGTGAAGCTTGCCCAGAAGCGTGGGCGTCTGGAGAGCAACCTGAGCAGCAGTGGGGCCAGTGAGGATGAGGAAGGCGATGATGGAGGAGACTCTGACTCAGATGAAGAGTCCTCAGCCAAAGCCCGCTACTTTGGCTACATCAAGCAGGGTCTGTATTATGTGACGGAGATGGAGCGCTTCGCACCGCCTCGCAAGCGCCCCCGCACTGTAATCAAGAACTACCGTCTGGTCAGCCTGAGGTCAACGACACCGGAGGAACTGTACCAGAGGAAGGTAGGAGGCTGACGCAACTTGTATAGGACTAGAACATCACTGTTCACATGCACATGTTGATGGTTAATCTGACTTTTTTGAATCACTAAACCTGAATTTTGTCTTTTGAACATTGTGTTGTATAAAGTATCTGAAACTCACACTAGAGTAGAAGTATAGATACTCAACGAAAAAATGACTTTGGTAGAAGTTCAAGTCACCAACTAGAATGATTCTCAAGTCTCTAGTATGACAAGTAATGTTTAGTTAATTGCACTGAAGTAATGAAAGTAAAAGTACAACAGAAGAATATTTTGAAGTTTATCCAGCACTTTATAACCTGGAGTCTACAACAGTCTTCATAGACAATGTCTTGAGTCTGAACAAAAGTACAGAAGTTGTTATTTTTCCTAAAATTTCCCATTTCTGCTTGATATTGATATTTTTTTAAGCTTCTCCATCCATCCATCCTTTACGATGGACTCTACATCAACCCTCAAACATGGTTTTGATAAACAGCCTAAACAGTCACAGGTAGAGAAACATTTCATTTCATTTGATTTCTGTAACGGCACTGCACATTGAAAATCTATTAGTGAAATGATGTAATTAAGTTAGCAAATGTAGTGAAACAAAAGTGAAAGTTGACTCAAGTAAAGCACAGATACACTCAAAGCATACTTAAGTACAGTAGTGAAGTATTACAACACCGGTCAGAATCGGCCAGTGCTCTTTGACATATTATTCATATTTTATGACTCTCGGGTAATTAGCGTGTCCTGTGTCTGGACAGGTACTGATTCGACAAGTTAGGTTGCAGTAACAGTGTGTTAAATGCAGTGGGAGTCCTCAACGGTTGGTGAGAAAATAGTCATGAGTCATGTTTTTGTTACCGTTGACTTATTCATTGCAGCCCACATAACAAAATGTTTATGTGCTTAGGCAACAAAGGCTTCCGTCACTGTTCATGCTGGGATGTCTTCATGTTTGTATTTGAATGTTCTTTAAACTCAGCAGTGTGAGCAACAATTTCAGCATTGATGTGCAGTTCTCTTTCTCACACAGGATCTTTTTTTGGCAAAGAAACTGATATCACCTATTCTGTATTTTCAAAAACACTTTGTACTTAAG
Source organism: Polydactylus sextarius (assembly GCA_016801845.1). Classification (NCBI taxonomy): domain Eukaryota; kingdom Metazoa; phylum Chordata; class Actinopteri; family Polynemidae; genus Polydactylus; species Polydactylus sextarius. Next base: position 5,627,578 of record CM028918.1, read on the forward strand.
TAAAGCAAGTCATTTTGTAGGGCCCAAATCATATTCAAATTGATACATGAGTGACATTGTCGCACTGTGCCAGTAATCATGTGTTACCAGAGCTTGTCATTTGATATCACATTAACGAGAAAACCATTCACTTCTTTTCGCCCACTTAATTTAGCAGCAACCGAAGAACGTCATACGAATCCCTTTGGTCACTGTCTGATTTATAACAGACTGAAATGCAAAACTGTTTTTTTACTAAAAAAAAAAAAAACTGCCAGCTCAATGAAGTGCTATTGTTTTGTTGGATCAGCTCCAGGTTGCTTTTGAGGAGAAATGAAAACCAAGCAAGATGTTCAGTCTGCTTTAAGGCTTTTTCTCAGTCCCAGGAGTTTTTTTTTTCTTTTCTTTTCTTTTTTTTTCTGAAATCCTAATTGCTGCATTAGAAATATGGCTGTTGTTGCTACTCATTACAAATTGCAGCAAAGACAACAACATGCTCTATCATAAAGCACAGCGAGAGTGGTATCGGCTCTCAACGGTCCCAAGTTTGAGCATGGTTCATCAGTCATTTTTATGACCCATCATCTGCTGCCTTCTTCATCATTGTCATCATCATTAGATGCCATTAGTCATCACCATCAATCCCAACAGTGAAGAGTTACAAAGTAATATATCATTATTATCTCTTTGTAACACTTGGTACCCGCGGCACTTCACCAGCTGCTGCTGCTCCCCTCCTGTTGGAATTGTTTTTTTTTTTTCTTAAATTTTTTACTGTCCACACATATAGTAGGTAGGCGTGTGAGTGAAGCATAAGAGGGCTGTTTGTATTTACACATGTATGAAAGTCGAAGTACATATACATGTGTGTCAGTGTTTACAGATTGATTATTTTTTTTAACACTATACACATCCACCCACATAAATCAAAATGACCTGATCTCTCCTCAAAGATTCACTCCAGTAAAGGCTGTAGTCCCATTGACTGTGTGAACAGACCAGAGCAAATAATTCCAGGTTATTTGCACAAGTCAGCGTCTTCATGTGTCGAGAAGTTTGACGATATATTCAGTGGCGTAAGACGGCCTGCGTATGAATAGCACACTGGCAGGGCTGCTAACAGTTTTATTAGCTGAATCCAGAGAGAGAAGGAAGCAGTTTTTGATGTCCTCCTACGAGAGGTTTAACTGTGTGGGGTTCTTATTGCCCTCGAGGAACTGCAGTCTGGCTAATGTGTTGCTTTGTACTCCTACACGCAGAAAGAGATGGATACTGTGTGTGTCACAAATGTACTTTAATACACATTGTGTGGGCCTGAGGTGTCATGACGTTTCTGGATCAGATGATTTTGTGAGACACTGATATCACACAGAACCTCTTTTAGCGTCATTATGTGCTGACAGACTAATACAGTATTAATAATAACAATAACAACAACAACAACTGCTACTACCAGAGGAAAAATACATGGCTACAGGACTGTACTGTACATTTGACTGAAGTGTTTGCATCAGCATGTTAATGTGCTCACAGCAACTGTGTTAACATGCTGAGGTTAAGCCTGTTCCTCTTCACACATCTTATGTGCTCAGCAGGAGGAATGTTTTTCACATTCATCATCTTAGTTTAATGTGTTAGCATGCTAACATTTTCTGCCCTAAACACATTTATCCATCAGGTTATCCACTACCTTGGTTAATGACCACACTAATGATACTGCCATTAGCCTCAGTATGCTAAGTACCATTTTTTTTTTGTTTTTGTCTGCTTAGATTAAGATACCAAACACTGTAGACAATCCGCATGTTAGTTAGCATTGTGAGCATTGTTAGCAGGCTAATGTATTAGCATGAAGTTCACAGCAGTGATTTGGTAAAGTGAAGCTGCTAGCGTGGCTGTAAACTTATATTCTTGTTATTATTTCAGAGAGATAGTGTGATATTAATGTGCGACTCTTGATTCTTCCTTTGGGACTTCTTTCTTGTTCCCTTTGATTATCTTTCCTCAAATATCGCCAAATATTTTATTCCCCCTCAGCCATTTTCCTTATCCCTCTATTGCACACTCAATTCGAACTGTGTCATATTGCCACACTGATTGAAATCTGCATGTTTGAGCTTCCTGTTCAGTCTCTGAGAATTCAGTGTCTGTATTCAGGATTTCAGAGGTGCCATAGATTGAGTATAAGTTTATTCAAAACCTTGGCTTCTTTGTCCTTCAGTGTGATAGAAAATTGGGCCATCATCTTATCTCCTCTCTCTCTCTGTCTCTCTCTCTCTCTATGTGTGTCTATCTTTTTTTTTTTGGCTGAAAGATTTGCTTTAAATAGCATGTGGATGGAATTCATTTAATATATTTTATTCATTTAAAACACAGTACATGAAGATTGAATCAGTATTATACCCTTGGGATTATAATAGGATATTTAAAAGTACCTTTCAGAATTTGAAATGAATTAAAGTTTTACAGTTCATTTCAGTAGTTACATTTTGCGTACAAAACTAACTAACTGTGCTGCTTAATTAGAGCAGTTGTCTGTTCATTTCGTGGACAATCAAAGTGATTGCTCCTTTTCATTTTACAGACACTTGTCTGCATCATTGTCTTTTCTGAACTCATACATTTCAGTGCTGCAGTGTGAAGACAAAATGCACATATCTATTGATCATGTCCTTGTTATAGTGTTTATTATTTGTGTTTTTGTTTGTTTCACAGATCGACAATGAGGAATATGGTGAAGCCCTGTCTCTTGCTCAAGCCTATAATTTGGATTCTGACCTGGTCTATCAGAGACAGTGGAGGAAGAGTACAGTCAGCATCGCCTCAATTCAAGATTACCTGGTAAGAGATGGAAAATGTAAGAGACATAGACATGACAACATGTGAACAGAGATATTGAAGAATTTTATCAGAGTATTGGTGTTTATCACAGTGTATTATATGACTGGTAAGAAATACACAGTAAGTGTGTGTGGGTGAGTGGGAGAAGCACACGCTTAAATTGCAGCACAACCCCCTTACTCTATTTCACGCATCATTTTTACCAATTTGTAGCAAATTTTCACACCCTCCCCTCCCAATTCAGTATCTCAGTTTATCCCATCATTTCTTCTGAACTCATTCCTCCTCCTTCCATTCCCCAAATCCCACCCAGAGCAAGATCCGCAAGCGTTCATGGGTCCTGCACGAGTGTGTGGAGCGCGTCCCGGAGAATGTTGATGCGGCCAAGGAGCTGCTACAGTATGGCCTGAAGGGAACTGACCTCGAGGCCCTCATCGCCATAGGAAACAGAGAGGATGGGGGCAGGTAGGGCACACATGCACGCATGAACATACACCAACGCAATCTTTGCTCATACGTACATCATTTATAAAAAATCCCCACAGTTGATTTTTATCAGTTTTATCCTGAGGCTCATTCTGCCTGCCTCATTTGTTTCCTTTTGTAACTCTGTGTTTTCTTTGACCTTCCACAGGTTCATCATGCCAGGCGATGTTGACCTTGATGACATGCCGTATGAAGACTTCCTGTCAAGCGAAGAGGAGATGGAGATGAAGAAGGAGAGGGAGAACAGGAAGAGGAAAGAGCTTCTAGCCAAGGTCGATTTTAGCAGGTAAGCAGGCAGAGATATTGTTGGTGAGTAAAGAAGACAGAATGTATCTGTTTAAAATCACCAGTATCAGCTTGATGTTACAGACAATATGACATGCAGCCTGGCAAGTTACCGAAACCAGTATTTGAAATCTTTTTATAGCATAATCCTTCTTTGTACGAAACTTCTCGAAACCTTGTCTAATTTTTCAAAAGTTTTAAGACTAAAAAACACCACCAGTCTGGGCAGCAGTTGTTGGGTGGGCTGAAAAATTCCCACTGTGGAGAACCTGACCCTGACCCATGTGAGTCGTCTTGTCAGCCGATTGTTTCCTTCTGTTTAGGAAGATTAAATTAAAAGTCAGTATTATTCCCCGTTTTCAACCAGGCACAGTTAGTGCGCTGTTGAAAATAAAGAAAAAGGACGGATTGTGGTGGTGAAGGTATTTAAGGTGTAGGAATGGAAAATGGGAGGATGGGAGGGAGGGAGAGAATGCTGCCAAATTTAACACTGATTGTTTGATTAGGTCGCACACCGGAGAGGGGATCATAAAGGCAGGGACATTAATGAGGATAAGGGAGGGAGAGAGGGAGCTGGCGTTGGTGTAGATTAGTGGGTAATCTGCTGGAGGTAATTTATGCCTTTGTTGTCGAGTGCCCAGGGAAAGACTAATGAAAAACCCTTTAGTGATCACTAATCACCTCTCATATATACACACACTCAGGCATGCACACAAATACATGTATACAAATACACACAAGTTTGTACACATATTATGCACACACATGCTAAATTCAAACACAAGAAATTATGCATATACTGAAATTAATGTTTCACATTTAAAATGCATACTGGGTTTATGCAAGCGAGCCCTGCACAGACAGGTATTTCAAGCTTCAGTAACTAGATTGTGCTGTCTATTGTTCTTCTCAGATCAGAACTAAAGTAGTGAGCTTCCACTCTGCATTTGAATGAGGAAGAGCACAAACAGTGTAATATAAATCCTTTGTAACATCAGCCCTCCTGCCATTGGCCTGGGTAGTCCTGCCCAGACAGATAAAATCACTGTTTTCTAACTTGGATAAAGTTGTCTTAAACTAAAACTCCTTATTTCACTATTTTCACACCTTTCTGAGTTGTAACTGAACATGGTCCAGAGGCCTTGTACCATCTACCGATATTCTGCATGTGAGGCATTTTGCAGACATCTGTAAAGGTTAGCTACAGAAAATAGCTGGGGTTAAAGTCTTTGCCTCTAAACCGTATGAGTTTCCTACCCCCACTGGTATATTATCGACCCGTTCGAAACACTGAAGCTTTTTGTCCCATGTTTGATTTTCTTTCTGTTTGGCTCAATGTGTAATAAAACTGTTTAGCTTTATTGCAGACCTGTAGTACCAGGGAGATAAAGAAAAGACAGAGGATGAGAAAAAGATGTAAGAGGGAGTAAAAACAAAAATCGATAATTTACAAACATTAAACAAACCATTAAGTTAAATCCACAGTGAATTACCTCTTTTAAATATGTCCATTTTTCTCCTTCATCTGTCGTTAAGTGAGTGAGGGCGTCTGTCAGGTGTGCTCATACATGCCTACCTAAGATGTGTTTGTGTGAGTGTGTGTGTGTGTGTGTGTTGGGTGCAGCCAAGCCCCTCTCTAATGGATCTAACCATGTTGCCGTGAGGCCTGCAGCCGAGGCCTGAGACAGATAATAATTCTCTTAATTTCTTTTTAACTACACCACCATTACAGAAATGGCTTGGTATCGATCACAGCTGCTCCGACCATGTCTCAGTGTGCGTGTGTGCGTACGCATGTGTTTGTGCTTTTTGTGTAGATAAGGACTGTATTTAACTACCGACTGCCAGAGTGCAACTTTTGTGCCTCTACATATTTTCAGGTTGACTGTGTTTGTGTTTCTGTGATCAATCAGGACTTTTTTTCCCCATCACCAGTCTGTATAGTGACATAAAGTGTTACTGTTGTCATCCCACAGGTAAAAAGTGAGGGGTGAAAAAGACTTGTGTGAGTTACTAGTAATGATTGCAGTTGACAGTTTTTATTCAGAAGAGAATTATATTTCCAGAACAAAGAGTCAAACCCACTCTGTTTACTTTTGCTGTATAAGAAACAGAACCTGACTCATATTGGATTTTTGGGGGTGATGCTGAGACCAATATCCTGGTCACCATAATACCATTTCTAAATTAGTCAAGTGTCTATTTGAGGATACCGATATATGGGTGATGAGCCAGTATCGGCAAATAAAATCATCTGAGTTGATATATCGGTTGGGCTTTAATAAGATACTAAAAGATCTTCATTTCCCCTCTTAGTTTAAAGGAGTCAATAAAATGATGGATGTTAATGGTCTGCTCCAGCCTCCCTTGTTACTACCATCTGTACTCCTGTAGGCTGAGTGTTGCACTTGCGCTGCATTCAGTTATCCTGAAATGTGGTGCCACATAAAACATAGACTTCCTCAGCACTTGGTTATTACTTTTTTTTTTAATACTTAACTGTCATGCACCGATTCAGTGTTGTTTGTCTCGCTTGTTTTAAAACCGTCACTTTGACTGCATGCAGATAGTTTTTATCTTTTGGCCTCTTTCTCATCAGTCGGCGTGTGTGCAATAAAGCAGAATTCAGAATCTGCCGAGGGCCTTTATAACTGCTGCTGTGGCTGCTCTCCGCATACAACAATGCACGTGCGTGCGTGTGTGTGTGTGCATGCGTGAGAGAGAGAAGAGATTGGGGAAGAGAGTGTGAGGTGCAATGTGCTGCAAGGTGTTGATATCTGATCAGATTCAGACCTCAATCAGAAGTCCCATTTTCTCATTTTCTCGTGTGTGGTGTGTGTGGTGTGTGGTGTGTGTGTGTGTGTGTGTGTGTGTGTGTGTGTGTGTGTGTGTGTGTGTGTGTGTGTGACTATGCTTTTATTGTGGAATCCATGTGTACAAGCTGAGGTATTTTTGTCTGTTTATGCTGTCCAATTTTGTCCTATACTCTGTGTGATAATCGCTTTCATCATGCACCACATTTCTGTGTGTGTGTGTGTGTGTGTGTGTGTGTGTGTTTTGGCCTATTTATGCATTTCAATCTCTGTCCAGCACAGTTATATTCAGGGTGCTCGTACAGAAAAGGAGCAGCGATTGGCCATCTGATTGTAACAACAGGCGGTTCTTTTTGCACAAACATGCAAATATATACACTCTCACACCCACAAACAGCATGAATCTATCAGGTTGAAGTCTCTTTACATTAGACAGCACGCGCAATGATGTGCAAAACTCGAGTTGTACGCATTACAATTTAAGTCTTATGGCTCTCAGTCACCCTTCAGATGTGTTGCAGTGTTTTTGTAGTTTTTGTTCAATCTGTTTTTTCTTAACCATCTTTTTCAACTGAGTCACTGTTTGTTGTGAGGGCAATTTAAGCAACCAATATAAACCTTGACAAAGGCACAGGTACTCCGCTGCCCTTTCGGTGTGCAGACAGGTTCCCCATTTGTATGTGTAACAGTGCAGTATGCACTATTTATGCTCTACCTCAGTGGAATTCAGCAGCAGGATTAGCAATTTAGAAGCAAGAACCATGGACCTGAATTGAGCATTCAGCCACCTCTAACCTGTTGTTGGTTATGTCCACAATGCCGTTCTCTTTATGAACTGCAGTCAGGGAAAATGTTCAAGACTTTTAATCTGCAGCCGAGGAGTGATCTTATAATAAATAAAGGTGTTTAGTAAAACATCACTCAACCAAATCAAGAATGGTGCCTTGTCACTTGCGGGTTACATTGGAGTTTATGATTGAGCCGTCATTCAAAGCCTCTAGAGGACGACAGGAAAAATAGTTTTCAAACGTCTTGTCAGATCTCCGCTCTATCTCTCCCCTGCCACCCTTTCTCTCTTCGTCTGTCTCCACTTTTTCTCACTGTGCTCTGAAGAGGCAGAGCAAAGCAATAATTACCACCAGTGTGAGTGCTAAGCCGCCACTCTTTGATGTGCCAGAGAGCGTGTTCAGCCAGTGTTAATCTCTGTTATCCTGTGTAGAGGAACCCTGATAAGGCCTGATAGCGCACTCTGTAATGAGGGATTAGGGATTAAGGCGGCAGTCGAAGGGTCAGTTCCCCTGTGGTCATACTGCGGTTGATCCTGACCAGGTTTTTCGGGAGCTTTAACCACCATTTCACCTGGCCAGGTCATTTATTGTGGACTGGACTAGGACAGCATGTTGAAAAATGTTTTACAGATGTGGCACAGTTGACCACTCGCAGCAGTTTTCAGCCTTGTAGTTCTTTCCCCTTGGGGCGTACCTTGAGTGACTGAATTGTAGGTAGAGCCAATAGACCCTGGCGCCTTGGTGTTTGTGGTCATCCAATTTATTTATGGTGGTGATTAAATGACATTGAAAATGGATTTGATTCTCACGGGGCAATCACTCTTCTCATTGACAACTAGCATCCCATACATAACAACTGAAAGGTTCTCGTGGTCATAAGGAGTTGATTTGTTGTCCTCAGAAAATGATTAGGTGTAGAGGGCACAATGTGGTATTGGTGTCACTGGTTCCACACATTGTTATATAGGTCCCTGTGGATAAAATGTGTAGGGACAATTTATAGTTCATTTGAAGGAGTGTTTATTAATAAACAATTTGTTTGATTTGATGTGAAACTATTCACATGGTGTAATTTGAATCAAGAGCTAATCTAAAGTGTGATGTGTTGAAGTGATTGTGCTGTTAATTTGTATATTTGCGTGTGTGTGTGTGTGTGTACATGCTCAGGTTGACTCTGGAACAGAAGGAGTTGTGTCGGAGCCGACTGAAACTGCTTTCCTACCTGGACCGACTGGCTACATACGAGGTAAAGGCAAATTATGTTATTCCTCATTCTCAAAGTTTTTTGTACAGTTTAGATCAAAACTTGTAAAAAATTATTACACAAACTGAAGAAAGGGGCTACAAGTATATATCACTCTCATTATTAATTAGTCTTCATTTTCTCAAATCAACCACTTAATTCATTGTTTGTCTATAAAACATAAACTAAAAATGAAAGTACTGTTGTTATCCAGAATTTTTAGTATATTGTAAGAGACAGACTGACCAGAGAGGGACTGATCCCCAGTGTGACATTTTATTTGAATTTTTCTGTCCAGTGACAAGTTGATGTATTGATTTATTGTTTCAGCTCGAGATTCAATAACAGATCTCAGTCCACAAGTTCACAAGTGTAAAGTCCACAAGAGTCTTTCAGGAATTCAGGCAACAAGCAACAGTTTCAGTCTTCCTTCAGTGTGTCCTCTGGAACAGTAAAAAGCAGAATTATGCTGTTCTCACATTTGTAATATTGAAGAAATAAGCACTTATCGGACTTGGGTTATGGTTGTGCATAAAACATCAGCAAAACACAACCTGTCACGTTGAATTTGTGTAGAACCATACTGATCAAAGTGAACGCGTATCTGCTCCATCCTACATACATGAGATGGACGACCGGAAAAACACAACTGAAATGTACAGAAAGATACTGTAAATTTATATATATCTCCCCATAGAAGATAGTCAGCCCATAAAAAATTGTATTTGCTCATCATGGCCTGGCAGGAGTCAGTAGATGTAGAGAAATGATGTCTAGTCCAAATGTTCAGCTATTCAACGCTTTATTGAACTGCCAGGTTTTTGAGTACCAACAACATTATTGTAATACAGTAAAGTTAACACTCTGAGCCAATGTATGTTAACTGTAATAAGACTGGAAATGTGCAACATTTCTTGCAGACACTATATATATCCTCAGACTGTATTTTATTAAGATGCTGTGAGCTGTAAATTCACCACGTCCGAGCAGGAGGGAGAGGATGATGTTGTCTCAGAGCCTGACCGGGGAAGACCTCCCTGCCTCTGGGCTGTGGCCTCTGTCTCACTCAGACTGAGATTCACTCACTTCAGGGGTGAAATGTCCTCAGAAATACACTGCACACTGACTGATCAAAAAGAAAAACAGAAGAAAAGAAAAGGCCCCGAAACTCAACCTAAAGAATCTCAGTGAGCGGAAAGGTTTCAGATTGATGATTCAAATCTTCAACCTTCAGGTGGCAGCTCTAGTATAAGAGCCAAAGTAAATGATTGGATCAGCCTTGCAGGAGTCATTCAGTCACACAACTAATATGGTGCACGGTGCAAAACGCAGTGCTTTGTATGTATGTGATTGTCTGCTGAAAAAAAAAAAATTCGAAAACAAGAAAAAGTAGAGTTCTGCTTTGTCATAACTTCTGAAACTGTACTTCTACTATTGAAACCAATAAGGTGTTGATGAGTCCGGCATCCAGCCAACAGGCTGAGGTTGTATGTGTGTAGACTTTTTCCAGACTAGTGTCTTATTATGAAAATGGAGCTCATGAGATTTCAGACAGACCTCATAGGAAGCTTCGTATAAAATTACACTAAGTTTGAGGGTTGCTGAAGGACCATATTTTGTGCTCATTTACATGTTTACACAAGCTAATTTAATTGTTACTCCTTACTCATCAATTCAACAAAAGCACAGTCATTTCCCGTTTGCCCTCTACTGATAGTTTCTCTTAACCCTCCCTGAAAAGTTAATTTATACATAAGGGGTTTTTTAAATCTTTATGAATTGCAATATATGCTTGAAGTTGAACTTTAACTCTATTGACTACTTAATGGTTAAAGACACGGTTAATAGTGTTAACATGCTCACTCCTCCCCACAATCCACAATAAATCACAGATGAGTGAGGCCATGCTTTCTCCTATGTTAGAGAGGAGAGATGAGATTTTACATTACTAGATATTCAGCTCAGACAGAATGACGTCTCTCTTTTTATTCGGACATTGTCATGGTAACTGCAGCACTCGTCAGATTCCTTTTGCCCCAATCCATTTTCTCTTGCTGTCTATGAATATGATATTAGGGTTTTTATCATCCCGTCTTGGGCTGGCTCTGTCTGCATACGGCCTATTCAGAGGCTATTCATCAGACACACACACACACACACACACACACACACACACACACACACACACACACACATTGGCCTAGAGGATGCTACAGTGATTTTATACACACAGACATGCATAAATCCCCCTAAGCCAAAAGCCAGGACAACAAATGTTCCCTCCTGACATATGCATATGCACACACTTGGACACACAGAGACACACACACACACACACACCATACCTTTATACCTTGTGCAGATGGTTCCAACTTAAAGGATGAGGCAGCTTTGTGCTAGAAAGTTAAATAGCATCTCTGTTGACTTTGCCCTGGTGCATTAATTTGCAGTCACCTCCTCCACTCACTCTTCTCCGTCTCTTCTTTAGTTTGACTTTCCACCGGCTCGCACTGTTTTCTCTGGAAAGATAACCCTCTGCTTCACAAATTTCTTTTTTATGAACCACAGATGTATCCCATCTCCCTCTGTTCTTCCTCTCTCTCCCTCCCTCTTGCTGACACTCTCCAGGAGATACTCGGCGGTCCTCATGCGGCGGAGCAGAAGTATGACGCAGAGTTCTTCAAGAAGTTTCGCAGTCAAAATATTGTTCTGTCAGCAAGAAACTATGCCAGGGTAACATCAGACTCACACTTCCCCCGAAATCCCCTGACTAATTATCTCACGTAAACTGTTCATTTTAGCTGTCTGCAACTCCATTTGGCACTAATATGGCATTCACTTAGATGCCAGTTTATTAGGTACACAGGCAGTCAAATACATCTTTCAAGAAAGTTATAATGTTCAGTCGTTAGTGCTGAAACTGTTTTAGATAAGTGTCGATTCAGCTCTATGATAGTTAGTTGTTTGTGCCACTGATGAACTGCATTATGTGATGTCTATTGTTTAGCTCCCTTTCATTGATATAAATGAGGTGGGCAAATAATAGACTACTAACACCTGAGTCTTAGAAGTAACTGATTTGTGTCAAATAATTACTTTTAGATTATCAGAAACTTTCTGTTTATTTCCTCTTGTAGTTATTTGTACAATTTCAAGGTTTTCAGTTTGCTAGATTATATTTTTTTGTGTTTTTTTTTCTATAGGAGAGTAACGTCCAGGCTCTGGACATTCTCTTCACGTATCACGGGGCAGATCTCCTCCAACACCGCCTCGCTATTCTTTACAATTTTCCAGAAACCACCTCTCCACACGAGTACACCATGCTACTGCCGGAGGCCTGGTGAGACACATGTAGATTTGTAACAGTTCTATTTAAAAACATGAGACCTGATATTTTCTCTTTATTAGTGTCCTGTCTTGTATGTTTTTGAGGTGTCTCTGTGTCTTTTTCAATAGCTCAGGAACGCTAAGGGGGAATTTCTATAAATTTGGCACAAACGCTCAGAGTTTGGTGGTCAGTTGTAACAGTACAAGATTACGAAGAACAGTTAGAAAATAGCATTAAAACAATAATTCTTTTTTTTTTTTTTTTAATTATTGACACTGACAAAAGGTTGACGATTCATACTTTTGAATTCTTACAAGGTTTTTTTTCTATGATTTGATGACAAAGTTTGATCTTAAAAGACTAAAAAGTTACACTTGTAGACCTAACTGAAAAATGAATTTATACATCCATTCTTTTTTTTCTCTTTCTTTGGTCAGTTTTTCACATTGTGATCATAGAAACAGCAGTTTTAAAATACACACATTTCCCTAGAGACGTGTCCTTCCTGATGATACACTTCCTTGAAAATGCACCAGTTGCATTTCACTCTAATTACTTGTTAATTAAAATGATCTAAAAGCAGACACAGATCAGAGCACACACTCTGAGGTCTTTCTTTATTCTATCTTTCTTCTCACTTTCATATAGCGGGAATCTTTTTCTTTCTTTTTTTTTTCCATCTTTGTAAAGCGAGGCACAGGCGGCAATGAGATAAATAGCGACACTTAATTGCCACTTTAAAATATTTATTTATTTATTTATTTTTACGCATGATGTTTAAACACCATAAAGTGATACAGCTGATAGTAGCTGCAATGATTGAAACTGTGTATAGCAACAGTAAATGTGGGTAAAGAAAGCAGGCAATTGACACACGACAACAACAGTCGCTTAGCTGTTTCAATCTTAACTTAACGCTTAACTGTTGGATCACACTGCAACTGTGTTTTTGCACAAGTTTAGAAATGAAAGAATGCTGAAGGGGAGGGTGTTTCTGGGATGGCAATGATGGAGGAGTGTTTTGTAGGGGAAGAAATCATTCCTCATGCCTGATGGTTCACTAATAGATGTGACAGACTTTCATTTCCCCTCTTTTTTCTTCCCTTTTCCTTCCTTAAACATACCTATACTCTCTCTGTGTTTACTGTATTCAAATGCCACATTTACATGACTACAAAAATACACATGTACACAAGGTCAAAGTCCCCCGCAGTCATAAGTTAAAGGACATGTACCACATTGAAGTAATTGTTCTTATGCTACACACACACACACACAAAACACTCTACTGTCGCTCCCCTTTATTAGCCATGTCTGAGTTTGTATGGAGGTCAGGCGGCTGTGGCTCTGCAGTAAGCATCCATCATGGCTCTGCCGCTGTGGGGCAGTTTCCTATTTTCCCCTGCCTGTGAGCACCAACTGCTGCTCCAACAGCACTTGCTGCTACACTGCAGCAGACGGAGCCATCTCAAGCCATCTGTTTGGAGCTCGCTCACTCTATTACTAAAGTCTTGCTTCACTGGAAGGGAGAAAATATTCTTCTGTAATATTGATCGGCCCAACGAGGGAACCACTAGATCCATGGAAGAATGCAGAATGGCTGCTGAAAAACTTTGCCTGCAGCTTGATAGGATCGGCCCAGTGGAAATAAAAATGAGCTCAAATGCCAGCTCCAGGTTTGCATTGCAACTCCATTTTCCTGCCGCCTTGCTTCTCTGCCTTTCTCAGGCTGACGTGAAGTAGATTACGAGAGCAGGCATGGAATAATTCACTCTACCCATCGATACCCGAGAACTCACACCAATATTTACTCTCCACCCTCTAACCTGACTGTCTTTAATGAGGAAAGAGGACCAGGGAGTTGGGGATTGACAGAAAAAAGAAAAAGAAAATGGAAGATGTTCACTTCCTTTGGGCATTTCAGAAGAAACACTGGGACTTTTCGATTTCTGTCATCTCAGTGTTAAAATTATAATCTTAATGGATGAAGTGCTGAGGTGTTGGTAAAAATCCCTTTACTTTTGTGTCCAGATATAAATCACATCAGCTCCTTGGACACTTCTTATGTATTTCGTGATTGGATGGAATTTATGGCCGTGTAAAAAAAAAACTGCTGCAGCATGTGTGCACTCGGCCTTTAACTGCACCAAAGCTATAGATGATTTGTAGCCTACACTATCTCCTTGAGTTTTACAACCACAGTACATATTTTTCTGTCTACAGACAAATAGATAACAAGAAGAAATCCATTCATCCTAGAATAAGAGATAAAACATAATCTGGCCACACCAATGTCTTAACACATCATATGCATTCATATACTCCTGTATGTATGTATGTGGGTGTTGAAGTTTACAGATTCGTTGTTCACTTTGGTTTCTTTTATTGCGTGTTCCCTATTTATCTTCCTCAGACCTGTCACACTCAAGGAGACCAGGAAGAAGTAAAGCTTAGTACCAACACGGCATTTAGAAAATAAAAGTCCTTGCTATTTACAACCGAGGCACCACTCAGACTCTGTTCGGAAGTTCTTTGACTTGTTTATTGTTGTACTTTTTTTTTTTTTTTTTTTTTTTTCTTTCCCACCAGCCATTTCTTCCCTTATTATACTCTGCAGTTTCCATTTCCCATATGTTGCCACCTCTCACCTGAGTTTTCCTGTAGTTTATGGCCATGTTTAGTTTGAGACGATGCTGATTTATACGTTGCCATTAAAGCTTGGTGGATAGGTGTGTAGTTTTCTTTTTGTGCGTGTGTCCCGGTCATTGGTCATGGACTGTGTGTATTTTTATTCTAATCGCACTTGTGTACGCTCTTCCTTAATACTCACAAACTTTTCTCCAATTTTGTATCTCTCTCCTCTTACTCTGTCTTTTTCTTCTTTCTTCAGTCTGGATGACAGCGGTGAATTGGTGCTGATTCCATGGGATGAGCAGAGACATAGAGAGATGGACTGGTGCGAAACAGAAGAGTGCAGGTAAACGGTTAAATAGACTACAGAGCTATTATATATCATATAAACTCTCTCTATACAAATGATAATAAAGCATCTTGCATTGTAGGATTGTTAAACTTCACGCTCCACGCAGGCCAGATGCTTGTGTTGGCATCATCATGTGAAACAAAACATGACATCCTATTATCCAAATGTTAAACAGAGCCATAACAAACTAATACCAGATCTTGTTGCGCTGCCAACTTATGCCATTTGCCTGCATCTGTAGGGGAGCCAGCTTCATTTACAATTTTATTTAGCAAGCTTTTTTTTTTTTTTTTTTATTTCTTTATTTTTATTACTCGTCGCAAGTCAGTTGTCATAATATCATTTGGCAACTTTGTATTATACTTGTCCAGGAATTACAGGGTGGAACTGTGATACTGTGTAACTGAGTTAAGCTGGTGCCAGCAACGTGTAAGACAGTGTTTGTGACATGATGTGTCATCCACACTTCTTTTTTTTTTTTTTTTTTTTTTAAATCTTCCATTGCTGTGTTTATTTCCTCGTTCCTCCAGATTTATTTCCATCTGTTTCTAGTTCTCTTCTTTTCTCTCATCCCACTTTTTTGCCTTATCTACTCTCCCCTGAAATGCAATTTTTCATATTTAAATAATTCTGAGCAAAAAGCCTAGTGCTGTTGATTCACAGCAAGAAGGTCCTGGGTTCGACAGGTGCAGGGTCTTTCTAGGCGGAGTTTGCATGTTCTCCCTGTGTCTGCATTTCCTCTGGTAGCTGGCAACCATCCAGGTTGTACCCTGCCTTCGCCCATAAACAGCTGGGATAGGCTCAACCCCCCCACCCCATCCCCAACCCTGAGTGCAGGATAAAGGGTTAGAAAATGGATGGATGGATGAGCAAAAAGCCATGAAACAACCAAAACCAGCAACCTTTTTGTGTCACTCAGGCACAAACCCTTTTGTTCATACTAAACATGTAAGACTTTTAAAAAATGGGTCATGGATGTTTTAATTCCTCCTCTTAAAAGAAGGTGAAATAATTTCCTGTAAGACCAGGGCACTAAAGGTTTTTTTTTTCTTTTTAACAAATTGTATTCAGGCTAAAGTAATATAGATATATCAACTGGGAACTATTTTCTATTTTCAGCTACAAATTTGATGCTCTTCGTGAGCAGTTATTTGCAGCAGGATGGTGTTTGTGGCATCGACTAAAAGCAAACTGCAGTGCCAATGTCCATTGTACTGAACATAATGTAGGGCTCTGGGGTGGAGGAGCTGGCTACACAGACCAAAAAAAAAAAGAAAAGTAGAGAAATACATGGTGTATTTTGGTATAGAATAGAAGAGAATATAACCAAACCAGACCTGTAAAACTCTCTCTCCTCATGTCTCATTCAGAGCGGTGCTGGACCAGAACTTGTTTGATGACGACAGTTTCCTTTATGAAGAGGTTCCAGAGCTGCTGAGGTTCCGTACAGCCACACCCTCCGTAGACCTGCTGACTGACTGGTACCAGAGCAGAGCCCAGGATATCGACTCCTGCTCCAGACAGGTACGAGAACTGTCAGGATACCTGTATGATCCAGCTGAAGTGCTTATTGGATAGTTCAACCTTCTTGTGTCACGTCTTCCAGCTTCTGAGCAGCTCAGAAAACTAGAAAACTGCCAATGGTTTTGCACTGTGATTGGCCTCAGCCTGAGAAATTTCAGTGTAGCTTTTTCGCTGTATGTTGTTAATTTATGCCGCCGCCTTCTAAATCCTTTAACATGGTTATAAAACATACCATCCATATACATCCACATTTATCTTTGATTCTACTAATTGTGGCTCAAACCCTGGTGACATGGTTACAAGGAAGTGTTTCTCAAGCATGTTAGATTTCAACACTTCAACACTGCACTTCAAGCCCAGAGTTATGGGAGTTTTTCTGCCTTCGCTTTCATCTCGCAATGATCAATTTCGCAGTCTTTTTGTGAAGATCAAAAATCAGCTCCTGGTAGAAATTTCTCTATTAAGGTGAAGCGTTTTTCACACCCTTCTAAGGCTCATATTCAGCCTCTTTGTGCTTAATTGAAACAGCCGGACAGAGGCAGAAAGGAAACGATAGACATCTCGCAATTGGGAAGATAATTGCAGTTGCACACCTCTTGTCTTTGTTCTTTCGTCTTTGATTGGAGCAGAAAAACTGTGACGAGTTTGGATTCATACTGCAGAAGAGATGTTGCCAACCTCCATCAGTCAAGGTCACTTTGATCCTATCTGTGACAGTCATTATCATATTTGCCATATGGACTTGTAATGAAGAGTAACCAAAGCTTCTGTCATTTGCGTTCTGTTGCTATAACTGAAAAATAGGACTTGATAGGACTTGTTTAGTGGAGTAATGGGATGTAACTGCTGGAGCGGCCCACTCCCTCCACCCACACTATCCACAACGTGGCTCTGTGCCCTCTTTACCTCCATCACGATGATGGATCAAGGTTGTCACAGTGCTCTCTTTGTCTTTGCAAAAGGACTAACTAGGGGTGCACTCATATCTTTCCCCCTCTTTCGTTTCTCCGTTTCATCTGTTTCATCCATTTCACTGAGTGTGAGGAGGATGGAGGAGAAAAGATTTTGGGGTCCATTGCTCATGTTTGAAGACAACTTGGGAATCGTACCTTTCATCATCCACTCAAGAGAAAAAAGGAGACACAGAGCAACTGAGTGTGTGTGTAAAAGGAAGTCTTTGTTAATCTCTTGGAATCACAGTAGTTCTCTCTTTCATTCTCTCCCTCGTTCCTTTTTAATTAGATCTCATCTCCTTTTGCTCTCTCACACGTTACTCCAGGAGCCTCTTGAGACCATCCCTAACTCTTATGTCTCTTTCTTTTTTCACATGCTTCTTTTTCTTTCCTTGCTCTCTCTCTCTTTCTCTCTCTCTCTCTCTCACACACACACACACGCACACACAGATGTGACATAGAGCAACATTAGAACAGCTTCGGTGGCACTTACTGAGTTTTTTTTCTTTTTACCCCTCCTCCTTCCTGCTCTCTTTATTTTTTCATCTCATTTGTTCTCACTCGTTTGCGCCCTCTTCCCATCCCTCATCTGGCCATGTTTATGCTTGGGAGAGCGTTTTAATGGAGGAAAATGGGGTTTGATTAAAAGGAGCCACATTAGAGGAAGCAAGAGTGTTCTAAACCAGTCGCAGAGCGATAGGAGGCAATGCACTGAATGGGAAGATTGACAAGATGACTCAGAGAAAGAGGGAGAGTGGAGGAGAGTAATGGGTTTGAAAAAGCACCAGAGAATGAAAAAAGAGATAAATGCAGGCCCAGTGTTACTAGTTGGGTTAGAACCAGGTAAAAGGGATTGAAAGGGTAGAAATACAGGATATTGAAAACTAGTGTTTGAAACTGTTGGAAAGAAAATGGCAGAAAATGATTATGGACAAATCAAACAGAGAAGGCAAAGAGACTCCAAGTTCAAACAGAGGCCAACGATGGTGATGGTTGGATGGTTTTGTTCAGAGGTAGGAAGAAAGAGAAAATGATGGAAAGTAGCACAGTTGAAGAGAAAATGCCAAAATGAAGTTCAAAAGAAAGAACTGCGATTGGACAGGGAGGACAGACCAAGGAGGATCAAATTGAGTTGGGAAATTAAACCGAAGACTTAGTGAAATCTGCTGTGGTGTGAGGGAGGGAGAGAGAGAGAGACACAAAGAGAGAGACGGAGGATACAAGTTGTGGTACAGAGTAGAGAATGATGAGGGGAGGGCACAGAGACGAGGTCGTAATTAAAAAGTGAGAGATTTTAACGTCTGAATTGTCTACAGTTAGCAGGGGAACTCATCTCTGGAGAGCAGGGAGAGTGGAGGAAGAGGGAGGGATTGAGAGACCGGGCAGGATCTTTACTCACACTTAGATCAATAGACTTCTCTCTCTTGTATCTAATTGCTCATGCTCTGACTCGAGGTGATTTGGGTTTTTCCTCGTTGTCTTGCGTGTGTGTGTCTACATTACAGATACAAATGAAGGCATGTGGTTATTTATTCTGCCTGAAACGTGTTGAGATAGGCTGAAGATGACAAGGTTGCGGAACCCTTCATGGGTATGTGCGTGTACACGTGTGCTAACTGCGGTGCTAAAGGGTTCTCCTTCTATAAAAGGGTGAGAGAAAGCAATCATCGCTCCAGGGCCCAGCGGCATCTGCTATTGATTGGCCAGCATCCACAGGTGGCTGAGCATTGATTGGCTGGGCGTGCTGCCAGCGTATAGGTGGTTGGGTATTGACTGGTTGTCCTTCTGGATGGAATTTTATCGATTGGAGTAGCGGGAAGCTCAAGTCGTCCTTGTTTTATTGTCCGAAGACTAATGATTGTATATTAGTAATGACTGACAGATATTACTTGGCTCTGGGTTGGTTGATATTGTTGTTTTTTTCACAAACAAATTCAATGACCTCAGCGACAGTCCTCATTTACCTGCTGCCTGGGTGTCTTTGACATCTCATTTGATATCTCGGTTGTAAAACCATGTTTCAAACTTGTTTTATAGGACTTCTTTATTGCATTATATTTTCTATACAGTATCTGTGATATTTCCTCTTTTCATGGAGTTCCTTTAATTGGATGATACCCTGTTAGAAGTTAGAGTTTGAATTGGATTATTTTATTATTGCATGGGACTTCTGCAGAGTTGTTTGTTAATGTTATTGTAACATTAGTCATCTTAACCTGAGAGGCCAAATGTCTGTGCCACCAAATAGGGTGACACGCTGTAGGGTCATTAAAGGCAATGAATCAGTAAGAAGTTAAGAATCAGTTGTTTTGGTCAGTTCATCACTTTGTTACAGAGCGAAAAACATCTAAAATATCACTGGTAGGAAAGTTATAGTGATATTGCTGAACATACGTTATCATTGTTACTGCAGGAAATATCCCCATGACTTTTCCTGTAGTTTATTCAACTTCAGGTTGACATTTGTGGCTTAGCATGAAATGTCATGACATGATTGTTCGCTTTGTGAACTTTTATAATCCACTTACTTCACAGTTTAAATGTGGACAGCTCTTTGGGGAACAGTGGCTGCTGATGTGGCTGCAGGCTGTTAATGTTACTGCATAATGTTTATTCACCTGAACCAGTTTAGTGCATAATAATGTGTTGTCATCACTAGATAGACAGGTCGACTGATTGGAAAGTGACCTAATAAGCAAAGAAAGATTTGAATTTGTTTGTTTTGTCTCTATCAATCAGGTGGACTGTGCTCTGTCGCTGGTGCGTCTGGGGAAGGAGCGAGAGATTCCAGGGCTGGAGCTCTTATGTGATGACTTGGTCACCATGGAAACACTTGTATACGAGACATCGTGTGAATTGAGTTTGACACTTAGAGATCTGCAGCAGCTGAGTGACATCGACAAGCTCCGCCTGCTTATGAAAAACGTAAGTGGCATCGTTTACATCTTTCATATTTCACATTTGCACTTTTCTTTTTTTCTTTGCCTGTAAGTGTCTCAGAATTACTTTGAGCTTCATATCCACAAATTACCAATACCAGCTGTTATGTAACCACTCAAGCTCGCAGGCACAATTTCCTAAATTAAACTTACAATGAGCACACAGAAACAAACTCTCTACATACATCGTACAGTGATACCTAAACATCCAACAGCAAAACAAGGAGACAAACACAACATCCCTGAGTGGAGAGGACCCCAGGTTACCTGTAGTGTGTTGACTACATTAATTACATTTGGTATAAACAACAACAGCACATCTTTTTCTTTGCCATGGGTATATATGTAATTAAGTTATATTATTTAGTCCCTGCTGACAAAATGTTGCTTTCTCTACTTTCTCTACTTTTGTTAAAATGTATTTCCCGTCAAGCTCAGACTAAGTGAGGGGTTCGTTGTCAGTAAAAATAAGATCCTTTCCCTGCCATTTCCCCTACAATTACATTTCACTCTAAATTTCCATTGTGTGGTTACTTTAAGCCTTGATTGCTGCTTGAAAAAACATAATATTTGCCAACTGCAACTTGATTAGGAAACAAAACAAACAGAAAACACAGTTTGAATATATACTGAGGAACAATCTTACAATAAATAAGCTTCTTTTCATCCCTGACATGTGACAATACAAACTTTCCATCCTAAGGCATCAAGAGAGCTATGAAAGCCAGTCTATAGGTAGTAGGTAGTACAGTTATAAGTCCCTTTGGAGTACATAATATGAGCTGTCCTCTAAATTGTCGCTAATAACTGCCAGCTCTAGCCTGTGAGGACCACAGCCAGTAGGATCTGCCATACAGGCAGGCAGGCAGCCAGCGAATGTTGTTGACTGCACTAACACATGCTGTTTGACTGGTGCTCCCTTTGGGCACTGAACAAGTGTGTGTGTGTGCGTGTGCGTGTGCATGCGTATGTGTGTGCTTGTGTGTGTGTGTGTGTGTGTGTAGGTGTGTGTATGTGTGTGTGTGTGTGCTGCGCGTGCCAAACTTGCCTAGATTAAATCTCCCTCTCTGCCTGTGTCTGATGTCTTTCTTTATCAGAAGCACAGAACAGCAAACTAAGGTGTTCGTGTGTGGGTGTGCAAGTTTGCATTTAGCATCTGAATATTTTTTTGTTTTGTTTTGTTTTTTGTTTCTATTATGAATCTCTATTTTCCCTGCGGATGCTCTCTCATCTCTATATCCTGAGTCAGGGCTGTTGGAAGGTACGAGCAGGGCCCTGCACATACTTAACATGCATCATTTGCACAATTTGCAGCACAACCCACGTACTGTTGCTATTATAGTTCAAGTTTAATTACATGATACATTTTCATGTAAATTTACACAGCATGTTCTAAAAGAATAATAATATTAAAACTAAACAAGAAAAACCTCCCACGTGGCTTCACTCACGATACTGATTTGTTTTTTTTTTTCAACTTTTAAAAACGTGCAATGTGCTCAATGTCTTTTAGGGCTTAACCATGTAGTACAACACTGTCACACTCAGTTTGTGTCCAGTTTATTTTGCTGTGTACAGAGTTGTGGGGTGAAACTTTCCATTCTGTAGGAATGTTCTGTTTTCCTTCATGACAGTAACACGTTACATGAGCACACATAAAGCCTCTGGGCAAACCTGTTATGTTTGAACCTGGCTAATTTTAGTAGATACAGTGTAGATGGACGATTAGAAAATACCATGGTTACATAGTGACCCATAATGCAACACTGGTAAAGTAAAAGAAATGTATTGTTGACATCATAGCAGAGCTTATTTTGAACCTCATATTCAGGTGACAGGGTTACACAAGCAGCCTAATGTTTTTATGGACCTGTCTGCCCAAATGCTGATTTAAGAGTACTTTTACTTTTTTTGTTATTTATTATTTATTTATTTATTATTTTTGCATTCTATTTGGTTATGTTTAACATTTTTTCTATAATCTAATACAATTCTGATCTGAAACACTCTTCTCTGCACAACGCAAGAGACGACGAAAATGAACCTGTGCTGTTCTACACACTTTTTCAAAACCGAATTACACAAAACCTTGGCTTGTGTTTCAGACAGAATTGTACTTTATATTTATATAAGACTGATTCTGTGTGAGTTCAGTTTTCAGTTAGAATATTACAAGATAAGGTGAACAAAGAAAACCAAGAATTGCTGTAAAAATACGGCGACGAAGGCATCATTGAAAAAGATCATCGAAGTATTTGCCGGATTTAGTTCAGAAAAGGACAAAATGGAAATAATGTCCAAGTTTTACCCATAAGTATAATTTTTATGGCACCACTGGTTATGTAAGGCAGCTGTTTATTTCTGTGTGCTGTAAGAATTTCAAATAATCTAATAAATGTTTTCCTATCACTAGTCCTGTACCGAGCGCTACGTGAAAGATGCTTTCCAGTGGATGGTTCCGTTTCTGCACCGCTGTGAGGGACAGAAAGAGGGAGCTGCTAAGTCTCTGCTCCAAGAATACGTGGTCAGTCAGGCCCAGCGAGACCTCACCCTGCCCCTCATCATCTTCCAGCATTCCAAACCTGATGTAAGTGTCACAAACACACACACAAACACAAGTGTAGAGGTCACACACTTGGTGAACCATAAACGGAGGGACTACAAAATGAAAGCACGCACGCGCGCGCTTTGTCTGAAGCTATTTGTGCCATGTCAGGACCTTGTCATAGCCCTGAGTTGTAAATGTTATATTTATGACGCCATAAGAGCGCAGCCAAGGACAGGTCTCCGTTGCTATTAGAAAACATGCAGCACACACACAAACACTCAAACGGAGAGAAATACTCAAAATGATACATTACCTCAGTGTGTTTGTGCAGAAAAGACTGCGGGTTAGTCATGCCCTGATACACATTCTGACCTTTCTACTCCTCCAGTGCCAGCAGAAGATCATCGGGGACCCAGACCAGCTGATGGCGGTCGCTCTGGAGTGCATCTACATCTGCGAGAGAGACGACCAGCTCAGCCTCTGTTATGACATCCTAGAGTGTCTGCCTCAGAGGGGCTATGGGTCAGACACACATCCGTGCAGCCTTGCACACATACACACACACACTCATACATGCACTTACATACTGTCCACCACTATCTAATGCACAAGAAAAAAATGATCCTACACCTCCCACATCTTTTATTCTTTCCACCTTTCTCTTCTAGAACCTGTCAATAACCTAACTGTCACCTCTGCTTCTGTCGCGCGACCCTTTGCACCTTTCTCTTACTCGTCTGACTCTCTTTCCTTTCTATACCTCCCACTCCAAGGAGCCATCAGTGAGCCTAGCTGCACTCTGTACTGTATTTCCTACATCCTACTGTTGCTGCCTTTACCCATCTCTCCCCTGGCTCCCCTGTAACACATTTTATTTCATATGGCAGGGGGCTTGTCCTTTAGGTCTCCCATGAGGCTGTGTGAGTATATAGTCCGTTCGAAGGAGACTGAGTGATAATAAAAGATTACAGAGAGAAAAAAAAGCAAGAGTACAAAAGACAAAATTGTTGATAAAGTGGACGTGTGGTTTCAGTGTAGCTGAAATGAATCCATCTAAGAATGTGTCAATAAACTGACACACTCTTAGATGGATTGTTCGTCCTGCATGCACTTTAATTGGAAAACTGAATTACTACTGTATGACTGCTTGTATTTTTTTATTTATTTTTATTTTGGCTGCAATGAAGCAACCAAATTTTTCAACAAATCATGTTTTGACCTTTTCCACTAGCTTGCATGGTTTGCTTTAGCTGCACTGTGTGGTTCTGTGCTGCAATATGTATATCAACAGTACACTCACAGCAGGGGGATAACTGCACTGAAACATGATTTTATGGCACTGCCTGGTAACAGGGACACTGTCCACCATGG
This sequence comes from Polydactylus sextarius, assembly GCA_016801845.1. NCBI lineage: Eukaryota > Metazoa > Chordata > Actinopteri > Polynemidae > Polydactylus > Polydactylus sextarius. The sequence goes on from CM028918.1 coordinate 5,651,659, forward strand.
TGTACTGTTGTGCAGAACTGAATTCTGCGTCTTATGCACTAATGTTTCATTTTTATGTCTCTGTGCCACGGCTGGAGGCGTTTTGTTTTCGGGTTATCCATTTGTCCGCCCCTTTCTTGTGAACATGATATCTCTGAAATGCAGTGAGGGAATCTTTTCAAATGTAGCACAAATATCGACTTGGACTCAAACAGCAACTGGTTCGAATTTGGTGGCAAAGACTTAAAGGTCAGGGTCACCGTGACCTTACAAAACATATTTTTTAGCCTGTGGAATGTCAAGACCGTTTTGTGGGAAACACAGGCACAAACATTCACTTAGACTCAAAAATGAACTGATTGGATTCTGTTTCTCAAAGGTCAACATGTTTTTAGCCATAACTCCTTAATTTAATCACTAATTACCTGCATTTGGACTGGATAGAGAAATACAACCACAAGACAGTCATTTTAATTTCAGTCTAGTTATGCAGAATATTTTTGGTTTTATTTGCAAAGGTGTAGAGATGTTTGTTTTTAAGACTTTTGCTTCTACTCCAGATATAATGTATAATAATAACAATAATAATTCTACAACAGCAGAACTGAAAAATTACTTCAGCATCATCATGTCTTTTGAGAAAAAACATCCTCTTTACTCTTTACTGAATTAATCTGTATATCTTGTTTTACCACTACTCTGCATGATACAAACACACATCTGAATCATTGAATAAATAAGATAAATAAAAGTAGTTCAATTATCATAATTTTTTAGTGTTTAGTAATGAAGATAGAGCTTATTAACACATAACTGCTTATAATACAAACACTCATGCATGTTTCTCTCTAAATCAGAATCGCAATGCATTTCATACTAAGCATTTCACTTTACCAGATAGGCTTCCTTTCTGCAGTGTTTGGATTAGCACTGCTGCAAGGCTGTACTGTATATGCAATGCCTCCAACTTCACATTTCTCCCAGGAGTGATTTCTCTGACTTACTAAGCTCTAAAATTGCCATCGCAGCATAGAATATTACAGATTTGTGAGCTAGGAGAGAAACGACTACTTAGTAGTTTCAATCCAATTTTCCGAATTTTTTTCTTTTTCTTTTGTTGGAAGAATGTAACATGCGTTCACCCTGCAAAGGTGGGCAAATGTAGGAATGGCCAAGGGATTACATGTTGTGAGAGGGAGAGAGAGAGAGAATAAAGGAGAAAGGGATATTTAAAAGAGGAAGAGCAGTAGGTGGAGTGGCAGAGAGAGCTGGAGATGGAGAAGAGAATGATGCAGTGTGTGTGTGTGTGTGTGTGTGTGTGTGTGTGTGTGTGTGTGTGTGTGTGTGTGTGTGTGTGTGTGTGTGTGTGTGTGTGTGTGTGTGTGTGTGTGTGTGTGTGTGTGTGTGTGTGTGTGTGTGTGTGTGTGTGTGTGTGTGTGTGTGTGTGTGTGTGTGTGTGTGTGTGTGTGTGTGTGTGTGTGTGTGTGTGTGTGTGTGTGTGTGTGTGTGTGTGTGTGTGTGTGTGTGTGTGTGTGTGTGTGTGTAGGGTGGGGGGGACCAAAAGCAGGAAGTTGTTTCATAAGGGTCACTACTCCAGAGGAGGACAGATCAGCCTGACCCAGAATCCTTTGCCTCAAGGCAAAGCATCATGGGATTTTATTTTTAGTGGGGATTCAGTACATCTTCACAGTGGTAGGACACACATACCACTACACTGTGAGCAATGTGCAAGCATAAACACAAGCACACACACACTCTATTTATTATTTGTTTGTTTTTATGACATGACCACTAAGTAACCAGTACTTTTTGATGTGTTTATCTTCCCACAGGCCAGAGACAGACATGACTGCATTACTCCATGATCAGGTGGACAAACTTGAGAAGCATCTCAGGTACATCAACACACTCACACCTTCATCTCTCAGCTGCTGTTCCCTCCTTCCTCTTCTGTCTTCTCCTGTCCACCTTGCACAGCTGGTTGAGCTGATTAGAGTACAATTTCCAAACAGAAACCGGTTTTCAGACTCTGAGGATGTGGAGGATTTGCTGCCTTTTTCTTTTTCTCTCACAGTTTTAATTGAATGTCTTTGGGTTCTGGACTGTTGGTTTGACTAAACAAGGACTCAGTCTTGCCATTCATGCATACATTTCTGTTGTATTCAGTTTCAGGGCATGTAAAGTGCTGAAGAGAGCAGCCCTTCAGTTTAGTGATTAATGCCGCATTGCTGGGGAAATGTTCAGTTTGTAGCAGTGCTCATTTCTTCCCTTCCGCCATTATGGGCCTGATGGAAAACACAGAGAAGGAGAAGAGACATGGATACTCATCCAACACACATATACACACATTATCAAAGGACCACTGTCTATCCCATGGTATTCAAACAGCCTCTGGCAATTTCTCTGTTACAGGTCAAAATCACCTACGTGTCTCTCTCTCTCTCTCTCCTTCTGTCTCCCTTATTGTTTCTCTGTCTCCTTAGGGTGAACATAGAGAAGTGATGGGGGAAGGAGGAAGGATGAAGGCGGAGGTGGGGGTGGATGGGGTAGTGGGGGTGGGGATGGGGTGGGAGCTGAAGGGGATGGGAATGTAGATGATGATGATGATGAGAAGAAGGAAGAGAAGGAGGAAGCAGTAACAGGAAAGCCTGTGTTACAGCTTAGTGTTGGTCTTTATAGACAAATATCCACACGTATTTATACACAGGCACACACAAGCATGTGCAAACACACCCCGGGGAGCCTGGAAAGTGTGTTCATGTATATGAAGCATTGTTACACACACACACACACGCACACACACACACACACACACACACACACACACATGCACACACACCAGTACCCAGATGAATCAGACAGTAAATGTGAAGTGTCTGCACTCCAAGTGCCTCCAGGATAAAAGCTGTTTTCAGCTGCTGCCACTACCACTTGCTGGCACATTAATATGTTCACAGGGAACATACAGACACTCCTACACACGCATTCACACTCAAACAAATATACACACAGTTGTAAATATCCAGGTCTTGGCTTGTTGTCTGTCTCTGTCTTTTGCTCACTGTCACACGCATATAGCCACACAGGCACCTGTTTACTGTGGTAATGAGTTGCAGCAGAGAGTCAACATCTGTAGCAGCGTGACCCTGTTGAGACTGTAGGTGCCATACTAATCCTACACCTCCATGCGCATGCACTCCCTCAGTCATATAAGAACACTGCCAGTATTCACATGCTCCTGGATACAGACAAACACACACTTAAAAACTAAAAAAGGTGTTGTTGGCGTGCATTTTATCATGTTGCTCCTCAGTCTTGCTCTACACTGTCTCCATCTGCACTGTGCCATGCAAATAACTTTCTGTTGCCAAAATAATGAACAGCTTAGAGTGGACACATCCTATGTCTTTCTGATTCTTTCCCTCCCTTGGATTTTTGAAGTTTTCTTTCCCCCCTTCCTTCCTTCTCTTTTGGCTTTTCCCGATACCTATGCTGCCAACCATGTTGTCTGTTCCATTTTCGCAAAGAACATGTTGATTAAAGTGACTAAAAAAATATTTGTGTCTGTTTTTGCTCGTACCTAACAGTGTGGTGGAAGTACTGGAGAAACATGGTCTGCAGAAACCCATCTCATATGTAAAGAACAGCCAGAGCAGTGAAGAGGAGGCCCACCAACTAATGGTCAAACTGTGCCGCCACACTGGCCGCAAGTACGGAGATACACACATAAACACAGAGTCCATGGAAGTACAGTGTAGTTACTCGTTTGTGTGTGTGTGTGTGTCTAGAAACCCTCCGGTGAGTGAGACGGTGTGGAGAGGACTACTGCAGGACCTGCTAGACATGCAGCAGAACGTTTACTCCTGTCTGAAACCTGAAACATGTCATCAGGTAACGCACTCCATCAAAACCCAAGTTATACAGGAAATAATCTGATTTTTGAGTGTGAAACTTTTCATCAGTTAAACTCTACAACTTCCTACTTAATGTGTCCTCTGCTCTTTTACCAATCTAGGTCTTTGTTGAGTCCTTGCTGTGCTCCAGTCGTGTAGAGAACGTGCGTCTGGCAGGGCAGCTTATGCACTGCTCCAAGGTATATTAAATATGACTTGTGTCTCCAAATATTCAGCCCCACCATATTGGATTGTTCTGCTGCAGTTTCATTGATGTCTCTGTTTTGAATTAATGTTTCCAGGTCAGCCAGGATATTCCCGTCAGCCTGTCGTTCCGAGGTAAAGGTTATGCTCTGAAGGTGGCCTACAACAACAGCGTGGAGTTAGTGTTGGCTGCTGCCAGAGAGTACTTCAACTCCTCCACGACGCTGACGGACCCCTGCATGGGCTTGGCCAGGTGAGGAAGGAAATGTGGAAAAGTAGTTTAATATAAAGAGAGAGAGTTACAGGTAGAGAGAAGAATTTCTCAGTGCATTGTGGGAATATCCTCCAGCAGCTTAGGGCTGTAGCATCATAACTAAGGGATGGTTCACGGCTTACCTGAGCCAGCCCTTCGTCATTAAGGGCTTTGTATGCAAGGACAGGAATGGGATTTTGAATTGTCTCTCGGATTTTACAGAGAGCCAGTGCAGAGACGCTAATATGGGAAAAATTATCTCTTTTTTTTGTTCCTGTCAGCAGCAGCATTTTGTCTCAACCACAGGCTTTGAACAAAATTATCAGGACACTCTGTTATCCTAAAGGGAACATATATAGGGTGAGAAGTATTGCTTCTAGCACAGAACCATTGTGAACATGAACAAACTGGATATTTATTTGATAATTATGACTTAAACCAGCCTCATAAAATCTAATAAAAGCTTGTGGTCTATCGTCCAAGGCCATGAGAACATCATTAGTAACTTTCACCAGTTCTGTTTCTGTGCTATGATGAGCTCTGAGCTTTGACTTGATATCTCCAAACGTAGCCTATTCCTATGTGAATTATTACAGCAGCTTTTTCAATGATTTTTAGAAATGAAGGGCTGTTGGATGTGGGTCTCTATTTGGCTGAAACATTTGGATCAAGGTTAGACTGTAATTATAAATTGATCAGATGTTAATTAGACCTTATTCAGGATGTTTTACATCTAAGAGTCAAGTTGATGGTTTAGACGAAGACCTGCTGAAAGTCAGCTCAGATAGATGAGAAGTTGTCTCAGTCATTTTTGCTAAATTCTCACCTCTTTAAGGAGCTAGTTTAGATTTAGAGACTGACTTTATGTTTAATTTGATATTTCAGCTACAATAAATGTTAGAAATTCAAAAACATCTGGATGTAATTTCCAAACAAGCATCTCTAAACAAACACTGCTATCAGAGATGTTGACCTTGGCTGCTGTGATTTTAACACTATTTATTTTGCGTGGTAAATGTATGTTTTTGTGTTTATGTGGCTAGGGGGAAAATGTTGGCTGCTTTTATTTCATCCTCTATAGTATTCTCTATGAAGTTTTTACTAAGTGTTGTATTTGTTTGAGTGTATGTGAGTGTACTGCTGGGTTCAGATCTTAGAGGGGGGCCAGTGGGTGTCTAACCTCGCCGTCTGTTCTTAGTGGGGAAGTGGGACAGTAATTGGGTCGTCATTCATTTATAGTAACTAATACATAGGCCCCCCTCCACACACTTAGACAACATCATCCATTGTACTACTCCCACTGTGTGCGCACACGCATCGGTGCGCGCGCGTGTGTGTTTTCTGCATGTGAGCTTGAGATATGAGACAGAAAGTATTGTCTGGACATGTGCCCTTTGAAATTAATAGTCCATACGCACTGGTGACCTGTGTCCTTTAGATTAAAATAACTGCTCCACAGACACACATTTTATCCAGCGTATAACATAACAATGACACACACACGAATACCCAAACACACACACGAATACACAAACTGCACCAGCGGTCAGTAGCAACAAGCAAGTGTTTCCACAAGGACAAAAAGACTCTTCTTAAAATAACATGGGGATCCCCTCCAACTACCAGAAGAGACAGAAGAGTGGCACCATCAGAGAGAAATGACTGAGAAATGCTCATACTCATTAATTTGACTATAAATGTGCACTAACTAATATTTTTCTAATTATCTTAGATTAGATAAAATGATAGTTTGTCATATATCAGCAGGGATACAGAGGATTGTTACTCAAAAAGCGCTGTCCTCTTTTGTTTTTGGTGACATTTTAGCCTCTTTAAACTCATTATTTTTAGCCAAAAAGCTAAAAGACAAAGTCAGTGACTATTTGGGGAACATAGAGGAGTATTTAGTAGCTGTATTATTAAGTAGTTTCCTGATCGTCTGAGTTTAACCTTGTGCTGTGTCTGCAGGATGTGAAACTACTTGGTTTACATCTACTTGTGCTGCTTCTAAATGGTCACAAAACCCCCCAAAAAACCGCAGCTTCATTGTTTTTAGAATTAACTGATTGTTTTTCCAGTAGTATAAAATTGGCTCCAATATCATTATTGATAATGTTGTTTTACAAAAACCTGTCAGATACTGAGATTCATTGTCTTAAGGTTTGTGGTTTTTTTTTTGGCTTCAAGTTGGTCTCAAGTTTTGTTTGTACTACATTCATGTCATTGTCACAGCCTGACAAGATACACACTCATTAATCATTCATCTTTCTCTCTCTAAATGCAGTAAGATTTGATATTGTCAGATCTGATGAAAAGTGTTCTTCCTTTTTTTTAACTTTCTGCCTCTTTATCTGTGTGCTGTAAATTTCTCGAGATAGATGAAACATCGTTTAAATGTCCTGGGTGTATCTCTTTAACATTATGTTATCGAGTTGTCCATCCTTCTGTTCCATTTTTGTCAACATGATAGCTCAAGAATGCTTTGAGGGCCTCTTTTCAAATTTGTCACAAAAAGCTGAACTGATTACAAATCTGTGGCTAAAGTTGAAACTTGCATGATGGACTCTGGGGAGGAAAAGATGCACAGATTTCTATATCCTTTATGTATCCTTTATGTTTACGAGCAAAAGGTCAATCCAGAAGACTGGTTTCCACTCTTATATTTAAAAAAGCTCATCTTCTAATAAATTGAGCAGGAAATGACTAAGGTGAAGACGGAATAAGTGTGTGATTATGTCACAATGCTGCTGCTCGAAGTGGTGGTTTAGTTTTCCGCTGATAATTGCTTCACAGATGTTAACTTTTCTTTTCATGTATGTGTAACAGAAAGCAGTTATCTGTTATCTGCATCACAGATTACCGAGCACATGGTGCAAAACACATTCTGACCTTCGAAACTGAAATAGAAACATTTTCAGCGTCGTCTTTTCTAATAGCAGTCTCCTCACATATGCACGCAAGCCTGCAGACTCTTCACAACACAAGTGCATGCATAATCAAAATCCCCTTTTTCCTGTCTCTCATTAGCCCATCTACTGCCTTTTACTTGCCAGGACAAACCTCTTATTCCTGGCAACAACACCAACAATACTTGAAGAGCAAGGAGTTATTTGCTGAGTGTTTTGCACCATTAGTGTACTTTAGTTAACAATATGTGGTGTTGTAGATGTATGGGTTGAATTTTTTCTGATTTCACTGATAAGGACACCTCTTTTTCTCTGTTATCTGTCTGTTCACTTGCTGTGTGTGGGCTGTTGGTCAGTGTGTTTATTTCTCGAATACACATCCCAAGGACAGTTTTTTTTTTCTCTCTTCTCCACTGATGCTGGCGTCAGAGTTCCTCTCTTTAAGCTGCTGTTTTATGTGGGATTTATGTTATTTAAAAATTAATCATTTCAATTTTTCCCCCACTCTTCTCTTTGTCTCTCTCACTGTATTTTGCTCTACTGTATAATTATGTGATGAAAAACCAAGAAAATGAGTCTACAGTTGCATTTTAAAATGGCACACACACGCACACACATGCATGCATTCAGTGCACTGTTATATATGCTAAGTGATGTTCTACATAATCCTATTATGGATTATGCAACTCCCGTGTTGCAGATCTGTCAAATTAGTCTAGACTTTGTAAATAAATCCATCTCATCATGTTTCTTTTTTCTTTTTTTTTTTTTTGAGTGTGATGTTAAATTCACAAACTTCACAGACTTGACGACCACTTTTCACTACAACTTTGAAAGTCACCAAAATAAGCAAAACTCATTTAGTCCTTTAGTCCTTCCACCCACCAGTAGAGTCAATTCAACTCTCCAATACTATCAGATTAAATGTAAATGACCTACTTTAAAAGTGCCACTGCTCGTTTAAAGTGAATTTCTCTGATGTTGAACACCGTGTATGGGTTTAATGGCTTTTAATTTCACCTTTCCTTTCTTATAATTAAGGCAATAACTTGGCTTGACTTTTTCTGAAAATATGCTTATTCGAATTCTGGCGGAAAGTTTAATAGGTTGATCAATACCACTTTTGTATCAGCACCCGTTTAGCTTGGCTTAGCACAAAGTATTAACACTATAGTTTTAGTATGTTTTAAAACAAGTATAATGTAACTTTTCAATTAGTAAGCTTTAGAGATGTCGGTAAATTGATTTTGTTAGCCTGCTCAGACAGAAGCAGGTTAACTGTTTCCCCTACATTATTTTTAGTCTTTATGCTAAGATAAGCTAAGCTAACTGTGTGTGCTATAAGAACAGACAGTTAGAGATTATGGCATCTGACACCTATTCTAACTCTCCACAACAAACCTGATAAGCATATTTCCTTAGTTGTCCAACTTTTGCTTTGATATACTTCCTCTTGTGGATCTTCTGCCTGGTGGCAGTAACTGGAAAGAGCAGTGGAGAGGGTGGAATAGGTCTTCTGTGATTATGATGTTTTTCCTGATCACAGAGTGGCAGTATAGTTCGGAAATGACAGGTTGGGTTGAACCAGTTATTTTGCTGGAATGATTTATTATGCAGGAGAGTCTTGTTTTGTGTTTAATGGTGAGCAGGTTGTACCTGTTGAAGGTGAGGACTGATTCAGTGAGTGAACGGTAAACCAAAGTCAGTATGTCTTTGTTGACCTGGAAAATCCTTTCCTAAACAGGTGGAGATGTGCTTTTTTTGTAGATGGTCTCAGTGCGATGTGAGAAAGACAGGCGGGTGTTTTTTTCTGTTTCCAAATATTTAAAAGACTGAACCTGTTCCACCAGCTGGCCCTGGATGCTGAGTGGCTGGAAACAGGTGATGCTGTTTTGTCCTTTCCCCCGTAACACAGCTCTTTGGTCTTTGAGATGTTCAGCTCCAGTGAGTGCTCAGGAAATGTTCTGACCAGATTGTTAAGTGTCTGCTGAGAGTGGATGAGAGTTTCAGTGCCAGTCAGATGTGCGACCAACGTCATGTCATCTGCATATTTAAAAAGTGCCATCTCTTCGCTGTTATAGGAAATGTTGTTGGTGTACACAGAGAAAAGGATGGGAGATAAAACACAGCCATGGGGGAGTCCTGTATTTAAAACCAGTTTTCATGATGTGAAATCGTTAAAAGACGGCTGTTGTAGTCCGCCCAATAGAAAAGTCTTGATCCATAAGGTCTGATGCGACAGATGAATATTTCTGATATTTGATCTGTTCCCTGTTCTAACTGGTTGTGGTCTACATCAGGGCGTGTCTCCAGCTGATCACCGACTGTCCTCAGACCATCCAGGAGGAACTAGACCTCATCAGTGCCCTTGGCCAACTGGAGGACTTCACTGTCAGCATCCTCCCGCTACAAGGTACTGACAGAACTGGATGATATATTTCTCACTGTGCAGGTGTAAACAGCATTCATTCAAGTGTTTTCAATTTAAAATCAAGGCATGCAGAGGATGTAAGGATGCCTCCCTATCTCCCTCACCTCCCATGCGCCATCCAACCTGCTGTCACTTCCTCCAACCCTCCATATGTCACTCCTTCTTGCCACTATATCTAAATATATGGTTATTTATGGATCAACTGTTTGGCAAACAACATCTGCCTGATGGCCTAATTAGGATTGAAGTGTTTGGTGTCTGCATGTGTGTTCCCTCTCTCGCTCACACACACGCACGCACACACACCTACACCATCTTTTTTTATATTTCTGCTCCCATCTGTAAACCTGACCAATCAGCATTCACATCCACACTCGCTCTACCTCTCTCTCCATTCTGGCTCCACATCAGTACCCTTCCGGCATGGCTCTCTCTTAAAGGAAACTGTGGAGCCAGAATGAACCAGTTTGCCCCCTCATCACTTCACCTCTGAACTGAGGTGTTGTTTGCCCTCGAGGACTCTGCTTCCTCCCCTTTTGCCCTCATCAAACTGAGCTGCCAGCATAAAATCGCTGTGACAGGGAGAGTCATAACCTGCCAGCTCTCTCTTTGTATCCTTCTTTCTATCCTTTCCCTCTTTTCATCATATATACTTTCCTTTTTTTCCACTCTTTCTTTGCTCCCTCACTCTCATTCCTCTTTATCCTCACTCCCTGCTGTCTGCTCGCATTACTTTTATCATATCTACAAGACGAAGCGAGAACAGGAGACAGTTTAGGAAGAAAGTCTACAAAGAAATATAGAAAGACAGGGAGTTACTGTAAAAAGACAAACTCTCCAATTATTAATTTTTTGCACTGTATGGATTTTGTTTCAGTGATTTTTGTCTGAAGTGTTTTTCTAGTACTCAGGGCAGGGCTGTCTCTGTGGCCCTGTATTGCCTGTGGTGTCCTTGTAGTATTTAGTTTTACCGACCCAAGGATACACACACACACACACACACACACCTCTCTCACCCTACACCCTACACACAATCTGTCAAATGCACATTATTTTTCCTTCTCTCTCAAAAGGAAAAGCCACATCCCACACATCGGGTTCACACTTTCAGATAAACACTCACAAGTATGAAGTGAAAGGATGAGAGCATAGGTAATCCATCTCGGGCTGCCTTCTGCAGGCCTCCTACAGAGCCTAAGGCGATGCTTCATAGACACCACCCTCCTCAGAATTCCCTTTAGGCCTCGCCTTAAGTGATGCTGAGCCATAAAGATCCTCAGTGGGGGGGCACAAAAAGCACCAAGGCCTGTGGTGACACTAAACATGCAATTTTTCAGGTTTTCGATGCAAAGTTGGAAGAATATGGAAATGGATTTTTTGGGGGTTGAAGTTTTTATTTCGTGAATTCAAATTTTTTTTAAAAGTTTGAAACAAAAAAAAAAAAAAAAAAAAATCTTTGCCATCTTGTGAATCAGGTAGAACTGAGTCGCTCTGAGGTATTTGCCAAATTAAATGCATACACTGACGTTAATGTCAAACAATGAGCACTGAATGTCAATTACAATACTGCTCTGCATTACAATACTTTGTTAGGTACAGCTCCCTAAAATGGATAATACAACAGGCTTGAAATAAAGTTTATATATATATATATATATATATATATATATATATATATATATATATATATATATACACACACACACACACACACACACACACACACATATATATATATATATATATATATATATATATATATGGAGTCATTGAAAGGAGATGGACTCGAAATCAGAAACAATACTGTCTCTATAATGTTAACTGGTTGGTTAACTGTTGATGTGTATCTGTTTTTTTCTTGTGTTATTTCTGGCTTGTTTTTATTGTTAATCATATGTTTTAATTAACAAAACATGTCTGACACTTCTCCATCTTCCCTCTCTCTCTCTCTCTCTCTCCCTCCCAGTGCGGCTGCGATCCGACCGTCTGTCGCTCATAAAAGAGTGCATCGCCCAGTGCCCCACAGCCTACAAGCAGTCCACCACTCTTCTGAACCTGGCATCACTTCTTAGAGTAGCAGGTACGTAAACACCACGGTGACATCACACTGACCTCAGCACGTCACGTCTCTTCCCCGGTGGTCGGTTCATGACAAAGGTCATGAGATTAAGTGAGCAAGGACCGTCTACGTGAAGCAGTTCAGTTCAGTTTTATTTATATAGCACCAGATCATAAAAAAACATTTATCTGAAGGCACTTTACATAGAGTAACTCAACATTTCCACAATGAGCAAGCGTGTGGCGACAATGGAGGAAAAACTCACTTTTAACAGGAAAAAACCTCCAGCGGAACCAGACTCAGAGTGGACGGTCTGATCTGCCTCGACCGGCTGGGGTGAGATGAAGACAGAGAAAAGAGAAAGAGAAGAGACAAGAGGAAGACCAGGACAGAGCACAGAGATGTACCACAGCATGTGTGGGTACTTTCAAGCAAGTGCACTGACACTTCTCACGCAAGAGGGAAATTCATCTTCATGAGCGGTGTTGCAGTTTGCAAGCAGAAATCCATACCAAAGCACTCTCTCATACTGTCTCTCTCTCTCTCTCTCTCTCTCTCTCACACACACACACACACACACACACACACATGAAGCAACCAAATCTCTTTTCCCAGACACACTGCCTTGTAAACTCTCTAAACCCCTTTTCATGTACAGCACTTTTGTCGGGAACAGGTTCAGCCACCAGGATTTACGACTTATACAGATAAATAGAATTTGTTTCTGAATGACAGTCAATTTGTAGATAGTGGCTTTAAGTTTACCTCACAGTTGTTTTATTCTGTGGTGGCTCTAGCCTCAACAAACAAACAGTCTATGATTGTGTCAGCTAAGAAGATTTCAGAGAAGATGTTGTGATGTTTGAACTGGTATTTTTCCATGTCGGAAAAAAGTTTTTTGTATCTGAAATGTCCAGTTTTCGGCCTTTTTGAAGCTCTTTTTGTTATATTTCTGTAAGAAGTCACAGATGAAAGTAACCAAAAACTCACAGCTGTGGCCAGAGGCATTATATTATTTGATTGTCCATTTGTTCGTCCATCTTATTCTTTTTCAAATAGCTGCCTAGAGACTGTAGAGAGACAGTAGAAGAGTGGGAGAAAGATGCAGGAAAACTTGACTCTGTCAGGAACCGTGGAACAGCTGCACGGCAAATATACGCCAGCGTGGTGTGCCATAACCATTTGGCTCTCCATGAGCCCCATCCATCTTATTGTTGTGAAGGTGATACCTCAAGAAGGTGGTTTTGGGATCCTTTCAAAATTGGCACAACTGTTCAGGTGACCTGAAGGTCAAAGGTCACACACAAAACACCTTTGATTGTGATATTTTAAGACCCCTTTCAGCAAATGTCTTCAATTGTTTCGTTTACTCAGGTTAAATGATGAACGGATTTTTTTGTTAGTTGTCAAAAGTCAAAGGTCAAGGTCACTGTGACTCCACAGAACTTGTTTTTGATCATGAATTTTTTTTTCAATTGCCTGAAATGGGAGTTGTAGGCATGCAACTGCAAGGTAGTAACTCAGTTTTTCTCAACAATCTCATGTTTGAATTTTTTAAAAATATGTGAAAGATTATTTGCCACTTAATACCTATGGCAGAATTGTAACTGTCAAGGAGGAATGCACCAATCTCAACATTTAAACATTTGGTTGAAATAGGGAAATAGTCTGATAATGTGTTAGCTGTGATTTGGTTGGTTTTAATTGAAATTCATGAGGTTAAAAAATAAATGTCCACGATTTGTATATTGGAAACTTTCTGTTGGAGTCTCCATCCACCACATCCACCAAATCAGCCTGACAACACAAGGAAAAGAGAATAATGTCATCCTGCTATAACTTCAGCTCCAAAATGACGTGAGGATTTCTGTTGGTTTGTCTGTCTCCATGTTTGTTTCATCTCTTTTCCCTTCAAGAAAAAGTGAGCTAGACTATTCTGTGTCTGTCTGCCTGCTCTGTTGGCTTCCTCTCTCTTCTTTCCTCTGTCTTTCAACTCGCTGCTCATTCTGTCTTCCCTCTCTGAGTCCTGTCACCAGCTAAAGGAATCCTGCTAACCGGCCTTGTGGTATTTCTGTGTCTGTGCCGCTAACATTCAGTCAGCAGGCAGCTTTTGCTGTGTGGTTGCAGGAAAAAAAAAAGAGGCAGAGGGAGATGAGAGGAATAAGAGGAATAAACAAATTTTTAAATAAATAAATGCAGGGGGGAGCCTTTTGAAGGGCGCATAGCTCCGGGGCTCTGGTGAATATTTAATGCAGGAATCACCAACACACCAGTTAAAATACCCAGAGGGTTTAGTTCCCATCTTAATCTACAGAAATACTCTGTAAATCAGTCAATCATAAGAGGAACAGGTAAAAAAAAAACTTGTTTTTGTCCAAATGAGTACAAAAATATCATAAAGCCAAATGAGAATTAAATTGTTGTTGACTTGGAGAGGATCCTGGCGATGATCCGGTGAAGAGCCTCAGGAGATGGCGTCTCGTCTATGCTCATTAACTTAAGGATTTCCTATTTGTTTTTCCTCTGACATTTCTAACCTTTTCATCCCATGTTTTGATTGGTCCATCAAAGACAAGTAAAGGATTCAATTGGATTTCCAATATGTCTGATTTAGATCGGCTTGAAATAAGGCCAGATGATGACTTGATAAAAGCATTTGGTCTAAAAGAACACAGGGTGAATGAAGGTGCACTGACACACACTCACAGAGAACACATACGCTCACAAACCTCTGTTATATTGAGGTCTTGACAGCTTTTGAAGACACCCTTTCACCAGCCACCCTGAAAATATTTGACCAACACGTCTTTCTCTCTTTCTCGTTGCAAACACTCCATTTCTATCCGTGGCTAACTCCACACACAAACCCATGCACATACACACTCGCACACCGATCCAGTGCCATCACATTTCTTCATCTCAGCCATTGTTCTTTGATCTACAGGTCTGTTCAGAAGTCCTGTTTCTATCCACGCTTCTTTTGATCGCTCTGTCCTCTCCTTTTTTGTTTGTTGAGCTAACGTTAAGATCAAAGGTTGTCCTCAGTCACTGCATAAATGTTAACACCGCATCTAGTCTTACTAACATTAAGATATCAGGCAGAATATATTCCTGTTTAGTGAGACAGCGAGATGATATTTTAAATTTCATCCTTGCTCTTTGAGATGAACAGATCCAGCGATTATCAGACACCGATTAACATGTAGTCTGGTGCAGCTAATAAATTTAGACGTCCTTACATTCCAACATTAAGCCTCAGAGTGTGTGTGTGTGTGAGTATGTGTGTGTGTGTGTGTAGTCAGGTGGAGATTTAATAAGAGGTTATTGAGCCAGATGTTATACTGTACGTGACATGAAGCATTATGAGATTTGTCATGTTTGCTTTGATGTGTTGACATTTCTCAAGATTAAAAAGTACATTTTTGCATAAATATCAAAGATTTTCATGTTTGCATGTTGCTTTTTTCCTGTGATGACACTGTGTCTGTGTCTGTGTCTCTAGGAGATGACGAAGCCACACGCAAAGGCCAAGTGCTGACCCTGCTGGCGGAGCAGGCCCTCCAGTGTCTTGACTTCAAGGCCTCTTACATCCACTGTCAGGACCTCATGGCTGCAGGTTGGTGGATTACACTGGAAATAAACAGCCACCAACACAGACAGGTGGCTGGCAGAGGTATCACAAAGTGCACTGAAGCTTGTAGAGAAGTTAATGTGACCATCCCTCCTACCTAGCTGCCATTTTTCTTATTTGACTCCCGCACAACGCTACATGAGTGAAATTCTTTCCCAACTGCCAAAGGTGTTTGAATTTTTTACATAAATCACTGCCATAAAAGTGGTACTTCTCTGAAAATGTTACATATCATTTTTTGCTGTTTGATGGCGCGTGGTTAGCTCCACTTGTGAACTAGCAACTGTATCCTGACCTTAGTGGAAAGAAGTGATTGAGTCAAGAACTCCACAACCTGGTTCTTTTTTTTTTAATGTTCAGAGAATGATGAAGTCGTCCCCTGGAGTTGCCCACTGCCAAATCATCATCATCATTATTATCCGTTCAAATACTGTAAGGTCAGCAGAATTAAATTTTAGCTACACTTTAGCCTAATCACAAAATTAGTTAAATATGATTAAACACTATATTAGATAAGGTTTAAAAGATATTGTTCCATATTTTGGGGAATATGATTAGCCACTAGGTAGTTAACAGGATCATGGCTAAACTCACTCCAAAGTTAAGAAATACACACCCCAACATCTCTGAAGCTAACTAATAAGCAGGTTATATCTTGTCAATTAATCCGTACAGAAACTGACATGTTAAAATTAAAAAATAGCCCTACCATGAACAGGAAACAAATAGTCCTGTTTTACTAAGACATAGCAAATGCTATAGCTAACACACCATGAAAACCTATTTTTAATGTGCATTCCCACATCTTTCCATAATTGACACATATCTAAGGTGGTTGAATCAGACCTTTAACTCATCAAGAAAACCTGTGAGTATTTCTCAGCATGTTGAGCTATTCCTTTAAATAAATCTCCATTATAATCTAATCAGCTAAACTACTTCCTCTGTACTGAAAAGTAAACCCATGCAAAATATTCACCAGTGATATTTCCGATATCTTTGTGTCACCTATGTTATGACTAGCTCGTTTGAAAGTCACAACAATAAGGGAAGTCCATACAGGGAGGTGGCTGAACAACCAAATGTTTCATTATTCCACAACAAAATCAAAAAAGAAGGGTGGGTTGTGACATCGGTTATCAGTGTGAGGTGGAGGTGTGGGATGCAATGGAAGCACGAGTGTGTGGTGAGTGTCTAACAAATAAAACCCAACAGCAGAAAACCAAAATCAGGAGCTAGGCTGTCCAGGGGAAGAGAGAGCGAAGGCTGGGAAGTCTGGCTTTTATGCCTTTTCTCCCAGGTGCAGGCGCTCAGCCATCAGGAGTAGGTGGAGTCTCCTCAGGAGATGAAACACACATGGGTCGGCCAAACACCTGCAACACAACACCAACCAGCCAGGAGAACATATACGACCTAGACCATCACACCTAGTATACTGGCTGAAGGTGAAATACCAATGGCACCATATTAATGGTTTAGATATGAAGGTTAAAGTGTAAACTGGATGTTTTTGAAATCCTTCAATAAAACTTGGCTACAAAAGTCTCAGAAGTCAGAAATAGTAGTTGATATCACGACTGATTGGAGTGATGGTCAGAACTACAAACAGATTCAGTTTAGTGGAAGAAAATAAAATTGTCTGTAATTTATTTTTGTTCAGCACAACATGTATAATGACAGAAATAAACTGAAACAGTTTGACACCAGAGAATAAATGTTTTCAACTGCAATTAAACTGAAAATCCAAAATTTGCCAAAGAGCATGAGAGCTTGTTTCAATCACAGTGTCTCCTCGTATATTCTCTAATTATAGCTTTCACTTTTTTGCTTTGAGTGTGCTGAGTGTACCTTTCAGTGTCTCTTTAAGCCGGTGCCTCTAATGGTTTTTCTTATGGTTTCGCACACTTGAGAATTACTGGCTTTAGGCCTCTTACGTCCAAAACTGAGGTTGAGTGATTTCGTGTCTGTTCATGCACACCAGCAATAATAAGGAGTATGATATCACAATATTATTCCACACTACCCTGTCTTCTTCTCAGACTCTGCCTGAAGGGATTTAAAGTGGTCACTGAGATAATGATATTTAGTCTGACCCCCCGTTTCATGTTACGCCACATAAAAATTAAAGCGAGTAGAATTTCACTGAATCTTCCCACATCTCCGACAGTGCAAATAAGAAAAAAGGTGTCTGGGAGAACGAGAAGGTGTAATCAGATAAGCACCGGTGTTCCCTGTCTGAGATCGCAGTGGGAATAATTGAATCTGTTTGTACGAATGAAGTCAGGTTGGTGTGTTGGTTTTTCACCGTGATGAAGTTGGAACAAATGTAGTACAGTTATTACAATATGTCTGGCTGATGTTTTTCTTCAAGGGGAAAGCGTGTTTCACGGTTGTTGACTGAACTGTGTATTAATATCCCAAGAGTTTGGCAAGGTTACGCTTTATTGTATCCCAATATCACAGCATTACATCCTCTGAATTTTTTGTTCCTCAAATTCTTCGATGTTTGATGTGTGTGTTCGACTTTGTGAGACCTCGTGTTGATAGGCCTTGGTCCTCTATCTGTTGATATTCAAGGTGGATTAGTGGAGATGGAAAAACACTGATAGACCTGAAAATGTCTCCTGCTCAGCTATATTGACTGTGATGTTTGTATAAGAAGAGAATAAATTCAACCTCATGTTTTATATTATCTTTTACCGCATGATATGTTTGTGTATTCTCTTTTCATGATTTATTTTAGATTTATTTCTCTTTTATTTAAAGCCACGTTGTCCTTTTTTTTCCCTCACCTCTCTTGCACAACTTTATTTCACTTGCCTCCCTTCCCTGTGTGTCTCCATCTTTTCTTCCTCCAGGTTACAGTGCGGCGTGGGAGGTGTGCAGTCTGCTCGGTCAGTGTGAGGGCTACGGTGACCTGGAGGCTCGGCAGGAGCTTTTAGCCTTTTCTCTCACCCACTGTCCTCCAGACAGCATCCACGGCCTCCTGGCTGCCTCCAGTGACCTGCAAACTCAGGTTAGTCCCTGTTGTACTGTCCTTTAGGGTTTGAGGAATAAGGATTTTTATGCCTCCGCGCTGACGACAGCTTCAGCTGAAGGCGTTATGTTTTCAGGTTGTCTGTCTGTCTATATTCCAAGAACGCCTTCAGGAAATGTTTAGAAATATGACATGAATTTTCATTTGTTCTCAACAATGAAATGAGCAGATTGCAGTTGCCAAAAATCAAAAGTCGAGATAAATTTAAACAAATTGAACATGAACTTTTTTGTGATCAAGGTCACTGTGACCTCAGTTTTGACATGTTTTTTTTTTGCATTCTTTCCATTCATAGTTTGTTCTTCTATTATGTACCTTTGGTGAAGACAACCACCAAAAAAGGTACAAAGAACCATATAAAACCTTGACAGTGGTAATTATTTTATCACTAAACACTTGATTTTACCAACTATCATCTATTTGCCATGTTCAACATTTGGTACAATAACAGTTCAAAACACAAAGATTCTTAATGCACTATCACTATTATGCCATAGTGTAATTTTGTTTTTTAAATGAAATAATTAACCATTTTGTTTACTGTAATTTTTATGTCCGATTTCCATCAAAAATACCACATCAGAAAAAAAAACACACATCCCAGGCAAATGGGCAGAAGCTGAGAGAAGCAGATTGCACGGTTACATGAATAGCTAATATGGGAAAGAACTGATAAAATGGTGAACCAGTAAACAAACTAGTAATCTGTTTACATGAGGGAGTGGGGAAAAAGTGTGGAAAAAAACATGAACACATTAACATGAGATTTTAATGAGAGGCTAATATCAAGTCTACGGAGTGTTCAGGAGATCAAATATAAATCTAAGAGGTTGTGGAATAATTAACCGAGAAGAAGGGAGAATATCGTGCTTTAAAAAATATATTTTTACTTTAGACACTTCTCTAAACTAGTGCAGTACCCGTTTAAAATGTGCCTGTCGGTAGGGGCTGATTGCTTGGCCCGGGTTAATCCAGCTTGAGGAATCCTTTCCACACTGCAGTGTGTGGTCAGTCGGTCTTGTTTGTTACCGCTGGAGTCGGCTGCTCCGCTCCGCTTCGATAGTGTCTGGCAGTAAATTGCTCCTGCACTCCCCTCGTAGTGTAGTTCAGCCTCCCCCCCTTCTTCACGTCAAGTAACATGTAGAAAAGCGATGTTTGAAGCCTTCTCAAGAACCGCTCATCCAAAACACTTCAAAGTCGACACTGCACCTCCACGGGTCCTGAGCAATATGCAAGCCCAAGTTTGAAGTCGATCGGATGAGTGCTTGTCAAAATAACCAAAATACACACAGACAGAGATTCCTCCATTTACGGATAGATTAAAGTTGTGAAGTTTCACCATATCAGGCCTCTGAAAAGTATTCAGCCAAGACAGTTTGAGATTTTCTGTGGCAAGAAATCATTAGCAGTGCTTCACGAGAGTTAAGAGGCTAAGAAGTTTGGAAATCTGTGCTCTGAGAGACTGGAAGGTGAAAACTTCTACCTTTCACTTAACTTTTGCCTTTTCATTAAACCAGCTCTAACCACATTTCTCTTCATCCTTGTAAGAAAACAGATTATTTGGCTGTTAAAGTCATCCCAGTAAGAGTTGTTTTCTTTCTCCCTCCCTTGTTCTGTCCTGCAGGTGTTGTACCAGGCGGTTAACTATCAAATGGAGCCTGTCATCACAGAGAGCGGACAACGAGAGGCCGATGAGACAGATTCTGCGAAGGTTTGTTTATGTGTTTATATGTAAATGTGTGTGTGTTTTATCTCTGTGCATTGCTGTGCTCTGCATTTGTCTGAGCTGTCTCCTCCACTATTCCTGTGTGGGTGTGTCTCTCTGTCTTTTTGTTGGGTTTGTGTGTTTTCCAATTGCTCCATATTTGATGAGGTGTAAATCAAGTGTTAAGGTTGCTCAGCTCCCTTGGTTTATTTATGCCTCCCCTTCCCCTCCCCTTCAACACTGCCAGCTTTATGATGCCTTGAGTGGGTGTTAATGTTTCATGACTTGCATTGCATCCCCTTTGTGTGCGGATGGGTGCTCATTTGAGGCCGTCTGTTGTCATTTTATTGTTGTATTGATGTCCTTGCTCTTCAACGGTGTATATATTTAAGCCCTTTAGATATGAGTGTGTATGCATGTGCATGCGTGTGCGCGTGTGTGTTTGTACTCTGTGCATGTATGTGTTTATCTGTGTTTATGTGTTTTTTCATGCATGTGTGTTTTGGCTCTTTTCATTCCCTAACCCATAATCACCTGCCGAATAAAGTATTGATGAAAGGCACTAAACGATTTGGCCTCAGCCCACTGACCTTCTAAATGTGGTCTTAAAATCATTTTCAATTGTGCAGGAACCAAGATACCATGGAAATTAGTGGTGTGTTTTGAAAAAAAGCACTGTGAATTCAAATCCACAGCTCTGTACACCAATGATGTGTTAAATGTTAGTCGCTTTAAAGATGACAAAAACCTTTTATTTGTAACAGAGGTGTCCTTATTAGTCCTTTAGTTCTCATCATTACCAGAATGGCGGGACAAGAAATGTTTGTCTAACAATATCCCACTTTGCTTTGGAACGTCAACATTTTTGGGGGATATGCTTTCTCTCCATCTTTCCATATTTATGCCTTGAATATGAAGCTACAGCAGCCGGCTGGTTAAGCTCAGAACAAATAGTTTAAACAACTAGCTCGACTCTGTCCAATAGCATCTCTGGTGCCTTCTAGTTAATAAAATGGATATTGTTTATTTAAGCTGTTCAATAATCTAGGGGTAAATTTTACCATTTTATGTGAGTTTAGTGTGCTTTAGAGGTGTTGTTAGCAAAGTTTTACTATTGTTTGAAGTAGCCTAGTCCTACTGCCAGGAGCAAAATTTAAAACTTAAAGAAGGACTTAATTATATTTTCAAGGTGTTTGGGTCAAGGAGGAAAACTCAGATCTGCTCTGTCTCATGAATGCATGTTGTTTTAAAAGTTACAAGCGAATCGTTTAAAACTTGTTTTTGTTGTTTGTTCTCTCCAAAGAGCCACAGTTCTTAGTGTCTTTCATGCTGAGCCGGTAAAGCTTTTATTGAAGTGCTCCTCTCAAGAATCTATAAAAAAAAACACAGCACAACCATGTGTAATAGCACAGGGATACTTGAAAGCCCTCAGCTCAAAATGTCTTACCTTTGGTTTAATGTAATAATAGAGATGCAGCATTTAGAGAAATTCTCTGATAAAGTGTTCAGAAGATCCTGTCATGCTAATTAAGTAAAGACTAAAACATTTAAGGCAGCTTTGAACGGAGAGAGACAGAGAGACGAGAATGATGCATTACAATAACGCAGCTGTCACATTTGTGTCCATGGTGTAACTTCACGTTCTCACGTTCCTGACTTCAGGCCAGCGCTTCCACCTCAGACTCCCCTGTGGGTTCAGCTGGAGATCTGCTGCACAGAACCACAGCAAAGACCATGAAAGTGCTGACCACGACGGGACTGACCACCAAGGCGGTGCTGACCGCAGTTAGTGACCACCGCTGGTGGAAAGAGTCGTTCAACTACCTTCGACCGCTCCAAGTAAGAATAGTTTTAACTGCCTTGTTTTTAATTTGTGAAATCAGCGAGGAAGGAGAAGACAATTTTCCACATCAGGGACAATGAAGTTCCTAATGAGTGATCTAACAAATGCGTATGTGTTTTTTTTTGTGTTGTATTAGCATATGTGTGTTTATGGATGCACCAGCAGCGTGCTGTGAAAGGCTCGATCAACCTGTCAACAATGATGGTGCATTTTCTCTTTAGATTTACTTGTTTTTAACGCCAGTGGCCCCTGGGCTTCACAGAGTATGAGTGCGTTATAAAAACACAGTGTCCTCCAGTGTCCTATATCTCACTCACTCTTGCTCACAGACTCTATAGGCTTCATCGAAAAAAACAACCAATCAAGAGCTCATCTCTTGCATAATTAATTAGACCGACTGTTGAATATTTCAATATCTTGTGGTTGCCGGCGGCTGGTCTGGCTCGGCGGTCGCCTGAGCAGCGATTGATGGCGTCTCTGGTCCCGGCAGCCTGGTGTGTGCGTGTGTGTGGCGGCGGTAAGGTGATGGTGAAAGACTCAGTGGTCATAGGTTTCAGAGGAAAAGAGAAGAACTGAGAGGACGTGAGCTGTGGGACAGAGAGAGATGACAGTGCTGTGGGCATGTTGTGAAAGTTTAATGATGTTTTGATGGCTCCTCAGGGTCACGGCACAGGAGCCACCAGTCAGGAAGGGGCGTGTGAGAACTCAAACCTGGAGCATCAAGGCTGTAGCCCCTTTTATCAGGAACTCATTGAGGATCCCTATGTAGACCTGGTGAGTGACTTAAGAGCAGCGCGCATCGTAGCTCATTATTTTTTTTCTCCTTCCTTTTACATTTCTGTTGTCCTTATTTCTACTTCATTACCTCAGGCCACCTTCTTAAATTATTGCTAAAATGCCTGAGTAGGTTTATGACTTAAGGCATTTAATTAGATTTTTTTCCTCTTATGACTTATAAATTCCTTCAAAAACAGTGCAGAGACCAAATGAATATTGATTTCAGTAAGTAATTTTAATGCCAAAAGCAATTCAGAACAGCACTTTCCAGGAAGAGGAGGATAAACTCTAGACTGATGGTATGATGGTGAACACAATTTGGGATGTGGTAAAAGATATGAAACACTAACAGTCGAGGTGCTTTATGTATTAAGTGGTGGGTGATATCATAAAAAAACAAAAGAAAAGAATGGCGACAGAGGGAGTTATGGAAGTAGGAACGAGCAAAAGTAAGAAAAGTAGTAGTTTGACCTTTATGCCTAGAAAATGGTCGCCCTGGGCTATGACTGGGCTTTTTACCCAGAGACACAAATCATGTGGATAGCTAAAAGAGTGGACGCGAGGGGAAACAGAGAAGGCCGATACATCTCTTTTCATGACATTTTAATAGGCCTCTCCAAATCCTTTCCTGCGCTCCATCTCCAGCGTTCATCCATCTTCCATCATCCATCTACCAATAATGGCTCCCTACATCCATCTGTCTATAAACCAGCTGATCAATGGGATTGGTTTTTACCTTAACAGTTTCAATGAAGGAAGTGGGGCGGGAAGAGAGAGTTGATTGAGAGAGAAAGAGAGACAAATTCAACAAGACAGAAAGATGGATAGAGCGACAGAGGTAAAGACAGACAGGAAACATTCTGTGTTAAAGCGATAGCTCAGAGGCCAACAAGAGCACAAACTCCTGTCGTTCACCTCCCAGACACTTGAGAAATTGCTTGATGAGCAAGAATCCTATGAATGAATTATCAAAAGGCTTGGTTGAAACGCTTTTATTTGGCTCTGAAGTTCATTTGTTCACTCGATCTCTGCCTGCCTCTCCGGGAATTAAGACGCTCAGTCACCTTAATCACATCTCCTCATGTCATTTTCTGATCTACTCTGTCTCTCCTTACTGTGGGGGATTCTTTCAGTGTTTGTATCACGTTGCATCCCTCTCTTCTCTGTTTGTTTGTGCAGAGCCAAGACGTGTATTCGTCCTTCAAAGACGTGCCTCAAGAAAACTTTGCAGAGGTTTTGCTGAGAACCGGCAAATTGGCTGAGGCCAAAAGTGAAGGAAAGACCGTGTTTCCTGCTACGGAGGGTAAGAAGAAAAGGCCTACAAATACAACACACAGCTAAAAACACACATATATTCATTCTTAATTCAACTGTGGCACGTTGAAATGCTGAGGTTTGGAAACTAAGATCATTCAGTGTACAGTTTGAGTCACTGGCAGTTTCAGTAGCTCCACAGTCTGATTTCCTACTTGACATCTGTCAGAAAAGCTGTCACGAGCTTCATTACAAATTATTCGAGTTATATTTTACATGTTGTTGCTGAAACAGTCTTGACTAAGACTTTGGTGCCATAGAAATAAATCTGAACTCTTGCTCCAGACCATACTGTCTGTCATCTGCAGCTCTGTTCCTGCTTTCCCTTTTTAACACAAAAGCACAAAGTGAATGGTTCCTTTTACTTTATTCTGAATGTTTGTGAGCAGCAATTACACTGTTTAACTTCCTTGAGATTGTTTATGATTTTAAGTAGCACTGAGGAAATAGGCTTCTAAATATCATCTTAATTTCTCAGGCGTTTATAATGTCACCACCGAACACTTTATTAGGAACACCTGCACTGATCAGAAGCTTCAGTTAATGTTCCCTTCATACTTGTGAAAAGAGAAGAAAGTGATCTCTGTGACCTTTACTGAGAAATAATTGTTGGGTCTAAAACTGCAGATCTCATGCAGTTTCATGCACAACTATCTCCAGAGTTTACTCAGAAAGGTGTGAAAATGAAAAAAAAAACAAAAAAACATCCAGTGAGCAGCAGCTCTGTGGACAGAAACTCCTTGCTGATGAGAGAGGTCAGGTCAGAGAATGTCCGGACTGGCTGCAGCCGACACAGCTCTGATGGTAACTCAGATAACCACTCTTTTCAACTGTGGTGAGCAAAAAAAAAAAAAAAAATCTCAGAATATAAAACACATCAAACCTTGAAGCTGGTGGGCTGCAAACACAGAACAACCACATCAGTTCAGCTCCTGTCAGCCAAACCAAATCATCTTGAGTGGTTTCAGTCACTAGATCTGAATATAATAGAAGACCTATGGGTTGTAGTAAAACGGGTGATAGATGCGATAAAATGTGCAGCTGAAAATTCTGCATCACATCAACAAGAACCGGAATCTCTGCATGTCACAAAGAACCTATCCATTATTAGTATGGTTAGGATGCTCCTCATACTGTGCCTGCTGAGTGTTGTTGCTTTTGTTCTGTGTTTTTTAAATCTGTAAAATGTTTGTTTGAGATTGAGTCAGTGAGAATTATTTAACTTGAGCTGTTTCTCTGTGCTTTATCTTAGTGTAGCTGTGGTATTGGCAGGAAACACAGTGGTTGCTTTTTCTCCTCCTCTCTCCTCTCCTCTTGTTTTTCCCCTCTCCCCTCTCTCCTCCCCTCCCGTCTAGCCAGGGAGCTCGTATGTCGTAGACTAGGGGACAACCTGGGAAAAATAGCCTCATACTGATTAATTAATGTATTCCCACGTATCCCACAGCAACAGTAAATAATGACGCGTCACCGCCGCCATTCCAGAGAGATAGCATCAAGTCAAAACATCAAGGCCGTGCTGCGTGATGGATCACAGCAGCTTGCCAAAATCAATGCCACTACAAAAATAAGGAGCAAATGTATGTGAGTGTTTGAGTGTGTATATATGTGTGTGTTTGAATAATAACACATGAACACTAGAGAATGCAGGGTGCACACTTGGAGGATGGACTGCTTATGCGTAGCACACACACACACACACACACACACACACACACACACACACACACACACACACACAGTGACTTGTTCCACCACATCTGAGCTCTTGCACTCTCTCAGCGCTGGTGTCATTCACATGAATATCTCTCCCCTTAAAAGTCACCTTCCCTTCGGTGGTGCTGCGGAGTGCGACGTGTCGAGAAAGGGAAAAGCGAAGTCTGGACGGCATCGCGTCCGATAACAACCTTCGATTAATGACTCTCCGTATCCCCCCCCCACGCCAGCTGTCCTCAAAAAACAGACTAGGAGATGGCCTTTAAGAAAATAAATACATTGATTTGTGTGTGGATGTGTGTGGAAATGCTGACACACACACACACACACACACACACACACACACACACACACACTTGCACTCACATGTTTTTGACCAGGCCACTATAATCAGTTGTTTTTCATACTGCCTGCCCAGGTGAAATAGTAATAAGTCACTGTCTTGCTATCCCGCTAACAGTGTTTCTGATTTAGCTGACACAGTAGCCAGCGTGTACATGTCTGTGGTCACACACACACACACACACCGCTCCCTGTACATGGTGTCTCTTTATCACTTTTCCTCCCTCTCTCTCTGACACACAAGCAGAAAGACTGTGGGCTTTTAAGTCAGGGTTATCTATTCTGTGTGTGTGTGTGTGTGTGTGTGTGTGTGTGTTTACCCCTCTGGTAATTCCTGTCCCGATGGTATCAGTAGCTTTGGAGAGGCGTGTAATCAGCTCATTCTGAGGTGTAGCTCATTGAAACCCGGGGGGTAAGAGAGGAGGGGAGAAAAAAATGAGAAAAGGAGGAGGGTGGGCATTCTGTTTAAGAGAGCTGTTACAGCTCTTTAAAGTGGTGCATCACTCCACCCCTGTGCACACACTAAAACCTCCAGGTATTGGCCCTTGTGTGCACATATGCATATTTGTATGCATTTTGTTCCACGGTGTATATCTCTCTCTCTTTGCCCCTCCGCCCCTGTCTCTTTCCTAGTGTCCATGCTCTACTTTTCTCTGTCTGTTCCATTTTGTCTCAGTCTCTTATCACAAACATGAGCTTTTGTTCTTCTTGGGTCTGAGACTACAAAGTGATTCTGTCTGCCTCTGCTTCTCTGCTCTTTCCCACAGTGAGTCATTGAGTGATTAGCCAAGGGGAGTCTGTGTGTTTACACTGTTTGGTGCTAGTCTGGTAAATACACATATTTTTATGAGTGTGTTTGTGTGTGGGCATCCCTGTGTTTCACTGCGGTGGCCTGAAGGCCAGCAGTTTGGGATAAAACACCATCCTTGTTGCTTGAGTTCTGTCAAGACTCCAAGTCCCATCGGCCTTAGAAGCACTTGGGGAAAAAAAAAAGGGAAATAATACAGGCTGTGTCCCATTTCCATACCACACACTAATTTTAAACAGGATTTGAGAGTATTGTGTTCACATTCCAAAAAAAAGTGACACAATCAGGCCAGCTCAGCTCATATGCAAACGCTGAGACAAACCTTGACTTGTACATTTGTGCCGTCCGCATACGATGTCATCCCATAACGCAATACACAATATAAATGGGGTTGCTTCTCAGAGCTGCAGAACATTAAAAGTAATTGCAGATGCTGGTGACGCAGCTTGAGAAAATGTTTGGACATGTTGAAGAACTTTTTTTCTTTGTACAGGAGGTTTAATTGGCCGTGGCATTTAGAAGTTGCAGTTTGATTCATATCCGTTGGGGAACTCTTTGCATAATATCCTGTTGCTATAAAATGATTAAGTGCATTAATTTCTTGTTTGCTAACTGCTCACACAGTATATTATGGCAGTAAATACATAGCTGGACTAAACGGTCACAACTTTAAGTTTATATCTTTTAGAGCTTTCACCTTTATCACCAGCTTGGTTTTCATTCAAGGTTGCAACTAGCTCATTATTTTCATTAACCATGAATCTACTAGTTATCTTCTTTAATTATTCAATTGATTGTTAAGTCTATTAAAGGTCAGCTCATCAAGGGTTCCTAGATCTCACAGACATCATCTCTTCACCTGCCCAAAATCAATTTACTGTCATGGAAGAGTAAGACTGTCAGGGAAATTCTTCCCAGGAATTAATTTGCAGACAGCACACAATCAGGAGGAGGCAGTTGATGAGTTCAAAAGATAGATAAGTTTTACTTGCAGCAAAGGTTTAGTTACAGAGTACACAGTGCTCTGTTACAAGGTAAGTGAAAAATCCCAAGAAATGAGCTTCTAACACAATCTTATATGCCTGAACAGGATGCTTCAGAGTAGGAGGAAACAATTTGATCTTTACCAAGGAAGGTCGCTGGTTGGTTGTTTCGGTGGGTGATATCTCCATGCTCACAGCTTTCTCTTATCAAACCACAATCCTACTCTTTTTTGGTATCACGCCTTGCTGACATCTCACTAATACAACATGTTCTTTTCTTTTATTATCAAGCAATGCATAGTTAGCAAAGGACATGGTGACATTCTCTATTAAATGATTAAACAATGCATAATATAAAATAAAATACAGTTTTACAGTTAGTACAGTTAGAAGTCAAACAGAAGATTATTTCCATAGGGCTGGGAAAAAATTTCTGGACACTTTTTGTCAGAAACTGCTTATTCTTAGCCTACGTGACATCCTTTGCTAGATCACTGGTTCAAACAGATGAGTCAAAACCAGTTTAACAGATAATTTTTGAATGTTATAATGTAACTCGTCTTCCAGTCTTCTCTGTCGATATGCATAGATATGCATAGGGTAATTTAGCATTCAGGGGATTCAACTTTAAAGTGCACTTAGATGAAGTTTGGTCTCATCTGGAGAGCACTTATTAGAAGTGGCCATGTACTTACTCTTTGAATAATAAATATACTCTGTGCAAAAATCCATACACACATGCTCACACACACACAACCCATTTTTGTACACAACATATGCAAACACGCACGCCGACATGCAGACAATAGCCCAGAGAGAAGATGGACAGAATCCCAGAACTCAGGGGGAGATTTTTAATGAAGCTTCTCAGCTTCGTCTCCCCCATTTTCTTCTCGTCTTTCTCTATTTTTACCTTCCCTTTCTTTTGTCTGGCCCCTGCAGAGAGGTGCCTTCTGACAGGCGCTATCGTCTGTTTTCAACAAACATGGGATGAGAGTCGTCCAAGAGGGGACAGTTGGTCGCTAATCCTCAGTGCTTTAGTTAGTGAAAGTCGTGTCCCCCTGTCTCTCTCCCTCTCTCACCTGTCTCTTCGTTCTTTCCAGTTTTGCTGCAGCTGGCAAATGATGCTTTTCCCAGGGACATGATGCTGGCTCTGTCCTACTTACTGGCCCTGCCTCAGGTAGGTGGACACACAGTCTTACACACACATACACATCATCCGGTCTTGGTAACATTGTAACTGTGATTGTATTTTAAGTGAGATTCTGTCAAATGGCTGAGTGAATCCATATCCTCTGTTGATCTCTTCTGCTCTCCGATGAGCAATATCGGTTGACAGTTTTTGTGTCAAAAATCAAAGTCACACTAAAAGGTCACTGAATTGATGTTGTTAGTCATACAAAACACGTCAAATTCCAAATAGCTGTATGTCTCTCAAGTCAGTTTACAAACGTGCCCATCTCACACTGTGTTGCTGCTGCACTGGTGTGCTATTCCAGCTGTCAGAATAACAGCCTCATACTGTGAGTTAAGAAAATGAAAACACTAAACAGAAACATTCAGCAGACGCTTGTAGGATGTGTTTAAGTGAAGGGAAATGAAATCTAACATGAGCCTTAAAACTAAACTGCTGGTTTGGATATTACATAGATGTTTATTGAAGAGCTTGTTAGCGTCAAATAGATTCAAGTGACGTGACTGACTGCATGTGATCTGCATCAGTAAACACTTCACCATGACTGTAGGGTTTTTTTCATCAAACGTATGATTTTTACTGATAGAAACATGACAATTCAATGCATTTGTCACATTTGTTTTGGTTCTCTTACAGCCTCGATACCACAATGGCTGCATATATTGTTCTCTTTCCCTTATATTTGTCTCTCTGTACACACAGGTGTTGGATGCCAACAGGTGTTTTGAGAAACAGTGTCATTCTGCCTTGTCGCTCCAGCTGGCAGCCTACTACTACTCCCTGCAGATCTACTCCCGCCTCAAACCCTGCTTCAAGGACAAGAACCACACTTTATACCAGGTTAGTATTGACCAGCAGGCCTGTGTAAGAGGAAGCTGAATAAATGAATGACAATAGATAAAATTATTAAATTATCTGTAAATGTAAAATACCATTTAAATTTTTTTTTTTAGCAATTCCAGAAAGACACAGGCTACATAAACAAACAGCAGGAATTTGTTATAGAGATTAAAAGCTAAGTTTAAAGCTGCAGTGGACTCAAAACACCTGCTGTGAGCAGATTGGTTTTCTGAGGAAGTTTCTTGAAACCTTAAAGGTTTAAACTCGTCATACGGAGGATTTATCTGCCGGGACCAACAGCACCATCTGCAAAACCCGTGTCAGCCATGGTTTAAGTCTGTCACAGGGTTGCATGAGGTGCTAGCGGAAGGAGAGTAGGCAAGTGGGTGCATATGGCTTTTGAAAAGATCAAAGTGGTAACACAGTGGGCCAAGCTGTAGTTTAAATAATCTCTTGATTATAGCAGCCTATACAAGAGACATTTTGCATAATTGACTCTCTCACTCTTTGAATTGTGTGACATTTGCCTGCATCAGTCACAAGTAAAATCAACTTAATGTCTCATAAATATGATTTTTACCTTGTTTTGAAAATGAAATAAAATGAAATGCTGAAAAAGTCAGCAAGGTAAGAACCAGCGATCAGGTAGAAGGGGATAGTGGCAGCAAGGGTGTCAAATTGTGATTGCTGGAGAATAAAGAGGAAAAAATGGCTCTGACCTTTTCCTTGAGTGGACTGTGGCTCTCATGGGTTTTTAGTCTAGGTGGAAGGACCGGGGTGGTAAAATGTTGAAATAAAAGAATGGAAGAGGGAAAGAGGTCAGCAGAAGAAGTGGATAAGTGTGTCCCAGTTGACATTCAAGGTCAGGATTGTGCACAAAAACACGCGCTGTAGTTATACTCAACTCTACACACACACACACACACACACACACACACACACACACACACACACACACACACACACACACAGTCCCATCACCACACACTGGCACATTGAATCCTAATGGCAGTAATCAGTCCCTGAGTCCATTAACTTTAAATATATACAGCTCTTTCTCCTCTGCTCTACACTTTGGCAGTTGTACCTTGATTTTTTTTTAGCTAATTTCCTCTTTTTTTTAATCTGTCATTTTCTTTGACTTTTTTTTGCTTTTTAGAGTTAGTGTGTTCAACAGCAGTGAATCCTTATTATCGTTGTGTTCCAGGTCTTCTCTTCACTCAGCTCTTAATGATGAGTTAGTGGCAACTTTTACTCTGATAGAGGCAAGAAGGAGAAAACCCTTTTAACCCAGTATTTTTTTTTTTTTTTCTTTATTCTTTCTCCCACTATGTCCTCTCTCTTTTTCCCTCCACATTTTCCCCCTCTGTCAGTTAAGTTTAAAGACTTGCTTTGTTAGCACAGTTATGTTTTTAAGTGTCTCCAATCTCTATGCCATTTCTTTCTGTCCACATTATGTTTCTCTTTCTCTTATCGTCCCTCCCTTCCTCCCGCCTTCTGCACTCTGCTTAGTGTCTTCCCCCCGTAGGCCTGTTTCCGTCTTGCTGAATCTCGGGCCTCTCCGTATACAATACTATCTTCACTGTGCATGCTTTATACATTTCTCTTGTGCTTTCTTTCCTCTCTCTCGCTTTCTCTTATCTTTTAAGGGCACACATTGTACAGCGTGTGATATTTAATTTCAGATATGTATGACAGGATATCTGAATTCCGCGCATGTGCTTGCTTATCATTGCAAATTAGGTTCACAGGGAAAAAAAAAAACTTGTCACGTACCCAAATGTGTTTCTCTGCGCATGCTTCATTTGTAAAGATTCTTTTGTTTTTGTAATGTTTACGTTGTTACATCAGTTTTCACAAGATTGTGTACTTGTATTCGTGCCGCGATGTGTCAAGTTGTCTCCGAGTGTTTTCCACTCTCCACTTGAACAGCGCTAAGACTGTGGCTCAAAAACTCTCACTCTTTTTCAATTCTCTTGTCACAATCACATAATTTCATACCCATGCAGCACGACACCACTCAAGCCACTGAAGTCATTCAGTTGCAAATAGGAACAGAGCTCTCGGAGGGTTTACTCGAGGTGTTTGATGTGTTTTTAAAGCTTCACTCAACAGCTGGTTTCCTCACTGTTCTGTGGATATAAAGGTTTCACAACTGAAGCTTCCCGCAAAGATAAATTTGAAACTTGAGGTGAAGGAAACAATTACTTAAATGAGATTTATTTTAATTGCAGACTTCGAAATTTTAAAAAATCTAATTAAACACACATACTGCACATATTCATCAATGTCATATATAATAAAAGTCAGTACTATCACCCATTCCTGCACCATAGGTGCAACATTTTAGTTCGATATAATATTATTACCTGTTGGCAGGATTTACCACCACATCAATTATGCTCATATATAAGATTTCTTAAAATATGCTAACTCTAAAACCTTGTCATATGCAATAACGTCCTAACCTCACCATAAATGCAACAACATAAAAAAAACAGTATGCAAGGGAAAACAGTACAATCACATCTTCACATTAGTTGGGAATGTGTGAAATTCACACACCGCCGTGTTGTTCAACTGTGGTTTTTTTTTTTTTTTTTTTAATAACGTAGAAAGGAAGACGTCTTTTTAAAGATGCCACGTCCCTTGTTGAGAAAATTAAAGGAATAATTTCTCCATAAACTCCATTAAAAGTGCTATGCAGATTAAACTTGTATCCTTGTTATTCCAGGACGCAGGTTAGATAACAGAAAATGCAATCCAGACACAAGTCTCACTTGTTTGCTGCAGTTACAGTAATGCATCTCAGTTAAACCGATAACAATGCAGTGAAGCTTAAAATGCACTGTGTAGCACATTAGTTAACTTATACTTCATTGATCCCTGTAGATGAATTTGCCCTCTTTTTTGTCCCATCCTGCTGTAACCATTTAGGAGCAAGCAGCCACAGCACAGCTAAGGGACCAATTCAGGCTCTGAGGCCAGGCTAGCTGTAGGATAAATACAGAGTTCCTAGAATATTATACATGTACTTAGACTAGTGGAAAATAACCCACACAAATAAAAGGATAAACAAACACCTTAGTTGGACGAATGTGTTGATAACTTATCATTATAAGCATCACACTTTACACAGCAACTTCACGCTCCTCTTGCTGTCTTTATTAGAACAGATTTACAGTAACTAACACAAATAATGGCCCAAATAATAAAAAGAGCCAAGGTGTAATAAACTATATACAGAAGCCTTTAGCTTGAAAATATGCCAGTTGTTCCAGAGACGCTCTAAAGTTTCACATCTTTCACATTATTCTAAATTATCATAAATAATTTAGTTTAATTTCTTTGCAGCCACGCAGGTTGGCCATCATGTACCGTGTTGTGTTAGTCCTAAAGCTTTGTTTTAATCAAGGGAACTCTGAAGCTTTTTTGGTTTCAGTTCCACAATACTGCTTTTCAGCTGCAGTCTTGTTAAACTATCTTGGGTTATAGTCCTCTGCTTCTTCTCGAAGATTCAGTTGTCCACCATTGACTTTCGAGTCTTTAACTGTTACTTCTCCATCCGATTACACCTGCGAGGCATGATGGAACAGCACTGGGCTTGGTGACACAGAGGCTGGGTTTCCATCGTTCCCTCAGGCATAATGAGCTGATTTCCACTTGCTCACACTGGAAGTTTTCATTATACTGGTTAAAGTGCTCATTTGCGAAATAGGCGCTCTTTACTGTAATTGTTCTGCTGGTGGTGTTTACACGATATTGCACAATAGCCCGTGTTTATGTAAGTGTTAAGGTCTGTTTACCTGTACTTGTCAATGTTTGAATGTGTTAGTTTTGCCTTTGATTGTGTTTGTGTGTGTGTGAGCATGTTTGTGTTTTGCATAATTGTCACTGTGAATGTGCAGCCACCGTGTGGCAATGTGCTGAGTAAAGAGATTGAGATTTTTTTAATCATTTTCTCAACCATTTATCTTTGCCTGCAGTCAAGTATTGATCACTCACACTCATGGCGTATACACATAATCGTATGTTTAACGTATACACAATTGTTTTATAGACACACAGAGCGTGACTTTCGAGTTTATCATGCAGAAAAACTGCTTAGCTCTCTGAATATCACATTACGACCTTTAGCTTTATAATAATGGCCCACAAATTATTGTAGATGCTGCAATTCATTTGGTTAGATAGAGTCAGAGTCCATTGGAAAGACTGTTTTTACTTCTATGAAGAATATGCATGTGGCTTATGATTCTCCCTGGACAAAGGTTTTTCAGGCTCCGACATTAATCACAGTACGCTAAAGCACTCATAGAAGCACTCAATAAATAGAAACTGTATTAGAGGCGAAGATAAATGTCTTTTAAAACTGCATCTTACCTGCACCTAGTGACATTTTGCATTGCCAACGGTCATCACAGATGCTTTTTAATTCAAGGCCACAACAGGATTCATGCTGCAAGGTACTGGAGCTGACCTTGGAAGTGCTGGACCTGCCAGAACCTGCCCCTGTTGTTGAATTCACTGGAATAATGAGTTAGAGTGAATGACTTCCCCATCGTAGGAAAGTACCACACATCCAATGACTTCTTGTTCCTCTTTTTGTGCAGATTGTGCACTTGTACAAATTGCACCCTTGTACCACAATCATTAACAGTCTATATTTTACCCTTGGGATTCCTGTAGAGCAGAGTAGCTGTAGAAAGAGCCCTGTTAGACAAATATGCGCCCTAAAAGCTCTGTTGCAGTTGACTGGTAATGTTTGAGACTAAGTACTCTCTAAACCTTTCAGTAGATACACTGGTTTGATTTTGTGGTGCTACTGCTGCTCCTCTCACTTGTATCTTCTTAGCAGGCTTATATCGTGCTTGTGTTCAGTCTCCTTCATGGTGTGTTATGACCCACGGTGCAGCCAAGCCTGTTTATGGAGCGATCATTCCTTGAAAATTGGTGCCTGATTTCTCTTCTCCTTTTATTCCTCCTAATCATGCGCGCATACTGTACACACCATTTGCTGAATTAGTGCTAATGAGGCCACTGACTGTATAACTAAGTGTTAGGCAGGATGTAAACTCAACTCATTAAGATCATTACTAGCTTACACCATGGGAGAGGGAAGCCAACATTGATGCTCCGTAACCTCTGTGATCTATACGACGCAAAGAGACAGAATGTGTTTAAAACCTCTGTTAGGCTGAGCTGGTTTATATAAATGTATTTGTTGCATTAACTATATAATGACTTGCAGAGAAAACATCACATTATGATGTAAACAACAGGTTTAAATCCTTTAACACCCAAATCACTTTTAAGAGCAATTTGTATATATGCTAAAACAAAAACAATTTGATTACACACCCTTGTACAAAATGTGAATTTAAACAAGTATATAGTATAGTGTTGGACTTACAATTGATATCAACATAGGAGGACATAGCTTTTGTCACAATTAGTCTTTCTTTCAGTCCAGTTTGACCAAGACTGAAATGTCTCTGTGGCTATTCAGTTTAAGTAACTTTTGTATAGATATTCATGTCCCCCAGAGAATGGATGTATATTATTTTACTTAAATGATGGTCTGGTGCATCTCCTAGTGGGTGAAATATCTCCACATCTGCTTCCTGTACAAACATTCATGATTGTTAATGCCCTGACTCACCCACCAGCAGGTCATCATTTTTGGGTGATAGTCATATATTTTGATGGATTGCCTTTAAATTTATTCAAGACATTCATGGATTACTTGAGGTGATTTGTCATAACTTCACAACTCAACAGTATTTCTGAAATAAAAGCATAAGTTTAAAACTTTGACCTGATACTTTGATCAATGCTCTGCAATGCTCATCCATTTGAATGTTACTTTTGACTACCAACTAAAACATTGTTGCAGACCAAGTACACTTCTTTGTGAAAATGCTTCTCTTTAATGGCAGCGGCCTATTTCGGGCACACAATTCTCCTGCCACACTAAAAAGATGGTTCAGAATTGTTTTTTAGGAACACAAGAAATTCAAGGTGTTGACTTGGCCTTCACATTCCCCAAATCTCAATGCAATCAAGAATCTGCAGAATGTACTGAACAAAGAGTTGGATTGCTAGCGTCTTGTTGGATGCCACAGCTCACCGACAGAGGTCCGTGTCAAGACAGGTCATGGCTCTTTCGCAATCAAAAGTGGGACCTTCACAATATTAGACAGGTGGTCACAGTGTTATGGTTGATAGGAGTGTGTAACTGATTTCATGGTGTTTGCTTCTGCAGGTGAAAAAAATGTGTGAAAGAAGGGACAACATTACTTTATGATATCATTTCAAGTTTTTCCAATCATAGTAATAAAGTCGACTGCCTCAGAGAACCAAAAGGATTTTTGATAGGTGCGGAGACTGAAATGTAATAGCATGTGAAATTAGGATGAAAAAAACAAGCATGGCTGAACAGATTTGAGACCGAGGCGCTGACTTTTTATTTTCACACTGTTCCCTCTGAAGCTGCATCGCAGGAAGGAGGGAAAAAAAAGACAAGAGCCTGTGGCAACGAGGGAATCGCTGAAGGGGGAGTTGACTTTCCCCAAGCTGTGTAACATCACACACTACCTTATATAATTATACTTTACAGAGACTTCATAACATTGTTCTTTTCTGAATAAAAAGTAGTGTCTTTTTAAGATGCTTTGAAATTAAATGAGCAAGTAATTAAATAAGATTAAGACAAAAATGAGGAGTGAGTGTTGTCTGAGCTTAATTTGCAGACAATTGGGATTACAAACGAGTACTTATTAGAAAGGAAAAGGGATTCTAGAGATTCTTTACTAATGAAGGGAGGAGGTTAAATGATTTGAGAGATGAAAGAAAAAAGTGTATGGAGAAGTAAGGGGTAATATAATCCAGATAGCCAAAAAGACAACGTACTGTAGGATGAATGACAGAGAGTTAAAGAGAGAGACCAAATACAAACAGTATTTCATCATGAAAGACTTATTTCACTAAAGTTCTTCAAACACAGGCCTGTCCATCAGTCCCAACAGACTTTCTTCTTTCCCTCTGTGCTCTCCCTTTTGTGTCGTTCCTCCTTGTCCGAAATGGCACCGCTATTATCAAACACCAACTTTTCTTTTTTTTCCTTTTCTCTCCATTAGTTCATCCTCCCATTTCCCACCTGATCCACCCAGCTTACAACTTCCTCTCTTAACTCCCTCGACTTTTAATATTCCCCTTTCTACCTGTTTTCCACACTGTCCCTGCTGTCCTGTCTTTGAACTGCGTATCTGCCACCATGAATGCGAGCTATGGCCACATCTAACAGCACACACACACACACACACACACACACACACACATATGCTGAAAGTAGGAGGGATGGACACATGCACACACACACACACCTCTGTTTTCAAGCTCACTCATTTCCAGCAGCCATAATTACCTTATGCAAATAAGATCAACAAATAAACCATCTCATCCTTCTGGGTGACAGCATAAGATGCCAGAAACCAAATTCAGGAGCTCATTTAATTAGAACAGAGGTGATGAGAGAGTTACAGCATTCACCTACCACTCCCTGTGCACCAAACTCATGCATAAATGTGTATCTGCTGCCGTATTCCCCATAGACCTGAATCAAGGTAGCAATTATAGTTCCTGGTACATTTACCCAAATTTTCTTGGCGTGTTGGGAAAAAAGGGCACATATTGAATTTCCTGACTTTAGTCAGGTGCAGCTGTCAGTGGCTTTGTGAAAGCAGAATTACAGAATCAACATCAGACTAGTTGGACCGTGTTTTTTTCCCTTTCTCCTACTTTTTTTCACTGACGAATTTTGAAAATTACTGCCATTTTTGAAAATTGCCTCATTAGTTCAGTACGGCAAAGAAGTAGTAGACTTGTGAAGTTTGACACGCTGCAGAATTCAGGGTCTTTGAAACTCTAATGTGTTACATAATTTGAAGATGAACTGAGTTAGGTTTACATTTCTATGGTCATATGTTGGAATGCTGGATTCAAACATGGTGTCCTCTCACTGAAAGTGATATTTTCCTGTGGTGGTTGTTTTACGTTATATTGTCCACTGCACATACATTGGCCCCAGTCCCGTATGTCCCTGCTCAGCTCATAGCCTTAACATTGACATTAAACCACACAAATTAAAATCAGTGTTTGATGCTCAGGCAAATTTCAAGCTTTCATGATTAAAAAATGTAGAATAGAATTGTCTTGTTAACAATGTTACAAACATCCTTCTTTTAGTGGAAGTGGTCAATGGGGAAAATACTTTCTTGGACAGTGGGAATATTTTTTTTGTGTGTTTTTTAAACACCAGGAAAGACCACTGGGACAAATTTGCAGCAAGGCTGCCTGACGGCGCCAACGCCAGCTCCGTTAATTCATCCATGGGACCAATTAGTCAACTGAAATAAACGTCCTTCAAATGAATTTGTGAAACAGATATAAATACCACATTTCTGTCATGCTCACGTGTGGGTTTTCACCATTTAACATTATCTTATTGGGCACATGTCACGGACTCCTAATAAGTACTAATCGAGAATGGAAACATTTATTAAATAACATTTTCCGGCATCTTTCTGTTCTCATTACATTTAATATTCTGAAACAAAGTTACAAAACTTACATGATGTAATATAGATTTTCAACACTTAGAGTGTTTGGCAAAAAAAAAAAGAAATAATTTCACTTTGCTCCAATATCATTATTCCAAATTAATCTGCTACTTCATGATGAATCATGAGGGTATAAAATTAACAATGAATAATTTCTCTGAACATTATTTTCTCCAAAAGACGAGATGATTAATTTCTCATTTGTTGAACTTGAAACAAAAACCCCAGCTGATTCCTTTACAAGGGGATTTTATTCATAAAGTTCTTCTTTTTAATTTAAAAGCAAGAAAAAGTAAAAAATACAAAGGCACTGGTACGAAACAGGTAGTGTAATAGTATCAGTAAAAAATGAGAAATTGCAAGCCGTCTCCATCATAGAACAAATGCAATAAATTCAACCTTGTTGCATTTTTTTATTTTATTTTATTTTTCCATAGAATTTTTTTTTTCTTTTGTTTTCATTTAACCAAAAAATGAATCTGGTGGTTTCAGTGTAATGGACTGGAACAAACTGACACATTCTTTAAAAGCAAAGCATCGTGTTTATGGTACACCAGAGGAGCAATTTCTAAAAGCATTGAGCTGACTGACTGGAATTCTAAAGGTTTAAGTCTTCACATCAGCAGCCATGATGTTTATTCCCCTACAGCCAAGGGGCAATGGTCTCTCTCGGTCCACTTTTTATTTGCTTTTATTCAGAGAAGTGGGCATGATAATAATTCACAGGATTACCACATTTTTTGCTTTTAGCACAACATCCATCCAATATCCTTTTTACTGTGTGAAGCCACCAGCGTGAAATAACACATTCATGCTGCTGTTTATGTGTAAACGTGAGAAATATTCACCCTTTTTCACAGGCTGACCCAAAGGAGCTGATTCGATTGGTCACGCAGCATGTGTCTGCGTATTCGAGTTGGCCGGAGGAGCTGCAGAAGTTGATCAGCCAGCTGCATGTGTACAACGAACGTCTAACAGACTTCACACAGGCTCAGGTGTTACAGGGGCTGGGTCGAGGCGTGGACGTCCAGCGCTTCAGCTCCGACTCCAACTACAAGAAGGAAACCATCCTCGGCCTTACTGAGTAAGAATTGAAGCATTGAAGGGGCTGAAATGAAACTTTATCGCACATAGCTGCAATCCAAAATACCTATTATTACAGTTTGTACTGGTTTTAGGAAGGTTTTTTTTTTTTTTTACACCACATATGCATATGAGTAGGAGTGAAAGTCCTCTCTGCTTCATTGCAGTAAAGTCTCGTCTCGTCTCTGTTGTTTGTCTGCTTGTGTTTAGGACTCTGGATGACAGCGTTTACAGAATCGCTCTGTCTCTGGCTAAGCGCTACAGTGTTCCTTTGTGGGAGGTCTACATGACTCACCTTGAGTTCCTATTTACAGACAGCGGGTACGTACACACACACACACAGACACAAACACCATCGCACAAACTCTCGCTCTGCAATTTTTCACCTCATTTTACTCATCTGTGTTTGTTACTTCAAATCACTGTTGTCATCTCATCAGTTTGAAATATTTAGTCTGTAAAAGTGCATATGAAACACTCCCACAGTCAATTTATGTTTTGATAAAAGAAACATATATGGCTCACGTGTTCTCATGTCTGTCAGGTTTAATTTGGGCACAGCCCCTTTCATCAACCTGACATTTAAAATCCTGAAAAGCAAAGGCAAAAGCAAAAAAAAAAAAAAAAAGTTAATTTATGAGACACCATTGCATCTGAGTTATACCAAACTCGCCTACATAAAAAGCATACTTAAAACACCACATGTTGTGAATGTACGTGTGTGCGTGTGTGTGTGTGTGCAGGATGTGAGTGAGTCAGAGTCTATTTCCATAATTTATTTGCTCTCTGACTTCATAGCTGGGGATCTGACTAGCTCGGCACCTTTTCTTGTTTTAATAGAATTCAGCTGAGGCGAGGTGTGCCTGTGTGCACACACATGTGTGGATTGGTAATAAATATCCCACTGTCGCATTCTGATATAAGGAAATGGTTTATGGACTTCACTTAACGATAAATTACAACCTCTACCTTCTTACTCTACGTATCTGCATGTGTGTGAGAGAGACTTGTCTGCCAAAATCTCAAGATCATGACAAATGTGTGAGGAATATTCACACTCTCATCTTGACTAGAGGCAAAATACGTATTGATTTAACGCATGGAGAGACACAGGGATTGATATAATGTAAATAGAGCAGACAGGGGAAAACTCAAGAAAAAAGATGCATCCAAACAGGAGAATGAACGCAAGATGGGATTTAAACTTTTATTGATCACTGCAGGGAAACTATAAAGACATACATTCCCACCTCCCCCTGGTATACACTAATGTTTTGATTTCACTATAGATATCTGCAGCAGTAGAATTATAAGTAGGTATGGTAACAGTATGGTCAAATGGTGTGTAAATGAGTGAAGACTGCATAAATGTATTAACTTAAATAAAAGGACAGGTACTGAGTTTTTATTGTTAAGTGTTAGAAACAAACAGGATGGAGAGAAAGGTCATTAGGTGGAGAAATACCCCCAGAATGGCTGTATGCAGGGAGGGAAGAGCCGATAGATGGAGGAAGAAGAGATGGATGATCGAGCCAGTGTCCCAGAGACAGTCCTATTAACACAGAATAAACGCTTTAGAAGAATCAATGCACTGCTAAACACCAGCATCGTCAGCTGTTCTCTCTGTGCGTGCAGGTCTTTGCAGGTGTACGCCGGAGCCCTTTAGGGACATGAATTCCAGGCAGTTTATTGACAGCTATTAAACCAGTCAAATGACTTTGTCCAAAACAGAAGAGTGCTGACGTGCTCTCAGAGGTCACCTGCCATTTAAATCCTTGGCTCAACCAAAACCATTCACACTGATTTTGTATGCTTAGTTTGGCTTTACCTGTTCCAAATTCATCCAGTAATGCGTCGGCTGAAAATCAGTTTAGCATTAACTCTTTTGCTAAGTGAATGCATTACACTGTCTTGCAAGATGAAACACTGGCAAACATC
Organism: Polydactylus sextarius; assembly: GCA_016801845.1. Taxonomy (NCBI): domain Eukaryota; kingdom Metazoa; phylum Chordata; class Actinopteri; family Polynemidae; genus Polydactylus; species Polydactylus sextarius. The sequence goes on from CM028918.1 coordinate 5,693,214, forward strand.
ACTGATACCAGCTTGTCTTGTTGGGTTTGTTGTCGATTTATTTTGGTTGAATGAATGAACCTTGGATTACTTCAGGCAGCGCACACAGATAATGTGTTCCACATCAACTACAGACAGTCCTCACAAACATCAGGTTTGACATTTCAAACAGCACAGCTCCAAGCTCATTTCACCTCTTTCCCTGCTGCTAGCAGCTGCTGACCATTTGCACTGCTTTTTCTGCAAATGGCTGTTTGCTTATGACGAGAAATAAAATAAAATAAATAAAAAAAAGTGTTTTATGGCGCATTCCTTTCTGATTCATCTCCAAAGATGTGTTTTGCTTTGAGCCTAATGAGGAATCATCAGAGACTGAGAGGACGCCTTTGAATTCTATATCAGCTTTTTCCAGTTGCACATCTGGTGACCTCATCTGGCAAATTAAAGTTTGAATTATAGCAGACGGCAGTGTTACGCCCTCTACAGTCTTAACTGTTTTCCATCTAAGGTGTACAAAATTGCACAAAAAAATACTGTAACGGTGTCAGTTGGGTGGGAATTTGGTATTCTAGATCAATGCAAAGTGCAAGTTTTTCTCGTTCATCATCAAAAGAAGTAAGTCGCAATAACTTAATACAAACGGACCATCCATAACCCCTGACTAATGCAGCGTGGTATGGAACAAAGCACAGAATAAAAATACACAAAACTAAGAGCAGTAAACAAAAATGAATGAATTGAAAACTAAAAGTGGCGTACAAGAAAAATAGAGCAAACATAAAACTGAAATACAAGCCAGCTAGCTATACCAAGCCACAATAAAACAGGACAAACCCTCAATCCACTTCAAAAACAAATAAATTATAGTCTATATATATATAGTCTTGTTTTCTCTGAGTATGCGGTTTATCTGTTCGTCCTGCCTCATTCTTGGGTATCTCTGGATTACCTTGAGGCTTTATGTCTTCAAAGCAGCATTCATATTGGACTCTTGGATGAACTGATTTGATTTTATTTTCCTACGTCAGCTCATATGCCCACGCCAATTATGACAAAATTTAGTAGTGATGTTTTATTTACAAAAGGTTGAAAGATGGAGTTCACAACCACAAGGCTCTAAGTCTGCTTCAGCAATTCTTTGTTGGTTGTTTCCGTCGTCCTACTGTGAAGTTTTATTCAATTAATGAATAGTTTCCATCTGTCTTGTGTCCTTGTTATTGTAGAAGAAGGATGATTTTTTTCGTTGACATGCCAGAATGCAAATACTGACTGAAGGCCTCTCAAATACAATAAGCCTTTTTTTTTCTTTTATAAAATCCACTTCATTTAAACCTTACACCTACTTCTCCCTGAATTAACCAGGTACTTTCAAACACTAAACATGATATAAATGATATGATAAGAATCTTGAGTCATCCATACCAAGCAGTTCCTCCCTCCTCCCTCTGTACAGTGTCACCTTATCTGTTTTATGTTTTTTAATGTTCAATTAATTTTTTTTACAAGGACAAATGAATAGGTCTTTTTTTAAATACCAGTTCAGATTCCTTGACTCTATTTCAGCATAAACATGAGCATGAATGGGGCGCCTGGGAGGCTGGTTAAGGTGCTCCACGTTGGCGTATGTGCCGTGCAGTTGTTTGGCGGTTCATATCTCGAGCATGTCGACTTTTCCTGCGTGTCCTTCCCCCACTGTCCTCCCTGTTTCCTGTCTCTGACACTGTCTCTGATTAAAGGCAAAAAATGCCCAAAAAATGATTTAAAAAAAATGAGCATAATGCTTCCTGTTTGTCACCTGGGTGAAAACAAAAAAAAAACATGCAATCATTTGCATGATGCTGTTCCAGTCACGTTACATTTAATATCAAATATTTAATCTCAAATATTTTGCTCAAATTAAGTCTCTGCATTCATGTTTCTTGCTGTGCGCTCATTAGAGTGCACCTAGCATTACTGATGAGCTTTCATGACTAGAATGCAAAACTCTAAATCTCTAGTGTTCAGGGTGAATTTTTCCCACAAACAGGTTAGGTTTAGTGCATTTTCTCTTCAACCAGAATTGTTTGGTGCTGCTGGTTTGGCTCTTTAGGGATTATTGATGTGCTGTCCACACGAGCTCAGCAAGGTTTGAGTCCAAAGCGTGACCGTGACCTGGAGCATGATTGCGAGCATGCTTCTCAGAGTCATAGGGGAGAACCACAGAGAGCAAGGCCGGCGCTGACAAATACAGCCACGTAACCTTGGGTTAAGTAATGGTTTCACTTGTTCAAAAAAAAAAAAAAAATGTTTTTTTATGCTTGAAATGAAACAAAGGCTACTTTAGACAGGATATGCCATGTGCAGCACATTGGCAGTTAGCGTTGACATTTCATACAAAGCATTTATGCCATTGTAACTGCTCCGTGTCAGTGTTGAAAAGCTGTGCTGCTCTTTTCTTCCACCACTCTTGCTCTGTGCGTGACAGCATCAGCAAACTATGGCACGTTCCTTTTAAAAATCAATTTCCTGATTGAAGTGGAGCACATAAATATATTTTTAGTCAGGCAAGAATAGTAATAACTTTAATTTGTTCAATACAGTTTTTTTATTTCCAATTGCTTGAAAAACTAATGAAGTTCCCATCAGCCATTTGTATTAGAATGGTAATATGCTAAATTAAACAATGTTACCATTACCATAGTTCAGCCAGACAGAGCCACTATTGTGGATGTAGCCTCAGTCATTTTTTATGTTGACAAGTAATGTGAAGGAGATTTTGGCAGAGGGAACACAATCAAACAAACTATGATCAATATTTTTAACACTGGGTGTTATAGAGACACCATCTCCAGCCCATTCATTAGCTTTATAGCATTAGCTTTGCAAAATTAGCTTTGTAGCATTAGTTTTGCAGCAGTATCTTTGTAGCATTAGCTTTGGGGGTAGTGTTGCAGCATTACAGGTTGCAGCATTAACTTCATAGCAACTTTGTAGTTCATTGTTTTGATTTTGCAGCCTATCACTTCTATGATGGTTCACTCAAACTGTCAGCAACATAGTTTCTAGATGCAGTAGGCACACCAAGTTACCCTTTGATGCTAATGTTTGCTATCTGTGCTAACAATGGAATGCAAATGGGCAGCAACCCTTTCTGCTGACATTAGATCTCAAACAAAAGCCACAGACTATATCTTCTTAAGTAGCTGTGAGTTCGAAATTCGCCGCCTCTGAGCAGAGGGCAGAAGATAACATTATCTTTCGAGCCTGACCAGACAAGGCCTCTGTTCCTCCGGGCAGCTGCCTGTACCGATCACAGACATCATCACTGAGCAGACGGGGCGACTTGGCATAGCGGAATGATTTTTACCCCGAAGAGCAGTGTGAAAGCGAGGAGGATTGGCTCGCTCGCTCTTCTTGGGACATTTCAGTTCCCCAAACATGGCTGCACACTGAATGACAGAAACAAAAAAAAACTTTGACTTGAAGAGTGTCAGTTGACTGAAGGATCTTCGACTGATCAATTGAATCTTCAACTTTCAGAGAAATGTTGTCATTGCGTGTTATTTGATATATACATGACAGACAGAACTGACTCAGTTGATTCAGCTTTTTGCATCATCCTGTATTGAACCCCACAATACAAATACTCTTTTACAATCCCCCGCTGGACTGTAATTTGTAAACAAATTAGAAAAACAGATCATAAAATAAAATAATAAAAAATTATTACTTGCATAAATTCAGACAACAATGATGTGCTGAATAATCATCACCGCTCTGCCAAAGCTCCCCCAGTGTTTAATTCTGGCTGTCTGATTACCATGGTAATTAAATATGCCTCTGAATTTAAAAATATTAGGAGCCTATTTTTGTTAAGACGTGGTGGAAGAGACAACAAACAGAATATGATAATGTAAGATGGGGAAGAAGAGAGGGATGAAGAAGAGGAGAGGAACAGCAACGAGAATGAGGGATGCTCAACTGGATTAAATCGGTTTCCTCGCTTTGGCTTTTGAAACAAACAAGAAATGACTGTAATGAGAAGCCGCAGATATCACAGGCACATAAACACAACCAAGATAAAGTAGGAAAGCGTGTGTCGAACAGAAAGAAATACCACCAAGTGAGGAGCAGTGGCAAAGCGACCGAGCAGCAGACGAGTAATAAAACAATCAGGGACAAAGACGCTGAACAAAAAAAAAAAAGATGCTGAAAGCCAAAGAGAAACAAGAGAAGGTAGAGAAACTAAACACCTTTTTGTCAGTTGGGGGAATGAAGAAAGACTGCGACACAGTGACAGCCTGGCTTTGAAGAACTACAGTGACATTGCTCAGCTAAAAGCAGAGCCTTGACACCAATGCTGGGCAGAAACCGCTGCTCGCAGGTGTCTCTATTCACGCCTGTGTGCCTGTCGAAGAAAACTCCCTCAAACTTCCCTCAAACAGTCCCACCTGGACAAGTTACGGTTTGACTTGCCTCTGCAGTTAGGAGAAGTAGAAAAAGAAAAAGACAAAAGGCAGAAGTGACAGAGAGAGGAGAGGCTTTACTTGGAGTTGGTTGTTTTGTTGACTCCAGTCTTATCGGAGCCCCTGTTGTGTGGATGATTAGTGTTATTTACATTATCGAGCTTTTTGACAGTTGCTGCACTACTGCCGTTGTCTGTATTTTTTTCATTATCGAGGGCCTCACGGGCAGTTCCGATGCTGAGCCCACAGGAAACGTTGTCTGCTTTGATGTCGTCCCGTTCTGACAGATAAACAGACTCGCAGCATCTCGACGAGTGCCGGAAACTAACTTTACTTCGTCTTTTGCCTCTTGATTCTTTGTGTCTTTCCTTGTTTAAATTTTTTGTGTCTCTGAGGTTTTGATTTTATTTTCCAACACTTCTTCTCTTTCTGGTGTTTTGCTTGTGTTTTGCTAATTTGTTCTCGCCGTTCTTCAGACCACCTGCTGCTGTTGACGTTAAGTTTGGTTGCAAAAGATGTTGCAGAAAAAAAAAGAAAAAGAAAAAAGAAAGCAAAGCAGATGAATAAATTGTGTATTTTTTTTTTCAACAAACCGTTGAACAGATTTCCTCAGAGACTTTTTTTTCCACTCTATGAACTCAGCATTCCTCCCTTATTTTTGCTGTCTTACCTCCTCTCTGTCTTTTTCTGTCTCTGTGTATCTCTCTCTTCACAATCTGTGCCAATTTTGCCCTTTTTATATCAGAGCTGACCAACTTAGTCTCAGTAGTAATCGAGGGAATCCTCATCCTTTCTTTTCTTTCTTTCTTTCTTACTTTCTTTCTTTCTTTCGAGGGACTGTATGTTTGGTGATAAGCCCACAGATCACTCTGCTGTTTTCACACAGCCGTTTCCGATGCTACTTTGCAGCTAAGTAGTCTCTCCGCCGCTGCTCATCTTGGTTCTTTGATTTTGTGTTGATGAAATTTTGTCAGTCTGCTTATTTTGTTTTATCTCTTACAGACACGGTGGCTGTAGCTCCGTATGTGAACGTCTTAGATCTTCATGTGTTTTATTTTAACCAACCAAGCAGCAGTTTCTCATCGTGTTAGACTTTTCTATAAAACCGATGGATATTCCCTGTAGAGAAGACACATCTCATGAAACAGGTGTTTACAACAACAGCAAATTAAAAAAAAAAAAAAAGGCAAAAACAAAAGCAAAAAAAAGCTTTGAAAGCTTTGAACTTTGGATAGGCCGGATTCTTATGATGTATATGTATTAGCATGAAAACTTAATGAAATCGAGTCCTTTCCTCTTCTTTATTACTCTTTCTCTTTCAGTCTTTCCACTAAGGACATCGAATCCCGGAGCGACTCTCTTCGTCTGTTTGACACTTTGAAGTCGAACCCTCAGGAGTTTTACGGTCACATGACCAAATACGTTCTGCCAACTGTGGAGGGAACTGACCTGGCCCGCCTGCTCTACTATTATACCCTGCTGGATGCTGCAGGCTGTGAGCCTTACGTCACCACCACCATCAAGCCAGACTCTCATGTCAAACTGTTGAAGAAGCTTCGAGCTGTCGCCAACGGTGAGATAAATACAGTTTTGTTTTTATTTCCCTGTTGCTGTAATGCAGATGGAGCATAACTAGAGGGTGATTTACAGGAAGGACAAGACACAGAAAATGTACCCGACATGAACAGGTCCGATTCAGTCATTTGCTTTTTTAACGATATGGAAATTATTTGTGCTTCCTTAATTTTTGAGTCAAGAGCAAACATTTCTTGCAAAAAAGGCAAATTCATTTTGTTTTCGTGAACAATAGCGCTGCTTGGAAATACCAAATTGGAAGTAACACAATTTCTGATGGGTACAGAACAGACAAAAGCACTCATTTGTCAAGCAGCGCTGTTGCTGAGAAGTAACATGCAAAAACAGCCAGAGGACTCAAAGGATTAATGCAACCCTGTTATTGGTTTGGTGGGAAATATCAGCCTCAAGCCTTTAATGTCAAGAAATCAAGTCCAGTGTTGAGGACTTGACTATAATCCCTCTTGACATGATTGATGACTCACAAACACATGTTGACATTCCTTCTGGTTGGTAGATAACCTCTGAGCCACAGACTGTCATGTCTTAAATTAATACAACAGCTGAATGCCTAAATCCATGGCACATTTCTGCTGCTTGATAAAACTGGCAGAATTCTTGCATTTCTCTCTGAGAAACTCTCATAACAACAAACCAATACTTCAGATGTACAACGTTTTATTTTTAGCTCTTGTTCATCTCGTCCTTGATCTTACTGTTTCTGGTTTTCTCCTCCGGCTTTCATGTCAAAGTTTGCAAAATAGAAAATTAAAAAGGATTATGAATATTCACATTTGCTTCCTATATTAGTTTTAAATCTACATGACACGCAAAGCTCCTGAAACAGCCACAGCGTCGCAGCAAAGACACTGTTTCCACTCGGATTTTTGTGACTGCACTTTCCCCAAGGACGTCGCATCCAGGTTGCAGCATGTCACCGGTCCAGTGCTCCGGTGCTCTGCTTGGAGTGCTCAGAATTTATTGTGTGTGTGTGTGCTGCGCGCATGTGTATGTGTGTGTGTGGAGGTGGTGTCACTTCTCTGTGAAGTTCAGTAAAGGTCAGCCGGGTGTCAGCTGTGTTTTCACGCCTCACTTCTTCCTGCTGCAGCAGATAACACCACAGCTTTTACTGGTGACACATGTCTCTGTTTAACAGCTATACACACACATGCGCGCATAGACATAAATCAAAGGTGCACACATTTGAGTCATATGCATAAAAACTTAGATGCACTTTTACATGAACTAACAAAAATATGGACTTTACTTTAAACTGACACTGCTGCTACATTTCATTTTCACTCACACAGAAATACTACGTGACCTCACTACTGCACTATGTGCTACGATTTTGCTCACAACAGGCAGAAAAAGCTGTACTTAGATAAACCGACTACATTATTCTTCTAATGTAATGTGGTGCTAGTTTGCCCATGGTTAAGTATGAAAACATAACCCTGCTAAGCCCACACACTTTAGTTTCAGTCTATTTTCAACTTTGACAGAAAAAGTGAGCTGATGTTTCAGAAAACATACGACAATCTTAAGTGAAGTTAGTTAGGCCCATTGGAGTGTGAACTTCCTCCAGTAAAAATACCAACATGGTGCTGAAGTCACTTTAGATTGCTCTAGGATGAGCTATCACACTGCACATATTCATAGATAACATAACCTGAAATCATCAAACGTCAATGTAGATAATTATCTTTTGCTGGACTGTTTAACACTTACACACTTCACCAAACAGATTCATTCTCAAGTACTAGCACATATAGTGACTTTGTGACATTCACACTTACAAGCTCACACTTTCTGTATTTCTGTTTCTCTCTTTCTCACACACACACACACACACACACATGCACAACTGTTAAGTCATAACCCACACTTTCACACTCCTATAGAAGAAACACACACACAGGCTGTTGTTGTGTCTCCAGGGCCGGACAACTTTCTTCAAACACTATCCAACTTTGAGATAGATACAGTCTTGAAAGAACTAATTTGCAATCCTGAAAAGACACATCAGAGCTAAGGCACACACACAGGGATCCACTTACAGTGGCGTTCAGATGGCATAGAGACAGGTGGTGTGTGTCCAATATTCATCATAATTTCAGACAGTACCAGGTGACTGTCTGAGTGGTCTCTCCTGAGGAAGGGGGACAAGATGCTGCTGTGGTTGTGGAGAGGCTTAGAAGAGTACATGTGTAAGTGCATGTAAGTCTTACCTGGAGTTTAAGTGTCCGTCTGGGCCTGTCTAAAAGTATTGCGTGTTTGTGTTCATCAGTGTGTGTGTGTGTGTGTGTGTGTGTGTGTGTGTATGAACAAGCGCATGAGGGATTCCGGGCAGCGCTGACAGAACCTTCCGCGCAGGCAGACTGGTGTTAAATATTTAAAGGCCAGACAGGCTGTTGTGTTGCCACAGTAATGTGTCTGTCTGATAGCACTGGAGACCAAGACCACGTCACCACCGCTACCTCACGCACACACACACAAACACACAAAGAGTGCCGCAGTGGAGGGAGATATGATGTACATGGACAGATTCACAGACAAACTATGCACCGTTGCATGCAGACACAGACAGACAACAACACTGACACACACACACACACACAGTTGTACATGATCTTTGTTGTTCATTTCGGCCTTTTACTGTCTTGTTACTCATTTCACTTTGTGCACATTGTCATGTAATGAAATAGGGACATTGTGCTACATGGTTTACATATGTCATATGAACATACAGTAACATAGTATGTGTTGTATACACAGAATAAAATGTCTTTAAATGGGCCTTTCTTCTAAAGTGCATTCTGCTAAACAGTCAAGTGTTTGATATGCTGTAGTGGTTAAATATATATGTGCCAACTGTATAAAAGGCCTGAAAATGCCCTCTATGTTTTTAATGTGGCATATCACAGCTTTTCACCATAAAGAGTGGCTGTAAAAACTAGTAGTTGTAGTGTTTATGTTCCGTGGTAAAGAAATGGTCTTTGGGTTTTGTAAGACTACAGCTGTTTTATTACTTTGCAGAGTTTTGAATATTTTGTGCACAGTATCTGGCATCTCCAGCACAGTCACTCTGGAGACCGTGTTGTGACGGGATCACAGCAGCTGTGACGCCTGCCAACACGTGGACATTGAAGCCCATTAGTGCACAGTTGTCATTACTATATAATTAGACATGTACTCAGTCCTGATGGGTCACACCACAATCTCCACTATATCCCTGTAAAATTTGGTGAGTGTCTTTTGTGCGGTTATGACACTATAGAAGCGACAAAATTTATCCACAGACACAACACAAATGCTCACCACAGTGGTTGGTGATGCTACATGTGGTTTCAGTGAGACCACATTTTGCCGTAATGACACACACGTACACTCTCACAAGGTGAAAATAATAGAAGGTGCACTGTCACAGCTGGTAAACAACCAGGACAAAGTGCTGCAGAAGGTCGTGTATACAAGGACGATGAGGGAGTCTACCCATGTGCACTTGTTATTTTTGTTCCTTCTTTCCTCTATTTGCCCAGGGCACTATTAATACAAAGGTTGGATGAGAAGGAAAAAACACTGTCTTGATGTATTATTATTACTGCTGTTGAATTTTTAAAAATGCAGCAAACCAAAGTCAAGTACAATTAATGCTTAACAGATACTTGTCTGTCTCACTTACAGGTTTAGATTACCGGAAACTAACAGATGAATCCTTGGACCCGCTGACGATTCTCCAACCAGTTCTGACCAGTCACAATGTACTGTCCATCTCCAAACTTGCCAACCGCATTCCTGTTCCCGGCGGTGGAGGGGCGACTGTCTCCCCCAGTTCTGTTCACTCAGTTTGGCTTCAGAAGGTGTTTTGGAAAGGAGACCCCCAGCTGCTGAAGAGACCCCCACAGAGTGACCAAGACTATCTGCATGCTTATGATACTTGTGCCAAGTATCTGGACAGGCTGGTTCCTGCAGATGCTATCCACTTCCTGGACAGTATCACCTTTTCCCCTGACGCAGCTGAACATGTAAGCCTAAACCGAGAAAAACATGCAATACAACAGTGTTGCTTTTTTTGTGAATATAAGCCTTTTTATTGTATGCTTGACAGAAAAGAGTGGATAAAAATGGTATAACATGGCCCAGAATGGAGGAGCCTCTATTTTCTATTTGTATTTTAGACAGGAACTGGTGGGAGCCAGGCAGACAGACATTTTGTAATTGCAGCACAGAAGGTAGTTGGTTCCAGACAGCCAACCAGACAGGATTCATATTGTGTAAAAGCAAGGATTGTGGGGCTTTTCAATCACTACATCAAACTGTCACATTCCTCACTCTATGCTCTTTATTGTCTGGTTGGTTGTCTTTCAAGCCTGCAGCAAAATTTTTTTGAGATGTCAAAAGCCCTTTTTCTAATTTCAAACATATTATTCTGTTCACATCCACACTGTCGCCTCATAGCACATACCAGTCATGATTTATGTAAGAAATTATAAAATTGCACAAGAAATGTCAGCCACATAATTACAACACTCTGAAAAACTGTCCTGCAGAGGACTTAAAGTGCCTCAGTGCACCTTATCAATGGTAGCCCACTGTTTTTTTTTTTTCTTCATTTTTTTTTTTTGTTGTTGTTTTCTTACTGGAACCTTGCCACCGTCATCCCCCTCTCCAGACACTTTTTTCTTTTCCATTTTTGTCTTACATCCTCTACCTTTCTCTGTGACTCCAAGAGAGCTAATTGATCCCTCTCTCTACTTCAAAGCCAATTAAACTCCAACTCCCAGCAGGCACTGTTTTCCCACTGTGCCTTTTAACATGACAATTACCTCTGCTTATCCCAGTCTCTGTCTCCCTTCACCCTCTTCATCTTCGTTTTTTTTGTCCTTACATTATTTGAACCCTCAAGTGGAAAATCTTGACTTTCTCACCGTTTTGAATGCATTTGACCTTTTACAGCCCCATCACCCCCCACAGTGGATTGATCTGTTGCCCACAAGGCTAAGGGGCAAGACATATGGCAGGGACTTATCTTAGCTGATACTGGACGTATTTTTGAAGGAAAACAGAGTGCTGGCATTTCCCCCTGTCTTAAGTATCGATCTAAGATAGCTTCTTTAGTGAAGGCATCCTCCCTTCTTCAGCCTCTAACCGGTTTTCAGACTTTGCCCAAGGCTTTGACAGATGTTGACTGCAAATGCCTGTATCTAATTTTACAGGGGAGAGAGCCACTCACAAATAAAACAACGAACTCTGCACAGTCTCACACATAAATATACAAACCACACATGTTTGGCTCTTAAAGAAAATTGTGTAGGTTTGTCAGAAAACTCCTGCCCTGGCAGAGAAACGTGGTGCCAGTCTGAGCCAGGGTATCTAGCAAATGCAGATATATGAGGAGCATGTGTCTGAGTGTGTGTGGCCGAGCTGGTAGCTGGAAGTGTGAAGTTGGATGATTTTTAAGTTTCTTCTTGGTGTGAATGTGTTGCATGGAGCAGGTGTGGAGCTTGTTGGTGCCTGTGTGCTTCCATGAGTAAAAATCTGTTACAGCCAACGGCCTTCTTTTCCAATGAATTAACCTGCTCTCACCAAATAGAATCAATTACACCAGACTGGCAGCTATGACCCCTCTCCCTCACTTAGACACATGCGCACACACACACACACACACACACACACACACACGTACACATGTATTTTCAAGTACCTGATGGCACTGGGTGCAAATAGACTGGGTTATACTTGGCTGTCTTCAACATGTTAAGTGTGAAATTAACATGCATAACCTATGCACCTCTCTCCCCTCTCTGTGTTCATTTTGGCTCCAATCCCCTCCTCATTTTCCCCCATCTTATCATCCTCCTCCACCCCTTTTTATTCCTTCCGTGCTGCCTATTCTGTCTCCAGCTGAGCATCCAGGCGAGGTCGGAGGTGATAAAGCGAGCCACCAAAACCCTGCGCCAGCTGGCCGAGAAGAGCAGAAAGAGAGGCAGCGACGGCGGCGCTGAGCAGGAAGGGACGGACCCAGCAGGGATGACTTTTGATGAGGCTCTAACACACCTGCAGCAATCACAGGCCCACCTGGACACTCTGAGCCATGCCTTCATTCTGTCACTCAAAGACAGCCAGCAGGTAAAAAATCCATCTGCCAGACACTTGGACTATTTTTTTTTTTTTAACATCGAGGAAGCCTCTGTCTATGTGTGTTATAAAAACACAAAAGTTCCATGTTTCCATAGAGATTTCCCTATTTGTGCAGTGTAAATGTTAGGTAATGTGGACACACCCATGTATTTTTTATTTTTTTTACAGGTAGTCATGGTTTTACTGGTACTTTAGCATCCATTATGCTGAGTGATCAGTTCAAATCTGATGCATTCAAATTAATGCAAACTTTACAAAACTACTGTACAGAACAGTGGATGAATATGTACTTAAAAGACCCAATTTTAATACCTGTAATGGATGGACTTGAATTATTGTATCAATCTGAAGATATTATAATAAGTTACAGTAATATTTTTATTACCAAAGGGACAGATTTCAGCCACTTTACGACGAAACAAAAGGTAATGCACAGGAGTGAGCACAAGGATTCATCTACCAGGAGCATATGGTTAATTTTAAGGTCTTTGTTCTTGCTAATTAACAGGTAAATTGAGTAAACAGCCCAACCCACACACACACACACACACACACACACGATCATTTTCACACATTTTCCCCTCGTGTGTTCCCCAGGTCACCTTTAATTTGACACACAGGTCGTGGTTGTTCATTGTGTGAGCTTGTCTGTACGTATGTTTATGCGTGGGTGTGTTGTTTAGTTTTGGGTTGGTTCTGCTTCACTAAGCTCTTCCCACCCGGGACCAGTCAAGGGTATATTAATGTAAATCTATGGGCTGCTGTTTCAAATGAGCCCTGCCTTATGGCCATATATACAGTACGTACACCGTGCTGTATCTCATTAAGCAAAGTCACGCTGACTTACCCCACTGTCACCTCCCTCTAGCTGGCTGTGTGTGTGTGCGTGCGTGTGCGTGTGTATACACACAAAATGAATGCAGAGATAGAGAGAATGGATGTTATGATTTCATGAGTCTTGCTATGTGCCCAGGAGATAACCATTGAAAACTGGACATTTCTGAACACCATACTGTGTAAGTTAATAAAATTTAGCCCCTGTTTTATCAGCATTTAAAAGCTCATACTTATTCATTATAGGAAGATACAAGCATTACACAGCAGAGCTGTAGGCTACAGTTGTAGTAGCACGCTCACATACACACACACACACACATATATATATATATATATATATATATATATATAACTTCCCCTCTACTGGTGCAGGAAGCGATAGTATCCTTGGAGATAGATAAAAAGGATATAAGAACCAGGAAAGGGCAGATAGGTAGAGAAAGATAGATAGAAGGAGCCCTGTATGCTCTGTTTGGCTATACTGTGGTCATTTATCAAGTGTTCGTGACCAGCTGCTGGGAATAATAGTGGATCGTAGAAGAATCCACCACAGGCGCCTTGACCTGCTATGAGGACAGCAAATTACACACTGCAGATAGTGTATGGGACACCAAGGCATTCTGTTACTGAAAACGTGTCAATATTTAGTACCTTCAAAACTGCTGATGATAATATCAGTTTATGATACTACAGTAAAACCAGACTTTTTGGTTTCTTGATGTTATAAATAAAATATGGTAGGATATGAAAACAACACTCCAGGTAATGAGGCTTTATAGTATAAAGTAGTATGCAATATTACCACCATTTACTCATGTCCAAGGCTCTTAGCTTATAAGGATTGTGTGGCAGCATAAGAGCACATAGAGCTGTCCAAATGTCCTCGCAGATCTAACCCTCCTCCAGGAAGTAGTCAAGGAGCAGACCTGCTTGCTGCCCAAACTAGCCAGCCCATAGAAAAGTCTTATATCTGTTACTTCTCACATTGATCTCTCTGTCAGTAATCTACACCTGAGACCATGTGTGAAGATTGGAAACCGACAAATTCAGGGCATCGTTTTATAACTTAGCTCCATTTCCTTTAACTAGAGCTCACAACTTGTATCACTTAGGAACACACCAGTCAGCTGTAACGTTATGACCACCTGACCCCTGACCTGTTGAGGTGAGGTTATTCACAAGATGCTAAATGTAGGCAATTTTGGTGATCTGTGATCTGTGTTCTGCCACCTTTCTATCACGACTGCCATTTATGTTGGCAGCAAAATGATCTAAAGTAGTGTAGTGACAATTTATCCTAAGTTTCTTCATTTCCTTTTGTTTGCTACAGTTGGTGGCTAATGAAATGGCTTTTGTTAGAGTAGATCACACGGATCCACCAGGCGTCCATGACCCTGTTGTCGTATCATGGATTCTCCTTTGTGCAGCTGCGGCATCACAGTTCAGCCCCTGTCAAAGTCATTCACATTCTTACTCTTACCCCCATATTTCCTCCTTCTAACACAACAATTTCGTGGACAAAATGTTCACTTGCTACCTGGTATATCCCACCCTCTGACAGGTGCCATTGTAACAAGATAATCAAACAAGTTATTCACTTCACCTGTCAGTGGTCATAATGTTATGGCCGATTGGTGGAACAGCCAAAGACACACACACTGCTGCTTACACTGCAGCAAGTTTCCTCACCAACACACACACACACAAACATGTGCTCCGTTTTTTAAGAGACAGCTATGGTCTCAGACTTCACTCCCAGACTGTGTAACATTCAGCTGCACACTAGAGCCAAAGGCAGAAGAATTGCATCATTTACAAAAAGCAGTGATAGCCAAAAGGTCACACACCTGATACCCTTGAGCTAGACCTTGACATTCTGACCATGAATATAAATATCACAGATCATGAATACATGACATACTTAAATCATTAATGTGATGAATTGCATGTATTATATGAATATCAATATGCTGCCCTTGATATCCTATGTATGAATATTACAAACAGCAAAGGTGACAAGTTGTACCCTTGTCAGAGTCCAGTGCAAACGCTGATTGTGCTCGACTTGAATACCAAGAAACTCAGCATCTTGCCCTGATTGTACAGGGAATCAATGGAATAACTCTCTCAGAACAAAACATGGAATAATAATAAAAACATTAGCATGTTTTTGAATTTAGTTCTTTAACTTCTAACTATTTTAACTATTAACTTCTTAGTCTTTGGTACAACTAACACACTGAAATGATACATGGTTCATCAATATCTGTTGTTGTTCCTTTCAAATAACAAAACTGCACTTCTTTGAAACTGTCACACCCTCAGGTTTTCACTTCTGTAACAACAGTAGCCATAGACTTTTATTCTCCATTGATGTGTGTCGATTTGTGGCGTCAAACTCAAAACTAGCAGCAGACTACTTTGCTACTAGCATCAACAGGCATGATCCTGGGTTGCCTCTGTAACGATTACCAGCCACCTTCACACCACAACTATTTGCAGCCGCTCCTATGAAAACAAAGAGAAAGAAGACACAAACATACTTGGTGAAATGGTGAAAAGATTATAAGATAAGGAAATATTTTTTTCACGAAACAGATGTTTTTACGAGGGGTTTGTTTTGTTTTCGCACACACACACACACACACACACACAAACACAACCGAACACCTTTTCCAGGTTGATATTCTCAGCCCTTTTTTATTGGAAGAGAGAAAAACAAGCAAAAGAAAACAGGATAGTAGTCAGAAGTGAGCAGGTTCAGGATAGCGCTGCCCTCTGGGTTAATACCTGTACAGGAACTTCATTCACCAAACTTTTTACATCCTACACCACACTGCACTCATTTCAATCTGCAGTTCCTGTCTCTAACATCTTTACTATTTCCTCCTCCACCCTCTTCCGTTATTATTTGTGTCTCCATTTTGAAATGTTTCTGAATTTCTTACTGAGGCTGTGAATTAGTCTACCAGCATATACTTTCTTTTATTTCTTCCTTTTTTCCTTCAATTTTATATATTTTTTGCTCGCAGGTTAAATATTGTATGTCTGCCCCACTATACACCATCACTCTTGTTTTGTTTCTCAATTTCAGGAACAGCTCCGGGGTTACAGTGGACTTTATGATTTGTCACGATCTGAGAGTTCAAAAGTACACGAGCTGGCAGTCACCATGGCAACTGATGGGCAGCCTCTGGAGAGCATCGCAAAGCTTCTGAGTGTGGCTGTTGGACCCCTAGACCTGTCTGTCAAAACAGTGCTTCATGATGCCACAGCGAGAGTCGTGGCTGCGCTCAGGTAACGTCTCACCTTCTGCTTTATCAATTTTTTGTCACAAAGTCAAAACACAAAACAAAAATCAGAGGTGGTATGATCAAGTCTTGTTAATAAATGTGTTCCAAAAAACTTCCCCAGTGAGAATATTAACTATTAAATAACCTCCTCTCAACTTCACTACAACTACTCTGTTTGATCAATCAATCAATCAGTCTTTATTTGTATAGCACACAATATGCACTTATGCAATAAAAACAGCACAGACAGAGAAAAATAGCCACGCCACCCTGAATGATTGTTATAAAAACACTTAAGAATCAATTTAATAGTAAAAGAGCTTAAAATATAAAATAAGTGAATAAAAAAGAAGAGATTAAGTATTGGTGGAGCTAAGATAGGCTAAAGGTCAGATAATACAGATGTAATAAATATAAATAAGATTCTATTCAGCATAAAAGCATTAAGAAACAACTCGGTGTAAGTAAAATACCATAATGTGTATAAATGAATAAGATTCAGTTGAAAGCGCTGATACCACTTCATCTGTGCATCAGCTGTTGTAGCTTATTAGCTCAGTATAAATACTGGAAGCAGAGGTAGACAGCTAGTCTGGTTCTGCCCACAGTTAAAAAAAAGTAAGTAATAATAATAGCAGTAATTATCTAGATAACAAGTTAACCCACCCACAAAACAATGGCTGTTTCCAAAAAGTCAATGAATAAATGAATCATCACCTTTAGTCAACTCACATTTTGTGTGGAAATGTCTTAGTCTGCTCACATGGCATAGAGCATCGGATGAGCAGTAGTGTGGCGCCCTGTGAACTTTACAACCCGATCCCTGTCTGAAACTTATGTGAACTGGAACTAGAGACAGGTGATGGAAACTCAGGGCAGCACAAGGCGGGACAGAGAGAGGCAAAGCAGTGAGAGGCAGAGCAGTGAGAGGCAAAGCAGCGCAACTCGTGTCTGTTGAGGCTACTTCTACATCCTGAGCTCTGGTGTCCATCTGACAACGCTGTCAGCAGCCTGGCAGGAGGATAGGATTTCATTATTGAGCTATGACCAAGAAACAAACTCTTACTTTCTGTAACTGTGTGTAAATTTAATGCTCTCACGACCCACATGACATTAAAATGTGAGTTTTTAGCGAAAACCAGAGTCATGTACATCAATATTGTATGGACCAGCTGAACACACACTGCACATGTACAGGAGTGATTTTCTTTTTTTCTTTTTTTTTTTTTTTTTTTATTTATTTTTTCTTAATAAGGTAAGACATAACTAACAGAGTCTTGTATCTATAAAGCTGCTAATTATATGAAAGAAAAAGCACAAGCCAACAAACTAATGTGTTATACTGAAGATCATCTCCAGGGGTCAGAAAGCTTTAAATTCAACACATGCCACAGCAGCTAGTGTTTACTTTTGTGGATATCACAGTTTCACTGGGTTATAAATTATAGAAATTATTGCTTACTGGTAGTTCCCTCCTAGGTCCAGAGTTCAGAAATCACTTAATAGTAGTACAACAAAAAAGAAAGAGAAAAAATGACACTGTTGTATGTTTGTGCACTTTGTAGCATCAAAGCTACCGCCCACTGTGGCAAACACAACAAAAGCAAGAAAATCAGGCTGTCAGATTTATACATGTAATTCCCTTTTTTACTTAATTTAATCTCCTTAAATTCATTATTGTGTATCATCAAACAACATTATCGTCCGTGTGCACCTCTTTTCATATCTGTCTGGTCATATTACACACACACTGTATTTTCATAGAAGCACACATATTTTTAAAAGGAGTCAGATTAAGAGAAGCATTTATATCCACTTCAAAAGCAGCCTCAGTGATGTGTGTTCCAAAATATTGAAGGCCACCCAAACACACCACCTACTACCTGATCTCTGTGGGTTGTTATCTGAAAATATACTGTATATTGGTCCACTTTGGGCTCAGTATGTTGGTGGGAAAAAACACTGTCAAAACAAAAGCTTGAAGTGTTGAACTGAATCTACTGTAGTTGTCTGTGGGAGCTGAGCTCACAGCAGTTTATTGGCATCATTCTGCTCCCTGCATTCAAAAGAAAGGAAGAAATGATTCACCCCTAATATATCTGCAGACTTTCGGGGTTTTAGGGAGAAGTAACAAAAGCTTAGACATAGTATAGTATATATTTTTATAAAAAAAAACAACACATATTTTGATGGTAGATGTTTGGAAATAGACAGCTGCTTTTACTTAACATGGACAGAGGTTTAAGTAGAACGCTTATTTTCACAGCAGTGTTTTTCATTTTTGTCCTTTATGCACCGAGAACCCGGTGAAGTAATAATGACAGACCAATGAGTATGGCTTTACTAACCGGGCGAGATATCACTGGGCCATCTGATTGGCTTGATGAATGGCTGCCTATCGCCTTGATTATATCCCTGCCTCATTTCCTGCTTCTTTAACACTGCTCAATGGCGCATGGTGCAGATAGGTGGCACCTGCACACACACACACACACACACACACACACACACACACACACACACACACACACACACACTTGCATAGACACCAGTAAAAGCTTGTGCACGTGCACTCACATGTTCCTAGTTAACACACAGATGTACACACTGTTTTCTACATGCGCATGTTCTTTCCCCTTTCTTTGATTCATTATCGTCTTGTAATTATTGCAGCCTGATAAAGCTGTTCGCTTACAGATCTCACTTAGCACACACACACACATACAGTCTGGTTTCCATAACTTCAGGGGACATTTCATTGATTTGCATTCATTTCCTGGAGACTTTCCTGGAAACCCTAGAGATCTGATTGTTGCTACTACTTATCTAACCTTTATCTAAACTATTTCCTACCCCTTTATTTTTACATTATGGGGACCTGCTTTGTGTTCTCATAAGGGAGACAGGTTACCATAATGTGAGTGTGTAAACCGATTTAAGTCCGCACAACGTAAGGTATACATAGACCCCACACAGATGCCCACACACACACACACACACACACACACACACACACACACACACACACACACACTCAGTCTGTACCCCTGTGTGTATGTCCAATGTTTATATCTAAGATTGTGCATTTGCAACCTTTTGTATTCACTGCAGTTCTTCTTCCCCTTGAATGTGTCACTCAGTGTTCTTGCATATGAATGTACCTGTATGCATTCAAGTATGACTGTGTGCGTGTGTTTGTTTGTTTGTGTGTGTGTGTGTGTGTGTGTGTATGACCATTGATGCAGGGCTTTCTCTGTGCATTGAGTTTGGCAGGTATGAATGAGCCCGTATTGTTTTTTTGGCTCCCTCTCTTTCTCTGTCTCAAAGCTTTCAGCCTGGTGCAGCAGGTATACCTGAACCTCACACTAATAGCCATCTTTTGTATCTGTCATAACTATTCTGTGTTTGCGTGCCTGAGAAGAGAAAATGTAAGTGGTAAAATGCAATGAAGAAAATGCTGCATCGACTGCCTTTTGCCAGATTGTTTGTACGTGGGGTGTGAGTGTATATACCACATATCTGTGTGAGCAAGTGTCTATGTATGGAACCAGATATGTATGTTTGTGTCTATGTGCACGCACACGAGCCCAGCAGCAGTGGAGTCGAGTCAGGGGAAATCACCCTTTTTTTCCCTTTCTGTCTTTGTGAAAAATGCCCCCCGTATTGCAACATACAGTGTGTACACACACACACACACACTACAGCAGAGCCCACAGCCACACCAGGAAATAACACTAATGATGCAGCAGAATGATCACACATTACAGTTTCCAGCTCACCTATTGTTGAGTGCCATTAAATATGTGTCATTTACACCTTACTTGTAAAGCAAACTCTTTTATCAATATTAAATAATTAAGTTAATGCATATTCTTGTGAATTTCACGCAGCATGCTCAAAAGAGTCCATGAGCTTATAATCTTGGGGATGGATTCAAATGTTTTTCTGCTGATAGCTCTTTGAATAACTTAAGGATGAATTATTTTTTTTCAAAGCTCTGTTTGCTTCAAACATTCAATTCCTGCCAAACACTGTTCCTAAAAAGGAAGCCTTTGATTTTTTTTTTTTTTCCTCCCTCTGTTATTATCCTTTGACATTTTGGCAGTTTGATCATTTTAAATAATCTGATATTAATCATTAATTAATTCTTTTTAATTATGTTGTTTGTTTTGTCAGTGGAGACCCAGACGCCCTGACAAATTACTTACAACCCCTCAGTGTCCTGGAGGCCATGGTGACCGCTGTGCACAACAACGTCCAGAGTGGGTAAGTTGTCTTTATTTACTCATACACACACATACAGCACCAATCATGAGAATACTCACTATACTTGCAATTGCATCCCAAGCTCATGTATATTATCAAAATAAGTGTAAGTTTTTGAATGACACCTTCCTTTCAGCTTTGGAATTAAAAACGAGACTGTTTGTTATTTGCATCAGTAAAAAGCACCTGCCATCCAATTTGATGGCTTTTTTTTTCTTCTTTATGAGATGACAACATTTTGACACAGCACCTGCTCCTGCTCTTTGTGTCCGCTGGCCAAACAAATCAAAGTCAAATGACGACAAATCTCTGACAGCACGATGTTTGAGTCATCGAAGTTTCTGTTTTTTTTCTCTCCTTCTGTTTCGAATCAAATTTCAATTAAAACTTGTTTTCATTATCGAGTAATCTTAAGATTATTTTGTCTTAAAATTGTGGAAGATGCACATCACAGTCTATTCAATTTCAAGGTGATGTCTTCAAATTGTGTGTCTGGTCCTACCAGTTGCCCCAAAATGCAAAAAAAAAAAAAAAATTGCATCTAATATCAGAAAACAAAGAAAAGCTGCTGCATCCATGAAATTTCAGTCTATTTTGGTCAAAAACAACTGAAGTGTTTCAGTCCTAATCTGCGTGATTTGCGTCCTAAACAAAACCAGGTGTGTAAACAAATAATAATTTGTGTAAATTAGTTGTAATTAAATTTTGATTAGAATATGGATAATTGCCTGGGTGTTAATTGAATTGTGTTTTTCGCACAAAAATTACATAATTGCAGTTTTATATATGCTCTTACTCTCCTGAACAAAATCTTAAGCCCAGGGAAAAAATTACATGTAATTACATTTCACCCTCGCGAATCATAACCAGGTTGTTAGTAGAGTTTCAAAATGAAAAACAAGTGACAGGAGCAAGAAACAAAAAATAAAAAGTAAGCAATTTATTGAAAACTGCATTTAAACTCAAAAAGGGTATTCATCACATGATCATAAGTTTAAGCCTTGAAAAGTCCAAATCTCCACAACAATTTGGCTTCCGTGTATTTTTCTGACATTCACACTGTCATTACCTCCTGATGGCAAAGGCAAAAATACTTTCTGTCTATGAATGTGGCAGGATTGTTGAGCTGCACAAGCAAGGCAATGTGGCATTACTGGCAAAGTTGGACGCTGTAAGACATTATTTTAAAACATCCTGAGGGTTATGTGACAAAAGAGTCAAGTGGTAAACCTAAGAAAAATTCACCTGCACTGAGCCGCAAGATCCGACGTGCTGTCTGTGAAGACACGGGCCGCTCAAGCCAAATTAAGGCCCTTACTGATGCTGAGTGCAGCCCAATTACAATACGACGACATCTTTCATGCCACAAGCTTGTCTGTTTGGACTTTGCAAGGGAGCACCAAACATGGGACAATGAAATGTGAAAGAAAGTTTTCCCCTTTGATGAGAAAAAATTTAACCTGGATGGTCCAGATGGCTTCCTACATTACTGGCATGACAAGGAGATCCCACTGCGAATCTTTTCTACACAGCACAGTGGAGGAGGCTCCATCATGATCTGGGGTGCTTTTTCTTTCAATGGAACAATGGCGCTTCAGGTTGTGCAGGGACATCAGATGGCAGCTGGCTATGTAGGGATGTTGCTGTGGGCATCCCTCTTGACTGAGGGGCCTCATCTGTGTGGTAATGACTGGGTCTTTCAATAGGACAGCACTGAAGTTGACAACACCAGCCTGATGAATAACATCACTCTTTTGGACAATCCAGCATGTTTCCCTGATCTAAATACCATTGTAAATGTTTAGGGATAGATGGCAAGAGAAGTTTACAAAAACAGACGTCAGTTCCAGACCATGGATGCCCTCGTTGAAGCAGCGTTTCCACCATCCTCCTTGTATCGAGTATATCTAAATAAATTTTTGAAGTGATCAACAAGAATGGTGCGGCTACTCACCACTGAGTCCTTTTTTGACACTTAGTTCTGTTTTTGGACTTTTTAAGGCTTAAGTCTTACACCTTTGATTGGCTGATGAACACACTGTTTGAGTTTAAATGTAGTTTTCAATAAATTGCCTACTTTCTATTTTTGTCTCTTGCTCCTGTCACATCTTTTTGCATTTTGAAGCTCTACTAACAACCTGGTTATGATTCATGAGGGCAAAATGTGAATACTTGAAATTTTTCCCCTTGTCTTAAGATTTTTTCAAGAGTGTGTATATATATATATATATATATATATATATATATATATATATATATATATAGATATTATTTTTAGAATAACCTTTACACCTTGTCACTTTATCTCTGTCTCTATACCTCTCCCTCACTTCACTTCACCTGTCTGGCTGCTGCTCCTCTCACTCTCCTCCCTCCAGTGACAGCACCGTGACTTCAGATGACCTCCTGGCTTGGCTGCGTCCGTTCTGCGGAGACTCGTCTCTACCCGTGCGGCCTCGGATCAGCGTCCTGCAGATCTTGGAGAGCAACTTCAGCCTCCGAGACAGCGATGTTCGTCTTCTGCTGCTCTACAGAACTCAGGCCGTCCTGAAAGACAGAGAGGTAACACACAATACACAGATGCTCTAACACGCGCACATGCAGCCACATATAACACGCTATGACACATCAGACCCCCCTCATGAGAAACAGCTTTTATCCCAAACACCGGTGCTTGATCTGAAGGAGGCTGCAGATGTCGGGATATTTTTCGTTCCTTTTCTTTCCCCCAAGGTCATAACATCTAATGCCAGGCCATAAATTTTGAAAAGGTTCTAGCAATTGATGTGTGTAGAGAGAAGATAAGTACAAGAAGAACCGAGCAGAAATGGGTTAGTGGAGACACTTGAGGGCGGATAAATGACTCACTCACCCTATCACAAAACATTTCAATGTTGACATATATATTCCCTTTATGTTCCGGCAAGAGCTTTGGTCTATAAGCAAAGTTGGTATACTGCTGAAGGCATAAGTAAGACGTAGTTAATGTCAGTTTTAAACTGATGTCAATGCTGCGAAGTTTAAAGAGAAAGACCAGGTTTTGTATCAGAGTTAAAGCTACAGTACTTAACTCTCTACTGATAAATTAATGTGAGATCTCAGAAGAAAATCCACTTGTGCCTTTTCATGAGAGCTTGTTTCAAAAATTTCTAAAGGTATTTACATTGTCTCTGTTGTTACAGACCTTGTAGCAGAAAATTCAGTAGTATATTTATAGAACCAGGAAACAGTAAACAAGTAATATGATCTTGGAAAACTGCGCATCTAAAATGATCAATTTTGAGTGCACTTATGTGTGTTTTGCATTTAGCATAATCCACATAACACTATGCTATGCACACACACACACACACAATGCACAATTATTGTGAATCATCAGTGCAAACACAATGTCATTATGTTATATTAAGGTTATGCAGAGGTGAAAAAAACAATATTTTGCTTTGAGAGTCTCAGTATTGTAGGAGGTTAATCACAACTGTAAGTGTCTTTGCAACCAAGATCTGGCCTCTTACTAATAGAGACCATTATGTTTGTTTTTGAAATTGCAAAACCAATACACGCAATCACACAGATATTATTGCAAACGTGCATAATCAGTATCTGTGTTTCAAGCATGCCAGATGTTGGCACATGCGTATATTTAAATGTGTGGCTCTGTCTGTGCCCCCTCTTCCTCCTCCTCCTCCTCCTTCCCTGGTGTAACCTACCATTAAGTGGCTAGTCATTACGTTTCCTGACTGACTAATTAATGGCCTGTGCTGGTTAATTAATGTGTAAATGTATGCGCACAGCCGTGGGCCATTGTCAGTGCAGGTAGACAGGTGTGTGGGCCCGGACTCTTTAACTAATTGGGTGCACTCCTGACATTTGGCAGGCTATGATGAAATACACACACACAGCAGACACAAGCAGACACACACATGCGCTTTTAAGGGAGTGTACACCCAAGGGATCAGTTAATTAATCTTGTAAAAGAAGTCTTGGAGTAAGAGCGAGACTCATTTCAGATGAAGTGCCACTTTCTCTTGTCTCTCCCTTAGGCAACCAAAAGGCCTTTAAGTGTGTGAACAGGGTTTTTGTAGCCAAATGTGTCTCATTTAACTTTGATTAGACTTAATTTTTTTTTGTTTGGATAGATTTTTCATACCCACATCTGTTCTGTCACACAAATCATAAGCTACGCACAAACACATTCACATACACTCAATCTTTTATTTATTACATTTTGCCTCTTAATTGGAGCTGCACTTCACTGTATCCTCTGGCTTTTTTTTTTTTTTTTTTTTTTTTTTTGCTCTGCCGACAAGATGTGGCGTAGAAATAATGCTGGCTCGGCTGATACTGCCCGTAAGGAGAGCGGGCAGTGATGGCAGCATGTTGGTGCCCAGAGGCCATGCTAGAGATGTGGTAGTTCCCTTCTCTGACCACATCAGGTTCTATCCAGAAAGAGAGGAGGAAGTTGAGTTAGAGGAAGAAGAGGGGAGGGAAGTGGTGTACAACACAAGTCAGATGCTCACAGAGACGACTGAGTGAAAGGGAGGGAAAGATGTGAGTATTGTTCCCCTTCTGTCCCCCTGGTCCCTTAACTAATCAGAACAACTCTGTTCAACTGTGCACCACAGGCTGCCTGAAAGAAACTCACACTCACACGTAGCCACACAAAACCACCACATCCATCTCTCGCTGCTCATACTCAGCTGTTTTGTGCAGTGCACACACACACACACACACACACACACACACACACACTTATGCACAGTCACAAAAACAGGCTGCCTGCTGTGATTTCCATGACAACCGTGCTGTCAAGCCACGTTTTGTGAGTGAAACTGATACCAGTAGTATGTTTAACTTTCTCTCATCTTTCCCTTTTTCCGCCACTGTCTGTTTGCTGTTCTGACAAAGGCGTCTGATTAGCACTGCGATCAAAGGCATCTGCAGAATGGTTGAATGCGCTCGCACACATGCTCTCACACACTCACAAACACACACACACACACTTACACACTCTCAGCTTTGCGTAAGTTTAAGACGCATCTACAGACACGTGCACATGAAAGAAACACTGCTTTTACTGCCTGTCTCTATGTTTATATTCAGAAAACAGATCCTCATCCCTCCTTTCTCTTTCTGCATCTTCATGTCTGATGTGCAAAACGGAAAACTCCACCTCTCCTTGTGCTCTTTTCTTGCTCTCTTTTTTTGATATCAACAGTACTGAAAAGCCACTGATTAGTGATGAAAATGATGAAAACAAAACTTCACAGAGGTCCCTTTGACCTCAAAAGTTATTATTTTATTTCAAATTTTTGAAATAAAATAATTGAAATTAAAAGAAATAAAAACTTAATATTTCAAAAAGAATTAGCATAAAACAGAAATGAGTTTATTGATGGAGAGAGAAGATTAGACAGGATGAAAAAGACTTTCATTTAATCACGTAATTATTTAGGATTAAAATTGCTGTCATTTATCACCTGATTTTTGTTTTTTAATTCTCCAGGCTTCTTTTTTCTTTTATTTTCTTTTTGGTTTTTTTTTTACTGCTGATGGAGGTTATGTTCTCACCCGCATCTCTTTCTTTATTTGTCAGTAGGATTGTGCAAAAAGCACTGGACTAATTTACACCAACCTTAGTGGGAGGATGGGGCACAGGCCAGACAACAACCCATTAAAAATTGTTGCAGATCCAAGAATCTTCTTTTTTTCTTAGTAATTTTCTTAACATTGTGAGAGACAGCATTTTTTCTTGCACTTTTGTATGAAATATTGTTTAGATCTTGCCAGACAGACAGAACATGTAGAATTGCTTGGCCTTGGGAGAGATATGAGCTCTGTAGAGGGTCATTCTTATTTTCCTCTTAAAACGATTGATGTAGGAAATAAGTAATTAGTTCTGAAAATACACTCAAAGTATCAACTAAAGTTCTGAAGTAAGTGTACTAGTAAAATCATACTTAAATCAAAGTGTCCTGACCTTTTACCAGATGGGGTACCACAGACAGATCATTTATCTTCTTTTATAATGCAAAAGGGTTAGTTTGGTGACATTTGTATGACCGGGTACATTATCAGGGAGAATATTTTTGATACTGAACTTACTACCGAGACCTTAACAGGCAGCTGGCAATAAGAAAGGTCAACAGAAAAAACACTTAGGGTCAAAATGAAAATTTATAAACCAACACAAAAAAAAAGATTCTCAGACATCACTTTTGTCTGCTTTGTAGTATTTCAATGGCTGATTGATCATTGAGACACGAGAATTATGCCAACTTGCCAATAGTTAGATGAGAAGATTTATTAAAACTCTCATGTATGTACTCTAAATATGAAGCAGGTTACCTTGGCTTAGCTTAGCCCAGCTCAGCTTCTCTTAGCCTGCCACAAAGACTGAAAACACACCAAGACATGCTGTGTCCAATAGTGCAAAATGATCCAACCAGGGCCATATACAGTTTACATGCTTTTCTTAATCTGTTACCATCAAACCAGCCAGGTTCACATGTTTCCTCTGTTTCTGTTTTCTGTGCTAAGCTAAGCTAAGCTAAACTAAATATCTGCTAGTTGCTTGATTAGATATGAGAGATAGAGATATGAGACTAGTATCAGTCCTCTCATCTAATTCTTTACAAGAAATTGGATTAACACAGCTCCAAGAATGGCAAAGTACTCCTTTAAAGTTCAAGTGAATTATTTTGCTTTTATAACTTTGTCTGATTGGGCACAGCTCATGCAGTATTTACTTTTTGTAAATAATGCACAGTGTGAGTATTTAATATCTATCTGCGCTCGCTGCTGTTGATTTTTGTCTGATGAGCCGCCAGGAGGTTCTCAGATCGCGCAGCCTGAAATAACGTCATAATAACAGCCATATGCAAAAATAAATAATAATGATGATAATTAATTAATTAAAAAATAAAATGAAACTGAATTATCCCTTTACATATCTCCCAATTACAAAAATAACACACACCAGTTCAGACAGGCAGTTAATTCCTAACTAGATTTGAAATTCAGGGTGTCATCACAGCTGATTTAGCTCAAATATTATTGCTGCTACAACTTTCTCTGTGTTTTCCGGCCTGTGCATTGAGTATTCCTACAGATCTGATTCACTTGCTGCATAAATCTCTATCCTTGCCTGGTGTGGAACTGTTTTTAAAGTATGTCAGAGTCCTCTAATACTTACAATCTTAAATGGCCTTTCACAATGGCTATCCTCATCCCCACTACAAGTATCTGACTATATATTTTCAAACTTTTATTTATATATATATATATATATATATATATATATATATATATATATTTAAAAGGCAATTTTGTATAACACACCCAGACAGATAAACACATGCAATCCAGCTTGCCTGCCTGTGATAGAAGCAGATGACTGCTTTTATGATAGATACTGTTTAGCCCAATAGTGTCCAGACCGGGTCAGGCTGGGCCATGTCAGTGGAAAGGCCACTGCATGATTCACAGCGGCTGCCTCTCTCTCTCTCTCTCTCACACACACACATACATGCACACATTCACACAGTCATAACACACACCCTCACGATGATGGATCTGCGGGGAACAGCGAGAGAGAGCGAATCAAGAGGAGAGAGATAATGATGGATCAGAGACATAAAGAGAAAGAAAGATTCAGAGACGATATTGAAACAGAGAAAGAGAACAGGCCACTCGTCATCTCAATATATCATCCTTGCTCCCTCCTACAGCGTTGCAACACACTCATGCACAGACGCGTGCACACACACACGCAGACACCAAAAAAGGGAGGCATTAATGAGCCCAATTGAAATGCTGACATTTAGGTAGTGGGGGAAGAGAGGGAGGGGATGATACAGGAGGAGAGGGAGAGATGTGTGAGAGGTGAAGCCAAGGATAGATTTTGTGACTTCATTTTGAATGATTAGTCATAACAGCAGGGTGTCCAAATGTCACCACTGTCAAGACTGGATGGCCTGTTTTGTTGCTGTGCATGTCTCTGTTTATGCATATTGTGTGTTTGGCCTTTATGTCACTAGTAACAATATACTTATGGTTATTTGTTTATAGTGTTTCACAGACAAAGAGGTGACTGAAAACAAATATGTGTATGTTTGGGTATATGTGCCTCGACCTCATGGCTATGGGCAAACATGTATGATAATGTGATGCCCTCTCTGCCGTAGCCTTGATTTTATACCATGGAGATAATAATTACTGTGCTTAAGTCCCATGGCAGTGCTAGTGTCAGTGTGCATAACAAACACCCCCACAAACATGCTCTTATTACTACACATTAAAAGAAGGTGAGCGTGGTCACAACATCAAGGTCTTCACACCTGTGTGGGTTCTAAATGTGGCAGAGCATAAGGCAAAGTAGCAGGTAAAGCTGCACGTGTGTATGCATGTGCACGTGCATGAAAAGCCACCACCTTAGCTCATCAGCAATGATCGCTGATTCATGCAACAAACCCCTTTCGCCCCTTTCAATGTCATAGATCATTGGCTGTGGCACACTGTTTTGATGCTGTGCTGTTTTGGCCTCGCAGTGCATTGTCTGTCTAATATAGATGAACCGAGCACAGCAGGTTGTGGACTATAATTGCACTTTGTCAACTTCCAGTCTGTAGCTAAACAGCCTCCGGAACCGAAGCATTAACGCAGACCCCGCAGGCTCTTATTTAACTTCATTTTCTTGTCATTTCATCTCGTCTTGTGCCTTTTTTCCTCTTGCAATAAAGTCGATTTTGATTTTCAAGTCATAGATTTTCATTTAACTTTTAGACAAAAACATTCTGTGTGTTTCCAAGAGGTGCTGCCCTGTTTTTCTGCTCATTTGTCATTCTTGTTACTTAACACATCTCTGCTTTGAATGAATTAAGTTTTATTTAAGATGCAACAGTTGCATACAGTATTGTAGGTATTATTTTGTTCTTCTTAACCACCTTCGCAATGAATGTGCTCTTATGTTTTCAGGTTGTCTGCCACATTCTTGTAATCGTGACATCTCACTAATTTTTTTGAGGGAATCTTTTCAAATTTGGCAGAAATGAACTGATTAGATTTTGATGATTAAAGGTCAAACGTTAAGGTCACTGTGATCACACAAATTGTGTTTCTCACTTCACCTTTGTTTGTATAGAAAGATTTTTGGGATCCTCATATATGGATTTTAAGCAGAAAGTAGAAGAATTTCTCGACACAATGCAATAACGATGGAGCGTATGCATGTGCAAACAGAAAGACTTGGACCTCTCAGGTCTGGTAGGGTATGAAACTCTCAAGAAGAACTGTTGCCTTTTGAAGTCTAAGTTTTCACTAGTATGCATGTATTTATGAATACATGCCCATATAAGCCTTTATTTTCTGAATGTTCCTTCCTGTGCGTGTCTCCCCTTCTACTATAATGTAACACATCCCACTCCACCCGTCATATATTAAAATATTAAAGCTGCTGTTTGAAGTACGCAAAACCATAGTGCTGAGATAAGCCTCAGCCGTGACATATATCCAGGAAAGACAATGAAAGATGGCGAAAAAGGAACTCAGCAGATGGATGGTATGCTATTTTGTTATAACCACAATATTTGTTTGATATGACAGGATTACAAACAGAAACACAAGTGGGAGTGTTGCTGCTTGACAGAACAATGTGTTGGTATCCGGCTTCTGTGTTGCACGTTCGCACATATCACGTATCGTTAAATGAGAAAGTTGAAAAGAAGTTGAAACCTAGAAGAGAACTTCAGGATTTTTCACACAAAGGATTATGTGGGGGGGTGGGATAAAAAAAAAAAAAAAAGATGGAGCTTTCCTCGGGTGAGGGCCAGGTGGAGAGAAGAAGCTGTACAGAGAGGCAGAGATTTGTCTGATGAAAGTGAATGAGGCTTATACAAGAACAGAGGGAGAGAGCACAGTTGCCTTTTCAAACAGATAAATAATAAATGTGATGGGGTTGAGGAATCTTATGGCCGCACTCTAATGCAACAGGTCAGGGGTCATTGTCGTGATAGCCGAGCCCCGGCAATAACTCCACTTGTTTTGTCAGCTCTTATACGTCCCCCTCGGCTCCTTGAGAAAACTTTATTTATGCTCCGTTTTTAACTCCATGGCAGCAGAGAAGAGCACAACGCTTTATCCACTCGGTGGGATCACTGATGATTCAGTCAAAAAAAAAAACACCAGAGAGTAGGCAGTGCAATGAAATAAACAAGAAAGGAAGGGATGTGGAGAGGGAGAGACAGACAAGTGGAGAAATAAGGAGAAAAGAGCCCAAGGACAGTTGAAGTGATGGGAGTGGGCAGCGCACAGTCAGATGAAAAGGAGGTAGATAGATGATGAAAATCTAAGATGTATGGGGCGAGTGCTCGGCCGCCGTAATCTTTTTTGGCAAGTTCTTTGCTGCTCTGTAGCACCAGGTAAAGACTTCACTTTAGCTGAGATGGTTCAGCCTGAGAATGTGTCAGTGGTTGTGTGCATCCAGATTAAAACATCCTCTCACTCCTACGTCTGCATTTGTATTAAAAGTGTGCGCAATTTAATTTTGACAGTCGACAGAATTTAACTCAATTTTACCTTGTGCAATTACACCTGTGTTAGTATGATAGTGCACACACCACATCATTTACTATCTGCCCTTCTCCTTGGCCTTCCCCCTCCTTTGAATATTCATGGGCCTCTATATACATACATAATTAAGGGAGAGGTTGGAATCTTGGCACAAATGGCTTTAATATTAAAACAATACTGTAAAGGCTGCTCATGTGTGTGCTTTAATATTGATGTCTGGTACTGTGGTGTCATATCAAGCAGGTGTCTGTCAAGATGGTTTCCAGCTACAAGCTTGTTCCTTCCTCCTTTTCTTTCTAACCACCTCCCCCCTCTGTGTTTTGTCTTCTCTGAGCTCATTGCCTCTTATCTTCTTTCCCTCAAACTCTTCTTTCCTCTCTCGAGGCATGTACCATTATGTATGATCGGGTGTCACATCATACAACACGGCTCTACCTCAGACTACAGGGAGAAAGGGGGAGAAAAAGCGCAACAAATAAAAGGAGAGGTTAGAGAGACTGCGTTACTCGTCTCGTCTCATCATTTCATACTTTGCACGCACGAGGGTGCGTGTGTGTTTGTTTCTTCTTTACTGGCATGTGTGTCTTTATCTGTGCGCTTATGTTTCTCCCTGCATGTTTTATGTGTTTCACTTTCAAGTCGTAATAAACTCCCTAACCCCCTACAAGCCCCGAGGCTTTGCCCTTTTGGTGTTTGCCTCTCTTTGCTCTCATTTTGTGAGAAACCTGCGCTCCCTTATCATCGCCGCTCACTTCCTCGGCATCGCTCATTCTCTCCCTCGCTCGCCCCCCGGTCTCTCTCTCCCCTTGTGAAGTGTGTGACCTCTGCAACTTTATTCTGCCCGTCGCTGGGGACATTAGCCAGAGCGGGTCAATGAATATTGATGAGCTCATTCAGAGCGCACTCAGTAAAGGCCAGAGACGGAGATCTCTGGATCCCACAGCTCCACCGGCACTCCCAGTCCGATGCACTGACATACCCACATCCCGTGTTCTCCCTCTCTCCCTTCCCTGATTCATCTCTCTCTCTCACACACACTCTCACTCTCAGGTCAAGGACTGAGGTAATTGTCGAGCCACAGAGAAGATTATCAGGCAGATTTGTTGATGAGGGCTAAAGTTCACGTGTGTTTTACTAACAGCTCATAAAAATTCAGGAAGGAAGCGTGTATCTTTGACATAAGCTGACAATCACATTACCGTGATTAGTGGAGTGTCGGCTGTGATGCAGGTTTTTACAGACATGGTTGAAACTCAGTAAATTCTGTATAGCCCATATATATACACATACATATATACATTACTATGTAAATCATTAATGTGCCATAGAAATATGTAAATACTGCTAGTCAGTGAGCCACAGCTAGCATTAATTAAAGCTAAAACTAAATTTATTCACTGCTTTTTTTCTTAGCTATTATAAATGGATGAAAAAAAATCTCCATTTTGCTAAAGTGACATTATACCTTAGAAGTAAACGACAGAACTAAATCCAGCTAAGGTCCTGCCAAAGCTAACATAAGTTAACTAACACTGGATCTAAGTACCATCTTGATTCTAGTGAAATCTTTTTGCTTTTAAATTACAAATTAAAATACACAATGTAGATGGATTCATCATATTGATTTTAATGTAAAAACACTTCAGGTCACTTTCCAAAGCAGAAATGGCTTTAATTTGTATGAACTATTGTATGTAAATAGACAAAATAGATTTTATTTTCATACACAATCTAGTTTGAAGTGACAACAAAGCTTTTCCCCTCTGCATTTTGTAAAGAATATCTAAAGGCAAAGTGCAATGTCTGTGTATTTCAAGTCTTTATGCGAGGCAATTATTTTTTTGCAGTGGAACTGTAAAAGGGCTAAAACGAAAACATTAAAAATTTCCTATCCACATGGTTCCCACAGCTAACCCAAACACATTAAACTGTTAATCTTCTGTTGTGCGTCTGTAGATACTGTTTCATGAGTTGTATGTGTAAAGATATAGAAACCTCAGATGGCAGCAGGTAGGAGGATTGGGTCAAGCATCTGTTATAAAAACAATGTCCAAACAGCTTCAGCTGTTGGTGTTGGGGTAAGAAACAGAATTAAGATTGAAAAAATAATTTCTCTCTGACTGGACTGACTGTCGAAACATTGACTAATCTGCAAGTACAAGTATTAATATCTGCAAGCAGTACTATTTTAAAACCTTTAGAAAATAATTCTCTCAACAAGGAGGATTAATGATGACTGATATTTTCACTTTGCCAAACTGGCACCATTAAAAGGTGATTTTGACACCGGAATATTCTCTATGTCATGATATTTCATTAAAAAAATAAACCCTCCATTTATTCTTACCTTTTGATAGAAAGGTGGAATTGACAGGTTACAGTCATGATTGGCAGTGGTAATAAGATGTGACGTGTGTGTGTGTGTGAGAGAGAGAGACCTGTCAGTCACAGTCTCTGATGGTAGCACTGATCATTAACCTGTCTGCCACAACATTACGCACAGAGGCGATGATTTGTTCACCACATACATTAACAAGTCAGCCACAAGGTCAGCTCTTGTCAGCTGTAAAGACATGTTTTCTAGACCTGCGCATGTGGGCGGAACGCCATATAATAACTGGTGTTTAAATGGGATTTTTGTTGAGTTTATTTGGACTGACCATGTGAATTTGTGTCTGTCTGTGAGTATGTGGGTGTGTGCACTTGATGTTGGCATACATGTGTATCATTTCTGCCTATAAGAGTGGTAATATAAGTGTCCTTTTCCATTACATGGATGTTACATATCAATTCCATTCCATTACAGGGGTTGTTTTGATGCAATCAATAAGGAAGCCTGATTGAAAATTCCCATGGCCTTCGTTTAAATGTTATTTCAAACTGCATTCCCAGCAGTCAAATTGTGTTTAGGTTTTTTGTTACATGTGGGAAAGAGGTTATCATCTGGTTGTGTAACATGAGGTCAAGGGCATGTGACTCAATTGTTGGTGATGTTGGGCTACAGATCAATAAGGCTACACCTTTTTGCCCAAACTGAAATATCTCAACAAACATTAGTTTTGATTTGCCTCAAAACCCAAAAGACAGTTTCTACTGTATGTCTTGACAATCAATGATGCTCTAGCAGTATTTTTAGTGCTAAATTGACATGGAACCCATATGATATTATTTATTTAAACCAATATGTTTTTTACATGATTAGGAAAAGTAGCACATAGCACATGCATTCATACACACACTCTCCCACCCGCTCATCCCAGTCAACTTTTTTCTATCTTGTATACTAGTAAAGTAATTCACTGCCACTTCAACCAGTGTGTTTTGTTCAGCCAGATGCTGAGCTGTGATTTTGTACTTTTTTTCTAAAACTTAATGGTCACTAGTGTTAAAAAAGTTAAACTTTAAACTAGTTACAACTAGAGTTTGACCAGCACCGCTGATTGTTACATCTCACAATTGCTGTTGGTTGTTCCTCAGATATGCCCTACTGATTGTGAGTGATAGAGCTATTTGTCCTCTACAGTTCCAAACAAAAAATAACGCAGGTTGTCTGTTTTCAAACCATTATGTTGTTTTGATTAATTACAGCAGAGCGTACTTAAAATCTGTTCTCCAGGTTGATCATTCACTGTGGTCCTCTGAGCTGTGTCTGATAGATAGACTTTGATTGGTCCTCATCTTGACTGTAATCAATTTAGTCACAAGACGACTGTATAAACAACTGCTTCACTCATTGAGCATATAGCACTTGCCTCTTGAAATGGTCCCCATTTGTTTCACAGAAGGTTTTTATGACAGAAATTTGCAGAGGCTGTCAATAATTTAGTGGAGGTGGTCATATACACTATAAACAACAACTGTGGAAAACCTTGGGCATTGTGTGGTGTACCATATACTCCCATAGGGTTTGAATATTTCAGCATGTCAGGCAGTCAAAAGTAACTCTTAATTGTGGGCCCTGTGGCTTCAGGACCTTAACAATCGCTTTAAAACCTTTTATTAAGGCAACAAATATCTCAAGGTCCATGTGTTAAATGATTGATCAGGCACTGTTTGGTTTAGACAACATGAAACAACAATTAGCGACACTCTAAACAGCACGCGATTGGAATCCTGGTGGAAATGTTTGAAGTGCCTCTTGAAGTTGATACTGATGATAATACACTAATAATGAATACAAATTTATGTGATCATTAGTTTCTCTGAAAGTGTGGGGTTGTTATCGCAGGTTCAAAGTTGTTTTGAGTCTAATTAATCTGGAAGATTGTTTCATTTGCATGTGAAATTGGCCAATTTGAAGCAGACTGAGGCAATAATTTCAAGTCTTACAACAAAACAATGGTCCATAGAAGTTATTTGAAGTATTCCTTTTGTCTCTTGCAAAAGAACCCATTGTCGCTGTATGCAAAAACTCTAGTTTTTGTCTTGCAGAACATCATCGTGTAGAATCGATGAAGAATAATAAATGTATCCTTGTTGTAAGTTAGTTGAATACCGATATGTTTGATTGATTTTTTGAGATAAATATAGAGGAAGAAGTTTCACTCGGCTCAGCTTAAATTTGTTTCTCATGCATTCACTTAATTAACATCAAAAAATAAGACAAAATAGAATAAACAAGTCACGACGGGCTCACGCTTCCTGCAGAACCTAAATATGAACATGCTAACTCTTAGCTTTTCTTGACAAACATGCTTATTGTCTACAAATAAAAAATACCTCTGAGTCTGGTTATGGGCTCAAATCACTGGATACACACTGTTGTTGTTTACCCTTGAAGATTTAGAGTATAGCAGGGCATTCTTCATTCACTCTGTGTCTGTCTAAAATTATCTACAGTATTACCTTCAAGTGTCACCTGTGTGTTGAAAGCAGTTCAAATTTAAAAAGGCTACAGTAGAGTGCTTTGATGTTAGAATATTTATTTAGTGAGGGAGTTTATTCCTTAAGGAAAGATGGCGACATATGGAGAAAACTATTTCATACGAGCTTTATTGAAGCTGTGTTTCTTTCAGCTGATTGTTTATGATTGTGTGTACATACCTGCTTATGTGTATATGGTCCTTATTGTAGATGTGCGTTTTTTCATGTGTGTGTGTCTCTGCGTGTTTGTGTGTTTATGGCTTCCTCTAAATAGAGTGAAAGTCTCATTCCAGTAACCCTCAGCAGGAATAGATGACTCCGCTTTCATCTGTGTAGCCCTTTCTCTCCTTTACACACACACACACACACACACACACACACACACACAAACACACACATACACAAACCAACACACACAAAAAGTTTTTTGCTTTATGAAAAGAAAACACATCATCTGGACTTGTCTGCAGCAGTCTTTTATACTCCATTTCCATTTATATCCTTTGGTGAACTGTGTTTTTGTATAAGTGCGTGTTTTTTCACCCACGTGCCTCCTGACAGTTTCTGCTCTGTTTATCGATTTGCCCCAAAGCAGCTCCCATCTCACTCGCTCTCATTCTCTCTCTCTCTCTCTCTCTCTCTCTCTTTTACACACACACACACACACACACACACACCCTCTCTTATTTCCCCCCTGCCTTATTGTCATATGCTGATAGCAGTGTAAGACTGCAATGCAGTTTTTAATCATCGGTAAGATGCACAGTCTGACTTCACAAGCTTTTTGGACAAACAACAACAATATTCCCTGTAGTTGCTGTTCATCTTGAAAAGTTTATAAAAAGTTTAAAAGTTAAAACATTTTAGTCAATCTTCACAGTTCAGGTGGTGAAAGACAGAAATTAATCAATAGATCCTCAGTGGTGTAGTAAAACAAGTGTTTTTTGTGTCAATACAGTAAAGTGCCCCTAATGCCTTTCAAAGCAACAGGGTTGAAAATGTTCACTATTCTATGAAAAAAACACAGCAGTTGGGAAAAAGCAATACCTATTTTAGTATCACTTTACACACGGCCACAAAGGTGAACACAAACCTACACATCCAGTAAATTTTTCACTTTTTTTTCCTCCATTTGTCTAAAAGAAAAAAGGCAATAATGCAGTGATACAGTAGCTAGTAACCTCTCGTTGCCATGCTTCATTTACCCAGTCTTCATTTAACGGCTACATATGTGTTAATGTGGTAAAAGTCTGAGGCTACAACATGAGGCAATAAAAAAAAAAACTGAATTATCTCTTTGTTGCAGCGTGGAGCTACTTAGCCCTCATGTTAGGGTCAGGGTTAGGTAAGTACGATAAGAGACATGTAAGATTAGATTTGTGTCTCATCCTGTTTGAATGGTTAGCTTACGTAATGCTACATTTTCACCTTTAACTGTACAAGAGGAAAAGGCTTTTAGGACGTGGTAAACATGATTCCATCTCAGTTTAGGCTGATTGGGGTTACTGGAACATTTTCTTACCTAAATCCAATAAAGAGCAGGACAGAGCTGCCAACTCTAAACTGATCCAGGATCTGTCTCCACAGTGTGGGCGAATACTGTACAGTTCCCTTATAAAAGGAAATATAATTTTTTAAAATAAATATATCAAAACTCCATGTTTACCACTTTGAGCTTCATGTTGAGAGACGCAGAGCTCGGCAGGTCCTGCTGTGTCTGATTACATAATAAGCCATGAAAGAACGTTTTCTATTTGGAGATGAGATTTAGCAAATCATTAATTGGAAAAATGTTTTCTTCCAAACAGGGAAATGGTGATGGGCCATAAAATATTGAGTCTCAGTTTCCAAATATACCAAAATATTCTACACTAATAGCATTTACCCTGCTGTCTAACTGGCTGATCTTAGGATGGACAGATGGGGAGTAGAGAGAATTGAAATTGGTGGAAGTGTTTTAGAGGCAGTTGGAAAAGTGAAGCACATGCATTAAATAAAATGAATGTACAAAGAAGTGTACAGATGGGCACATACAGTATGGATATGTAATTAGATCAGCTGATTGACTGAAAGACCAATCTAATTTGTCAGCACTTCTCTGCTAAGTGTTAGTATTGGCTGACAATGTCATCCCTGCTTCCCTCCCCTCTCTTTTTGCCCTCCTGCCCTCTGTTCTTTGTACAACACCACAGAGGAAATGTTAATTTTAATCACTAGGCATAATTAATTACCATCCTTCCTTGTTAAGAAAATAAAAGCCTCACAGCCACCTAGTAATTGGCAGCATTTTAATCTGTGGTCTACTGTAGGTGAGATTTGATGAGTATGTGTGTGTGAGAGGTTGTATTATGTGTGTGTATGTGTATATTTGTGTGTGAGTGTGGATGTGGATAAATCTGTGTGTTTTGCAATTTGTAATAGGTTTTGTAGCAAAAACATGTAATGAAAATATTATTGGGGAATTCCAAGGTCTTGCATACCCTTGAATTTTTCAAAGGTGATGAATAAATGTGGCAATAAAACTTATAAAATGCTCCAATAGCTACAAAGTGTTCAGTATTCAGTGTTGATATCACAGTGAGGCAATAACAATGATGAACAGGCTCTGGGTTGCGGTTTACATTCAGTGATGGATTTGAGGGGTTTAGATTGCAGTGAGGGCTTTTTACAGGTAGTTAAGATTCCATTTCTGTTTCCCCAAATGACCTCCATTTCCAGAGGGTCCTGAGCTTCGGCTTTACTCATCTAATGCTCCATCCACCATCAGGCGCTACGCTACAGCACTAACCATGGATCTGCTGCCGCCACTTATTTGGGCTTGTGCTTTTTATGTGTAAATTAAGGGGTTTATTACAGCTAATGTCTCGGAACCTGTGTGTGGATCAAGTGACATCAGCTGATCTGAGTACTGCTTAATGTGACAGTCATCTATTGGACCAGTTGTAACACTATAACAACACCGAGTAGATTAATTAATTGTTTAGGCACTTCATTATAGTAATAATACCATTGTTTGTTCACATAAATGGAACAGATAAAATAATGGAAACACCTGTCAACAAACTGAGCTGAACATTATAACCTTCACAGAAGCAGGATTTATTGCATTTATTACATTCTTGGTGGGAGACCATGACAGGTCTGAAACAGATTTCACTGAAAACCATTTAATAGTTATTGGGACATTTTAGTCAAACCAAAAATGTGATCTTGATAGAAGCACCTCTCATGTCAGAATCAAAAATTCAATGACATTGAGGTATTTCAGTTGCATTTTCAGAAAAATGGAGGCCTGACTGAGTAGAGGGTTATTGGCTGAAGGACACTGATTTTTCAGAATGTAGAATTTTTTTTTATTATTATTACTGCATCTATTTGTGTCTTTTTGTGTATGCAACCACTCTTAGAGGACCATGAATATCTGGCCTTTGATCTTAGTGATAAATTGATTTGGAAAACAAACCTACAGATATTCCACACATTTATTTTCAGATGAATTTATCAGCTGTAGATTTAAAATAAGAGCCATTATCAACATTCAGGTTGTCACATTGCACATGAAAACGTTTCCTCTTGAAACATATTTGTGTGCCACTGGTAGTTGCCATGGAACCAGTGAAAGGGTGGATTCATTCACAGTGACATACACAGTATAACAGCTTTTATTATAGATTTGAAGGAAATTTGCAGGAATTATTGTGGTAGTCGTAGGCATTCTGCTGCAGCAATATTTTTGTTCAAAAAACACCGTAGCATTGTGCATCAACCAGATTGATATATCAAACTAAGGCAGTTTATTCTGCCTAAGGAAAAGTATTTATTGCCTCAAAATGTTCTTCAGTAAATTATTGTTAATGGGACAGTTTCATTTGCAAGACCAAGTATGAGTACTTTGAAGCTGGATTATCATTAGCACCGATATAAAAAAGCGCAGATTGAATCTGCTTCATCACAAAACTGTTTTACAATTGGAAAAAAAGGCTTTAAAAAGGAAGGTGTGTGTTTATAGAGTAATTAGTTAATTAGTTAGTCTTCAAAATGTTTCAATGTGATTGTGTTTAGACTTTTATGAACGATGAAATATCACCAGGTTTTTTTTTATA
Source organism: Polydactylus sextarius (assembly GCA_016801845.1). NCBI lineage: Eukaryota > Metazoa > Chordata > Actinopteri > Polynemidae > Polydactylus > Polydactylus sextarius. The sequence goes on from CM028918.1 coordinate 5,733,288, forward strand.
GAAATCCAGTGATATAAATTCAAGAACACAACTGAAGCTGAAACTGTTTTATGAGTCTAGCTGTGTGATGTTGCAAGTGTGTGTGTGTGTGTGTACATGTGTACATGTATGCGTGTGTGCCGGAGTGTGTGTGTGTGTGACAGAGCCTGTCTTTGCAGCAGCCATGCTTTGGCAGGTTGTAGTTTTCCCCTCAGAAATCAGCCGCTCTCTGAACTGTTAAATCACACTAGAAGCCAACCTTTGAGAAGAAAATTAATTACTTTCCCTCCGCCTCCTTCTCCTCTCATTTTTTCCACATTAACCCTCCCTCGTTCTTTTTCGCTCTCTCCGTCTCAGTCTCTCTTTTTCTCGTAATAGTACAGAATAACTTTAGCCACAGGTGACGGGTTTTTTTAGTCTAACCCTGAAATATGCTATTACATGTGAAGCTTCCCTCCTTCCCTTCACCACTCTATTTCAACATCAAAGGCTCTGATACTGGTCTAGATTGACTTTGTGTGACTGCACACTACATCCAGGTCTAGCTTTGGCAGGAATGGCTTGTTGACAAACTCTACTCCCATCATTAGGTTGTCAAGTTTGTAGTGAGGATGCTTCATTTGAAATCAATTGAAGCTACTCTTCTAGTTCTGTTTGTGGTGGATAGTGTCCTGCATAAAGTCGCCAAAATAATAGATCACCGAGACGCAGCGGATGATGATTGCATTTATCTTCATATTTATCCACGGCGTTGCAGGTGTAGCTGGATTTTAAAGAACCAGATGGTTACTTGAGCCTGAGTGCTCTTCATTTACCTAATTAGAGCTTTATTCTCAGTGAAGTGGGGATATCTTAAAATCCAAATTTTCACAGCAGGCTTTTGCCTTTTTTTGTTTTTTTTTAATGATTCTCACCTACCTGCTTCCTCTCTTTCTATTTTTTTTTCAGGTTCAGATAGAAGATGTGGAGAATGAGGACAAACGATACGCTGTCTTCCTGGAGCTGCTGGATGATGCTAAGAAGTGGGAGGACTTCCAGCAGCTAATGCTCCTTCTACAAGCCTGGCCGCCTATGTTGAAAGAAGAAGTGTAAGATAAATTTGATTCTTTCAAGGTTTAAGTAATAGCTTTGAATTTCTGGCAAATATTCATATTTATGTTTTTGCGGAGAATTAGGTAAGCACATTTCCCCAAACCGTCAAAACTACTTTAAAGGGGTCATAAAACACCTTTTTTTCAACTATTACAAACTGTTCTTTGAGTCTCTATATAGCATGTGTAATTTTGGGGGGGCTGAGAATGGCCCAGGAGCACTGCTAGATGGTCTAATACAACTCCATTATAAGGCCCTAGAATGAACAACTGGTTTTCCCTCCTTTCTGCAAGCTCATTAATAATGAAATGAGCTGCGTGCTGATTGGTATTATAACTATCCTGCACCCTGTCTAGATGCTAGCATCCCCTTTTCTATATTCCTAGCATTGGAGGAGCATTTTAATAAACTCTTGAGTCCCACCGGGTTGTGGGGCTCAAGAGGGGCTCAACAAATTTTTGTTTGGTGATAAGTGGCAGGACTACTTGCGGAGTGATACGAACGACATGAATCAGAGCTGAAAACAAACAAGCGATGTCTCTGCTGAGAGCAAAGGTCTCGTAGATTCTAAAACTATCATGATCATTCATCAAGATCTGTCAAATACTGACTGCGATAGAAAGTTAAATAACGTTCAAACGATCAGTAAACACGATCATGAATCCTGTTTTACCTTTGTTGTCTTGTTTACAAGATGTAAATCCACAGAGATAATGCTGCTTTTCCTAAACATAGTGCATAATCCTGATATTCCCAGTACATCCTGGAACGTTACATGTGTATTCCGACATTTTTCTGTTTTTCTCTCGTCCAACACGGTCATAGCTCAAGCTAACATTCACCGTCCTCTAGAACTGGCAACACCAGAAAGGGGGCGGGATATGCAGGTTTAAGGGCGTGTATCTAAGTGAGCTAGAGCTCCTTTGACGACATATCGCAGCTTGCTGAGATCAGGTTTTACCACAGTTGTTTCTAGTTTAGAAATATACATGTAGAAGAGGTTGAAGATGGAGTTGAGGTTTTGGTATTGTCCTTTAGACACACCAAGCTGTCTATATTCAACAATAACAAGGTAAATGTGGTTTTGAATTCTAGGACCCCTTTAATACTATTTAAGCACCTCTATCACAGCTGCGACTCACACGTGACTTGTCAATTTGCTTGCAAATACCATATTTACGGTACATTAACAACATCATTCGCAAAATCAGACACAGATTAAAAGGAAATCCTCACAAATATTCCATTGACTGACTTTTGTAACCTTTTCTCTCACTTCGCTTTCAGTTTTACAGTAAAAAAAAAGGAGCTACTTTGGTAGTTTGGGTCGAAGCAGCCTCTTATCCACTCTTAAACTAAGTGATTGTGGGTGTATGTGTATTTTGATGCTGAACACTTTGGGCAGGTTTTATACTGCCGTCTGTTTGTTACAGAAATCAGGGACATATTAAAGCATTGATGTTTAATAGACAACTTCTGTGTAATGTGTTTTCCCTCTCAGTAAGAGTGGGAATGGAAAATTGTGGATCAGTCACTCAGGGGCACGTATTGCACATAGACTTTTAGAGTCGGAAATTAATACAGGCATTCACACAATGCTTCAGGCTCTGGGCTTTTTGCACCAGCTGGTGTCTTATGAGCCTCAGCCAGTGTTGGCTGTGTTATTGATAAGTGCCTAATGATGTGATTGCTCTTCTCCTGCTCTATTGTTCGCGATTAAAAGTGAGCTATACTTTGAGGACCACTGAGACAATACGGGGTTGTGCTGTCTGGAGTTTATCCTTTCAGCTCAATCAAAGCAGGCTGCCTTTCAAACCGTTTCGATCAGCAGTTTAAAGTAAAGCACTTCTGCATCACTTGTTACAAAACTTATAAGGACGTGTGCCAAACTATGCATACGTGAGTTAGCTTTATATCCTCTAATGACTGTGTTGATGAACAAGATTTACATATGTTTATTACTCGTGTATCCATTTCAAGGCCCATGTAACCACTTTCAATCTGAAGTAAACACGATGCCAGAATGAGACAATTTGTGATAACGGTCAGATGGTTCTGCTCTACCTTTATGACCTGCCTGAAATGTAACAGGAGATGCCAGAGACAGACTTCCAGGATGAGGAATTTCAACTACTGCAGCTTTATTGACTATACCTCAGACTATATCAAAGTAGGCGGAAAAATTCTGACATGTTGGCGCCTTGTGAGGAGTCTAATAGGACTAGTGTGAATTATTCAGGCGGATCTATCGAAAAAAATCAGAATCTGATATTAATAATTGTGTTTTCGTTGGTTATAATCACCTGGATGTAAGAATCATTTTGAATTCATTAGCTTAAAATGAGCTCCTTATACCGTACATAATGATGGGTCCTCTTCCAATGAGCCCATCATGTTGCATTCTCTCGGTTCAATACTTTCCCTGCAGAGTCTACACTTGGTTCTTTAAGCTCCTTTTCAACCAAACAGTTCCAGCTACTGAGAGACAACAAGAAACGTAACTAAATTGGGATTTTTTCTGCATCGTTTGCATTTCCACCACAACTTAAAAACTGTGAACATTAGGTGATTTAGACCAATTACTGATTAAAAAACGACCCTGTTTTTCTTTGTATTTTCCATAGACAGTCAGATTTTGAAGTGGAAGCAAAGACAATATACTGAGGTTTGATGGTTGTTTATTTCTGCCGTACAGCATAAACACACCAAAAACCAATTAGCAAATGCTTTCAGCACATTAAGACATGCTTTGTGTATTTATTTCTTCTTTTAGACTGGCCAGGAAGACAAGAACATAACTTAGAAATTCCACACCACGCCATATTGATAATGAATAAGTAAAGAAGATATCTGCCAGCAAGAACTTTGTTTGATGAGTTTGCATCATTCAAAGCAGCAAACACTCCCAGTAGTTCCTGATCTGTCAAACATTACCACCTCAGGAAGAATGTTGGTGCCAGAATCTAAATTTGATGAGCTAAGTTTAAACTGAAATTCATCCAGTTGAAATGCAGCAAGACTTGTTGTGAGTTCTTGAAATGGATCTTGTTTCCCTGAAACAGTTTCCTAGCGTGGCCATTAGAGGCTGAACGATTTTTCCCACTCTGTTTTTGGGCCATTTTCCGGCTGATGTCGAAGCCAGCGTTAAGAGAAAGCAGCTTAGTGTGGAGGCGAGGGCTAATTTACTGAAAGCGAGACAATTGTTTTTTCAGAATGATCAGAAGTGTTTTAGCTGTGGCCCTGTAAATGAACAGAATGTAAACCATCGGAGGAGAGCGTTGAAGACATAAAAAAAAGGAAAGGTTATTATATATCAGACTATTTGTAATGAAAAGTAGAGTTGTCATTGGGCTCATCTCCTGAGGAACAGCACACATTTAACTGAGAAGCAGAGGGTGAGCTGGGATTAGGTTTTGGACAAGACATCTGCTTCAAGTTCGCTCCTGGATTTCAGCTGCAGTCAATCCGCCACCGCTGGGACAGTCGGCTGTAATCATTTCTTTTAACAGCAGAGTGAGTTGGTGGACTGTATTTCAGATGTAAATGAAAAAACACAATGTGTCACACTCAGCTCTGTGATTATGGATTTAGCTTTTGTCTCATCTCTGTAGTAGTCGCCGTTTAAGTCGTTCACGATAATTTGCCGCGACATGTGTTCACACACTAACTACGCTGCATTATCCCTCTTTGAATCACAGGAGCCTGAAATTCTCTGTTAACTGTGCATTTTATTTAAAACGGATGCTACATCCAAGCACTCATAATCCACATCACAAAACTCCCGATAACTTAACCTTAAAGTGTCTAAGATGGTGAAGACTTGAGGGTCCTACCTCTCACATGGTTAACCACTTGTTTGACTCAGCACTTGATCTTGGTTAGAATGGAAGTCTACATCTGTCTAGGATGGGGATTTGTTCCTGTAAGACTACAAGAGGCTATATTGAGTGTTGCATATCAAAAAGCTTATCCTTCAGTCTGGCTGCATAAACTGAGTCATGATTCAAAGCACGAATGGGGGTTGGCTGTGACTCACGCCACATCCTATGACAGATTTGGAGAGCACACAGACACTCAGCAAGTCACATTCAGCTAGTGCCTTGCTGTCGCCCTGGTAAAAGCACAGGAAGCGGTCGTGTGCCAGCAGCGTGAGTGGACTGTGTTTACTCCCGCAGTCGCGTCATCTGAAGGTGAAGCAGCTTGTCAGGATGAGACACCTCTATAGCTGGATGGAGGGCTGCCTTTTCCACTGACAGACACTCACAGGGACCCTGCTGTCTGTATTTGCAAGCCTTCTCTATCGCCTCTCACACACACTCCTCCTTTATAGATAGGCACTGAATATTTTGCCACAGGACCTCCTTCTTCTTTAACACTTCTGTAGGGCACAGAGCGGCCTGATATATAAACCAATCATATAAACCAAGATTTATCACCACGTTATCTACCCTTCATTTGATAAAAACAAAGCATACAGTAGGTTCATATCAAAATCCTCCCATTATCTCCAACCTCTGTCTTTTCAGTATTTAACACACTGCTCAGTCATGCTGATCACATGTTCCCTCCTGTTCCCTCCTTTACAGTCATGCTCTGCTGTTTCTTTCTAATAAATTAGTTATTATGCTACTTTTCTCTAATACATTATATGAATATTTAGTGTTTCACCAAGGTTCTGAAATGTGATGTGATTCTTGAAGTTTGGTAAAAAATAGTGTTCTTGTTTTTGGATTAAGAACTGCAACACCCAAAACCACTAACATCAGTATTAGACAGCATATATAAAGGCTTTGAAACAGTAGATACCCCATGCCAGGTTAATTATAAACCTAATAAACCCAAGATCCAGTAACAGATAATGAGTTGTTCTGTGTTTTTGTTCCTATACAATGTATGTGTAGGATATTAACAAACCTCCACGGGGGTCATACATCCTTGGCGTCTCTGGCATTTTCAGGCCTCGGTGGGAGTTAATTGGTTACTCAGGAGGTATTAGCAAAGGTCTGGAAAAACTCATAAAGGAGCATGTAAACAAAGTGGCACCTGTCATTTGTGGCAGCTGCTACCCGGCTCTTCTCGCAGAGCGGCAGAAAATACAGCACGTAGGTGTTTAATATTAACTGCGGGAGTATCGTGGTCAAACATCTTTCCTCGCTGCTTACACATCGGCGTCAGAATTCATTAGATCCTCTGCAAATCTCTTGATGATTCTGTCTGCTTTCCTGTCAGCCTGTGTTTTGAAGTGAGTTAGATGATGATGTTTTTTTGTCATTGTTGTTGCTTGTTGTATTTATATTATTTATAATGTACATTTTCAGCAGTCCGCTGCTGTAACACATTCATCATTTTGTTGTTAATAGAGTCGATAACTTTATTGTGATTCTACATGTTGTGATGTAAAATTTCAGATGTATAATTATGTATTTAATGTATTTGTTTTTTGTTTTTTTTGTACATGTCAAACGTATATTCACAGCCCTTTGTTACTCTCTGTCTTCAGGGCTGAGTCCGAGCGTAACCCCTGGGTGGTGCTGACCTCGGCCCTGCTGAAGCATTGCCTGGGGTCAGAGGTCAAATTGGACCTGGGTCAGCAGATAGTCACCATGGTGCGGTCTCTCTATAACACCAAACACAAGCTTCCTGTACAGGTAACAAACACACAGTTGTGGTCAGAATCAGAATACACACTCTTGTGTTGATGAGTAATTTGTGATGACTGTGAATGTGTGAAAATAAATGACACATCCTTCTTAAATAGAGATTCACAATACTTCCTCTACTAGTTCCACTACTACAATACAGTGAAGAGATCAGGTTTAAACAGATTTTCGACTCACTACATCAACCATCAAACTGTGGGAGTAAGCGTATTTACATTCAGTGTAACCTCAGCGCCGTGCCACCGCTCTACCTCGTATCTTAATACAGGAGCCTAAACCTATTAAGCATGTAACCCACAGCGACACGTTAGAATCAGTTCAGTGCTTTTTGCAATGCGCTATAGGTACTAGCCGTTCTTTGGTATCTGACGGCACCTAATGCTATTCATGCCCTGCTGAGCACCATGCAAGTGGTAAGCCTAATGCCATTTTGTATGTCTAGCGCCAGCTGACTGTGATATTAGTTTAGTGCTAATGCTATTCAGTGTGAATAGGCTAGTGTCTGCCTGGCTGTCTAATATTAGCGTGGGAAGGGGGTGGGAGGTGTAGAAGGAGGCCTTTTACTCTCTTCTGAGCAGCTTTAATTTGAATCTGCTGGAATGAAACCGCCAGAGCATGGGGGAGTCAGATTGCATTGTGATATCCGTATATTACTGGATGGGACTGCAACAGGACCGTGTGTATGCAGCGGGTGTGTGTTTGTGTGTAGACCTTTTTAAAAGTATTATGTGCCAGTGTGTCTGTACAGTATATGCACATCGATTAACCTTCACTGTTCCTCGCCTACTCTCTTCCCTCTTTCTCCTGCTCTCCCCTTTTGTTCTCCCCTCCTCTTTTTTTTCCTCCATCTTTTGATTGCATTACGCTATTTTTATCACACTTTTTCTTTTATCTCTTTCTCACCTTCTGCCTTTCATCCATTCATCTCTCTCTCTCTTCCTCACCAGTGTATCAAGCACATAGCCACACTGCTGCTCCAGAACCAGCCAAACCTCCAGCAGCCTGCACTCAAACTGATGGCTGAAAGCGGTGATGAAGAATTGCTGCAGCTGACTCTGGATCAGATCAACAGCATGGAGCCAGTAAGTGTTACTGTAAAAGTCTGCATGGTGTTTATTCAGATGCAGAAGTAAAGTTGTTTTTATTCTTACCTATAATTTGATATTTGAATAATTTTCTTGATAAGTAGTGAATCATTTAGTCTGTACAACCTCCTGTTTACAAAGAACAAAAGTTTTTACACAAAAATATGTCACTTTTATTTGACGATTGGATTAAAAACAGCCACAGGAGAAGGCGATGGAGTGATACAGGTTTCTTGTCTGTTACTCAGGGAAAGAAAACTGAGATGTGAAACTGAGAAATGAAGTTTTAACATTAAAATAACCCACATTCATTTCCTCGCTAAGTGTCCTCTACTTTTTGGGAGGCCACAGTCAGATAAGAGAGAATACTTTAAAGACTGTGAAGGCTGCTCTCCACTGTTTCCCGATCAGATAAGTAGTCGTCACAAAGTAGGCCTCACAGACCCAGCAGACCCTCTCTTTGTTGCTGGATCAGATAAGACAGTAGTACTATTTTCTATTTTATAATACATTTATATATATATATATATATATATATATATATATATATATATATATATAAATGTATTAAATGAAACATTAAAGCTCCTATATCAGTACACCTAAGCAACACGCTGCTTTTATCCCACACATTGAAGAGAAAAGATACGTGATTTAGATGTGGGAAGGTAAAATCAAATGTAGGAGGAATGGGTGTCAAGAGAGAGATAAAAATTGGTTGAGAAGTAGAATTACAAAGACAGAGCAAATGTATCAAAACGTAGAAGTGGCCAAGACGGCGGTGGAGAGAGGATGAAGCAGGGTGCACAGTCTGACTGAAGGAGGGAAGGAGAGGGAGAAGATACATCAGGGAGAGTCTGAGTTGTTACCTGAATGGAATAAGACACATAGTGTGTCACACTGCTTCAAGAAATAATCTTGGGTCTGCCACCTAAGAGCTGAATGAACAGGGGCGTATTCGGAGCAGCACAGAACAGTCTTCATCTACAGATAACATCAAAAGAGACGGAGTTTTACATCCAATATCATCTGATAATACGTCAACTTGGTGCTCGATGTGGAGCTCGCTGAGTGTGTTTTTTCTTCTGCGCATTGTGTAAGAATTACACCCAAAGTGTTTGTATCCAGTACATTTGGAGTAGAGTCACTGATCATCTGAGACTTTTTTAAAAAGGAACTTTGACGACATTTACACGTGTTTCCAACTTTTTCTCTCTCAGTTCTGATAAATTAAATCTGGGGTCATTTTCTTTCAAAATTTTAAACTTTTACATTTCACTGTTTGCAAACAGTGAGGGCTTGTCGAGTCAGCACTTTTATAATGATGGTTTATAATGACGACAGTAATTAAATATGGTAATGAGTCGTCATACTTAATTGATGCATTTGTCACGAAATCCATACACCAAGTTTTAGATCTCAAAACATTTTGCAACTTTTTGACACTGGAAAAATCATATATTTCCCAAGAAAGACAGATTTTCTCACGTTTTCAGTGTCGCCTAGCTATGCAGATAGTCATGATTTTATCTGTCAAGGTTTTTCCTCAGAAAACTGTCTCTGAGTTTTCTGCCTTCAAGCAAACATCAAGTACGTGAACAGATTTTTTTGTGTGTTGCTCAGAAAATTGAAAAATAACAATTTGAAAATTCAAACACAAATTGCCTTTCCACACACATGTCCTGGTTACTCTGGATAATCTATGTGCCTTGCTGTCACCTGTTTCCTGTTTCTTTAGCACCAGGTATTTTCTGAGCAAAATTGTGAGTCATAACCCTGAAAAACATGCAACTGGGAATATATTCTGTTTTGAATATTAAGCTTTCTTAAGACAGAATATTTTTTACTTAGAATCATGTCACAGAAAGGTTAAATAGTTAGTTAATTTTTTAAAATTTGACCCTTTAATTATTAAACACTTAACCCTGCTGCTCTTCTAACCCTTTTTGTTCACACGCTTTTAACCATTGTGACCTAACTTTAACAGATAGAGGAGGACAACACTCAGAGGCCTTTTATCAGATCTACAAATAGCCTGGTCTTGTCAGCAGCCAGCCATTAGCAGATCAGTAGATCTTATCCAGGGAGGATCAGAACTTAGCACCGATTTTAGCTCAGACTCAGGTTGATCAAGAATTCAGTCTGCGTAGCTGAAGAAGTTGAACTGTTAATTGACTATTGTTATCATTCAATGCTTTAAGGGTTTTTCTTTGAGCTTTGCTCTTTTGTCACAGTTTGTTTCACTCCATCATACCACAGAGAGAGGGAGAGAGAAAAAAACAGATTTATCATTGAAAACCATGTGAATTGTTCCTCTTAATTTATTTACAATACTTTTTCATGTCGACATTAACAAGCCTGCGGTTAATTTTGGACACAATGCAGAATAAATTTATCAGCTCGCTCACTCTTGATTAAGTACACGAAAATGACATGTCAGTCTGAGTGATTGACAGGCCTTATCTCCAAGCACTGCCCCACCGGTGTGTGTGTGTGTGTGTGTGTGTGTGCGCGCGCACACACGCGTGTATGCGTATGTATGCGTGTGTGTTCCCAGGCACTTTGGTGTGTATCTGATGCCACACACTGGTGTGCACATTGTTTTCCCTCAGTCTCAACACATTTATTTTCTCATAGAAGAGATTCCCCTGTGATTACGAGTAGAAAAAAAAGAAAAAGATTAATTCTGAAGATTAGTTTTTAATTAGAATGGTGTTACAGAAAACCAGTTGACATAAGAAGTAAATGAAAAAAAAAGTAATTTATTTGGCTGTGGTGTGAGATGTGTGTTCATTCTGCTTCACATTTACTGCGTCTTGCTTTGCTGCAACGTGATAGGTTAATAGGTACACTGTGCGCTGGTAGAGGAGACCACCGTGGGTGTTGGAGTACTGAAGGAGAGAAGAAAGACAGAAAATAGTAGGAGTAGTGTAGATTATATGAAAGGGTGACAAATTAGTAGTAGAGCAAGTTATGTAGAGGCACTTGTATTGCTGCTAATGATGAGGGAATATACAATGCAGGGATGTAGGTTTTTATTTCTTCTTACCATAAACATTAAGTAACACATGGCCTCTCCTTTCCTGTCTTTCCTCAAAGTCATTGCTGCGTGTCGTTCTTTCTTATCCTCTCCATCTTTTTCTGCCGCGCTCCTCCTTGAGAAGGAAGATGTATGGGCTGTGGAGGAGCAGAGGGGAGCAGTGGAGCAGAGAGCCAGGGGTTAACACCAGCCTGACTAATGGGAGACAGAGATAAGAGTTTGATAAGAGCTGTCCTGCCAATATGAATGAGCTGTCAGCGCATCGTACGGCATATATATAGATTCTGCTTCATGCGTGTCTAAGAAGCAGATACATACACAGCTGCAGGACACACCAGCTGCGGTACACTTTATCTAATCCAAGATTAGCCCTATGAGTTGGTTGAGAAGGCCCCTTTCTCGTTGACTGTCTTAATGTTTCTTCTTTAAAAGCAGGGAGAGTCTCGAATATGTACTTAAAGGCTACATAGATGATAAAAGACTGAGGATATAGCATCCTCAGGAGTTGATGACCCTTGTAGGAGACAAAAAAAGAAACAGGAAAAAACAAACAGTCTTATTGTAGGTGTTGCTGATTTAGTTCAGAGCTTTGTTGTCCCTCAGGGAGAAAATTGGGTGTGCAAGACGAGACAGAACACAAGATTTTGCGAGCAAGTTCAGCCACGAAAAGGGCCGTTGACCCCTCCCAGTTTTGAATCCAATAAAGATCAGAGCAGCGCTGCTAACGTTAGCTTTTCTAGCGTCCAGGACCAGTTTTTATAGTCAGGTGCTTTTTTTTAATGTTACTTGTAATGCTAATGATTATATTTTAATAGTTGCCCTTGGATGTGAACAGTTACAGCTAATGTTACAGTAGATAAGCACATTTATGCAGTTACCCAGCTACTTCCACTTTTTACTCATTTGCATTTGGTTTTGAAAAGACTAAAAAAGACACTATCTTCATTTGCAAAGTCTATCTGCTGTCCTTGGTACGACACAAGGGGAAAACCAAAAAAAGTTTATCGACCGGCTGAAGCTATGATTGGATAATCACGGATCCATTTAATTAACCTGCCGCTCCACCTTTCTCTTCCTTCTTTTCAGTTTTTGCATTATCATTTTATTTGCATGCAGGTTTATGTGCGCACGTGTTTAATCAGGTTACAAAAATCTCTGAGGCCTCACAATGAAACACAGACACACTTTTGTATATCTGTCCAGTCAAGTGAAGTCAAGTGTGTGTGTGTGTGTGTGTGTGTGTGTGTGTGTGTGTGTGTGTCTGTTTGATTGAGTGATTATTTGTCTAATTACTTGTTTAAGTGGGCTTGTTTACAGCTTTGGACCTGTTAATCTCGCTGTGTTTGCTTCCAACTCGGTGTGTCGATCTCTGATTTGCTCACTGTGTATATGTGTGTGTGTGTGTTTGTGTTTGCTTATGTGCGTCACAGCTCACTTTTATTTTTATTTTTTCTGGCTCCGCGACCTCTTTCTTCTGTCACTTTCAATCACGTCGTGCTTTAAGCAAAGACCGTTTGGTGTTATGAGTGTGTACGTACGTGCGTGCATGTGTACACATAGTTAGTTGCACCACTAAGGCCTAGGGACAGTTTGGATGGAGGGATGGGGAAAAAGCCTAAAGATAGAGAGAAAAAGATGAGAGAAGGAGGAATGGAGATAGTTGTGTGTTGTCTGGCATTCCAAAGAAGCTTTATGATTTAAATGATAAAAGAAAGCTCAGGCATGCATTATGTATTAGGCATTGTACGTGCATGGTAATTCCAATTAAGCTCACAGCCTGGTTTAGCTCAAGGAGAGAGAGAGAGTGAGAGAGAGGGCGGAGAAAGACATATACAGGAAATGAGAGACGTGTGGAGTGAGAATAGAAAACAAGGGTGTGAAAAATTGACCAGACCAATCAGGGAACATTTAGTGGCCACTGAATACGAGCAGGAAATATAACCTTGGCTATCTTTCACAGGGCAAGACAGCAAGAAATGAGACAGTAATAACAACAGGGGGAGGGGGAGTTGGACATCTTATGGCTGCAGTTTGATGTGTCAGTTCTCTTGTCATGCTGAACGTTTGTTCATTCTCTCAACACACACAAGCTGGGAGAGTGAGAACACACACACCCCTCACACACACACACACACACACATATACCCGAGGCAGAAGATGCCTCTTGTTTTCACGTCACTGAAGAGTCAGACAAGGTGTTGTTTGAACCTTTAGAGAAGAGAGAGAGGCTTTTAACCTCTGTCTCTCTTCCTCGCACACAAACACTTGTGCTCAAAAATACAAATACACCCCAGGACAGGTTTTCATGTTCTTCAATCTGTTGACCTTTCAGAGAGAGAGAGAGGGAGAGGGAGGGAAAGGAAAGACATGATGGATGTATTCCCTCCTCAATCAAATTCTATTTGTGTTGAACTGTTTGTAAAGATCAGACCTGGACAGAGTGTTCAGTAAACCCAGGAAAGTCAGAGAGAGAGAGGAAGATTGGCTGAGATGGGAGGAACCACACGGCGGGAATGGAGGGTGGTTGTACATGTTTGTGAGAGGTACAGGGATGGTTGGTTGCAGGCTCAACTCCACTGCTATGGTTGTAACTTCCTTTTACATGACAAGCAGGAGACTCACACTCCCTTATTGCCACAGCTGATAGTTTGCTGCTGAACTTCAGCCTACATTTAAACATTGTGGACCAAAGTAACAAAGTAGTAACTGTGATTGACTCACATTAGAAAAAACAAAATACCCTTCATGTTATATGGTATATGGATACTGGAAAGGTTTCTCTACCCTATTGTCTAACACTTCAGTGAGTGAGAAGTTAGTGAAAGTGAATTGTTATATCATGCCCTGCTCTTGAATATTAGTGAAATCAGTGTGGTTCATTTTGGGACAAGCAAAATTTTCACCATCTGAAGTTATTGACACATTCAACAGCAATGATTGTGATTATGTTGCACTGTTATGCCTTAAAAGACAAGAGAACCTTGTTGTGTATAAAAGAAAAACATGTATAACTGCTCTTGAAATAAAGGAAAAATGCTTGATTGTTTTATTTTTGGCGAGAGCTAGGTGGGAAACTTGCAGTGAACTAACCAGTCGTTTAGCTAACATAACAACTAAAAGCACAGGGATACAACTAGCATTACTTTGGTAAAACCATAAATAATTGCTTGCTTTGCACTTCAGTACAGATTAAGCAAACATATTCAGTCATATTTTAATTTTGTTAGTGATGGATAGGGACATGCTACTTGTATTCTCCCACTTTAGCTCTGCAGACCAGGATAAGCTAATCATCTTCTGCCAGTAGCTGCATGTTAAATGAACGGGTGCGGGAGGTGTATTGGCTTTCTTGTCTATATATTGAATTATGACCCATCGCTTCTGTGTTTTTGCTGAGGTTAAACCGAACTCAGTCATCATCCCATTCAGCTGTCACAGACATACACTGCTGCGTACTTACACTGGGTCGTGAATGCTGGACGAACAGCAGCGTCTGAAATGCGACAGAGCTGTTTGTGCAGTGAAAAGGATATAAAGTTGTCTGCTCCGCTCTGATATCAAGATTCCCCTCCATCCCTCCATCTCTCTCTGCCGATCCTTCATATCTATTTTCAGCTCCACTGTCAATCCGACTGACTCCAGACTTAAATCTGCTGTCTCTCTTGACACTGTCAAACAGTAATAGCCTGGGAGGTGTGTGTGTGTGTGTGTGTGTGTGTGCGTGTGTGCGTGCGTGCGTGCGTGCGTGCGTGCGTGCGTGCGTGCGTGCGTGTGTGTGCGTGTGTGCGTGCGTGCGGTCACCATACACAGTAACAAGAATGAGTCATTGTCCTCTAAAATCAGTACACACGTCTTGCACCCGGATCTCAGTGCATGTGATAATTTATGTGCTTTGATACTTTCTAAACTGGTCTCCTCTGCAGCGCTGCAGGTGTTAACTCCATCCACAGCACTGGCACCTGGCGTTTTCCCCTCCCTGATGACACTTTTCAATCAGAGCAACATAAATACAGCACATCCTGTGTTTTACTCTCAGCCCGCTACTTCCCATCTGTTACAGCTCTATGTTAGCTGGTCTCTGTGTATGTGTCATGCAGAGCAGTTAAAAATCAACCTTTAAAGGGCACCATGAGAACTCATATGACAAAAAAGAAATATTAAAGAAGTTATAACATTTGCAAACTAGAATAAGGGGAATGGCATTATCATTTTGTTAGTAGGTTCGTCCACCACTTTACTTTATATATGTATGTGTATATATATATATATATATTTTTTTTTTACACACCTTCATGGTCTGGTCATGAATTTTAATAACTTCGGTGATCTCCCAGCATCTCTTCCATGGCAATAATGTGGTTAAGGTTTTGGCTTTATAATAATGACGATAATAATAATAATAATAATAATAATAATAATAATAATAATGAATGTTAAAGCCCCCCCCAGTATGAATAATAATAACTTAAACTGACCCCTAAATATCCGTCTAGCACTGCTTTCTAGTTAATATTCTGGTTACAAAGGCTTTTATCTCAAAACACCACAGTGACAAAGTATACTGTGGTGTACTAGTAGTGTATACTGTGCTGATAAGAGTCTATTTAACTTTAGTCATTAGCTTTAATCTGTATAATCTGCATTGGTTTATATCTAATTTTCCAACTACTTTTTTTTTTTTTTTAACTCAGTAGACTTTGTTTTTTCTGCTCAGTGTCATTACATCTCAATAAGAGTTTTTTTTTTGTAAACTCTAAGAAGTGAGAGCTAAACTTTTGAAAAATAGATACATTGTAATAAACCAGTTATCTTGGGTGGGTGAAAAATCACACATAGCTCTTGATGGATGAGTGTTTGGACACAACAGATAGATAAACTTATGACTAAGGTTTGAAATCATCCCTGTGTGATATTGAACTTCAAAATAGGTCAGTTTTTCCACCGCAGCAGTGCGACTCCAATGCTGAACGTTTGTTGTGGGCTTCTGTTGAGGCTCTGAAATCAAAAGTTTGAAGTTGTTAAATTGTTGTGAAGTGCCGCTCTTTGGCTTCTTGTCTGCATTCAGCCTTGTTGGAAACAGTTGGTGCATTTAAAAATGTATGTATCTTGTGCTCTCAGTGCATGTCTGCATTGCGCCTCTCCGGCTCGCTTCCTCCATGTTTCACCATCATACATTTCCCATACTCTTAAGCTGTCCCGTTTCTCTCATCCCTCTTTTCCTTAATTCTCATTATAACTGGATGACCTCCTCATTCACCTCAGTCTCGGGATTTAAAATGTCTCCGTCTGTCTTGTTTTGCTTCCCCCGAGGTTGTAATGTTCATCTGGTTCTGTCTCTCAGTGTATGAGAGAAATTAAATTATTAGTCAAGCATAACATACTGTATCTCTATAAGTGTCATATGGTAATTTGCATAATGGTAATACATTTATATAAACTATGAATCTTGGGACACTGTGATAATGCTCTTTTTCAGTTCTGCTTGTATTACTACAAGATAAAACTTGTGCAAAATACGATAAGAAATTCCACGAGGGGACAGTGTCATTGACATTATCAATGACAACAGTTGAATGTCCAAGTTTGGCGATATCCATCATCTCAGAGTGAAGCGATCCTTTTTTTTTAAAAAGGGTTTTATGTTTTTAAGGATAAATTGTCCTTCAAGGAGAAAGAAATGGACCGGGGTCAACACAGATGAGAGATTTTAGAGGTGAGAGAGAAATTCATTCGGTTCTTTCTCTACAACAGAAGAAAAGACACCAGCTCCACATTTATAATTTATCTGCCTCAGCTCCAGAAATACCCCCCTAACCCCCGAAAGGGACTCGCTGTTGTCTGTGTGTCCGTGCTCACACATAATGTGTGTATAGTTGAGTAACTGCAAGTTTAATAATAGAGACAGAAAATAGGTGAGTGTGCACAGGAGATAGGCTGAGTCACATGGAGAAAGAGGCAGAGCGATTGCCTTTCAACCCCAACTCTCAGTATGGCTTCGTCGTTTCACAACAGCTGTTTAACTGTTTGATTTTCATGCAGCTCATTGAAGTAAAGAGGCAAGAGACAAGGATTAAAATGTGATATAAAGGTCTGTTTGTGAATGTGTGATCAGAATTGTTTTCTGTAATATCAGGCTTTTTTAAATTAAAAGCAGAAGTGTGTGTGTGTGTGTGTGTGTGTGTGTATGTGAAGCCAATTGTCTTAGGAATGGTGGTGCCACAGTGTTAACAAAACACTCTGACCCTCATCAAGTTTCTTCAGCCGTGTAACATTGTAATCACACACAGACTTTAAATGCTGCCACTGCAGGGGGGAGCAACAATAGTATGTTATTTTTTTTAGATTAGTGTGGATGTTCTGTGAATCTTTGAAGTAGTAGCCACTTTCATTATGTTACCAGCCAGTGTGTGTTCGAGTAAATTACATCTACTGGATGAAAACTTGTCACCTGACACAGACTGGCTGTGTGTTAAAAAGTTATTTTCTCCTGGTTCTGTAGCCACATGTGTGTTTACACCTTCTCCCTCCTTTTTTTTCCCTTCAGGAAACTGCTTCCTCCTGTGACGCTGAGCTCCTGTCGCTGCTCTTGGACGCCGGGCTCCTGGTGGGTTGCGTCTCTTCAGCCCTCTATCCCCTGCTCAGCTCCCACATGCTGTCCCAGCAGCAGGAGGGAGGCTGGGACGTGGAGAAAGCCGCTGCTGAGTTGCTGGCAGCAGGCCACAGGCCCGAAGCGGGCTCCCTGCTGCTGGCACACCGTGGAACCCACCAGGCCCAGTCCACCTTCAACTCTGCCTTAGCTGTTCTCAGGAAGTGGCTGTGAGGAGGGGAGGAGGGGAAAGGGGAGGACAGGATGGGGAGGGGGAGGCGAGGTGTGAGGTAAAAATCAAGGGGGGCGGCTGTTTGCACCGCAGCCATGGACCACAGTAATAAAGCAGCTTTAGAGAGAGAGGGGTGGAATTAGAGTGGAATGAGATCTGAAGAAATCAGCACAAGGCGAGAATAGAGGTGATATCAGGCTGTACGTCTACATTTTGTTCTGTAATTGGGTTTCAGGTTCATCAACTGAAGATGCATCAGCAGTTGCTGCAGTGTTTGCCTGTTAGGTATAAGAGCATATACGTTTTATAGTCAAACATCTGCTATAGGAGAAAAACACACACATAAATACACAAACCTCTGTCTGTCTCTCATTCATGAATGAATACTCAGACTGAGGGCTGATCAGAAAATACTCTGGCTGCTTGCATTTGTCTGTGTGTGTGGTGTGTGTACGTGCATGCATGTGTGTGTGTATGCTGCGTCCTTTTGTGTGATAAAGTAATTGAGCAGTAGCCAGGAAGCAGTGGGTGGATATTAGCCTATTGTTCCGTGACAGGTTTGCCTCTTTGACGTCCCATCGTTAAACACCCTGCTTCTGCTCCATTGTTTTCCCCCTAATAATGGCTAATTAATTCCTTCTAAACAAATTAGCCCAGCAGCTGCCCTGTGCGTATGTACATGCACAAATACCATATACGAGCACCGACGCCCCGGCGTTATCATGTAGAGCTAATGATGATGAGGACTGAGCGTGTGCATGTGTGCGTGTGTGTTTACACACACAGCGAAGATGCTGTCAGCATGGTTTGTTTCAATTTATAAAACACAGATTTTAGTTTGTCCCGCCTTCTTCCACAGCATCAAATAAAGACAAATCTAATGAGAATGACAATGAGGTATGTCTTTTTTTCTTTTCATTAAATCCATTTCTTTATAATTGCTTCAGTGTCTAACAATTAAGTCTACACAAACTTTACTTTTACTTTTCTTTTTAATGAATGGGTTTTTTATAAAGATTCAAGTCTCTATGTCATAATGAATGCTCAAAACATTTGCATTCTAATTACAGCGTTTTCACATTGTTCTGAGATAATTGCAGCCCTGTGATCAGCATGTGTTTTTACTTGCCCTCAGATGCACCTCTTATCTTCTTTACACAATCATTTTAAAGCAGTTTAGTTAAGTGTATTCACTGGTCAACGTGCTGCACCGCTTTTACCTGCACTTCGAATATAAAGTCGCTGAAAACATCTGTAGTTTTTCTTGTATTTTCAACTCTATGATATCTGTGATTGCAAAGGGGTGAAATCATTTTCTAAAAACTTGCATTGCAGAGCAAAGATTTAGGGAAAAAATTACAGTGTCTAATTTATCTTGTTTGTCAAAGCGTTAGAGGTGTTTTTATTTTTATTCTATTTTTTTCTATAGACTCTGTTCAAAATGAAACTAATAGAGTGGTTCTGACTGCAGGTCCCCAAAGCAGACAGTTTTTTTTTTAGCTCATGCACAAAAAAATAAAAAAATAAACCTGCCCTATCAAAGTAAATCATCATTTTAATGAACAGTAGGAGGGAGTACAGGATTTAGGTGGTGATTACGCAAGATGAAAGATCAGCTTTTTCCTCAGAATCTTCTGAGAATTTCAGATATTCATAGATGTTTTTTAAATATATTTATTTCAATAAGTTACTAAAGAGCCAGTAAATCTGATATAAACACTGTGTTCTCGGAGTTAAAAGCCGTGAAACTATATCCTCTCAGTCAGCATCTCAGCCCAAGTGATTGGATGCTGATGGTGGAAAATTTTTTCTTGGTCTTTAAGATTTAACACCAAAACACACAAGTTATCAGTGGCTTTGAAAATGCTGCGCATCACATCTGCATTGTGGTTGAGTTAATTACCCAGATGCACCTTGTTGAAGACCAACTATAACTGTACTTGATGGCGACCGTATGGAATTGAGGCACCAATGGCTTCAAGGCCCATTTAAATTTGTTCAGGCAGTAATAAGCAGATCATGTTTCCATATTTGCTTGTTAACTTTCTCCTGCTGCACTTGATCCCATAATTACCGGATAAACTCCATAATGATTTCTGAGTTTTTTTTTTTTTTCATGAAGACTTTTTCTGTTTAATACATTTTATTTGGGGTTTCCTAATATTTTTTTTCCATTTTCTTGTCTTTTTTTGTCTTTTGCTCCATGAGTGCACACTGGTATTTGCCCATCTAACCCCTCTGTCATTTGGATTCGTTTTACGCTATGCAGCGAAAATAAGAATATATATTATTCCAACATTGTCAAATATTCAGCAGTAATTCACTTTGGCAGGGAACATTTAAAACAGCTGCTGGAATCGAGTAGCTCGTATTCCTGACAGGGCAGAAATTGAATAAAGGGACCATGGCTTGGAGGTATTTACCCTGACAGCAATATTGCTATGTTTCAAGCTCATTCGTAAGAGATGGGGTTGGGGTGGAGGGTTGGTTTATATGAGAGAGAGTAATGGGAGTAATAAGACAGTAATGAATCTTTCCACCTGTGGAGCGGATAGAGGAATATGAGATGATGCTGGTGTCAGTGATGGGGCATATGAAAATAAAGTCAGATGCAAAGCTATGACTTGAGATTTTACAGATCTGGCAGCCTTAAGGAATTGTCAACATTATACCATGCGAGGAAACAATACTGTAGATATTTATGAGTCAATATCAAATCCTCCCAGTCCGACACTCTCCACAGCTCTGCCATTTTATTGTATTGTAAGTCACTGTTAAATACTCATTATGATGACTGGGCTTTGCAGACTTAAGAAAACACATTCCCTCATTACAAATAAATGCTATTAACCCTTCAAAATGAATTAAATTGGTCTTCAATAGTAATTGACCCAGGTGTCTTCATACCATGGAGCTACGACAGGAGACTTTCAGTCCTGGCCAGCATGAAATCAACTATTTGTGCTAAACTAACGAGATTGCACAAAGCCTCGTCCTAATCGGTCCTGAGATTCTAAATCTTTTCCAGTCATTAGGTTGATTGAATCGTCGCTACAAGACACAGACCTTTGACTTAACATGGCTTATATCAAAGTGATGCATCTCAGATAATGTTTGTGCAAAAACTGCTGCATCAGGGTCAAATTCTGCCAAAACGACTCGATAGTGGAGAAATTATACATGTGGGTGAGAGGGAGTAGCACTGAGAACCGACAGGAGGCTGGTAAAATGTTTTTAAAGCCTTAAATGTATGTAATGATAAACAAAAAGAGAGGAAGAGGGGCGGAGGAAAGGGGAAATGAGGGACTTAAAGGGACTGGCACTGCAGAGTTTTGACTGTCTGGCTCGTTTGACCCATCTTCATTAGCAACATTGACCCCCATAAACTCCTGGGATCATTCTGAGACCGGCAACAACAAACAAGCCTGTGCATCTTAATTCTCAGTAATAGTCTTTTTAAAGAGTGTTTTTAGCTCATTGTTTTGATTTTATGGTCCACAACTTTACTGTTTCAGCACATTCTTGCCGCCCTCTGCCCAGTACTTAACAGCAAAATGAGCTGCTAACCAGTGAAGAAAGTGGAGTGTTTTCCTCAGTAACTGAAGCAAACCAGAGACAGCATGAAGATGAGATTATACAACGATCAGTCTCATTAAAACCACTGATGGGTGAAGATATTAACAATGATCATCTCTACAATTCAATGTTCTGCAAGGAAACCTCAGGTCTTGTCATTCATCTGGACGTTACCTCACCATGTATCACCTAACTGGAAACATTATTACAGACCAAACACATTGTCCGCACAGCAATGCAACAGCCTCTCCTAGGAGAACAATGGATCCCCCCAAACTAACACTGCTAAGGCACGACGTGAGGAACATGACAAAGATTTCAAGATATTGAACCGGCCTTCAAATTCACCAGATCCAAATCCCAAGTGGACCTCTACGGGATGCATTAGAGTAAGCCGGGTCTACTGAGAGCCCACCTGGCAATCTACAGGACCAAAAGGCTCTGCCCCCAGTGTCCTGGTTACAGTCAGAGGTCCGACGGTGAGGCCCCAATGGGTAAGAGCTGGTTTTGGCATTATTAAAGAGACCAGAGCAATATAAAGCAAGTGGTTTCAATGTTATGTTGGACCATATATATTCGACTTACATTGAGCAGGTGACCAGATACAACTGTCTCATTTGCAGAAATCATGTCAAGGTGTTAATGTCTCAGTGCTGTGTTCACAACTTCTTATTGAATGTTTAAAGAAAATTTCACCGTGACATCTGTCTGCCAATCATGTCGTCGCTGTGAGAATTTAAAAACTGCTCGGTTCTTTGCTGTTCTCAGCTGTCATTTCACTGTCCAACTGGCCTACTTTAATCCCTCCATCAGAGATTTTCATCCAAACGGGCTCATTAGAAAGTGAGGCTGAGTGTTTTTTAGATTTTCAGGACCACCAGAGCCTAGATTCCATCGACTCACACGGCTAATTATGTTACTGATTATTGATGATTTCCCACTGAGATTTAATCAGACCCTCCATACATCTCAGTCTTTTTTTCAGCTAATCTCTCCTGATTTGCATTAATATACATTTTAAGTTGATAAAAATGTGTTACGACTATGTGTCTCAATGTTAAAATACACGTTTTGCCAAACCTTCCTTTAAGATAGCTTTGTTAATTTTCAATATGAGCCCTATCCCTGTAAATCTCCTTTGAAAGCACCAATACTTTTTTCAGTAGAAACTCCATCGCAGCTTGCATAATATTCATACTTTTAAGAAATTCCTTAAAAAAAAAAGTTGATGCTGACAAAGCCATGCTGAGGATAAAAGAGCTCCTGGCTATATGGATCTCAGCCTTCAAGTTCCCTTTCAGCTTGCACCACCCTCTCATTATTACCTGAAGTATAATTTCACTTTCACTGACTTTCACCTTGATTTAGCATTCAAGTCAGACCCTTATACTAAAGCATTTCTCTTTCATATAGGCAGCCCTTAGCATGAACCGCGTGTGCACACAACTATTGCATATAAATTGTTGGTAATTTTTCTTTATGTTTGACATTGATTGTCACTGTTGATAAGACACACAGGAAGGCTCCACAATTAATGATGAAAACTGCAACCTTTCATTTACACCTGCCGACTGTCTAACAGGGTTAAATAGTCAGACGAGTTTTTGATGAATTTGTTCTTTTTTTGTGCTGTTTCAAGTTTTTTTTTTAAGAAACAGTACCACAGTGTTGTCGGGGCTCTGTTTGTGCTCGTGTGCACACACAGACTGTACACGCCTGGGAAATGTTGGGAAGGTCTACCTCCCCTACTGCTGGGGGTTTGGTAAACACAGTGTCACAGCCTGTCAAGTGTCAGCATCCTTTTTTTCCCTCTCATCTGTCAGACAAAGCTCTCAGCGCAGGCAATGTGAGCCATCATCACAATCCATCCAGGAGGTGAGAGAGAGTGGAGCGAGGAGAAAAAGAATTTGTGTCCCCGCAGGGGGAAGCCGAATGAGACGAGATTGTACAAACTCTTTCCTCTGCAGAATGGAGGTTATCTCTTTGAAACAAGGCATTTAACTTGCGCCTACGAGTCCTCTGTGGAGTCTGCAGTGTGAGAGGGAGAGAAAAGGAAACATAAAGGCAGAGAAAGGGAATAAAAAAATGTGTTTGCATTCTAGGAAATCCCTCACATGTCTTCTACCTTGTCAACACACTGAATCCTGGGAAATCATTCACACTCTAAGGCCGTGTTTATTTCCTTTACCTCTCTATTTTTCATCCATTCTGTTTTTCTTGTCTTGACCCATAACTTAGCCCTCTACAAAGTTACTGTATAGCAAATTCAGTATGTTTGCTACATTGAAATACAATGCTAAAATACAGCGCTAAAAGAAAACCTTATAGCAGATACTGTAGGAGTGAGGCTGAAGTGTTGAATCCTCAAAATGGAAGAAAAATGGGGGGAGTGGGAGGTCAAATATGCAAAGGAGATAGAAAATTACTGAAAGTCAAAAACAAAAGAGGAGAAAAAAATGAAAGAGGATAGAATAGCAGATGGTCTTGCTGGAAGATATATAGCAGCGGACAGGATTTGCATTGTATAGGAGGGCTGCAGTAAAACAGAATAGACTCCTGCAACCTTTTTTAGCACTTCATTGAGAATCCAAATTATAGTGGGGTTGAGTAAGCTCACATTATTTTCTTCTCTCATTTTCCAGATACTGTAGAAAGCATAGGCTTGTCAATTAACTCATAGACCCAGTCTGTTAAAGGCTTCCTGCAGAGTTTCCTTATAAACAAACTAAATTATGTTTACATTCAGAGTTTTGCACCAAAATGCACTGTCATAAAACATTTTTAAAGTGGACAAATTGAGAAGCCACTTGTGAAAACAATTTCTCCACCGATCTCCTGCTAAGAATTGTTAAAGCTGACTACCTGCAGGTTTGTTCGTTTTTTTCAGACCAACAGCACAAACTCCAACAAGAACATTGTTGATGGATTTTGTTTGGCGCGACTGCCTGTGGGGCCTAAACTTGAGCTAGCTACTGATGCCAACTGGAGTAGAGCCCCAAACAACCCTCTATCAGCCATCCTTCACTTCCCCTGCTTTAGTCAGTGATTTCTTTTTTTCCCTACATAACCTAGACTCTTTTATTGAGCTGATTTCTGGTCATCCTCATTACAGTCATGGGATTTATTATTCCATCAACCTCTAACACCTCTATCTTGGGGATTATTTTTTGTGTAAGTGCAGTTGACCAGCCTCTGACGTGGACCTTGTTTTCAGCTCAGCGGAGAAAGAAGCTAATATCCTTAGAGGGAATGTACATTTTTATATGAGGACTTGTCTCCTATCAGGCTTTTATTATACCTCTACACCAGCAACAGCCATGACCATCCATTAGTCCATATGTACATAGCTGTCGGTCTTATTCTTGTGAACAAGATATCTCAGGAACGCTGTGATAGAATTCTTTTAAATTTGGTCCAGACATGCACTTGGACTCAGGGGTGAATGGATTAGAGTTTGGTGGCCATAGTTCAAAAGCTAATGGTAACTGTGACTTTACAAAATGCGCCTTTACCCCTTTGGATGTGATTTCTCAAGACCCTCTCAAGCAAAAATCTTCACATTTAGCACAAATATTCAGTTGGAATTTGGTGGTAAAAGGTCAAAGGTCAGTGTAACTGCACACAATATGTTTTTTAATTTTACCACCCTTCATGACTTTAAGCACTAATTACCTACAGCTGTGACTCACTGTGATAAAATATCATAATATTGCGAACTTACTGCTGAACCTAATAACTGTTTCTCCCTGTAACAACTGGCCTTTATTGAAAGCATCTCTGTGATAGTATTGTTAAATTGACTGGAAACTCTCTTGTAGAGTCAAATTCAGCTTTTAAAACTTTTTAGCGTTCAAAATTTCTTAATGCATCTGAAAGATTTTGCCAGCAGCATAACGTTTTTTTCTCAAATGTTGAACCATGGCAGAATGAGGCCGCAGCTAAAAAAGAATGAATGACATTTGATTCAACGATATTGATGAAACAAGTTGATTTGCATCAAACACACGTGAATTTAACTCCCACAGCTGATAATACGTCTGATGGATTGTAACATTTAATAATAGATCAATATGGTGTGTTCTGTGCTGCCTGTGTGAATATGACTATGTTGGAATAATGAGAGAAATGAAAGCGGCTTCACTGTGCTCTATAAAAACAGCTTGATGTGGAAAGACAGGAGCAACATGAGGTTATGACGTCAGAAAAATGCCTCTGTGCTTGAGGAGAGTGCATCTATGAGTGTCCAAACAGCTGGCTTACCACATTTAGGATGGGAAAAACATCACTAATTGGTTATGTTTTACGAATCGGCATCAACACAGTGTTCTTTTTTAACAGGCATGTTTGAGTTCTCATCCTCCAAGCAGTTACTGACTGCTGTATGTCTCTGAAACTGGCAGCTTCTTCAGTTCTCAGCAGAGATAGAGAGTTCTTTCTATCTATCCATCCATTCATCATCCATCTATCCATGATAGATAGATAAATAGACAGATGTGTGTGTGTGTGTGCATGCATGCAATGCGTGTGCATGTGTATCGTATTTAGTATCTTTTCTCCTGCAATCAGAGATTCATTGATGTCAATCTTCTTGGGTGAATGTAGCAAATTACCTGCTTTGCCAGCAACTGTTATCTTCTCTGCTCCAGTGTTGGAGCTCTGCTACATCTTAACTCAGCCTATAACATCACCAACCTCTGCTTTTATATGCACGCATACATGCACACACTCACATAAATACAGTCACTTCAAAGGTGAAGTTGAGGAGGCCTTTGCTACCTGACTTGATCAAAACTTCACACTGGGAAGCTTGTGTGTGTTTCGTATCTGTTGTTGTTTGCTTAACTTTAATACAAAAGTATACCAAGCAGAACTTGTGGTGTAATATTTCAGTCCTGCTGTGACACTGTTCTGTGAGTCTTTACATTTGTGAGTCCACCAAATCTTTTATTCTAAGTTTGACTCAGCAAGTCTTAATTTCAAATTCTAGTGTAGATCCCACTGTCTGCAAAGATATCAAATAGTTCAGGGTGAAATGTAGGAAGTAAGTTTAAAAAGGATTCATATGGCACTGAGAATCTTTTCAGTCCAGATAAAATGATTTAGACATAAAAAACATGTAGTCATGGGTTTAAATACCTCACTTGGTGTCGACATCATGTGGCATTGGAGAAGGGCTGGAGGAAGTTGTTACAGAATGTGTGATAATTTTAGACAGGCTGTAATAAGAAGATTATCTCCCACCTCACAGGTGCTAATGTGGAGGAAAAATGTGGTGTTAACTTACATGCCGTGAAAGTCCATTGCAACTTATTTTCAGATGGTGAAAATTCTCTATACACATTAAATATTTGTAGCTAAAGAAGGAAACATCAGGAGAATTAAGTACTTCATTTCAAAGTAAAAGAAGAGCATGTGTGTAGTTTTCTGCATGTGATGAAATTTCTGGTTTATTTTCAGTGAAAACTTTTCAAAAAGGTCCAGAACATTATAACTAACAGACTGACAGTAACGCAGCAGCAGCAGCAACAACAACAGCGAACAACAGGTGTTGAGGGATTCAAGCCGGAGGAGAATGAGGCAATCAGTTACCATGGCGATGGTTAAAAAGAGGAAGGAGGGTTGGGTGCAGAGGTGTGGAGTGGGGTGGGGGAGGGGGTCGCTGATCTGTTTGGTTTCAGTGAGTGTCACTTACAGGCTGTGATGATGATAAGGGCTGCTGGTGGGGTAAACAACATCAGCAGTGTTAAAATACCAAGCACTCCAGAGGACCAGGCTGTGTTTCATTAACA
Organism: Polydactylus sextarius; assembly: GCA_016801845.1. Classification (NCBI taxonomy): domain Eukaryota; kingdom Metazoa; phylum Chordata; class Actinopteri; family Polynemidae; genus Polydactylus; species Polydactylus sextarius. Next base: position 5,760,327 of record CM028918.1, read on the forward strand.
GCTTTTTTTCTCCCCTCCTCCTCCTCCTTTTTCATACTTACCCCCCACAACAACACTGTCACCCCCACCCCCTTCCCTCTCCACTTGCAAAATCAGACACACACACAAACACTCACCCATCAGCCTAGGCTACCTGCTACCCTGCAGATGTCCTGCTGGCCTTGGCTGATGAACAGCAAAGACCACCGTAACCAAGGCAACACTGACACAGACTTCCATCTATGTGCAGGGTGGGCATATGGTCAAAAATATATACATACCTACATACATATATATACACACACACACACACACACACACACACACACACGTGTATATGTGTGTGTGTATACATTTTATTTTTGCCTGGTCCTCACAACTTCAAATGGCTTAAAATTTGGTTTTAATGTTCTGGTTAGGATTGAGTTTAGGTTACAGTTAGGGTTCAGGTTGGGATAAGGGATTAAGTTGTGTTGGTTATGGTTAGGTTAAAGGGCTGGGGAATGCATTACATCAATGAGTGTCCTCACAAAGATAGGAGTACACGTTTGTGTGTGTTTTGGGCCTGGTGTTTACAGAAGTAAAATCTGGTGAAGTGGTTATCAGATGCTCTTTTTGGAGGGTGTGACGTCCTTTGGGGGTTTGTTAATGCGTCACACAGTGAATGGATGTCACACCGCCAGTGGATAGATGTCATCAAGCGTGCTCCAGTGAATGATTCTCTCACTTTCACAGAACGAGAGGGAGAGGGGTGGGCGTGAGGGAGGGAGGGCACGGGAATGGGACGGAAGAAGGAGGGTGATGGACTGAAAATCAGCGAGGCAACGATCACGAACAGCAGGCAGCAAAGCTTTTTTGAATCCTTTTGAAAATGGCAGTGAAAGAAAGAAAGAGGGAAGTGTAGCGAGGGCAAGGAGGAGAGAAGAAAAATGAAAAAAGAAACAGTCATGAGATAACAGTCTTGGTAAAAGCAGAGTGGGAGAATGATCCGGAGCACAACGAGGAGAAGTGATAAATTAAGAAGGGAATACGGCGAGAACTGCAATGGAGATGCAGGCAAAGTGAGAAGGGTGTGTGTATGTCTGTGTGTGTGTGTGTGTGTGTGTGCACATACAAGCATGTGTGTGTGGGTTAGCAAGAGAGACAGAAAGAGAGAGATGAGATAGAGAGTGAGCGAGCGAGGGAGGAGGTATTGGGGTGAGGGAGAGATGAGAGCAGTGGAGGATGTTGAGCTGAAATCATAACTAACAGAACTAACTAACAGAAGCGCTGGCACCACACTGAGAAGAAGAGCTGAAACCAGACATCAGGGCCTTAGGCTAATTAAGAAAAGAAAGAAACTGTGTGTGTGTGTGTGTGTGTGTGTGTGTGTGTGTGTGTGTGTGTGTGTGTGTGTGCGTGTGCGTGCATGTGTGCATGTATGTACCTCTGTGAAAACAGCTGTGGATATATATGTGTTTGAGTATGAGGGAAAAAAAAGGGAAAATAAGGTGTTTATACATATGTGTCATACTGTTACCTCATGTACCCTAAGACAACAAATCAAACTCTCCCTGTTCTCTTGTATATTTAGACACATCACGTCTCTATCATGTCTTCATCATATGTCAAACTGTTTTTCACTTTCTGTGCCTTTGAGTTTGTGAAAGTTTTTATCATCTTAATTACTAAAAGATGTCCATCTGGTATGTGGAATTAGTTTTAGAGATCAGGCAGCAAAACAATATTGTCTCCTTGTTAGCAGGGTCAGAATGTTGATTACTGTTCAACGTGACTGAACTGCTGTCAGGCTGCCATAATATCTTATGACATTGGGTGAGTCATGATCCATATACTATCAAAATATACTTCAAAGGAGACTGCCTTTTTACAACAGCCTTATTTTGATGCTCATAGTCCCTATTAATTTGGATCACGCTTCACTCATCAACTTTTAGCCACTTTTTTAAAGGTTTATCAAACACCACAGCCAACCACAATAGGTCAAATCTGAATCATAGATTGTTTCTTTATTTTTTTTCTTACTAACAACGTTAGTAAGTTTCTTGCCTTTTCTACACATCTCAGCTCTTGGTCGTCTCTTGTCACTGTTTTTGTTTGTCTATGTCTTGTTGGGTCCAGAAGTGTGAGCGTGACTCAAGGTAGTTTTAGTGGTTTGTCACAGGTGTTACAGCTGTAGTCATTTTCAGGGACACTAACCTCCTCTCACCATCCTGACGTCTCACAGGAGTTGTTGACTCCTCTGTGATGTTAGTTTTGCATTTCAAATGCATCATGGTCAACAAATTTAACAAACTCGAAGCTATAAATTATATTCACAAATATATTGCTATCTGATTTACAGACACCGCACCTGTAAGCCTGATTACTACATAATTTCCCAACGTGAATAGACATAGGTACAAACAAGTATTTAACAGCTGTTTCCAATGCTGACATTTTTTAGGAACATTCTGAGGAATGAACAGAAAATGAACTGTAAATTACCAAACCCGGAGATGAAAACATAATAATATTACTTGCTATGATAATTTTGGAAGATACCCACTTCATTTCACAAATCCAAACTAATGAAGCAGTATCATAACTTTAGAATACAGCTAAACAAATCTAAACTTTAGAATACAATTTTGACACAGAACAAGAACAGCGTTTTTTGTCATGTCACCATCTTTTATACTGAAACCACAGAAGAAATCTTTGAAAGAGCAACCGCTGTGTGAGTTAATTAACAAGTGAAGTTAATTAACTCTGATCACCTCTTTACAATAACATAATAACAAATCTCCCCATGGCATTGACAGTAACCAATGGCAGCAGTGGCCTCTGCCAACATAGTAAATGAGCCCTACCACACCAACACTGTAAAGAATGGACTGATTAAACATGACAAAGAATCCAAAGTGTTGACTTGATCACCAGACTCCCCAGATCCCATTCCCCTTTATCCACTGTGAGATGGCCCAGAATAAACCAGACCAATGGAGATCCAACTCTTTAACCCACAGGATCCGAAAGGATCTGTTACCAATGTCCTGGTGCCAGACACCACAGGACAGAGATCTAATGTCCAAATGCCCCAAGGGTTCAGAGCTGTTACTAAAGAAGACCTACACGATATTAGATGGGTGATTTTAACATTATGACTAATCAGTTTATGCAAACATGAGTATTGTTTTAAACTTGGTCAGAAAAAGTAGAAACCAATGTTTGATGCAGATTTATGACCAGGGCTTCAATTCTGCCAGTGGAAGTTTACAATGCCAGTGTCAGAATGTAAATATTACAAAAATTAAGATAGTCCACAGTTTTGCGAAAACAATCAAAATAAACAGAGTATGAGAACTAAATATATATTTTCTCATTTCTACTATAAAATGCCAAGAGAAGTTCAAACAGTGACTGTTGTTTTAAGGGAGGCCTGCTGTGGTAAATAAAGCAGTGTGATTTCAAAGAGTAACTTAACACCAGGCTTGAAAGCAGTTTCCACTGCCTTCCAGTGATTGAGCTCCAACCACCCGCAGCATTACTGAAGGGCTGAATAGTTGGGTATAGTCACAATTGTGCTGTATTGCACCTGTAATCTGTGCATTAAACAATGATGTCACAGTGAAAAGACATGCCCTAGAGTATATTCAGTCATATAGCTGCATACAAATGTGAAATATAGTGACACCAAGCTTCAATGATGTACAAACATGTACACGTACATGTCAAGAGGTTTAGACAAATAGTTCTAGCTGTAATGTGACTTTAGTGAATATCTATTAGACCCCATACCTGCAAAGAAATGAATAAAATGTTTTTATGGAGATGAACTGTGACAGTCTCTTGTACGCTCTGGAAGTGAAGTCTGTTGCTGAAAAGTCAACAGAATACAAAACGTTAACAACATTATTTTGGTGAAAATGTAGAAAAGCAACAATTCCAGGATTTCAGTGTGTCAATGTACTGTCTGCATCTGTGCCTATAAACAGAATTGTATTTAGCAATAAGTTATCACATGTTAACTATAAATCTACTGCAAATTGTGTTTGTCAGTATAAATTAATGTATCTCAGGCAGCAGTGCTACTGCTGATTAATAATCAACTCTGTTTGCCTACGCTCCTCATGTCTCGCCATCTCTCTCAACTCATGCCTAAGTTAGGGCACAGAATTATAACAAGCAGCGGAGCAAATCAATGCACCTTCACATTTCTAACTTAATCTCCACCGGCTGTTGATCTGCGGGGCTCAAACACAACTCAGCCGGCCCGTTTGGTCGGGACTGTGGCCTCAGTACCTCTGGGAGCCACAGCCAATCAGAGGGTGTTAACCTCAAATGATTCAAACATGAGTGGATCAAAACAAAAATTTTCTCTCTCTTGCTTTCACAAATCCAATTCAATATTGGTGGGAAAAAATGAGAAAAATGTTCTGCCTCAAGAAAATAGAGAAGACTACTGAAAGAACTATATAAAGATTGACTCTGGCTTGTTCAGAGGCAAACACAGTGTAGATTGAGTTTGAAAACTCTAATTGAGTTCAGCCAGATTAATGCAGCTCTCCAGTGACTAATTAAGCTGATATCTGTAGTGGTTTGCGTATTTGTTAATTCATCCCCTCAACAGGAACACATTTTTTCTTGTGTCGAGGCCCTTTCCAGTGCCACAACAGTCAATAAAAAGCTCACTAATGGATGACACATGTACCTGCAGTGTGTGTGTGTTAGACCAAAAGTCTCTCTTCTCTCCGTCTGTTTGCAAACACTAAGAGCAACAGCATGAGGTTTGTTTGTCTGATTACAACCTGACTGAGCTTCTCTTCATACGCAGTCGTCACTGCAGTGGACACAATAATGTAAAAGCTTTCTATCAATTTACTCATGCCATTTCAATTCTATAGTAACTAAGTCTGAAAAAACCCAGATACTTTTGTATTATGTTCACTAATTTCACTGATTGGGGAAAATATGAAGCTTTTGCAAGTAAACAGCAATTTTATTGTCAATTTGTGGACCAGAGAGTTTTATGAGACTTACAAGCAGATATTGTACAAGTCAAGTGCCTCTCTACATTGGAGAAATACACCACTTGAGTCCTTCTGTATGTTTAAAAGCTAGAGCAAGTCCCTTTAATCTTTGAAACCAGTACTTACTGTTTGGACTGTCCATCAAAGCTGGTCACAGAGTGCTTTTCGCCTTGAACACACTTACCCGTTGTCATTGGAAGTTTGTCCTCTGACCAAGGTTTAAATTAGTCTAAAAGTGTGTGTATATATGTGTGTGTTCATGTCATCATATCAAAACAAGAACTACACGTATGTGATATTTTCAGTGTGAAGAATGTTTCCATTATCTTTAGTCATACGGATATGTGTGCATGTGTGGATATGTGATTAAGAGAATGCATTTAAAAACATGTGAACGTATGTGCGTGTTTGTGTGTGTGTGTGTGTACATTTTTAAGTGGATTTTCAGTAAATGTATTCTTAAGTCTTGGCTGGCTGAAAGGATGATGACTGTAATCAAGCGAGCGCCTTTTCATCACACCAAGCTCAAATGCAACGATGACATTTCCAAAGGTGCATGCTAGATGGAATATTAAAACACAGTGTCACGCCAACTCTTTTAATGGCTTGTGTTTGTGCCTTAAAAGCCGCTTGACATTTCCTATCATGGTCCCTGTCGGTTTAGTTTGGCTTTCTGAAGTTTCGCTAAAGTTTAATCCATTGCTTTGGATATTTTCTTCACTTTCATGCTTGATGTGTGTTTGTTTCTTTTGTTTCTCTGTTTTGTCAGACACAGTGAGCTGGAAGATAGAGAGATTCTTCGATAGGTTTATAGGATAACCAAAATAAAGAGAGTAAAGATAAAATTAGAAATAGCAAGGGAAAAGAGGATTGGACATAAAAGGAGACAGAAGATTGTGTTTGCAGTAGGTAGGTCAACGTCTTTTCATTATTCTATCAGCTTCCTGACGGAAATGGAGCAGGACAGCCCCTCAAAATACCATTTGTACAAACACACACACTCATGCACAACATCATACCTGCCGACCTTATACCCTCGGGGGGTAGGAGCATATGCACCTGAAACAAAACAAAAAAAAAAAGACCTCCCTTGGGTTTTTCAGCTAGTGAGTAACCATCATGTCTTGTCACACCATACTTTCTTTCTTTCTTTCTTTCTTTCTTTCTTTCTTTCTTTCTTTCTTTCTTTCTTTCTTTCTTTCTTTCTTTCTTTTCTCTGCAGTAGCTGCAGCAGCTGTTGTTTCCCATCCTCTGTCCTCTGTTCTCATCTGGAAGCTCTTTTGCTTTTTGTTGGAAGGCTCATTCAGGCATCAGAGACGTGCCTGGAATTGATTGTCTGATTAATACAGGAGAGAAACACAATTAAAAATTGATTTGTGGCTCATTATTGACCAATGTGAATAATTAACCAAGGTCTCGTAGCCGTGGTGCACACAGGAGTGTGTGGTTGTGCACGGCTGTGCGTGTGTATGTGTGTGTGTGTGTGTGCATTCACACATTGCTGAGAGCATGTGGTGTTTTAGTGGCAGCCACTTGCAATAAAGCAACACACACACACACACACACACATCCGCTGCTGTAAATCTTTAGTGTTACATTAATTGCTTGCATGCGCACGCACGTGTGTGTGTGCATGTGTATAAACACTGAGAGAGTCTTAATTTTTTCACTGTTAATGAGTGTTGATTTTTCATTGACATTATTAGGTGCTCAAAAAGTTGATTGTTCTCTCTCAAAGCTGATGTAGCTTTGGGATAAAAGTTCACTTTTGTTAAAGTGTTAATGTCAAGTGGTAATTTAACACCATTATACTACACTGCCAGATGTTATTTAACAACACAAGCTTTTACACTTCCAGATTTTTTAAAATGATGTCTGGTTGAAGGCAAATATTCACAGGAAGAATAATTTGACCATTTAAGTCATTGCACACAATCCTGAGTGATCTCATTTTTGAAAACATGTGAAAAAGATGAATGAGTTGTTATGTAGCTGTGAAACTGAATGAAAAACACATACAAGAATGTTTTAATGGACTTTTAGCAGAGAGAAGAAAAGTTCACACACACACACACACACACACACACACACACACACACATATATAGTGTGAAAAAGTGTTTGCCCCCTTCCTGATTTCTCATTTTTTTGCATGTTTGTCACACTTAAATGTTTCAGATCATCAAACAAATTTAAATATTATTCAAAGACACCATAAGTAAACACAAAATGCAGTGTTTAAATGAAAGGTTTTTTTTTTTTTATTATTAACAGAGAAAAAAATCCAAACCTACATGGCCCTGTGTGAAAAAGTGATTGCCCCCCCATTAAAACATAACTTAACTGTGGTTTATCACACCTGAGTTCAATTTCTCTAGCCACATCCAGGCCTGATTACTGCCACACCTATTCTCAATCAAGAAATTACTTAAATAGGACCTGCCTGACAAAGTGAAGTAGACCAAAAGATCCTCAAAAGCTAGACATTATGCCGAAATCTAAAAAAATTCAGAAACAAATGAGAAAGAAAGTAATTGAGATCTATCAGTCGGGAAAAGATTATAAAGCCATTTCTAAAGCTTTGGGACTCCAGTGAACCTAAGTGAGAACGATTATCCACAAATGGGGAATACATGGAACAGTGGTGAACCTTCCCAGGAGTGGCCAGCCAACCAAAACCAAGACTAATACAAGAGGTCACAAAAGACCCCACAACAACATCCAAAGAACTGCAGGCCTCACTTGCCTCAGTTTAGGTAAAGACACTGGGCTAAAACGGCCTGCGTGGCAGAGTTCCAAGACAAAAACCACTGCTGAACAAAAAGAACATAAAGCCTCGCCGCAATTTTGCCAGAAAACATCTTGATCATCCCCAAGACCTTTGGGAAAATACTCTGTGGTCTGATGAGACAAAAGTTGAACTTTTTGGAAGGTGTGTGTCCCGTTACTTGTAGCATAAAAGCAACGCCACATTTCAGAAAAAGAACATCATGCCAACAGTAAAATATGGTGGTGGTAGTGTGATGGTCTGGGGCTGTTTTGCTGCTTCAGGACCTGGACTTGCTGTGATAAATGGAACCATAAATTCTGCCGTCTCCCAAAAAATCCTGAAGGAGACTGTCCGGCCATCTGTTCGTGACCTCAAGCTGAAACAAACTTGGGTTCTGCAGCAGAACAATGGTCCAAAACACACCAGCAAGACCTGAATCCTATTGAAATGCTGTGGCATGACCTTAAAAAGGCGGCTCATGCTCAAACCCTCCAATGTGGCTGAATTACAACAATTCTGCAAAGATGAGTGGGCCAAAATTCCTCCACAGTACTGTAAGAGACTCATTGCAAGTTATTGCAAATGCTTGATTGCTGTTGTTTACTGCTAAGGGTGGCCCAACCAGTTATTAGGTTTAGGGCGCAATCACTTTTTCACACAAGGCCACGTAGGTTTGGATTTTTTTTTCTCCCTTTAAAAACTGCATTTTGTGTTTACTTGTGTTGTCTTTGACTAACATTTACATTTGTTTGTTCTGAAACATTTAACTGTGACAAACTTTTTATATATATATATATATATATATATATATATATGAGAGAGAGAGACAGTATAGTAATGAAATGCCAGGTGACAATGAATACAATGAAACTGTTAAACTGGTCAGCCTTCAGACTGTATATGTTCATAAAGAAGTGTCACTAATTTCTGCAAAATGATTGAAATGTGTAGGTGTTCCATAGGTGTAGAAGCTTTAGAGCAGCACTTTTTAAACTTATTCCTGCAACGGCATGGTTGAAAAATTGAATTGCATTCACATTTATCCTTGTTATCACTTGTTACCAGAGTCAGCCGTGTCATAAAAAAGCCACATAAATTCGCTTTAATGCCAAGATGCGACTACAACTCATATTTTTATCTGATAAAATAGTCATTGTGGCAGAATAGGTGACGATAAGAGTAAAAAATAAATAAACATGATAGAGTACACAGTAGTACCTGACTAATCTCAGCTCAAAGTCTTTTGTGACCTGTGTAAAAATAAAATAATAAAAGTGTTGTTGCCATAGCTCCGCAAAACCGTTTCTCTACTGAAGTGTAAATTGCAGAAGAACAATGTGCACCACCATTAGTCAAGGTCATGGAAAATTAAAAAAAAAACAACAAAAACCTCTCTAACATGTTGGGTTTTTTGTCAGGACTGGCATTGGGTGTTGTCCACTGTGATAAAAGACACAGGATAAAACAATTAGTTGATGTGTCTGACGCCCATTTTCATTCTTGATGCCTGTTGTATATATTGTATCATATTGTCTGTCAGGCATGTTTTCTAAATACTGTGTAGAGGTACAGAGAGATTGAGAATGACTTTAAATATATTTCTTTACTGTTTATTTTGGTGTCGGAGATCAGCTAATAGTTGTTGATTTCTTTATTTTCATGAGATCAGCAATTATCTGTTATTTGTTATTTTGGCCTTTGCCCCTGTGATGTCTGGATTTGAGGTTATTTCAAACCTTGTTGTGTTAATGTGACATTATTAATAATACATTTAGTTTCTCTGTTATATAAAAGTATCTTTGTGTTCCTGCAGCTGCTTTGGACTTGAGGGATTTTTTATATTGTGCCTCGATCCCTCAAGACAGTCCAATAACATTACCCCTATGTCTGGTGACTCAGGCTGTTATTAGGCTTATATGGTGTGGTATGAACCGGACATAAGGTCAACAAAAGACTGTGACTTAATGGTGAAATGAAACCAAAATGAAACATGGTCTGTAGAGATGTCAGGGATTTCTGGTGAAGATAGCTTCCTGTAACCAGAAGAGCATAGTTCACCGTGTGTCCAAGTGAGACAGAAGCTCATGATGTGATCTGACGTGATCTTATGTGACATTGGTGAAATTAGCAAATGTCAAACCAGATCTGCTCAGAGTTTGGAAAGAAAGTTCCTTCATGTTGTCCCCCTCTAACTCTGTTTTAAACAAATCAGGACTTCATCCATCTATCTCACCTCACTGTCGCTTCTGACAATTTCCACATCCACCTCCTCACAATTACCTATCATTGTGTTGTCATTGCCTCCAACATCCTATTATGTACAAATGGAGGAGGGAGTTTGACAGTTTGTCAGGCCATGGTAGATAAGATGGCCATTTAGCAGGCGTTTGCTCTCCTATCGTCTGTCTAGATTTAATTATACTGTTAGCTCTCCTCCAAGGAAAGCTTTGAAGTCACTATGTCAGAAGAGCACAGAGACTAAATGTGATCTGTTACAGCTGCAAATGTTCGGTGTTGGAGCTTTAAGGAGATTTAGGATGGATTTCAATGTGCTGCAGCTTCGTTTTGATCATGGAATTAATAACGAAGCATATTTCATTATTGTGCAGAATTCAAAATGTCCTGTCATATTTATACCTTGATTTAATAAGAATGTGCCAAATTACAAGAGCAGCTCCGTCTGAGGGACTTGAAGATGAGCGCTGCAGCAGAGCCTGAATGCAGAATCCTCCATCAGGACAAGTACAGTCTGTAAAACATGCACTGCAGTCATAGCCAGAGGCAAAAAAGGGAAGAGTGACCCTTATAAAATGTAATGATACAATGTAAGCAGCAGTGTAGAGGTGTCATGTAATGAGCAAGGAGACAATCCTTCAAACCAGCGACCTGAGCTCTGGTATCCAGCTCTGCTAAAGAGTCCTTGAGCAAATGACTGAATTTCAAGTGAAAAAGAGATTTTTTTTTCCTGGAACGGGATCAATATGCATTATTATGTTTTGGGCAATCATTTTGATTACAGAAAGAACGATCACTTTTACAGGTACAGGCGGATCCGGTGCCTAATATTCTCATTTTAAAACTACAGTAGCTGTGACAGTGCTGAGAGCTGCAAGGGAAGTGGATGTAAATTCTGAAATTGAATTGTTCCCCTTTTAACAGCAAAGATCACACTTTGTGTACTTTTGGGTTGTTATCAGTTTCCTGTTGTTGCCCTTTCCCTCCTTCCTCTTCTTTTCTTGTATCTATTGTTTCATTAGAACCGATCTATTGTTGGGTTTGCTCTTTTGGGTCCAGCTCCTTTTTCTTTTCCCTATCAGTTGTTTGCCAGGTGGTGAGTCTGTGAAAGCTGTCTGATTTATAGCAGCGTAGAGAGCTTGGCTGGACAGGAGTACTCCACTGGGTATTCAGTAAATGCGTATGTTGTGGAGGAAAGTGTGCGATGGTATAAGAAACTTATTTTGGACCAACGGACATGTGTCAGTCTCATCACTCTTGGTTACTCTACCCCTCTGCCTATAAATCAGGTTTAAAGCAATTAGAGTTCAAATGTAATTACTTACAGTGAAAGCCATGTAGCTTAACACCTTATGTATAGCATAAACCTGTATTTATAGAATAAAGCAACAAAGGTGCTTCCCCGCTGAGTGAGAAGTTAACGTGACAAGCCAATGTTACGCTGAGGCAAATAACATTTTTTTTTTTTTTTTTTTTTTATAGAAGTCAGTAATATTCCTCACATTTTTTCCACCTTCCACCTGGTGTCAAATTCAAAATGTTTCCTGTCTCTCAATTTTTTGGTGTTATGATCCAACACAGGAGGCTGGTTTGGCCATTTTGTATCAGCGAAGAGAGAAAGGATTACTCACAAACAGCGACGGGTCACACGGGTCAGACAGTGTTGTTATGACTCTGGATTTGAACACTTCCAATATCCCTGATTGAAAATGCATATATATAATGCATATATATAATGCATATATATATATATATATATATATATGTGTGTGTGTGTGTGTGTGTGTTCACACTTAACCTTGCCTACTTCTTGATGTTTTTTTTTTGCCAACATCTGTTGATTTGGAGATTTGCTCAATCCTATCGTTTCACTATTTCAGGCCAAACATTTTCTCTTCGTCTTCTCCTTTCATTTTATTGCATCATATTTTTGGGAATTTCAGAAACGTGGGCTCCTCTGTATACTAATTGGGATACAAATACACAAGTGATGCCGGTCTGTCTACCTGCCTCGCTGTCTTTGCTGCCTGTCAGCCGTTCTGCCTGCAGTTCGCTCATTCCCCCTCTTTCTCTCTGTTTCCACCATTTTCTCACAGTGATATAAAGGAACCAAAAGGTGCTAGGTTGCTAAGGTAACCAGTCTTTCTATCATTCCAGGATCTATCACAAGTGTGTTCACCAAGCCAGTTTGAGGTTGAAATTGGAAGAAATAAGTTACACTCGTCTGGGTCTGATAGTGTAGGTTGTCTGGGTTTTTGTCTAGTGTGCTTCCTGTTTTATTTTGAAATGTCTGTGTCTATTCCCCACATCCTGTCAAGTTTCCTGACTGTGTGATTATGTCTCTGCCCTAATTGTTTTCACCTGTCTCCCTCCCCACGTATTTAAGTCGTGCTTCCCTGCCTGTCTGTTCAAGATCGTCTTGTCAGTGGTCCAACCATTTCCAGAGGATTTTCCCAGTGTATGACTTTTGCTTGTGTTCTTGGATTCTGAGTTTTTTGCCTAGAGATTTTGTATCTCTGCCTTATTTTTGGATTCTCTGTTTTCGACTAATTAAAAGACTCGTGAACTGATTTTCTACCTCACTCTGCATTTTTGAGTCCAGCCAGTCAGTGCGTGATTATACGATCTGGCCAGACATGGACTCAGCAGAGTTAGATCCTATACGTGCCGCCTTAAAGGCGCAACGAGAGCGTTTGCGCTACCAGGAAGAACAACTGGCCATGGTGCGCCATGAAGTGGTGGAAGCTGCTAAAAGCAGGGAAGCAGCCTGTGCCACTATGTCTGCTCAATTAAACTATGTAATCACCTGACTCCAGGGGCTTGAACCGACCGCAGCACCAAGCGCACCTGAGCATGGAGCGGCAACTGCAGCACCTCCTGAGAACCCTGCTCCACCTGCAGCTGCCACAGATTCCCCGCTTTGGCATCTGTCAAGCCCAGAGCGGTTCTCTGGTGAGTCTGGAGACCGTCCCCCTTTCCTGGCACAATGCGAGTTGAATTTCAAGCCTCTGTTTTCCCCTCGGACCGAGTCAAGATAGCTTATATTATCTCCCACCTTTCTGGCCATGCTAAGGCATGGGCCACAGCAGAGTGGAGCCGACGCTCTGCTGTTTGTAAACTCACTGCCCCTGTTTTTAGATACTTGTAAACATTTTTTCAGTCAGCCATCCCTGGTAGAGAGGCAGCTAAGGCCTTGGTGGCTTTAAATCAGGGCAGGAGGACAGTTCAAGACTACGTGATAGAATTTCACACACTAGTCTCTGACAGCGGATGGATGGCAGATTGCCACAGGACCCAGTTGTCTGAAGACCAGCATTGAACCCCAGCTCCATTGCATCGCCGGTTCTAGTCACCTACTCCACCTGAACCTCCTTCTGACAGGAACCAGTCTACAGAGATTCCAGAGGCCATGCAGCTGGGACCCTCATCTGTCGCCAGCTGAACATCAGCGCAGGTTCAACGAAGGCAGATGTATCTATTGTGGCCAGCTGGGTCATTTCATTACCTGCTGTCCAGTGAGGGGAGCAACCACCAGCAGATCAGCCAAGTCCTTGGTCAGTGTAACAAACTAAAAATCAAACCAAGAGACAATTGACACCTGTCACAGTCAGTTCAACTCTGTCTCCTTCAGGCATCCAGTGCTAGTAGACTTAGGAGCTGATGCGAATTTGAACTATGAATCAGCCAGATGCTTCAGCATATCCTTTGAGCCAATTCCCCAGCCCCTCTCAGCCACCACTCTGGATGGTTGGCTCATGTGCACTGTAATCCACCAAACCTCACTTGTGTTAGTTATGTTAGAGGATGGTCACACAAAGCAAATTACCTTTCCCCTGTACCACTCTGCTCATCACCCACTAATCCTAGGGTATCCTGGCTGATACTACATAACCCACATATGGACTGGTCAACGGGCAAAGTGCTGGCCTGGGGAAAGGGGTGACAGCAGAGGTGCTTTCCATTGACAGCCACACCCAGTCCCCGGAACCAGGTTTGCAGTTGAGTTCAGATACTGGTCATCCAGATCTCTCTGGTGTGGCTAAATGCTACCATGAGCTGAAGGAAGTATTTAGTAAGTCCAGAGCAACCGCTCTCCCCCCTGATAGGTCCTACAACTGCACTATAGACTTCTCCCAGGTGCCCCCTTTCCCAAGGGGTGGTTATATTCGCTGTCAGCTCCTGAGTACCAAGCTATGGAGGAATATATAAACAATGCTCTCAAGGCTGGTATTATCCAGTCTTCTTCATCACCAGTGGGGGCAGGATTCTTCTTTGTGGAAAACAAGTCCCTCCATCCTTGTATTGACTATACTGATTTAAATGACATCACAGTAAAGAACAGATATCCACTCCCCCTGATCTCCTCAGCTTTTGATCTGCTACAGGGGGCTAAAGTTTTTACTAAGCTTGACCTCTGCAATACCTATCATCTGGTGAGAATTAGGGAGGGAGATGAATGGAAAATGGCTTTCAACACCCCCATTGGACATAATGAATATTTAGTGATGCCTTTTGGTCTTACTAATGCGCTTGCTGTATTCCAAGCTCTTGTAAATGATGTCTTGAGGGATATGTTTAACAAGTCTGTTTTTGTCTACCTAGATGATATTTTGATCTCTTCTCCTGATCTGACCTCCCATGCACAAGCCGTGAGTAAGGTTCTCCACAGACTTTGAGAAAACCACCACAGTACTGTCTTTCTTGGGCTATGTAATTACCGAGACAGATTAAAATGGACCCAGAGAAGGTTAAGGAAGTGCTGGAGTGGTCTACTCCAGTCACATGTAAAGATGTTCAACGGTTCCTAGGGTTCACCAACTTTTACCTCAAGTTTTTTTTAAAGAATTTTAGCATTGTTGCTGCTCCTCCTCACTCTCTTACCTCTTCAAAGGTTCAGTTCTCCTGGTCACCTCAAGCAGATGCAGCTTTTCAGTGCCTGGAGCAAAGTTTTACCACAGCTCCTGTCCTGGTTCGCCTCTCCCGCCCTGGATTTATTGTGGAGTTGGATGCTACTGTCAAGGTCTGATAATGTAGGTTCTCTGGTTTTTGTCCTGTCTAGTGTGCTTCCTGTTTTATTTTGAAAAGTCTGCGTCTATTCCCAACATCATGTCATGTTTCTCAACTGTGTGATTATGTCTCTGCCCTAATTGTTTTCACCTGTCTCCCTCCCCATGTATTTAAGTTGTGCTTCCCTGTCTGTCTGTGCCAGATCGTCTTGTCAGTCCCCGTCAGTGGTCCAGCCATTTTTTTTTTTTTTCTGTTTTCGACCAATTAAAAGACTTGTGAACTGATTTTTCTACCTCGCTCTCACTCATTTTTGAGTCCAGCCAGTCAGTGCATGATAGTACTGGCAATAAATGATCCCTAAAAGAATTTTAAATCCAGAGGTTTACAACAGAGTAGAAACCAAGTGGTGATACATAAAATTCTTATAAATATTTTCCTCAGTCTAACATTGTTTTCATTGTTTCTGACACATTGATTCAGCTGAGTGTTGCTCGACAGTCAGTTATATTTTTGTTTTAATTCAATGTGATAGGGATAAGTGTGAAGTCCTGCTCTATGCTATCAAATTATAAAAAAAATGAATTATTATACTCATTTACCAATGGAACCTTTAGCTAACTTAACATAAAGTCTATAGCAGGAAACACATCTAGCATGACTTGCTCCAAAATTACTCGCCAGCATCTCTAAATCTCACAACAACCTTCTATGCCACTCAGCAGCCATTTTGGCAACATCCTCAGGCAGTTATTTCACACTATATCAAGCTCTGGCTCCTATTGAAATGGATGAGCAGAGAACCATAACAACAGTTTCAATGCTCACCAGCAAATAAATACCATAAACACATGTGTAGAATCACCAGGCAAATTTTTACTTTGCCCCAAAAGATGTTTCATACATGAGTGACTTTATCTCTTTGTTGGTTCAGCAGACAATTTCCCACTGCAGTGACAAGGGCAATTAGTCATTAAACAGCCATTTTTGTCATTACAGAGTCATCACACTCTATTCTATTTAGAATCATTTGTTGTTGTTGCTGTTTTGCTGTTTTTTTTGCCACTTTCCTTTAATGTTTCTGCTCTGACCACTAAGTGACCATTAGTAAAACATTTTGTCCACTCTTTGCACATTTTAGTAACTTCTCATTGAATGAAATGAACAACATACCAGGCGGGATTGAGCTGTTAACTCACTATCTACTACAGTTCAGCAATTAGCCGTGAGATTAGCCACCAAGCCTCTGGTCCTGTTTATTTCTATCACAGATGAGTGAATGTCAATTTGTGGTGTGACCACCGCTTAATGTTGAACATGTCTCTTGTGCTCAGCCCTAATTCAGGGACTGTATCAATTAGAGGAACACAAAGTCGGGTCTTTTAGATTCAGGCTGAACCTGAAGTCCCAAATGAGATGATCCACTTTCATATACAGTACACACACACACACACACACACACACACACACACACACACACACACACACCGTTTACACTCATTTGCATGCATTGCCTCTGACAGATTGAGTTCGACGTTTAAGAGAGAATGAAAAAAACCAGGAGAACATAAACATCAGCTGAAAAAGAAACACTCTAATCTAATGTACACTATTTCTGAAGTTCTACTGACACTTACAGTACGGTTCCGGGTCCACTTTTTAAAAAAAAAAAAAAAAAAAAAATACCCAGCAGGGACGTCACTAGGATTGAGAGATAGGGGGGCTTAGCCCCAGAGGTGTGTTTAGGAATAATGACAAATTTTCATAATAAGAGTTGTAATAACAACTTTTAGGCCTTTTATTGTTTATTTTTGACTCATTTTCTTGCTGCGTTGTGTTAAGTGCATGTCTGCACTAATTTCAAATTTTCAAATTTCATCAAAAAAAAAAAAAAAAAAAAAAAAAAATCACCTGAAATTATAGGGGGGCTAAAGCCTGCCTGAAATGGATCTAATGATGACCATGCTACCTAGAATGCCAAGCAGTGAAGGTCTGAGAGCTCTAGAGAAGCTACAGTGTGAATGGGAAGAGGACTGAGGCTCCATCCCAGCTACAGTGGACCAGAAAGAGAACCCAGTCCTTTTTTTCCACAGCCAAAACTGAGTTTGTTTTCTGTGGTTCCACTTTTAGGGGACTGAGTTTGGTTGGGACCAAGTGTGGAAACACCTTAAGAGTCCAGATCCGGACACAGGCTGACAAAGCAACTTCATGCACAGACACACTCTGGGGCAATGTCTGCCAATGGTTAGGAGTTAATCAACCTGTTAATTGCCCCTCTGTGACAGGCTGTTGTTGTTGTTGTTTTTTTTTTTATCCCTCTCTCTCTCTCTTTCCCTCATCCTCTTTTCTTCTCTTGCTGTGGTAAAAATCGGACCCAATCAGTCATTTGCAGAAGCAATTAACTGCAATTGGCCAGGGCTGGATGGGAATTGTGCTCCACCCCTGTGTGTCTATATATGTGTGTGTGTGTGTGTGTGTGTGTGTGTGTGTGTGTGTGTGAGTGAGCTCTGTGAGCTCTGGTGACTTTCCATGACTTATGATCTCTACAATCTTCATTTGGGGGAAAAGGCTTTGTGTGGGTTTTTGTTGACAAAGCGACTCTCAGGTCACAAAAGAATTTAAACTGCTGTATGCTGATTAGTATTATTATATTATTGTTGCTGCGTGTCTCCTCTAGTTTCTTTGAGTTCATTAAAAAAAAAAAAAAAAAAGGTTTTTCATTATTTCAGCTGACAATCTTACCTCAGTCATTGTGAAGCTTTTGTTAATATAACAAATACTATAAATCTCAGTTTTACCAGCATGTATTAAAAGAAAGTGCACTTGAGAGCAGGGAAAAATACACAAGAATAATTAGTTTCAGGTGTTACATTTAAAGGTCGAAGCCAAATACTGTATGTTCGTTCTCTGCTGATTATATTATGTTGCATTGGGTTTAAATTTGCTAGTAATTGCCTTCCAGGGTGATCTCTAGCCCATACCTCAGGGGGGGTGTACACTTGTCAGCTGTTGGTGTAGGCTAATGCCTTTTAAAAACAAATTAATTACTCAAAGTATTGAAGGTTAAGAACTGCTATGGGCACTTTGCCAAGATGGAAAATTGAAAATATTACGAAAAAAAGTTGAATTAAATTAGTGTTCTTCAATTTTCTTAATATCCGGTTTAATTTAAATTTAAAGTTATTGTTAAGAGTTGGTGAAACATGCCTACATACAGGCAGCTGAGGTTAGATGAGCATGTGTTGATAGATAAACAGGAGTCCTGAATGTTGTTGTTCATGTTGTCTTCTTTATGTTTGTGTGTTTGTTGTTTTCATGCTTTTTCTCCACTTTCCCTTTTGGTTCTTTGGCTCTATTTAGACAAGGTCATGAAGGAATCTGAAAAGCATGTTTCACTTCTCTTTTGTTGCCTGTTTGTTGAATATTGTCACATTGGCTGTGCATGGAGTTGACCCGAGGTTCTAGATAATGAAAGAGAATACATTTTTTATGATAGCTACACTGAATATATTACAGGAAGAAAAAAAAAGAGAGAAAGAGATTTGAACGATAGCCAGTTACTATTTTAGACTGCTGGAAAGCTCTTCAGGGAAGTGGATGGGAGTTTTTTGTGCTGATTCATGGTTTTGCACAAAAATACTGTAATGCGTATGGATATGAGCGTGTATGTGATTTACTCGTCTACTTTAATGTTACATCCTACTTTATGTGGGGATATGTGCATCCCTTACCGGTCATTGGGGATTCAAAACCGCTCTATTTTTGTGCCTCACATTTCTCATCAATATTTTACTTCCTCTCCTCTGTCTGTCCTCCCTCCCTCCCTCCTTTCCTCCCTCCCTCCCTCCCTCTCTTTCTTGGGCATCAGAATAAGGTTTTATCTATGCTTCACCACACACCATTGAAGGACTGGCTGGCTGGAATCCCGTTAGGATGATATGAGCAGCGCCTGGTGCTATAAAGAAAACGCTGCTGCCAGATGGTTGCAAACAATCCTTCTGCTATTTATTTTTAACCTTTATTTACCCACAGTAGATTGACAGAGTCCAACACATGCTTTCACAGTTCTCAGCCATTCACAGTTTTGTCCAGCACCGACAATCTCTTTGACACGGGGTCATTTAGCAAATCCATCTGAGTTGCGGCAGTCAAGGGCAGGTCAGTCGGTGATAGCAGTTAAATATAGTTTTGTCCAATTCTTCCACCAGGAATGTCAAATAATATCCCTCCTGCTGAGCCAGTTCTTGCTGCCCCATCAACACTAATGACACCACGCACACAGGAGGAGACAAAGTGGGAGTTAAAAGAGCACAGACCTCATGTAGAGCAACATAATAGTTGCATGCGCCCACCACACCCCACCCACTCCTGCTATACTGGTGAACAGGGGCAGATCCCACAATGAAGCTCTGAACGTTTAACCTTTGAATGAATGCATCTGCAGGTGGCACACTTTGAGCTCATGTCTCTGTTCTTGCGATGGCATATCCAGGCTGTGAGCAGGAGGAGCTTTGTTTTGAAGCGTTTTGTTTTACAGGTCTATCAGTTTCTTCTAATTTCCTTGGATGCTTCCACAAACTTTGTGATTTTAACACTAATTATAGATAAAACAATAGGGGCGTTTAAAAGATCTCCTCATTAATTTTGGTTTAATGCACAAATGCACACAATTTCAAAAAGATTCCTCTGTAAATCAATAACTGCTTTTGCTAGTATTACTACTAGTTTCAGAACTTTGTCTCTAATTTTTCATTAGTGAGGGACAAATGATATTAGTCTTAACAAATTTAATAAATATAAACTAAAGCCTTTTGGATCAATATATTTGATTAGATTTATTGATCCTAACTTAAGCCTTTCTCTTGGCTGCTATCTGATTGATTTGATCTATAAAGAGCTTATATGCTGCAAAATATTTATTCATAAGAATACATGTGACATTGTTGTAAAATTCATGTCCTCCATTCAGATTTTAAAACTTGGCCTTGCAGACTTCAAGGCTACACAATCCCTGGTTAAAATAGGGCTTGTTGGCTTTTGGCTTTTATTATTTTGCTTTTTCCAACATTGTTTTTTTTTTTTAATCTGCACTTTTTTCTCTCCATACATTATGTATTACAAGTAACGTCTCATCATTTTTGTATGTTGCTCTTTGGTCAAGCTGGTCAAGTGTCTCATCCACATTGCAATATACACTGAATGAAAATATAAACGCAACACTTTTGTTTTTGGATCTTGATATGCCACACCTGTAACACAGATGTGTGAACAATATTTGAGAGAAATAGGCCTTTTGTGTACATATGAACGCTTTAAATCCTTGAGTTCAGTCCATGAAAAAATGTGTTGCGTAAATTTCTGTTCAGTGTGTTTGTATGTGTATATGTGTATGTATATATATATATAGTGGGATAGTGGGTAGTGGTATGTGTATATATATATATATATATATATATATATAGTGGTATAAAGTGAAGTCTGGATTCTCTGCATTGACTCTGCATTGACTCTCTAGAAGACTGAAGAAAATTTGCACAAAGCTGCCTTACAGACTTCATGATTTGTGGATTCGGACAGCCCCAGGCACTCAGGGGAATGTGCCTTTTAAGTCTGCGAATCTTCAACAGTGGACGTCCAGACATTTGGATTCAGCCATAGTCTCTTCTGTGTGAAGAGTGAGTTGGATCTTTCATGATGCTCTCTTGCAGCACCTTTCATCGTAGATGTCTGTGAAGGCAGAAAGGATGGCCAAATGGTCAGTGGGGCCATTTGCAGACCACAAAGCTTGATCTCCTGTGGAGCACGGTGCCTGTTGAAGGCTCCTCAGTTTTAACATGTTTGAACCCTGAAGGAAAGCAGCCTGTGTATGAAGTATATCAAACTTTAAATGACAAAAACAGGTTGTGAGGATCATCACGTTTCCATTTGGTTCATTCATAGCTGCAGACGTGTCGTGACTTGCAGTATAATTTGTTGAAATAATGATATAAATGAATCATGATCCATGATTCATAAATCACTGCTTCAGGTTAGTGAATTGGATTGATTTGATCCAATTAATCAACTCAGTAAACTCAAAGACTTGGCAAAGTCCCTGCATAAAATATTGTTTACCACATGAATGTCCAAAATTAATTGTATCCCTGAATTATGAGACTAAATAGACTGTTTACTAGACTATATTGTAATAAATTTCAGCACCTTTGGTTGTCAGACTTTAGAGGGAACCTGTTGATGAAATGTTTTATTTCGTATTGCAATTATTTTTTTTAATTCCACAAACATTTCTAGTGATTTTTTTACCTCTTTCATTGTCATGTTGTGTCATGTGAAAAACGCCTCACATTTCGAGTCCTTCAGAAAAATTTGGCAAAATACCTGCTCATAGCTACCTACAGCAGGAAGCCAATTAACTATCATGCCACTTTTAAAAAGGTGGCTGTGCTCCAGCTATGCGTGCATCTGTGTTTGTGTTTTTCCCCTGTTTTGTGTATCAGAATAAAGGTGTGATTGTATAGGGCATTAGTCCCTTTTGCCTGCCTTTATTAGGCCACACATGAAGGGCTTTATTTCATCAGAGCTGACACCCTCCCTAGGACTCATTTCTTTTTGCAATTTTCTGCTCGGTTTCATGTTCCATTACTGGCAGATTATGCTTTTTCTCTGTCTTGCACATACACTCATTTATGGATGAGCTCACGCACAAACACATTTGCAGAACTTACACACACACACAGCTGTAGACGCATATTGTGAATGCTTATGATCCCGTGTACTGTTGTTACTGGACCACTGGTTGCTGAATGGTGAATGGAAAGAGCTTGCCTAAAGGAGAGGACAGTAGTTAAACCAGCACTGAATTGCTTTCTTTAGTATGAAAGTAAAATCAATTCCAAAGCCCATTACCTGTATGGATGATTTAAAGTCAGTCTGTGACAGGAAAGGTGAGTTTTTACTCCCTATTTCATCCTAAGACCTTTTTAGGTGTTTATTTTACGTGTGTGTGTAAGAGAAATTGGCAATACAGTATTATATTGACTCTTAAAGCAATCACCATTCATATGATTCTTTTAAAGGGGCACTCCACAGAGTCAACATTTGAAAGTCTTGTTACAAGAAATATATCTGTAAACACAGATGTATGAAGCTCATCACAATGATATTAAAAAACTGACATTTTTGATGACTGACTGACTAAGTCTTACATATTAGAGACTGGATAAAATCATTTATGGTCCCCAGATGAACAATGTATGACTTGGGTTGTCGACTGAATTTTTATTTAACGCTACCATTAGCTTTATATGTTTCAATGAAATATCTCAACAACCATTAGATTGATTGACTTTTCATTCAGTCTCTATTAGTTTAGTTCTAATCAGTGAATCTTTACCATGTTAGTTAAATTAAACCAAGATGGTAAACACAGTAAACATTTGTTCCTGCTGCATATTAACTCATTTAAATTCCTAATGTGAGCATGTTAAGGCTATAGTTGTCATTTTGCTCAAAGCACTTGTATCTTAGAGCAGCTTCACAAAGTCAGTTTGTTTCCCTCCATCTGCTTTTACACACTTTTACAATTTGATCATAAAACCTGAGCAATGCTGCAAATTTGGAAACAAAACAAAAATAAAAACTCTCATGACTAATGATGTATATGAAGCATGTAACTGGCTCTATTTAGAATCTTAAAACAGCAGCAGACCAAAACTTCCTCACTTTAACACCCAAATTAAGAATTAATACCTCATGTTTTCCACATCAGGTTTGACTGGTGCTTATTTTAACTACAGCATCTTGTTGCATCCTCTTCTCCTGCCATGGTATAATGGCATCCATCTGAAGAATTAGTGCCACCAACTGTTCTTGATGCAGCCAATTCTTATTATTCACATTGCAGTGGTGGATGGAACTGCTTGTTAATTTGGGTTAATTTGGTAAAATTTGAACCAAACTTGAGAAGCTCAGAGAACAATCACTGTAGACTCTTAAGAAGAAAAACAATGTTATATCCATGCATTTTTGCCTTTGATTTACATGAAAACTGAATCACTGAAAACAATTATTTCTGAAACCTCCAGTTGTGGAGATTTGGGATTCGTTTAAATGAAAACTTTTTGGAAAATGAGCTGGTATGAACGAGGCAAATATCCTTTTCTTTAAATACCCGACTATGTATAAAATAGCATTAATCTTTTATCTTTTATATATATATATATATATATATATATATATTTATGAAACCTAAATTCCACAGAACAGTTGAAATACGAATTGAAATACATCTTCCATTGGTAGGTATTGGTAGGTTTTCTTCTTTTGTTTCCTTATTGATTAACTATATATGATAATAGCTTGTAGGTGTAGCTGGAGCTGCCTTCTTTACTTTTACTTAATATGTAATCATACACTTTCCATAACAGTGTTTCCAAACAGTTTTATTCATCAAGCTTCTGTTTATCAGTATAACTGTGAAATCTAAAACAGCTCCCGACCTCTTCAAGTTGACTCTTCACCTGTATTATATAACTGTTTCCACTTACTGTTTATGAACAAATATATTCAATTACTTATCTTGTTGTACAAACAGTACTAAATTCAGTTCATTTTAAACTGAAAGAAAATTAAAATGAACGTAATAAGATGTTTATGCAGCTTTGCAGAGCGAGAGAGAGCAAGCGTCGGTTGTGATGTTATTCATTTCAGTGATACAGACATGAAAGAGGATAAAACAAAGCAGTCTGGTAAGATGCAACAACATTAGCAAATCCATTGCAATCCACCCCTTGCAATATGAGTCAATTATTGCCATGATTGTAGAATGTTCAGTTTGATAACATAGACTCTGATTTTTTTTATTGTGTTGTTTTTTTTCTGTATTTCTGTATATCAAAGTACTGTGTACAATGGCCCTGAGATAACAGGGCTGTTTTCATGCAGTAATCTTCATGCTAGAAGTACCAGACCGTGTTTACTTATAGCATTTTTATAATGGGTTGTACACCATAATCTAAATAACAGTGAAGAAAATATTTGAAATCGCTTTTCACCCAAGTCAAACTAAGTACTAAACCACTGGCTATAGTTGAAATGGTTTTATTCAGCCCAAAACCAATCTTGAGCAGCATACTGTGCATTTATTATAATCAGCAGATGTGACCACATTTGCCTGTATTCAAAAAGACCTTCATCTGTAAGTAATGTAGCAGTAATGTCCTGTTGTGGTGAGATGTGAATACATTATGTTACACCACTGCCTTCAGTAGCTGGCTTTATATGACTTTAAAGCAACAAATGCACAACTATATACAATCATTCTGATGGTACATGGACTTGTAATAGGGTGAATATTGCCAGTCTTATTTCTCCTCCACATCCCAAATGTTTCTCCTCGCTCTAGGTAGCTTTGTTTAATGGTTATGATTTTCTATGATAAAACTTTACAGCCCCATGTCAAACACCACCAGCTATGTGTTTGCAGCTAGATGCCAAAAGAAAAAGGTAGGAAGCGAGTCTGGTCTTGGAAAAATGGTTAGGACATTGACAACTGACTAATGGATATTGACAATTTTGTCACAATTTCTCTCAATCAGCGCAAATCTGCAGATTCAGCTATTCCAATATAATTTGGTTTGATTTACAGTTTACATGCCTTGACTATACCTACTTCAAAACTTCATTTTTTAAGTCACACTGGCAATGCAAAGTATACAAAATTAGATTATTTTTTTTTTAAGTGAAAAAGTTATTTTTATGTTGTGTATTTTAGTTTGTAACTATGCCTCTGTGGTTGCGGTTTTGCTACTCCAGATAACAGAGCCATAAACAGTGTCTTATTTGGAGCCGTTCAGACAAACTGAAGAGGAGACGGAGACAAAGAGAAAGCTGAGCCTTTTTTTTTTTTTTTTTCTTTCTTTTCTTTTTTTTGGTCCAGACACTGTTGAGATGGTGGGCGACAACAGATAACCCAACCAGGTCGCTGAGAGGTGACTGTGAGTGTGATAGACATTGTTGAAATGAGTGCGGAGAAATCAAAGGAGGAGACAAACAGAGAAGAAAAAAAAAGGAGGGCAATTTGAGTCCTTTGGTGATTTTATAAGATGCGTCACAAATTGTGTTTTTCTCAGCGGGGGAATGTGTCATCAGGGGAATTATAGGGGAGGAGACAATTGTAGTCTAAAATACTAACCACTTTTAAGCTGAATGTGTGTGTTTGAGTGTTTCTGTGAGTCAGACAGCATGTTTGTGTTGCAGACACATTATGGCAGGTGTGTGTGTGTGTGTATTATCATTCTTTTTGTGTTAAAGTAGTGCTCATTACCCTTTCTCAGGAAATTAGCGTGTGTGTGTGTGTGTGTATATGTTTGCGGCTGTTGCTCTACACTGAGCATTTCATTAAGCTCAGTTAAACATCATCAACACTTGAATGTTATTGTGTTATTGAGAAGCCACAATTCATACTCAACCTCTTCATTTGTAAACCTGCTGATACTCACTGATACACATGACTGACTTTCATAGTTGTTTATTATAGATGGTTATTTCACACTTCCATGTTTATCATTTATGATGAAGGACATCCCTCTTTACTTTTAATTGAAGCAGCAATAGACTATTTATTTTTATTTTTATTTTTGCTTTAAATTGGCATTTTGAGGTAAACGAACTCCTAACCCTAACACAATGTAACGACTATTGGGTAATGACACCATCTGCAACAGAGCTTTTATTTCTCTCAGTAACCATCAGTAGCTGCCTGGAGAAAGGCAGTGGGAACGGCAGACGGTGTAACAACCAGAGAAACTGTGTAAACTTTATCCAGCGATAGAACAAAAAAAAAAAAGCCCAGTTGTCAGAAGAAGCAATGAAGTTGAAGAGGGAGAGCGGTAGAAAATGAGATATCTGATAACCATCATGGAGAGAGCTCCAGGACTTGAAAAGATTGATATTAGATTTGTAAATAAGAAAACCAACCTGCTTATTAATACAGTTACAGTGCTAAAACTTTGTTATTACTTCATATAAATTCATGACAATTTCACTTTACCTCAGGCAAAAATGCTTCTTTCTTCTCTCCTATTTCAAAATCGGTGTTAATTGTTGTGTTGTTTTATCTTGACGAAAGCGTGAGCGTGTATCTAATTCTGCACCAAGGATGTAAAACCCATCATTAGTAATGATTTCAGATATTTAACTCTACAGCCAAACGGTTCCCAATTGAGGTTATTAACTATCAGTACTCACTCATTCACTCGCTCAGTCAACACGTGTGACTATAAAACAATGTTTTTTTATAGCTTAAAGGTGTAAATGTAGTCTTTACTACAATATCTACACATTTGAACAGGTGGTATATAGCTACTATATTAGTAGCTTCATACAGGAGTGACCATCACTGGGTTAACAAAGCTGCCTGGTGACATGACACTTTGTTTCACAACAAACATAATGATGCAGTGTCTCTATGAACTCCCACCCAACTCCCTGTTGTTGCAACCTGTTGGAATGCGCTCATCATTTCATAATATTAAAACAGTTGAAAGTGTGAAATGTACCTTTATAACATTTGTTGTCGAGATGTGAAATAAGCAGCAGTGTTATGTTTTTCTTTTTGTGTGTGAGATGACTGCTGCTCGTGCCCCTGCACAGACTCATGTCCCCGCAGTCTTCTTTCTTTTTGCCTTTAAATGTAAATATGACATTTAGGTTATGTGTGGCTTCTGTTTTATTCATGCTTGATGAGATAGTAGCCAAACAACCAGGCTTGGTTAAGGTCGATGTGTGGAAACCTCGGTTCTAGTGAAGTTGAGAGTATTTGTAAAGCTGATCTGGTGAATCTAACTCCACCCATAAACATGCTACATTAACAAAAAGCTACCATAAGGCCCTCATGATTTCAGTTAATACTTTATATTCTCAAACACATTTTCAATTAATGTTGTAATCCAGTCTTGTGTTCGCCCATTTTTGCTCAGCTTCATTGTATATGTCATTGTTATATTTCATTAGCGGTAAAAAGAAAAAACTAAGCCATCTAATCATTTAACCAGAAAATGAAAGAAGCAGAATTCTTCCTTGTTCTCAGCCACTTCAGAAAAATGACTCTAACTTTGTATTTGAATCCATCTTGTTAAAAACCTTATTAATTAATATACGGCGCTGTGCATTTGGTGGCATTCACAGCGTTAAATGGTGGTTAGTTCAAATTAGTGTTACGATTACAACAATCTTTTAGTAAATCCATTATAGATGATGTGAATAAATATTGAGTTCCACTGTGCATCGTCAAGAAGCTTATAAATATTTCAATAATATTATTTTTACTGCTCAACCCTATCATATTAATTTTGCTGTATTTGAGCTTAAACTGAACTGCAGTGCTGAATTTTCAAACACACAGTGTGATTCTGGATGAGCTTCATGCCTATTCACCATCCTGTCACCACTTAAACAGCCTTAGCAGGACACGTACTGACTGTCAAATGACCACATGCTTGTTTTGTCAAGTTCTCTTCCACAGCCAGAGAGAGAGAAAGACGGAAAAAAAGAAATTACCACTGTCCTCATATGAACTTGTGCAGTGTGAAAGTTAAAGACAGAAACAAAAGGATCTTGGTTCAAACTCCTCCAGTGAAAGTGAAATCTCTGAGGGCATTATTCAACAGTGTGCAACTGTAAAAGATGCGAGCAAAATTTTTGTGTGCAAAGAGTAACTCTGTGAGGTGGTAAAATATGAACCTTTAACTGAGAAAACACTCGGGAGTATAAGGGGAGCATATACAGTATAATGACAAAATGTTAAGAGAATGACATTTAGCGGTGGGTTGTTCAGAGCAGGTCAGCCAGGGAGGTTGTGAAATGCTCATAATGACATTTACAATAACCTTTTCCTGTGACTTTTTAAGAAGGGTTAAAACCATAGAGACGGAAAGATGGGGCAGTGTTAGGTCTTTCCCATTAATCAAACTGTGATTGCGCCCTGCCACAGCCTGAGGGCAATTCCTCTTTTCACAAAGTGAGGGCGAGGAAGAGGGGCCACATAGGTTTAACAGTCAGGGCTGCAGGGTGGACCGCTGGTTACGATATGTCCTTTAACCAGCGAGTATTAGAGAGTCTCTGGACCAGGCGAAAGATGCTACTGCTATTTCTCACCTCCGCAGGGGAGCAAAAGCAGCTCATTATCATTAATAAAATGAATTCAAACTACATGCTCTTGTTAAGAATGTTTTCATGAAAGTTCTGGTTGCATGAATGTTTTATCATCGCCAAATTGCTCATTATTATGTAGAAATGTGTCTTTGAAACCGTGGCTATCCACATTAATTATGGAAAAAAGCAGCTAAATGGAGCTGATTTAAGGGAAATGGAGGTGCTTTGTAAAACACTGATTATGAAAGACCTTACAGCAAATGTGATGGGACATTAACAAAGTGTTTGTGAATGAAACCCACTGCTGTCAGAGGAACAGGAAATGACTTACACGGTCAGAACCTTTCATTTTAATTCTTGTCCAAATTAGATTTCACCTCACAAATGTCATCCTCAAAATATCCCGATCCCTTGATGTCTGACTCTTTCATTTCCTCCTAAAGCAATCAAATATATTCTTCTCTTGGTGCTGAGTGTAAATTTAAAAAGGTAATATTTGCAAAGGTGCAAAACCAAAAATGAATGAAAGATACTCCTCAAAACATTTTCTGAAGTGCTTACTGACACTGTGCTGCTGACATTTAGCAGTCAGTGTCTCCTGACGGAGGCAGAGAGGCACTGAGGACAGAGCGGTGCAGCTGTGGCAGAGCACATATCCTGAGGCACTTCAGTCCCTAAACTCACTGAAGCACAGACGAATACTGGAACACCTGCCCTTAGAATAGAAAGTTTATGGGCTGTAGGAAATGCTACCGTTGGGTGTTATCACCTGAAAGTGCTTTTTTGCCGTTGACCTTTAGAATTTACCGAAACACATTGCGATAGAAAAAACTTAAACTCCATTTCCTGTGTGAATTTGTGGTTTAACAGTTGATTCAAACAACAGAAAAGGCAAATACCTTAAACATAATTGAGTGTAACCTGATGAACAAGTTGGTGAAAAGAAACTAAGTATATTTACTCAAGTACTTGGGTATACTTTACTACACTGTGCTTCTAATTTCTGCTACTGTATATGCTTAATTTTAAAAGGAAATATCTTAATTATATGTTTTACTCTATTACATTTATGCAACATTAGTAGGTACAAGTTACTTGTCTAACTCAACTGTTTAAAGGTATCAGTAAACCAGTTATATTAACTGAAAGGGAGCACTTGTAATGATTAGTACTTTTACTTTTGATACTTCATATATATATATATATATATATATATATATATATATATTTTAGTAGCTGAGACTTCTGTACTTTTACTTAAAGGTTTTGAATGCAGAACCTTTGCTCATAATATATTTCAAAAATGTTGTACTGCTGCATTTACACCCAATCAAAACAGAAAAAGAGAGACAGAAAATCATGGGAAATAAATTTGAGTTGAGCAAACAGCTTTTGACACACACCTCATTTAATCTACAAGAGCCCAGGTGCAGACACAGTAGCTTGTTTGAACAGAGGCGTTTATTTGCATGTCAGTTAGTCCACCTGTTGTACTTAAAGCTGGGCGGGGATATTTGTATTCAGGTTTCCAGTAGTAACAGTTTCTTGTATTGTTCAGTAGTGGAGGTATAATGAATAGCTGGTGTAATTTTTAGTGCAGGAATATCTTTATGCTCCATTCAAACACAAATACTAAAAGTATGATTACAAGTCTCAACAGAGCACGGTTTGCTCCTGTTGCTTACAGTTGTCCCTTGAAAAATGAGTCCTTACTAACCACATTAATCAACACAAACAAACAGGTTAAGTAAGTTTGTCTGGTCGAAATGTATTCCTGTCATAACCTAAAACAAAAACCTCTGTTGATGTAACGTCTGGTTCATCTGTCTTTGTCAATTATCGATGGCCACTTGGTGATGTCATTTAAAGAAATATAATTTTACATTTTGGAAAAAAGTCAAAAACTCTTTTTGCTTTCTTGCTAAAATTTAAGCAATACAATCTAAAATCAAGACAAAAAACACTTTCAAATTTCAGTACCTTTGTTGTGGCTCTCAGCCCAAAGTCCATTAGATTTAAATCTTGTAAAATCAGGTCACAGATATTTGCTTGTTGCTTTTATTTCGTCTTCTTCTTCTTTTTTTTTTTTTTTAAAAAAAAAAAAGCTACACAATTTTCTAAAACAGCTGAGCACGGTAGTTTTTTTTCTTTCAGACTTTATGCAAACGGGTAAAAATGTGCTTTTGTTGTGAACTAATTTCAGCGGTGGATTTAGTGGTCTGGGGAATATTTACAACAGCAGCAGAGTGTATGTGGAATTGACTTCTATAAACTACAGTGCCATCATTCGTTGTAATAAGGTAACTTGTCACCCAGTGAAACAGTGTGTCTCACTGATGTGTTTTTAATTGTTTTTGTTCAACAGTATAATTTGTATGGCACAGAATACGCTGTAATCAGCATTCTTGAAAACAAGATGAATTTGTTAGAAGTTCTGATCGTTCCGCTGGAGTTATACTTTAAGACAATGGTTTGCAAGAAGTTGGCTAAAATAGTGATTCCTTCTAAGTCTGATAGCCATTGTAAATTGTAAAGCTCCACTCTCCAAGCAGAAACAGCTCACAGACTTTTTCATGTTTCCACCAACCTATTACAGGTTTAATCAGTCCTGGGCAAAGACGATGCTTTGAGGGCACTGATAAGCAGGTCTACTTGGCTGTGTAATTCACATTACAAATGTGTTGCGGCGTGTAATCAGTTTTAAATGTCAGTATGTAGGTACAAGAAACACAGAAATACTGCATGTGATGTATGTATACATTTAACAGCAGATGTTTTTTTTTTTTTAGCGGAAACAATTGTTACTATTGGTTTAACAGCATGTAGCCCATTTACCACTGCCTCATTTCCATCATCAGCTGCGTGTAGTGGTTGTTGTTGTTGAATATAGCACCCATCCTTAAGAACGGCGGAGGAGGGAAAACAAGACATTCACGTCCACAGGGAGTCCAGGCCAGTGTAGATTAGAGGGAGATCCTCTTAAAGGCATCGTACAGACAGGATATTCTGTCTTGTTCACTCCTCCCCAGAACATCTCCTTTGAGACCTCTGATTTAGCTGGCAGCAGGCTAGCTGCGATCTGCTTTGTCCAGATGCGCACACACATATGCACACGCGCAAGCACACACACGCTGACAAACCCCACTGTGAATTGAATACATCCATGCCACTGCACAAAGGAACAATAGCAGGTCCCCACTGAGTCAGTGTGTGTGTGTGTGTGTGTGTGTGAGGGAATGAAAGACAGAGAAAGATTTGGTTTTCATATGTTTGTCTTACATGAGTAACTATTAAGGCTAATAACAAGATTTGAGCTGTGGAGAGTTTACACACACACACACACAAACGCATTCAGACACAACACCTCAGTGGATATACAGTACGACGGATGCTGTAGTTTCCCTAGTAACAGCATTTACTTTCACACTGTTGCTGATGGATACAAAGATTCAGACCTTCATAAATATACATGCACAGAGCATATGGCCGATACACACATACACAGAAACACACACACACACACACAGTTGCCTTAGCACACACAAACAACCTGAGACTCACAGGTTCGGTAGTAAAGCCCCACACTTTCACCCACTCTCATACTCATACATGTGCCATATGTGGTATATGGAGCCATAACTTGCATACACATAAAGTGTCATAGCAGATGGCAGCATCCTCTCCTCGAGCTAACAATGTGGTCTGGGTCTGCGTTATTTGCCTGGAGCACTCCATCTCTCTCCCTCCTTCTCTCTCTCTCTCTCTCTCTCTCTCTCTCTCTCTCTCTCACACACACACACACACACACACACACACACACTCACTTACCAGTAAATCTTTCTCCGAGGCCTATTAGACCAGACCACAGACCACAAACACACTTACAAACTCTTACACCAGCTGCCCCAGTACCCTGATTTTTCAAATTCACAAGGGATGTCTGACACACACACACATTCACACACACACACACACACACACACACACACACACACATTCACCCACCTGGGGCAACTTCAATTTAACATTGCGTCTGTTCTCAATGTACCGAACAGACAGAACAGTCATTAGTGGGTAAAACAGAAGAAAATAGATGTTTAGCCGTATCAGTCTGTGGCACATCTTTCCTTTGTCTTTGCCATTTATACAATAAACTGACTTTGATGTCACTACACTGTGGTTTTTGCAATGAATAGTAACACTGATTTTTTTTTGTTTTAATTTTGGCTTTGGTAAAACAGTGAGAGGTAGACTAAAGCAATACAGAGCAATAGTGAAGAAATACTGGTCAATGAGGGGGGGTTGTAGGAGGAAACAAGAGAGGGAATGTGTCAATATATTCACAGCAAAGCCAATAGACTTAAGTATTTGGGTCAATAGATAGAGAAAAAAACTTCTCAAGGCACATTTACAAGATTCATAGCCTTATTAGTCTGTATTTTGACATGAGAAATCTCTCAGGACTGAGATTGTAACATCTGCACGATCACAAAACCACACACAAGTGCATAAATGGACAGGTGTCTTGTTTC
This sequence comes from Polydactylus sextarius, assembly GCA_016801845.1. Classification (NCBI taxonomy): domain Eukaryota; kingdom Metazoa; phylum Chordata; class Actinopteri; family Polynemidae; genus Polydactylus; species Polydactylus sextarius. Next base: position 5,793,010 of record CM028918.1, read on the forward strand.
TGATTGAGCTTCTCAGCGCAACGAACATCACACTAAACTGATACAGTCCCAGAAGAAGCAGACATTCACATGGCAAATCCCAGCATGCACACTGACTTCCCAGCATGCACACAGACACAAACTCTTTGTCTCCACTCCAGTTGGATTTAACCAAACCTACTACAGCTCCCTTGTTTTTGGATCAGACACAGGCTAAAATCAGTTGCACTAACAGGTGAAGACACAGTTGGACAAACTATATTTTGGCAAGATGGTATTTAGATAACCACACCAACCACTTGCTTATGTATACAATCAAAAATGAATCACAGGTGCATCAAGCAGGCAGCCTGAACAAAGACAAATATTACAGCTCTCTAATTTTTTCAGACTCAATCAAGCAAAGGTAAGGAGATAAGCAAAGGTAGATGGATGTCTTTTACACAAGTGAGGTGATTGATCCCACCTTTCGCTGATATTACAGCAGATCACAAGGCGCCGTCTGACTCTCAGAGCAGCAGAGACGCAACATTAATTCAGAGATAAAGGCGCTGCAGACTGTTACAACTCAGGTCCCATAATAACACAAGGTGTTCCTTCATGATAAGCATTACATGGAGGGCACTCTTGTTCAGGATGCAGATGTAAAATATGAGCTAAGGAGCCAGAATAACTTGAGCAGTGCTGTCGTGAACAATGAAAAACTCATAATCAAGCATAAATCAACACGCCCATGACAAAAAACCCACACAGAGAAATACAGCCTGTGGCCAAAACCTCTATGTTCCCTTTGACTCTCTACAGCTGCCTGTATACTGTAGCTCCCTGAGCCTGTATGGATTTTTCATAAAGCCTTTATGGGTTTGATGCAGATGACCATTTTACTGGCTCCAAGTACTGTGGAGATATATGAAGCCTATTTGGCCAGAGGCAGGTCAGGAGGCACCAGAACATCAATAATTAATACATTCCCTGCATGTGTGTGTGTGTGTGTGTGTGTGTGTAGAGAGTGAGAGTAGTGTGACCAGAACAACACCTGCTTAGACCAAGTGATTGTTTTCATATTTCAACCTCCATTTATTTTTGAACCAAAAAAAGAGATCAGGGTTAAATTCACTAAACTTAAATACAAAAATAAGGGACTCAAATTGAAATCAATATATGAATACAATTTACACATACATCCAGTGCTTAGATCAGGATGACAGCATTGTGAAAATGACAATACTCTTTATATGGCAAAAGGGGAGCTTGAACAAGCCAAAAATGCTTTGTTTAGGCAACTGCGTAGCCATCTGGGACTGTCAGAGGTCTATGAGTTAGTGGCTTGGATCTGTGTTTATGGTCAGTCCCGGTTTTTAAAGCTAACAGTAAAAAAATAGAAGGGGGGGCTTTTCGAGAGCCACCCCCAGATCCTATCTTTCATCTTTCCCTCCCATCTCTTCCCTCTCCCGGTCTCACCGTCTGGTCTGCCGCAGCAGGCGCCCTATGCAGAAGAAGGGGCCAGTTCCATTTTCCCGAGAAATTAAACAGAAAACCAAACTGAGCCGTGTGCGCTATGTGTGGGTTGTAAAGGTGATTTCGCTGTTCAGGACAATGGGGTTAATAGAAATCGTGTGTCCCACTCAGCACGAATTCTTATCTGAAGGGGCGTTGTCTGTTTATATGGCCGCGCTCTCAGTTTTCATCACTCTGCAATTTGTGATGGAAATTCCACAGAGCGCCTGTGATCCAGACGCACGGGTCCATCCGTGACAAACAGTCCAAAAACAAGAAAGAAAGAAAAAAAAACCAACAGGTCCTTGCATCGTGTGTACGTCTGTGTGCTTGTGTGCGTGTGTGCGGGTACGTTAGTGTGTGTGCGCAAAACTGTGCGTCCGTGCGCGTTGGCGAGAGGAGGCAGCTGAGGGGGGAGAGAGAGAAGGAGGTGGAGGAGAGGATATCAAACGGAATCCCTGATCACTCCTTGCCCCCGTTAACCAAAGACAGCTCTTTGAGAATTCCACTGGCGTCCACTCGCCTCCTCTCCCGGATCATGTCCTCCAGGCTGCGAAACACCAGAGTGTGCACCCCGCTGCCGGACAGATGCACTTTGAGGAAGTACTGCTGCTCCGCCGAGTGCGCCTCTCCTCCGGCTTTGAACTCCCGTTTCCCAAAGCGACACCAGGCTGCGAAACTTTCCGAGTTGGTCCAGCATATCTCCTCGCTGCTCAGGCCCAAGTGTCCCACTGCGTTCTGCATCACCAGGTCAGGAGGAAGCGGCCGGTACCGGTACCGATTGTTGACTATCCTCCCGTGACGACCGTTACTGATCTCAAGCAGGCTGTCTTTGCGGATCTCGCCCTTGTGCAGATGAATGACCTGGTCGTCCTGCTCATAGATGGCCCAGTGGGGGGCTTGCGCGGTCGCCACCAGCTCCAGCAGGTCCCCCGGTTTGCACATAGTCAGCAAAGTTTTGGCCGAGTACACATTCAAGTCCTCGTTCTCCCGCAGCTTGGAGAAGATGCATTCCTGGGAGCAGAACGCGGAGTACTCCACCTCGCTGACCGAAAAGGGTTCCTCCTCGGCCGGGCTGTGGTCCTTGGTGAAGCCGCAGTCAGACGGAGTGCGGTCGTCCACCTCCTCCTCTTCGTCAGAGAAGAAATAGGCGACGCCGACCCGCAGCTCGTCCTTCTCTAGCCCGGACGGATCCCCCGTGGGCAGCTCGCTGTAGTTGAGGTGGGTGATCCGATCCAGTTGATTTCCCATCAATGACCTGACAAGGCAGAGGCATGGACTGCGGTGTCTGAAAGGGACAGGGAGAGTGGGTGAGAGATGAAGACAGATACAGGCAGGGTGTCAGTAGAGTAAAATGCAGCGGCAAGCAAGTAATATTTTTACTTTCACACATTATGCATAAGCGCCTGGCTGCGTTTAAATCCCTCTGGTCAATTGATCATTGGTCAAAGAGGGGAGGCTGAGAAAGCACTCAGTACTTCTCGGCAGCCACCTAGCAAGAGCTCTGTGGTGTTATTGAGCAGAGTACAAAGTACACTAACACAATCAATGATCCACTGCCCCTTGCTCTCTTCACACTCATTAGTCAATCATTAATTCCAACGGAATGTAGAAAGCGTGTATTGGTCCCATGCAAGGCGAAGAAACGAGGAAAAAGAGAAGAAAATAAAGTGAGGACAGAAGCTGCTGCGTAAAAAGAGAAGAAGCCACTGTCGTGACTTTACGCACGGCGCAAAATTAAAAGCAACCAGGAGGAAAGCGGGTACCTGTGCGCTCCCCGGGCAAATGGTTAAAAATCCTTATGTTCCATTAGAGCAGAGAGCTGCACGGTGCCCTGCTCTCCTTCTCTCTTTTCTGTTTCTTCTTCCCTCTTTCTTCTCTTTTCACACTTGTGTCTCACTCTTCCAGCACCGTGCACCGGGGCGCTCCGGCTGTCGTGCGCGCTAGTACTTCACCTCTTCCAGAGCCAGCTCCTTTTAAGTACAGAGTGGGGGAGCACCGCCTTCCCCGGCGAGTTCCGCCTACAGAGGGTTTTACTGGAGCTCAATCCCCGGGTCCATTAACGCGCAGCCAATTAAAACGAGTGAGGAATGTGCCAGTCTTTCACACGAGCCAATCGGGTGCGAGCAGGGCGGCTAGCACCGATAGGCGGCTGTTACCGTGGCATGGTTTTTGTTGTCAGAGAGCTGTGGAATTCTCTACATGATCGGTGGAGTCTGTATAGGCAAGTTCAAGGCGACAGTCAGTAGCAGTGATAAGAACCTGCATATCTGAGGAGAAGCTTGTGAGAGAAGCTGGATTATTTATTACCATAAACATGTGTACTATATATAAAAAAACACCTCAGAAAAACAGCCTTATCACGTGCATTCTGTTGCTGCATGACAAGACAAATGTGTCCTCACCTTTGTGGAGACACGACTGGCTTGAATCCTTCACTTCTCATGTGTAACTTATTGTAAATTATTTCCACATGCTCCACTTGCTTCACTACAACCACTGCATCACTTATTCCTCCATATCTGTCACTGTGTGTGTGTGTGTGTGTGTGTGTGTGTGTGTGTGTGTGTGTGTGTGTGCGTGTGTGGTAGAGAGAGAGGGGAGGGGCTGGAGGCAGGTGTGTGTTTTTGTGCAAGGTAGGAACAAAAGAAAGGCTTCTACAGGGAGATTAATACAAACTCGATCATATTTTACTTTGCATCGATGTTGTGTCTAGGAGCAAAATATGACTGAAATGAAATGCATATCGAATTTCAGCCAGTGACTCACTTTTGCATGCATAATGTATTGTATACCTGCATACTGTGTTTGCAAGATAAATGTGAGTACACTTATGTCATCCACTCTTCACAGGCACATCTCTCTTTTCATCACCACTGCCCCAGAGCAGATAGCCATCTTACCGTTTATATCAGCTCCCTCCACTGCTCTCACTCTCTGTGAAGGGACTGTTTTGTCTGCTTACCTGCTCACTGGAAATCTGTTCATTTTTTCTTTCTTTCTCCCAACCCCCCCCACCCGCCCTCCCCCGTCTGACAGCATCCAGAGAGCTCCTAAGAGTATCTCTCTTTTTCCTCTCCCAGACGGTTGGAGATAGCAGCTCTCCAGTTGCTGACAGAGAACAGTTCCCGGTCTTTGTTTTCATTGGTGACTGACAGAGCGGATGGTGGCTTTTTTTTCCCTTCAGTAGGTGAGATATGATTGTGCAGATTTAACACCATCTTCTACCTACTCACACACACACACAAGTGAAAGACAAACACAAATAAGTCATCCATGCAGCTATGGGTATGTCCTTCTGTGTTGTTTACACTTATCGGAGAGCAGGTGTGCTTGTATCTGACCAATTGCCTAATATATGTGTGGAGCTGTGTATGATGTAGTGTTCTCCCTTGTGTGTGTAGTTAAAGAAAGAGGCTATCCATCTATCCAACTATCTATCTATCTATCTATCTATCTATCTATCTATCTATCTATCTATCTATCTATCTATCTATCTATCTATCTATCTATCTATCTATCTATCTACACACACACACACACACACACACACACACACACACACACACACACACACACTAGTATATTAGCCTACACGCACACATACACACATATACAAGGTGTCTTGGGACTTCTGGCCGCTGCTCCTTCGAGTATGTGGTCCTGCCACGTATAATCCGCAATGAGCAGAAATGAGTTTCCTTTGTAGATGTGACTTTTCTTGGACACACAGACACTGTATATACTGTACTCACTCTCCCTTGCTTTTCTTTCTCCCTCCTCGCTCTCTCTCTTTTACACACACACACACACACACACACACACACACACACACACACACCTAATCATATATGCAGTTGGTGTAATAATAAGGCAACGTGCAGACAGTACTGGAATAACTACTGAGACAGGGTGATATTTCACAACCCCAATAATTGGATATGTCTTTAGTCCCTAATTACTAACTAAATCATATACAGTGCAGCGCCTCAGCATGCAGATAAAACAGGCCGACACATACACATTTATCTGTCCACACATTTATAGAGAAATGTATCAGTGTGTCTCTCTGTTTCAAAAAAACTGACTCATTTGTGAACATGTGCACAGCTTCCTCTTCACCTCTTCATCTATCTGTTGTGTCCAGCAGTGTAGTGTATGTTGTACACCTGCATGCAGGCACACTAAGTTGCCGACCATAGTTTTATGGAGTGCGAGAGTGGGAGAGCTTTACTGTACATTTGTAATATAAAGGGTGGGTCTTTTGAGAGTTAAAAGCTCTACATCAAGCCATAAACCCTCGAGGTGTGTGTGTGTGAGTGTGTGCGTCTATGTAGAGTTTCCAGAGTGGGTTATAGAAGAAAAAAAGTGAGGATAGATTATCTGCTGTATGCATATACCTGCTTTTTGAGCGCTAGAGCTGATGTCAGCACACAGAAAAAATGTGATGTCAATATTTTAAAGACCTGCCTCACCTGCGTGCAGCATATCATTCAGTATGTGGGTGGTATTTTAGCATTTTAGCATCATGTAAATCACCCAAATTGCATATAAGTCTCCCTTTTCTTCTTTTTCTTGCTTGTTTAAAAAAAGAAAAAAAGAAAAAAAAAGATCTCTAAGGTAGCAGTTATATAATGTAAGTTTTTTTTTTTTTTTTTTTTTTTTTTTTTGTGACACTCTATTGATCCCTGCGGGAAAAGAAATAATCTTTTTGCTTGTGCCTTTTCAGGGAGGTCAGAGAGCACGGTCAGCTGCAGAGCAGTTTCAGGCAAGAACTGCGAAGTGCTATCAACCATGCACAGCTCCAGTCTGAGTCAGTGGCCTGTTGTAAAACACACAAAATTGGTTGAGTGATATTTGGTAAGTTTTAGTCCAACGGCGAGGTGGCGGTGGAGGAAGGAGGGTGTTGCACCTGCAGTCAAAAACATTCAAATATCCTGCACTCACTTCTTGCAATTTTATGATGGAGTGAAAAAGATCCAGCGCCTCCCGAGAGGCAAGCTGAATGTCATCTTATTAAAATGAATATTTGGCACCTTGAATGAAACTGGTTCATGTGTACCATGTTTTTCTAGTTTCTAGTGTGATATAATCTGTGATATATTAAGAATAAAGACAAACAAAACAGATGGTGGAGAAGCAAAGCCCCGTGCCTATAAAGGTTGCAGCTGCATCAACAATTATTCCACAATTACCTCCTCCGTGTATGTGTCATGGTACATAATGACACTTATGTAAATGCTGGATGACAATTATTCACAGCAGTGCCACGTGTATTTAGTCAGAATGAACGTTGTTGTTATTTATTTCCCTCGATGGATGTGTATTTCACAAATAAACTAGCTGAGTGTTGTGATTGCCAACGCATAATGCTTATGTTAGACTTTTAGGAAAAAAATGTTTCATTAATTACTCACCAGGTGTTAATTAATCCATATATCTACACTTTTGTGCAACAAAACATTTAATTCATTAGTTGGTGTAGGGCATTTATGTTACATTAAAAAAAAATCAAGACACTACTTTTGTCGGGAACAGCGTAGAAGCAATTATACCCTCTAGCATGTATTTTGTTTATGACTGTGATTGTAGGTGCTTATGGGCTGCAGATGGTGGCCATCAACATCAGCATCATATCTATAATCACAGTCAACGCTTTCCCCTGGGGTGTTATTTCTTGAACTGAGCGTAGTTTTTATCCGAGCGAGAAAGGAGAGCAATGGAGCACAGTGTCTTTGTTTGGTTAATGGTTACATCATATAATGATCGCTTATGTTTATGCTACGCTTGCTTATGTTGTGTCGCGTTGTAGTTATTATGTTGTGTTGTTATGTAGTGGTTTGTCGCAGTAAACTCCAGTTTGGTCTTGTTTTGTTTTGTTTGTAACTGTACTATTGCTGTTACAGCAATATGCTAAAGTCTGTTTCCTTCTCATCCCTCCTGCTCTCTCTCTCTCTCTCTGTCAGCACCCTTCGTTTTGATTTCTGTATGAAATTAAACACTGGCCCACATTTCAGCATAAATAACCAGAAAAATGGCAAAAATCCTAAAGGAAATCAATTAGAGTGTCCCAGCATATTAATTATACTACAAACAGAGGATGTTTGCCATGTCAGAGCATTATCTATTTTTCTACGCAAGAGGAAAGAGACATTCAGAGACAGTGGACCCTGTCAATGATAAAAACAAGGGTTTTGCAGACGAAGCATACTTGTGTAGTATAGCTTTAACAAAGAAAGTCCAGTAATGTCTCAACAGTTGACTCTTTTACTGGCTTTAAGACCCTGGTGCACATCTAGGCAGTTGCATATGGCATCGAGCTGTCCCGCAACGTCTCGCAGTTCAACAAGGGAGGAAATTGGAATAGTTTGGTCGTGAAATGTTCCTCGTGCCAGTATGAAGGATTGAGTTGGCACAAGTGTCTCTGTATGACACCAGTTCCAAAAAGTCTCCCTCCACGCTTCCTCAAACACAGCCGGTTTTCCTATTGTGATACATAACAACTTCATCTGTTGCACTGTATTTGTCTCTGTGTAAAAATGTCCATCTAAGAAAGAGATAAATATATTTGCAATTGTTGTGTTCGTCACTGCAAATGATGTAGAATTTGAGGCTCAGTCATCTGTTCAGATTCTGTGATTTGCTATATATGTTTTGACAATAATATCATGAGGCTTCACTTAAGTCACTATTCATACCTTGTGTGTGTGTGTGTGTGTGTGTGTGTGTGTGTGTATGGTCAGGTCTTGAATGAATGTGTTTTTGTTCCAACTCCATCTGTCTCCCACAGAAAGCAGGTCTTCCGTCAGGTCTTATCAGCTCTCCTCAGACTGTGGACTGTGACTCATTCAGGGGGCTCTCGTCTGACACATCAGAAGCCCATCGATGTGGCCGTGAATATTAACTTCTGCAGATTCAACTCCATTTTGACTTCAACTTTAATACTGCTGCAGTCGTTCTCCTCTGAAAAGACTTGTACCTTTCTTTCACAGATCCGTGTGTGCTCGCGCCGGGAAAAGCCGACATGCTGAATTCTATCTTTACTTTAAGTGTGAACTGACAGAGGAGAATTATAGTTTAGTTTGATCTGATGTAGTTAACAAAATCATAGTGTGAATGTCGATGTGCTGAGTTTCCAGAAGGTCGTAGTTCTCTTAACTGTGCAGCAGTATAAATCAGGTAATATTCAACCCCAAACATGGATTATTAACTGCTGCAAGTGTAACCTTGTATCTGCCTTTTAAATGTTTTAATACCATTATTGGAGTGCTAGTCAAGAAAAAAAGATATATACTTATCTCAAAACAATTTCACAGTATGAAATTAAAATGCAGTGTGAAACAAAGCTGTTCCATACCAGTCATCTATAGAGCTGAATTCATAAATAGTGTAATCCTTTCCCAGCAGTATTTCACATGTCTGTGGCTTTTTGAAAAATGATCTACAGTTGTTGTTATTGAATTTAATAATTCTGCTAAAGTGGCCTTTAATAAATGCAATAAGATCCCTAAAGGTTCCCATTAGCCACAAAAAAGAGCAGAGTTTCACGTAGGAATTGAAGAGCTGTGGTTTACTCAGACAGATCTGCGATGCTGACAGCACAGCAGAGATCACAACTTTAGGACAACTGGAAAAATGGCTTCAGATAGTTTACAATATGGATGAAACCAAGTCACAATGATGCAAACAGCTGTGCTGCCTTGTTTGTAAGTTTTCAAGGGAACTACATGGTTAAATCACAAGGGTTTCAGTTTGTTGTTGTAAGTGTTAAAGTAGGTGCTGAATTGGTCTTAGAGCCTTGGGAATGTTTAATGTTTTTCAGTAAGACAATATAGTGACAAAGTAATCAAGTCAGCAAAGTGACTCTCTAATGGCTAACGTCAGCTAATATTAGTCTGGACATAAGAGAGATGTTGTAGCAGCAGAACCCCTGAGTGTTCTGAATTATGTGTAATTATTTGTTTTTAAGTGAAGGCTGTTGGTACTTAGACTCTCAAAGTAACATCGCCTTGGCTGTAGAACAGATGGCCAACTTCCTAATGAAATGCACAATAGTTCAAGTTTGCGTATTTAGCTAAGCATCCCATTTACTTTTATTTCAGTTTAAAAAGCCAGATAGATAAATAGAAGTAGAATGTGTCCAAAAGAACTGGCAGTTTAGTAGCCACAGTGAACTAAGATAAAGAAAGAAGACAATGTGAATAAATGATGTGTCTTTTTTTTCAAGAAACAAACTTATATAAAAATGATAAACTTTATGGATTCAGACAGATAAAGTGATGTAATTGGGCCAAGTTAATATCTCTGACCAAAAATATTTCAAGGATTCATAGTTTATGTAATATTTTGGTTTTTGGAAGTCTAATTTGATAAATAAATTATACAAACATATAATTTATTTATCAAATTAGATTTCCTGTTTGCACTCATACATATTGCAGCCATTGCTCACATCTAACAGAAATCTACTTCAGCTTATATCAACTTATAAAACAACATGTTATAGATGGGTTTTTTTTTCCATACAGGCTTGGCATAATTCTTTGTCTCTTTGTTTCGACGTCTTTCTTCCCCTTTTTTCCCCTTTCATCTGCTACTCTTACATTTGTTCTTCATTCGTTTCCCCTCTTTCTTTTTATCTTTCCCTGGTTGGCGTGGTCCATTGGTATGCAGGGTGATGTTGGCTGGTGTTTGCAAGGGAAGGATAAAGCGGTAATCAGTGCCAATGAAGCAGCTCTTGTCCCAGAGCACAAATGTGCCAACATCAGCAACACCACTATGTGTGTCAGTGTGTATTGTACTGTATGTGTGTGTGTGTGTGTGATGTTGGAGAGAGGGGAGAACAGTATCAAAGAGGTCAGACAGAGGTCTTTTTCTTGGACACAAATGCTATACGACTGCTTTTTTTCTTGTGCACAATGCCGGCTGTGCAATATGATCACAGTCATCAAACTGCACGGTTAGAGCTTTTTTTCTTCTCTTTTTTTTCAGGGTCCTGTCTCAGTTTTGACCACACTGAATCAGCTGAGAGAAAGAATAGCTCATTCCAGAGATATATGTTATACTCACCACACTATAAATTTTTACCCGTTCAACCCTGGACACACTGACTGAATTTGCAAGGTCTTGAAATTTATTCTTGGTTGACAGTTTGGAAAATATGGCACGAGATGCATTTGTTATTTTTTATTTGTTGAACGCTGAAGTGGCAAGGGCCTCACTACTGGAAAAAATACCTTCCTTAAAATAAGTTAAAAAATTAAAACAAGACGTTTTTCGCTTGTAATAAGATTACAACAAAAATTATAGTAAAAATAAAAATCTGCCAATGGAACAAATTAAAATTCACTTGGTAAGATTTTCTGTTCAGAGCAATATATTGGAGCAAGCTAAAATGATTAAATAAGTGATATTGTGGTCATTTATCAACATGTATTAATGACAAATAATATTCCTGTCCAAAATATCACCACGATCCCCTTTTTAATGACACAACTCTGGACAGTGAAGGTGAAAATTGAGCATCCAGTGCCAACGCACTGATGAGCTCAACACTAAACAATCAAATGCCTCAATTTTCTGTTGTTTACTGACACTGCAGCATCCAGCCAGTGTCTCCCACGTGTCAACGGGTTTAAACAAACTTCCCCCAGATAAACAAAGGTTAGGATAATTAACTTACAGATGAGTTGCCTTAACTGTGATTATCCTCCCCCTCTGTTTTAACTGAGTGTTCACCGTCCTGCCCATTAACAAACATCAACCATTTCTATTATCTATTTCATTAAAGCTGTTTAATTTAACCAGTTACCTGAAATGACTGTTCCAGGTGGTGGGTGATTCAAATGATGATGTGATGATGAGTCAAATCCATTGCATTGTTTCTCTATTTATGTTAATTTATGATCTGTCCTCTCTATTTCTATACCCTTTTTAGTATAGTTAAGAAACTGAAACAACTTAAAACTTAAAATATGATTGCACAGAAAGCTATTTAAATCATTTAAATAATATCAATGTAACTACATACATTTCACAGCATTGTTTAATATCTGACAGGAGGATATACAGTACTTCCATTTATGGTTGAGCTGTGGCAAATAAGCACATTATTCATCAGCCAGGGCATTATTTGACATATGTAAGAACTTGGGACCATTAAGGCGATCAACTCCATTTATAAGTTTTAATGTGGAAATGGCTCCAATGGGTCAAAAGGTTTGAGTCAGCAAGTCTTTCTGAGAGTACCAGAGGAATTAACATTCATGAATTTAAATTACAGATTGAGCTTTTATTGTCAAAAGATGGATGATACCAGGCGCTCTCATTTTGGGATGGCATTCAGCCAGGATTTCAGCAGAGTGGTGATTTTACTGGAAATAGGAAGGAGCCACGTTCTCACCTCCATGTAGACGTTTTTTTATTGTCTAGCTGTGAATTTGACTGTGAGGACAGTCTCAGCAGGAGTTTATCAGTTATTATAAGGTACCACAGTGCAAATATGATGTCAAGCATCTGTGTATTTTTACGCCACCCACATGCTTAGATCACGCCCAAGATGCACAGCACAAAGCAAATGTTTTATTGACTAACTACTTTGGTTTATGTTGTTATCATGGATTTGTCAAGGAATGTACACATGAACGGTCTTTATTAACAAGCACACAAAAACATCTTTGTCCTAATTTGATGCATTTATACAAGGATCAGGTGTGAATAATTTAGTTCACCCTCCATAAGCATCATGAATAGCTCAAAGTTGTCTCCAATCTCACCATAAACTCCCTCTACCAGTGACCCTGCGTTGCTTTTCAATGAAGTGTTTCCAGCAGGGCTCTGTTGGTTCTCCTTGGACCACTGCACCACGGTAAGCAAAAGCGTTATCTCCTCTCCAGTTAATTTAATTTAAGGTGCCGTTTATTTACTTGTGCCGATTCTGCACCTCCTGCAGAAGGACATTGAGTTCCCCTTGGGAGAAGCTTTTGTGGCAGCTGTGCAGAAGACTGTTCTCATCAGGAAATGCAGAGTGCACAGCTTTTTTTTTTTTTTTTTTTGCAGAGAAGTAAAGGCACGTTGTGATAAGATTGGTCATGACTGATGCCAGCCGCTACCAAATGTACTGATAATATTTTTTTTTCCAAAAAAAAAAAAAATCCTGCTCCTTTACAAGCTGTAGTGGTGTGTGCAGTTGTATGAATTTGGACTGAAACCACAAAGTCAGTGGCCACAGCTGTTTGCAGCTAGCAACTGCTAATCGCTGAACTCCCATATTCAATCATCTGAGTAGCTACCAGCTTGCCACAATAGTAGATGTGTGGTTTCTTTAAGATTATGACCATGTATGTGCATATGTTTTCCCTCTCTCCGACTCTGGGACTGTGAGTGTGTGTGAGGAGGTGTGTGTGTGTAGATTCAGCATGTGACTGCCTCCTGTGTGGCCTGGTCCCATGTCTGATACGCCAACCTAATCTGCTATCAAACAGCCCTGCAGACCTTTGCCTCTTACAATAGCTGCCTAGCTCCTGATTAGTGTGTGTGCAGTGCATGTGGTTGAAAGGAGAAGTGGAAGACAATAAGGTATGATGTAGGGGGTTCACATCAGGGGCAAGGTAGAACATTCTTGTTATGGATTGTAGGGCATAGAGTCTGTGAAACACACACACACAAAACAAATTAAATGTGTGCACTGCACACTTGTTCACCCCCACACACCCCTGCACACAAATAGAAATTAAAGGCACAGCTGTGTGGGGGAATTACCCATATTTCACAGTGGTAAAGTTTTGGCGGTTACGAGGCAATCTCTTCCCTAGTAGAGCCCCCTAGTGGCTTGGTAATATGTCAGGAGGCAGACACTAACAAAAGCCCTTTCATTGCTGAAGAGGCAGTAACCTGTGATGACTGTGACTCTCGATCGTCATCATGACTGTCAACACAGTCACTCAGCTTGTGTTCACATATGTCATTCAGTGCACCTTTGCGTTATTTCACTCAAAATTTGCATTTTTAATTTTTAACATGAACTCCATATGAAATGTCAGGGACCAAAAAAAAAAAAAAAAAAAAAAAAAAACAAGAGCAGAGGTATAAAAGGGAATTTGCTTTTGAAATAGTGATAATAAAATTAAGTTTCAAACTGACCTACCAAGGTTTTTATACACTTGGCCTAGTCCTGGATAAAACAGAAATGGGCACATTTATCACTGACAACAAATAAATAAAATACCCAAACAAAAATACCTTAACTAACAAAAGAAACTATTGTTACTGAAGGAGTTAACTTAATAATCAGTCTCCAACCAAGAAAATTAAAGCTATGGAGAGTTCACCCCCCCCTTCTTTTGTCTCAATTGGCATCTTCCACTTCCTACAGGGTGTGCACAAAAGGCTGTTTTTCAAAGGCTTCTGGCCTTTTGCCACAGGAGCTCAGCTTGACCAAACCAAATGTTTAAGGTAAGTGTTACTTGCAGATTCAGCAGACAGATGACAGGACATTTAATAGTTGTGTGCACCCAAATTTGAATAAAGTGTGTAACATGAAAACAAAAGACCATGTGTTATTATTTGGAAAAAAAAAAATGTTTGTTTTAAATATAAATGAATTCAAAGAAAATGCTAACATCAATGCATTTATCATGATGGTGAACACAGAAATGCCTGTTTGAAATGTTTGAATGGACGTAAAAGGGGAAATAAATGGGAGTATAATGTAGCTAGTGCATTTAAGTAACATTGGCATTAGCTGATTGGCATCAGCTGCTTCATTCATGCATCATTAGCAGTGGCTCATTCATTAGCTGCTTGGCTACGAGCTGACAATTAATGTCCAGTCATATTCATAAAGGTGTGGAGCACGGCCATTAAAACGTGCTCTGGAAGACTTCGTCATTAAGGCCCAATCCACCAGAAAGCTTCAGTGTGAAGTTCATCTGTTACTCTCCCTTGACATTTTGTTGTCAAAGACTGTGTATGGTTTCATTCAGTGAAGAGTTGCTGATGTGGGAAGTTCACCCAGTTTATTCAAAAGATTTCTTTGTACAAGTGACTTTCATCTCATGACTGTTGGCAAACCATTTCTCATTTGCGGTGCAGTTTATACTTCAATGGAGGAGGTTAAATAAAAGTGGATGGTGCAGCACAGCTAATACGGAACAATAGCTCCCTCCATTTTGGATTTAATGGCTCTTTGTTTCCTTAAAGGGTAGCACTGTCAAGCTGGTTATGCATCGTTGAACTTGATTCAATATACTTCCCCCTCAAGAGTGAATCCTCTGATTGTGCCATTTCCATTCAAATGAATTAATTTCTCTACTTTAAATGACCAGTCTTTGCAGATACACTCATGTAAACACTTGCTATTGCAGATCTATTTCTTTGTCTTTGCTACCGAGCCTTTAAAACTTGCTACAAATGGTCAGTTTCTTGGCATTTATTGGTTTCTGACTATGTTCTTTTTCTTCTTATTCTTCTTTGCAAGGCGATCCTGACTCCCTGGTAGCCGACCATGTCTGGCTGTTAACCATTTGTAAAAAAGAGAAAAACTGAATACACATGCCTCACATATTCCACTGGAAAGAGGAAATGGAAAGTAAGTCCTATCCCCTGAGCTGGTGTCCTTTGGTGGTGATATGGAGGTTTGGATTACTGGTGTCTGTGGGGAGGTTGGCTTTAGTTCTGGATTGGCTCAGAAACAGCTTCAATAGACTTCAGATAATGTCTCTGTTCACATCCTCTTTGCTTTTTGTTTGGTCCTTGGTGCTTTATCTTCTACCTCTTAACAACAAAATCACAGAACGGGCAATCTACAACTATCCCTGAAGAGATCTCTCTCCTCAGTTACCCTCCAGAGGCTCTGTGATCCTTCACACATCTGTAAACCTTCACAACTACACAAACTCAAATGTTTATTCATAATCTGGTATGTCTTACAAAATGTCATTCCTTCAACAAACCAGAAAACAAATGGAATTTTCTCTGTAAAGTTCAGCTCCATGGAGGCTGGTTGTGTGAAAATAATGAAATAAAAATTGAAAAATGTAAACTTGCTCTGATTTGAGAGGACATTCAGTTTGTGTAGCGTAATGGGCTACGAGCAGTCACAAGTGCAATTAGTGCAGCTGCTCTTTTGTGTTTTGCTCTGTTTTTGCTAATTAGAAAGTCAAAGAAGGCACTGGACAGAGTCGCCTAGAAAGGACACTCTCTGTACAACCACAGAGAGGAAGAGACTGTTTCCAAGCTTTTTGTAATGAACTTCTGGACCTGAATTGAACTCAGCTGTCTTCTGGTCATGAACAACATACTGTGTAACGTATTCCATGTATTGTAATAGATATTGCATGCTGTATCTTCCAGAAATGCATTGAAAGAACCAAAATGTCAGATGAAATTGTGAGAGCAGAGTAATTATATTTCAAAAAGGTAATCCCTTTGCAATAATCTGTACTACGACTTCAGCAGGTGGCCTTTTGTGTATCATTTGAAATGCTGAGTCAGTTAATGCCTGATATAATATAGCTCTAATAACAGGGGGATGTATCTATAGAGACCTATCTGATGTTACAATTGCCCTAATTAGAAGTCACAAAGAATTTACCAGAGGGTTTATAAACAATTATCTGAGGCTTGTTTTTTCTCAACCATGCACTAGAAATATCAGGGCAAGAACGTGCACATTGTTCACATCATGTGAGATTTGATGTGTCAAGATAATGCATCATTTCATGATCAAAAGAGTTTGTCGTTAGCAACGAGAAACTTGTGAAAATGAGAGAGGGCTGGAACAGCAGGAGGCTCAAACCCCAGCATGAAGCCTTGAAGTCGTAGCTGGTGGAAAAAAATTCCACAATGGCAACGGAGCTTTGCTCTGAACTGGTATAGACTAGACTCTGAACTGGTATAGACAAGACTTCTGTCCTGAATATTAAATGACTATAGAAATTATATTAGAAACATAATTATTCTAGTTATCAAAAGCCTACTACAGACACCTGTGGTTATTACAAAAAGCATGCTAACTAGAATAATTATGTTTCTAATATAATTTATATATATATATATACATATACATATATATATATATATATATATATATATATATATATATATATATATATATATATATATATATATATATGTGTGTATATAAAACCTTCCAGTGTCAAATGTCTATATCAAACATGGTCAAAGGTTTGAAGAATAGGGTAAATGTATGTAAAACTAAAACTCAGGCCTTAGACTTGTCTGACAACTCTGATCCAATGTTTTTTGATGATGAGCTGTGTTTCTTTTTCACCCACTCCAAGCACAGATTGTTCTCCCTGAACAGTCCACTTGTGTCATATTACCGGCATTTAATGTTCACCAGCATACTAATAACTGACAGTTCAGTCGTTTGGCAACAACAAAAACAGATTTTACCAGTAACTTGTGCTTTTGTTTTTCCTGTCAGGAGATATTTTCTTCTTTACTGTGCATTTTAGTAGATTTCCCATATGTCCAACTGTTTACATGGTATATGTAGAAATTGTGAGTTATAGACTATGTCATACAATAGGCAGGTAATGGGCGTAATGTTTTCCTGCAGCAATCTTTGATGCGGTAAATGTTCATGCTGTCCTCTCTCATATCGGATTTGGGCCTGAACACCTGAAGATGACATTTCCAATAACTTCTCCTGTGCTACTTTTTCAGTTTGTTTTCAGAACCTTCACAACAGTAAGAAGGTGAGGTGGCTCCTACAAGCAGTGTGTTCACTGGCCCTTAGCAGGCTACAGGATGTTCAGTCTATCCAAAGAAAATAGGCTTTCAAGAAATGCTTCAGTGAGAGGTTCAGCTGAGGTTTGAGATGAATAAGGACTTTTTGTAACAGTAAATCATGCAAAGTTAATCTAATTTATTCTGGGATCTGACCCAATCCCAGGATAAAATATAGAGCTGGAAATGAGCTTAATGGGTCCATTTTAAGATGAGACTAGTTGACATGTTTGTTGCAAGCATGCTGACAACTGAAGTCATTGTCATAAAATAGAAATACATATTCTAGAAAAAATGGAGTCTCTCTCTCTCAAAAAAAAAAAAAAAAAAAACTGCTGAAAGTCAGGAGGAGGTTTTTTCCTTTTTAAAATAAGAATACAAGTCAGTGCAAGTCCAAACAGTGGCTGAAAGGAAGAGGTGAAATAATTTGCTTTTAGAGTAAAAGGGTGCTCTCTACATCCCATGAATTTGATTTATGACATTACAAAATTATTCAAAATGACTGTGGCCCGTTCTGCTCCTCACGACAAGTGGAGGAGGTTGTGAAATGTAGGGCAGAGAAGCAGCCTCCTCCCACAGAGCTGCGGGGTAAAAATGGCTGCTCGGTCAGTTGGAGGTCAGACATGGGCTGCTTGAATGATTTTTTTTATTCCAGACACAGGTAGTTGGGAAGAGTCCCGCTTCCCTCTTTCTCTCTCTCCCCTGGGCTTCACATAGCCTGTTAAAATGCTGATGGCTAAATGCAGACGAACACGTTCGCGTGATCATGTACTTGAACACACAGCAGCGTCGTTCAGAGCAACCTCTGATTTCCCAAGACGTGCTCCTTCCACTTAACGGGAATCTGTGCGTGTGTGCCTGTGGTATTGTCCTCCACATGAAGTGTTCAGTGTTTTCCTCCACTCCACCTCATGCCCTTGACCACTCCTTACCTCTGATCTTGAAAAACAAATGTTTTCCTCTCCTCTTTCACCCTCCTCTCCTTCTCTTGCTCCCTTATAGACCTCTGTGTGCCGCCCACTCCACCTCACTCGACCGCTCTTTATTAATCTAACTATTTTTTTCCATTCTCCTTTTTCTATTCAATTGGCCTCTCTTTCTTGGCATCAGTCCATCCTCACTTTTTTCATACATTATTTCAAAACTTTCCTATTTCCTTTTTTACTCTTCTCTCTCCTCCTGCTTCTTGTGAATGCTTTCCTCTCCCCTTGCTGACAATTCTAGTCAATAATCTCAGGATATACCATGTGCTTTGAATCTAAAAAGGCCCTGCCAGTTTTTGCAGCTCCAGCTGCTTCAGTGTGGTTTTCTTTCGTATCTTTCTTTCTCCACCAGTTTCCGATGTCCACTTCTTATTTCCCCTTCCATTTCTGCTTTCCCTGAATATGCCTTAACAAAATTTGCTGGCAGTGTCATTCAGCATCTTTCAATTTGTCCATACTTTTCTTTTTTTCCTCTGCCCTCCCACTGCCACCCTTTCCTTACACTGTGTGAAGCAGCTTTTGTTAAATGTGTGAAAGGAGCAGAAGGAGAACTTGGGAGACTAAGAATTCAATCAGTAGTGAATACCGCCAAAGAAAAAAGAGGAACACCAAAGGTGGATGCTGGCTTTCTCAGACAATACAAAGCCAGGAATGCTCTGAAAGACAGGAGCATCTTTTTCAAAAATATCTCTAGTTTGTGGTGATGGTCTTATGGATGTTCATTGTGGAAAAGAGTATTTGCAATTACACTTTTAATGTGAGCTTTGAATAGCTGGTCTCTCTGTTCAGCTGCAGGTTGACTCAATGTCTGTGGGTAGGATATTGTTGTGAGTTATTGTTGTCTTACTTGATATTCACCAACAGCTACAGTTTGTGGTCATGAGCTAGGATTCATTCATCCATCCATCCATTTTCTACCTTGGGGTGCTGGAGCCTATCCCAGCTGCTTATAGGTGAAGGCAGGGAACACCCACCCCAGGGCAGGGTACACCCTGATCGGCAGCTCAGTGCACACCGACCTATACAGACAAACAACCATTCACGCTCACATCCACACCTACGGGCAGTTTAGTATGCTCAACTCACCTACCCCACTTGTTCACCCTGTGCCACTATGCTGCCCCTATGAACTAGGGTCATTAGTTGCAAAGAAAAGAACAGTATAAATGTATATAATGTATATATATTTTGTTCTTTTTCTATTGGAACAGTAAATAAAAGAAGAGAAATGAAGGATGGAAACCCAGAAACAAGTCCCTGGTTGGAGTCAGATTGGATATAAGGTGAGTAGACGCAAACATATTCAATTTAAGGGTTTTTTAAATGGCAAAGGAAACTTAATCAAATAAGTTAAGATGGTGGACATTACTGTGAATATTAACATAGGTTTGAGCAGAAGAAAAATAACCATTGTTGAAAGGCGAGGCAAAAAAACAAAACAAAAACAGCTTGAATGCAGTAAAAGGTTGATTTATTCTCATCATTAACATTAAAAATAACCAATTACTTTCAATTATAGCTCAAATCATTTTGAAAAGGAACATTTCTCCCTCATTATTTCTGATGTCTAGTTGTTTTTGGATATTATCTACATTTATAAACATGAATACTGTTCATATTACAGTACGAAATACTGCACACAGATTTAACCTTTACAGCTTTACACCTCTGGGATAAAAGCTCTTGGCTAAACTAACAAGTAAAGTGAGTTCTAAAAGAAAAAAAACGAGGTTCCTCTCAGTATTTTAGAGGTTTTTTTGTTAAATATTTTTGTGTGCCATAACCAAACACTAAAGCTAATACAGCTTGATTAATTTCCCACTGGTGGTTTCTTGTTAGAATTTTGTACAATAGCAGTCAACTGCTGTTTTTGACCTTGGATGTTTCTTAAAGTTTCTCTCTTTAAAAAGTTTTCTGCAAGTCAAGGTGTTGGAAATAATCAATTCATTCACAATGTGTGTATTGAACTTTCATTTATTTCAAGACAGAACAAGACACATTTTTAACACTGTCTCAGCTTACTTTTTTTTTTTTTTTGTGAGCGTCTTCGATATTGGATCTTTTCTTCTTTGCCTGTGTTGTCTTATCTCCGAGGGCCTGGCTGAATGGTTAACTGCTCTTATAACAAACACAGTCATGAGAGCCTACTGAAAAATTGTGGTCTTGTGGTCTTTTGTTTTGTAGCCTACCCTATACAATCACTCACACTGTGGTCTCTGCCTGTAGGCTCCACTGCACGCACAATCCGGCGTGCAATGAAAGCCTGCGCTGAGGCCCAGTTTTTCTATTCTCTTCTCAGTGTGGCTGGTTTGTAGAAATTCTCTATGTGAGTCCGAGATGGTTCCTTTGACAGTGTTTTCCTGCACATATCTCATGAATATGTTTACAGTTGAGCGTGCATATGTGAGAGATTGTTTGAGCCTGGCAGTGTCTGGCATCTTTAATATCTCGCTTCATGGCTGTTTGTTTAGTTTCTGCTTTACCTGTGTGAGATTAGACGCGTCTATTCAAATTTCTGTGTTGGGATTGCTTTTGTCTCCTGGTGACATTCCCTACATACATACCTCTTTTATATTGCCCTCCATCCCCCCACCACCTATCCCATCACCCCCTTCTTTTTAAGCATCATATTTTCTTCTCTCTGTGATATTTCCTTTTGCTGTGTGGTGCCTGTCACACGTTTTGCTGTTGTGCTGTCAGTGCAGCCAGTCAGTGGCCTATGCTACTGTATGCATATGCAATTTCATTACTGATGCTCCCAACTGACAGCAAGTTCAGCTCTGTATGGCCCTCTGCTTCTGTCTTATATCCCAAGAGATATTGTCTTGTGTAGCAGTTGTGGTGCAGAATGTTTGAGAGTGTGTGTGTATGAGAGAAAAACAACAGTAGAGGTTGTACACTCTGAGCAGATTGGGGTATTTTTGTTTGTTTGCAGGCGTACAATTATTTGCCAGTGTTGCATTTGTCAGTCAGTTGTTGCATAATGCATAGGTCAAAAACATACGTACTTTATGTTGGACCCACAAACTCTAAAGATTTTCCTTACATACCAGCCTGAAGTCAGACCTCTAGCAATGTCCACTAAATAATAAATGTAAAATGTTCAGACATACAGTCTGACGTTCTCAAGTTTTGCATCTCCACATGAAAGACTTCTAGTAACTGCCCTCATCTTTTCCTTCCAACGCTGTCAATGTGCAGCTTGAGATCGATTTTTAAATGGTTGTTGATCGTATAAAGTTAGAGTGTATGTTAAGTTTTTGAGATTGTACTAAACCATGACTCGTGAGCTGTGTTCATCCATCCAAGCAGAGTGCGACAGGCAGTCGCCCAGAGGCTGAAACAGAACAAGTGCATGTACGGTGGGGGATGCTCCTAATCTCTCCAAACAAAGACAGGCCGTCACTCTTAAGACAGCCGGAGCAAGAGGTGAAATTAAAACTTGAAAGTTATACTTGTTGGCAATAGCGGCCATTTGCATTTAAATGTGTTTGACCTTCCCAGCAGCGAGTCCCTGCTTCGTCAGATGGTTTGGCAGTAATTACACCCAATTAAAAGTATCTGTTTCGCCTTTTCTTTTAATTTCCGGGTCAACCATGCATGAGGAAGAAGACTCATCGAGAGTCTGTCATATAAAACAGGCAAATTACAGACTACGCTGAGCAGAACATCTCGCCTCGCTTTTTATTTTGCACATGCATGGTGGTTCACAGAAACACAAACTCAACAGTATTGCTTTCATGCAGCTAAATCAGACGCTTTGCTGTCTGGTCTTAGGGAGACCTTGAATATGTGAGTGTTTTTCCTGGTTGGTAATTTCACAGCCTGTGCTTATATTCCCAGAGTTGAATAATTCAATTCAGACTCATATCCTCTTCTGTCTTTCCCCTGCTATCTCGTAAATCTATACCCAACACCTCAACTTGATCTTTCCTATGTATAAAAAGTGCAATCTCACTGTCTAAAGTAATCAAACAGTTCATTTAGTTCAGTCCAAAGAGACAATGCACAAAAACTGACCTGTCATACAATATATATATTCACAATCCACCAACAAGGCTGCTGCTTTTTTTGTTTTAAAACATTAGATGCAGGTTTATAGGTACAGTTTGTGTGTGATTTACATGCATGCTCTGTTGTACTTGTTGTCTTTTTTTGTCTTCTGGTTCATGGAGTCTTCACATCAGCACAGAGCAGCTATTAACACACTGCCCATTTGTCCTAGTTGGTGTGAAAACAAATGAGCCTTTCTCTCTGAGAGTCAGCAAATTACAGACTAACAGGTGCGTTTACTGTGGGGCAGACAGAGGACACAGGTAAACATGCAAAATGGACATTGACAGTAATTGTAATGAGCTAAGTCTGACAACCTAAAACCCCATGAATGAAAAAAGAAAATGTTCTCCTTATTAGTGTTATGCTAACAGAATAAGAAATATGTTTAAAGCCAATGACTTTTGTATCTACCTCAGCAGCACTTTGTTTAACACCAATTTGAATAGTTAACATGCTAACACAGCAACTAAGATGGTAAACATGGTCAACAGTTCTTGCTAAAGATTACAATCTTATTATTGTTACTGTATGCATATTAGCTTTAATATTTAACTTACAATACCTCTGCACCTACAGTATTTGTGTTAGGGATATTTAGTCATTAATCAAATGGTAAAAGTCTTTATCGGTACCAAGAAACACAAGGGCCCAAATCACAAATAGTGATATTTTGCCTTTGTACAAGTGAGAACTGTGACTGGAGGTGTTATGATTTATGTTAGTTAGACTCAATGATGAACTGATTTAGGTTTTTTTTCTTTTTTTTTTTTTTTGGTCAAAGGTTAAAGGTCACTGCGGCTATAACTTGCACTAATCATCAACTGGACTGGTTGGCAGAGGCATCAATGTAGGAGTAAAGACTAAGGTGTTTTTTTTTTTTTTTTTTTTTAAACTATCTTTATAAATTAATCTTTTTCATGTGAAAACACTCATCTAGATTCTTAGTGGTGGTGTCCATGCATCCAGATGTAATCTAACGTGAGACCTTGGCAGTATTGAAACTCGTAGCAGGTTCAGTTTACAGGGATGGATAAGTTATTCTAAATGGATTTATCAATTATTAAACATAACGCGGCAAATATTCATTTAACTTTGCTGAGCCATGTCAGGTCAGTATTTCATTGGCCCATATATTAAATACACTTGCATGATGGCCCCCCTTGTCTATTTGATAAATATTAGTCCTGAATTAATGCTGTTTTCACACTTGTCATATATAAGCTAATGATACAGACAGATTTGACTTGGTGTTAAGTGGTTTTCATCAGCCTTGACTAATGTTTCAGTTCAGCTTTCTCACAGCTTTGTTACGTTGCATCCAGTCTTCATTTTTTTTTTTTAAACCTGTTGTTAACTTTCCGAGCAGTTCCTTTTTTTTCTTTTTTTTTTTCCATCCCGACTTTCCCCCGTCGGTTCATAAATGTGTGTTCTCGATTCTTCCCACACCACGCACTTGATCTTTTTTTAAACTGTGACCCAGTTTGTTTGGGTTAGAGGGGTTTCAATCAAAACCTAATTATAGTCACATCCATACGCACACCACACACACACACACACACACACACACATACATAACAGAATGAAAATCCTCTGGCCTATAGTTATTGGATTCTTTGCCCCTCAACTGCACAGAGTATCAGCAGCTGTATAAATATTTTTCATTATATCAAATAATTGACTAGAATCTGTTGAGCTGTCTGTACATTGTCCCTCACCTTAGGAATGTCACTTCATTTGGTGTTTTTTTTTTTTCTTCTTTTCTTTCTTGGACGTGTTTGTGTAAATATGTATGTGTGTTTGTGAAAGCAGCAGAGATAGTTGATCTTCCCATTTCCTCATGTAAATATAATCTTGGTTTCATTTATGAAGGTTTTCTGAAAGCTTAAGATCAAGGGCTGATATCCTTCAGATGTTGTTCACCCACACACACACACACACACACACACACACACACACTCACTCACTCACAAACAAATGCATTCAGGTAGACAGACAAACACACACACACACAGGCACATATCTTCTCAAAACCTTAACATGGACTTAAAGCTGAGTTTTTATTAACGTGTGACAGCAGGTCACACAAGCTTTCCATAGGCAGAACATGCAGTATTTACTGGGCAGCTATTACCAGCAATTATGAGTGAGGGTCCAATAGGCCTATTCATTTGTTACTTACACACCAAGGAACACAAACAACAGAGCCCAGAGGGAGGGAGTTGAAAATGAAGAGGCAGTTCTGTTTGTCCGAACGACACACACGCTTTGAGAGAAGAGTTTTTGTGTAGGAGCTGAAGTGCACTTGCGTTTGTGTCCCCCCTCTCCCCGATCTGACAAAAATAACTGACAGTTCAGAAGAAGCTGGGGGACAAGTGGAGGTAAGGGTTGTAAGAGCATAACAGGAACTGTCAGAAAAATAAACATAGAAATAGCCATCAATGGTTGCCGATATTGGCTGTGACTTATTTCTTACATTTATTTTCATTGTGTGACAAAGACAATCCCATGTGATGAAATATGATTAAAAAAAAACAGATCAATAACTTGGGGGAAGAAAAAAGAAGCTGGGTGGAGGGGGAAAAAAAAACCTTGGGAGGCCTGGGAAAGCATCGCCTGTAAAAACAAACACACAAGAGTGAAATTCAAGATGACAAGCAAAGACAAAACATGTACTGAATAACAGAATCTAATTGACAGGAAGAAAACAACATGGTGGAAAAAATAACAAGACGTATGAAATGACCAGCAGATAAATAAACAGTAATTAAAATAACCACTATGCAAGAAAAATGGGGTAAATTGTGAGGGAGCATGGTGCGGTAATGAATGATCTATATGGTGCAAGTGCTGGAAATAATGTCATCAGCATACGTTTTGACAAATTACAAAGATTTGCTCATCAAGATGGATTATTGTCAAGATGTATGTTTGTAATTTATATTCAGAGAATATAAGAATTCTGACAAGAGATTTCTGTCAACACGTCATAAAAAAAGAAACTAAATTGTGAAACAATTATAAGAATTTGTCAGGGAAATGTCAAAATTTTCTGTTATGTCTTTGATTTCTTTTAAAGCAGAGAAAGTGAATGGATTTTTTTTTTTTTAAATGACAGGATCAGATCATTATAGGCAACCATCCCTGGTAACTGAGAGTCATTGTCCATATGTTTGGAAAAAAATGCAAAGAAAAGATTGTCGCCTATACAAGACAACACCTACATGAACAAAATACAGAAGATTTAGAGATGAAGTGTGTGTTTTTCTTCTGAGACCATGTTGACCCCCATGTTTTCATTTTCAATGACACAGACAAACCTCTTTTACTTTTACCTTGAAATTATTACAGTGGCAATGTTGCTTTTGAGGGAGAAACTCTTGCACACAGCAACAGTTTGGGTACACATTCTCTGATTGGTCTATTTCCTGTAGAGACGATGACCCTCTGGTTTTTTTTTTAAGTTTGTTTCTTTCGTTCTAAAATGAAACAAAATGGGAAGTGGCTTCTAGGAGATACCTCAACTCTGGACAAACTAATGTGAACCCAGACATTTTTGATAAATAAGATCCTTTAGAGACAGTTTTGTTAAATGGCGGCAGACGGCAGCAGCACCTGCACATTCCCCACTTGTGTGTGGATTAAACTGTTGGTTACAGGGTCTTTAAATAACCACTTGTACTTGTAAGTTTAGAATGCTACAGAAGTTTTTTTTGTGTGAATTTGAACACTGATTTCAGATGAATCAGACTTAATTTATTCCATGGTTCAGTATGAAAGCTACATTTATATAACGGGTGTTGTTGAACCCTACAAAATGGGATAGGGAATCACTTCAGACTAATTAATTCTGTGTAAATTTGAAAAATCTGTATAATATTGCAAGAGCAAGAATAATTTAGTGCCATTTAAATGCATGAACAGGTCCCTCCACGCTTCATTTCCTCCATACCATAATCCATACTTAAGTGCTCTCAGAGCTGCAAGTGAGCGTAGCGCTTTTCTTTTCCTTTTGTTTTGTTTTTTTTTTATTTACTGATATAAAATGACACTCTGAGTGTCATCAGTTTTGATAAAAAAAATCTTTAGTTGCAGTTTTAGTCCAAATTTAAGTCAACTCAGTTCAAATTATTCTTTCTTATCTTTCTCTTGAAACAAAGTATGACCCTGTCACAACTAATGCTTTTTTAAATATTTTTGTCCATGTAAGAAAAAATTAAAAGGCGTCATACAACACAAGAGAACTGTAGTTTAAGACATTTTGGCAGTGGCAGGACAATGAAAGTACTCCACAATAATAAAGATAAACTGCTCTATGTTTCCACAATGTTTCCAAGTATGAAACATTTCAATAGTCTTAAACGGTGTTATGACACCAAAGAACATTTTATCATAACCTGAACTTCAACAGTGAAACAGCAAGGCCCTTGTTAAAATGCTTTATGTTAGATGAAACCAACTTTTCTTTTGAAACTTTTCTCAATTTCCTTAGAGTCAAAAGTTTGGAAGTCTGAGCTGCAGAATGATGTATGTGCAGAAGTTTATATGAAGGCCGTTTTCACCGTCATCTGCTGAGGGAGGAGAAAGTTTCTCTGTATTCACCTTAAATCAGAGGTTAACACGTCTATGGATGAGCGTAATTTTGAGATATTACAATCAGGGTTCCAATATGCAGCTTTAAAAAAAAAAAAAAAAAAGAAAAAGAAGAAGCAGTGCAATGAGGAAAATTCCAGTTCTTTTCAGGGAAGCAGAAGACCTGTCACATCTGGCAGTAAATGTTTGAAATGGTTTTTCAATAAGAGAGAGGGAGAGTAGAATTTTTAAACTAGAAAATTAAACTTTTGAGTGGGAAAAACACAAATAATTTTTCAAAATAGTCATTTTAAATGACTTAAAATGTGTCTGCGAGGAATCTTTGTGTTTTTCGATGTCTTTCTGCACATCGTAAAATCTATTATTATCTTGGGCAAAATGCACCGTCAGTGTAAGTGAGAATAAGTTCGACAAAGGGTATATGGTTCAGCAGATGGACAGAAAGGCAGGAGGTAGAATTTATATAGAACAGATGAATAATAATCAGAACTGCACCGTCTACGACCACATCACTGCACCTTTTGTTTCACTGTCTGTCATTTGAAAAGCCACTATTATGACAAAGCATTCATCTTTTTATTGTTTGATTTAATACCTGTGTATGTGCACGAGCAGTAATTCAGTCTCTCTCAGTAATACTCATTAAATTTCCTGGAAAGATTGAAGGCTTCAAAAAGTCTTTGTTTTGGTTCACACACAGAGACACCAGCACGAAGTCTTGCACATAGCAGAGGGGAGGAAAAAAAATTGTCTTTTATGAATTGCATCTACTCTTTTGTATTTGATTTACATTCTCCCAATAGGCCCATCATAGAGAACAAAGCGCTGAGCTGTACACAAAGTGCACCAGTCTGAAATGAATGGAAACGTAGGAATGAAGTGATAGCGTGTGTTCACTGTTGGGTATCGATAGACTGAGGACAGAAGAAAGAGTGGGAGTGAAGGAAAAAAAAAAAGATCTTGCCTGAGGATACATTTATGTGAGCGCTCATGTGGTGCATACATGTGTGCTCTGGAGCACGCTCACACATATCACCATAATATCTGTAAAGCCCCCTTCCCATTACCTCGCATCACATTTATGAGTGTGTGTGTTTACACCAACTGCGTGATGCAATTGCTTCTGTATTGATTATTGTTCTTGAAGAGGGTTCTGTTTTCTTCTTATCCTTGTCTATTTTGTACACACACACACACACACACACACGGCTGTGCTATTTGCATTAGTAGAGACAAGCCTCACATGTTCACAATTTCCTTGTGGAACTAGGCCTCTCAAACACAGAAATTCAAGGAGAGGCTGTTACCAGGACTGTTGATGAGGCGATGGAAGGAATGATGAAGATTACATAGAAATGTGCACAGATTGGAGGATGGGAGTGGTGGTGTAGGGAGAGAGGAGGGTAGGTTACAAAGGTGGTTGCTACCTCCAGGATGATGAAAATTAAAATGAGGATTAGAAAGAGGGGAAGGGCAGAGAAACAGAGAGAGATGAGGAATGGTGTCATAAGAATGCCCTCACCTTCCATCTCTGTGTGTCAGGTAATATTTCCTTCTCGCTCCTCCTCTCCCTCCTCTGCAGTAAAAGAAAACCTGCAGCTTGTTTGCTGGTCATGCCCTCAGTGCCTTATGCTCATCCTACTGAAGCATTACATTAACTGAGGAGTGTGTGTGTGTGTGTGTGTGTGTGTGCGCTCTGAGGGGTTTTAAGTCAGATGGAGGATTTCTTCCTTCATGGACACAGATCTGGGAACAGCTTTCCCTTAAACCAAATCCTTATTCTAACCATCCAAGCTGAAACAGAACTACAGACTTACAGCCAGAGTGTACAAGCGGCTTCACTCAGCCTGTGGGAAGAGGCTGAGAGCCTCACACAGACACACACACACAGGGAGAAAGAGAGAGAGACAGTCTAGACGCATACACGTGACTGTGTTCCCTTTTCTATATCAGTAGGTTCCATCTTTGATGTTATTTTTCTCACGGTTGACCACACTGACTGCTCACTGTGCCTGGAAACGTTTCCCCTCTCTGTCATTTTGTGTGTATGTGTGTGTATGTGTGTGGTGATGGGGGTGTTGAGGGGACTCACTGTTCTGTGCGTACAAAGTATCTCAATGCCATCGCTGCACTCTCTGCATATGGCAAAACAACTTGAGGGAAGGCAAGATGAGCATTTTGTCACTGCGATTAGCATCTTCCGCCCACATTAACTAGTTAATGTTCTCATTCGGCGAACAGTTGGTCAGTGTGAGCGTTCAGCAGAAGGCCCTCGTTCACTCTTAACACATAGAAAATGTATGTGTTTGTTTGTGCGATCAGTCAAACAATGTGAGTGCTCGCCATCGCTCTCTCTACTCTCTCATCTCTCTTATCAGGGCACACTGTGCCTAGAACATCTTTCACTGTCATCATTAATACAGATAACACTCTCCTCCATAAAATATTTGACTGCAGCACCATTAAGACTCCTTGAATGCAGACACGGAAGGATGTGAGGCATTCCAATTTGCATGCAAGTGTGTATGTGTGTGAACTTGTCATTTACATGAAAATGCACATATTACTGGAGGAGATGCAGGTTTCATAAAAATGTCAGTGCCCCCATCTATGCCTGTGCTCATTTCTTAATGTGTGCGAGCGCGTATCTGATGGCTCTTTGTGTGCTTAACGTGTGTTTCTGGACTAGCTGGTGTGATATATGAGGAAGCTGACCCCTGGGTGCGCTGATACTAGATGAATGGTTCATTAGGGTGCTGAGGCACCAGCTAACAGTCACATTCTCAAACAGCAGACAGTCACTCTGAAGAGACCAATTAGGATTGATCATCAGCTCCTATTAGCGTTGTTATACACCAACGTGGTGGAATTGCTTAATGAGAAGAGTCTGATGAGGGTTGAGAGGATAAATGAAAGAGAGACAGAGTATGTGCTTGTTTGGGGAGACTTTTTTTCCAAGATCTTTCTCGGTATGATATTGAACTCAATCATACTGGGGGTGATTAGGAAGAAGTTAAGTGGATTCTACAACTGATTCTTTCATCACAGCTCTTTCACTGTACATATTTATGTACTTTATACATTTTAGAGATGAAGGACATGAAGCTTCTATCAGTATCATGTTTACCACCATACATTCACATTTGAAAGATTTCGTCTGATGATACTTTCAATATTCCTCATCTTACCAGATCTGCTGATTAATTTAAATGTGTTATTTTTTTTTTGTCAGCGATCATTTTAATTGTTTCAACTTCATTTAAGAAAAGTCCTATTTCCTTTTTTGCTAGATGGCTCTAAATATTACCATACCTCATGTAATACGAGCAGAGGAGGAAGAGGAAATAAGTCATTGAATTTTGTCATCGAAAAAAAAAAAAATCCCTGCAGTTGCTAAATTTCCATAATAATGAACCAGAATCCAAATGTTAATCAATTTAAATGTTTTCTTTCAGCTTCAGCCTGTTTTGAGCAAGAAATTGTGGAGAATTAAAAGTTAGACAATTGCATGTTTCTCACCACAAGTTCTTTGTGGAAGTTCTTCATAATTTTCTTCTCTCCTTGAGTTTTATAAAATAACAAGCTTGTATTCAGGTCCCTATAGCAAATAGCGAGGATGCTGTTGTCATGTTTCATTAACCATGAGGTGCTGTAGCACTTATTCAATTGCACATGGTGGGAGGTTAATGGTGGTATATTTTAATTTGACTGCTTTCAAACCAACACAATCAATAAATGGATAAATGATTTATTATTTCCCTACCAGGAGATTAGTCAGTGAAGTGTAGACCTCCTGTGCATGTGTGTGTGGATTTTACTGAAAGAAAAATAATTTTTGGAGAAGAAATGAGGAAAATGAGGATTCATTGTGGGACTAGTTATGTGGGACTAGTTTTGAAAAATCCTAGCTTCCTTCTTTTTTTGCCTCTTCCTTTTTATCCAAGAACATTTTCTTGTACGATTGTTAAACTTTAGTGCTGATGACTCAACACAGAGTTTAATGCCCGTCCAAATCTTGGAAATGCTCCAGCTGCCAGTCACCTATGTAGCAAATTAATGGAAATTGCTTGTCTGGAGTTTGAAAATAATTCATCCTGAAAAGAAACAATGTGATGTACTTAGAGTGCCACAGGGCAGTGGTTTAAGGCCCACATAAAGAGACAAATGTCAGACTCATGTCAATCACAATCCATCCCGTTTCTGAGAGGTAAAGCATCTTATCAGTGTGACTGGAGACGCTATAACATTTTAAATTTAAGTTTAATACATTTCGCAAGTGCTTTTTCTAAACCACCAAAGTACGCCTTGCAGCTACGCTTGGATAATTCAGTTAGCAAGCCAATGGCGAGATACACACAAGGAATAGAAAAGAAACTCCCTTTCAATGTCTTTTATGAAAAGGGAGAAAATGGGAATCACTAATGCAGATGCAGAAGGTTTTTCCATTTTCATACCATCACGAATAAAACCCTCAGAACCTACAGGGAGTGAATCATCAACAAGTAATCAGTGAGCATGATGGCGTGTGTGCAGGCTTCCTGGTCAGGAAATGTGTGATTTCTGATGAGTGTTAGACTTGTCTATTTTGCTCTTGCTCCCCTTTGGCTTCTGTCTGCTTCTCTTTCTCACTCCCTCAGTCTTCCTCCACCCCACCCCCCTCCATCCGTCCTCTCCAGTGTTATGGTGACGGATCCGAGTGGCACGGCTTATCCCGGCATACCGGAGCAGCTCTGTGGATCATCAGCCTCCGTGCAGCTAAGACCCAGAGATGAGAGAGGCCTTGGAAAGTTGTTTTTTTTCCCCTCTCCTCTTTCCAACACAATTGAAAGCTACGATTCCCTCCTGTGCTTTGTTCTTTTGTTCCACTAATAGTGAGCACTCATGGATCCCACGTCTGCTCCTTTGACTCAGAAAGGCGACTTTGACACTTACTGAAGTCTTTGTGTTCACGTCTTAAACACTGAAACAGGAAAGATGTTCTATTTGCCAGCATTATTATTTCAAAATAAGTATTTTACCATGATGGCCTCAAACTGTGAAAGCTACAGGAATCTAGTTTTCTTTTCATATTTTGTAGTAAAAGTATTTTCGAAAGATCAAAAGTCGGAAAAAATGCATTTACCAAGTTGATACACAGGTTCTGTGATTTTCAAGGACTATGATTTCCTTTTATTTCATCTCCCCCCCCCATAAACCAATCAATAAATGATGAACTACTTATGATGTAAATAATTGAATATACTTCATTGAATCACTTCTGTTTGTTTATGGTCAACTTAAAGATGTGTTTCTACTACTGAACTCACATCTTACAGTTTATTTTACCAATGGATGAAGGTAGAAGAAAGCTGATGTTGGTGGGAATTGTATAGTGTTTCTTTATACATTTTTTATGCTAGCAGCAGGGCAATTTGAGGTAAAATTACAGCAACACTGCATCAGATTCCTTGTTTTCATTTCGATACATTTTTGTGTTGTAACTGGAACTGGGGCCTGATTTCTGCTCGTTCCTTTTAACAATCTGCTGTTTAAATTCTGATCGAATCCACAGACTCACTCCTGCAAATCCTGAAATAATATTGCCGATGATTAGCCCTCTTAAATCTTTATACCTCTTTGGACAGGTCACAGGTATTATATTTGGCAATAAAGTTAGTTCATTATTACTGGCCACTCTTTTTTCTTGTCAGATGGATCACCTGCAGGTTCGCTTCTAGTTTCCTCATGCAAAGAGACAGACAGAGAGAGCGATACCCTCCCAACGATGCAAGAGCCCTAATTAAATTTTCATATTAGTTACTTTTTAAATCTAACTCTAGCCAATAGGCCCTGGGCGGTACTTTGAATGTGCACACTAATGTTTTTACACTCTCCCTCACCACTGGCTATGATTTAATAACATCTTCCTCAGTGCTATGTCCAGGGCTCCTCTTCTTCTCTTTTTTTTTTTTTATTTATTTTTTTTTTATTAAAGAGCCTTAATTAGCTACAAGTTGGAGTCCATCTCCATCGCTCTGCTCTTCTCTCTCTCCCCCTCTGTTTCTTTACAGCCAGGAGACAAATACTGCCTGTCATTCTTTTTCCTCTTCTCTCTTTTCTTTTTTCCTCTCTTCTTGTTTTTGTCCTCCTCACTTTTTAGTCAGTGACACATAGACTCTAAGAAAAAACATGTCCCTGCCTCGGGTCTGAGCTGTGTATAAGGTGTCAACGTTTGTCAGCTTCTGTGTTTCAACGAGTGCCTGAGTGTGTGTTTGTGTATGCACCTAATTTCATATTCACGTCCTCTCTTTAACCTGTGGCATAGCCCACCGCAGGGGACGGCCAAAAACATCAAGAAAAATAAATAAATAGAGACACAAACAATTCACGCATTTGCACGCACACAAATATGGAAATATCAGGTCCGTCTACAAGTAGGTAAATACTTGACATGAGGAGTTTACAGCCTGTGGACATCAGGGGAAAAAAAGTGATGGAGAAGAGACGGATGAGCAGAGACACAGGCAGTGAGATCAATAAACAGGCAGGCATATAGACAGAAACAGATTCTCTTCAAGCTCTTGTTCTTTCAGCAGGATTTGCTGAGATGGCACATTTTTACACACCTCCAATACAGTTGAGGCCAGTATAAGAAGTTTGAGTGTGTGTGTGTGTGTGTGTGTGTGTGTGTGTGTGTGCACATACGTTTGGCTAAGCAGCTGCAGACAAGTGGAGAAAATGGCACCATATTGTGGTTATAGAAGGAGTAAAGCTGCAGAGCAGTGCAATATCCCAAATGGAAAAAAGGGCCAGAGCGACTTCATGTGGGTGAGAAGGTTTTGCGAAAGAGCAAAGCGTAAGTGTGATACTGTTGCTTTTCTATGTCAGAGTCACATGTCACATGTTCAACAACCATTTATATCCCACTAATACACACTCACAGTAATCAGTGTGACTGTCAGTGCAACCAAGGTCCCAGGCCACTTTTCTATGACTTGATTAGAATGATTATAGATGATAAATGAACAAACACATAGACACACTCACAAAGTGATTGCATGTGCGGAAAAAACAATCACACCTTTTGACGGATCCACTTTGTTCATATGGAAGAATAGAGGAAAATTACCAGTCAAAAGGGCCAGTCTCCAATCCTGCGGTAGCTTTTCGGCCTAATTTGAAATAATTCTAATTTAGAGTGAGTCTTGTGGGCAGGGTGTATTATCCCACCATGCCATTGTGCCTGGAGAGCACTCCACTAATCAGGATTCGAGTAAAGTGTGTTTCTGCCCGCTCAGACCCAAGGAGTAAAGGAGAGCAGCTATTTCAGCCCACACACACGACCCTGCCATAATCATGACTCCATGAGGCGGTCTGAATCACAAGGTGTGCAGCAGACTTGACACGAACTTGAAGTTTTCCACAGTAAACTCAGAAGAAGAAAAAAGTATTTGTGACATCAAGTCTACAGCGGAGTTTCTTGAAGGAAGGTTGATATTGAAGAAAGATTGCTGCATCAAAGCTGAAATTCAGTGGATTTTCTACCTGGCAGTGGTGCCGCTCGTTGTGAACTTGAAAACTTGAAAGAGAAGCGTTTTGTTTTTTCTTTTCTTTTTGTCTCTGTTGTTGAATATGTACACCTGGTTTTACTGTGATGTTGTGGTGTAAGGCTGCATCTCTAAATCTCTCTAAAGTTAGGACCGTCTTTATTGCTCTGAAGTATCATCAAAGAAATCTATTTAAAACAGCTTTGATTAATATCTTTATGACAGCAGTGTGTCAAACAACAATTTGAAAACAAGGTGATAATGTGATAAGAGTTGTACACAGTGAAATTATCACCTGAGTTTGTTGTTCCCCTTATAGCAATTTTCCTGGCTCACTCACTCATTCTGGCACAATACATTTGGCTAAAAAGCACAAAACAACAAACTGACTAGTATTTGTCACATTTGTGTATTTTACTTTTGAAAATGTAATGGAGTGGAAGTATAAGTACACTTTAATATATGTCCTTCACAGGGCAACATAAACACTCTATGCTCAAATACAGTCCAATGGCTCAAACTTACAAAAATATAGTGAAAGTCCCACAGTTGTATTATTCAGAGGTTTCTGTTTTGGCTCTTACCTCCAACCACAGTAGCAGGATGGCTTTAGAGAAGGTTTTTTTGTGAGAAAGGAGAAGTGTGGACTTTGTTTGAGGGACCTCTGTAGGCGTCAACAGTTTCTCCAAAGAGAAAGCAAACACAAAGCACACAGAGGATGGAAAGGCTAACATCAGCCAAAGATTTCACTGAATTAAATATGAAAGGCGGGAAATGTATTGGAGAACATTTAATCCTTCTGACTCGTCATCTCTTTTCTGTCTCTCGTGATGTCTGGCTCATTCATTTTATTTCACAGTATAGATCTCTATTATCTCCTCAGTGGCCACAGGTGAGCCTTAACATCTTTTTTTTTTCTGGAGTCCCATTTCTCTCCTTACTTATCCCTCCCTCCCTCCCTGTCAGATCCAGACTATATTGAGTCCATCCCTTGATCCTTTCCCCCTCTGCTCATTTGTGGCCAAAAACAGTTGCAGCTTTGGCCACTTTGACCTACTTCTAGACAATACAAAATCCTGGTTTTTACTTTTTCCTCTCACAGACACTAGTCCCTCTTTTTCCTTTGCAGTTAAGTCGTGAGGAGGAAACACTCATGGGGAAGTCAGTGTTCCCCTGTGACTGAATGCCTGAGAGGTAACCTATTTAGAAAGCAGAGAGAAAAGAGAAGACGGTGGGGTTGAATATCAATGCAGTTTCAGTTTATTGGGTCAAACCCATTCAGTGCATGTGCCTGAAACAACTCAGAAAATACTAGAGGAAAGAGATGGGTGAGGCATGTTCACTGTTAATGCCTACTTCTCACAGCCTTTTCAGAGTTATAGCAAAATCAATAACAGTGCATGGATCATACTCAGTGACTCCAAACAGAAAGATGTGAGAACATTCAAAGGAAAATCTGCCATCTACAAGCAATAGAAAGTCAAGACAGAAAATTTGGATCTTCACTGCTCTTTTACCATTTGTAAAATAAATGTAATGCCAAACATTACACCTATATTACTGTTTCTTTTATTTCAGCTTTAAAGTCAAACATAGTCAATTCCATATTCTATCATTTAGTCATTTAATGTAGAAATTGCTCATTAACTTTCATATTTTAGATATTTCTGGTAAAAGATTGAGGTAATTTCAGTCAAATGTAGCACAAATGAGTCTCTTTCAAGTTGTTCCTCTAAGTGCAATTTCTCATCATGATCCCAGTGTAGTCAATTGTCCTCTTCCGCCTTGTGTTATTATATTTCCTGAAGGTTTCCATCAAACATGATGGAAACCCGAGGAATTATTTCCAGTGGCAGGAATTTTCAAGTTTTGAAGAAGAAAAAATAAAAGAGATTTTAAGGTTGAAATTGAGATGTCATGACTTATAAAGCCCTGCAATAAAATTGAGTGTTATTGCGCTATGAAACTAATGCCAGGCTGCAGCAGGAGAGATAAGATGCAGGAGTGTATCTCGGGCCAGGTAGAGTCCCCGAGGAGGACTTTATCCCCCCGCATCATCTCTGGACACACCGTCTGCATATCTTGTTTCTATGAAATGTGTTCCAGATGGCACTGATGTCAGACGACGCCTTTGATAGCAGAGGCATGACGTTTTCTAAAAAAAAAAAAAAAAAAACATCAGAACTTTAATTTTTATCAAAAGTACATACATGTGTTTACAGTGTTTTACCACACGGTGAGAACTACTTTGTTTATATTTGAACACTAGCGAAGGTCATCAGACAAAAAGCAAACAGTCAAACGAAATATTCATTTGAGGTATAATGTCCGTGTACATGTTAATGAAGCTACTCAGAAAAGTCTGGATGGTGCTTGGATGTCTGTGTTGATAGATTATGGACTATTCCCCATGACTGAGAGCGACTTCTTTGGTATTGATCCGAGCAACACATACATCTAAAGCAGCTGTCTGGGATGCCCTGCAGACTTGCAATGTAATGGTTCAAGGTCAACTCTAAGAGAGCAGTATAAAAGACAACAAAATCTTTTCTTTCCAGTGCACACAACTCTTTTCCTTAACAACAGTGGTGAACTCTTACCCACTGAAGACATGTAAGAGACTTGTAGATGTGTACTTTTAACCCTCCAGTGTGAATTCTGCCCTGAACATTAATAATAAGATACTAGTTAAAGACAAAGATGTTTTTCTCCCTGTCTTCTTTTAAAATTGATTCAGTCAGCATGGCCCAGGCAAGTCAAGTGTGTTCAGCAAAGGGGAAATTAATAAGATACAGTAAACATAAAACATTCATTTCCTTCAGGGCATCTGCTACATTCCATTATTCATCCAAGAGCATGCTATATGTAAATGAACAAATTCTGCTTGACTGCGACATGAAACATGAACACTTGTATCCCTCTCTGCCTTGTATATCCCTTAAATGAAGGATTTGAAATGCATCTTGTGCATATTCACAGTTTTAAGCTAAGCTAACAAGTAGATACTATAAAGGGTGTTTTTTTTTTTTTTTTTTTTTTAAATAACTCCATGCATGTCTGTTAAAGATACTGTGGAACAGATGTGTGTGTATTAAAGAAGAAGCATAATCAGCACACATCATCACTCTTTAATCATAAATTACAGCACATGGTTTTTAAAGAAATGGAATAGTCTTTCTTTAATCCACCACAGCACCACACACTCTAATAAGAGAAGAATAAAAAAAAAAAATAAGCAAAAGTCATGTGGCGAGTAGTTTATTGACGGCTGAGATGGCATCTGAACGCTGGCTCAGAGGTTTGATATCATCTCTAATTACTTCAAGTAAGTGTAGTTGTGTGCATGTTTAATCTGGGACGCTTGACGACTCCTTGTTCTCTCAATTAAAAATGGTTGTTCAGCACGAATCATTGGCCCGTGTCTGAGTGTTGCTCAGATTAATGCTGCTGTTGTTTTCCCCTATGCAAGCGAATGCATTACCTGGATTACATTTGTTTTTTTTTTAAGAGGTGGAGAAATTTCAACAACATCCAAACAACAGAATGGTAATCATTCTCTCCTAGTGCATCTCCTCCCATGTTTTTGCACGAGACCCCCACTTTTCCCCTGACATTTTCATTCCATCCCATCTGTATACATATACATGAGTTGCCTACATTTCCCCTCGATCCTGATGGATGCAGAATGTGTTTTTGTCTGTGTGCTGACTATTTTGCAGCAAAATTTGGACTAAAATCAGCTTTAACATGTTAATACATCTGCCCCCATGTATAATCACAGTGCACAAGACTGTTGAGGAGCACTTCAGTGTTGATTACTTTGCAAGCACACAATTTTTAAAACTATTTCTAATCCTCTTTTACCTTTATTTTGACCCAGATGAAGTTCATTTGATAACCATGTGTTTTAAAAAATTAGGTTCATACCAAACTCAAACTTTTTTATTGATAAAACATAAAAGCAAATTAGTTGTGTCTAGTCCAGGTTTCTTTGCCATCGCTTGAACTCGAAGTTAGCTTCGCCGCCATCAAACACAACTTAGATTAGATGTGTCAGTCCCACCACTGATATATAGTACACTGGATGACTCAATCCCTCCGGTAATACAGGGTTGGATGTCTCAATCCCCTCAGCTCACATGGATCTGAAACCATGGCCCTATGGGGTACATGCACCAAAAATATATCCAACAGCTTTCAAAAGTCTGACACCAAAATCTGACTGTTATCTCTGGCCAGATGAGCAGTGACCTCTGTGCAGGATACAGCACTGAGCTGTAAGAAACCAATGCTGCTTTGACTGTTTAT
Organism: Polydactylus sextarius; assembly: GCA_016801845.1. Taxonomy (NCBI): domain Eukaryota; kingdom Metazoa; phylum Chordata; class Actinopteri; family Polynemidae; genus Polydactylus; species Polydactylus sextarius. The sequence goes on from CM028918.1 coordinate 5,831,702, forward strand.
AATACTCCTTAAATGTAAAGCTGTCTGTGTCTAGCTGCAAACATTTGTCTGCTTATACATACCCATTTAAGTGCCTCATTGCACACAGTATCATCGGGCACACTTCCCCCGCAATACTCTCCGTCTACCTGGCAGCACATCCACTCACACCATTTACATTTCAAAGTCAAATTCATTTGCACAAATACACGCAAACACACATAGTTACCATCTGGTATTTTTCGTTTGGTTTCCTGACCGAATCATTGTAGCCGACATGGTGTTTGCTGTGGCATAAGACTACACTGTAAACGCTTGTGTAGATGCAAGTTGGAATGTTGCAGAGGGAGTTGATGTTTGTGCACGTGTTACCTTAAATCAAGGCTGTGTTTGTGTGTCACAACCTGTGGCTGTGTGTGCGTGTGTGTGTGTGTGTTTGTTTAAGAACCTGTTTATGCAGTTTACACTTTCTACACATCCAGCTGTGTATGTTACCAGCTCTTTCCCATGTGTTCTGAATATGCATGTGGGTGTCGTGCAGATCTGTGCATGTGTGCCTAAGCGTGTGTGTGTATGTGTGTGTGTATTTGCTGGCTTATGGTAGAGGCTGTGGTATTGAGGAGGCCTTATCTGTCGTGTTCAGAGAGGTAGCTCTCACAGGAGATAGAGCTCTCAGCCGGAAGCATGGGCGCCGCTGAAAAGACTTCTGACACACACCTACAGCTCTGGCTCAGACAGCAAAAGAATGAACCGAACGAAAACGTGGTGAAAATATCGAGACGAATTTCACAGTCAGAGGTGGGAGGGTGGGTGCATGACTGAGGGGTCTTTGCATGTATGTTGATGTGTGTGATAATATATGAATCTAATATAAATTGTTTTATGTGCATTAATGTGTTGTGAGACACATGTGAGATCTTTCTTTAATACACATTGTCGGAATTTTATGCATTTCATTTATGAATGCGCTTCCATCAGTGACCCCCTCCCCGCTCCCTTTGACGGGGCAGTGTGGATAATTTACCGCACAACATGATAAGTTGCACACATATGCGTAGGCATGCGTACGTCTGTATACGTCTCTGCAACGTCCATAAGGCTGAATGTGAGTTGGGGTTAATGTGCTCACCCCTGGGCAGACGGAGCGGCACTCACTCTCTATTAAACTGTCCCTCATGTGGGAGAAGATGAGCCTCATTATATCAGAGTCCCCAGCTAATGACCACTAATCCCTCCCTACTGAGGAAAAAGTGAATGAGAGAGAGAGGAAGTTGGGCTGAGAAAGCTAAGCTCCGAAATGAAAAGATAGATGGATTGGAAGTTGCAGAAGGAGCAGAAAAGTAGGGGTAGAATGTGACTAGAGGAAGACATTAATATTCTGATGTTTGGCTGTTACTGACCTCTCACCTTGCACCTCTTCCCTCCTCCTTTCAAATGCAGACACACACATATACATACATAAAAAAAAACCTCTGATCCCCGTCCTTTCTCCTTCGTTCCGTCATGAAGAGATCAGTGCGAGGGAAATGGACTGTGAATGCATTAGTGTCATCATCATCATCAGGGGACACGAGGCTTCATCTGTCATCATCCTGCGACAGCTAGGACAGTTCTCCACAGGGCGGGCTATTACTCTCCATTAACCGAATCACACACACACACACACAAACTGGAACTGGTAATGTCAGGGTACATCAGTGGGCGTCCTCACCTTCCAAAATCTGATTCATAATGTTTTTTCATCACTGTCTGGTTAAAAATGTATAAATCAATTTCCCTTCCAAAATACTGCACCATCGACCAGAGGCCTAAAGAATGTTTTTTTTTTTTTTTTTTTAACCAGACTTCTGCCTCAGCTGATCCAGAATGAAATGAAATCATCTTCTCCAAGTAATACCCTGCCCACACGGTAACTGTTATCAGTCAGAGATGGAAAAATCTACACACACACACACACACACACACAAACACACCATGATGAAGATGAGAGAGCGATGGGAGAGAGGCATGGTGGGGGAGATGAGAGCGTGAGGATGGCAGAGTAAGAAAAGATTTTGCAGCAGCCGGTATGATCAATATTCCTCTATTCTTCATTCTATTAGAGCGGCTCAGAAACAATTTTCTGTCAGCCCTCACTCAGACTGAAATAAAATCTTTCTCCCATATTCTCTCGCTCCGGCTTCATTTTCTCTCTCCAACAGAAGTGACAGATGTGAAACCCTTACCATTAGTTGCAGTGATAGTTCATTATTTTTACTGCTATTATCTGTATAGCGCTTTATGCCTTTGTAAAAGTGCCTCAATCGTCAGACCAGTGCAGTTTACCTACATGTGTATTATATACTTGCTCTGCCACAGATATGTTTTAGAGAATTTTGGAGGCAACATTGCCTCATGTAATTCAATATTAGTTCAAGTCACATCTAAAGCTTTTAAGGTCAAGTCTCACGCTACATCTACACAGAGGGTTTAGTGCTGAACAACGAACACTCAGAACCCAATACATCCACATGTATTGCGTTAGGAACAAAAAAAATGAAAATAGATATGAAACATAAAAAATATCCTTTGGGTTGTGTTTACAGGTATGTCGCAAGAATGCACGAGCTGAAACACTTTATTTGTAAACACATCAATAAATTCTCTGAGAACAATTCCATGTCTCCATTCTCCGAGTCAAGTTAAAGTCCTATTTCAAGTCTTTATGGTGAAAACTTCAGTCCTTTGTAGGATAAATCCTCACCAGGTCTTCTTCCTAAAGGGCTTCTATCAAGCCCTTTAGGACCAGATCAAATCAAGTCTTGAGTCCTCTGTGTTACATATTTCTGGAGAGCCAATCTAAATCCTAAGTCCCGGGCCATCCATCAACCCAGTGTCAGCCACTTATCCAGTTTTGGGTTGTGGTGGCAGCAGGTGTCCAACTTCATAGCAACACTTTCAGGCTCCTTCTTTTGGGAACCCAATGTGTTCTTGGCCAGCTGAGAGGATAATCTCTCTATTGTGTTCTGGATCTACACTGGGGTCTCCTTTCAGCTGAGTGTGCCCAAAAGCCTCCTACAGATGCCTCCCAGGAGGCATCCTGATCAGATGCCAGTCACTGCCCAAAGTTCATGACCATATGTGACAGTCAGAGCATAGATTGATGGGTAAATCAACAGCTTTGCCTTCATGACACTGGTCCGGTACAGTGGTTTCCTTACTGGTGACGCCACATTGATGTGTCTGTCAATCTCCTGCTCACTCAAATCTATTTAGGACAAGCTCAAGGCTCTAGCTATTTTCTTCCTCTATGCTATCTTCAAACCTTTCATGATGAATGATTGGTAGCATTCTTACTTACCATACTGCATCCTGTATATGGCCACTTAATCATGTGTACATCATACTTGCTGTTTTATCTTATATTAGCTGTCATGGCCTTTCAGAGGGGCAGCAGCCATCTCTGTCAGCTATGACACTCAAATACCACATTAACTCAAACAGTCCTAGGGGAAGATTATATGGTGCATCAGGCCATGACAGCAAAAGACTCTGAAAGGCAGTACTTAAAGGTAGGGTAGGAGATCCTGGAAAAACGGTTAGAGCAAGCTACATTTTAAAAGTACATGATTCAAAAGTCCAAACTTCTTTTTTCCGTCTTCCCCCTAAAGCCATGCCTCCATAGTACTTGGTACTGGCAGAGGGGGAGGGACAAATGGCAATTGAGTTTGATAGACATGTCACCATCAAATCATTTCGAAGGGGTTTGCTTAAAATGACTGGATGGTGTTTTTACACTCCTGTCGGTTCCACAGGTGACTAAGATGTTTTATTTTTGTGTTATTACACTTAATCAGAATCAGCTTTATTGGCCAAGTATGTGAGCACATACAAGGAATTTGGCTACAGTTCTTTTCCTTTACTCCAGTGTAGAATTTAAACATTCAGACATATAGAATAAATATTATATACACAAAATTATACAAACATTCTATAAACATTATATGATATGGACATTGAACTGGAGGACTGCTGTATAGAATAAATATGAATGAGTGTGAATAGTGAATAGAGATGTGTAGATCTGTCTGGTCTGTTTAAATATTAAATATATAATTATCTATATGTGTATGTATATGTATATAAATGTTAAATATTATTTACAGTGTGTTTTTTATGCACATAGTGCAAATTACAGATCAGACAGCCAGAGTGGCTGAGTTATGTACAAGGTGTTGTTCTAAAGTACAGAGTTAGGTGGGTACTGTAGTGTTCATCAGTGACGGCCTTGGAGAAAAAAACTGTTCTTGTGTCTGCCTGTTTTGGCGTACAGTGATCTGTATCACCTACTGGAGGGGAGAAGTTCGAACAGGTTGTGACCTGGGCGTGATGGGTCTGCAAAGATGTTTTCTGCCTGTTTCCTGACTCTGGATGTATATAAGTCCTGGGTGGTGGAGACATCAACACAAATGATTTTCTCTGCAGTCCTAATTGTCCATTTCAGTCTGTTCTTGTCCTGTTTGGTGGCAGAACCAAACCAGACAATGATGAATGTGCAGATTATTGCGGTGTAGAACTGGGTCAGCAGCTCCTGGGGCAGGTTGAACTTCCTGAGCTGATGCAGGAAGTACATCCTTTGCTGGGCTTTCGTGATTATGGGGTCTATGTTGGGTGTCCACTTTAGGTCCTGGGAGATGAAGGATCCCAGAAACCTGAAGGTTTCTACCGTGGTCACAGTGTTGGTGAAGATGGTGATGGGGGCTAGTGCAGGGGGGCTACTCCTGAAATCAACTGTCATCTCTGCAGTTTTGAGCGTGCTCAGCTCTAAGTTGCTCTACCACACCAGAGGGCCAGCTGTCCCACCTCCCATCTGTATGCAGACTCGTTGCTGTCCCGGATGAGGCCAATGACAGTTGTGTCGTCTGCAAATTTCAGGAGTTTGACAGATGGATCTCCCGAGGTGCAGTCCTTGGTGTAGAGAGAGAAGAGCAGTGGGGAGAGCACACATCCCTGGGGGGCACCTGTGCAGATTGTCCAGGTGTCCGGGATTGTCCGGATTTTCCCTAGCCTCACCTGCTGCCTCCTATCTGTCAAGAAGTTTGTGATCCACTGACAGGTGGACACTGGGACAGAGAGCTGGGTGAGTTTGTTGTGGAGGATGTCTGGGATGGGTGTTGAACGCTGAGCTGAAGTCCACAAACAGGATACTTGCATATGTCCGTGGGGAGTCGAGGTATTGCAGGATGTAGTGCAGACCCATGTTGACTGCATCAACCACTGACCCGTTTGCCCAATATGCAAACTGCAGGGGGTCCAGCAGGGGGCCTGTGACGTTCTTCAGGCGGCTCAACACCAGTCTTTCAAAGGACGTCAGCTCCACAGGCCTGTAGTCATTTAGTCCTGAGATTGCTGGTTTCTTGGGGACCAGGATTATTGTGGAGTGTTTGAAGCAGGAGAGGACTTCACACAGCTCCAGTGATTTCTTGAAGATCTGGGTGAAGATGGCAGCCAGCTGGTCAGCACAGACTTTCTGACAGGAGGGTGACACCCCGTCTGGACCTGGAGCCTTTCTGGTCTTTTGTTTCCTGAAGAGCTGACATACATCCTCTTTGCAGATCTTGAGTGATGGTGGGGGGTCAGTAGGGGGAGGTGAGGGTTGCCTGATGGAGTGAGGGATGGGTGTGAATGTTGGCTTGTCAAACCTGCAGCAGTAGGCATTCAGTTCATCAGCCAGTTCACAGTTCACTGCAATGTGACGGGATGGTCTCCTATAGCCGCTGATGTCCTGTAGACCTCTCCACACCGACACAGGCTTGTTTGCTGAGAAAGTGTTTTTCAGCTTCTCAGTGTAGCACCTCTTTGCCACTTTAATCTCCTTTGTCAGCATGTTCCTGGTCTTGTTGTACAGGACTCTTGTTGCATTCCAAAAGTTGCCAATCCGCTGATCCAGAGCACAGTGGATGTGGCTGCACAGCTGTAGCAGTGTGTGTGTGTCTTTTATAACGGCAAAACAAACAACAACATCGTCGATCATCCACTCAATCGGGATGCCCATCAGCATAAGTCTATAGTCACCAACACTCAGAGCATTTTAATCTTATCGTTAACGGGCACCGATCTACCAGGCTATTGTTAGCACGAATGATTCAGAGTGACAAAAACTAGTCAGAAGTGCTCATAAAGAGGATATTACAGGGGCTTCTTCTACTGTTTACACTCGGGGCAGCCCCATCTTTAATTCAACTCGGGGGTGGTGAGGATTATCCAACTTTCCAAGTTGGAAATCTGACTTTGGGGACGGTCCAGTTGAAATTTCCAACTGGGAACTCGGAAATTCTGACTTCCGAGTACAACTGGAATGCAGCATCTGTCCCCACTTCTGTAGGCCTCCTCCTTGGCCAGACAAAGCATCCTGAGTTTTGCAGTGAACCAGGGTTTATTGTTGTTGTATGTGCAGAAGGTTTTGGTCGGCACACTCGTCCTCACAAAAGCTAATGTATGATGTCACAGTGTCAGTGAGTTTGTTTAGGTCTGTAGCAGCGGCCTCAAAAACTCCAGTCGGTGCAGTCAAAGCAGGCCTGTAACTCCAGCTTTGACTCAGTTGTCCATCTCTTCACAGTCTTCATTACAGGCTTGGCAGATTTGAATTTCTGCCTGCAGGCTGTGAGAAGATGAACCGTGCAGTGATCAGAGAGTCCCAAAGCTGCATGGGGGACAGAGCGATATGTGTCCTTTAAAACTGTGTAACAGTAATCCAGAATGTTTTTGTCCCTGGTGGGACACTAGACATGTTGTTTGTATCTGAGCAGTTCACGGCTGAGGTTTGCTCTATTAAAATCCCCAAGAACAATGAGCAGGGACTCTGGATGTTTCTTCTCCTTGTCAGTTATCTGGGCAGCCAGGTGTTGTAAGGCTTCACTGACACAGGCCTGGGGTGGGATGTAAACACCAACCAGAATAAATGAGAACTCCCACGGTGAGTAAAACGATTTGCAGTTTATAAAAAATGTCTCCAAGTGGGGGCTGTGAGATTTCTTCAACACTGACATCTCTACACCAACGTTTGTTGATAAAGAAGCAGATTTCGCCTCCTCTCCTGTTCCCTGAGAGTTCCGCTACGCGGTCCATTCGCAGAAGATGAAAGCCCGGCAGATATAGTCCTGTGTCCAGGATGTGTTCGCTGAGCCAGACTTCAGTAAAACACAGGGCACCCCAATTGGCTGCCATTGGGGTGTGAGGGGAATTTTAAGCAATATAGTAAAAAGTGCTTCAGGAAAATATATCCTACCCCTCCTTTAATAGCTACAGGCACACCAGGCCCACCAGTACATGAACACTTACTCTATAGGGACTTAAAGTGCTGCTGAATCCTTGGACACTTGATAAGTGTTTTTGTTTTTTTTGGTGTAGGAACTGTAGGAATTTCTTAAACCCTCCGTGTCAACCTGTCAACCTACTGTCTAGTCATATAAAATACTCTGAAACTGGTTTAAGTGAGTGAGATAAGGGATTTAATAGAATAGTCTTTATTGTCATTATACAGTGGGTACATAACAAAATTGAGGGTGCTCCCACAGAGCCACCATGTACCACAAAAAGAAATTTTCTTTGACAAGCAAGAAAACAAACATAAGGGTATCACAAAAACAACACAAAGGGGCATTACAGAGCAAATGCACAAGGGACAACATGGGGTGAAGACAATACAATGTATGAGAAAAAAAAGGCAGACTTGAAATATGACCTTGCGGATTTTCAGTCATGCAAGTGGCATGATTTTACAAATGATCTACCTGCCCACCACTTCAGAAAAGTCTATATATCTCAAAAATATTTGTTGGATTTCTGAGAATAAATCAATTTTGTGGTAAACATACCAAATTAGTTTTAGACCAACTGGAAAAATCTGACCAGATGAAGAAAGTCATTAAGTATTTCTTTACAAATGTGGACATTTGCAGTATGATCCTCAGAAGATAAACCTTGATGTTCTTGGTGATTTCCTGTATCTACAATGTAGTGCCCCCAGCAGGTAATTTTAACCTTGTTATTATCATCCTGGGCTGTAGCTCATTAATGCTAATCCACAAATCTTGGCATGCTAAAATGCTAAACTAAAATTGTGATAAACATTGTCTTTCGTTGATGTGAATGTGTTTGGATTTAGCTCAAAGAAGTGTTGTGACTTCACAGAGTTGCTAATATGGCTGCACACACCTTTTTAAATATTAATTTTCAATTTGAGCCAAATTATGTACTTTAAGTATTAAGTTCGCACAGAGGGAAATATATTGATAGAATTTAAAATGTTTTTACTATAAACCTGTAAGTCTTTTAAACATTTTCAAGTAACACCAAATTTTGTTGGTTAAAAGACACTTTAAAATCAGTCACGAGAACTCCCTTTAAGTGTAGTGAAATGAGCAGTATCATCTCATGTCATTGGGAAATGATCCACTTTTGTCAGACCTATAATTTGTAAAGTTAAAAATACTCTGTTAAAATGAATTTTCTTTTTTCTTTTTCTCTTGTGTTCATATCTCAAGCAACTCATTCAAGGGCATGTCACTTCTTGACTCATCAAGAAAGCTCTGCAATTTTCTGTAACAATCACCCAAAGCCAATCACACAGGCGCTGATTAGCACTTCAGTGCCTGCTTTGGTTGGTTAAACTCATTTCCAGGAATAGGGAGGCCATCTCTGGGAAAATAACACATGTGAACTTGACTAATAAAACTCATGTGATGCACACAACACCGTGGCTGTCATGTTGAGTCACAAAAACCAAAGTGAGGGACGAGGGAGTTGAGATATTCACAGTTTTACTATAAACTTTATGACATTCAACACCATCAATTGCTCATACTGATTATAAGGTGTTATAAGTAGCAGCACGCAACTGGGTCAGATGCCATTAATGGTTATGAAGAGGACAAAAGGGTCAGGACTGAAGATCAGTTACTCATTAGAAACCATGTCTCTTGCTGTTTTGTGTGCTTGTTTATTTTTGAACCAATGAAGCTGAAGCTGAAACTGACCTGAATTGATCTTCTAAGAGGCTAAAGGGGTAAATAGAGTCAGAGTAGAAGGTGAGGAAGAAAAAGTTTGTGTGTGTGAGGATGAATAAAGAGAGAGAGGGTGAATGTGAGTGACAGGGTGTTTGCAAGGAGGATTTGCACAGTATCGATCTGTTGACCTGATGATCACTTAGATTTAGTGTCAGTCTATTCAACCAGATTCCATGATTTAATTGGGAGCGCTGAAGTGATAGTATGTGACGTTGAAGGATCCATCCTTCTCTTTTCAGATGCCTCTGTCTTCTCCGGGGCAGTCAGCTGGCCCAGCCACATTCCATTCAGTTTGGTTCAACGGCCCTTTTCAAAAAAACCCAGCCATCGTTAAATCTGCACGCCACATTCAGGGTAAAGTTGGCGTGTTTCTGCTTGGTGGATTGCTTCTTTTGATTTCGTCAAGTGAAAGCAAATCTGGATGTGTGATACTGTTGTCAGAAGCTGTATTTCATAAGATGTGTTTTGGAACTTTTCAGAATAGTTGTGTTATATTTCTTTTTTTCACTTAATCCAATTTTCCCAGAGGAGAAAGTTTCAGTTTACTGACATTATGAATGTCTGCCACCTTTTAACAACTCCAATCATTTACAGGCCATTTCTGGGTCTGTTATTGTCACTCAGATGTTGTAATCCTTTAGGGATGCAGTGACCTGTGGAAGAAATCTAGTGGTCTGGGACTCAAAAATGGATGGAAAGATGGATAGATGTGCACAAGGACGTGTGAAAGAAGGTGCCCTGAAAATTGGATTTCTCTCGCCTCTGCCTCTTAGACAAGGGAAGGCTGAAAACAATGGAAAAATAGAGGGGAGTCTGAGACTGGGCTGGGTTTTAGCAGGGGCGCTGTCAGAGAAAGCATTGAATTGTGGAGTGGGTCTTTTTCCTCCTGCCAAAATTCCACACCCCATTACCCACCCATGGATACACCTGCCCTTAGGCACATAGGTGGCTCTGGGCGATGGAGGCAGACAGGGGTGACACATACACACGCACCCAAACACACCTTCCTCTTGAGACAAGCTGTAACAGTGAGGCAGCAGCGTCGAGATGAGGTACCGGTCCGCCAGATGTAGGATGCAGACGCAGCTACTCAAGTGAGCCTGAGAGGGAAAGAAGGATGGAGGGTGGAAAAGAGGGAGGAGGGGATTGGAATGGGATACACAACTCATGACAAACACATCCATCCTCATTATTGTAATAACCTGCCTGTCACGCATCACTGCAGTCTCTCTTTCTCCTATCTCTGTCTCTCACCATTGGTTGCTTCTTCTCCATCATACACTCACACACAGACGCTTATTTGTGGGCAGTACATTTCAAATAGGTGTATCCGAGCACCAAAAAATCCTGAATTTCACTTTTACACACCACTCCTCCTATGCTATCCATGCAGATGAACTATCTAATCTCAGAACTGCAGGACACAATCACTTTTCGGTGCAATATTGTCAGTCATGAGAGGTTCCACACCAATACTTCTGTTAGATTACGAATGAAAGTTTCCTGTGGTTTTCGTATTGTAAGCTCATCACCCATTCCTGGCCTGTCCGTGGTCCATGAGAAAAGCTGAGGGAAGCACGAGTAGGATTAGTGCACTAGCCATAGGGCTTAACTTCTAAAACACACACACACACACGGATATACAACTTCCTGTAAATTCAACGTCCTCTCTGCTCCTCTCAAACGGATTTGGTGCACTAGTCTCGACTCTAAAATCTCTCAGGTACTCGGGCATTTTATTTGAAGAAGCTTCCAAATGTTGGCTACAGACATTCTACATTGCTGTCATTGTTTTTCAGCAAATTAGAGATGGAAATTACAAATTACTTTGCAAATTTCAATCGTTTCATTCGGTTCAATGTAAAGATTAACTGTCACAGGCATAATTTTTTCCTCAAAGCTGAGTAATCGCACTGTGCTCTTGAGACGCTTGGCTCCAAGTCTGACTGTTTTCAGTTCAATTCAGTGCATTGTGCTTATAAATCTTTCTCATTTATACTGTTATAAAATCAGGAATATATAAATACAGTTTACAAGTTTTACATCTTGGCTATTTAACTTCTAAACACCTCTAACACAAATACTATTTTTTCCATCATTGCTAACTAATGCAACTGAGCATGCAGATATATTCAAAAATTTTTCCAGCGTTGTACATTGTTATGCTGGTGGGAAATCTGACACCCACTGCCAAACAACAACTTTTATTGCTTACTTGTTTGTCTTCTGAGTTTTATTTTAGTTTGTGTTGTGGGGAGGAAGCTGTGAAATTCAAATAAATTTTATATATTATTTATCCTCCTTATCAGTGATTTATACTCATGCATATAACAGCAGCTATCCAGTAACAATTGTCAATGAATTAAAGTTTACTCCACAGCAGTTTTGCTGCATGACTAGGGTTTTTTTTCCTGGGGTGAAGGTCACATCGTGTAAACAGATTCAGGTTTTGGATTCATTAACATGTGCTGGAGAAATCTCAGCATGCCTGATAAATTTGTCCGCTTCTAAATGTTTGTTTGTGTCTCGTCAGAGAGCGAGATGGGATCTGGAACCAGCAGAAGGGTGAGGGGCGAGAGATCAATTTCTCCTTGTAACACACATCTCAATCACCTGTGTTATTAATAACTAGATTGATATGAATATGTAGTGGCCTCGGGCAAGACCTGGCCTATCATCCTCAGCAACCGACAGAGCGAGAAGAGCAAAGATGGTGAAAAAAGTATAGGGGAGAAAGAAAGGATAAGACAAAAATAAGGGTAAACTAGGTAATGGAATTGAAATCAAGTAAAGAAACAGAACTATCCATCTTGTCATCTCATGCTATTATTCAACCAAATGAAATTATAAAGATGAACAATAAGAAAGATCAAAGAAGAACCTGAAGCTGAAAGTCAGTCATAGGGAAACCTTTGGACAAGTCATCGAGTGTCTATGGTTGAACACTAATACTGTTTCCAGCACCTCTGGCACAAGTCAGCACTTATTTTCCCTCTTTGGGCCTAATTGGCTCCATTCGGCAGCTAATTACCATCCATGCACACTTGTGACTAGCTACTGTGTTTAGTTTTAGTTTCACATGGTTCAGTGGTAAGCTGGCCATTGGCTGTGTTCCTAGAGGTGTGTTCAAGAACAAGTTTAACAAAAGATATGAAGTGACACAAAGTGGTTGATCAGCATTTCTTCGTGCCAGTTCATTGTGTTCAGTGTAGTGTGTCAGGACCTGTAGGCAGAGGAAAACAACAGCAGTAAAGAGAGAAGTGTAAATAGTTTTGGGCAGCATGCAATTGAGAGAAGGTGAAAGCATGCAGAACCAGTGCGTCTGTGATATCTCTGTTGGTGGTAACTGTCAGTCGAGTATAGATCCAATCTAACCCAACTCAGTCTGACACCTTTGGTAATTGTTCATATACAATTGGCGCAACCCAGGCAGAACAAGGAGTGTTTGTGTGTATTGTGAGTGTGTGCGTGTGTGTGTGTGTGTGTGTGTGTGTGCACGCATGCATGCGTGTGTGTGAGAGAGAGAGAGGATGTGTGTGTCTGTGCTGATAGTCTGGGACTTGCACTTTGTGCAGAACACATGGAGGACCAGCAGGGTGGCTGCCCTCTGGCTTAAAACAGTGCCAGTTGCTGGAAATGACCCGCTGCTTTTTGCACAGGTTGCAAGAAAATGCACACTCACCCACACACACAACCTCTCATAGCTCAAATGAATAAATTGGCCAAAAAGATTATACTATTATATAGTATCTAGATTTTTTTTGTTGATGCTATTTGTATAAAACCTGATGTGCATCTGTATGTTATCATGTTGATTGTTGTACAAGGTACAAACATATCCTTTACAAAAGATTGAATCAATATAGTATACTGCAAAAGTGAGTCTCAAGCTACTGTCCTGAAAAAATACAAACACAATTATTCAGTCTTAAACAGAGTGTCTGTAAATACCACAGTGTCAAACTCATTTACAGTTTGTGGGTAATCATCAATGCTATATTAAAGTAACAAGAGATTTTTTTAAGATGATTAAAAGTTAGAAAAGTATTGATCAAAATTCAACTTTCACAGTTTTTCTAATTGATCTATTTTACCATTGACTAAGAACCATATCTGTCAGCCTGTTTTATTAATCAGAATTATATATATATATATATATATATATATATATATTCTGATTAATAAAACAGGCTGACAGATATATATATAAACATATAACAAAAACAAATAAAAAAAAAAACACCCTACTTGGTGGAGTGATGAGCAATGGCACAGGGAAGAAGCAATTAAATCTTGGTGAGGATCTGCTTAAAGGAGCTAATCCAAGAATTTTGTTTTATCCCTTTGCTTTATATGGTGAAATGAGGATTTTTTTTTTTTCACATTTTTGTCAAGTTATAATGGTATTAATATAAAAAAGTCAGACACATTCATGGTGTTAAAATTTTGAGTTTGTACAATTTGGTGCAGCTCCAGATAGTAATCTGAATCTGGGGGAAGAAAATATTTGGGCTTGGCAGCGGTATATGCTCTGCTGAGTACAATTCAAGTCTCGCAAATTTTATTTTTCTCAGCAGACTGGCTACAAAAATGAGCACTTTTGTTGTCATCCAACACTGAGACTTTCATATACAAGCCATGTTCTTGCAGCCACTTTTACTTTTAAGGTGTAATAGCTTTCTACTAGAATTATTCATTTAGGCAAAGTGAAGGGACTAGAAGACCATTAAAAGGTGCAGTAAGAAAGAGAGTTTAGTGTAAGACAGATAGGAAGTGGAAGGGGGGCTTTTTCTACACATAAACCATTTGGAGTTATAGACCACCAGACTCTCTTACCCCAAAATCACTCCTTGCAAGTGAAAAAAAAAGCAAACAGTCTCTTAAGATTTGTCAAGATGGAGTGTAAGACCTAAGATCCAGTTTCTGTTGGTACATAAAGTATGTCAGAGGAACCCTTTGTTGACAGTGAAGAATTCATTTATTCCCAGACCTTGGAACGGAGGACATGTTTCATACTAAAACCGTTTTCTGGTATCAGAAAGTTTTGCCCTGCTCTTTTATTCAAAGGGCAATATGTATAGTATTGTCAAAATATATTAATTGATCCACGAAAAAAATCCCCTACAATATGAGATTTTTCTTTCTGCTTGAAGTATGTTGGTATAATTTTGCATCAAATTTAGTTGGTCCAGCAGGAGAAAGTGTTTTTGGACCCTACTTATGCATTCAGTGTGATTCCAAATAACATTTGCAGAAGGCTTTTCAAGTTCCAAACATCGTAAAACTAGGATTACTGCCTCGGGCTTATATGCCTCCACCAAGCACTGAGGTTGCTGTTTACAGCATGTCTGTCCAGACTCATGTTGTATATGTAGTGAAGGTTTTCAACGTACTGAGGATATTTTATCACTATTAGCATAAGAATTTTTGAGTTATAGCAATGTCTCATTGACCTTGACCTTTGACAACCAAATGCTAATCAGTTCATCCTTGAACTCAACTGGACATTTGTGCCAAATGTAATGACATTCCCTGCAGGTCCTCCTGAAATAACCCAACATGAGGTGACAATGACCTCAACCTTTGGCAGCCAGAATCTAATAAGTTTGTCCTTGAGTTCAAGTTTATGCTTGCCAAAATTGAAGAAATTTCCCAAAGGCATTTCTGAGATAATATAATGCATCAGGCCTGAGCTGTTGCTTCTGCAGAGGCATAAAAATGTGGTCAGTGAATGTGTTTAGCATAATCAAATGTGCTTCACCACAACAGAGTGTTGTAGGCAACTTAGCAGGGTGCACAGAATACCCACAAGCTTTCTCTATGGTACTAGAAGTCATCATTAGGCCATCAAATTGATTTGATGGTAATGTAGGTGGAGAAAGCCAGCAGGGACACTTATGCCTCCCACTAATCCACACAGATGCAGACAATATGTGACTACTGTTTCATCTTGAATTCAGAGCTTACTTTAGAAATTTAATAATTTGATGACTTTGTTTTGGCTACAGTGAATGTCATGCTGAGTAAATACTAGGTGTCTTGGGGAGAAAATGACAAGGAAGGTTTTCCAAAGATGAGAAAACAAATCCTGCAGTAACAAAAAAGAGGGCATAAAAAAAGATGACGGTAGGGATTGTTGCAGCTTAGAAATACAAAACAAGAAAGATGGTCAGAAAAAAATAGACAAGCAGGTACAGAGAGATAGGAAGACATGCCAAGCTTGTCTCTCAAGCAAGTGAGAAGATGCAAGAAGAAGAATCAAGTAGTGAGAGACGTGAGAAACTGGAAAGGAAGAACATGTGTAGGCCAAATAATGAGACCGGATTTTATCAATTATACCTTATATTTCTTGTGTGACAATGAGTGAAATAGTTGTGGGGAGCTGGGCTAAGATTGTGTAGTGATTGTACAAATAAGCACCAATATTAATTATACATATATATGCCAATCCATCTTCTACCCCTTTATCCCATACTCGGGGCTGGGGGAGGGAGAGGGGTGGGCAGGTGGGGGAATCTATCACAGCTCCTTACAGGCGAAGGCAGGGTACATCCTGGATGGTCGCCAGTTTATCGCAGGGCTACATATAAACAAACAACCATTCACACTCACATCCACACCTACGGGCACTTTTAGCTCAATTCACCTATACCCAATGTTGCATGTTTTTGGTGGTGGGAGGAAACCCACGCAGACACGGGGAGAACATACAAACTTTATACAGAAAGACCCCGTCTATAGGATATATCCTGGGTTCGAATATATATATCCCCCCAACTTAAATATTGGACAAATTATTAATTCATCAATAGTTTAAATCCAAGTTTGCTGTGCGAGCATCTCTGTCAATCATGTGAACATCAAGGCCTTGGAGGAAGGACAACAACTGAGAGAACAACTGCTGATGCCTTGTTATAAAAACTGGTGAGTGCAGTGGTGCCATCAGTTGAGATGTGTCAGACTCTGGTATTTTTCCAGATGGAGGAAGAGACATAAAGCCTTGCAGCGACACCGTTCACCAGCCAACACACAGAAAAGAACAGATGTCAGACAGTTGACCAGTACACAAATGCCTTTTCCTCTGCAGATCAATTCTCACCAAAAACATTTGAGTGTATGCAATATTTGTGTGTGTTTTTTTAAGTATTGAGACATATAACAATAAAAGTCATAACAGACATATCAGTTTGGGACTGATATAAATGTTTAAACAGTCAAGAATCATGCTACTGATTTATCAGGAGTATTTCGACAGTATTGTGAGAATGTTTTGCAGCTGAATATTCTGAGCAAACTCCAGCTGCAGTGAGTATGAGAGAAGACAGAGGGAGATTTTGGGCAAAAACCTGATAATCCCACAGGAAATAGTGAACACCACCTTAAAGCCAGACTTGTTGTTGTTGTGGTCAGAAGTGCAGCAGACTGTATATTTTCTAGAGCTCATAGTACCATGAAAGGACACAGTAGATAAGCTACATGAAAGGAATTCCTTAGCACCATTGAGTTTACAGAAAAGCTGGAACAGCATGGTCTGAAAGCTACAGTGTTGTTTGGTGAGATCGGATTGTTGCAAAAATCATCTACAAGAGCAGATAAAGAGGTGACGGCAGCTGATGAGAGGAATCTCACTGAAGACTGGGAGCTTCTCTGCACAAATAAGTCGTCAACAATAAATCTGAGGTTGGTAGACAGAGGAGAGAATATGTTGGCAGATAATGTGGTTTGTTTGCATGTTAATTGTGTTTCTCAAAACACCTTTTAGGAATCCTTTTTAATTTGTCACAAAAACCTTCATGTGAACTCAGATATAAACTGATTAGATTTTGGTGGCCAGAAGTCTTAGATCAAAAGTGAATATGACCTCACAAAACATGTTTTGGTCCTTCAAATGTGATATCTCAAAACCACTTTAAGCAAATATCTTTGAAGGCGTAATAATTATGTAAAGAAATTTCAAAAATGCCTTTCAGGAACTCTTTTATATGTAGCATGAATATTTACTTAGAATCTAAGATGAACTGATGACATTTTGATGGTCACCTCATATTCTTGTGGACATCTTATATCAGAAATGTTCACAATGAATTTTGTGACATCTGACACAAATATTCTCTTGGACTTGAGCATGAATTTATTAGAAATTTGTGGCCAAAGGTCAAGGTCACTGTGACCTCACAAATTATGTTTTTTTGGCCATCTGAGGGTGATATCTTAAGACCACCTTTGAGGGAACCACTATAAATTTGGCACATACATTCACTCACACTCTGGGATGAAGTGATTAGATTTTTGTAGTCAAAGGTCAAAGCCACTGTGACCTCAAACGGCATGTCTTTGGCCAGAACTCATGAATTTAAGCACTAATAACTTCTAACTACACTAGTTGACAGAGACATAAAACCACAAGGCAGCAATTCATGTTTCATCTTAGACTTAGCAAGTTAAAGAGTTGCATTATTGTAAACGAAGATATAACAGCTGGAGTTTTCACAGGCACAGTCTGTATTTAAGTCGTAATATGAGCCAGATCTTATCCACATCATGTGGATGAGATCTGTCACCAAACAACAAACAGCTCCCTGAATAGTTTGAGTATGGAAAGAATCTGAATCACTTGAAACCTGTTATAACACTGGGTATTTATTTCTAAATATGTCAGTTATTCAGAGTTTTATCAGGGTAGCGTGCACAAAATATATGATGATATCAAACTGCCCTCTACCTAAAGCGAGAAGAGTTTTTACTTAAGAAACTGATCATTGTATCGATGCAGTGTGGATGTGTGAATGCTCGTGGTGGAACAAAACCTTACCAAGTTTTTCTTATAATTTGTGTCCCATCTCTAAATTACAGCTGACAGCTGACAGCTCTTAGTTAAGCTTTGTATTTCCTGATAGATTTTTGGTTTTCTAACAGCTGAGTGGGCTTTTTCAATCAGCAGGGTCAGCCATCCAATTAGCCTGTTGTCGAGACCAATAGTGACTTAAGAAATTATTGAGTTTTATGTGAACAAGCTATAAGTCAAAGTGTAGGGCAGGGTATGTGATTACTGAAGGGGGAGGGGGTTTGGGATGTATTAATGGAGCCTGTTGGTGTCATTGGTGTATCTCAGTGAAATATTGGTGAGGAAAGGTGCCCATTTGATAAAACCTCTGACTAATGCAGACTTTCAGCCAACTCTTTTTCCTTTTTTTTTTTTTAAAGATTAGGTGGTAAGTTAATGGCCCTGTTTGCCACATGGTCTTGTAGATCTGTATCAGCAAAGCCCGATGTCTTCAGCTATAACCATATCATCTAGGACAGTGAATCATTGTGAATAGGCCTTAGCTGCTGCTATTTGAGCTGCCATTTGACTCTTACATTATATTGACATAAAAGAAATGAAATGGAAAAAACTAAAACAGACAACATAACAATGAAATGAATCATTTCTGTCTCCTTGCTCTCCCTTTTGTGCCTGGTGAGTTGGTCACAACCGTAACTACATACATCATCCAGAGAATCCATGACAATAAACATGTATATGTGTCCCAGAATCCCTTTCAACCACCGTAAGAGATAAAGGACCGTGCCCATAGGCTAATGGCGCTTTGTGTTGGTGAGCGAATTCCAAAACAAACAGATGTGCCTGGTTTTGCTGCTCACGCTGCAGAACTGATAGTAGGAATCGTAAAAGTAATAAACGAACATGTCAAACCTATGTCTCCACACACGATCACTGTTGTGGAGTGGACGTGTTCTGTTGAAAGCCCATTACATCCACAGAGATATATATTACTTACTTTGAGGGGACACATTATTCATGTGCATGAGATCGTTGTACACAAGTGTGAAAATTGGATTCACATTTAATGGAACATGAAGACGAGGTGATAGAGAGGAATGGCAAAGATCCAAACACTGATATTGGATACATATCATTGACTGAGACATGCTATGCTGCACCGTGATAACACAAGTTGTGTACAGACAGTTTCATACTTGTATAGAAAACACTTTCTGCTCTGTATAGTGTTGTGCGGTGCATTTGTTGGAATTACAGAAGCAGGGAAGAGTGCTCAGTGAAGAGATGGAGAAGTCTACCTGAGGGACACAATAAAAGCCAACCAGAATTTACCAGTCACAGTTATAAGCATTCATTTCCTATGATTTAACATGGCAGATCCACCAGCGAGAGGGAAGATCATTTGTAAGAAATACAGTTATCCTCTGCATGAAACATTCTCCAGCACAACTTTTTATTATGTATGTCCATAAATAATCCAAACATTACAACTTTCCTCTTAAGGCTGCTTCACCGACTCTGATGAATCAGTCTGTTCTGTCGTCCACATGGGAATTTCAGAGACAGAGAGTCTGTTGACTTGCTGATTTGGTCATTTTTTCATTGATTTTTTTGTGCTTCTACCAAGAGTACTGCAGTGAAAATCCTTTGACCAGTTGTCGTCTAGCCTGGTGCCACTGGTCATTGACAGTGATGTAGTGATGTGAAATACAATTAAGAGTCTACACAGGACATTTTATTCTGAAAATTGAATTGTCCAGGCCTCTCAAACTTAGTCTGTCTATAATTTCACACACAGTGTGTGAAAGATAACAGATTGAATTACATTTTGTTTATATTACTGAGTCAGTGTTAGTGGTTGCAGTGCTGTGCAATAGAAACTGCTGACAACACTGACACGTTTGGGCCAAAACTGAGCAAATTTATCTTTTCTATTGTTTTTTAGTAAGTTTGATACAGGTTTCACCCCTTTAACTTTCACTCCTCACTGTCTGTTTCTAGGCTGTCAAATAAAGGCAAGAATAATCCCTGTGTTTATCTAAGAATTTGGGGGATTTAGCATTGAGGATATGAACTTGCACTGAGTATATTATATGCTAAATCCAGTATTTTCTACAAGATTATGTTTGAATTTTACATAGAACGATAAAATGAAATAAATAGATAATTAATAACTGAACAACTGGCAGCTGGGTTGTAGGGTATTTTGACCCATGGCCTCATTATTTCCTTATCTATTTCCCTTTCTCATGGTATATTAACAACCTGGGAGCGTCTGACTACAGAAGACAAGTGGCTGTGTTTTACCACAGTTACAGAACAATTTTATCGCTAGACTTTATAGTTTAGAGCAATTGCAGTCTTACCTCCATATCTACCCTCTGAGTCTGAGTGCAGCAGTTAGGGTGGTGAGAAATCCTTCACTAAAGCAATATGTTGTGTCCTACTACACATTTGTTCCTGACCATGATGGTGCTGTAGACGGAAGCAGCAACACAGCACCCATACAAAAACCCTCATTGTCTAACCCTGCCAAACTTCTCTCGACACCCCCTATTTTCCTCCTCTCCGTATCTGCCTTGCTGTCCTTTAACTACAGGCTTCAGTGGATGGGGGTGGGTGGGGGCAATGCTGGCTAGCTGTTAGAAAGGCCAGCGAGCACAGAGAATTGGGACTGATTGCATTTCAAACGCGACAAAGTCACAGCTGAGCACTGACCAAGTCTCGGCCCGGGGACCCGCAGCTAAGGCAGAGACAAAAAAGAAGAATGGACGGGGTTGAAAAGGCTACAGATGGAGGAAAAAGAGTTTTTGCTGCAAAGTCCTATCATTGCCCGACCCTGTTTTGTTCTAATTATAACTGTCTGCCTCTGGACAAACATTTGTGCTTGTATAACAGAAGGATTACAACAAAAGACAGTGAATGTCTGCGAATCTGTAATTATATATGAGTGTGCGTTCTTTAAAGGACCAATGTGTAGGATTTAGAGGGATTTAGTGGCAGAAATTGAATGTATTATTTGTAATTATGTTTTCATTAGTGTGTAATCGCTTGAAACTAATATCATTGTTTTTTCATTAGCTTACAATGAGCCCTTTATGTCTTCATATGGAGAGGGTCATCTCCCATAGAGTCACTAGGTTTTCCATTGGAGATGCATTAAGCTGGCTGGAATCTGCCACCTCTCTGATCGATTCCACAATATCTTACATACTGTCCTTAGAATATAAGCTGCATTACCTTCTGTGTGTGTGTTTGTGTTAAAAAGAACTAAGCACAACAATATGAGTGTTTCCCGTCTCTTAAATTGGTTGAGACAGATTCAGCCGACATGCATCAAAATAACAAATCTCACCATCAGCGTCCTTCGTTCCTTTCGCTCCTCTCCTCTACTTCCATTCACCCAATCCAACGCGCTGTCAGTGCACAAGCACAAACTCAATCTGCTTCTAATGATTGCTTTATTGGCAAGGCGAGGGTCTATTCACTCACGCAGGCCTGCAACAACTACAGGCCAAATCAGTTGGAGAGAGGGGAAAAAGCCATAGATGGAGTGCCAGTGGGAGAGGATCTGAGTTATATTTACTCTGGACCAAATAATGGTGAACTTGGCAGAATTTCAATCCACAGTACTGTGCAGCCAAAGTACAAAAAAATGGATACCATATGTAGTTAAATTTTCTTTGAAGAGACACACATCAGTCACTTACTAGGCACCACATAACACCTTAAGGCAGAAGTATAAATGTAGTTGCAGCTTTGTTTCATTTCAAGATTTCAAGTTTTATATCATCAGTGTCACTTTATGTAAGACAACCATTTTGGTTTTAGGATTAGAGGAGCGACTCTGAGAGCACATATCTGTCATTAAAATACACGACAGACCGTTTCTTCTATGTCCTGAAACATTTCTCTGTGAGCAGTAGATTTTATTTCTTTATGACATCTTTATTTTCCTGATGGCATCCCCCGAGATAATTCCTGAGCTTGGACAATTTCTCATGTGGATTTAAATCTCTCTCTCTCTCTCTCCCTGTCCCTCTCGCTCTCTTGTCTTTTTTTTAATATAATCTTTCAGTGTGAGCCTCCAGTGATTATCATATCTAAGAATAATTCTTGACAGTCAGCTTCGACTGCCATAACAAGATTAAATCTCCACGAGATGCCGGTTAATTTGAGCTCAGAAACAAAGTAAAGCTATCATCGGCCACCCATATGGTTTACACTTAAGTGCTGTGTTCTCTAACGAGCATTACAGTATCTTGTAAGATCTATGAATATGTAAACACTGTCAGAATAATCTTTCCTCATGTGTCACACACTCATAGATACAAAATGACAGTTGTAATGCCTTAAAGAACTGTGTTCTGAAGTACATCAGTGTTTTAACTTATATATACTGCATCTATCAAGTGTTTCTACTAAATAATACAGTTTGGACCATAATTACATTTGTCCAAAGGACTTTTATTTTGACACCAGGATCATGATATGTAGGTGTTAATATAAACACTTGATTACTTATTCATGAATGTCTCCTGAAACCTTTTGAGAAAGTGCCATGCAAACTCATTTTAAAGGAAGTGATTCAATCTTTCATTTCAAAAGGGACTGTGGTAATCCCAACACTGGAAACCGAAGACAAGCTCACATGCACACACACACACACACACACACACACACACACAATAAGAAAAAACTCAAACCAATGGATCCCTGTAGCTACAAGAGCCACAGAGATCAGACAGAAGCTCACGCTTGGCCGCAGAGAAGAAAATGGTGGGGAGGAAATAAAAGCAAATTTTATTTATCAGTCTGTGTATCAGTAAGATGAATGAGCACCATTTAACTTTTCTACAGAGGAGTGTCGCACAGAGACATTTTTGAATTAATGAAAACACGTTGGAGAAGTTCTTCATTAACATCTGTTTATTCCAGCTGGAGGATGATCTGCAGTGCAGCGAATATAAAAAAAAAAAAAAAATATTGTTGTTGTTTTGTTGCTGTGACTAAAATGGTAAAGGTCAACGTACAGATGAAATCCACAAAATAGTTTGTCACAGACGTAATTGTTGCGACGGATGCTTCAACCAATCTGTGCCCACGTTGTGTTTCCACAGTCAGCTTGCACATTTGAATAATGACTAAGCGTCAGAAAAGAATCACTTGGTATCTTTTTCTCTGCAGCATTTTTCTGCAGATGCTTCCCTAAAAACCCATCTCCATGTCCTGGCTGTGTAGCAGAGAGAGACTGGGAAAAAAGTATTTTTCCAACAGAACCATGGATCACGGATCACAGATTGTTTCTTTACATCTGAGAAAAAGAAATCAAAGTGTGCGCGTGCGTGTGAGTGTGACAGAGGAAGATAGATAATGTGTATGTGCATGTGTTTGTGTGTGTGTGTGTGTGTGTGTGTGTGCTTGTGTCACTGCTGTAGAGCATCACTGAGAATGAAGAGTGATGAAGTTGCTGACTGGTGCTGGAACAAGCCCTGTAAATCTGCTTTTATTCTCCTCCTCCTCTTCCACTTCCTCTTTGTCTCGTTTCGGATTCGTAAGTCATTCCATGAGAGGATCACTGAATAGAGGTGCGTGTATCAGGACTCTGTATGCATGTATGGTTGGGAAATAGGTGTGTGTGTGTGTGTGTGTGTGTGTTTAAACTGCGTTCAGCTTGAGCAAATAAAGCTCTCATACGTGCTGTTGTCTTTGTGAGTTTGCGTGGGTATTTGTGGTGTTTTGTAAAAGCAAGAGGATCACAAATTCCTCCCAAAAGCTTTCCGCCTTCTTTTTCCTTCCGCCATCTCATTTTTGACGCCTAGTGCCAACAGATCCTCTTTGTACTGTATGTCTTTGTGTAGCAACACGCACCCTGCGTTTGCCCATTACACCATTACACTGCAACTTCAGTGCTCGGCATGCAACACATTTGTCCAAATCCAATAAATGAGCAGAGCCTGTGCTTTGCTGCTGCTTGTGGCGAGCGCTTCGTCGATGGTGGAAACTACTGAGATTCATTCAAGTAACTTTGATACAAATGGCTGACAAATAAAAGGAAAAACCAGCATGAAGAGTCGTCTTGAGGTTGGGAGCCACCACGGGCTGTGAGAATATTTTCAAATCACTGAAAGTTTAATGGCAAGATGAACTAAGAATGTTCCCTCAGTTTGGGACACTCTGGAGGCTCACGCATCAAACCTGTCTCTATTAATAAAAGAAAAAAATACCTTTATATTTTCTTATTATTCTCCACCAGTTTCTGTTTTGATGCTGGTGCTAGAGAACATCATGTAACACCTTTTGGTCCAGAAACTCCCATAGGGGCTCAAATCAGCTGAGATATGTAAGCCCATAGGCTAGAGTGTGTTATTTAAATCATTTTTTCACACTCATCAAACCAGTCAGTGACCCCTCGCGCCCCCTATGGAAGCATCTGCATTCATTTATTCACATTTTACCTTCAGTGTGTCACCCGTTGACACACAGGTAGTCAAGGAGACTGTTCCATAAGAGTGAGAGAGCAGGCACGTACAGTAAAAAGGTGACAGGAAAATATAAAATAAAAAGAAATGACAGGGAAAAGCCGCCATAGGCGTTTGACAGGAAATTAGTGGTTTTGACGTTTCCATGCCAAGTTCACTTCCTTTCTGTGTTAAAACGCACCTGATGACCATGATTTGAATATATTAAAATTACACGTCATGTTTGATGTATCCGTGTTTATGAGTCACAAATTATGTTTTTGCATTTATTATAACATGAAAGTGAATTATAAATAGGAGACTAAATCCACTACAATGTTGGATGAGAACTTGATAGTTACTCGGAACTGAAATAATATTTACAGGAAAAAATATTAATCATTTAAACCTGAAAAAAAAAAAAGAAAGAAAGAAAAGAAAAAATCAGCTGTTTTTATTTGTACACTGAAGAAATACTTCCACGAAAGGACTTAATATGAGGAAAAAAACTGAGGAAGAATTAGTTGTTATAGTTAAGTACCCGCTGTTATATTCACATTTTTGATAAAAAAAATTGGAAATAGTGTAGGAGGTGAGTGAAAGAGAGTTTATATCCATCAGACTTTCCTACAGAGACATCTTAATTCTTCACTGGAAAGAAAATGTGCTAAAAATTAGTCACTTTTATTTTACAGGTTTGGAAATGTACCTGCTGAGATGGTGAAATTTTATAGCGCGGTGTGTGTTTTATTTTGTTAATTATAATCATCAGTTTGAAACACAAAACCAAGTGAAATGACAATGCAGCCGATAAACCTCCAGCTCAACTAATATGCAGCATGAATGTAATGTTAATGAATATTTATTGATTAGCTAACATATATGTAATGTATAGTTGAAGAATTTAAACAAGATTTTTTTTTGTTATTTGTTCTAGAAAACTCTGGTGGATATTTTACTATATAATTTGAGTTTTTTTTTTTTTTTTAGTTTTTTCTCAAAAAAATATTCATGAGTGGGTGCTCCATTTATTAATTTTCAGACTGCAGAGGAAAATATCCTTGAAATGTTCAAGTATCCTCTAAATTTTAGTAAATTAAGAGGATGGGTTCTTGGAAATTATACCCCACCCCAACCAAAAATAAATAAATAAAAAATGCAGGACTCCTGAAGTAAAAGGTCTGTTGGTTATGTGGTAAAAGAGTAAAAGCACCACAAATAAAATTCCATTCATCTCATTTGTAACGTGATTGCAGTCACCTCCGAGACACAAATTTGTTCTTACCTCGTCTACATCATCTTTGACTTCCCCCATCCTCACTGTTGTAACTGTTATTTGTAGTAGTTTTGAACAACATTATTAGTTTTTCTCGATTGTTTACGCACATTTTCTGAAAGCACGCCTCATACTCTCATATCTTTACACACAGTTCACATCAAAAAACACACATACATCAGGCAAAACCCTTCAATTCTCCTGCAAAATGAAACTTTACATTCAAAACAATGTTATTCCTTCTCAAAATGGTATTTTGTTTTCAAATGACAAACACAAAGCATCATATAAACAGACATTTATAAGAACTAGTTGAACACTGAGATGCTAAATGTAAAACACTATGATGAATGAAAACACTTCTTCATTCATCATAATGACTGAGGCCTTATTTTGTTCAGTGTGACACTTACTACAGACAGTTCATACATAAGTGTTTTGTAAAATATTTTAGAATATTGCTTTTATACTCAAAACACACAAATACATAGTAATGAATATATTTTATTTATGTATATTCATGTATATAAATATATATATGTGTGTGTGTGTGTGTACACACACACACACACACACACACACATATATATATATATATATATATATATATATATATATATATATATATATATATACTCTCTTCTGTCTGGTCACAGAACCTCATCCACATCCCAAGCAATGTTTTTCCTGTCCTTACTAATTGTAAAACTGTGTTACAGGTGTTTGCTCATGTGATGAGTCAGTGTGGATAGTAGGACAATTAACTTTAGAATTCTGTCAGAATTTTAGACAGTGTGTTCTTTGTGAAAACAAAAGATTTTCTTTATAAAGATTGTGCCAAATGAAGTTTTAGAACTGTGATTTGAGTGTAAAGCAGGAATTGTGCATGTAGTTTTGCAGAGTTGTTTCAGAGGGTTGGTGCATGAGTTTCTTGTTGTGGTCATTGTGTCTCAAGTACCAGTATTTGTGTGTAAACAACAAACTGTTTTGTTTTTATTATTATTGCAATGGATTTATAGATGATTGGCAAACATTTGTCACCGTGGTTTCCCACATCAAGGCTGTGTAGTCAATCACTTTTGATTTACCAAGCGCTTGCTCACTTGTTCACCATTATGATAGTTTAGGAGTGTTCTTTAGCAGTGCAGACAGATTTACACATCCTGTGTGTGTGTGTGTGTGTGTCTGTGTCTGTGTGTTTGTGTCTGTATGTGTGTGTCTGTGTGTGTGGTCTAAGCATTCTTTATGTTGTGGGGACTTAAATCTGTTTACACACTCACCTTATGGTGACCTGTCTTCCTTATGGGAACAAAAAGCAGGTCCCCATGATGTAAAAATAAAAAAATTTAAGGTGAAGACATGACTTAAGGTTTGGTTAAAGTTAGGGTCAGTGTAGCAACAATTGATATCTCTTGGGTTTCCAGGAAAGTCTCCAGAAAATGAATGCAAGTCAATGAAATGTCCACTGAAGTTATGGAAACCAGACTCTGTGTGTGTTTGTGTGTGTGTGTTTGGTCTGTGTGTGTGTGTGTGTCTGTGTGTGTGTGTGTCTGTGTGTGTGTGTGTGTGTGTGTGTGTGTGCAGGCTTGCGTGTGTGATTGCTGGTTAACTAATATTTGCTGAGTGCTACGCAACCACTCTTGATGTCTTCATGTTTACACTTTAACTAGTCTCTTCACCGTGATGGACAGGCAGATAGAGCAGCAGTGTAGACTCTGTCTTTATTGCCTTTTTAAACTGTGACAAGTCTACCCTGCAGTTTTTGTGTGAGTGAGTGAGTGAGTAGGAGGGTGTGTAGGGGAAAAGGAGAGAACTCTGATATTAAAGCTTTTTGGGTTTGTGCTTCAGTTCAGGTTCAGTTTTGGCCTAGCTCTGGAGCGTTTGGCCTGGAGCTAAAATTTCAAGTCGAGCAAGTCTCTCATGTGGGTACATGAAGACTAATGAGGCGTCAGAGGTGTTGTGGTGTTGTGCACTGGCTGTTAAGGATTGTGTTTATGTATGCGAATGTGATGTTTGCGCTGTGTTGACTGCAAGTGGGTTGATAGATAAGTGTGTATACAAATGTGTACGTACAGTAGCCTGTGCAGTACATAAAAGCACCGCATAAACAATCCCATCCCCTCCTATTTGTTTGATGTAGCTTATCGGATCAGCCTTGCTGCAGCACCGCAGAGAGGCTGACTTTGTTCAGTGAGAATGACAGCGAGCATTTATCACAAGTCTCTGCAAATTAGCATGCTAGCGTGCGTGGAGCAGCTAGCGCTTGCTCCTGGGGCACCTGAGTTGTTATTGTGCATTGAGTGAAGGCATTATCACTGCCCTGACTTGGCGCTCTGACACAGGTTAGGGCTAATCATCCCCTGCGGGAGAATCAATAGCCAGTGCAATTCACTGGGAGAAGGTGAGAGAGAGAGAGAAGAAAGCAAAGAGAGGAGAAGAGGATAAACAGGATTTAGCACAAGATGTTGTTAAAGCAACATACTGGTGGTTTTTTTGATGTTTTAGCCAAATGCAGTTCGCCAGAAAACTTGCACCTCTGCTCAGTATCACTCAAATGTTAAGTAATCACAAATCCTGTCCATTTAATACAGTGTTAATTGTTTTTTTTGTTTGTTTGTTTGTTTGTTTTAGCCAAAGTCTACAAAGAATGAAGCCACAGTGCGCTAGCTTTTCACGTTCTTTGTCGTCAATCTTGTGCTTTTAGGCCATTTTCGTGAGTAATGGTTTTCTTCCTGGAAGTCATCCATTGATGTTTGACCTCGCGCTGCGTCCTTCACACACTCCGATCAGTCACTGAACATCAATTTCAACAGATAATCCTCGTGTCAAGACAGAAGCACTTACCTGTCTGTTTTCCAACACAAGGTTGTGTAAATGGTAAAATGTGCGAGTGCTGTCATTTTTCTAGGACGGCCTCCAGGCTGGTGGTGTTTGTAGTTTGACTCTTCACAACTGCTGCAAATGTGTTTTGTTTTTGTTTTTTTTTTTTTTTTTTTACCTTACTTGCCATTTCCATCTTCAGGATGTTTTTTTTTTTTTTTACAAAATACTCCACACTTCAACCTAGAAACAATACAATAATTATGAGATGGCAGAGTTTTGAATCATTAACACTTAGTGATATTGCACAGGGGTGTACTCAGTTTTCTTGTAATCCAAAAAAGTTTTATTTTATCACTGTCAACCTTTTTCCAAAACCCATTTTCAGATTGATTTCTATGTTTCCAAGAATCTGTTGGTTTGCATTCAAAGAGAGAAAAAAAAACATCAACCTGCAGCAAAACTGGCTCTCAATTTTTATTGTTATTGCCCTGTGGTAATGCAGTTGCAGACAGAGACTATTTAGAAAATATAGTCCTCGTTGGTTTGTCAAAAGTCTCATCATTTCAGCCTCAATAGACTGTTTATACCACAAATGTAACGTGACTAATTTTTAAGTCAAAGTCTCATAACCTATTGAAATGGACCTTTAAACACAAAACTCTTTCCCTTGTTTCTTTTTTTTTTAATACACTGAGATAAAATTTGGGTATTTAAAGTGAGGATATCGACCGTGGCTAATTAAGAGCCTTATAAATGTCACAATGATGGTGTGAAAGTGACATTTAGAAATAAATCTGTGCTGGCTGTTCAAAGTTAAAATACTAGTCTGATGTGTTATAAGAAACAATATTTGCATAAGAAACACATTCGACATGACATTAAAAATAAAACAATGTTTTTATCGATGCTACACAGACAAAAAAAAAAACAACAAAGATTTAACTAAAGGATTTTTTTTCTTTTTTTCCCTCCAACGTGTGTCACATCAGCAGCTAATTAACAGATTTATTGGTGTGTGATGTCAGCTCTGACACTGCACTCTCTGCTACATACAATACATCCTCATATTCAGACATTAAACATTATAGTTCATATTAATTGAAAGGTTGTTGTTTTTTAACTCTGCTCATTTTGGTGAGTGCAGTCAGGCACAAGTACCCACCACAATCAATGTCCAGCTTCTGCCCGGAGGGTCTGGCAAACCAGAATTTTTAATCATGGGGACTCATAATTAGGTTGCATTTTGCGCATGCTGGTGTAATTTTCATTTAGTTCTCATTTCTGTTAGTCTCCCACTCTACAACTGATTTTTTTTTTACACTGCTTTATTATGCTACTCGCTAATTAAATGAAAGTTAAAACTGACTCATACTGTGTCCTTTCAGAAAAGCAATTAGATATGTTTGATATGTTTACGCTTGTTCTTGGCATCCTTTTGGTTTTTTAATTCAGTTAAGTCTAGCCTCTGATATTCTCTTACGGTTGTCATGAACCTGGTTTGAATTAAACAGAATCAGAAAATTCTCACAGAAAATAAAAGAGCATAAATCCAGCAGGTTTGCTCCTCGCTGAGGTGTAGCTTGTATGTTTTTTCTCTTCTTTTTTCTCTCTCAAACTAAAAATCTGGACCAAAGTCTACACAATTATTTATTGATGAATCTGTGTATTTTATTTTACTATTGGACCAAAAGGGGGAAACCCAGTAGATTCAACAAAAGTGCAAACACAGTCACACACAGACAAACATGCCTGAACATTCAAAAGCACACAAAGGAGCCAAGACAGTAGCCCCCACATCTAACCCTACCCCCCTTTTCTCACTTCGTCTGTCTAACTGCATTTGGGCAAAATGCCTGGACCAAAGCAAATTAATTAGGCAAACAAACTCCATACTGGGGGAAAATTAGACCTCCACTCCTGCGGTTCATTCATCATTTTCGCCTGTATCTGTCTTTTTTTTGGACACTGTTCTTGTGCTTGATGTTGCGGGTGGCACCCCCCCACACACATACACACCTCTAGGGAGAAGAACAGTCCGCTGTGCGTTGGTGATTATTTTGTTCAGCCTCATCAGTAAAGTCTGTCAAGGGAAAGTTGAAAAGAGCCTATTGAAATCCTGGCTACTTATATACTCTGTATATTCAAACGGTAACATACACTGTTGTTTTGAACTGTTTGATGATGCACCAGGGAATAGAAACCATTTAAATTTAATGATAATATCATTCAAAAACAAATTTCTTATACAATAAATTTACATAATTTGTCCATCTGAGACTGCAGAGATTGTAGTTCAAGTTGAAGAAAGAACCATAAAGAAAAATCAAAAAGTTTGAGTTAGATGAATTTAAAATATATTCCACATTATCAACTGTTTGTGCTTTCTTGCATTGCCTCCACACACACACACACACACACACACACACATGCTGTTGGCAGCAGTGTGACAAGCCTGCTATAAGCTTATAGAAGACACATATTAGAGTGAAGACGTCCTGTTAATCCCGGGTCTGGCAGCCTCAGAGCACACGAGCCTGACTGTGTTGAGGCCAGCCCATATGCTCTTGTCAATATTGAAATAGAAATGTAAAAGCAAACATATGATAAGGGGCACACTGAGCCATGTAATTACCATGCATAACTCCACACAGCACTCTCCAGAGAAATCCCTGTGGACTGCTGGTATTTGATGTGCTCACATATCAGCTCTGTGCATATATGTCAGGGCGTATGTGTGTGATATCCACAATATGACAATTCCTCTGCATACATGTTCAGTGAGTGATGCTATCTGTGATTAGCCTAAACCATGAGTAATCCAACAAGTCAGGGGATAAATATATATGGACACCACAATAAAAGACAAAAACTAAATGGACAGTTGGTCTTTTCCTACGATTTAACCTTAAACATAATCATGCTTATTCGATTTTTATATACGAGAAGACAACAGCAGCTGCTAATTAGCTGAAAGTGGCAATAAACACATTTTTTGCTTTACATTATAATTATGATGTAAATGTTGATTGCACAACACAATGGCTGTATATGTATAATAATGACACCACTGGCATTTACACTGGTTCTCTATGAGCCTTGCTTATACAGTGCAGTTCTTCCTGTCGCAGTGTTTCAAATCTCTTGGGAAAATGAAGGCTGGAGGTTCGGCTCCCACTGCACAACAAAAACAAGAGTAACTGTGGAAACTCTACCCAACAGAGTAAAAGAGTATCACTGTCAGGGCATGTAAAAAAGGCAAATATGGAGATCAAAAACATGAATGAACCTCAGACAAGCTGTTCACTGGATGGACAGAAATGTGGTTGTTGAAATTCAGGATTTGCGTTACTGCAGAGACCCGAGTGACCTAGGGGGTGGTGAAGTGAACTCTCTTGCCTTCTCTGAAGCAACAATCCTACTCAGGAAAGTGGCATAGCTGGTAAAAACTTGATGGCTTTTCTTTCTTTTTTATAGTCCACCGGCCCAGTAATGCAGCATCCCACCAGGATTTTCCCAGTTATCCCCACGGACAGACTGTTCACAGACAGATCCAGCAGTCGAAAGGGTTCAAAAGCGACATTCATTTGTTGACATTTCTACCAGATCAGTGAGTAACAAAACCTGCCTCCCTTCATTAATGCAACCAGGTGTTTTATATTTCCTTTAAAGTTTGGTTTCCTATTGAGAATCTTACAACTGTTTCCTGCTTTGGCCAGCTTGACTCACACCCAAGATATTTTTGGCTTTGAAACTATCTTGTCAGAATAGAAGTGTTGCCATGGCTAAGGAGTGAACTCACTACTGTTTCAATAAAACTTTTATTGAAGCCCTTAAACATCAAGAATCAGTCATCTGGCTTTCATATTGATTGCATCACATAAATTAATGTCCGTGACTATATGGAGATATATGACGGCGATTAAGAGAGTGTGAATTAGAGGCTTTCAAGTTTGTCCCATTAAAGTTATAGCACACTTACCAAAATTAAGGACATTAAAACAGATTTCAATCTTGACAATCTCCTCAGAAATTTGTCATGCTTCAGATCCATGTACATACGCAGGTATTTAATAGGATTCGGTCTCTGTGGTAACTGGGATTCTTCACCAATGGGAGTACAAAGTTAACTAAAGAATTAATCACATGAGGGAGTGCACAAAAAGCCTCTATGCATCTGTGTATTGTCCACGTGCAAAGGCATTATGAAAGACTTATCACAATCTAATGGACCCAAGCTGCCATTCAAAATAATGAAAGTGGTATCACTTCTTAATTTCATGGAAAATATATGCGCCAAATTCATTCAGATAATAGTGACTAGAGCATGAGAGAACAGCAACAGATTACTGATGTGTTCAATATGAGGAGACGGCGCCACTTATCTCACTGTAACACCTTTAAGCTGTTCAAGTGAGGACACAAACAAAATGGCAGTTGCTCCTTTATTGCAAAAAAAAAAAATAAATAAATTATCACAACAAACTTTAAAACATAGCCTTAACTTTAGGGATTTTTCATAAGAGACGATGTTTGCAGGGGTTCTGGGGTATCATCCGTCTTCATTTGGTTATCCAGACAGTTAGAGACAATTGTATTGTTAGGACATAAAGGACTAAGGCGTGCAGACTTTCAGGCACTGTAGCAGGAGGACGTGTCACTCACTAAAGTAATGCTGTGCTGTATCAAAGCTGAAACATCAGGAAGCTAATGCAATCCAAGTAACAAGCAGCCTTTGATGCCACGTTTGATGGCAGGCAGATGTTTGACGTGTGCAGTAGTCGTATATCAGCCTCTGTGTGCATGTATCTACAATTTTTCACTAAAAGCCAACCACTTTCTCTCATCCCTCTTTGTCTACAGGTGTAAGTGCTGCAGCAGAGCAGGATCATGGACTCAGAAATGTAAGATCAAAGGTAAAGGAAAGAGGGACAGATGATGAAAGAGGGCAATAAGGCTGGACACAGTTGAAATGAGTGGGCTCCTCTATTGCTTTCTGCCACTGCAGGGAGGTATTATCAACTTCTGGCGTTGGTGTTCATCATCCAGCAAGAGAGCTGTGATGGCAACTATCAGACATTTTGCAAAACCCCATCAAGAGCTTTGATTTGGCAGATTGATTTCTGGCTGCAAAGAGTGTTGATGTCCCTGCAGAGTAATGTTTGAGTGCGATTACACATTTGATTAAAATGCAACTCTGCCGAATATGATCATAAATAAGCAAGAATTATTATTATCGAACTTTTATCCATTAAGGTTCAAGTTTCGTTTTTTTACAAACTACCTGAATTAAAGAAATGTATTTGATTTCATCAGTTTGGCATTATTCTCTTAAATGTATTCTTGCTTCAGTGACATTTTTTACCAACTCCCTCTTAAATAAAAATAAGACATCTTCATTTTACAGAAATCATATGAAATAGGTTGAAAGGGAAAATATATATTTTTAAAGGTCAAATAAAGGACTGATTAAACAGACAGTACTATGGTGAAACAGACGGAGGAGCTGGAAACCAGAATTCATATATTTACCCAGAAGCTCATTAATTGTATTTTCTTCCTCTATATGCACCACTGACCCAAGTAAACAGTGGCAAAAACAAGTGGCAAGACAAAACAATGCAATATTATGTACAATATGAAAATAAAAACAAAAACTAAAGGAGAGAACAATAGTAATATTGTGCTTCTGGTAAAATATGTATGTGAAAGATCTATTCTTTTTATTATCCGTGATTTTTTTTTGTGCCACTGTGTCAGCAACAGCCATGGCTGGAGGTATGTAGTTTATGTAGTTGTGTTCATCCATTCCCCACCATCCTAGTGAACGCAATACCTTAAGAGTGCTATAATAGATTCCTTTCTAATTTGGCACAAACCTTCACTTGGATCCGAGGGTGAGCTGATTAGATTGAAGTAGCCAGATGTCAAAGGTCAGTGTGAAAGAATTAAAACATGTTTACGGCCTTGTGAAAAGAAATTTCTTTAAATTTGGCAGAAACCTTCACTTCCACTAAGAGGTGACCTGATTAGAGTTTGGAAGTCAAAGATCATTGTGACCTCATAAAACATTTTTTTTGGCCACAACTTTAAAAAATTCCTACGTATCAAATGGACTGATTAGTTGAGGCAAAGGGAATGAATACAATATTATTTTTATCAGGTATTTGCAAGTTCTCTTAATACCCAAGACTATACCTAACAAGTGTATTCCGTTGAAAAAGAAGCAACATTTTTTTTTTCTTTTACATCAATTAAATGTGTCACTGCCTACAGCACACAGAACAGAAAAACAGACAATGACACTGTAGAAAAAGTAGAGCCAATCTTCCCATTTACTAACTTGTCATACTAAAGTTTCTTTTTTCTTTTTCTGATAATGGATTGCCACGAATGGTAGCATGAGAAAGTTTGAAAAAAGCTATTATGGATGAGTTTTACTGTCTGACCTGTTGGGTTTTTCAAAGACAGCAATTTTGAAAGATGCACAATAAATGGACCTCCACACAAAACAACTCATCTTAACATTTGCCACATGGGAGGAGAACTTTGGTAAATGAACAATTGTCAGTGTACTTGTTTGAGTCATAACTGGTCCACAATCCAACAGTGAACATGGCAATTCAATTACAGGATACAATAACCTATTTTGGGCCACGCTATGTATTGCGCCCTTGACCTATACTGAGGGAAACGGTAGTAAATCACAAAGGGGAATTTCATCTGTCAGTGATAAGGCGTTTTTACAATACTCTGTGAAAAATCAGCTCTGAACTATTAACAGCTGAAGTCTGGTTTAATGAATGTTTCTTCCAACTGGACTGTAAGATGTGGTTGAAAGCTTGTGTTATGATTTCTGCCTCAACTTCGTTTGTTCTCAGAGTAAATTGACATTATTTTGTTCACACATTCTCCATAAAGTTCAAGAAAGATTTCATTTTTAATTCTAAAAGAAATTAACTGCACACTGAAGGATCTGGGTGTGAAGTTACAAATATTCTGTGCTCTTTATAATAGGCCTAATTGATATCTAGTAGATATCAAGTAGATCCTGTATGACAAGTCATCCAAATTAAATGATGAAATATATTATTGGGGCATGCACTCTGAAAACTTTCCTGTTGTGATTATGTTGTATAATGGTCTGATTTCCTTCTTTGATTCTGTCATTATTTACAGGTGCTTAGAGGGTTTTCTCATTTGAACATACTCAGAAGCCCCTTTTACTGAGCCTGCCCACAGACCGGCTCGTTCTGCCTCGTCGCTTTGTACAAAAGGTATGAACACAGAACGGATGGTCACTGCTGTTCCAGCTGTTTTCACAGAGATCAATGTCTGATTTCATGATGCTGTTATATTATACATCACACCACAAGGCTTCCATGGTCACACACACAAAGAAAGGCAGTATTTATGCAGGTTTTGCTTGTGCAAGTGTAAACAAGTGAAAATGACATAATAATAGGTCTTGGTAATATAGTGGCATCTATTGAAGAGTACAAGCATGTTAATTTGAATTACTTCCTCAAATAACTGATTATGTCATTTCTCTTGAGAGGGCAGTCTCTCCTGGATCAATAACTGTTTGAAAAAACGCAAGTAATTTGAAAGTTTCATTTAAAAATCATTAGCGAATAGAATAAGCAACTGCAGAAATAGATTCACAGGCCAAACATTTAAAGGCACTAAGTTTCTGTGTGTGTAATATTTACAGTAATACATTTTCTTCATCTTGAATATGACACATCAGTTAAGATCCAAACAGACTGTCTTTTTATTTATGTATTTTTTCTTAACTTGAATTGATTTCCTTTACCATTCTTAATAGCACAACTGGCTTTTAATTTAGTGCTTGTTTATGATATGCAGTGAAACTGTGCAAAAGTTTGTACAGATGGCTCATTTTTTGGGGGGTTCATCTCACGGGTTTTTATTCATTCTGTCAAACCACAGAAAAGCATGTAATTCTTCATATTAATTATGTAATTATGAATAATATAATGTGTGAAAATTCAAACAAAGACTGAGGTTATAAAGTTTTAATACTGAGCGTGATATGTAGTCCAGACCTTGTGGACTAGCTTGAGAATAGTGTCATGGTTGATAAATACTTAAAACCTGCCTGGTCCTGGAAGGCTGACATCAACATTTTGACAGGAACATTTTCTTCTAGGTCTCCTTCCCTCTTCCCAAATAAAACATAAAAAAGGCAGCAGACTCCCTTAAGTAATAATAATCATAACACCGTACTTTATTGATCCATGTTGGGAAAAGGCCATCCCATGGCCTCAAGTGAAAGAAAGCGGAAGACTAAAAGAGAAGGAGGAACATCTCATTCTTCTGCTATAAAGTGTCAGATGACTCTAAGATGCTCAATATTCATTCAAAGACACTTGACAGCTCTGAGTAAAGAAGAAAAAAAGACATTCAGCTCTTTGATTAGCTATTTGGACGCCTGTGTGAAGTAAAGTGACAATAACATTGATTGTTTTCTGCAGCAAATGGAGCACAATTAGGGCACTCCATGAAATGGCATTATGAGAAATGCTGTATAGAAATGTTGTTTGTTCTCACTGTAATTGCTGGGGTGTTTAATGTGATTGCAGTCATTTACTTTCAGGTTGCATACCAACAGGGTGGTGTTGCTGCTGTGAGTTTGTGTGTGGCTGTGCATGTAGTTAAATTTGTGCGTGTGTGCATGTGTTGCCGTTTCATTTTGAAACATAATTAAGATGCACTTTCGATTCACTTTAGACTCACAAATTGCTGCTAGGTGAGACTTGTGGGTCGCCTCAGCAAGTTAGACATGTAAATCCATCCCATCTCTCAATTCCCTTCACTTTTAGGAAGAGAATGGTGCAGAACTCAATAATGACAATATGCAGAAAGCCTGAGAATCTAATTTCTCCTCTATCCATCTGAATTACAATGCCATCATTATTATTCCAATGTTGGAATTATACACTCCATCAGTTGAAATAAGCAGTTTCCACCAAGGAGCTGACTTTGCGTGTGTGCATATCGCCCTTGTTGAAGCTGTGTGTGTGCTTATGAGGAAAGACACACAAACAAAGCTGCCACACGAACTGTACATATGAATGTCCCCACATTAAAAGGTTAGTTTTTCATGGCCTACTGTAATTACAGCAAAGTTATTGCTCGTGTCAACATCTAACCTCCTCAAAAGGGAGTAACAGCCAAATGTACACAAAATATGTAATGTGACACACAGTAAATACTGAATCCAATAAATGTGATAGATTCTCTCATCCTTGGACTAACTGTGTGTTTAGATCCTGCCATATTAGTTCAAATTAGATTCTCTGTTTTTGGCCAGATGTGTTTAAATGAGAACAGTTAATGCTACCGTCAACCTGTCTTCATATCAGATTTACATGTATAGTTACAAAAACAATGGTTTAATGTACTGATTATTCTATATTAAAATAAACAGACGGCGGCCTGTAAAAATCCCAATGCATTATGATTTTACACCTGTCTCCATAGGTAGCCTGTCAGCCTCATGGTAACAACATTCCTGTGCTAAGCTAATTTAACCAGCAGCTAGTTGTAGCTTCAGTTTTCTATTTTTTATTTGTTCAGACTCTGTGATATCGATTCTATCATTTAACTTTCACCACGACAGTGAACAGAGCTTCCAAAAAATGTTGAACTTTTGTGTGTCTTTAAAACATTTAACCAGTGAGGGCAGAGACATGATGGTCTTCAACTATTTTTGTATGAACATGAGAAAAGTATGAAGTTTTTGTCAATAACTAAAGACTTTGGTTTGTGAAGGGGGAGCATGTCAAATGCCAGAAAAAGTTTAAGCACCAGCTTGACCTGAACTCAACAAAACATAGAAGACTGTAATGCAAATCTGGTTCAAAACACCTTGTTGGTCATTATCACACTACTGAAGTTGGGATAACACCAGTCTAGAAAATGTCCATCACACAGTTTTATTGTCTGTGTGAAATGAACATTGCAGGCTAGGTCCAGAAGCTTGGCTGTAGACATTAAGTCTTTTTTTTTTTATTATTATCCTTTGTGCTTTCAAAAGTTGTCCTCAAACGAACAAAACTTCTGGGGTTTTTTTTTTTTTTTAAGTTTTTACTAACATGGTCCTTTGGAAGTAAACTTCAAAACTGTATGCCCTTCAAGTGGGTCTTATGTTTTTTCTCAAAAATTCATAGTTCAAGTGTCTGCTTTTTTTCCCAGCTGTCTGGTCTGCTTTTCTCAGTGCTTAATGGCTTTGATAGATGAACATGTTTGTGCTCGCTTGGATTAAATATAGCCTAGATCCAACCTATAAGACAGAAAAGGTTCAACCAGCCATTCTGTGATTTACATATTAGAAGTCTAGGACAGTTGGTAACCTTGATTCATTGCCGAGATATTGAAAAGTATATGCTTTTATATTTGGTCTAGAAGAGCTGTCAACAACATGACAGACATTTTTGAGACAAAATAATGAGAAAATGATCAATAATTGTAGTTTGTAGGTGCAAGAAAAAAGTATATGCAGCTCAGAAACACTCTGTGTAAGATACTTGTGAAGTACTGATGGATCTGCTTAAAACCTTTAATGAACACGAAAAACATATGGCTCCCAAAGTTTTTACATCGTATCAGAGGAGTATAGACAGTGAACACTCCCTTGTGTGTGCCCAGATTGTTCAAGTATACAAAGAAGAAGAAAAACAGAGAGAGATGAGAAATAAGTATCTGCGGCTCTGTACACAGCTCAATGCTACGTCTGTCATTCATTTGGTGTTGTTATTGACAGAATCCATTTAGTATGGGTGCTCACAGTGAGAGATGATGCTCTAACCCCGAGGTGCTACCACGGCTACACTCTACTCATTATACTGACAAACACACTCACAAAACTGGAGGCTGACGGGAAAGTAGCAGATCCCGATCATCTGAGCAAAATTTGTCTGGTGTGAATCACACTGCAGGCGGAAAAGTAGCTGCACTAAACTATTTATTATCAACCTGATTAGATTAACTGGACTGCTACATAATCACCTATTATCAGAGATTAATTAAAGCTGCACTCATATTCTATAGTTGATGAATTGATAGTGTGTCTGAGCAGAGAGAAAATTACATCCTCCATTTTACTGAGTTTTTAGCATCCTTCAGTGCATTGCTTTAGATTCATGTATAACCTACAACTTTAATGTTTTGGTTCATGCTTCCCATCAACATCATTCTCTAAGCACAGCTACAAGCTGTTTTCAAGAGTAAAAAAAAAAAAACTCTGATTATCCAACTACACGTTTCCTGCCCAGAACCAAAAATTAGTCATTAGCAGCTAACTGCTAACTGAAAGGTTTAAGCAGCTAAAGAGTCTAATAGTTCCATTAGTTCAATTAGAAAAAACAAAATGAATTATAATGATAACAAATATTACGTGCATTGATTGGCTAGCCAGAAACAAGACAGTCCACTTGAATACTAGAGCTGCTTTGTGTCTATAAAAGGTGCGTGTGTGGCTAATCTGTTTGCTAACAAGTTTCTTATGTCAACGGTTTAATGCTCTGCCCCTGAATTGGACAGATAACTTTTCTATTGAGATTCAAAGGCCATAATTTATGGAGGCTTTATAAGTCAGTAATCATTTTACTTTTCTAGGTAAGACTTCATTAAAAATATAAGGCAGATGAGAATAATATTAACCAATTGTAATGGTTTTTCACAAACTGGAAACACAAATGGTCTTTGTTAAAGGTGAACTGAAATGTGGATAATTATATAACCGTTTTATAAAGAATGACCAGTTCATCATCATCATCATATAAGAAAAATGTAAGTCTCTGAACAAACTTACTTCCATCCTGCAGAGCCTCAGTAAAGAATGAAATATTAGAACCAAAAGAAATCCCTGTGGATCTGCTTTTAATTATCATGTCAGAGATTGATTACATAGTATGGCAAAGACAATTCTCTCAGTTTTTGATGTGTTGTCACTGAAATCTCTCTGCATCTGGAAACAATGTCATAAAATAAACCTCAATCAAATGAAGTGAGAAATCATCACATGGCTATTTAAATGGAAGTAGTCCAATGTCAAAGTACTTTTCTGAAACATGGGGTTAGTTATCCATAAACATATAAGCGGTCAATCATGTGCGCTGTGTATTGGATTGCAGCTGAGGTCAGTAAGCTCAGGTGTATCTGTATGTACTCATCCATTATTAATGTCAGTACGAGTGTGAAAGGCATTAAGAAGGAGCAATGTATTTCTAACGTATTAACATGCACAGTCTTTCCAGTGTAGGTGTATAGTTATTGAATGCACAAGCCTGTCTTTAGCTGAATGTTGTTTATATAGATATTTAAACATGTCACAGATGGAAAAGCACAATTCATGATGCCTGGATTCCAATTAGCTGCTTCAAGGTCCTTTGTTAATGTTATTAGAAACGTCTGTGCCTCTTTTACACTGACAAGCTTCTGCTTCTACTGTACTGATTTACGCTGTTTATTACTGTCATTGTCAATTCAAGCTGTTTATCTATGGTGGCTACATGATAAGTCCTATAGGGCTTAACACCTTGGATTAATTCATGAACACTCCTGAACTGGCATGATTTATGTTCAGTCAACGATGTGAGACTGCTATAGAGTAAACTATAGAATCTATAAAATGTTCCTAACATCCACAGTTTTATTATAACGTTAGCTGATCACTGAAATATCCTGACAACTTTCTGGATGTATTGACATGAAATTTCACTCCCACAAGATGAATCCTACTGACGACTTACTGACTTGAATCTACTGCCACCACGAAGTTGACATTTAGTAAAATGTCTTCAACAACTATTTGATGGATTACCATGACATTTCATTCACTTATTCATGCGCCACTCAGGATGAACTGTGATAACTGTGACGATCACTTGCTCACTTTTGATCTCACAGCCTCATCAACCAACACCAATTGACTTATATCCAGTGGAAAATAAGCACGTTAGCATGGTAAACATTACAATATACTTGCCCATCATTACCGTGTTAGGACTGTGAAAATGTTAATGTTAGCCATTAGCTCAAAGTAGCAGCTGGAGAGTCTAGCCTGGTTTCTCTAAAAGCATCATTACTAGCAGAGGCCTTTCATTATTTCTCTGCTCCCCAATCTCTTGCACTGTGTAAAACCTAGTCGCCCTCTCTCCTCTGAGCTCTTCTCTCTGCTCCTCTCTGCCTGTTTTGCAGTCACCCAATAGCCAGAAGGCACAATCACACAACCAGAAAGCCAATCAGGAAGCTTATTAAACATGACACTCACTGAGCACATTCAATATAGGCGAAGGACATAAGCTCTGAGGTCTACATGCCAATTAGGAAAATCAGATCAATCACATAAGTCAATGTGAACTCTCTCTTGCACATTATTGCCTCCAGTCACAATCCCCCTCGAATGCTTGGAAAATACTACACGCTCCAGCATTTCTGCTACACATGATTGTGCATAGCATGTTGCAAAGTAAACAGGAAATAGACAAGTCGTTGTCTACACTATCTTACACACTCACAGCACATTCCAGCAAGCTATTCATCACAATTTAGCAAAAGCATTAGACACTGAGGGACAATAACACCCTCTCTAGAATAGCATCCAAAACACAAACAGCTACACGCTTCTCTTCCCGTGACACTCATTTTCCCCACCATTTTTCAACACACTCTTACACTTTTTAATTCCTACTAAACTGTCTGCCATCCCTCTCTTTTTTTTCTCATCAAAAACTGAGCTGTGACGTCCAAGGGAATTTAAAGAGAAAGTCAATGTAACAGAAAATTGTCTGAGAATGTTTTTTTAAGCCTTGCATTATGGGTCTAGATTATAAATGGATTGATTATTTCATCTATTTACCTTTTAAAAAATATTTACATTTACATATGTGATCATACCTGAGATTCAGTTCCAGTTATATTTTTTAGCAACAACTTTGTATTTTTTTATTTTTATTCATTTATTCATTTATTTTGGTTTTCGAGCACCAGCAGGTTCACCAGCTGAAGCTTGTTTTGACGTTGTTCTGTACACTTAAAATGAAATATATTGAGACAAACAAATTCCCAGAAGAAGTGAAGCTCAGTTCATATTGTTTGTATTTATCCATCATCTGAACTTTTCCTCGTCCCTGAGCAGTACCTTCTCTTCCCTCTTTCTCATCAAGCCACTGATGGAGTGCTACAGGAAAAGAGACTTGTTGAGAGGTAGTAATAGGTTTGCTAGATGATGAAAGAGAGATCTGCTCACAAGATCTAATTTCTGAACTACTGACTAAAATGCTGTGGGCTAAAACTTGTTTTGTCTGCATAACTTACTAAAGTGCACTAGCACCACCTATAGACAAGGAGTGCAGGTGTGTTTTTTAAACCAATAATTAAAGTAAAAAAACAAAACAAAAACACTGATAGTTCAAATCAGATTAAAATATCATATATATTACTGAGCATGATAGTTCATCCCTGAGAGTAGGAACGGCTGTTTTACACTGGACAAAATGAGCAACAGCAGGATCTTACTGTCATTGAGGCTGAAACCTCAAATAAATGGCTGGTAAATTGACAGAGTGAATACCGGTTTATGAAATAGAGCGAATATGGCATTAATTAGAGTAGTGATGCATCGTAGATATATGGTTTGCCTGAAATATTTAGTAGTCTCTTACTTTGGCAGATATCGGTTGGATGATTTGATTTTGACATTGACAATGACAAAACTGGCACTAGTTCTGTTATTTAATACAGCATTGACAATGATAACTGACAATTGTGATTCTCGTTTTTGTCCAGTAGATGGCACCCTCCCCCCTCAGAGTTAAACCTGTAAAGTCTTAAACCCCTAAAATGAGGTTTTAATATTAATGAGATAATGCAATTT
Source organism: Polydactylus sextarius (assembly GCA_016801845.1). Taxonomy (NCBI): domain Eukaryota; kingdom Metazoa; phylum Chordata; class Actinopteri; family Polynemidae; genus Polydactylus; species Polydactylus sextarius. Next base: position 5,874,975 of record CM028918.1, read on the forward strand.
CTGAAGATTTTGCAGTGTAATTACAGGCTTCTGCCCAGTGTGAAACCAAACTTCATTGCTGTATTGAATGTGTATGGAAATGCAGCTGAAATGATCTGCAAATCACACTGACTGTTTTTGGAGGAATTCAACCAAATATCACTTGGAAACTGGCAGCCCATCAGGTTCAGGTTCCTACCTGCCTCTGACGACTCTGCATCATCGGCTTCGTTATAGATGATGATGGCAGGAAGTATGGAGAGCTGACACAGCATTTTGCAGACTGGTTTCTGTGAAATTATTCCAGACCAATGCAGCAAAAACAAAGAAGTGGTGGTGAATTTACATAGAAGTAGACTCTGCCAAACATCAAAGAGCAAGCTGGAAATAGACGAGTATCTGGGTGATCAACTGAACAATAAACCGGACTGGACAGATGATACCAATGTACTGTACAAGAAGTGTCAGAGCAGGAAGTGACTTGACAAACTGATAAAGAAGTAATCGAGGTGATTGAGAATACAGGACATTTTGACTGTATTGAGCAGCTCTATCAGTGACAGGCTCATTCACCAAAGTGTGTAAAGTAGAGATATCACAGGTTCTTCCCATTTCTGTGAGGAGACCACACCTCATGTTTTTAATATTTATGTGTACATGAGCTATACTTCTTGATATACAACTTGCTATTGAAGATATTGAAAATATACCAACAAAATATTCCTTTCATACATCAGTGGCAGGGCAGCAGTAATGCAGTGGACCAAGAGGCTAAAACCTCTACAAATTCATGCTGTATTAGACATCAGATCTAAATTCAAGACTGCGTTATTGTTTACGCAATTTTATATTTTTTAGACTTTTGGTCTTGTCGCTGTTGAATCATGTGTGTGCCGCTAAGGAAAGTGCATTAAAAGAAGACCCTGGTTTTCCAAATAATAACAAAATGAAATAGACAACGTGAAATAAACAAGAAACACAAAATAATTTATTTCACCAAATATGAAACAGACAGAGACTGAGAAACACTGAGAAGGAAAACCACTGACGACAAAGTTCCCATGTCCTTCCGTATATATATGTCTGAAGGTAGTGAAGTTTTTTTTGTTGTGTCCTCGTGTGTTGTTAATGGTTGTATTTCCAAATATGATAGATAATCTCAACCCAGACAATCAAGTCCAGTCTTGCCTTTAAAGACTTTAAAGGTGTGCTGGGAAACTTCAGGTGGTGGAGGAAGCAGGCAGGTCATGATGAGTCTCTTTCTTGATATGTGGTCTATGTTTCTTTACAGCAACAGACTGTTGCACAGCAGCTCCATCATCAAATATCCTGGAAAATACAGGTCAAGAGAGTAATTTAACACAATTCATGAAGGCAATGGTGGCATGGTATTAAATTATAAACAATGACACAAGCTGTTTTATACAACAGTCCTCTGTTTGAAAAAAAAAAACTCATAGATAAAACGTTTGGCGTTTAATTTATGTCAAATTAAGGATTTACAGACTATTATGTCACTAAGGCCTAAGTTATTTCCCAGTGTAATTACATAAAGTTAACCTCACCACTCAAGCCAAATCCAACTTCTTCTGAGTCTCTGACAGTTTATCTTGCAGTCGTTTCTTCCTCCAGTCCAGAAACTTTCTCCTCATTCTGTTGGCCTGCCATCCCGCCACGAAGCCGGCGGCGAAAGAAACCACGACGGCGACTTGTAGTGTCCTTTCTGAGATGTCTGCCATGTTCACCTCTGGCTGACAGCTGCACACTTCTTCAGTGTGTGAGCCGCATGAAAAGCTTTGCTACACTCGTACAGGAAGTGAAACGTTTGAAATCGCGCGATACTTCGGCGTTAATCTCGCGGGATGTCTGAAAGCCATGGAAACGCGTTCGAGTTCTTCTTCACTGACACTAAATAACCGCAGCTGTTGAACTAAATTATGTTTTACTGCCATCTACTGGAAGGAGACAAAAACTAATAAGAAATAATTAACTAAAGGTAACTATAAATGTAATTCAGAGTGTATAAACATATATAACAATATAAAATGTACTCAAAAAATAAATAAATAAATTTCTCTGTTTTGAATAAAAGCATCCAATTAAAAAATAGGATATTCAGGACATTTTTTGTAAGCAACTTCCTTTAGAAAGTCTCCTCCAAAAGAAAGTTTAACAATATTACACATTCACAGAAGATAGATTGGATTGAATAGAAGATATCTCTTTTTGAGCCTGGAAATAACAACAAAAGAATGAAGTAAATGACAAAGATAGTAGCCACTCTTGAAAATAAAATAATAGCCTTTAAAAGCCTTTAGTGACAAGTGACAAACGTGCGACTCAACAGCACATATTAAAACAGTTATCTTACGGTGGCTTTTATTTTACAGAAATTGTTCCCACAAAACCACACACCACACTTCAAAAGTAAATGCCTATATATCGTAAAGTGTCAAACTATTTGGGAGCTGATAAAAATGTTATTATGTATGTATGAGACTGAGCTGCACATTGGACTTGGTGTTGTTTTCTTACTTTACCCAGCCTTTGTTTTTACATTGACAAAGGATACAAAATCAAAAGTCAGAGTTTAACTTTTAAAAAGTTTATTTTGTCAGGGGAAATTTTATTTTATTCAAAAGATCATTAGAGTAAAAAGAAAGGGTGGTCAATATGGAGTCAAAATGCATTTAATATGAGTCACAGGTGTGATAAAAAAAAAAAAAAAAAACTTTTCAATTTGGGCAATATATGCCCTTCATTCGTTGCAAATCACTGGAAATAAAAAGTGAATGTTTAAAAACATCTCATAGCTCACTAGAGCTGAAAGACAAATCATGAAATACAGAAAATACTCATACACAGACATACATGCTGTACATCACATACATCCGTTTGTGGCACACTAACTTTAACAAATTTACCAAAAACATAATAAACCAACATGAGTAATGGGTACTGTACAGAAGATTTTTTTGTTTTTTGTTTTTATTTTTTCTTATTATAAAGGATTGTGTTAAATTGTATAAAATCATCATATACTGCATGAGAGTGATCATTAACGTGTTCATAAGTTGTTGTTTAAACAATTTTAAATGACAAAACTGTATCTGGTGGCAAAAATGTGTTATCACTTAATGCTTGAGACTTTTTTTACTTAATGGTTTATTACTTGCTTTACATTTTGGAGATACAGATATATAGATAGATACTGCTTTATCATTTGGCAGGAAAAAAATAACAACATAGAGGAATTCATATTGTAACTAAGTGTAACTGAGTGAAGAGGTACTGCATGTGAAAAATGTAAACTGTGGCCTTTTCTGGAAGACACACAGAGAAAATTGTGAAGTGTATGAGAAGAGTGATTGAGTGTTGTGGTTGTAGTGGCAGTAATGGTTTCAGTAAGCACCAAGCTGTGTGAGGTGTGTTACAAGTTGCTATTGCTAGCACCTTTTTTTTTTGCAAACTTCTGAAACAGTAGGATGTTTGCAAAGTGGCATGCAACTCAGCATTTATCATTTTTTTAAATCAGTGAGTGTAACTTGAAACACAACTTACGAGAACACGGTGAAAAAACTCTCAAGTGTCTGACTGTGTCTTCTGAGCGGTGGATTGTGGTAGAAATGTTCAAAACACCTCATGTTTTCTTGAAGGTCAAGATACAGAGGAGCTTGTTTCTAAAGCAGTTTTAAATCTGTCGATACGAAGATTAAAAAAAAATGAAACTGTTGATTGTTAAGATTCCTCCATCTTGTTGCTATGTAGACTCACTCAAGAACGAATCCAAGGCTTTAAAATTTCTATTTTACCAGCTGTGATACCTGTGCCCCCACATGACACAGTACTAATGCAAATTTGTTTTTGTTTTTTTTTTTGTTTTTTTTGGGTACTTTTCTTTGAAAACTGTATTTTTAAAATCAAAGATTGCTGTTTTAGAGATATCTGAATAAACATTATCATCAGTTTAAATCAAAACCACAGCAGCAAGACATCTTCGAGTGTGAGGTAAAGCACCATACGAATATGTAAAGATCCCTGTGTCTTTGCGGGTCTTCAGAGATGTTGATCCAGTGTCCATGATTAAGATTTTCACAAATTCATGCGGTTGAAAGTCAGATAACGTTAAATTATTACAGGTCACATTTCTAAATACAGTAGCTGCCATCTGTGTGAAGCCAAACTATTTACATCTAAAGCCATTCAGGTACCCGGTAAACAAAGAAGAAAATGAAATGATAGTTTCAGCTGTAAATAGTCTTAATATGTACAGTCAACGTGTCCAATGTTTCGACAGTATCGACAAGGCCGATGGTAGAGAAAGTCTGAGAGAATCAGCACTGGTTCAGTTTTAGTGATCGGTGTTAAGAGCAGGAGTTCAGCTCCTTTGGAGAAAATCACAACCGATTCTGTTTAAGCCTGTCGATGTGGTAACAGAGTTTAAGCGCGGGGCCCAGCTTCAGTCCCAGGTACTTCATCATCATCTCACTTTTCAGCAGCAGCAGAGCGTCTCCATCTATCTCCTGAAACACAGCACAGAATTGTTGGGTTACATAGTGGTTATGTCTACAACATTAAAACCTTGCACACCTGTGGCCGTGGGCTACAACACTGAGTGGTTTGGACTCACATGTTTCCTAAAGGCATCAGCATGAGGTCCCAGAGCTTGAGGGTCAGCATCTTTGATAAACCAGACCACGTCCTCCACACCCCAGCTGGACGGGTCTTTACCAGCAGGACGTTTACACTCTCCAGAGTCTGGCATTGGGCTGTAACCTATGTAGCACAGGAACAGGCTGAGTGAAGACGTTATGCTCAAACGTTTAAAACTATAAAGATCCAAATGACTTTATGCGCTTTCTTGCAAAGCTTTAGCCAGGAAATGGTTAACCTAGCTTTGCAAAATGACTGGGAACAGGTCCCAGTCCAAAACCAGCACCTACACAGCTCACTAATTAACACATGTTATCTTGTCTGTTTATTTTGTAGAAAAACCCAATGTGTAAAAATGTCAATTTGTGGTTTTGCAGTGTGTTAATTGTGCGTCTTGGCTGAGCTCAGTGACTTCTTGGCGTTTTGTCTTTACTTTAAGGTTGCCAGGAAAGCCACAGAGACTCTAGTCACACTCAGCCTGGGCAGCATTACCATGGCTGTATGCCACTGGTGCAAACAAAGGGAATCAGTGAAGTCAAATTTTGGTAAATGAAGAAAGTCAAGAGTGCAGAAATTTCATTAGGGGTTTCCCCGATTAAGGACTGAATGTAAATGAAAATGTATTATATGGAGGCTTTATGTATAGTAACGAAGCAATAATACTTTACTAATGTACTTAAGTATGTTTTGGGAGTATCTGTACTTTACTTGAGTCTTTTTTTTTTTCTTAATTCTCTAAACGATCACTTTTACTTCTGTATATTTCCTAACTTAATTACAGACTTTTACTCTGATACATTTTCAAAGTGCAGTGTTGTTATAAAATTCAAATGACATGAAATGAAATATGGTGTTTTTTCTACCACTCTGGTTCGCTCTAAGTCTACCTGTGACTGATTAGGCTATTTATCAAAACCATGTTTGAGGGTTGATGTAGGCTCCATATTAAAGGGTGGATGGATGGAGAAACTTAAAAAAATATCAAAATCAAACAGAAATTTAGTGAAAAAAGAACAGATTTTGTACTTTAGTTCAAGCTCAAGACGTTGTCTATGAAGACTGTTGTAGGCTCCATGTTTTAAAGTGCTGGATAAACTTCATAATATTCTTCTGTTTTTATTAACATGTACTTGTACTTCTACTTTCATTACTTAAGTGCATTTAATTATAGATTACTTGTCACACATAAGTACAGTAAATACTAGATACTTTTACTTGAGCATCTTTCTTGTCGGTGACGTGAACTTCTACCAAAGTAATATTTTGGTCGAGTATCTGTACTTCAACTCAAATGTAACTTTCACGTACTTTATACAAGCAAAGTACAAGGTACTTTATACGAGCAAATAGATGTATACTTATAATGAAGTTATTGACTGAAGCAGCATGTGTGGTCTGGATTATATGACACCACTTGTTGGCAAAGATACACCTGATACTAACGTCTGATCTCACCATTTCTGTTTCCGTCCTGGAAGCTCGCTGGGCTCGACGCTTGCCTGCACAAGCCTGCTGGAGCTGAGCAGCTGCTGCCACGGTAACCGTACGAGTGCTTCGCCGGGTACTGTGATGTCATGACGTTGAAGGCAGAGTCGCTGGGATCTATGGCGTAGCGTTTGGAGTCCACCGGAGGATCACATAAGAAGTCACCGGGTATCGGCGTCTCCGCTGAAGGAGGAATGACAGAGAGGACGGATATCATTAAAACTACGCACATCCAAGTGATGTCAGCAGGTCAGAGGACACATTTATCGTGTGAAATATTTATAAGATGGATTGACACAAACTTTGTACATAGTCCTCAGAGGATGTAGGTTAATGACTTTAGTGATTTAAAGCTAAATCTATCAGCAGTTATTGATCAAACCTACTGCAGGTATCCATGTCGTCCTTGAAGATTTATTGCAGTTACTTGACTTTTCATCATGTCAACATTTCCGTTCATTAGAAATATTTTTATGGTTTATGACCAAATACTTACCTAATACCCATCAGCCCTAGCTCTATTTAGGTATCACATTGTTCTACTTAAAATCTTCTTGTTAACATTGGGCCTGTGATCTTACTAGCATGGTGATGTTAGCATGATGCTAAACATACCTCTCATTTACTCTAAAACAACAGATTACTATTAGTTCAAATATAAATATGTTACCCTTAAAACCAATTTAATGTCTGCAGAATTACAAGCCATATTACAAAACAGTTTCTATGTTCATGTCCTTTGAATAGTGAGAAATAAATACGTAGTTAATCTGTCAGTAAAGCGATGTTAAAGCCCCCACAGCTTGTTACTGTGTGGATGTGAAACAGCTGAATGCCGGGAGTCACTTATTCCTCTGAATCTGCTCCCATGGTGCCAAAAGATTTTCAGCTTGTCAGGGATGTTACAGCAGAGCGAGGCAGTTAAGGATTTACCTGCTGACATATTTATAAGACGGAAATATTCCACCGAGATGATTCTGAATTACCTCTGCATTATGTTTGCACGAAAAGGTCAAATGTATTTTCGTATTCTGTGATAACAACTGTGATAAGATCTGTGTATGTGATTTTGGAGGCTTATATACCAAAGTACAGACTTGCCTTTGTATCCTACAGTAAATGCATCAAAGATAGACATTTAATCATGATTTTTATTCTGATTTGTTTAGGAATAATCAGCTTTTCCCATTTTTTATTAAATAAACAGTTTAGATATTAAATTGATATTAATATAAAAAATATATATAGAATCTCAAAATTATTATTGTTTGAGAGGGAATGTACGCAGCCTAGACAGTATCCCAAATATACAGGGACTGTTTTCGAAAAGCTTCTCCATTTCACCAGAGAAACGATTTACATATTTGTCTGGGTGTCACCACGGGGAGCAAACTGTTTTTGTGTGTGTGCGTGTGTGTGTGGAGGGGGGGTGTGTGCACGTGTGCGCATGTGTGCTGTTGTTGTATGTTTCGTCAGTATGTCTACAGTGTGACATCAAACACTTTTCATGATTTGCAAGAACAAAGAGCAAACTGCTGCTGGTCTTTGACACATGAGACCTCAAACACACTAGAGCAGTTTTTAAATATTTGCTTATTCAGAGCAACTGTATGGAGTCACAGCCTTAAATGCCTTAAAAAATGCTAGAAAAATACATCTGTTAAAAAAGAAAGAAAGAAAAGAAATGTGAAAATTACTAATATGTTCGTATTTTTATTTTTGAACTTAAATAACTGTATTTTTACTGTATATATCAAAATATATGTACCTATTTATTTTATATAATATCATTTATTCTCTCTTAAAACTCTTATTTTCTTTAAAAAATATTAAGAAACAAATGAGAAAATACATATGATATGAAAATGATAAATAATAAATAAGTAATAAATGGAAATGCTTGTATATATATTCTTTTATTCTCTTATTCTGTTATTCATCTTCATATTTACATTCATATATTCTTTTTATTCATTTCTCTTTGTGTTTCCGCTTTCATTTATTGATCTTTATATATATATATATATATTATTATTTATTCTTATTATTTATTTATATTTTGTGTGTGTGTGTGGGTGAAAAAGATTAAAAAATGTCTTGTCTCTGAAAAAAGACTTTCTCAGGGGATAAAACAAGACAAGAAATCAAAGTGGTATGGCTAAAAAAGAATATGATATGTTTGGTTTATGTTTGAAGTGATGTATTTCTAATTTTAAAGCCTGTAAATGTATATGAATCTCACAGACACTAAGTGCTGTTTTTGATTCAGCAGACATGCAGACATGAATGAGAGTCAGTGTTTTACATCTAAAAGCATCTCTCCTCACAGAGCAGAGAGGTTCGTGTATTTAGAGAACAAAGGAAAAAAAAAAAGACACCACAATGACAGAAGTGTGCATTTAGCGCTGAATTAAAGACAACAGGGGTGAAAAAGTCAAGATTTAAAAACAAAAGAGAGCAAGAGACAGCACATTTCACACCATAGTCACACCAGCAAAAAAGTCCAGCTGTGAGTGTAAAGTAAGTGTAAAAATAATAAAACCCAGAGCTGCCGCTCCCTAAAATGTAGTACACACGCCATATGTTAGGCTTCACGTTTGCGCATTTTGAGCAATGTGTGCAAACTCCGCAATTGATGCTCTGCTCAATATGAGACGCATGAAGAGCACCATGTTAGTACAAGGCAACAGAGCAACGAGAGCTGTAACCTGACACCATATACGCTGTCAATCACCGGTCAGAGGCTCTCACTTAAAGCTTAAACTTTAAGTTTGTCTGCATAAACACTTTAGCTGCTACTCACAATGTGATACTTCAGTCTCTGACATATCATCATGTTCATCATCCCATTGGTGTCCATATCCCAAAGGTAATATGAGGGTTAGATTGGACTGGATCAAATTGTTTTCCATTACCGTTTATTAAATGTCACGAACTCTGTCATGAACACTTCTTTTAATTCTGTTGAAGAGGAACGGTAGATTGACCAGCTGGTGTATAGCTTACATAGTTTTTTGGATGTTTTTACAATTGCTGCTGCTGAGCGAAGCTTTTCAGAAATGATGCTCGTCAAGACGTACTTCCTCTCATCAATGGCAAAGCAACCAGCATATGACAACATAATTGATGAGTTTGCATCTAGAAAATGACGACGAGTGCACCTTGTTCACCTTACTTTGACATATTTGCTGCATCCTGGAGAGAATGGGCATAGAACAGTTAATGTGAATTTTTGTGTTTTTTAATTGATGATTATTTGTGCTTTGTTTATTTATTTTAGATTTATTTTCTCTTAGGTTAAAGCTGTTTTATATATTTTATTGTTTTTATACTGCTGTTCTTTAGTCTTATATTTATGTTTTATACTTTTTCTGACCTGCTATGTGTCCCCTCTCCATATATAAAGATCTCCAGGTCGCAGCCCAGTGCTTTTATAACTGCATATCGTTCTGCATATTTATGACCATTTTACTTGTTAGATATGTTATAATGTTTAACATGACTGTGAGTGGTGTTACCTGTTAGGACCTGTGGTGTGGCAGAGTGGGGGACGATAGCAGCGTCCTGTGGGATGGAGCCCATCTCAGGTTCTGGTGTGCTGTTGGGAGGAGAGTTGGCCAGTGGAGACATCACCATCCTGGGCTTCAGCTACACACACACACACACACACACAGAAAACACATTACAAATAAACTCTTAGATTTTAGACACACTGAGACTTAATTATGTTCTTTCATCCACTGGAGGAAAGATCAGGGTTTAAGGAAAAATGAAGGGCCTCAACAAGTCACTGCCATCAGTGGTTGTAAAATCAATTCCACTACATAGATACCAAAACCAGCCCCACTTCCAATTTCAGGTCCCTGGTTTGATTCTGGACCTTATCATATACCATATCTCATGTCATCTCTCTCTGGCTCCTATGTCTCTATCTAGTTCTGATATCAATACAATTATAAACATTATACAAATACATTATACTAAGAATAAGAATAACACTTATGCTATCCGTGGTTTCGATACCAGCAATAGTAACAGAGCTACAGGTTAACGCCTTTGTGGTTTTACGCCTCCATTAATCAGTCATGTTGCAAGAAATATGATCACAAGCTCCTCTTTCACTTCTTTATTTAAGATGTTGGCTAATGGCCATTATCATGGTCTGATAGTTAACATGACCTTTTGGTTATAAAATGTCATTGCTTCATCGTTTTATTCTACTAGATATTTATGTAAAATTGTGTTATAATTAGTGTATATGACTTGCTGGTGCAGAAGCATAAAAAGTAATAGTCTTAATAATTCTGGTCTTTAATACATCAGTAATTAAAGGTTCCCCATTGGGTTTTTGTTACTAATGACACCACAGAGCAACATTTTAATGTTAAAGGAGAACACAGATAAACCTATTAATGTGCCAGTGAGACAACAGAGTGAAGAAGAACAAACTGAGTTGATGAACACGAGGATACAAATCATACAACAATATTCATCTGCTTTGTGATGCTTCATGAGGAAGGAAACACTTTCAACATGTTTGTTCGCCCACAAAGAAAAACTCAGGGCAGTTGGGAGATAAAAGAAAACTGAATCAAAATATCACAATGTTTGTTTACAAGAAACCTACACGTGGTGTCTTTAATGGGTGGGTGGCCTGACTCAGTGCTGTGTCTGCTGACTGACGAGGTGTTGATGGTGTCAAACTCTCATGGTGAAGAAATAGTATTGTCAAGGAGTGAAACAGAATCAAAATTTAAAAAAAAAAAATTAAAAAACTAACCTTAAAGCCAGGTTTCCTGCCTCTCTTCTTTGGGACTTTGAGAGGCGACAGAGGTTCTACATAGTGACTCTGAAACTCCAGCTTCCGGATGGGAGGCCGTCCTCTCTTTCTGCCGGGTACTTTACCCGGAGGCCCCGCAATAAACTGCGGGCCGGGTGCAGGAGTCTGCATTTCTGAGCCGACAGACAAGGTACTCATCAGACCTGACAGAGACAGAGAAAGATTATTAAACTGAAGTTAACAGGAAGTGGCGGCTTTAAAAACTGCACGCACGACTGCTTTGGCTCCAAACTCGAACGGAAACTTGTACTTGTGAGACTACCTCTTTCTCACACACACACACACACACACACACACACACACACACACACACACACACAGAGAGAGAGAGAGAGAGAGAGAAAACTATAGGAAACAGAAACAAAGCAACATAAAGCTTTGTACACTAGCACACCCCTCCCCCCCTCCAGCTGCAAAGATTGCAATAAATATCATTACTGCACCGAGAGAGAGAGAGAGAGAGAGAGAGAGAGAGAGAGAAAAGCCACACACAAAACCACACACACACACACATACACACACACACAGGATGTGAACCTAAAGCACACACATACCCACAGCACCGACACAATCAAACAATCAATCAAGTCCACATTTGCGCGTGCACACGCACACACGTGCATGCACGCGCACACACAGAGACCTTAACAATACATCCCTCTTTTAGTTTACTTCTCCACCTTTTAATTTAAAGCAACACCATCTTTTATCTTTTACCTAATGCGGCCTTTTCTTATTAATCATGTGTCATATAGCAGCTAATCTTTCACTTCTGTTTGCTAAATAACACACACGCACACACACATAGACACATCTGGCTTGACTTGAGCAGCACAGGCAGTCTGGCAACTATTATAAAATAAAATCCTCTTCCTGTGGTGATAAATAGTTGGTCATTGCAGAAAAAGAAGAAACAAGAACAGATATAGACAGAACACGTGAATGTGGCTCATCTCTTCAAATCATCTGACGTTCAACAACATCACATAGAAAAAAAAAAAGCTTCACAAGGAGAAATTGATCATTGATCCTGAGTGTTTGCCTACCATTCACACAGCCGCCTGGTAATAACTGTCTGCACGATGCTTCACTTCCAGTTACAGCAGTAGCAGGCTTCTTGGATATATCCCCTGATTTCCCCCTGATGGGTCTCCAACAGTCTGCTTCTACTGTGCTCTGCTGCTACACACTGTCAAGACACCGGTAACTCTGCATGCCTCTCTCTCTCTCTCTCTCTCTGTTCCTCAATCTTCGACCACCTTCCTCCGAAACAACCCCCTCCTCCTCCCTTCCCTTCTACCCTAACCCCCTTCCTCCGTGTCCCCTTTCAGTCGTCATAGCAACACGCCTCTAACATCCCGCGGCACCCGGCAGACGTGCTGAGCTCAAAGCGACGTCTGTGCGTGTGTGTGTGTGTGTGTGGCTGTGTGGGACTGTAATGTAATTACAGTTGCAGCAGCTCAGGATTTTTCTTGTCTGTCTTCACAAAAAAAAAAAAAAAAAAAAGCTCAGAGCGGATGACAAGGGCTTCAAGCTGTGGAGTGTTTTGCACTACAAGCGTTCAGATTATAAACTGTAATTTGTACTGAAATAATTTCTGAGGAAATTCTAATTTTGGCACAAGAAGGATGTTTTCTTAATAAGTCACTGCACCAAAAATCTGAATATATCTTTTACAGTGTTCTGAAATGGTTGAACTTGTCTTGTGCACATAGTGAGATCAGTTCTTTTGTAAATGTCAAAAGGTTTGAGCAGAAACCCTGCAGGTTTACTCTGCTGCTTTTTGTTTGTGATAAAAAAGATCATATTCCTGCCAAAGCTCAGTGCATTACTTTTATTTATAGACTTCTTCAGTCTTTGTGTCAGTTCATGTATGTGGCTTTTGTTTTATCTATAATGAAAAAAACATACACATGAAAAGAAAAAAAAAAGGGAAAAGTCAAAGGTAAGGTTGTGTGTTATTTCCCCTCTGGGGGTCAGGTATTAAAAGAAAAAGGCTCCTGAGTGCTTATTTGCTCTTACAAGTGTAGAGTAGAACTCGGGCTCTTCCCTTCACCACTACATATTGATTAGTTACGCTCAGGTTGCTATGCTGATTCCCATTCAAAAGCTGCGTTTGTAGGTTTTAACACTCAATCAAAATCAGTTTAACCTTTCAAAGGGTGGATCAAACGCTGGCGTACCCTTGCTCCACGGGCGCAGCCGCCAGCCGACACGTAAAGAGATCTGTCAAGAGTCGGCTGAGCGGTGGTCGCTCACCAGGCAAATTGTGTTGTTTCATTGCTGGAAGCCTATGTATGATGATAAAATAAACAGCAAGGTCAGGACATTAAGGATATGATACTGAGCGCTGGCACACGTTCACACACTTAATCTTCAGTGACCGTGATGGAAAGAGGCCTGACGCGTGTGTGTGAAGAAAAGGATCCATAAATCATAAAAGTAATTACACAGTGAGATTAATCCTGATGTCCCTCCTCAATCAGTCCTGTCCCATTACGGTGCATCGCATTACACACGGAGACAGGCTGAGAGAGAACAGATAATCATCTTTTACTTAAAAAGAATTGGATACGAGGGGTGGAGGGTATTAACACTGACTGACAAAATGAGACAACACCATTTTTTTTTTTTTTTTTTTTTTTTTGCAGGCGAGGGTAAAAGCTCCGCACCACTGCACAGCACCCTAGCACAATACATTTGGGACAGCAGCCCAATTTGTTTATGGGTAATTAAGCAATTAAGAGATCAGTGAACCCCTACGCCCAATTTTAATTTCCAACTAAGGGATATTGTCTCCTTTTGGATAACCAAATGTGTGAGCATGGCATTTGAAAGCTGTTGGAGACCAGCGTTATGGCCACACTAATGTAGCAATGATCAGCCATGATTAGCATAACTTAATCACTAGCTTCAGGGGATGGAGATTTGTATCTGTTTTCACTTATGCAGAGGGGAAACTGCAATGAAGTGAGTTATGCTAATGCCTCTCTAAACTGCACACCTACACACATAAACAAATAGTCTAAACACTGACACACACACACACACCAAAAGGCATAAAATAACTGCATTTTAACTAGAAACTATACCCTCCGCTCCTTGCAGAATGGATTATTGTGTGTGTGTGTGTATATATATATATATATATATATATATATATATATATATATATGTGTGTGTGTGTGTGTGTGTGTGTGTGTGTTCTCTAATCAATGTAACAATGTAACAACCCCCCTGAATTTATTTACAGCTCAGGCAGGGCGTCACCATGGTAACAGACAGTGAAATCGGATCCTGTGCTAGTCATGTGATAAGGTGGGAATAAATAAACGCATAAACAGCTATGTGTGTATTAAATAGGCCCACATACACACACGCACACACACACACACACACACACACACTGTCCCTTCTTATCTCCACTGAGCCCCTTCATCACAAAACACACTCCAGAAGAAAAGGGAAGGTGAAGAGTATTGCGCTTTTCATCATCAGCTTTGTGTCGTCGTGGGGCAGAAAAAAAAAATGGTGAAATTTGACAAATCACATTCAAGAATCCTTAAACGATCTCCTTTATACACACACACACAAGCACTCACACAGGTTTAAATTGACTGCACACATTTGAAATACGGCCTCTTTAGTGGCTCAATTTCCTCCTAATGACGCTAAACGGAGGTGGAACATTTATTCAGGTGTTTCATTTTACTTGAGTATTTCCATTTTCTGCTGCTTTATTGTTACTACATTTATCTGAGGGCTTTAGTTATTGCTCTAGTGAAATATAAAAACATGTATTGTTCTAGAAAAAAAAATTACTTTTAATTGTGTAATTCTAATAGACGTGATGATGTTTCAATAATTCATAATAATGTAAAAATTAGAGGTTTTCCCATAAGTAGTATACTTTATACTACATACTAAGTTATACTATATACATCAATGTATAACAATATGATAGCACTATGAAATATATGTGTTATATGCATCTCAAAAAAATTTCCCCAAATTGCCTTAAAAATAAAAGTGTTGAGATTCACTCTAATTCTTACTCTGTGTGCAGGTATCCGGTTCCCGGCTTATTAGTCTCTGCCCAGCTGTCTCTGACCCCGCCTCCAAGTCAACCAGGTGCCAGAAGCCCCGCCCCCGATCGCCACGTCGCTCCAGGCGCAGACGCAGACGAACCCCCTTGCTGAGGACGCCGGGCAACCAGGCAACGGGCGGCGGAGCAGGAGGAGGAGGAGCCAGGTCCAGGTGGGAGTCAGGGTTGGAGTCCCGCCCTCCTCGCAGTCTCATGCCCTCGCAGCCCGCCAGCGTAAGACGACATGCATCACACTGGAGAAACAGAGAGAAATAACTAAATATCAATCTAATACTATCCCACAAACCATACACGTATCTGGAATGTAAAAGCCATGTAATATAGCTCCGTAGTCCTGCTTCTTTTTTATTAATGAATTCTATGAATCACCCTTCACTCATAAGAAAGTACTCCATTATTCCATTTCTCAACATTAATCACGTCTTGTAGAAATTAATGTCACATCTTTCAGTGGTAAACTGGACGTGGAAATGGAGAGAACAGACAGGAAAAGTGGAAGGAGCATTGAAAGGCAAAAAGAAATTTAGAGAGGGGGTTGTGTAATTATACCACCGTGTGTTCAGAGGTCAAAGAAATAAACTGGAGCCTAATGGAAGAATATGGTTGTATAAATGATAAAAGTATGAGGGACAATGTGTCTATTGTGCTGTAAAGTGAATGCAATTTGGTCTCCAGGGCACTGGATTTACTGATTAACTTAAACTAACTAAGCTTCATTCCCCTCTGTATTACATGGAACAAAAGCTCGGTGAAGACAAGGAGGAAGGAAACTGTGAAACTTGTTAAAGCTCATGGAAATATTCACATTATCACCCTGTAACCATACTCTACAAACAGTAGGCCTGCGGTATTTACTAATGAGTTTACTCGGGGCTTTATTTACCACCCTCAGGCTTAGGGTGAGAAAAGCTTGCAATTTTTTAGCTAATCTTACCTCCTTGAAGGTTAAATTTTGGGTTCTGCCATTAGATATTTGATGTGAGCCTTATAGCATTCTTTTCATCACAAACATTATATTCATTAAAAAAACATAACAAAGACGACTTCATTCCTAAGATTTATAGATTATCAGCAAATACAGTTTGACATGGAGCGATGGAGGTGCCAAAGTATCATTACTCTTCTGACAAAATTTATTCACTCAAAACATAACCTGATACTATAAAGAAACCGTGTTTCCTAAACGAAAACACTGTAATTAATCTTCCTTGGGCAATGCAGCAGTGAGGAGAGGTGAAGTTTCCAGACAGTTTCTTCCATGTGAAGATAAGAATCGACTAAATTCTGTCATCACTTGTAAATATCACATCAATCATTTTTTACTGATCTTTTATTTTGTCTTTATGCCAAAGATGGTGTTTTACTATGATATTAATGTCAGTGTACATCAATGATCACATTAGTCACTGACCTGAGATGAATGTTGATAGCAGTGTGTGAAAATGTTCAAAATGCTGCTAATTAACTGTAAATAAGTAAAAAAAAAAAAAAAAAAACACAAAGTAAGGATGAAGGCAGTGAATACAATTAGTTTTGCAGCTTTTTAGTCATAAACTGAGGTAGTGGACAAAAAACTGTTTTGACGTGATGACAATGGAGAAAATGTAAGAGGATCCACAAATCAATGAGGATTTATCTTCCATGAATGTTTGTTCAAGATCTTGTACCTGTTGGTGGCGCATGACATGTAAATAGTGTAAATAATCTAAAGTAAATAGCATTCATCCAAATTAAAAAAAAACAATGACGATGGCACTACATTCATCTTCTGAGGATCATATATGTTGTAAAAAAGATCTAATTGAAAACCATCAAATTGGTAGACCAACAGACACATTAATTGACAGACTTGTCTTAAAATAGCCGTCTAAACTTTAATCCTGGGGAGGAACAACAAAGGAGATTAAGCCATAAAGATGCATTAGGTGAAAAAAGGGCACATGAGAAAAAAGTGAAAAAAAAAGAGAAGCCGAAAATAGATTTTTGGCAGATGGAAATAGTGCGAGATACTGACAAGGGAGAGATATTCAGATAATTTGTTGTTTATTCGAAATGCAGATTTAATATATTTCAATCTTTCAGAGAACAAACAAAAGGCACATTTCACTTCATTGGTTTTGGTTTGTTGGCACAAAGATGTGTAAATGAAAAAGAAAAAAATCAAAGGAGAAATATAGGAAAACAGGTTAGAAAAGACAGAATAAAATATGGGGGGTGGGGTGGGCGGCAGAACGGAGTAAAGAGCAGATAAAACACTTTTCAGTGGTGAAGTGTCGACTTCGATCAGGTTGGAGATGAAGAAAATCTGCCCTCATCCCCCAATATTTCACGTTTACCAAAAAATAAATAAATAAAAAAAAAAATCATAAACATCAAACAGAGATCCTGAAAAACATGAAAGAAGATGGTTCCTTCTTTCTCTCTCACACACACACACACACACACAAACAGCAGTTCAGCACTGTGAAACAACCAGAATGATTAAAGTTAGATTTGATGAAACAGAGTGCAACCAATCACACACAGACAAACACACAACAAACACACACACACACACACACACACACACACAATGCTTGCGTTTCTATCTAAAAGCTCTGGGTCCCCTGAGAGCAGAAAACTACTTTATCTTGCCACTTTACCAAAACACTTGTGGCTTGGAGCCCCGCCAGGAGTGAAGCTGCTGGAGAGATTTCTTTAACAAAATCAAACACACGCACATATACACACACACAAAAAACACACATACACATATATTTTACACCTATCTTTGTGGGGACATCTCAGTGACAGAATACACTCCACAGCCCCTTACTCACAACATAAATCTATCTCCATTCTTAACCCTCAAACCAAGTCTTAACCCGCTTGTGGGTCTAGGCCCCTCGAATACAGTAGATTTCGCCATGTGGGAATCGCACAAACAGAGTAAACCAAGCCCATAGACTTACCCACACATACATAAAACTTCATAAAGCAGTCAAAGGTACAAGTCATGTTGGAGGAAGCTTGAAAGAAACTCTTATGGCTTAGGGCTCATATTTTCCATTGAAGGGTGTGGCTTTAGCTGACTATACAGTCAGCATTCTTTACAGAACCAGTATCCACTCTATTCTTTGACATTTGTTCTGTCAATATGCAAATGTACATGTCTGACTACAGCCATATATTTGTACCTGAGGATGAGAAGACTTGTCACTTTTGCCAGCGAGTTCAGGTTTGATCACAGCGTATTGTTATATAATTACTGGGTATAGGGTTGAAACAATTATTTTCATTGATAATTAATCTCTCAGTTTGTATGTTAACTATAGGGTTAAAAAGAAAAAAAGAAAAAACCAACATGCAAGTTGTTATAGTTAGAAAACTAAACTTACTAGAAATAATTCAAACTTCAGAAGTTAATCTTTTTGGCATTTTCTCCAATAAATCTTTTGTTATTGATTAAGCAATAATTCCTCTTTTATCTGGTTTGAAAACAATCAAATAATCCACTCTTGTTTACCTTTGGTGACTTCTTCCTAATTCAGATAATTTCAGACACAAATCCTGCAGAAAATTATCCAGCATTTCACTTTCTGTGCAGCTGTTTGTGTAGCAGCTCTCTCATTGTGAACACTGACCTTTGCGTGCACAATGGTTCGCTTGTGTGTTTAGTGTTAAAGTCTTCTTACTTTACTTCGTAAAGTCACTGCAAAAGCACCAATGATGTGCCGCCCCATAACCATTTGCACTGTGCCACAAAAGCTATTCTGTATGTCTTCTCTTTCCTAAAAGAGTTCAGTACTTCATTAAAAAATAAGTAATTAAGTCAGCAGATTTACATTTAGTTAGTTAGACTTGCAGGCTTAACACCTGTAGGCCTAATTAGTTCCTTTCACTGATGCAGATCCGTGCAGCTCTGTGAAGACAGCTCAAACTCCGTCCCTTATATTAACAACACTATTAGGCCTTTGGTTTTAGCTGCAGTACTATGCAGTTTTTATGAATTCGGAGGTGAAACGTTTAGATAAAGGAAAGGAAAATGGAAAGCAAACACTTGCTCATATTGTGTTCATTTTGCAGAATTTCTGGTAGAAAAGCGGCTTATTTTCCGTGAAGATAATTTGAATCTACTGAGCTCCACTACCCTCGAAGCACAAGATGTCCCCGCGTAATATGAAAATACAGTGACAACTTTTGAACTTTTCTTTACTGTTTGCATACATTCCCAGTCATTCCCATTCATTGCACATCCCATAGTAAGATGTTTCTGTTGGTGGACAGGTCAACTGCTAACTGTCAGCGTATTTAAATCCATAGCATAAAACAAGGCTCATGGCAGACAGGAGAAGAGATATCATATGTTCTGTTTTATTATTAGACAGATACACTAAGAGACCACCCACAGGGAGGTCCAACTCCCCTGGGTTCTCCCCCCCTCCTCCTCCTTATGAGGGCCCTCCCTGTTATCACCATAAAAACAGTTTGTACTTGTCTGCATAATATACTTGAGGCAAATAAAAATGTATCAATCACCCGCAGCCTGCTGCAATCAACTTTTTTTCTTTTTTTGGTGTGTCATGAGAAAATAATGAATTTGACCTACTTAATTAATTGAAGCTCTATAATGGAAAACCAAAAAATCACTCTGCTGATATAACTAGGGGCAAGTATATATATATATATATATATATATATGAATAAAAATAAGGAAAAAATTACTTAAAAATAATGACCTTGTGTTTTATTCTTCTATTCCAACAGAAACATAAACCATGACCAATAAACCATGTACAGACTTGTCTCAAGTGAGTTTACTGTGACCTTGTTGTAGGTTAAAATAGTACAAGATAGTGTTGTATTAACGGATTTAAAAACAAATATTTTCCATTCATATGTGCAGATGAAGTTCGGGTCTTTACCTGTGTCGGTGTGGTTGATTCAGCGGTGTGAGTCCATGTGTCGGCGACAGATGTGTTTTCTTCGTGCGGGCGGTGAACCGGCGCATGTAGCGGACGCACCGGGGGGACTCGGGCCGGATCAGTCCGGGTTCCACCCCTGCAGATGCGGCAGCAGCCAGCGGAAGCTACCGAGCGCTCTGGTTCTGGTTCTGAGATGCTGGAGGTGGTCGGTCTCCTTCTTTCACCCGATGTCCCGAGTCGTTAACGACGTCAAGAGTGCAAGTTTAAAATAATGAAATAAATAAATAAAAGAAAAAAAAACATGAGGCTGGATCGTTAATATGGAGGATGATAGTTTTTCCTAAAGCTGCAGCTCATTTACCTGCACTGGTACAGAGACAGAGACAGAGGAAGCGATGCTCGCTAAATAAACCAGGAGCAGTCAAACTGAAGCGGTTCAACCCCTTTCTGATAACAACACAAACACTCCTGGATTAAAGTGGCGTGGGTGTTTGAGCCTTATATATTAATATAAAAATAAATAATTAATTTCACTACGCTCCAATCACCATTTATTATCATATTTCTTCACATTTACCTCCATTATTCTAATTTAAATATGATAATACCCCCTTTCATTGTGTCCTTACTCCATTTGCCTACACCTGTAAGGGTTAGATTTGAAATTTATGATATTTTCCTAATCTTGAAATTAACTTTCCTAAATTTGCAAAACTCACAAGCAGGGAAATCCCACACCTGTGAGGGTGAAGAGGAAGTAAATGTGTCTGTTAAGACCCTGATAACCTCTACAGGAAAGATGCAGCCTGTAGATAAAAACCCAAAAACCCACAGAGGCCACAGGCTGAGAGCTGAGTGCACATCTGCTGCACATGTGTCCAGTTTAAAAGTGAACACAAATCAGTTTTACACAATTCAACACATTTCTAATGAGATAAGTCAAACTCATACTACTGCGATGAATCTGCTCGTATCTGTCATCAGCTTCCTACAGTGACGTATAGGAAGTAATTATACTTATTATACTATTGTAGTTAAGTATGGTTTGGGAGTATCTGGACTTGAAGTTTTTTCCCCATTCTGTCGACACTGTTTCACTTTTACTTCACTACATTTCCTAACTTCATTTCAGACTTTTGCTCTGATATATTCTCAGTGTTGTGTCGATGAAATGTGGTGTTTTCTCTACGCTCCGGTTCACTCTACTTACTGGTCGTTTAATTACTTAAGACTTAGGTAGCCTAAGTGACTGTTTGTCAGAGTCATGTTTAAGAGTTGGTGTAGGCTCCATCTGGTGTAGGCAAAAAATGTAGAGAAAAAAGAATAACTTTTGTACTTTAGTTCAGACTCAGATTGTTGTAGGCTCCATGTTTTAAAGTCTTGGATCAACTTCATAATATTCTTCTGTTTTTATTAACATGTACATGTACTTTTACTTCCATTACTAGTAGATTAAATTATTGATTACTTGTCATACTTTAAGACTTTTGCTTGAGTATAATTCTAGTCGGTGACTTGAACTTCTGTCAAAGTCATTTTTCGGTCGTTTCTGTATTATCTCTACTAAAGTCTGACTTTCAGGTACTTTATACAAACACTGGTCTTCTATATCATTTGGGCGGAAAAACACCATCTCATTTAAAAGATTTTATTTGAAATGATTTTAAATACAAATAATATATTTTTTTTCCATTTACAATGACAGTTCCTTTGTAAACAAAAGTGGCAGATAGATAGTCATTGGGTAGTTTGTCCAAACTGAGACGGCCCGTCGGCCCGTCGCCCGGACGAGGTCTGTCATGGGAGAGATGGTGTCGTCGTATTTAACGTCACTGCAGTTTGTTTGTTTGTATTTTTTGTTGTATTTTTTTTTTCCACACAGCGTAAATCACTGATGCTACATTCTATTGCAGAGCGATAAATACTCAGGATACAATATAACCTGTTAGCATACACCTGCTTTGAACACAATTACAGGAGGGTATAGTGCGCGCATGTCAGTTTGTTTGGTGTTCGTTTTGAGTGAGTGTGTGTGTACATGTGGCGGTGGGAGAGCGAGCCCCACTGATATTCAAATCTTTAGCTCTCCCACACTAACAACACACACTGGAGTATACTGTAACAGAAACAATTAAGTGTTGTGTGGATATCTGTGGTGAGAGATTTGCTGTATCTTTTTAAAAACCGAACTGTCAAATCATCAACATACAGTGAGAGCACACAGAGCCGCAACGAGGAAGCTCTGATTTTCTTTCTTTCTTTTTTTTTTTCCCCTCTCCACTCTGGAGTCTAATGAATGTAAAAAAAAAAAAAAAAACAAAACAAAACAAAAAAAAGTTAGAATGGAAGAAAACAAGACAAAGACCTATGTGTTACATTTGTCATAACTATAGTTTAACTGAAACAAAAACAAAAAAGTAAATTTAAATGACAGAGGCGTGTTGTTTTTGTTGTTGTTTTTCTCAGTTAGTCAGGACTGCTTTGTATTTCCCCAGACAGAAAAAAAAATAATAATCATAATAATATTAAAAGGTTTGTTGAAAAGAAATTCCCATCTGAAATGGCAGTAATTACAAAACTAAGCTCGTTTTGCTTTAATGACTAGAGAGAGAGAAAAAAAAGTGCTGGACAGAAAACGCTACTACAGTTACTTGTTGTTGTTCGAGACACTTTTCAGATCATCAGCTCCGTGCGTCAGGGACCTCACACTCAGATCCCTTCAACACAGGACAGCTCACATGTCATGGTCGACTGTTAAACCTTCAAACAAACAAAAAAACTGGACTCTGACATGGTGAGATCCATGATATGTATCCTCAAAACTGTAGTGATCTGTAGTTTCTATGAAGAGACTAATTCTAAACCGCAACAAAACGGGAGAAAAAGAACTAGATTTTTACAAACACACAAAAAAACTGTATTTTTTTTTTACTGCTCTCCCAAAAACCCTGGTGCATAGCACCCAAAGACTAGTATGTTGTGGTATTTCAGTTGTATTCATAAGGCCTTTTTGGACAATGAGTATACACTGGAATGTGCTACAATTGTACAAAAAAAAAAAACAAAAACAAGATGAAGAGAAAGGAAGTCACTTCTCTGAAGAGCCACAAGTACGTATATATCTATATATATCAGTGTCTGAGCCCTGTAGAAAGACTGAAAACACAACTTTCATGTAATATATATATAGAGAGGAATCTTAACACTGCAAGTTTTGTCATTTTTTTGACCGTTACACTTGAGGTCATGTTTCATTTCAAGATCCATCTGCTTTCAACCAACAGTTGTCTCTTTCAGAAAAAAAATACAGTTTGATGTGGATCACAGGGGCAGGACAGGCATCGTTATAACAGAACTGACTCCAGATCAGTATCTATCTGTAGACGTCCCCCTTCGGCAGAGAGAAAGTACAAGGACACACAAGTTACTGGCTGGAGTAAGAGACAAAACAAAAAAGGATGATGAGAAAAAAAAAAAAAGGATGATGAGACTCAACTGTGCCCCTGTGCAGTGAAAGTAGGAACAAACGTCCCAATGGTTGATCCCCCATGTGATCCCCAACACACAGGGCTAAAGCTCACACTTCTGCAGTTTTAAGTGTACAATAGAAAGTATCATTGGTGAGGAAAACATTGTTGCTGAGTGATTTGAAAAATTAGGAGCGAGAGCCAAGTTGTGATTTCCGTACAGAGGTCGTGAGTTTCTGTTAATTTTGCAAACGGAATTAGCTGTTATACATCCCCCTCCCCTCCCCACACAGGAAAAGAGCCCAGATAATAGGTCCTCCAGTCCACAGTGTGTCAATCTTTCATACCTGTACAAACACATACAAGGTTACACACACACACGCACACACACATATTCACAGTCATACCCACTCACACACACGGGCCTGGTTTTATTCACAGAATTCTCTTCCGCCAGCAACGGAAAGCGAAGGAACAAGTCTCTGTAGAAAAGGGGAAATGGTCACAGTCCGTGTCATTGTGATGATAAAATGGTCAAGGAGGAGGAGGAGGAGAAAGAGGAGGAGTGCTCCGTGTGTAGAAACTGTCCCCGGTGAATTAGTGTGTGTATGTTTGTGTGTTTGTGTGAGGGCAGGGCGTTGCTGCTCCTCGTCGGCTGCTCTCCAGCGCTGTTGTGGGGTCAGGGAGTGGATGTGTGTGGCCGGTCCATGGGAGAAGGCTGAGCGTGCGTGTGTGTGTTTGTGTGAATGTGTGTCTGTGTGTGTGTGTGCGTTTGTGTGTAAATCTGCATTCAGTCGTTGTCCTCGTCGTCATCTTCACTCTCCTCGATGCCGTCGCTGTCCTCCTGCTCCTCGTCCTCCTCCTCCGTGTCCGGGATGTCCCACTGCGGGTGGTTGTCCAGCATGGCCTTGGCCTCGTGGACCTCCAACTACAAAAACACAAAGTTTAAGATGAGGAACTAGTGAAACTGACCCATGCCAGCTCTGATAACACGGACAGTCAGTCACCATCTCTCATTTGAAATTTACAAACAAAAAAAGTATTACAGTCGAACGTGAAATCAGGTTCTGTTGTGATATATTATACGTCAGATCCAAAAAACCTCACAAAAAGGCCAGTCCAATAAGTGTTTTGTCATAAGAGATGATGCGCTTCAGTGAAAGGCAACGTTGTATCTGTACATTGTTAATAGATTAGATGTTTAACACAATTCCTCATGTTCCAACCTGATGCCCGCACACACACACACACACACACACACGGTTCTCCTGTTACCTTGAGTGGTTTGATCTGGTCCAGTCCCATGTAGGAATCAGAGCGAAGGATGACAGAATATTGGTAGTTGCCAGTTTTGGAGGGAGCTGGAAACTTAAGCTCCACCTGTGAAAACACACACAGACACACACACACACAAACCTGTTAAACCTAATCAGAGCAGCGAGGTATAGTCAAATAACAGTGTGACTGGTGACACGATGCACTGACGTGATTAGATTCAGTGTTACTTTAAAGCTTGTGGGATTGTAACTGTTGATGTCGATATAAAACTGTCGCGGTGAAAAGATACACGACTGGCTGTCATCAGCGTTTAACAAGGTTTGACTTTTTTTTTTTTTTTTTTTTTATTCATCAGAAAGTGAGACGAGATGAGACACATTAACTGTCACAGTTACCTGAAACAAAATAAGAAAAAAAAAAAAAAAAAAGATTTATGAAAAGCTGCAAAAAATCTGACTTTAAAACAAACAAACAAAATAGAAAAAAACTCCCACAAGGCTGCTAACTTACAGGGAAGGCAAAGGAGAGTGCCCACGCTCCTCTTAACGCTGCTGTATATTACAAACTTAATGAAAGAATGTGCGGTTACTGATGGCGCGTAATCACCTCGCTGCAGAGCGACGCAGTGCGGCAGGTAATCATGACTGACCCGCCACATGATGATGATAGGGCCCCCACTGTAAATATTAGCCCCGGCGTTACATCAAACTGTGATGACTATGTTGTACAATTACAATATGGCAAACATCTAATTATCAGCAAGACGAAGCTAATTATTATTCGGCGTGCGAGCGAGAGAACGAGCCGTGAAACGCAGCTGCAATTAACGCCCCCCCACCCCCACCCCCCACTCCACACTCTCTCTGCCCCCTCACTCCAAACACACGCCTGTCAAACACGAGTGGCCTCGCGATGCAAACAGAAGGACTTGGAATGGAAGTGACAGAATAATTGACTGTTAAGACAGTTGAAGTTACGCTCCGTTCAGAACGGAGACGGCCGGTCCGGCAGACTTAACGCGGGACTCGTTAGATGTTTAACTTCGCCGTCGATCCGTATCGTCGCAGGAAGGACGGCGGGATCACAGGTGCGAATTGTGCAAAATAAACACGCACGCACACACACCACACTGACGAAACGGTGACACAAGTGCAAAAGGTTGCCTAGCAACAGGATGTTAGGAGCTATGAAGCATGAGAAACAACAGACATGAACACATTTTAACTTATTAAGACCTTTTCTTCTCCGTGAGGATTATAGCTTAAGGCACAATATATCCTCAAAGTGTTTCATGAAGCTTAAGTGATTTATCGAGGAATATTTAGTTCCTGCTTCTCAAAAGTCAGGATATTCTGATTTTTGTTAGGTTAATAGTTTTGCAAATGTAATATATTTTGGATTTAGACTGTTATTAATCTGCAGATGTCACCTCTGGGTGTTCAGAACCTATAATATGAGTTTTTCTTCATACATCGCAGGCGTATGCTCACCTCTTCTGTGTCTTTTAATGTGCAGACGTGGTAGGGCATGGACACGAGGGTCTGATCCCGGCGGTCGGCGATGTAGAGCCACCACCACTCCTGCTTCTCCTCGGGGAAGTAGAGGCTGTAAACGGGGTGCGTCACCTTCGACTTGGTCTCGAGCAGAGCCCGCTCTCGCCGCTGGATGCTTTGCTGCAACGCCTCCCACTCCTGACAGGAACGATGCAAACAAGAGCGAAGGATTCAGTCGGTCAGTTGTGTTTTTATTTCATATTTATTCAACTTTTATAAGTGTGAATGGCATCACAACAAAAACATAAAATCGAGTTCCCTGACCTCTTCGTCGTCACCGGCCATCTCGTCCACCTCCGTGTCGCTTTGCTTGTCGCTGTCTTCGTCCCTCTCGCTGGGGGAGTCCTTGTTGGCTTCACCCTCGTCCGACTCGCTGCCTTTGTCTGAAGCATCGTCGTCTTCCTCCTTCACTGCCGCAGCCGTTGACGCTGCTACTACGACTTCCTGTGACATTAACGAGAAGAATTTCTCATTTAGACAACTTCCATAATGTGGTAAGATAATTATTAAATCAAGCAGTCATTGATGTGTATGTACATTTCCCGCCACGTTGCCGTTGGCCTGCTTGGTTTTCGCTGGCGCTGGAGTGGCCTTCTTCTTCGTTAATTTTTTCTTCTTGGACTTTGCTGTCTTCTTAGCCCCTTTATTCTTGTTCTGCCACACTTTGGTTTTGGCTTTACTCGCATCTCCTTGCTTCACACAAACACACACACACAATAAGCAGTTACGATTTCTTGAAACATGAAAAAAAAATAACTGAATTAACTTGACACGTGTTCTGTTTGTCTGTCGGTGTGTGTGTGTGTGTGTGTGTGTGTGAAACTTACTGCTTCCTCTGTTGTGGTAACCTCCTCCCCTGGACATGGTGTTGAATCCTGCTCTTTTTCAAACATGTCCTGTTAACATACATACATTCACATAAACCACAGCGTTTCTGAGTTATTGCCTTTACACATGCAGTCAACAGCACACTCTAGTGGTCGTCCAAAGAAATGCACACACCAGGCAGCAACATCATAAAACTATTTGGTAACAGAATTTTGCAAAATGACTCCATGGTTCAACATGATGTAATCGTTTCTTACCGCCATCCTTTTCCTTGTTAATGTGACAGTCACTGTGACGATGGAGCCGGCTGTGATGTTGTTGCTGTCTTCATCATCAAGGACTGCAGAGAGAATAAAATGAATTAAATGTACAGGAGGAACTTTAAAAATACCAAAATCTACACATGGAACATACGCGCAGTTTAAAAAAAGCTACTTTAAGTTCACAGCTGCTTCTATTGGTTGAGACCGACACTATACAAAGAATTAAAATGGTACATTTTTAGAAAACCTAAACTCCTCACTTCTTCTCTTAAACCTCATCATAGTTTCATTAGTTCTTGTTATAGTTCTGCTGGAAAACTGTTCCAGAATCAGAGATACTGTCTATCTTCACTACTTCTCTAGTCTCTGTAGTAAATCAGTAGCAGCAGCATATCTAAAATTCATTAGACGTGTGTGTGTGTGTGTGTGTGTGTGTGTATTTTAGGACTGACCCTGCAGTTTGGTATCCATGGTGATGTGAGGGAAGCTGCCCAGCACAGCCATGACCTCATCGTACTTCTCCTCCCCCAAGAAACGCAACATGATGCGCCTGTCGGAGTCTTTGAGACTCACCAGATCCTGCAGGGTCCGAACTTTATACTAAAGAGGATGAAGAAGAGAAAGATAACTTAAATACTCACTTTGCTTTAAATTGCTGAAACGTAGTGCAAATGTGCACGTGACAGGTACCTTCTTGGAGATGCAGTAGCGGAGGTGCTCCTCCTCAAAGTGGGGCAGCTGCAGAAGTGGTGACTTTGACTCCTGCAGACCCTGCACTGTCATCTGGGTCAGTTTCATACAATTCTCTATGGTCACCAGTCGAGGAGCATGGAAACCTGGAAAGCATTAAAAAACATCGGCAAAGTTAACTGATGAAACATGCATTTTACTATATAAGAGTAGAGACAGAAGATCTGATGAGGAGTCTTGTTGTTCTATAGATAAACAGCTTCCCCTAATTTTATTATTATGTTTATTTACCATTTTAATAGGTTTTTATGTTGGTTCAGGTGTGTAGAAATCATATAGATACTAATAAGTCCTGTACCCATTAAATGTATATAAAAAAACAGATGTATACGTGTGTACCTCCTCTGCTGTTGGCCATCATTGTAAGCTGACAGCCGACGTTGATCATTTCCTGAAGCAGAGCTGGACTTTTCCTCACCACAAATCTCTGATCTGGGAAACAGACAAAAAAACACTATTACAAAGACTGGAAGGCTCATCCCAGTGTGATTAAAACATATTATGATCAGGATGATAATTTCCTGATGGTGTGAATTAAAATTTGATTTTATTTCCACTATTTATGGATTCCCATGCAAGTTAAAAAATACTGGGGATGATGATGTGGTAATTAGTGCAGCTTTCAGTCAACTTTCTGTTAGCAGATGGAAAACAGCAAAACAAAACTAGTGCAGACAGCTGGTGATAGCCAAGTATGAACTTCTGTGTAGGAGTTTAAAAATACAAACAGGGCAGGTTTGTGTACTCATGTTGAAATGTTGTGATTTTGCATCTCTTGCAGTTGTTTTCCCCATTTTTGGAAAATGAAAACACAACCAGTTCTTCTGTGCGAGTCTGACGTGGAGCTTTACAAACTAACTGGCTGTGAGTATACAAACTTATACATGTGTTGACTGACATAAGGGCAAACAGATAATGACCAAACTTGGACTTTGGAGTCAACTTTTCTTTCCATTAACTTTTATTTAAGATCTTTCTCACAGTAAGAACAGATACTTGACATGATGAGTATAAACAACAAATGTTTGAAAATGTTCTGTGTCCTACCTTCCTCTAACTCCTCTGATATGTCCATACGTGCCAGGTGAGCGAGCACTAACACTCTGGCCTTTAGACTGTAAGGATAACAGAATGGAGGCTCCTTCTTCTTCACGTTGATATTTCCTAATTCACGGATCAACTGCAACAGACATGAGACACGTTGTTTATGGCACACCTATTAATACTGAACAATTCATGTCTTTCACACACACATAGGCTGACAAAGCACATTGTGTTGCTGTCTGTTTTATTACCTGTGGCACTTCAATGTTGTCTGTCGGTCGTATGGTGGCTTCTTTGTTGCTGCGAGGGTCGAACTCGAACGCTGCCGTCAACACCATGGCCAACCCTGGAGGTCGCAATTATTCAAACAGAAGATTTAGACACAAAAAAGAGGACAAGAAAATAGAAAAAACTGATTATAGTTAATTACATCATATCTGATGTGGAGAGCTGAACTGATATCTTCCAACCATTTAATACTCAGCGTTTCAAACCTGCTTAAAACAGCTTATCAAAATAAAAGCTTCTACATTATACATGACCATGGAGGGAAGAGGAAACTCACGCTTCATGTTCATGTTTGGCGTCTTGTACATGAAGTGCATGAAAAGTTGGGTGGTGTTGATGAGGATCTGGTCTCCACTGTAGCGGATGGAGCGGTACCACCACGTACCCTGAAGTTAAAAAAAAAAAAACATTGCAGCATAGAGGAAATAAGTGACACATCCTGGATAAATAGGAAAAAGTAAATAAAACCACTGCAGTACATTCTACTGTACAGGAGCTGAACTTACCACAACAACAGGAAGGATGACCATGAACGCGAGTCCATACACCAGCAGCACCTGCAAAAAGAAAAAAAAAAAAAACATCTCCGATGAGACCTACAAGTGTTCCTGGATAACATTAGGCTCTTTTATGTTACTGATTACACTGGCTATCTGCTATTCAAATATTTAAGCGCAAGTTTATCAGTTAAAACTACACTGACATAATCAATTATTATGTACCAGCATTGAATTCTTCTGGTCGACGATCCAGGCAGGAAGTGCAATACCAAAGCTGGTTGCTACAAAGGGAGACATATGTTATTATAATGAAGGAAATTGTCCTTGTAACAGCATTGTCTAAAATAATAACCATAATCAACCATGATCCACATTATAACTGTAGGAAATTGTGAAACAATTTCCTCAAATCTTAATCATCACAGGCGTCATCTCTCACCGAAATGAAAGAGCTGCTATTTAACTCATTCATGACATTACAAGAGGTTGACTCACCGGGATCAACCACAGGAGATGTGTCAACACATATAAATGCACATAAAAAGAGTCTATTTTAGCGTTGAAAGTGTCTCAATGTACCTCCTGGACCGTCTGGGTTCCCATACAGTATCCAGTTCTGTCTGGACTGCTCATTGGTCAGACTGTGTGGGGGAAAAAAAACAAGGACATCCAGAATAAACGATTCAATCGAACACTAAATGTCAGGCTGAAGCATGTGATTACTTTCTTTATTGATTGTAGACACAGTTTTGAAGTTCAGACTGGAATGACACTCACGCAGAATAGGCTTTGGCAATTCTCATGAATGTAGCTTCATCACCGCCTTTGTCAGGGTGAAACTTGAGTGACAGTACACGGTATTGCTTCTTGATTTCAGACAGAGATGCACCCTGGAGACAGAGATATTATTATAGATATAGCAATAATAACAGATGCAGCTAAGTCCAACATTTTTGTAGTCTTTGTAGTCATAAGTCTATGATAAGCAATGAGAATTTTTTATCTTATTCAAGATAAGGACCTTGAGTTGACTAGATAAAAATATATTAACTTCCGGGACTTGAGTTGTTTTGTGTGTGTGTGCTTACCGGGTCTAAGTTGAGGACTTCATAAGGATTGTACTCCTGGTACTCTCTGTCTAACTTAGACACTTTGTAGGCTAGCAGCAGGAACACAGCCCACCCAAATAACAAGGCTGCTTTCCTGAAAATGGCAAAACACAAACAGAAGGGGGGAAAGAAAATGTTAAAAACACGTCTGTGTTCTCTGAAGACAACATCTTTCATTGTGGTTTCTATTAATATCACATAAGATGAACCAGATTTCAGCATGTTGTAATTGTATAAATACAAGGTTGTAATTTGATTTCAAAGCAGTGAAGAAAAAGAAAATGAATCCGCAATACTGGACATGAGCCGAAGACACGGGACAGGCTCTGACATTATTGTTGTTTAGTATTTATCCATGGAAGTTGAACTTGTTTCCATGACAATGGCAAAACCCTCTGGCCTGCTCTGCAGCATCTGTTGCCATGACAACCGCTCACTAGCCTGAGAGTTGTCTGAGCAGCTCGGCCAAAAAAATAGAAAAAAAATTAAAAAATAAAATGATGGATTCCCATAATCAACACCATCATCACCGTGATACGATTGCAAAGAGGAGACAGATACTAAGATGATGAGAGAAAATGTTAAAGACAGTGATTCTGATTCATACCACTGTTTAAGCACGGATGCTGACACCTGCTGTAGCCACAAATGCAACACTTCAAATTAAGAATTTATGAATTTTGAGAGAGAGAGAGAGGGGAAAAAAGGATGTAGGTATAGTGACGAATTTCATAAGACAAGAAGGCAGAGACAAAAAAGAAGAGAGGATAGTCAGACAGATGCCCTGTGATGTGGAGGCTAATGACCAGAGCAAACTCAAACGCTTGTCTTTCTATTCACCAACACGCACAGCACAGATAAACAACACTAAAGAAACATGTTCGGAGAAATTTCCAAACAGTGCAAAACAATATTTATACCAGCAGCACACGTCACTGAGAGGAATTACCCGAAACGAGCACCTCCGCACACGCAAATACGTCAGCTCGAGTGTGTCTACGCTACGGACAGCATGGCCTATGTGTCATCTTTACGCCACAGTGACAAGAGTCTGTGTCCAGCTGGGAACGCACACGCACCCACACACTGAGCGGCATAGTGAGCTATCAGGAACAGCTGTAGTGATAGGAAGCTGAGAGAGCGCAAACAACCTCAGGCAAATCACATTCAAACAATAAAGGTGATGTGACATTTGGCATGAAAGCAGATGGGAGCAAAACCTGCTATTCCAATTGTGTGCATTATGTCACCATAGTTCCACATAAACTATCCCGCCAACTGAGGAATCTTATAAACAAGGTGGAGTGTAATTAACTTTGAGTGATACTACCAGGTACAGTGGGAAGGCTACTGGAGTAGGGAAGCGTTAAGGCCTCACATCAACTACAAACTGGGTGTTGACAAGTATTCACCCTATGCTGATTTTGCCTGTTTAACCTCTCAACAACAACAAAAATACAAACCAAATTTTAATTAACTGAACTCACTTTAGTGTTGGGACGATGCTCTGCTGAGACTTCATCAGCCGGAGCCGGTACCATAGACACCTGCCATGTACCCTCCTCAGGCTCTTCAGACGCAGTTGTTCTGGAAAGAGGATGAACATAACAAAGTATTAGTTTCAATCAGCAATAGTAATACTGCTGTAGTTTGGTTGTATTTTAAAAATATAATTATTGTGAAATGTTAACCAGGCATGGGAGAAACGTATGTTTCATTTAATCAGAGAGATTAAAACACAAGTGTGTCACTTCATTGTAACGCAACCTGGATGAAAGATCTATGATAACATCAATGTCATAACTGTTAGCAGCATCTGTGCTGATCAGTCATTTAACCAATTCCAGTTGGGTAAAGTTTGTCAGCATATTGTTACATAACCCATATGCTGTTATGTTGACAAACAGATAGCTGCTGCAAAGATAAGGATACGTCATGTTAAGGTCAATAAAAGCTGGCGTTTAGTGTTGAAGCTGTGAAACCAGCTCTTAGCTTCATGTTTAAGAAGCAAGAAAAATACAAGCAAGAAAGGAAAAAAAAAGAGGATGAGTGAGGAGGAGGTAGGAGCAGTAGAATAGGTAACTGTGGTGACAGTGGATGACTTGTATTGAGCTGTGAACTGTAAACAGAGGCGTAAATTGGTTATTATTAAGTTATTACATCGTTTATTTAGCTTTAAAAAGCTTCTACATCTGGGAACAATCTAGCCAGATTAACTAGAGAGTCAGGCGGTGAGTCCGTACGAGCCAAGATGCTGCCTGAACACTTCACGTTGCACAAGCTGCGGTTAGTTTGTTAGCTAAGTTAGCACATATTCACACGCACACACACACCAGACAACGGGCCTTACCAGCATTCTGATCCCGGGGCCAGAGGTAATATGTGGCCGGGATCACAATGAGTCCGACGAAGGACGTTAGGAAATAGAAAAAGGTGTTGCCGCTGTCATCGTACTGGAACTGTTGCCCGGCCATTTCGTAGCGGCGCTAGGGTCGCCCTTCTTCTCCACCGCTGCGCTTCCCCCTTCTTGCCCAATGTGTGCGACTTGACAGACCGTTAGCTAGCCAGCTAGCATTCAGCCAAGACAGCACGGATCATCGGTGTACGTGGTGTACGCCTGCGCAATGCGGCCTTTCTTCTTCTATGGTGAGTGATTCAGCGGTTTTGCCGAACATTACTGACCCCTAGCGGCAATGAAGGGGCTCGACGGCAGGAACAGTAGGAGTGAGAATGGCTGAATTGTTGCTTCATTTATAAAATAAAAGTTTTCTGTTTTCTTTTATGGTAGGGACTTAGTTTGTCTAAAGATCTAATGTATCTTGGTTTCATGTAAATTTATGAAAAATGACATTTCTAATTTTAAAAAGCATGTTGTGCCCTTATGAAAACATGTGCTGGCACCAAGATATGGCATAAATCAATAGAATAATAGAATTAGAAAATGTACATGGTTTCCCAATATTCATAAAATATGATCTATTGTTGTCATGTTTATCACATTTACATATTTATCATTTAAAATTCTGATGAATAAAAACCTAAATACCAACTCTTCATTTAACATCCAAGAAAATTACATAAATAATGTACTTTAGCTTGGATGTTTTACAAATAAAAAGCAAAGGTCAGGCTGAATAACAGACTGTGGTCTATTCTTGGCAGCAGTGCTGAAATAACATCTAGTTTTTTATTTTTTTTGGCACCAGTCCAGTTTTTGTCAATATGTGTGGTTGACCTTCAAATATCTGCACATTGAGCCTGTTTGACTCTTGTAACTGTGCTGGAGGGTTTTACAAAAATATCTATAAAATATAATGAGAAATTTACAGGAAAAAAAAAAATTACCTGTAGTAAATGGTTGGTATTTGTATGGAATATGCAGTTCAACATGGATAAGTTCCTTAACTGTCTATCATAGATGAAACTACTTTGCCTTCAAAATAAAAGTATCCTCTTAACTATGTTTGGCAGACTTTATCTGGACATATCATTGATGGTTGAATATGGTTGCAATAGTATTTAGCTCTAAGTTCCTTCTATATTACACTATACTATGCTATGCTATGCTATATGCAATTATCAAACACAAACTTTAGCTTCTTTGCAAGACTCAAGCAAAATACAAACATATCAAATACATGTGAAGTCGACAAAGATGATAAAAGAAACATGTGCTTTGTTTTTTGCTCTTTATTTTCTCTGTAGGTTGATCCTGTCACACATGCACCGCAATATCCTCCAGAGGTTTACGCTTCAAGTCAGGTACGGTGGCATCAGAGGCTGGGTAACCGACAGGAAGTAGCATCAGCAGCTTCTCATTGGCTGGACGTTTGAGGAGCAGCCTGAGCTGAGGGCCACAGTTGAGAGGAGTCGATGTGACGGTAACGAGACCCACATTCTGATGAACAAAGACAAGATATTCAGCTTCTTTATGTTATATTCCATGTCTTAGAAAACAGTGATACACTGGTTTATGTTTCTTCACCTGTAACGCAGCCAAGAGGATTCCACAGGATATGGAGACACTGATTTCATTGTAGTAATGTGTCTTTTTCTTGCCATTTGGCAGAATCCCATAGGTCTGTTTGAAGATGAGAATCAGGTATGGAGCAACATCCAAGTACTCTTTGATCCAGTTCGTCCTGCAGGAGAAAAAAAAAAATTGTGAGAAAGAGGAGCAAAGATGTACACGACTACTAATCATGATGTTTACATTAGCCAAAGGATTATCAAGTTAATGCTGTCAGTGCAATATTTAAGTACGAGTATAATGATATGAATAAAGTAAATAGTGGTTTTTACCTTAATCTGGCCAAATCTTGGACCCACTTGTCCCCCATCCTCTGACGGTAGTTCATCTCCTCCTCCTCCTCCACAATGAGTCTGATCTGGTGTTTTGTTTCAGCGTCTGACACCACAACGAAGGTCCAGGGTTCTGTGTGGGCTCCACTAGGGGCTGTGCCTGCTCAGAGGGAAAACAAGGTGGCAAGGGCACACAGAAGATAATTAGAAGGATAAAAACTTTATACAGTTGCATCTGACTCAGATTTAACAGTGGTCTATTCAAACGTGCCTGCGGTGCGGATGACATTGTCAATGACGTCTCGTGGGACGGGCTCTGAGCTGATGAATCGAAGAGACCTCCGCTGGTTCATCAGAGAGTAGAAATCCTTGGATCTCTGCAGCATCGTCTCCTCAGGGTACCGTGGTGGAGAATAGGGCACATGTGCAAGGTCCTCCTCCTCTTCATTGCTGTCCACCCAGTCTCCATCCTCTAAAAACAATGACAGACAGAAAAGCAGGAAACAGTGAGCAGTGATTAGTTGTTACAGGTGTTCCTGGAGTTAGTCATCTTTAATAAGGCAAAGGCATAAGGATTTGACCATATAGCAAGATGATTATGGTTTCAAAGCACATTTCTGTTCAGTATAGTTATTGAGCTTCTGCCTGAAACTGTCACATTTAAGACTAAATTATATATATATATATATATATATATATATATATATATATATATATATATATATATATATATATATATATACTCAACTCAACTCAAAACCTAAAGTGGCACAAACAATTGTTTTGATTTGATAAAAAAACAACATATTGTGTGACTTTTAATTTAAACAGGGGGAAGTTGAGGAAAAACAGAAGTTAAGCCAACTTGCCAATTGTTTTTCCTCCACTTTCCTCTGTCACTTCAACTGTCTGCAAGTTCCCGCAAGGCACATGCATTTTTCTTTGGCACACATAACACACTGGAAAAGTTTCACAACCATAAAATAACAGACACATGTTATGACATATACAAGTGGCAAGTTCTGTTTCCCGTTTTGTGCATAGAACTGATTGGACAGTGAAAAACAAACATTTACATGTTGATAAAGGACACAGTTACAAGTAGTTGTTGTGGCCACGCTATAATTGGGTTCATAAGACTATATGTCTGGCTTATAGCTGTGAAATAAGTATAAGGAATAAAGTCAAGTCAGAGAAAAGCTCTTACCATCCTCTTTTGTTGTGATTTCTGTATCGTCCTGTAAGTCCTGGTCCACCCATGGTCTAACGTTTGCTTTTGGTGTTTCTTTAGTTTTGGTCGAAGGGGCCGAGGGGCTGTTTGTGTCCCGTGGCTTTATCAGAATAAAACCAATAATCAGGCAGAGGATCACAGCCAGAACAGGAGTGAGGACAGACAGCAGAGCCATGACTGCTGGAGCAGACAGGAGAGGATATGGACACTTGACTATCTGTGCGACTCAGTTGAGTTGCAGACTTGACATTGTGCAACACTTTGACTGTTATCGCTGGGTGGGCCTATACATGCTGAGTCAGAGCTATCTTTGTGACAACTGTCCCATCAGATTTCAGCTTTGGCTCATCCAGCACCATGACTGGCTGCTGCTCCTTCAGCAGACGTTTAATGTTTGATATTCATGTTGGTGTGTGCAAGTTAAGGTGGTAAAAGATTTAGTGATCTGCACAATATACAGTATTGCAGGCACAGGTCACTTAGGGGTCAGGCACTTTAAGTTGCAGTTACAAAGTCCTGTAATGTGCTATAAAGATAATATTTCACTTACTGCTGAGTTGAGACCTGAGTGTGTTGTCTGGGCTTCACTTTAAGTTTCTGCTCCAATTAACTCTTAATTTCTCTGTAGACTTTTGTTTTAGTTGCCATTTTAGAATCAATTTACATGAGAAACTATATTAATGTTGTTCATGTAAGTGCTAGAGTACACTTACACTAGTGTGCAGTTACACTGCAGTTACACTTATTTAACGTGCATCATCTGAGAAGAAATATAAAGTGATTGTATGATTTACTGCTCAATATCTTTACAATATGCGCAGCGAAAGCATTATATTGCATTATGATTATTAAGTGTTTAATCATATAACCAGCAGGTGGTGCAAGTGACTCTTCTATTGCCTGAAGCAAGTGATTAAGTTCAGACACAGACAGCATGTTAATGAACACCAGTGATCCAGTTTCAGGCGTAAATGTTCATCCTTGGCTTGCCAGCCTTTTCCTACATGTATTAAAATAAATGTAAATACTCAGGTTATATGGTTCAGTATGTGAATAGAAACGTAAGGGAAAGACCTTCTGTCGAAACTCTCCAGCATCTGTCTGGTCTCCACGGACGAGCACCGCTGAGTGAATGTAGATGACACACTGTAAAAAATTTAGACCTCAACCATTAACTTTAACGCATATTAATCTTTCAGAATCTTTTCTTTCAATATACATCATGATAAAGATATGTATCAGGGTTATTTTGACAGTTTTAATGAAAATAGTTGAAGAATTTCTCTCTTTAGTCTATTTCTTTACCATTTTTTGTGCAACATTGTGCGGTGATGTTTTACAGTTAAATCGCTTAAACACAGTGTTGGAAATGTATAATTTCATTTTTAGGGGGGGGTTTAGGTAAAGATGCAGAGCTTTGGTTTTTATTTTAACAGGAGACAAGAACCAAAAATGCTCATTTCTTGCAGCGCTCGCTCCGCCTCCTTGACTGTCTCCGGCGCTGCGCTTTAAATAGCAGCTGTTTAAAAGCTCCACACCATCCTCCTGTCTGCCGCGCAGCACGCTCTCCCTCTCAGCTCCGCAGCCCCCCACTCATTCATACATCTTAGTTATTTGTTTTCTTTTTTCAAAATAATAATAATAATAATCAAGTTAAAGCCTTCACACTCCGCAATGTCGGCCGCCAGCACCGAGACTAGTGCCCCGCTGTCCGCCGCCGGCAGCCGCGTCTTCTTCCAATCTGCACCCGGTGTGGGCTGCGTGGGGTCCGGCCCCATCACCGGAGACGACCCGGTTCAGAAGAAACAGGGCAAAGTGACGGTGAAGTACGACAGGAAGGAGCTGCGGAAAAGACTCGTCCTGGAGGAGTGGATCATCGAGCAGCTCAGCGAGTTGTACGACTGTGAGGTGAGTGGAGCACAAACGTGAACTCACACACACGCACACATCGTGCGCGCGATGGTCACCGACGGAGACAGGTGGGGAAACCTGGATCCTCCACACCTGCTCTGTCAATTCTGTGATCTTACGACCCAAATGTAACCTCATATAAACTGTAGACAGATCATTCCTCCCTTGTTAGTGCTGGTTCACCATCCTCGGCCAAACATCCCGTGCCCTCTGCTTTATTGCTGCCTCTTTGTCCTCTGCGTGTCTGCAGCGTTGATACCTGCTGGCTTATGAGTGAGGGGGGAGAATAAGCGACACAAAGCTGTCTGGTTTAATGATGTGAGACTCTTTACTGGACACTAAATCTAAAAATGTATTGTCTCTTCTGTCTACCTCCTGTCGTAAAGGGACACAGAGAAACCGCACGGTTGCGCCTTTTACGCACCAGTCGCATTAGATTCTGCCTAAAATTATGTAAATTAACCGATTCTAATGATCATTTTGTTGCTTGTACTTGGTGTTTCGTTTCCATATGGGAGGCTCCATACAATTGCAATTAATTCCTCTATTGTTTCTGTGGCAGGTTTCTTTTTCTTTTCTGTTCTTTTCTCTTTTTGACCCTTTGTTTTTTTGACACCTTTCGAGGGTGAATCTGTCGCCAGATGATAATGACATCCCGATTAATTTTGCGCTCTCGCGTTCACAAGTTCTCATTTTATGTTTAAAGAGGCAGAGGGGGTCTGTGCTTGTGAGCTTGATAAGAAGGAGAGAGGACGAGAGAGATGGGGGTGCAGAAAGAGAGGGAGAATCTATGGGTGAAATGGGACTGTGTGTGTGTGCGTGCGTGTGTGCGTGTGTGCGCTGCAACACACACACTTAATACGCTGCCCAAGCCAAGTAGGGGGTTGTGGGGGGAGGAGTGGGCCAGAGAGGAGGAAAGAAGGGCAGTGGGTTAAGGATGATGTGCTGATGCTGTGTCTCCTCACCAGCCAATCACCACCTCTGGCTCTGACCCCCTTTCTTACAGCAGAGGGTCTACACTTACATTCACATATGCACACATATATACTGCAGCCATACTGTACTGTATGTGGCTGTCACCACAGACTCAGCCAATCAGAGCAGAAACAGGCGATGTGAGCGTGCGCCCTCAT
This sequence comes from Polydactylus sextarius, assembly GCA_016801845.1. Taxonomy (NCBI): domain Eukaryota; kingdom Metazoa; phylum Chordata; class Actinopteri; family Polynemidae; genus Polydactylus; species Polydactylus sextarius. Next base: position 5,914,598 of record CM028918.1, read on the forward strand.
GTGCATGCAAACCTGTCAGACTGTGTGTGTGTGTGTGTGTGATGGAGAGTCTCTGTGCCTGCATGTGGTTATTCGTTTATGCAAAAACGCTGCATTTGAGACACATTACAAAGATTGATTGCAACGTGTGCGCATGTGCAAAAAGGAAACACCTGCGCAAATCACAGCTAGACAACATGAAAGAGTTATTTTCTACAATGCAAATATTTCTCACCCACACTGAAGGCAAATAGAGTGATCTCCTGCAGCTCTGCTCTCAATCTACTTCTATCTACTGAAACATTTCTCAAACTAAATGTATCCTTGCAGCAGTTTCACTCCCTTGCTGCTGATTTTTTTTTTTTTTTTCCCACGGATTTGGTCTTGTTTGTGAGCTTCCTTTTCTCTTTATAGTCCTGTCCTGCTGTGATTTTCACTCAAGTTGAAAAGAGCTGTACGTCTCATGTGAGAGTGGACTGGTTTACATTTCAAAGCTGGCAGAGCTCTTGGCTTCATGTCAGTCTGTTGTCAGCAGGTGCACTTGATCTACAAGTCGTGTGATGCCTTCTCGTCTTTTTGATGAGGGCTGGTCCAGCGTTCCATCCACATCTAGGCCATGAATCATTTTTGTCTTTCTCCTCTAATGGATGTGCGTGTGTGTGTGTTTTCTATCCTGTGATTTGTTTAATGCAAATTGTTACTTAGATGAATAATCAAAACACTATAAATTACAAGACACATTCATCGCTGTGTCACTTTGTTTTTGACCTATATTGAATGATGAGAATCCTAATGCCAACATTATATTACAATTATTCTCACCTGCATGACACCGCCTCATATTTTTTTCACACAGAAAATGGGAAATCACATGATAATCCACCAGCTCTGCAGCGTTGTTGTCGATCTGATATTGTGCTGGATGCTGGAATAGGATCAGTGTCGACTGTCAGTAGAAAAACTGGCAGGTAATGAGATGAGTGCATCATTAGTTTGACACGTCGTCACTGTGGCGCATTGTTCCAGCTTTCTTTCATCTTTACTGATGAAGTTTGGACACATGACTGTAAACTGGAAGTAACATCCACTTGATGGCTGCTAACACCTCCATGTTAGGACCTAAAATAGACAGGTGTGTATTTTGTGTGTATGTGTGTGACGGGGTGAGAGATTGACTGAGAGAGAGAGAAAAGGAGGGAGAGAGAGACTGCTGATTTGGCTGCACCGGCTCAGCTTAAAGGTCAGACTCTATATCCGTTTCATAAGAAAACCTGATACTGGAGAACATCACAGTGTGTTTGTGTGTGTGTGTGTGAGAGGGGGGGGGGGTCGATGGTGATGATGTACTGATGATGAAAGTGACACAGTGGAGAAAGGTTTAGCTTGTTGACAGGTTGATGAAAAATTTATGGTATTTTGTTTCAAAAAAAAAAAAAAAAAAAGACAGAAAAAAAAGTCTTGGATATAGAGACATTGAAATCCAGGAATTAAAAGGCAATACAAGAGGCTAAGACTAATAGTGTTTGAAAGTTACCCTAGCTTAGCACAAAGACTAGAAATGGATGGAAACAGCTAGCCTGGATCTGTCTCCTGTTTTGTAGAAAAATAAGTGTTAAAAGCAACAATTTGCAGATTTCTGGTAAATGATGTGCTTACCAGAGCCACCTAGCTGTAGCTTCCTAAAATATCAAACTTTAACCTTTTATCCTCCTTCTCATGTATTTGGTTTAAAAAAAAAACCAAAAAAAAAAAACATTGATTTTAATTTGGCTTCAATCTCTATTTCCTCTGTCTCTGTCTTTCTCTCTCTGGGTTATAAGGATATAGGATAACAGAAGGTGAGGTCTGTCAGAGATGGATTCCTCTCCGTTCTCCTGGGATATGTTGTTGCCTCTGTTCCTTTCACCGTTCAAAGGACAGAGAGGAGAAAGGAGAGGAGGGGTGAGAGAGAGAAAGACCCAAGTGCTCCCAGTGCAGCTCTTAACACAGTGGAGGCTAACACACCATCTTATTGTCTCTTTGTTGGTTTTCTGCTATGCTAGTATCCAACAAACCCATTGCTCACATCATAAAGAGACTGTTGGAGGACTCTCCTCTCTTTGATGTATTTACTTGTCGAAACTGGCTTTAGGACAAAAATTACATTATTTAGTTTGTGTTTGCCAATTAAAATGAAAACTTCTATATCCAGTAAATGTTAGAACTCAGTCAACTTCTGTCAAAAGACACAAAATGACCCAAAACAAACCCGAGACCGAGAGAGAAAAAAACACTAAGTGACTATAAACGTTGTAAACACGTTTATTCTTATATCCCTGTAATAAAGAAACATAATTAGCATTTTTAATTCAAGCTTTTGTAGTCCTCTGTAGGTACGACTGGCCTAATCTTTCCTTCAGCTGAAACATAATCCTCATTTCTTCCTCGTTTGCACATGTTCTTCATTACATCTGGATATTAAACAAAAGAAAAAAAAAAAAAACAGATCACTTCTGTCTCCCAGAGGGAGAGACTGGACTAGACTGTACTGGTTTAATGCTGTGGTCCAGTCTAGGTGATTAAAAGGCTGAATGTGTCAGCGCGATGATGAGTCTGTCTGTCTGAGAGCACCTCAACACAATCAATGAAGGCTGTTGAGGAAAAGGCCTCAAGTTAGTGTGCGAGAGAGAGAGTGAACAACAGAGCAACAGAGATTGATAGAGTAGTAAATCTAACAGTGGCTCGCATACTCTGCAGTTCTGTGTTTGTGTGTGTTTATGTCTGTGTGTGTGTGTGTGTATTGTTTGGTTGGTTGTTGGGATCCAAACTGCAGAATAAGGGGAGGGAGACGTTGTAACGTCCTACTTTTCCATGGCTCATCTTCAATAAAGCCTCACTCAATGAAGCTTATTCATGTGTACAAGCACAAACACAGCTCTCTGCCCTCAGGCTGTGTGTGTGTGTGTGTGTGTGTGTGTGTGCGTGCATGTATATTCATATCTGTTTGTATGGTTGTGTATAGATGGTGTTTATAAGGCCATGGAGGCTTTTTTTGGGTGGATAATATTTGGCTGCAATTTTGGCAGATAAGGGGTGGTAGTGGTCAGGGTTACTTTCCATGAATGGATGAACACACACACAAACATACAGATGCATATACGGGTCAGTCTACATATTGGACCAAATGGAGCAAGAGGAAAGAGGAGATCATCATCTTCTTCTGGTTACTGACTCGTCTGTCTGGTGACTGCTTTCTCCCCACGACAAAATTGTTTTATGTAGGAAATTCTGTCTCAAGGCAATGTGTGTGTGTGTCCTGAGCACAGGAATCTGGCTTTTGTTCACTGACCTCTAAGTATAAAAAATAAAAAAAAAGAGCATCTTCATCTCTTCTGGCCTCATCGTCATCCCATCCTCCCCCCTTTTTCTGCTATGACCTTGTCAATAATGTCACCCATCCCTCCTCTTTATGTTTTCCTTGCTGGGAATGAGAATGAGGAAGTCCATGTATCATGTGAACATCATAGGGTCGCAGAGGAGTTTTGAACAATGCAATTCAAGCCAAGTCATTAGCAGCGTTCAATAGTTTTAGCAACAGCAAGCTTACACACAAAGACAGAAGCATCATGTTACCATTAAGATCACTGGATATACGTTATATACACTACACTGCAGGTATATATAGGAGGTAACATCATCATTTCCCACTCTCTGTTTTCAAAGAATGGTTTAAAATCTGTGAGGGTCAAAATTACAGAGATAAAGCAGGAAAGAATTAAAATAAGTAGATGCAGGAAAACAATGCATATATTATATTGAAAAGAAAAGTCTCCAGAATGATTTACTTTAGTTATGTCTGATGAGCTTAACCATTGGGAGCCGGTCAATTTGGATGTTTGTTTTAATGACTGACCCTGATGTGTTTATGGATCTGATGTCAGTGGCGAGGGGGGGAGCAGGGGAAGGTCATTGTTGTGTTTGTTGTCTGTGCTTACGAAGGCAGACATTTATCTCCCTCTGCCATTTAAATTGCATGGACAAAAGGAGATGCTGGCTTGGCGTCCGTGTGTCGACACACTTCATATCACACCTGCGGACCCATGCATCTGTTGCTAAACAAATCAGAGGTGTTGACAAGGAGGCCTTTTAGCGAGTTGATAGCCACCAGCTGCTGAACAAGTTATAAACACACACGCGCAGCAGAAAGATGTCAAATGGCTTCCTGCAAAGCAAAACCAAGGGCAAAGGTTACAGTTTGTTTGTTTCCCTTTTTTTTATCACCTCTCTTTCACGCTGCCTTCGTCGTCTACACTTCTCCTCTTCCAACTTCTGACCCATCCGAGACGCCCGCCCACCTGCTTTTCATCTTCCTCCGCCTCTTTCTTTGTGATTTTTTTTCCTACAGCATTTGCTCTACTGTCTACGGTACAATAATGCTGCTATCATGGTTTTAGATACCACCGCCAACTCAGGAGAAACATATCAGTCGGCCTTCTGGTGAAAATAAAGATGAATAAGGTGAAAAAGAAAAGATCTGGGCAGAACAAAACACCTGCAGGTTATTAACTTGAATTATGGGTTTTTCAAATATAGCCCTTGAGTCCCAAGACATAGTGGTGCAAGAAAAAAAAAGATATTGGTTAAAGGACGTGCTTTCCATTTTAATGATTTTGTGTGTGTGTGTGTGTGTGTGTGTGTGAATATGTCTTCAGTCTTATTTCACATGGGATGTCAGCTGCAAAGTGATCAAAGAAAAAAAAAAAAAAACAAAACAGGAGAACCAGCTGCAAAGTGTGCGTCCAGAGTCGATGAAATGGGAAAAACCAGCGAGATGGTGAAAGGAAGCGATGTTGACTTTTCACACTCGCACACTGACTTTCTTGTCTTCCCCTGACATCTCCTCCATCTCGAGATGATCCGGTTAATCACTGGTTTCATTGTCAACAGCTAGGCACAATTTATAAACTGGTTGTGTACAAAACACTGACTCACTCTCTACACTCAATGTTGTGAAAAAGCTGTAAAACACTGTTGTCATTCACATGTTTCTGAGAGCGAGAGTGAGGGAGAGGAGGAGGAGGGAAGGGAAGATTATTGCTTTGACTTTCAAAGTAAAGAGAGGTGTGTTCATTTGTGGGTGTGTTGTTTACTTGTTATCTACCTTTGCATGTGCTGGATGACTCTGCATGTTTAGAGTCGACAAATCAAATCAGTAATCAAGCACTGTAATCTATTGAAATGCTGTGTTTTCTGCTGTTACAACGCTGCTTATACTCTATGTCCTAATAAAAACATTGGGTTTTCTAATTGGCACTGCATGTGAATAAATCCATTAATGTCTTGACTAGTTGATTATTACACATAATGGTTGACTGACTGAATGACTGCTTGTGACCCTGATACTATTGACGCTTTAAGTCCAGTCTGGTTGGAGGCACTGCTTTGCACCGAGGGCAAAGGTCCAAATGATCCCCAGCAGTCAATACATCAGCCTGAGGGGAAGAAACTGTCTTCCTGGTTAATACAGTAAAAGAATCATGTGTTCCTGAACCACAAAACTGTGAAATAGAGTCACAAGACAGATGCTGGCATTTTCATGGTTGACCGTCCACAATAATATTTACTCTGGGCTTCAAATCAGGATTTTTACCAAAAGATAAGAAGAAGATTTGGAGTGTTTTGACACTAAACAACAATAAAAGAGCAGTCACATCATCAGCAGCAGCAGCTGTGTATCAGGGGCAACAGAGATACAACATGGAAACCAGAAGGTCTGTGATTGGTCAGGTTGGGCTGCTTGTGTTGCTAATGTTATGGGAGATTGTTGATAATGAATGTTACATTAAGCAGTTTCACAAGTTCAAGACAAAACTACCAATTATCAATATCAAATCCATCTCTACCATTATACTTACATCACTGTATAAAAGAATCAGCTTTCCCAGTTATCAGAGGCAAAAGCAAATTCCACTTAACATTTCTGTCGGATTTGAAGCGATTCCCTTGAGGTTGTGTTTGGATGTCACATTCAATAGGCCAAAAACATGTTTTGTGTGGCCTCGGCGACCTTTAGTCAATAAAATCTAATAATTTCACCCTTGAGCCTTGAAGAGTTTGTGTCAAATTTGAAAGGATTCCCTCCAGGTGTTCCTGAGATATCACATTCACAAGGCAAAAAGGACCTTTCTTATTTCACAGTGACTTTGACCTTTGACCACCAAAAACAAATTAAGTCAATCTTGAGTCCAAGTGAACCTAAATGTCAAATTTGATAGACTTTGTCAAAGTTATTCTTGAGTTATGACATTCAGGAGAAAGGGGTGAATAGACGAACAGTTATCATTTATTATGGGGAATATAATCAAAGTACGATAAAGACTGAATATATAATATGTAATAACAGGAACTCCAACAATGGCTGTAAATCAAAAACTACACAATAGGTAGTTTAGTCCCTTTAAGCCTGAGTTTAGTTGTGGTTTACTCACCAGACGAGGTGACCTTTCTTATCCAAATGAATTATGAACGATGAGGAGCGAATGAATGATTCATTTGCACCACAATTAACTTCCAAATTTCATCGCTGCATAATCATTGTTATTTTTAACCCAAACTTCCTTTGAGGATTCATTTCTTCCTCAGACCCTCTTTTTTTCTTTCCTACCAGTTCCCTCTCTCTGATATACAGTGTCCTCTGGAGTACAGCTGAATCAGCGTGGGAACAAGCTTTTGCTGCAGCAGCTAACTTTATCTGGTGAAGTCACTTCATCTGCGCTGTTAGGTTTCAGCAAATTGCTTTGCTGGAGGGGCAAAAGGGAAGTGTTGCAAGGCAGGGGATGGGGGGACAAGGCTGTTTTTTACCACTGCACCACACTGTACCAGGTTTTTTCTTACTTTGTAAGACACGTCTTTGTCCTCTTGTTCACCTTGATCCTCTGGTGGTCCCATCTTGTTTTCTTGTCCCATCCTCACTGTGTATTTTCTGTCATTCTCCTTCACCCCACTCTTCAAGATTAATTCATCCAACCTTGATCTCCTGCTCACTCTGATGTGACACAGTGTGGCAGTATGGAGAGAAAGAGAGAGATGGATGGAGAGAGAGTAAGAGAGAGAGAGCGGAAGAAAGCTGAGCTTTGAGGTTTTATTGCGTTGCACAATCTTCCTTTTCCTTCCTTCTGCCTCATCATCACAGTGACCCACTTATTCGTGCGCTCCCCATCTCCCTGCATCTCTGTTTCCTCCTCTTATGTATTCTAATTACTGCTCTCATACATACAAACTCTGTTTCTTTTCTCTGCCCTTTGCAGTCTTATTTTTTCTCTTATTTCTGCACAGTTCCTAATTTAATACAAATCCTTTTTTATTTAACTATTTTTGACATATTTAATCTTTTCTTCCTTTGCTCTCTGCTCTTTTTCTCTCTTCTGATCTTGTTTATGGATCATTTTACCATCTTTATAATACTATTGAGAGTGTCCTCACTTTCTTCCTGTCCTAACCTCTTATAAATTGCATACAGAGCTGTGATTAAAGTAGCGTAGGTGTTATAAAAATCATTTCTTTGAAACCGGATCAGACTGCAAATGTGTTTCTTTTATAGTCCAACTTTGGGGGGAAAATCATGCTAAAAACAATTAACTGCAGAAGTTTTTGGGGCTAATATGATTTTTGAGTCAGTGGTCAACGTCAGAATTGAGGTCAGTATTAGACATGTAGAGGTTATTGTTAAAACTATAGGGTAAGGGAGTGAAAACAAGTCTATGTAATGTCACCAAAGGATATGTAGGGGATTTATCAATGTCAGCCATATTTTTAGTATATTATTACAAAGACAGAGAGTGGTGTCAACTGCTAAGCCTCCATTTTCAGCATTGCTAACTGACAGCTGCCATGATCTTCTAGACAAAACCTTTTAGCCACAGTAGTGCCCCACTTGCCCCAAGTGCTAAAACTGTCCTTCCGTCATTTGAACATTTCAAGTAAGGGTCTCGTGACAGAAGGGGTCGCCGACCTGAGCTAGCATAGCTGTTAGCAAGCTAATCTGCTAGCATGTTTACCACTTGCCACACAAACCGCCATGTTATACACTGATAGCTGTGGGTTTGATGTGTTTTCATCAATAATCAAATAGGATATTTAATTTATAGACACTGACCCTGTAGTCTAAGTCTACAGTATGTTTCTGTCATAAAAGTTTTTATTTTTGAATATCGTAGCTCTTATTACATTTGCATCACAGTTTTGATTTTTTTGTATGATCAGTCTTTAAAGAAACCACTTACATGACATAGACAAGCTAGTTAAACTGCTGAATAGTGTCCTCAAACCTTCATCTGCTGATCATGTAGCAATTACAGTGATGTCCCCTTCAAACATTCTTTATTTTAAGATAAAATTCAGTTTTACTGTTGTATTTTAAACACAGCAGGCAGCTGTGGCAGCTAGCTACCCAACCTTTATCTAATCACAGTTAATCATGGGCTTCTGCACATGACATACTAGAATTTTTTTTTTCTAATAATAAAGTTACCTTTATTTTTCTGTATAGTTGGAGTCAGCTAAGGCCTTTTGCAATTATTTCTTCAGGAAGTCAGATTGGTATTCAATATAACCGGTAGTTCTTGTTCGTACAGTTGTTGAAATAAATAAGAATAATAATGAATCACTTGACCAAGTGAAATGATTCGCTGTCAGAAGGAGTTTGACTCTTTGTTCATGTTGAGTGTTTGAATAGATTCTGAATAGAGTCTGTGGTGAGTCACAGGGTCGGGCCACTTGCGTTAGCTTTGATTCACCTCATAACAGACAAACCAGACTGAAAATGCTCCCGGCTCCTCAACTATTGGTGAAAACAAGTCTGACACACATTTATACACACACACACTTTCTGTGCACACAACAGACACACTGGCTGCCTGTCTCAACTCTGCCTCTGCCTCAGACTCCCTTTCTTTCTTTTTTTTGCTTGCTGGCTCACACACACTATACTCTATATAAAGTTGCCTTCATCATAGCATAGCAAACACTTCGCTCATTGTTGCCTCTCTTGGCGCACACTATTCTCCGCACATAATATACACAGTAAATCTCTTTTCTTCTGAATATGCAAATACACAAATGTAACCTCATCTGCACCAAATGGTTTCTCTGTGTTTTGAACACACATGAATTACTTCACATATCATACACTAAACACACATTTTGATAGGACTCTTATAGCTTCGCTGACATCAATCAACACATGCATCTCCACAGTTTCCACCTGTGAGTGGTCTCTTTATTTCCCTAATGCATTGCAGTGTGGGCGACAAGCCATTTCTCATCTTCCTGATAGCATTTTTAGCTATATTTTTGTTTTTCTAATGTGAATGTAACCATCACATTCAACAAAGCACAGGTAGAATTAGTATGTTGTTGCAATTGCCTCTGTCTCCTTGTGATTCCTTTTTGCACATCTGCATGCTGTCAGGCATAATAATGTTGTTTCTGTCTGGTTTCTGTTGTTATTTTTTGCTGCTTGATTTCATTTTATTATTAAATACAACAAAACAGCCCCTGTGTGTGCTTTATTTAACATGGTGAAAGAAAAAGTTACATATTTGTTGAGGTTACGTATGATTTGTGCGAATGCCTTTTCAAACTGCCTCTATCTACTGTCAAAGAAAAAAACATATTTTTTTTCCCCTTGTTTCAAGTGTATTCCTGTGTGTCTTTGTGTGCCTGGCTGTCCTTTTTGATGTCTCCTGACACCGTGCGCTGTCATTTTGTCACCCTTCCACTTCTGGCAAGATGGAAAATTATTTTCCCCAGCGTGGTGGGTGTGACCCTAAACTATTTTAAGCTCTTGATCACCAGCAGAACAACAACAACTTCAGTGTTTATCTACATGTTAAGTGCATGACTGTGCATATGTTTCCATTCCAGTCATTGCATGGAATATATTTAACTCACTTAGGTACTTTCTCAGCGAGCTTCATGGAGAGACAAGGCCCTGTGGTGAGCGTTTCTCTGCAGGAGATTGATGGTGGCAAATAGCTGTGTATTCTCTGTGCTAGTGTGTGTGTGAAGACTCGCACATCGCCTGTGACTGCCTGCAGTCATGCTTCACACACAGGCCATGCTTGCCCTAGTCATTGCCAATCACAGTGACAGAGGGTGATGGATTGCCTGCTGACAAGTGAGATAGTCAGGAATATGCAGAGACACACACTTAAACATAAACATGATGGCTGATTATTATAGATAGATAGATAGATTTACTCTCTGGACAGTCTTTCAGTCTCTCACTTCACCATCTCTCATTCTAATTCACTTATTCATCTCTAAAATTAGGTTAAAGCTTCTCTCTGTATAGAAACCAGCAGACCACTGTATGCAAGCACGACACCACTCACTGTTGGTGTTTAGTCACCTCATCTCATGTTTTTACACTTTTTACAACTCACAGTATCGCTCCTCTCAAATGTAAACAAGTACTTGACCTTTTAAAGACGGCGCTTGCCGTTGATTCATTGTTGAAATTCTAGTTTGTGGGTTTCATCTGTCCTGAGGGCATGAAACTTAACTGTGTTTAACCCCGTCCGTCAGCCTTTTAGGATTCTAAATTAAGTTATTTAATTTATTTCTTGACACTTTTGTTTTTTTTCTAATGAGCCATGCAAATTGTGGTTTTCAAACAATTACAACAGAACAATAATAAAAGAAATAACAGCAAAGTTGAGGAAAAAACTGAACTGTAAAATCTTAATTGTTTTGTTTTTGTCTTATTATCAAATATGGTCATTGTCTTTTTTATATAAAAACTACAGTGAATGGGAGCAAACATAATAGTTTCTTTCTTGTCACTTTCAACTAATGGCCCAGTTTAGTAAATGGAGCTATATTTTTAATAGATATGTAACATTAGCATAACCAGACAGTTAACAAACAACAGTTAACAAAAAGGTATTAAAATTAGCTTAAGCTAACTCATGAGCTAACATAACTAAAATGTGTTTTTTTTTTTTTTCAGGCTACCACTGTTTTCATATTCTTGAAAATCATACATTTCAATTTATCTCAACATGATAATTTTATTAATATGAAAATTTTAACACAGCTGTCTTTTTTTTTTCTTTCTCTCTCTTCATCTATTTCTTCTCCATTTCTAAGTCATTCATCTCATTTCTCCTCCGATGCTTTACATTTGCATATAACCTCAGTCCTCTGCTTCAACAGCGCACACACTCCGACGCTAACAGATGACAGCCTTTGATACATTCTGCCATGTTCCCTCGTTTCTCTGAGGCTTTTTTTTCCTGTTGCCGTAATGAGAGGGGATTTCAGAGTGAGACCCTCTTCTCTCACCGACACATGGAGAGAGATTTTTTCAGAGCAAGAGGTCGACTGAGATGCTTAAAATGCTGGTTGCGTAAATGCCTCTTAACGGCTCAGGAATAAAGATGAAGGTAGACTAACCATGTGTGCAATGTATGTGTGTGTGAACAAATGTAGATGAGGTATTTGCAAGCCAGAGATGAGTGTCACTGATGTCAAGCAGATTTTTGTTTTACTGTATAAACAAGCGTTATGAGATCATATTCACAGTTAATATCATATAAATATTGAAAACTTCAGTTGCTTTATAGATATAGTGATAGTCTGTCTCAAACATCAACATCTCATAATCTATCACGCTTTCCTCATGTATTTAGTGTTGTGATATTAAAGGTATAATTGTGAACACATTACATTCTGTGCCCACCTACGCAAAACTGAAATCACAGTGACTGAGCTTTAAAGCTAAAAGCTAGAATCAGACCATCCCTCCATCCTCCTTTTTCCCGTGTCTGAATCTGAATACCAGTTCATGCTCCAGGCTGAAGCTTACATGAGTCCTTGGAGAGACGTAACACTCACACACACACAAACACACTAGAAAATACATGCAACTTAGTATTGTAGTGTCCTATCTCAGAAAAGTTGGACAGCCTTTGCCAAGCAAGATGTTAAATCTTTCAGTCATGTCTTTTTTAACAGTGGGTATGTTAACTATGTATGAGCCTAGCCTAAACCGTGTAGCTGAGGGAAATAACATCATGGACTTCTCAGGAGTAGATCTGTTTTTTTTGTTGTTGTTTTTGTTTTTTTTTTTGTTTTTTTTGGTTATGATTGTGGTGTAGGATGTTACCCATATGTTCCTAATGTGAGATACCACTGCATTGCAGTTGCAAACAAAATCACAAGTAAAGTCAAATGCACTACTTCTTGCTCATTGCCACAGTTGAGGCAATGTTCTCAAGCTAACGAGTGGCTTGATCTTGTGCAACATAAAGATTAGAAAAACAGATATAATTTTTTTTCTTGGTTGGTTGGTTGGTTTTTGGAGCATATCTACAGAGTCAGGCCATTATTCTTTCAGACTATTCACTTGTGTCGTAGAAAATTCAAACATTGCGTTGCATCATACAGCCAGAAGTGGGTTTACACCATTAGTGATACACATACAAATATCGTCAGACTTATCGTCAGTTAGTTGAGAACATTGTCCCAACAGTCAAGTTCCTTTTTTCTGTAAATAGAAGCCTATGTGAAAAAAAAAAAAAAAGAATGGAAAACCCCATAATACACTGTTTCTTGCAAATCCTTGCATCTGTTGTGTGATCGACTTTAGGATAAGATTGTGACTAAGTCAGATAAAGTATGTTGGTTAAGTATGGTTAATTTTAGGCAGCTAAAACTATTGGTTAAGGTTGGCAAAGACTGTGATTACAGTTAATATAAAGGCTAACATTAATTGCACAACGCAACTGTGGTTTCCTGCATGAAAGCCTGATATGCTACAATGCCCGTCCAAAACCCCAACGTCCACACCCTCAATTTCCACCTCATTATATGAAGGACATGCAACTCCCTGCACTGGCACAGACTACTGGCATTGGATTTGAAGTGTGATGCGTAGAATCATCCGCTGTGGACAAATATCTGAAGTATACTGGGGTGGGATTGCAGCAGTTGAATCAGTCATCCAATATAATGTCAGCAAGCTGTTCAGCTATTGCTGAAGACGCTGCACTTGTACGTGGTTTTCTCAGCTGTAATTCCCAGAAGGGAGCATTTGGAGGATCATGTGGTAACAGGGAAGGAAGGGCTGATCTCTTTTGAATGCCTCTTCTGCACAAGCCTTGTGGTAGAATAAAAAGAGCCAGAGGAACACAGGACCTTTTGAAGTGGTGTTGAGCTGAATACAGCCTCTAACCACCCAACCACTAAATGGCCCTGCCCCAGCACAATGACATTTCCATATGATGCCTGTTCCTAATGAGCAAATATATGTTTGGGCTGTTTGGAACTAGGAGTGCAGAGAAGTGGAAATGATGTTTCAAACACAGGCTTGGATTCAGATTAAATGATGAAATAAAAGAGTTTAAAGTGGGTTCTGTTGAGCCTCTGTTTCATCAGTTCACTAACCAAGAATATTTTCCTTATGTTCCAGGAAGAGGAGATGCCAGAGGTGGAGATAGACATTGATGACCTGTTGGAGGTCAACAGCGATGACGAAAGAGCCAGCAAACTGCAGGTATACCCCTGTGACTGCATGACTGTATGCCTGTCTTTGTTCCTGCACATCTATTTTTAACAAGCGCCACTGTAATTTTTATGCAAGTGTAAATGTTAGAGATGACAGGAAAGAGTTTTACTTCATATCATGGAGATATATCATTCTGTGCTACCAGAACATGCAGGATTTTATGATTATGTATAACTTCTCTTTAGTTGTACCCACTATTTCCAGTGTACATACATCAGTCAGTGATTGACATTATTTCCTTAACAGCTTTTGACAATCAAACAAAAGTTGTTCACCTGAGTATCCACTATACAGACTGTATAGCCATTAACCAACTGCTGTCTTTGTTCACCTGCTGTCAATTCACCTCAAGAGCGAAGTTAAAAAAAAAAGTGTGTATTTCTATGTTTCTATGTTGTATTTTTTCCTTAAAACATTGTATTCAAAAATCCCAGATAAAAAAGTATTTTATTCCATTTTAACCATAAAGGAAAGTGATATTACTTCATCTACATCTGAAACAGATTTTCACATAGAAAAGCCAAAACAGGGTTAACTACTTCTAAAAAAAGAAAGTTCAGAATCTGCTTTTAATTGAAGACGTCTCATCTCTCACCAGCTCTCTCTCTCTCTCTCTCTGTTTTTCTCTCCCTGAACAGGAATCATTAATAGACTGCTACAAACCAACAGAGGTTAGTATGTTTATTGTATCTGTCATTTAAACGTTCTGTAAAATTGGTCAATAGCAGTGACCTAGACATTATTGATGGACTCATTCACTATTCAATTGGCTGTGAATGGGGCAATGTATGTTTAACTCATGTTCAACATGTATGTGTGTGGTTAATTAATGCCTGATGACACACACATACACACACTCTGTAACCCTGACCTAAATACAACACAAAGAGTCAAAGGACATTAACACATACACACAAAAGGAGAAGAAGAGTGTGTTTGACAGCCCGACGTGTGTTTGACATGTACGCATACTTTATCTATTTACATATGGGGGAACCCGAGTATTTTCAATATTTATCTTGTGACTTTGTAAATGGGTGTGTGTTTGTGTGTGTAAAGATGTTAAGTGTTTGGGTTGGGGTGAGGCAAGGTTAAGCTATTTTGGTGATTATAGGTGGTACAGACCAATCGTATTAAGTCTACATACGGTGATGTCGTCCAGCCTGGTCGCCCATCTGTCATCTACGAGTGTGTGTGTGCATTAGGTCAGACACCGCAAGGTCACTAGTATCCAAAGCTACAGTGTAGTGTACAGGATGATGATTCGTGTCACACCCACACACACACACACACACATACACACGTGCCATCAGGTGGGGACAAACAGTGAAAAACCAAAGCAATGAAGAGAAAAGGTGAACGTGACAAACGAAGAGAGAGATGAAGGGAGAATAAAAGACAGAATGGGAGCACTGTTATAAAAATGCACAACGCACTAGAAGATTAAAGACGGGAAATAAAGAGAAAGAAGCCATGGGGGCTGCAGAGGGAGATATGAACAGACAGCTAGAAGGAAAAATACTCAGTAGACTATGGGGAGAGTAGAAGAGGAGGAGGAGGAGAGGTAAAGAGGGAGAAAGAGGAGGGGGATGCATCAGTAATTAGGTCATGAGCAGTGTCACCCCTGATATAATGAGGAGGATTATATTCTAGCATATTCTCCTGCACAGTCACACTATCATGGACTTTGACTGAACCTCCTGCTTAAACCAAAGATAAGTGGTGTCATAATTCAGTGTTTCCTTTTTTGTATTTCATTTGTTTTTTGTTTTTTTTTTGTTTTTGTTTTTACTTGCATACCACACAAAATAGGATATTTCTTATTCAGCTTTGCTCACCATCCTTGGCTCCTTCCCTCTGGCAGTAGCAATTCCACAACATCTATTTTGGTTGACTCACAATAAACGAGAAGCGGACAGTCATATTTCATGAAATAAGTTTTATTTTCCTGGGTGAGTTGGCTGAAAACTGCTCGTCTAACCACCTGAGAGGAAAAGCCAATAAGAGTATTTCCCAAACCGTTTGTTTCAATTTCAGTTTTTTACTTACTAACTTCTTTTGTGTCAATCACATCACAATCAAACTAAAACATAACAGAAACATAAACTGAACATGTATGGATTTTAATAGCTGTGTGTGGGTGTGTGGGTTTTTCCTACATTGTGGGGACCTGTCTCCCTTGTGGGGACAAAAAGCTGGTCCCCATGATATAAAACACAAAAAATGAAGGTGAAGACATGACTAAAGGTTTGGTTAAGGTTAGGGTCAGGTTTAGATGAAGGTTAGGCAAGTGGTACCAACAAATGGGATCTCTAGGGTTTCCAGGAAAGTCTCCAGGAAATGGATGGAAGTCAATGAAATGTCCCCACATGGACATTTCACAGGCATAAAAACAAGTATGTGTGTGTACGTGTACATGTACGTGCATGTGTGATTGCAGCTGTCTAACTTATTTATTTTCTCCTCCCTGCAGGACTTCGTCCGTGAGTTGCTGGGCAGGATAAGGGGAATGAGAAAACTCAGCGCGCCAACCAAGAAGGGCCTATAATGGCTCTCATGACAACCATCAAATCAACCATAAACTACATCATCTCAGCTCCACCTGCTTAACCCACTCAACATGGACCGTCATCACACGAAATCATCTTTTATCTAAACATTAATTAGTATTCTGCAACCTGCAAACACACACGCGCCATAAAAATCCATGCATATAACAGATGTATTATAATGTTTGACTGTTTAAGGTACGTAAGCAAATCAGAGCCGACATGGTGTAATACAGTATACAGCCACAAAGGAAAAAGTCAAAACCTGCAACGTGCCACAACTACAACTGTGCTTTTAACATGTATACCACTTAATTCCACATCTCAGAGCCATGTTAAAACTTTCCAAGCAGATGCTGTAAAATCCCAACAGCCATACAGACTAAAACACTGATAAATCTCAAAAAAGGGAGGTGGTTAAAAAAAATATTAAAAAAAAAAAAATCAAATAAAGTTTATACTGCAGTAGGTGTGAAATTAGCCGTAGCACTATGTAAACACAGTGCTTCACGATTTCGTCTTTTTTACTGAAGTGTTTTGCTGTTACTTTTTTTAAAAGTACTGTATGTTGCCATTTATTGTTCACGTGATTGAAATGTGGTTTTCAACAGTTTCCGTTTCTGTCCAGCTTTAAACGTCAACCTGCTTATCCTTACTCCGTCAGTGCTTGCAACAGTAAGGGGGCGCTGTAGTTTTAATTTTACGCACAAGGTGTTAATACATCAACTCTGTCCTTTTGTGATGTGTAAACTCTGGGAAGAGTGGGCGACGTTTTAGCGAACAAGGCTAAAATAGTGTTAAGAAGTTTCGCTTTCTACCCACTGTTCTAGTACACTTCTCACCATAGCAAGGCATGATGGGTGTTGTAGTTCCCTATATAAGACTACAACGCCTGTATGACTGACAGCCTCTCACTTATCATGTTATGTGGTGTTGTTCATTGCTGTCTCATCAAAATAAAAAACATATCAGTTGGTTATTTTATGTTAAAGAGCAAAATTAAAGCCCAAATATTTAAATTGCTGTTTATTTTTCACACCAGGCTTGACTTAACTCTGCTAATTAGCCTCTATAATAGTGGTTGATGTTGCCTTTAAGGACATTCAGGATCATCACCTTTTATTCAGCACTGAATCTTAACTACTGACAACCTAAAGGCGAAAACGGTCGAGTCAGAACCTGAAGACAACTTGAAGCAGCTTTTTCAGGTCGTGCAAAGAGAAGGTGTGCCAAAACTGGGAGTATTACATCCGGCGTGTTTTACGTCACGGAGGCATTAGTGTGACACAGCATTTCCACAGATATTGATAGTTTAGCTTGTGAAACATCTTTGAGTGGGCGCAGAATTATAGAATGTTTTTAAAAAACAAGAAACAAAATAAACTGTTCCAGGTTGCAGATAATATGTTGTAGTTGCATATTTGGTGGAAGAGGTGGATTTAGTTATTTGTAGATTTAGTTAGAACTTGTGCACCAACACACTCAAAAACCTGTAAGCTCTGGTACAATCATAACTCTCTTATGGGGTTGGGCCCAGTTTCATTTCCGAGCAGTCAATCGTGAACCAACTGGAATGGAGCAGAGCTAAACCTGCCATGTGATTAATTATATATATATATATATATATATATATATATATATATATATATATATATATATATATATATATATTTAAAACCCTCAGCTGCCAAAGACAAAAGCAGGGCAATGTTTGATTTTAACATAACACTTGCAAAGCACCCGTCTTGCATGCCAACAACAGAGGAAACATTGATAAAGAGTATAGATATTATGAACTTAACTTATAATCAAGCAAAAAATACTTTTTTGACTTAGCTACCATGTACGAGTTTGTAGATTTTTTTTCTCTTTATTTTTTTTTTTTTTGTGTTGAAACAACGTGACACGTCACGTTGGAGAGAATCCAGGAAAAAATGTAAAAAATGGTGCTGTTTTTGATGTTCTTCCCAGGTCTCGGTTGTATAAACGGCGTTTTCACTGTGGATTGATGCCAGAGAAATGTTTCTGAAAGAAATATGTACGCCTTTAGTTGATGGAGTGCATTCAAGTCTAAAGTGGTGTCCTCTTTTTTTAATTTTCTTTTTTTAAATTCCCTCTCTTGTGTCTGAACCGGACTGGTTTGGAGTCACCACTTTTGCATCAGTGAATGGGATGAAAAAGTTGAGGAGGAAACCATTATAGGCAACTGACATGCATCCAGGATTCTTGTTAAGGTACTCCACAGGATTTTCTCTGTCAAGAAACAGTTCAGGGGCAATAGGCTGATATTTTATAATTTATGGATTTTCACGTGGAGAGTATTTTGAAAGTGTCCATACTAGAAAGCTTTACATTTGCATGTATTTTTAAAGTAGCATGTCAAAGGGAACATTTTGTTGGCCCAAAGGTTTTTATTTCACTAAATAAAACACTTTCCTTTTTTATACCTTTATTAGTACTATTATTATTATGATTATCATTATTATTAATATTATTGAGACAAAAATATTCAGTTTTTTCAGCTGCAGTTTTTGTTTGTCTGTACATCCACAATAAGCGTTCTTGTTTTTAAAATGTAATGTGGTGTGTGATTTGTTTTTGCCGATAATAAAAATGCAAAATGACTCTATACTGTTTAAACAGGTATCATGCCGTGTAGTTTTTATTGAGGCAGTAGTTTGGGGAAATAATAATTTGTCCTTGGTGGAAAAGATCAAGACCATAAAATCTCATTTACGTGCAGTAAATATAGACGATCAGCAGCACTTGGTTATGATGCAGATGCATTTGTGTGGTTGAATGTGTTGTTGTGATTTGTGTGTGTGTATGTGGTCTTTGGTGTGCATGTGTTGTCACGTGCTCGCGTTTCTGCACACGGGCCATATTAAAGCAACATGGTTGTCAGCGTGTTTCGTCTCAGTGCCACACACCGTGGCAGCAGTTCACTAGGACACTCATCAGCAGATGACATTATTGCTCAATGTGTGGATGAGTAGCTTTTCTCTGTGGCGCGTCTCGCTCCATATGGAATAGCCTACTGCCCTACTGAACATTGTTGCTAGGTAAAAAATACTCATTGATCTCTGAGAGATTTATCACTATTATTAATAATCCAGATGTGTGGGCCCCTAAGAGAGAATAATCACAATGAAACTTAATGTTACATGATCATTGATCTGTGAGGTGATTGATCTGCAAAGTCAACCTCGCAGCAAAAGAATAGAGCTCTTTTTTTTTTTTTTTTCTAAAGGTAAGTCATGTGGAAGAATATAGGCCAGTTTACAGCAGAGACAGACACACACACACACACACATAGAGAGAGAGAGACATTTGGTAAATGCGCCACAGCTTTTATCCCTGCAGAGAACATGATAATGAATGTCTTCTGATTCACTGACACACATTTCCAAACAGCCTTGTGGATTTCACTGCAGGAAACAAGATTGCACACACATACACACACACATACACACACACACACACACACACACACACACACACACTCTCTCACACACACTGTTGCATCCTACTGCTGCAATAGAAAGCCAAAACGCTGCCAACGCGGCTGTGCAGGGCGACGAGGCTGCGTGTGCCTTTAAATTCCATGACCCACTTTTCACAGCTGGGGCTGGCTGGCAGGGAGCGCTCGTGCACGCTGCCTTGAATAATTGGGACTGCAAGGTGAATGTGAGGAGAATAGTCAAGGATGGGAGCTTCCACCCCCCGCCCCCCGCCCCCAGCCGGCGTGCCTGCCTGTCTCAGTCAGCTGGCGGCGCACCAGCAAATCTCACACCAGCACTGTCCTCGAGTCACTGTCGGTCATGGTTTCTGGGAATATTTAAACTAATATGAATGGAGTCAGTTGTTTGACTGAAGAGAGGGAACTGAATGGATGTATGAAAATGTAAAAGCCTTCAGATCACAGTGGCAATACATCATAGCTCCTTATATGAAGTAGCCCGGCAGACCCTACTGTAAATTTTATGTCTTCCCATCCCCCTCTCCATTTTGCCATTCCCTTTCTTGATCTTATATGTTACTCTCCGCCCCCACCACTCTCTACATCTGCTTCTCTGTTTTCACCCCATCCCTAGTGGATGCAGTGATCCATCACGTTAGTAGAAAGAGAGAGAGAATGGGTAACAGATTGAGAATATAAAAAGACAGACAGATACTTCATATGACTGGGGTGGTAAAGAGGGTGGAGGTTAAGAGAGAGAGAGAGATGAGAGATGAGGGTGACACCAGCAGCATCTCCTCCCCCCTGGTTGCCTTCAGCCGGAAAATAGATCCCATCTCGTCTGTGCCACTGTAGAACCGAGGACCGAGCAGTAGCAGACAAATGCTGGAACGATGTGTCACACTTTCGTGGCCTGATCATTCATTCACATGACAGGCAATTCAGCCATACAGCATCACTTATTACCCTGACAGAGAGGAAGAAAAGGGAGGACGTGTTTTCTTCTGTCACATCCATGACACAGGGCTATGTTCATCCTGCAGTATAGACCTGCTGCTTTGTCTTTAAAAAGAACATGGCGCCCAGGTCTCATTCCCTGTCAGAAAGTGATCAACAACAGCAACATTATGACAAGAAACAAACAAACAAACAAAAAACAGAATGATATGTAATGTACAGGAAGCCAGAGGACGTTGACCCCAAATTTCTTGCAAGATATTACGTCTTAGGTTCCTCCTGAATATTTAATTCTTCTTTAACTTTACAACTCTGGGAACTGCTTCTTTTTTTTCTACTTCATGAATACTACATAACGAACACGCACATGCTTGTGCTTACTCAGCTTGCATGTGTATGTGTGTGTGTGTATATGTGCATGTCAAAACCTGCAGTGCATCTCGTGGGAAATCCTTTTCATTTCACAACACTGAGTCCATTCAATTTTCCATCACTCCAGACATAAATGTTACAACTCCTGCTCTTCAACCATTAAAAAAAAAAAAAACATTATGTAGGCGTGTAGAAAATCACACAGACTCTGTTGCCAACGTTGACTAATTCTACTACTATTACTCCTACACCTAGAGGTGAATAAATAGAGAGGATTTGATTGAGTAAGTTGGAATTAATTTAAAAGTGCAGCTGTCTAAGGCGGTGTCAGACTGAACATGTACAAAGTATTTATACTGTTCTTTCTAATTGGGGTGGAGTGTGTTTGTTTTGTACTATGTTGTGGTGGAAGAGATATTTAACCATTCACTTAAAATTACTTAAAGTACTAATAATTCAAAAAATGCTAATTCAAAAACATAATTTGTAGATAATATCACTAATATGACCATTATGATATGTATGAAAATAAAAGAACTGGATGAATAAATACATAAGTAGCATTGCACTAATGATTATTAGTAAATAAATGAGAAAAATTGATGTAACTGAAGTATTTGATTTTGGCTGTTAAATACAGGTAGTGAAGTGTAAAAAATATTTGAGTATTTGAGACCACTAAGGCATAATGTGTTATATAATTGACTCTAAATAATTAATGAAACATTATGAACCATAATCAAGTGTGTATTTCTCTCTCCCGTGCGGTATTATTATACACAACAGTTGAACAATAACAGTAACCTAGCCAGACAATAAATAGACAATTACAGCATGAAGGTTTATGGGGCCTGAATGTAGCGGATTTAATGCTTTACAGTTTAACTGGGATCTAAGACCATCCGACACAATAAATGCCTGGATATCAGACAATAAACACTGCTGATATAAGACAAACTGTTATAGCCACCTGAGGGATTAATTGCAGAGATTTAGAATTAATGGCACTATTTACTTGGGTCACATAGCCATATGTCTGCTGGCCTATTTGTACAGAAACGTGTTGTTTTTGTGGGTTTTTTTTCTTTCTTGTGATTGGCCCCTTCTGTGCGAACCCAGAGTGCTGAGATTGGTCAGCTGTGGAGGATCTCATACCTAGAAACAGCAGGCAGCGTGTGCAGTCAAGGTAGGGCAATTCTATTTAGACAACACGGGAGGGGGGAGTCCTGGTGGGGGATCTGTCTATCTGCAGGGGGTGAGTTCAGATCATTCTCCATTATACCATCTGTTTCTAGTGAATTATGCAAAGATAGAGATAATTAAACAGGGTGTTATCACCAGGCTATCAAAACAACACAGACTACATGCATCCTCACACGTGTGCAGAAGAATGTAACAGCAGAGAAACAGTTTAGAACTGAAAACTATATAAATGAATAATTATCTCTTCAGAAGAAAAACAAACTGCCCTACATTCATTACAAAAAGAAAAGAAAAATAAAGCCAATAGGAAACCACAGGTTGGTATTCCCAGGCAGGTTGAAACAGCATGAATCTTGTGATTGGCTGCTCTCCTTTGTTATATAATGTGATCAGGAACATAACCAGTGTGGTTAAAGAAACTGGCCTCAGTTATCAAACCAATGGCACAAATGATTTGTTGCTACGGAGAGTTGGTCTCATCTGTTTGCAGCTTAAAAGGTAATGTGAGGATAACGCGACGGGGCGACACAGACAGAAGTAGAAACAGAGACACGGCGGCAAACCGAGTCGGTCTTAAAGGAAAAGTGATGAGACAAAGAGACGCAAGTAAAAATCAAGGGCAAGTCACAGTATATGCTGTATATGTGGTGTTATCATGGAAAGAACAATTCATGGTTAATCATTTTCTTCACCTCATTATCGACTATGAAAATGCAGTAAGTTACTATTACAGGAAGTGGGTTGTGAGATAACAGCAGTACAACCTGAATGGTAATGTGCTTCATTATAAAATGCCAAATTATGTGTGATGTCACCATCATGAGAACATCTGCAAAAATGAATAAGTGGGAAAAAAATACATCTGTTTAGTCTGGCAGTGAAAAGAATGATGGAAATCTTGTGAAAATTCACAGCCGAGTTGTGAATATCCACAGCTGAAATCATCACTATGCTGGCAACTGTTTACTTGTATTGATGTGTCCCTGGTCGCATCAGCCTCATTAATATACCTCATTCTTTTACATTTGTCCTGTACTACATAATTTAACTGCTAGACCACCTTCATCTAAGTATCTAAGTTTAATCTTACATGACACCCTATGTAGTGTCCCTGATACGGTGTTCTTAATCGGTTGAGTGTATGACTTTAATGCCTCCATCTCAAAACCCTTCTTGTTAAACCAACCTGCTTAATTCAGAGCCTGATGTGACCTCCGCCATGACGTTCACTAGCCTCCTGCTCCGGGACCTTTGCGATTGCGCAGATTAATACAAATGAGGGGCAAAGATGCTGCTTGTCCTCAAAATCAATCACTTCCTCGATTTGCTTATTCCTCAGCAGTCCACCCCCACTCTCAGTTTTCATGAAGAGCCCCCAAGCGTTAATCAACAGAGGATCAACAACCTAAAGTAGAAATGTCTGACATCCATTTCCTACAAATCTTCTACATATTTAGGTCAAAATAAAATACACACAGTGTTTCTATGTCTGTCCTCTTGGTGTCGGTAAATAAATATTTTGTTCCTAAGCCATGAAGAAACTGCATGTTTGTGTATGTGTGTATACTTTTCATGATGGGCATTTATTGATGTACAATCAAGTCTTTGCTTCTGTGTCGGGGGAGACTCCCTAGATCATATTCCCTGAGGAACCAATTACAGACAGTTTGGGGAGACTTTCATCTTACACATGTGAACACACTCAAACACTCATGACCCTGAACCTCACCTCAGGCTCTGCAATAAGCCACAGACCTGACCCCATGCTAACCTTCATGACTAACCTGCAAGGCTTCTGACACAAGCAGCAAACAAAAATCAAAACCAGACATCGAACACAAACAGAAGACAGAGACTGAAGAGAAGAAGCGAGGAGGGGAGGGATTTATCTGGAAGGAGGGGGTTTGTCTAGAAAAACAAGCAACTCTGTGATGTCCAGAAGTGTCTGTTTGTCAGTATGTGAATATATACCTACAGGCTAAAATCTCTCCCCTCCACTTTTCTTCCACTCTCCACCATCTGAGAATTTGCCAAACAGCTGGTTGCCATGGCTGCAGCTTCCTGAGCACCAATCGGTAACCATTTTACTGGGGGTCCATGAGGGGTTGAGGGGGGGTTGTGCCTGTGCACAGTCTGGCAAATAACAACGACATGAGCACTCCCGTCAGTCAGGAATGATAAATCCTAGCGCAAATATCACTGGGTTTTTTTTTTTTTTGAAACAACAGTTATTTCTGTCTCACGTGTCATTTTTGTCTAATTAAAACATCTCTTTGATAAAAGGTCGACTTGTAAAACATCCTTTATATTTCTGTTCTCTCTCTTATTCATTGACATTTTTTAAACTAAACATAGTTGGTGAATTGATACATTTGTGGTGACATATTTGCTACGTGAAAGATGCTGATATTCATGCATTAAAAATTCCATCCATTAAACAGCACTTTGTTGATTATTTACAGTTATTAATTATCTAAATGTTTTGATTTGAACATTGTAATGATGTATCTATTAAATCTTATCAGAACTCCTGAGGATGTATTTCTGATGAATAAGAATTGTAATGTAGGATGAAGTCTCCCTCTGCTGGCTGTAAAGAATAACAACACTACATCATACATACAATTGTCAGTGATTGGTGAGTTGCCATAAACTTATTAACTTGTAATCACTGTCCAGTGAAAAAACATTCAGAAAATGTACTGTTATTATTACAGACCTACTAGCTGAGAGATTTTTTTTTACACATGAGAAGTTTAAGTAATAAAATGAATGGTTTATTTCCATTTAGCTTAAGTTTTAGTCCTGGCATCATGTCAAACTGCCATGACTTACTGGAA
Source organism: Polydactylus sextarius (assembly GCA_016801845.1). Classification (NCBI taxonomy): domain Eukaryota; kingdom Metazoa; phylum Chordata; class Actinopteri; family Polynemidae; genus Polydactylus; species Polydactylus sextarius. The sequence continues at coordinate 5,939,507 of CM028918.1, forward strand.
CATTTGTAGTTAATACTGTTAAAAATAACTAGTGCTTTTTCTATTGTTATTAGTCCATAATGTTTGATAATGCCAGTTAATTACCATCAGGACTCCACCCAACTACATCCAGACTAGACGTATAATCAGCCAGAGTTACTTAAAATATCTGTGTGGGTGTTTAAGTAAACTATGTCCACATTTCAGATTTTGTCAGTCTTCACACCTTTAATCACTGTTGCTTGTTCCAACAACTGGAGCTGAAATGAATAACTACTTAACGTGTAGGGTGTGGCACGTTATGTCATGGTGAACACACATTACGACTTGTCTCAAAGTGTGCATAGGCTCAAAGAACGTATAATGTAATGTGTCATTTACAGTCATTTTTATGAAAATGGAATAATATGTGTTGACAACTTTCATAATCTTTTACAAATCCATTTGTGAAAGAGTTGCACGAAAGTATTATATAGTGTTTAATAAAGACAGACAGACAGACAGAGACACAGATAGATAGATAGATAGATAGATAGATAGATAGATAGATAGATAGATAGATAGATAGATAGATAGATAGATAGATAGATAGATAGATAGATAGATTTCTTCTTAAAATATTCTCTTTCTCTTTGTTGGTGATATATATATATATTTAGTAAATTTAGTTTTGCATGTTTAATAGTGTTGTGTGCTTGGTTATTTTTTTAATTTATTTTAACTCATTAAACAAACTAAGACTTCCATTGACTTGACTGACAATTTTATTACAATCATGTCACCATAGTCAAACAGCCAGTAGATGTCAGCACAATGCTCTTTTACGGTCCTGCCACCAGATCCACGTCCTTTCACTCCAGCACCTTACCCTATCTGACTCATTTACTCAATGAGTCAGATAATTTACTATATTTTGTAATTATTAATTCAGTAGAAACACCCTGAGATAGACCGAACTGAATCTTTTTATAATACTGTATAAGCAGACCTCAGTTCCTGCAGGTGCGCAGGTAAAGGTCTGCATGACTGTGAAGCAGATTAAACTAATAAAAGTTTACTCTTCACAGTATTATCGGTTCATTTTACACTGTTAACATCAATGTTAGCCTGTGTCGTCCCTCCTCCTCCTCCTACCTGAGCCCGGTCTGTCCCAGGATCAGACTCAGGATCAGACTCAGGATCAGGTCCCTCGGGTTCCTGCCTCTGATCCCTGTCAGCTGACGTCAGGAGAAATGGCGGACCAGGATGGCAGCGACGCATCTCCTCCCGAGTCCCAAGGTGAGTTCTTACACACGAGAAACTTAAATTAAACAATCTTTTCCTCTTTACCTGACAAACAATCAAGCGGACAATGACGTGGTTGTCAGTGAGTGGACTTTATGTTGATATTTGTCGATAATTTTAAACGCTGACGGTAAAATTACACAGTGAGACTCAAAGTACCCGTAGCCGGTCGGTCACGGGAGTGGGATTAACTATCAACCGACTCACCCAACCGGTTGTTTAACGTTTATTAAACACGACTTGTTTCTTTTCTTTCTTTTTATTTAAAAATTACATATACTTTTTTTTTTTGTTAAAAGTTTTACCTTGTAGTTGTATGTTAGACATTTCTTAGCTGGTCCTGAGCTGGTAGACACCTGTTGCTGACATTTTTCGTCAACTCGTCGAAACGCTCCTTCGGTTGACGTGACAGGTGAATCAATGGGAACAAACGGAGCGGAGCTAAAGCTAGCTGTAGGCTAAAACTTTTTACTCTAACATGTTAACTTTTGTTTTTTTTATTTATTTCTAATTGTCTCCTTAATTACCTTCTCTAAAGATCTTTTTACAACACCATGTAACCGGGCACCTGTATGAGTGTGTGTGTGTGTGTGTGTGTGTGTCAAACTTAACTTTAATCATTTTTCACTATTTTACCAGTTAGCATCGAAAATGTCGACTTGTTTAGTGGCGTGTTATTTTAACCACAGCTACTATTCATAATGTTGTTTAAAAACCCATAAAGCAAAAATGAAATGACGTGGGAAGCTGATATTAATCAAATAATGTATGGTTCATCACAAACTATTAATTAAATATCACACGAGGCGTCACCCTAAGAATAATGTTGATTAAAAAAATAAATTTCTTTGTTGCTTTAAAAATGTGAAGCATATTTTACCAACCACCTTTATTAGTGACACAACAGGTGTGCAAAACAGCTTTTTTATTTCCTGTGTGATGCAATTAAGTTGAACTCCTGCAATCATATAATGGGAGCTACTAAAACACCAAAATATAAATGCAAATAGAAGTTTGTCAGTGTAGTTTGTAAGATTGCAAACTCGTTGACACTATTTGTCAGTAAATAATCTGCAAACTGAAGCTTTAAACTACTAATTAATGTGCTAAGTAGTGGAAAGTAATGATATTTAATTCAGCATGCACATATTGCAAAAGGCTCTAAAAATCTACACTCCTGTCAATATGGTTTGGAGCCTCACTGCCTCAAGAAACAGCATGTTTATTATTTGGAAATATTTTGGATATAAGAGAGATGACATGCTACAGACACAGATGCTCTGGAAGAACCCGAGAGTTTAGATATAAGAAAAGGCTAATGCATTTCATCTTTTTTCCTGGAGTCGGCGTAGTATACTCACTGTCTAGGCTTCATAATAGTATTTGTTTATTTATTACTGTCAACACAATAGTCAACCACTTTATTGCATATCACATGTTTTCCTAATATTGTGTATTTTTAGCTTTAATTCCTGCATTTACGATTTCAGTGTATTTAAAAGAAATTCTGTGTGATAGTTTGGTCGTCCAACAAGTTCTGCTTGTAAATTGTCTAGTATGTTTGAGTAGTCTAATCAGGATGAGTTTGCTTCAGGAGTCTACGTGCATAAAAGCAGACTAGTTCAAAGTTTGTGGTGAAAGTGTAATAATGTGTGTTTTTGTCAGGGAGCTTTTTCAGGGAGATGTGTATGTTTAGTGAAGTGAAAAGAGTCATCACTTCCATATATACATGGTTATAATACAAGCATCCTCATAAGTACAGCACTTCTAAATGACTTAGTGATGCCGTACGAGTTTACAATTTTATATTTAACTTAATAGTTTTTTTTAAATGCTATAAATCAAAATAATAGAATAAGAGGGGATCTCACTTGGAGCTTCAACATGATAACATTACCATTGCAGCTTTTTTCCCCCAGGGACTATTTATACTTTCTATCTCAGCTATTATCGTCTTTCCTCATTATTCCCATGAATGTCTGATTCACCTTGAAATCTGCCAGGCAACCTGATATATGACCCTGCTGCAGCTACTTTCTATAGCATGGTGCTTTCAAGCTTCACACTCCAGCTGCAAGATTATTATTCAGAAATGTCTTTCTTCCATATGCATTATTTATCTTATATTCCCATGCCCCTTCGAGGGCTACGAGATGCACAATCCATTGCACCTTGAACCCACAACAGTGTGATTGGTTCCAAAGCTGTGATCACTGTATCTTACACTTTCACTAAAACATTTCTTATATCCTCTCTCACTCTGGGGCAAAACAATTTTAGTATCTTCTTTCCTATCAGATGACAAATTCATTTATATCTTGTTTTACTACTGCCAGCACGTCGCCAGGTGCAAATCTATTGCAGTTTGCCTCTATTCTGCTCCTTTCTTTACCTGTATTCTTCCTGCTTTATCAAATGGCCTTTATTTTAACGATACACAGCTCGTACACATCTTGTTTTATCCTGCAGGTATAGTTGGCCTGCAGCCATTTCTTTTCTTCAGTGGAGCTACCTGTGGTCTTATTAAGGTTTGCTCTGCACTGAGCCCTCAGGTGCTCCTCTCATTGTTGCAGCTCACACAGTTGTACTATCCACATACATCCTGTGAGGAACAGCCTCCTCCGAAGCCCTTTCTTCTCCTGCATTACTACTATGATTACACTATGTCCTAATCTGGCTAGACTGAAGTGGAGACATTTCTGTGCATGCCAACAGTCATCCAAAGACAAATCTGAAATCCAAAGGTAAAAACTTTCCATCATCATATTGGCATCGTCTTTATTTAATGTCAAACCTTCTACCACACTACAATACTACACTAATATACTACAATGTGTATGTCTTGTTAGATAAATTGTCAGTACTTCAGAAATTCCTCTGAAGTAACTTTAAATTTACCTTGAAGCAATAAGCTGAAGCTCTAACCTTATTCAGTGCATTTGCAGTTAAGATTATAAGCTGTTTTATGCAACAGAAAGCTGTTTATCTGTAGATTCAGACCCAATATTAATCATATTTCTTGCATTTCTAAATACTTCATTAGTTCCCATGTTTGTGTCTCATACCCACACTCAGTAGGTGTGAGAAGGGTGTGTAGCCTGGCCTATCTGGTTAAAGTCTAAGTGTAGGATTACTCTATCCTGCAGGGACAAAGATCAGATTGCTCTTTCATGAATATGTGTGTTTGTACAACATGTGCTCCCAAATGAGATGAAGCTGCAAGTCCTGTCCTGAATTCCTTTATACGTTAAATATCTTTGAGTCTTTGGGCCGTTACCTTCACAAAAGGTTTATGTGAATTTAAGGTCGGCTACAAGAACAATGTGTTTTAGCTGAATTTGCCTATCAAAGGTTTTGTCTTCATTCGTTTTGTCACCTTGATATTTTGAGCCACAGCGTCTAAGTGGCTTTAAGAGTTGTCATGCTGTCATGCTGGTTGTTTAATCTCTCTGTGTATTTGCTTTGGTAGATGTGAGATACGTGTACACAAGAACACACCAGTGGGAAAGGTTGTTCAGGCTTGATTTGCATTGTTATTGAAAAGACCTGCAATAATGTGGAGTGTCTAATAACTATAACATAGTCACGCCTTTATTCTACCATCTTCTCCTTTATTCATCAATCCTTAAGTCACTGTATTTGTGAGAAAATGCCAGAAAATAGGGACAAATACATCACAAATCTTAATTATTTTTGTTTAATTTAGTCCATAACATACATATTAATTTACAGTGTTATAATTTTTTTTATTATTGTAATGATGAATTGATCATCTTTTCAGTACTACAGCTCTCCACGTGTACAGTAAACACTGCTTTCAGATATGTGCGTACTGCGTTTCTGTCACCTTCCTTTAACAACAATTCAGACATAAATTGACATAAATTTCAGTATTTACTGTACAAACCGTGTTGCATCGAATAGCCGATGGCTCTTTAAGTAAAGAACGGGGCGGGGACACATGTACACCATGTGCTCCATGAGCACACCCCTCATACAGATACTGCTCCAGCAGTGCATTGTTTGCTTTGGTGTGTGTATAGGCGTGCATCCTTAGTTTTGTGTATGTGAGTGCGTGTACATGCGCGTGTGTATGTGTGTGTGCTGGTTATGTCAAAACGCGCCTGTCTTCCTCTCTCACTGCATCATTTGCCCACGTGCTGCTGTTGTCAGGGGAAACCCTTTACCGGTACCGGCTCAACTTCCACCACTGGATTCTCACTGAATATTTTAACAACCCTGCTGCCCTGTGTTACTCAACTGTCCGTGGGCCTGAGCTTGTGTGTGTGTGTGTGTGTGTACAGTCTGTGCCAGTGTGATGTGATTCTTTTGACAAGTTTGCATTTACAGAATAGGCTTAGCGAGAGAGAGAGAGAACCGAGGAGCGACAAGGAGGCTGCTGCAGTAGAAATGACAGCAGCAGCAATAGCAGCATCTCTGGAGGAGTAAGGGAGCCAAGAGAGGTGCAATCCTTTCAGCTCTTGGTCGAGCCAGTCTTGTGGATTAAGTCTTCTTTTCTAAGCCAGACTACAAGAGCTCATCCTCAGACTCTGTCGCACGCTCTGTCTTTTCACTCTTCTCTTTATGCCTGGCACTGCCCTTGCAGGCAGTATGGACATGGCACAGTGAGCTGCTCCGTGTGTCTCATACACACACTCCACATCATCTTTACTTTGTCCCTTTCCCATCTACCGCATTTTACTTCTTTAATCCTCTCCTGCTTTTTTTTTTTTTTTTTTTCCGATTTCTCCTCGTCTCTCTTCCTCCTCATCCTTCTCCTGCTGCTGTATCAGACACAGAGCTGCAATGTGCAGCTGGAAGAAATTAGCTGTTAGCATTGGCTATTAGCTGTTGGTTACCTCCGTCTACACTGAGGAGAAGGCTTTTAGGGGTGACCCTGTCCTCCGCCCTCTGGGGTCTACCACTGACCTGTCACTCCCTCCTCACCCACCTCAACCCAGCGTTACAGGGAGGGATGGGCAGGGGCTGGTTGAGTTAGCCAGGGGCTCGAGGGTTAGCAACAGGGTAGGTAGGCGATGCCAGAGAGTAAAGGACGAGGACAAGGAGGTGGTGCATGTGGGTGCTCACGGGGCAAATGGAGTCTGAGGAGGGGAGGCAGCCGCTCGACCATCCCAGCACTCTTCACCATCACTGAGGAAGAGGAGGGACAGAAGCGGAGAAATGTTTGCAGGAAGAAGAAAAAAGGTATGAAGGGAGATGATAGGATAACTGAAAGTGCAGAACAGAATTATTTATGTGCTGGTACTTTTTGTTGTACTGTTAAAACCATCAAATTGTGTGTGTGTGTGGAGGGTGTGGGGGTGGCAGTGGATGTGTGTGTGTGTGGGGTCATTATTATCTGGGACAGAACAGAGAGGCTACTGGGGCAGAGGGATGTTTAACCAGTCCATGGAGACTCTTAGACAATTATAAGATATGAAATTGTGGCACATTAAAGACAAGTGCGTTTCTGGCTGAGTGTATTTGTTTACTTGCCATTTATTAATACATGTGGATGGATAGTGGCACTGGCAGAGGAGGAGAACTCTCAACCCGTCATGCTCAGCCATCCAGAGTCAGGTGGCTGACAGGTCTGATGAGAAAGCACAGTTTGTGTGTTTGTGTGTAGAAACCGGCTGACAAGGCACAATCAGGTCAACACAAGGGCAACAGATGAGAGTGAAGGTGCTGTCCACACGTGCATGTGGTTGTAATGCATCAGTAAGCAGAGCAATCACTCAGCAGGGCAGTGTGTGTCTGCAGTCACAGCTTTATAAAATCAAACGCATCCACTTGTAACACTATTATTGTCTTTGTCGGGTTTCCATAAATTCAGCCCATATGAAAGATGTACTTTTTTATAATTTGTTTGTTTACTTTTTCATTCATTCATTTCATAGCTTCTCGTGTTACATTCACAGGCCAGAGTGTTCAGAAAATCAGGGTGAAAAGACCAAGTAGGAAACTGAGGAATGGAAAAAAGATATGCACAATGTTTTATGTAGTGCGGTAGTGTAGGATTACAGAGTATCTTTAAAACTCATGGGATTTACAGTTGGGGGGAAAAAACATGGGGCAGCTGACGAGGACATAGAGAATGAATTTCCAGTTCCTTCTGAATCAGCAGCAGGCTGCTGCTCTGAAAACAGAAAAAAATAATATCCTGTAAGGCAGCAATGCTGTTTAGTCAGCAGTGTTTAAAAAGGTTTGCAGCGGCTTTTTATTAGGATGTCATTTAGTATTTAGTACCAGTAGCATTGAATTTACATAGTTCTCAATACCACAATTGATGATATAACCTACACTTCTTCATATAATTGGTGCACAAGCAGAGCTTTAAGTATGTTAACTAACATGGACCCTGGTAATGTTCTGAGACATCACTGTTAGCCTAAACAAGCTAACATTAGCCGTTGTGACCTTTGTCTGTGCTAAAAGCAGATACCAGCTGCCACAATTCACAAACAATAATAGTAACATTTAAGCATATGAACATGTTGATGACACCGTCACTTATACAACGTTAATTGAAAGTCAGTCAGCGAACATATCCAGATGCCTGACTCAGATCAAGACTCTGTTTTCTCTTTATTCAGAATCATTTTTGACATCATTTCTGTTCAGGCCTTTAGTAGCGTGTAACTGATGCTGTGCCTGCACTTACTGCCACAGCTCCACATGATGTTATTGTCATTTTGTAGTGGATGTAAGAGCAGGACACAGATGTAATGTGCTGCTATTGATATTTCCAGAAGAATCACATCTAGTACCTACAACATCTACTTTACTGTAAAACAACTACCATTGTATTTTCAGAATATTATCAGCTTGTATCAGCAGCTTTTCATTCACTGTTTTTAACTGTATGTCATTCCTAAATTTACAGTTCTTTTACTTTAACTTTCTTCAGAAGGCTCAGTAAGGAAGAGCTACATCTTTGACCTATAGACACAGGAGACTTATCAAATATTGACGTGTGGTTAAGATTTCTCATGATTTTTCACCCATATTAACTCAAGCTGATCTATAAATGCAGTAGCACTAAATACGGCTGTAGTTTTGCACTGTAAAAATATAACATAACTCTTACTTAAATAAATGATGTTAGCGTAGTGTTGTGAGTCTGCACCAAGAACAACATAAGAAATTAGTCTTATTTCTAGATAATTCCATACCCTTCTCATGCTAAGGGTTTTATAGTTTCCTCGTGAGACAAGCACATGTGCAGCTCACTTAAAACATAAATAATAAAAGAGAATAGATGGAGGAGGAAGAGAATGACGTGATGATCACAATCTTTTGTAGCAGCAGCATCTCAAAGCATGAGCAAAGTTGTCTGACGGTTGTCTTTATTTTTACAATGTCAGGTGTGAGTATAGGCTGAATAGTCAACACATGTACATGCACTTGTCTAGTCTGTGTCGGACTCTTTTGTCTGTTTAACCTTTGCCTATTTTGGTTGATAAATCATAATGGTGGTTAGATGAATTTGGGTTGAATTTTTTTGACACTGGTTGAGGAAAAATTCTTTTTAGTAATTATTAAGCTCTGAATTTGTCAGTCAGTTTTGATGCAAACTTTAAATGAATCTCAAAGAGAGGCTACTAAACAAAGTTTAGTAGTTTAGTAATTTATGATCCCAGACTTTCTTCCCTTCATCTTATCTAAAACTTGGACTGTGCAATTATTGCAGCCTAAAGTGTCATAAAGTAGTCAGTCACACTTTTCGCGCTCTCCAGCCCTGAAAGGCCTCTGCTGGCCGGAGCTTAGCGTTTAGCTTAGCATTAGCAGCAGCTAATCCTCTCAGGCTCCAGGGAAGGCTGGAGACACACGGCCTGCCTTGCCTGCGACCCACTGGTGCGGACACTACAGCATTAATCGCCAACTCTGACCATTTAATCTGACTGCCAATGAATAGATTGGGGGTGGGGAGCGTGCACACACACAGACACACACACACACGCGCACACAGACATACACATACACACCAGCATGTGGGGAGGGAGGGCCAGATTAAAGTCACACTCTCTCTGTCTCTTTTACACACACATAAACATACACGCACACACATGGACTAAAGGATGGGGGTTGTTGTGTCACCACAACCTGTCTCGCACTCAGTCGGTTCTCAACAACAGCAACACTGACTACGACTGACCTCTGTCTTCCTGCTTTCCCCCCACTCTGAAAACAGTTGAGTTTTGGGTGGGCTCTTTTCTGGCCATTTGGAATTTCTTTGTTCTTTTTATTTTTTTTTTTACTGTTCTCTCATCCCCCACTCCTCACATCATCATGGACTTTGGATTGGAGCTTATCTTGCCTTGCGTAGGATGTTTTCAGGAAGTAGGAACGTTGATTCTGGCCCTCTGATCTGACTAGTCAGAGTGGGACGCTAGCCCAGGGGTTCAACAGGTCCCATCCTGGGATTGACTCTCCTGGAAACATGAACCAAAATCCAGGTAACAACTGGATGTGCTGAGGCATTATTCACTTTTATATTCAGCACAGATTTAACAGGATAACGTGTATAGAACTGGGGGTATTAGGATAGATTGAGGATCGCTTTGCACTGTATTAAATCTTTACAAGTCCTGCATCATTAACCCTTAAATGATGTTAAGGCTATTGACATAAAACTCAATATCTTCTGTGAATGGCTTTGGAGTCAGTCTCTATTCTTTTACTCATAAAATAATTTGCCATATGACAGTTTTGGAAATTTGTCAGTAGTGCATTTTAAAGTTATTGTATGTGGTTAGGCTTGTTTAAGGTTTACTGATGGACTCTCATTACTAGTATCCAGCTCATCCCCAAAATAAATTGACTTTGGTGTGTTTGCAAAGACTGTTAACCAGCTGTTCAATGGGCATGAGCAAATGTACTCACTGCTGTTTGTGATGTGTTTGTTTAATGACCTCTACAACAAATGGATGAGCCTGTGAGATGCAGTGGGAAGACACACCTTCACAAGAAGTCAAACACATTACATATCATACACATTATTCTGTTAAACCATCCCAAGCCATAGTGTATTAGGAGACAATGCTCCTGTACAGATGTTTAATTATAATGATTTAAGCAAAATTCAACCATGCTCATGACTTCACATATAAAAATAGTTAAAAGGAATCATTTGAACTGTGACTACCTGTTCTCTACTTCTCCTACAATGTTCAGTTTACACACTCAACCCAGGATTTACACAGAAGTCAGAGTTTGTGTATGGCACAAGTGGAAGCCATCATGGCAGTTTCATTAACCATAAGTCCTGGATCAGTCTTAGTTTAATCATGTATCCAAAGCATTCATCTCCATCTACTCTTGTTTATAAAGCTCTACTTGTTTAAGTTATTCCCTCTCCAGGGTTATAGTATATCTTCGCTAAAACCAGAGTTACAGATGAGGCTTTGATCTTCACACACCCTCATCTGTAACTCTAGCTACAGGATGCCCTTTAACCTTAGCTGACCTCTTCTATAAACAGAAAGACTTCAGTTCATTGCTTTCTGTTTATTCGGTAACCTCTGCCTGTGCTGTGCAAATCCAAATCTGACTAAATCCATGGACTTGTTTTTTTTGTCAGTAGAGTATATGTAGAACAAAGGAGGAATATCAAAGAGATGTCAGTCATTTAAGATTTGCTGTTCATTCCCATATCTTTTGTACTGTACTGCACAGGCTTGAATGAGTTTTTAAATGTTAGTTTTTATGTCTAAAACAAACGCATTTAATCAGTGTGTTAGTGCTGACTCATACACATAAAAAAAAAGACAACACACTCTGACATGGCGTCATTTAGCATCCTTTAACACGCATAACTAACTTAACTAAGCACATTTGACATACACTGTATTCTGTGATAAATATTTTGGTACTCAAATTGCACTTGTGTGTGCAGACTAGTGTTCTAATATAAATGACATAATATGCTTATTAGTTTTAGTTGTAAGTGGAAATAGTGGTTTTAATAGTAGTAGTAGTAGTTTTTTCCCTCCTCATACACTCACTGACATTCATTTGTCTCTTGTTCTTTGTCTCACTCTCTTTTTGTTTCTGTACCAGACGTATTGAACGAAGGGAATTGTTTCAGTCTTCTCAGTGAAGTGTTCTAGTTCAAACTGTCAATTAAAAGAAAGTGGTTCAGCCTTTAACCCACCACCACCGGTTCATTGTGTAGTTGCCTACTCAGCCTCTCTCAGTGTCCACTACATCACACTCCAGAAGTTTAACTTGTGTGGAATCAACTCCTTATTTTGTCTGTAAGACCTCTCATTCAGAGTTGATTCAATGTCATTTATGCAGTCCTTGTATTTAATGTAAAGCGCATGCACAATTTCCCACTTCAGTAGTATGTGGCTGCGGGACACTGTCTTCCTCCCTCAATGAGCTGTTCTTTTGTTTAAGGAGAATGATTTTAGGCAAAGGAATACACAGACTAGACATTATTGTAACCTGGATGAGCCAAGCCTTTCCTGTTATTAACAATAGCCATTATGAAACCAGCTCCAACGGCGGTGCACCTGAAGCAGGGTTGGATTGATAATACTTGTGTACACACCTCTGGAGCTGTCCCATAGACTGTGACATGCAATACCTCTGCTGCCATGACCTCACGTCTTTGTCAGGCATGTCCTTTGTGAATTACCGTAACACGTGAATGTGTTGGGGTGGAGACGGCGCCAACGCTTTTAGATGTATATCATTCTCATCACAAAACACAGAGTGTAGAAATAACTGAAAACGATCAAGACTTTCTCAGGAAATCTCATTAGAAGACTAGGAAGTAGATGCTGAGATAACATGAGTCATTTTTCAGGAAGACAAACATGTTTGGTCTGTTGTCTACCTTTATCTTATCTTTTTATCGGTCAATGACTTTTTAGTATTGATTGCAATTAAGTTCAGATATCTTATGTGGTAGAAGCTGCAGTTGAAATTGGTAATAGCTAGATTTGGATGCAATGTGCACTCAGTTACTTTTCATCCACCAGTAGCATTAGAGATATGAAATCTGTACTTTGCTCCTCTAGAGGTGACATCATCATTCACAGAGTGAGCTAACGTGTCACTGAAGTGAAACGTTACAGAAGCCATGTTGGAAAGATAAAAAGGGGGAGAGATGTAGAATAGGGAGTGTGCCTTGTGCTATTTCAGGTAGAGTCCATCTGTTTCAATTTGTCAGTTGAGTCTGGGTTGGGAGGAATGATTTAATTTGGTCCTTGTCTTTCTGGGCCACATCAGTCTCTGGAGCTTCAGCGCTCACTCACTCTTCACCACACTCATAGGAGCAAGGAATGTGTTGTGTTGAGTGGTTATTTTTTACATCTACCACTGCATATTGTGTGTTGACTTTTTTGCCACGTGTTTCTGCATGGTAACGCATTATTACACAAATCTGTCAATTTATCTAATTAATATTTGCCAACCTAACACTGTGCATCCTTGACTAATTAAACCTTTCATCCCAAAGCAAAGACATGTGCATGCTTTGATTTTGGCACATTTCAGACAGGCCCATCTGTTTCTGCATAAAGCCCAATGTTAAGCTCTGTGCCCAGGAGGCTGACCTGAAAGTGCTGAGTCACCCCGAGCCTCGTAGTGCAGTTAATCAATTGCTTAGCTCTGGGCTGAGTGGAGACATGGCAACACACTGGGACCATTTGAGAATACTGGAAACGCAGTATATACTGTTTCAGTCCATTTTGTTTCCTATCAGGCTCCTGTGCAGGTCTTGAAAATGCAGCAGAGGTATCAGGTTGTCAGCCACCGCTTAAGTCTGCCTCTCATTCACATTTTGTCTGGTGTAGCTTCTGTTTTCTTGCCGTTCTGTTTGTTTTTTGCTCTTTTTCACATGTTTTCATACATACAGCAGACACACAGCCAATCTACATTGAACTGTACATTATCATGTGTCTAATAGCACCTTAATATCCCTTTTATATAACTTACTTTTAACTCAGTATTTGCATGTGATATAACAAAGTAGTGTAGAGTACCATATTACTGACTTCTGTGCAGTGGTGAATAGGTTTGCTAAAATGCCAGTTGAGTGTTGCTGTAGAGTTGGGAGATAAGCTCCTCAAGAAAGTCTGCCAGTGGATCACTGGAAATGGATTTGTGATGTATTCATCAAGACTAATTTTGTGTGATAAATTGTATTTGGTCAAACACTTTGTAGTCTTCAACAAGAAGCAGTGTGATGGGCACACTATCACTGTAAAGGAAATAATAATGAATGAGTTTCTTTTTTTCTTTCCAGCGTCTTACTCCCAGTATAAATCAGAGGATGGCACATTGTCCTCAGCCACCCGCCCGGGTTCCTCAGGCTCCGGTCAGACCTACACTCCCTCTCTGACCCCCGTGCCCACTCCAACCCCCAGTCGCACCACCACCAGCAACAGCCCCAACAATGCTGCCACCAAAACAGGTAAATCACCCTTAACCTACAACATAATACAGTATCAGTTCTGTCTATCAACCCAAATGTAAAGTAGCTCATTTTGCTGCTGAACCTTTGTTTGTGCTGCAGACTCGTTGCTCTTCAACAAGATTGACGAGAGACAGAGGTTGGCCCGTGAACGCCGGGAGGAGCGTGAGAAACAGAATGGTGTGTGTTGTTTAACTGTGTTTGTGTGCGTCTGAGAGTTGACTGTACATCTGTGTGTGTGTGTGTGTGTGTGTGTGTGTGTGTGTGTGTGTGTGTGTGTGTGTGTGTGTGTGTGTGTGTGTGTGTGTGTGTGTGTGTGTGTGTGTGTGTGTGTGTGTGTGTGTGTGTGTGTGTGTGTGTGTGTGTGTGTGTGTGTGTGTGTGTGTGTGTTTTTGACTGAGCTTGGTTGGTAGCTGTGGTGAACACTTGTTTCTCTGGTTGTTACGTAAAATCTTGGCTGGAGTCCGGCACCCCAGTTGCCAGGGCATCCTTGTTACACAACGGGTCAGGACATAGGACAGGTCTTATGGAGGCTGGTGTTTTTGAGTGTGTGAGTGTTTGTGTGCGTGTGTTTTTATTGCTGGAGTGCATTTGTCATTTCTGTATTGTACAGTGGTCCTACCTCTGGCCCCAGCTGAGGGGCTGAGGGATTTGCTTTGTGTTTAGAGCTAAAGCCTCGTCACATGATCTCCAGCTGACCCATCACACTGCTGCTATAAGCCTTTGTATCCATGTAGCATGTATGTGTACGTGTGGGCATATGGTTACGAACATGAGTACATGTGACGGCGTAAATCATGATCAGCACTGTGTGTGTGTGTCCGTCCATCACGCCTCAGCTATCAGAGAGGCGGAGTGGCAGGCACGTGAGGAGCGAGCCAGGCAGCACTATGAGAAGCACCTGGAGGAGAGGAGGAAAAAACTGGAGGACCAGAGGATGAAGGAGGAGAAGAGACGTGTTGCCGTGGAGGAGAAACGACGGCAGAAACTGGAGGAGGACAGGGTACTGACTGACTGTGCATCCAAATCTGTTCATGCCTTATATAAACACAGACATAAACACACCAGGAGCTGAGCGCAACATTCATCTTCTTCCAGTAATAACAACCTTATAAACCAGCTAATAAGTATCAGCTGTTTAGTAAAGCATTAGTAAACCATTCACCTGATCTGTGCCCCTTCCTTCTTTCAGCTGAAGTTGGAACTTTAATATCTGCAGTCTGCACACTCATTTCCAGTTTGTCCTCACACACCATGTCACACTTTGTAGAGGTGTGTTGTGTTATGTTGTCATCCAGAGATTTCAGACAGGATGTTTTGTTTTGAAGCTTTGACATTTCACAGCTGCTGGAACAAAAAAAATGTCCTCAAAATGTACAACTAAGATATACCAGAAAAATAATCATCCTTTAAATTCTTGTAGCATATTATTGGAAAAGTAAAACTTGAAAATATTTCAAATCTAAAGGAGGGAATAATACAATAGAATTATGTTTGTTTGAAGTGTTTTGTGTGTGTGTGTACTGTTCTTTTAAAAGAGTTCAGGTTTGTTGTTCTGTAGCTGGTGAATCACTTAACGGTGAATTGGATTTCAGGCCCCAATTAGGTCATTGATTTAATGAGCATTAGGACATCGATGAGTCAGAAATGCACAACAGGATTCTGAGGCAACACGTGAATGACTTTCCAACACAACATTGGAGAAGACAAATTCTCAGTACTACATATACAGATACACAGAGGTTTTGCTTTCATTTTCTTTGCTTTATAATTGGATCTATGATTTTATCTGTCATGTACTGGTACAACTGGTCTGCACAAAAACACAAACATTCATTGCAACAAACAAATCCATACAGAACAAAAGGACTAGTTGCATGTTGGTGTGTTGTTTTATTTTATTTTATGATCCTTGTTAAGTTATTATTATCATTCTTGTTTTTGTGACTGAAGGCTCGTCACGAGGCCGTGATCCGTCGGACGCAGGAGAGGAGTCAGAGAACCAGAGAGAAGTCCAACCGCTGGTCGTGGGGAGGAGCACTGAATACCAACACTCCCAGCACACCAGCCGGTACTTTAACATGCAGCACGCCTGCAGACGTTACCTTCATAAACTCACTTCATAAACACTCTCCCATAGTGGAACAGAGGTGGTGTGAGAATTTTCCCTATTGGTGCTTTGAGGTTTATTGAATACTTTATTGATACTGATATCTCATGTTTCTGGTGTCTGACAGCATGCCCTTTGTGTAAATATGTCTGCCCGCCTCTGCGTGTCAGTATTGTCCTGCCGTGTTTATATTTGAACTTTTCAGATCCACTGCCCTCTGTTGTTATTGCTGACTCACACCCTGCTCTACCTCTCTGCCTCTCCCTTTCTCTCTCTCTCTCCCCCCTCCCCTTACTCTCAAACCTCTCCCTGACACTCTCTCTCACACACACGCACTTTCATATCTCCCTCCTCTCTTCTCTTTGTTTCTCTACCATTGTCTTTTCCTCCCCTCCTGGTCCAGGTTTTGTCGAGTCGGCTTTCCTCTATCCACTCGACCTTGCTGGACTGGAGCACATGCAGAGTGCTTTCAGTCTCTACCACAGATACGGAATGACCTCCCACTGTGAATATTATAGCACTGTGTCAGTTAGCCGGCTAGCGTTAGACTGTAGCGCTGTAACTATCCAGCACTTTTTTTTTTTTTTAGCACACAGGCATTAGTATCCATGTAGGCCACAGTCAACGGCACAATTAGTCTTTGCTGTTTTATTTGCATGCAGCAACCCGGCTTGTGACTTAAAGACACAGGACCATTTATTCAACCCATTTCAGATGTGATAAGACCCATTTAGCACTAGTTCATGTTTTATTAATTTTCCCCTTTTAGCAGAGTTGTAGTTTTTTTTATTTAATGTCTAATCTGATTTAACCAGAACTCGTAGACTAGAATAACCCTTCAGTGAGAGAATGCTGTCTCCTGTGTTTTCTCTTCTTTCTCTTCTGTCCTTAAATTCCTCACTTCAATAAAAAATCATTAATTTGTTTTTTTATCACACTGCTTCTTGTTAGATGCTGACAGGCGGTCAGTGTCCACGATGAATTTATCCAAACACGTAGATCCTGTTATTACCAAGCGCCTCTCCTCCTCCTCTGCCACACTCCTACACTCACCAGACCGAGGTAATGAAAACGGACACCACACACAAACTCCAATATTACTCTCTTGTGATGGTTTGCCTTTGGCTGCATCTTATGTCAAGTTTCATGTCAGACTCTCAAGTTGTGACCACATCTAACCACTCGTTGTTTTCTGTGTGAACAGTGACATATATAACTTTGATGGCAAGAAATGACATGACAAGATCAGAATTCCTCATATGTATTTACTGTTATATGAAGGAACAGCCAGCACCCAGCTAGCTTAGCTTAGCATAAAGACTGTAAACCTCAGGAAACAGTAAATCTGGGTGTGTCCAAAGGTTACAAATTTAAACCACTAGCATCTCTAAAGCTCCAATTTGGTTTAACCTATGAAATCTGATGTGTCTTTGGATTAAATAAATGAAATATAACGTGAATAGATAAACTTTTTAGGTGCTTGTAGGTGGGATCTCAAAATGTTTACCCTGTTTATAAGCTGCTGGCTGTAGCTTTATATGTAACCAACAGATATCACAGCAGTATCGACTCTCATCTAAAATCTCAAAGAGAAAATGAAAAAAAAAGGGAAAGGAGGAAGCACTGTTCTCAAAATGTTGTGCATTCTTTGATGTTTATATATTGCTGACAGGCTTACAGATGAGAACAACCTCCACCCCTGTCATTAGTAAAGCTCAGTCCAAACGCCGCCTACACCAGGGAAAGACCACCCCGCACAAAGACACAGGTGTTTTCTGGGAGATTTTTGGAATTTGGTCCCTTTTTTTTACACTCCACACTTTTTGTTGCAAAGCTAAAGATCGTGGGCTGGAAACTGTTGAGGAATTCCAAAAGGAAAAAGAATCGTGGGCAACCTGTGTAACATCTCAGTTACTTAGACAGATAATACATAGATAATGAAATATGTATACAGCTGATTGATCCCATACTGTAGATATGTGCATATTTGTACTTGTTTGTTTCATCAGAGGGATCAAGATTTTTTTCCTCCCTCTAACATGACCCCTTTCTCTAATCCTCTGTAGGATAATCTTTTTGTTTTTGTGGGAACACTCTATGTTGTTTTTTATCACAGCTGTAAAATCAGCACCCACATTCCCACAGTGGCAGATACAATTAAATTTAGACACTATAGTGGAGAGAATCAGATTCCTTTTTCGAGTTTCCGGCCCAGTTGTATCTTTACCTTTCCATGTGAAACGTGCGACCCGCTTCATCATCAGAACGAGTGATGCTGCTTGTTCTGCCTGATAAACTGTCCTTTGTCTCTTTGAAGTGGAAAATCAGGCTATGATGAAGATTAATTGTTGCATCATTCCTGCCCCGTTGCCAAGGACGCTGCATGGCCAGATATTTTAACTTACTTGCATAAAAGCTTTCAGCACGGTTTGCATTTTTTCGCCAGATTCATTTATGTGTTAAACCGCAGATGCAATATATCCTGTTTATGTGAATGCTCTTGTCTGTCTGTGCTTGCTCTTGCTTTGTGCTTCACTTAAGACTTTCAGTTCCTTCGCGTAATTAACAGTCTGGTGCATTCAGGTGTAGGTGTAACAGCCTGTGCATGGTTACAACTTTAATTTAGCTCTCGCCCACACTGCTGAGCAGTGCGAGGGAAGGAACTGGTAACAACTTCAGCACTTATGCATCATTTCTAATCTACTTTGACTGATTGCTCAGGGTAATCACTGGGCAGTGAACAGCTTTAGTTGTTATCAAACCTCAAATGTTACGTGTGTGTGTGCTCAGGCCTGCGCCGTCTTCCACTGACGCCATGGGAGAGCAACGTGGTCAACCGTCTACAGCAGCCAACACACTCCTACCTGGCCCGCAGTCGCAGTGCTATTAGTCTGTCTGGAGAGCAAACAGGTAACACACGTGAAAGACCCTCACATGGTGAGCAAAGAGCGCCACAAAACTATACATCACTGCTCATATGGCTCAAACACTTCTACTGTTTATGTTTCAGTCACAGTCACACTCACAGAATAGTTTTGGATGTTAATCAGATTTGACCAGACTTAAAGCATTATAGCGTCTGAAACTTCCTTCACCAGCCTGTGTCAGGAACTCAAAGCTGACACATACACACACACACACACACACCTGCACACACATTCACAGGTCTAAACAAGCCGTTCAGAAAACGTTTTGCTATTGATTTCATTTCCGTCTTCTTTTGTTGTCATTGTTACAGCAATGACTTCAGATAGTTTGTGTGGGTGTGTGTTTGAGTTCACATGGTGAAATATAACTCATGTCACTGCTTTTGGTCTGACAAAAAAGTGAGTTCATTTTGTGCAATAAAATTCTGTTGTTCAGGAGTTTTTGAAGTGTATGTTGAAGTGTTGTGAATCGTGCGCAGCATTTCTTTTCTCGTCACTGTAGAGCATCTCACTGTTGCCCAGCAACTCCAACCTTTTATTGTCACTTTAAAGAAGTTTCTTTTTTTTTATTTTGTATGTTCAAAAAAAAATCACTCTCTTACTTACACACACAAGAACTCTCTCCCACTGACCCGCATGCAAAACACAACCACACTGTATCTTATTTGGCTTTCCTCTGCTTTGCACACATTTATACATTCACAGTTGTCCACTGTCTGTGACGGTGCACCAGTTGCATGTGTTTTGCATATTTTACTGCATGCCCATTTCCTGTGTGTGGTGTTGGGTCTAAAGTGTTTGTTAATAGTAGTTGATTCTGACAACGTGGACGACAAAGTAGAAATGCTTCCAACACTGGGACTTAAAAAAATAAATAAAAGAAACTAGATTCTATATATCTTTTAGAGCTTTTAATAATTTGTTTAAGTTTTTCTTTTACTCATTTTCTAACCTAATAAATCAGCCCCAAAACCTTCTCTTAAGACCTTAAAACCAATTGATGTTCTTTAATAAACAATACCCAAGTGATGGTCGCAAAATATTAGCAGCCGTTCTTCTAATCCGTAGCACTAATGCCTGCTTTCTCTTGTTCTGTTTCTACCAAAACCTCCCTTCATTCCTCTCACTCCTCCACTGGTTTTCCCAAACCCTTTGGCTTTTCTTCATCGATTCATGTCCCCTTCCTCTCATTGCTTCCCCTCCTTCCTGATCTTTTGCTCCTGTTTGTCCCACCCTTACAATAAATCCTCACACTCTCCCAACCGATTCTTTACTGTCCTCAAAACACTCCAAACCTCCCACCTCATACATCACTGTAGCCATGCCTGTGTGTCCTCGCTCAGTGTCTTGCCAGCCCATGGGCTCCATGTCCTTCAAGGCCCTGCAGGCCCAGCCGCTCCCTCACTGCCGCAGCCAGGAGAGGAGCCTCAGCAGGGAGACTGTATCGTCCTCCACCAACCTCCGCAGGAGGACCACTGGAACTGGAACCCCACAGGTACGACATGTCATTAACCTCCAACTTTTAATCCATTTGTCATTAATCTCACATGAATCACACATAGATCATGCACAACATTTTCCTTCTCTTCCTCACGTTTTTATGTTGACAATATTCCAGATCAGTCTGTGACTGCTCTACACACACACACACACACACACACACACACACACACACACACACACACACACACACCCACTGTACCCACTGTCCATCTGTCTGCTGCTGTGTTACAGCTTATACCATTAAAGTCTTAGAAGAAAGGCATCTTCAGCACTGTTTATACCACATGCTTATCCACAGACACATGCATACATGTTCCTCAGATACATTCATAGCAGACAAAGTCAAGTCATAAGCCATTGCATGAATGTTTTGACATTTTTATCCTAACTTCAGTGTTGATGTCTGTTATGACAGTGCTTTCTGAACGAGTTTAGTTCCCCACACATCAGACTTTAATCTAAAAAATGGAGATGATAGATGATAAATATCCAATCAGTTGGTTGATTTTTAATTTTGGTAACATGTTTTTTGGTGTCAGAGGTTATGTTCGGCCAAAGGAACGTTATCTGAGTCTAATCCTGTTACTAATCATCTTTCACTGTTGTCAGAAGGGCACCTGTGTCTGGGCACCGTCTGCACTGACTGATTACTTTGTGTGTCGCTAAGGACTTTTTTAATTAAGCGCTATTTTGGTGACATTATGTTGTGACTTACCTGACTCCTGACTAAGTGAAAAATCGTACCTTGTTTGAATACTAATAATCATTATAATATAATTGGTGTCCACCTTCGTCTTCACTGCCGCCAATAGAAAAAGGACCGTGATGGTGTCAGGAAATCATGGAGCAACCTGTCGCTCCCTCTGGCTCCCATTCTGACTTTACCTCCCAGCAAACGCTCCTCATCTCCAATCAAGAAGACCAGCAAAATGACAGCACCACCTCCTGGCAGGTAGGAGGAACTGTGTCTGTGACAGTTCACTCAGAAAGTAACATAAGAACATTTGTAACAGATGGGATATATGGATTATTTTACTGGTGGAGGATCTAATAAGGTTTTGGTATAAGGTGGAACCAGTAAGGGAACAGCTCTTTGATTACTGCTGTTTTGCTGTTTTGTTGGATAAACAGGCCTCCACAGAAGGTAGTAGGACGCCCTCCAACCCCCAAGCTGCTTAAGTCCCCGGGGGCAGAAGATCCTGGAAACCTTCGCCCTGTCAGGATCACATCAGAGAGCCCACAACCCTCAACACCCACCAGAACCCAAGAGGACAAGAAGGAGGTGGAGGAGGAGGAGGAAGAGCAGGTCCTCAGTCCTCTTCAGCCTCGACCTCAACCGCTGGGTCAGAACAAGACCTCAAACGAGCAGACACCAGCAGCATCAACAGCAGCCAGCGGTCTGTTACATTCATATAATCACACATCCTGGATGGTTAATGTAGCTTTCAAGGGTCAGTTTATAAAACACACCAGATCAAATCTTATTTATATGTCTTCTAGAGAGCATAAGCAGCCCTCCAGCCCACAAGCCTTCAGCAGGAACCACAGATCCAGAGGAGGCGAGTCGTATCTTAGCAGAGAAACGACGTCTAGCCCGCGAGCAGAGGGAGAAGGAGGAGGAGGAGCGCAGGCAACAGGAGGAGCAAGCGAGGTGTGTGTGAGAGATCATTTAGATAACACTGAAGGTGTCTTTGTGCAGTTGTGACTTTGTGACCATTTTTGTGTCTGTACAGGCTTGCAAAGGAGGAAATGGCTCGCAGAAAGGCAGAGGAGCGAGCGAAGAGAGAAGAGGAGGCCCAGCGGCTGGCAGAGGAGAGGAGAAAGAAGGAGGAGGAGGAAAAAAAAGTGGAGGAGGAGAGACTTCAGAAAGAGAGAGAGGAGGCCGAGAAGCTCCAGAAACAGGTCAGCGATGAAACAGGTTCAAAGTGACCTTGTGATTTTTCTTTTTTTTAAACTCAAAGAAATCAACATAAAAGCTGTTTGTGCATGTGTGTGTTAGAAAGAGGAAGAGGAGTCTCGACAGAGGGAGGAGGCAGAGCGCCTGAGGCAAGAACGAGAAAAACACTTCCAGAAAGAAGAAGCTGAACGTCTGGAGAGAAAAAAGGTGACATGTTCACAGACACTTCAGATTTTATAATAATATTCCTCATGTACAGTCCATGTAAAACTTCTTTTTTTTGTTTGATCACCAGCGCCTGGAAGAGATTATGAAGAGAACGAGACGTTCAGACCCAGCAGAGAAGGTGAAAGTTAAAAATAAATGTGGCATCAGACTAACTGTAGACAATGTTTTATGTGTTTGAGCATGATCTTTTTTTCTTTTGTCGTCCTGCTTCTAGAAAGTCGTTCCTAACAGGAATGGAGACAACACAGGTTAGCTTATGTAGCTCATTTGTCTTTGATCATACTTGTGCACATTATTTTCTCATCATATCAGTTACTCTCATGATGTTGGTACTCACTGCCGTGTTTTTTTTCAGCCTCTCCTGCTCCACCTGCAGTCACTGTGTCACCGACACACAATAGCAACGGCAGCAGTCAGCAACCTGAGCCCAACCCAAACCCCAGCACTGTAGCACTGAGCCATCCTGACCAGGGGTAGAGTTGTCAACCTGCAGGACGACTAATGTGTCTTAATTTGTGACATTTATTGTTCTCTGTGTCCGTGATTTATTTAAAATTCTCATTTCCGCCTCCTTGTCTTTCTGTTTTCTCAGGGAGAACGGGGAGTTCGAGGAGGTGATCATACTGCCTTCACATTCCAGGTTGTCTCCTCCTGAGGGAGAGGAGGAGCAGCCTCAACAGCAGGAGGAGGAGAGAGTCACTGTTGTAGCCTTCAGGGAGAACGGACTCCTAAAACCTCTGAGTGGAATAGAGGATATATCAGCTCAGCAGGGACCAGGTCAACAAGCAAAAAAATTATCTTCTTTCTGCTTTTGCTTTTTTGTTTTTTACTTCACTGTTTTCTCACTCACTGTATTGCCATTATAACTTTTACTTTCCTTACTTTAGAAAATACAAAGCAAAGTCTCCATCAATGACCTGACAAACAGCAGCACATGAACCAATTATCACAAAAGTAGTAGAAATAGATAAATAAATAAAAGAACAGTGGTGCTGATAAAGTCTTTCAAGGTCCTTTCTGAAGATATGGATCTTCTATCTTAGTCTTAGTTAACACAGAAAGTGATTTTTTTTTTTTTCCCTTTGTTTTTAGATGTTGCCTGATTCCCCGTTAAACCGAAATGATTCCAGAGACAGGAAGAGAGGTAGTCGGGAAAGGTGCGTCTGGACTGAATCGACGGAACGACCCGAAGCAACAGAGGTTTACTTTTTCACCCGCCCGTCTGCGTCAGCAGAGCACCGCAGCCACTTCCCAAAGATGGTGTCTCCAAAGATCTCCCTAACACATCTCCAGAGAGAAGTTACTTTTCCGTCAACGCTCTCTGGAGAACTTGATCGTCTCTCTGTCTCTGACCACGTTTACACTTGGTGGTAATGTTTGTTCTGTGTACAGCCCCCCCCCAACTTTCCCCGATCATGAAGTGAATGTCCTGAAATCAGCAGAGGACATTGAGCGCCGGTTTCATCTTATGACACTGAGGTGGTGTGTGTGAGTGTGTTTGTGTGTGTGTGTGTGTGCATGCATGCGTGAATGAATGAGTCTGACAGTAATATAGATGAGATCAGCCGTAATACTTGAGGTCATCTCTGTAGAACATGCTGTAATCAGGTCGACTGAATCAGTAATGTGACGTTATAACTGGAAGTCACGCAGCAGGCTTAGAATTATAAGGTTTCATTAACGTTTCCTTTCTGGAAGTGAAACCTCATAATTCTCACATTTCAACATTTGTACTTAAATGTTGCAGCAGAGATAAAAGAATGAAATCAGTGCATGAAATTGTATTAATACTACAGGAAAAGGTTCATGTCATGTAAAATATTTTTTGCTGTCTACAGCCACTAGAAGTTATTATTGGGGTGAGGCAGCAGTGTTGGAGTATCATTAAGTTAAATAATGGCAAAATGAAAATAATGTTTCCTCAGACAACTGAGAATTAGCGTGTAAACTACTGATTCTTCTGTTTAGTTTTATTTAAATTTCTGTACAGATAAAATGTGATTCTTCGTTTGTCCTCTCGTCTTCACTTTCTGTTCAAATTAAGGAAAAAAAAAGTATCTGCTTTGACGTTACATCCTGCCCTTTTCTTTCACTCATTTACCCCGTCAAAGCTGCTCCCTCCATCCTATTGCACTGTCTCAGAGCCAGTGAACAGTGGAGGACATTGCTGTATTTTAACCCCACCCCCCCCGTGTTTGACGTTGTCCTTTGTTGTAGACCAGTACAAAATGGATTCAAGTAATTTGCTGATGTTAATTTGAAGTAATCTCATTAATTCGATCTTATTATCTTTCTTTTTTTTGAGTAAGGATTTAAGAAGAAATGCTGCTAATTTTGATGTTCCTTTGCCTTACCGCATTGTAGAAAGAACGAGTCAACTTGCCTGTTCTCAGTCTCACTGACATGAAAATATGCATTCCCAGTATGAGCTCTGACATTCTGGCCACACACTCAAACTCTCCGGTAGCTTCCTTTTCTTCATTTATGTTAAAAGTAGATTTTGATGAAATGTCAGTTTATCTGTTATGTGACTGTAGAAAAGCTCTAATGTCAAATAACTGGGTGTTTAACAGGTTTTCTTTAAAGAAAGACACAAGAGTGGGATTCAAGTAAAACACTGGAACTGAACCATTACACTTCCACAATCCTCTTCTTCATTATTTCCAAAAATGCTGCTCTTTTGGCATTTTGCTTTTTGAAATCTTGCAGAACCAAAATGAAGAGTTATTCCCTGTCTTAGTTATGAAGCTGGTTTGTGCCAGTAGTGCATAGCATGCTGTTATCGACATGATAACTTGACTTAGCTTGCAAAGAAATTACTTTAACACAAGCAACGTCTCTGTAAAGTATATTATACAGATATCCTATAAATTATGTATAAATTTCAATATATTTTACTAAGACTGACCAAGAGGTTTTGACAACTTGACGCCCTTCAGTGGAAAAGGGGCTGTGAGATAAGATCTTTGAACCACTATAAAACTGATACCTTTGTACAACTGCTCCAGCTGTACTGTTTGGCAAGAAAATAAAACTTTGAATTGATTACCTACTCAATTTTGTGATCTGACAATTATTATCTTTTTGTTTCTTAGAAGAAAAACACAAAAACTACAACATGTAGTTATATTTTGTAGGTATTTTAGCTTACAGAAACTACCAACATACATACATACATACAAATACAATACTTTTCCAGCTATTACAGAAACGTAACAAACATTTGTAAAAGTTTTTTTGTTTTTACAGTGTGAGAAAACAGATTTCCAGTTTGGAAAAGACAAAAAGAATCAAATTTGGAGAAAATATTTACACTGAATGAAAATAGTGTACACAGAACTTTATAAAAGATATTTCATATGTGTGAGTCTCAGTTCAATTAAAATTAGAACAGATTTGGATTTTAAAGTCTGAAGTGTATACGAGCACATTGAAATTTGAAGTTATTCACAGAAATTGAAGCCCAGTTTGTAAATTTGGGATCTCGTACACAAAGCCAGGATGTTGTTCCATTGTGTACTCACATCCAGTAATGTCCACTCCAGTAATATACACAGCAGTAGGGAGCAGTCTATCAGAACATCTGTGACGTTCATCAGCATCTCAGGGAATCAAACTGCTCAAGTTTCACCAGTAGAAGGTTTTTGTGAGGAAACTTGCAGCAGCGTTGAGCCAGCTCCCATTGGAGTCCTCTTTGGCTGTGGTGCGAGAAATTGCACGGTCGACCTCCTTCTCTGGACTCTCCTCCTCCTCTGGGAGATAGTCTGGCAGAGCTGAGTTTTGTTGAACTTTCACTCCAGATGAGTTCAGAGGGATCAAAACCTGAAGAAAGAAGTATCATGTGAGGAAATGAAAGGGAACTTGAGCCAAGCTTTGAGGTATTTTCAAATTGATCCTGAAAATATGCCGTCAGTGTTCACTACCCACCTCTTCTCCTGCTTCATTCTTCACTACCTGCTGGGCTGACAACACCTTAGTAGCAGCAATGGCTGATGCCAGACTCTGCAAAAAGAGACAACAGGGAAAATATTGTCAGAGAATGAACACCAATTAGATGAGATTCAATGTCTTCTTCTGCCTGACTGATGTCTAAAGGATTCAATTGTTTAATAAGACACAAATTGTAAAATGTGTTTGTCTCTTACCTCTGTGGGCAGGTCAGAGCGGATGCGGACAGTGCATCTCTTGGAGGCCATCTGGAAAGTGAAGCTAATCACTCCTTTCACTTTCAAAAGAGCCTCTTCACACAAGCCTCGCTGGTCCTTGATAACAGAGTTAAGTTTTAATAGTTAACTTGTTAGTTAATAGCAGTAACTGCTATAACACATAGGAGTGTGTGACTGTCATCGAGTCTACTCACAACGCTGTCCAGCCCCTGGATGTGAAGAGTGACAGACTTGGCCTTCTTGTTGGAGGAGTTGAGAAAAAACTGGGATTTCTTTCTCCTCTCCCTCTCTGGTGTGCGAGGTACAGGGTTTGCAGGTGTACGCAGAATGTCATACACCTCCTGAGCCAAGGCTGTGATGTCAACAGACAGGTTGTCCCTTTATGGAGAAACATTATGTTCAGTCACATCAAGGTTAACTGAGCATCACTCTACACATGACAACAAGTGCACAACTGTAAATTTATAACACTATTTTTGAACAAAAACATGATCTCACCTTGCCATTAGATTCTCCAAGCTCACCATCATTCCCAGTTCATTCTTCATGGTGGGGATATTGGGAGGCAACTCAGCGAGGTAACGCAGAGTCTGAGAACACACAAGGACAGAACAAGGGTAAATAAATCTGCAGATACATAAGTCCATCGTCCAGCTGCCACAACTTGATATACTAGTCAAATATCCATCACAGGCAACATTAGGTAACTACCTATTTTATTTTTAAAGAGCACAGCCAGATGTTGAGAAAACATACAGTAAAAAATTAAACAACCTAAAGGAATTTCTATCATATATTAACTTAATAAACATGCTAAACAAGCTACAGTCCCAATATTAGACACCAGTGCAGACTCTTCAACACACCTGCAGAGTTGCGAACAGAACATCTGGGTTCTGGTGATCGAGGAAGAGAACCAGCCCGGGCAGACAGCCTTGGTCCTGGACTATCACTGCTCGATTCTGCGGTTCCGAGGCCAGGTCCCGCAGCTGACTCACCACTGACAGCGCGTCCATCATCTTCACAAACTGAACTAGACCTTAATGTGGAAGTGACATTTTCAGTTAAGGGAGGTACTTTTAACGTTAATTTAACGTTAAAGTCATGGCGGCACAAATATTTGCTGGAGTTAAATACAAGGCAAGCGATTGTTACGTAAATTAACTTGGAAGAAGCTAATGTAGGGAAGAAGCTAATTTGTGAAAGTTAATAAATGTTACTCTGTCAACACAGCGTGCCTGTTTGCTAATGCTAACGCCGAGGCTAGCTAATGAAACAACTGGTACGTTAAGACGCGGAAAAGCTGCATAAAAATTATATTTATGAATTTTTTACATGTCGCTTGGACTTGAAACTATGCGATTACTATAATAGATATATTATAAATACAAAAAAGCTTGATAAATGTAGTGAAATTCGGTTTACTTACTCAGGAAATGCAGAAGCTCGTGTCCAAAAATACGAATTTGGTGCTGGATTTTCGCGACACGCAATTGGTCGACGGGTCGGTGTCGACGCTGCATGGTTCCGCGCTCCTATTGGTTCTCCGCATACACTCAGTATCAACAGCCAATCAGAAGAGGTTTTACTGCTGCGGCTTTATTTGACTTCACAGAGTCGCTGCCTGCCTGAGCGCGTGAGCGAAGAGAGAAGCTACGAGTACTTATTATTGTTTATACCCAGTTATAATTCATGTTTTATCGATCAACGAGGAAGGTTTATGATTAATGTAGCTATTAATGAATGGTTTGGAACGACAGCGAGTTCGCGGTAAGTTCACCGACATTTATTTCCGCTTATTCCGCATGTTTTACTGCTGTATGCGGTCCCTGTGCGGGACTATCGTTACCTGCACTGCTCTGAACTGGTCGTGTCTCTCTTTGTCTTAAAACTAAAACCCGTTGTTGGAACTGAACCGAACCGACCCTGGTGTTGATACAGTGCGGTTTTGCAGCATCCAGCTGTAGAAACGGAGATATCTGCCTCCTTGAGCATCAGTGTGTGTGTGTGTGTGTGTGTGTGGTGAGATGCCCCCCAGGTGACACTTAGACAGTTGGATCCATAATGAACTACAGGGGACACACGTTTCTTTTTATAGCATATGACATCTCTGTCAGATTAATTTAATTTAAAGGATGTGATTTTAGATGAACGTTATCATTTTTCTTATAGGATACGTTAATGGCGTCTAAAGACAGTTTAATTAACCCTGTGACCTGCAACTAGTAGCTGATTAATTGTTGAGTTGATTAATTGAGTTGATTGAAAGGAAATGCATCACACACTGTTTTGCTTATGTTTAAATTCATTTAAAATATTTTGCAAGCCTAATGCAAAAATACAATGTATGTCCTTGTTTTACATTACATAGTGTCTTTTTATTGGTCAGAATTTGATAAACGGTGGCAGGCATTTTTCAGCCTGTTTCTGATGTTTTAGAAAACAGAAACCAAACTATTAATCTAGGAGACAAGTTGATACTGAAAAAAGTGTAAGTTTCAACAAGGCAGTTCAAAGTGCTTTACATAAGACAAAAAATGAATAAAAGAGACACAGGGTAATATAGACACACACTAGGCCCTACTTCAAAAATATCAAATAAAATGGGAAATTAAAAACAAGGACACTAACGATAATAGATAAGATAAACTGGAATTGATGGAAGGATTTAATGGATAGAAGGATGAAAATACAGTTTGTCTGATTGGGTGAAATCTGATGAAAAATGGAAGAGTTATGTAGTAGGTAGGCTCCATGCACTGATGTTCAACACTGCTGCTTTACTTTAACTTTAATTCCGAGGGACAGTAAATTGACCTGTTTTATACTTTAGAAGCAGACTTGATGTTCAGATCCTCAATTCGCAACAATTGTATTTAAATATTCTCACATAAATCACAGAAATTTAATGCTAAGATCTGACTCACAGCCACATCTTATTTCTTGATCTTCTGAATCAGTTGTAGCAGCATATGAAATTCAAGGTTATCATTTTCTTTCAATTGTTGTCTTTTGTTGCTAAGTGTTGCATGTTCTTGTTTTGGTCATTTTTTTCAGGTGCCAAGTATGTGACTGAGTGACATCATTTCTGTTTTGGCCTCTCACCAAGTCAGTCAGCAGAAAGACGAGCTTTGCAGTCGTCAGCTGGTGCAGGAAAAAGTCCTTCCAATGTCTTTAGTAGAGGATATTCTGCATGTGCTGCGCATCGTCCTGGACTACTTTGGAGTGTCTCCAGACATGGTAAGCACACAAAGACACTTCTGTCACAATTGTGTTAGGGATTCTCAAACTGGTGTCTGAAGATTTCAAGTACTGTTGCTTCACTCCATAAGTTTTTAAGTGACTGAGTGACTTTTTCATCTCATCTGTAGCTGGTGCCAGTGTGGGACAGTCAACTGTGTGGTCAGTATCGCAGCATTGTGAGGATGATTGGAACAAATCTTCCACTGACGCCTACACCACGTGTCCATTTTCAGGTATTTATTATGAATATGCAAACAGAGAAGACATAAAACTGACCTGGTCGGTGTTAGAGTATGTGATCCTTCCTTGTCCATGTTTTTCCTTAGATCCCTCTGCTCAACTATCAGCCTAATGGATATGTTGACAACATGGATGCACCTGCTATCCCCTCATTTGCTGACGTCATGTGGGTGTTTGAAGATGAGGGGGAAAGCTACGCCAAGACTAGGTAAGCCCTAAAAAAACTGCACTTTCTTTCTGTGCTAAAATAATTTGTCCAGAAAATAAAAAAGAAGTGAAATATCCTTGTGCAGGAATCATTTACCTCCAAAGAAGAGGAGTACTGTAAATCGAGACGTGGTGAGATACCCAAGTCAAGCTTCTGAATCAAGGCCAGAGAGGAGTCAAACCTGTGAGACCGTCAACTGATCCAGACGCCCTGAAGAAAATCACAGCACTGGAGAGTGAGCTGCTCAAACTACGAGCTCAGATAGCCATGATTGTTACTGCTGCTCCAGCCTCGGGTACACATTGTTTTTACCATGTTCCTCAACTTATCAAAAAAAAAACCACAAAACACGCATAAACTCTCAGTACATCAAACAAATCCAATATTCTGTTTATTTTTTTTTTTTTTGTCTTTCAACATGTTTTAGGTCTGACTGAGTGTCAGAATGCCCCAGGTTCACCTTTGCCGACACATCCCCCTCCACCAGTTCTTACGTCCACACCTTGCTCTGCTGCTGCTCCTCCACCACCACCTCCTCCTCCACCTCCCCCTCTTCCTCCTCCTTGCCCTGACTCCTCCACTGAGACTTTGTCTGTGGCAGACCTGATACGCCAACGTAGGAAAAATGACAACAACCTTGATAAAGGTCGGGGTTTGGAAGTTAAAGGGATGCCCTCAATGCTGGATGTTCTGAAGGACTTGAATCAAGTTAAATTGCGTTCTGTGGAGAGGTAGGCATTATGATTTTATATATGATATACAAAAATTTCAGGTGTTTCTTTTATATTTTACACCTTGATTTAATTTGGGCACCGTTTCTTTTCTCTTCTTTTCTCTTTGTGTTCTGTCACAAAACTATTTATTTGATTTCCTTTCAGATCACCAGGGGGCACACCAGTCAGGAAGAGACGCAGTAAGGGAGGGACAGCGTTGCTTAACGATCCAGCGGCTCTTATTGCAGAAGCATTGAAGAGAAAGTTTGCTCAGCATCGTCATAACAATTCCTCTGACAAAGAGAATTCAGTAGAACTTTCACCTTTTAGCAGCCCAGAAACTCCCAAGGTTTGTTTTCTACATATGTTTTCACACTTTAGGGCAGCACAGCAGAGGTTAGTGCTGTTGCCTCACAGCAAGAAGGTCCTGGGTTCGACTCCCGGGTCGGGCGCAGGGTCTTTCTGTGTGTGTTTGCATGTTTTCCCCGTGTCTTTGTGGGTTTCCTCTGGGAGCTCCAGTATCCTCCCACCGCCAAAAACATACATGCATTGGGGATAGGTGAATTGAACATACTAAATTGACTGTAGGTATGGATGTGAGCACGAAAGGTTTGTTTGTTGAGTTGGTGAACATCTAGGGTGTACCCTGCCTTCGCCCGTAAGCAGCTGGGATAGGCTCCGGTCCCTCCCAACCCCAAGTACGGGATAAAGGGGAAGAAAATGGATGGATTTTCACACTTTGAAGTGCTTTTTGGAAATTTTGACAATGTTTAAGATGTCTTCTAACATGACACTTCTGTTTCAGGTTCCTCACCACGCCAGACGCAGTCAAGGACGGCGACACCTGTTATCTCGTTAAGTGATAACTTCTACTCTCAAAAGGTCAATGTTAGAGATCCGGTCAATCCCAGCACCCACAAATGTGCCTCACAGACAAATTATTACTGCGGCTACTGATTCACATTTCAGTTTTGTTTGTCTTGTAAATGTGCGTGATACTGGTATGTTTTTCTTTGTGGGAAGTTGTCATTGTCTGTTTGTGTTAAAGCTAATGCTGTAAACAATGATTTTGTTACAATTGTTTCTGTTTTTGTAAACTGGAGTCGTATGATTCCAGTGTTGTTCATATGTAAAGATCTTCTTTTTAAAGGAGAACTTGTATTTAGGCAGGTATGAGCTGTAGCTTGTATCTTCCTGCTTTCATGTTTCTAAAAATCACTTTTTGGGGCCTTAACTAATCACCTCAACCAAGTGAAATGAATAAAGTTTTGAAATTCATGTAGCTCTATTCT
The DNA here is from genome assembly GCA_016801845.1 of Polydactylus sextarius. Lineage (NCBI taxonomy): Eukaryota > Metazoa > Chordata > Actinopteri > Polynemidae > Polydactylus > Polydactylus sextarius. Next base: position 5,971,724 of record CM028918.1, read on the forward strand.
ATGCAACTGCTATTTCAGATTTTTTATTTTATTAAAGTGTTCATGTGCACTGATCAATTTTTGTTCTTTTTTTCACACTTTTTCTTCAATTGTGGGTATAACTATGACTAAAGATACTTGTGTTTTACACTAACACAATAATATTATCACTCCAACCCAGAACAACTAGCTCTGCTAGTAAATTCACACCATTTTATGATTTTTTTTTTTTTGTGTGATTTTTTTTGGACTGTGTTTACATTAATTAATTATCAGCACCTTTACTTAGCCCAGTAATTGATCTTTCTGAAGTTCTAATGTCCATACATGTTTTCAAAAGGGGGAAACAAAGTAAAGGAAGCAATACTTCAGATTAAGAGCACAATGATGAGCCCATTGAAGACAAAGGAGAAGCGGCCTCTGGTCAAAGGTGGTCATTTATCACTGATTGGTTTCAAAGCATCAAGAAGACATTGTTTTAGTTTATATAAGCCTCTCAAGGGGGTATGTCCTCATTTGACACAGTAAATGAAGTCCAGGAAGGTTCAGGTAAAGATATGTTCACTATGTTTTATTACCTCTTAGAAGCTGGTGCAGTCTAAGTTGAGTGGTAATAAATTCAAGCACCCAGATCCAGGTTTTTCCACAGTCTGACTCTGTCTACCAGGTGTGGTGGGGGATTTACAGACCTCAGTCCAAGAAGTATCCAAACATTTTATGGAAAGTTACTAGTATAAAAATTCAAATACCTCAATTGAAGTATTATTTACCAGGCATGCAAATGTATTGGTATTTTTGTCAGCATTTAACAGTAAATGCAATAATAAAAATTCGATGAGACCTGTAAGAGGAAATGTAACAAGATGGAGGCTAGACCACATGGGAAAATTAATCTGTTTGTCTTGTATATGGCAAATAATTCTACTCTCTCATACACCTTGTCAGCAGAGAGGATTGTCTCTGTGCTGAGTCATCAGCATTGTTTTACCAGTTGCCATTTCCCCCCATTTGTTTACTAATTAAGGGTGATTTTTTAGGTGTAGCATTAGCAATTACATTAGCATGGTAAGCTAATGTTAGCTAACAGTTAAACTGTTTATGCTAGCTGTGCTATGCATATGAACAGTCACAACTACCAAGAAACATCAAATGTTAAACATACAGCAAATTCATTTAGGTATTACTGAATGTTCTCACAGTTTTCATCCATTTTTTTGTCATTTAGATACATGATTCCTGGTTCAACTGCCAAACCAAAAATGGTTATATCCAAAGGCTCTAGTAAAGGGGGACAAGGTAGAATGTACCATATGTAAACTAGTGTAGAGGGGTGTCTTAAACTTGCAGAGATGGTCTTTTATGTGCATAAATGAACATATAATTGAGCAATAAATAAATACCTGTCATAATACACTGAGTGATGTGCACAGATATGTTTTTGTACATAAATATTGCACTGGTGAGTTGATTTATTTCAACTAACTTTGGTTTGTCTTGTGGGCGGGGCTTCCAGTATAAAACCAGCAACACTCTGTCCTCTCTCGAGTACAACCTGGAACAGCAGCAACTGTTAGACCTGCCACAAAGTGGGTAAGTAGCACTGTGGAGGTCAGTGTTTTGTGATGCTATATATATTGTCTTTGCCCCATACTTGAATATAGCAATGTGGTTTCTGTCTGAAGGAAAAGTCTGTCACCCTTACTGATTTGTGTGAAATGCTGTAAAACAATTGTGCTCAATTTGCAACCACAGAAACGTATTGCACACTACACATGAGATTTCCCTGATTAGCTATCTCCCATCTCTGGAAGATATTTAGCAGCAGTTGTGCAATGACGTGTGTGATAGTGACCTGATGCTTTTTGCATTGTTGCTAATGGTGAACATTCTTTTGCCACGCTTGTTTGACATCTGTGCGACACCTGCTCATTTAAGCCTGAGCTTTATGGTCCTTATCGCCAATGTCATCACTTTTACCTGAGGTGATGATCTTGCTTCATTGTGAATCTCTGCATAAGGTTATGGTTCTTGTGTTCATGATATTGATTAGTTCCTGACTTCAGTTTTACCTCTAGGGCTGCAAGCTGGTTGGGAATATGCTTTTCTCAGATTTATCTTGAAATTTTATTAGCTCAAAATAAATGATCAAGATCCAGACCATGATGATCCTATAGCTGGCTATGAGCATATAGATATTAATCACCCCATCTATTTATCTGTCCTATTCTCCCAAAGATGTCTCTGTAATGCCTTGAAGGAACTTCTACAGATTTGGTACAAACATCAGTTTGAACTCGATGATGAATTGATCAATATTTGTAGTCAAATGTCAAAGTTACTTTGATCTTAAAGTACATGTCTGTCTATAACTTGTGAATTTTTTCACTAATCAACTGAAACTGGACAAGTGATGCAGTAATAATGTATTTTGTATTTCTTTTTGCCTTGTTGGCTAAATGTTGGACAGCACCATAGAAGACCAAGGTGTAGTCCTTCAGGCTGGGTACCTCCAAAGCAAAACACTTCGTCATAACACTTGTGTCCATGTTCAATCAGTCAGATGTTTGTTCATCTGCAGATAAAACACATTGTCAAGCAATATTTCTGTCACAGGGTCATTGTTTCACTTCCACTTTACACAGTTTTCTAGTTCATATTTTAAATAATAAATAAATAATGTCTGTTATTCTAAGTCCTACTTCCCAATTCTTTGTTAGAGTAAGTCTGGCAACTAATATTTGCTCTAATTTGCTCTGCACTGGATGTAGTTGTCCTGAGTTGACAAAGTTGCATAACTGAAGCAACCTTGTGTTGACATGTTGCTAATTTCATCATTTTTATTTTTATAATGGGCTGTGCAAGATTGCACTTCATCTTTTGTGTACAATCCAATTTGCACCTTTAATAGTGCATTATTGATCAATTATAAGCCTATAATTACACTTGCTTTTGGGTTGCCAGGTTGTGTGTGTGTGTGTGTGTGGGTTACATGTCTTTTTAGTTAAAGCTTCATTTTTATTCAATGGATTGTTTGGCTGCTTTCCACCTGGATAAATTATGTGTGACTCTTTGACCAAACTTATTTATATTTTTAATTTATATTCCATTTTAGTGCAGGCTCCATCCAATATTATGATTCATAAGTCTTTATAAATCAGCATTTATAAGCCGCTGCATACATCTTGCATATAGTCTATTATAGGTTATTATTTACCTAACATTTGTAAATTTGAACAAAAACTCTTGGTCATTAATAGAAAGTATTGCAGATATAAGTGGGACTGATTAAAGAAAAGAGTTTCAATGAATTTAAAAACAAAACAGGACGAGCCCATCCGGGTCTTTCCCACACACTTCCTGCACAACAATCAGCTGATCGACTGTGTCACATGACCGTCACTTCCGCGTTTCGTTGAAAGTGGTTCGGATTTTATCGCTCTAAAACTCGCATGTTAGAGCCGCAGGAGCGAGGATAAAAGCCGGAGTTGAAGAGGCTTGAAAAGCTTCTTCCCTCGTTTTCTGCTTCCCCGAACCGTCTCTGAATTTCGGTAAGTTTTCCTTTTCACAGCGTAAGTGAATTGAATGCATATCCGCAAATACCAGTTGTAGTCGTGATTTGTTTATATTAATGTAGCTACAGTTTATGGGGTTTTATTATCGGAGAAACAACAGTTTACTGTCGAGTATTAACATGCATGCATTTTACAGGAGAAGGATTTGATGATTTGTGTTTTTCTGTGATATAGTTTATTTTCAAAAGTATTGTATCTGCCATTTTATAAGAATGTATGTGTTTTTGTGATAAATACTGCGATTTGATTAAGTTATTCGATGTTATTTTGATACATTATGAAGGTCGAGGTGACCTGATCAGACAGGTTGTTTCTGCTGCTTTCAGCAAACGGTTACACCCAGTCACGTGAGACTCAGGTGATGTGCAGCTGATACAGTCAGGTGTATTTTACTGCAGGTGATGCAGGATATGAATGTATAGAAAACTGCAAAACTTTATCATCATCATGACATTCACCGTTCAGCACATCTGGTTCAACTTGATGTTTCTTTCTCTGCAGGGATGCATTCAGCAGTCCTTGCATTTCTCTCAGCATTCGCTGTCACCACCTTAGCCCTTGACAATGGACTAATGAGGACCCCTCCCATGGGCTGGTTGGCATGGGAACGGTTCCGATGTGACATTGATTGTGAGAATGACCCCAAGAACTGCATCAGGTAAGACGGCAGTGATATGATTATAACGCACTCTGATATCACTGAAGCTTCTGTTTAAAACATTGGTTTAGTGTTGTGAGTATAAGCATCAAGTGGACCAATTGTAACCTAAATGTATGCAAATGAACTGTGTGGAGCAAAATTAGAGGAATCGTTCATAATATAAACACTAGTTGGTTATGAGTAATAGTATTAGTAAAATGTTGAACAAATTGCACCAGTGTATTAACTGCTCAGTAGATGATTAATTTGGACATTGTATCATTTAATGGTCTTGACATATCTTTTTTATCACCTTTCACTTTTTAATCTCTTTCCAGTGAGAACCTGTTTATTGACATGGCCGACAGGCTCTCAGAGGACGGCTGGAGGGAACTTGGCTACATCTACGTGAACATAGATGACTGCTGGTCCTCCATGGAGAGAGACAAGCAGGGTCGGCTGCAGGCTGATCCAAAGAGGTACGGTATCTAGATACTGTATGCTCATAGTGACCACACACTCAAACCTTTAGAAGCAGACTAAGCCAATAAAACCATTAAAGAAGGGGTGCCAGTGTGATAGTCATGCAATCATATGACCACTAAAAAAAACTTCAGTGGTTTTAAAATTGTAAAGCGTTATTGCACAAACCTGTATTATGTGCAAGATAAGCACATACCAATGAAAACCACTGAGTATCTCTGGAAAATGGAAGAGGAAATAGATGATGGAAAAAATAAAGTTGCACAAAAAATGTACATTGTCATTGGCATTTATAAACTGTTAAGAGGTGTTACCATTGGTAAAATGATTGTCTTCTTAGTCTTTCAGCACATTCAGCTTTCATAGAGACACATCTAAATGTTAGTTGTAGACTGCATGTTGAACAATATAATTATTTTAGCAATAATCAGTATATTTGTGTTTGTATTGTATATAATGACACCACTGAATCACATTTATCTCAGGTTCCCAGGAGGCATCCATAAACTGGCACGTTACATGCACGACAGGGGTCTGAAGCTGGGGATCTATGGGGACATGGGCACACACACCTGTGGGGGCTACCCTGGTACCCCACTGGACAAGATTGAGATAGACGCTCAGACCTTCGCTGAGTGGGAGGTGGATATGCTGAAATATGACGGCTGTTATTCTAATGCAACAGATCAGGCGAAGGGTAAGAACTGGAGAGGTGTCTTTTAACATTGTGGTTAAGATGCTTCTGATTTGATGTTGTCTGATACACGTTCTTCTCTTTAACAGGGTACCCACAAATGTCAAAAGCTTTAAATGCTACTGGTCGCCCCATTGGTTACTCATGCAGCTGGCCTGCTTACCAGGGTGGCCTGCCACCGAAGGTACAATCTTCAGTTTTTACTTTTGACTGATGCTGAAACACAGTTCACATCATAGGAGAAGTTTTGGACTCTATTGTGAGGATTATATTGTTGATTTTTAAGTCCAGTATTTTTACTTCATTATAGGTCAACTACACTCAGTTGGGTGAGATCTGCAACCTGTGGCGTAACTATGGTGACATCCAGGACTCGTGGGACAGTGTCCTGAACATTGCCGACTGGTTCTTTGACAACCAGGATGTCCTGATACCTGCAGCTGGACCTGGAAGATGGAACGACCCCGATATGGTTTGTTTAACTGATACATACATGTATTTACTGTTTAATAGACCAATTGTACAAGTTAGAGGAAAAAGAGCCTAAATACAACAGGTATTACATCCTTCTGTTTTATGTTGTCTTCTCTGTTTGTTTTTGACTTCCATAGCTGATTATTGGAGACTTTGGCCTCAGCATGGACCAGTCTCGTTCTCAGATGGCTCTCTGGGCAATCATGGCCGCACCTCTTTTCATGTCCAACGACCTGCGCACCATCAGCAGTGGAGCTCGCAGCATCCTGCAGAACAAAATGGCCATCAGCATCAACCAGGACCCCATGGGGATTCCGGGTAGACGAATTGTAAAGGTGAGGCCCTTTTTTTTCTGATTCTTGCAACAGCTCAAGATTGAAACACTGAAATTGAATTGAGTTTTGAGCTGAATTTTGTTTTTTTTTTTTTTTTTTGTCCTCAGTCGTCATCATTATTCACATGTTCTCTTACATTTCTTTCTGTCAGGAGAAAAGTGGCATTGAAGTTTTCTGGCGCCCCCTGTCAGACAAAGCCAGCGCCTTGGTATTCTTCAGTCGCCGTGACGACATGCCCTACCGCTACCACACATCCCTGAGCAAACTCAACTACACCAGCGGCAGCTACAAAGTACATTCAAGTCCTGCGTGTGCTGAACTCATTCCTGAAATGCAACACACATGAAATGTCTTTGGAGTTTGAACCAATTATGTGAATGTGGCAGGAGAATCAGTCCCATATGTTTTCTATCTCTCTCATCTTCTTCAGATCTTTGATGTCTTCACTGGCAACACCATGATGCTGAAAGACTCCTCTGACTTCGTGGTGTCGGTGAACCCCACAGGTGTGGTCATGTGGTATGTGTCTGCACCTGCCAAACTGAACCTCCGCCAATTCTACAAAGGCGGCAGACTCCAGGGATCGGCCTACGGTGATGATGAAAATGCCATTCCTCGTGTCTTTCTCTGACAGCTCATCATCTATTAATCACATCACAACCTCTGACTCAGAGCAGTGTCTTCAGATAAAACCTTAACCTGACAAGACCTCACACGTGCGTCATCTGGCACTGAAAGAACATATTTTTCTATTACCCATTAAGTGCCACTGATTAAATTAGGTAATTATAAAAGAATGACGCTCTCCATTCTAAGTAATGTGATCACTGAGGTCTGGGTTATCTATTTTTATATTCACAGTTGTTACTAATCTGACATTTTGTTTGATCCGTCACTCAGATTCTGCTCTTGAAGTGAAGTCAAATAAAACACCTCAAAACATTGACACTTAAGAGAATAATAAGAGCACGAAGAAAAAAAAACTTGAAAAGCACTAAAATAATTTGCCTATATTTTTCAAAACAAACTTTTAACATTTTTTGTTAAAAAAACATTGTTTTTCACTGTCGAGATCTGAATGTTGCACTTATTATTGAGGGTGTTTTGGGGAAATTTAAGCTTTTATAAAATTCTCTAAATGTCTTAGATGAAATAAATAAGTTTCACTTTTCAATCAGTCATCCTTACATCAGTGATTATCTGCTACATTAACACTCATCACTATCCACAAATACATGTTTTTAGAGAAGTGACTTTCACCCAAAAACCTGAAAATAAAAGTCCTTAAAATGCTGAAGGATCCTGTTGTGTCACACTAGTGTCAGTTTATCAGGATGTGAGCTGCATGGTTTCAGTTCAGCTGTTATTCACTTTGAGCTTTCACTTCCCCCTCACCATGTAAATGTTTATTTGTGCATCGGGCTGTGTTTTTGTCTAAAGTCTATATCCAAGAGATGTGAAAATCAAAACATAAGTAGAGATATATCTAACAGATCTGAATAATGATAAGAACTAGACAGAAACCTTAGTATTTCACTAATACAAACTCTGTGCCACTAGAGGTCAGCACTGCTCTTTACTGAGTAACAGTAACACAGGCCTTCCAGTCCCATATGCTGCCAAAAAATGCACCTGCTGAATTTAAAACAAGGACAGTTGGCCCACGCTCCCACCCTTTATCTCTCTGTTTTGATTTACTCTCCTCTGACATCCCCGTCTCCTATCAACAATGTATAAACTCTTTTGTACAGTGTTTTGTCCTTCATTCCTCGTCTCCCCTTCATCCGCCATTGATTAATTCTTTATTGTATTCATTCTGCCTCTTCATCTTTGTTCCTCCCTTCTTCCTCCCCTCGTCCTCCTCTGTTTCCCACTCTGCTCAATCTTGTGCATACTATCACCTCTGACCTTGGGCTCAAAGCTTTGTGTTTGCACATATTCTCAAGATACGGGAGTAGTCACATGAGCGTGCACTGGCATGAATGCTACTGCATGTACGTCTGTATGACAATAGTGAACTTGCTTTTGAGTGACACACACAAATCCACATCCCTTCTAGGTCATTCCAGGCTGGACTGGTTGTGTGTGAATGTGAAAAAGGCTCTTTGCTTTCCCCCTTCTTTCCCTTTCAGTCGTCTCAGATATCCTCTGGCTCTGTGAGCACGACACATCTTTCACTGTCAAGGTCTCTGCCATTTGGGAAAATGACGTGGGAGAGGAGACAGAGTTATGGCAGAAAGGGGGAAAAAAAAGAAAGAACAGTGCAAAAGGGAGTTTGGCAAAAAAAAGGGGGGGTGCCTGTCAAAAGTCTATTAGAAGGTGCAAATGAGTAAGGGAGGGGGCGAATGGGAGAGATGAGAGAGAGTGGGGGAACGAGTAAGGGAGGGGGCGAGACGAGGAGCAAGAGTGTTCCTGCCGATGCTCACGTAGGCCCTCAGCTGCAGAGAGGCGCGGTTGCCTCTCTCGTCTTTGCCCCCCCCCCCAAACTGACGCCACTGATTCAGTTCTATTGACCCCCCCTTTCCTCCTCCGCCTCTTCTCTCCTTCAACGAACACACATGTTGTTGTTACACTGGTAGTCACACTCTCTGCCTCGCGCCTCTAAAATCCAACCCAGATGAAGGGTGGTGGGTGGTGGGTGGGTGCAGGGAGGTCGGACACCCACAGCTGCACCAGGGTGGATAGGTTCCACACTATGTTTTGCATATAGGTCAGAACATATGAATGGTCTCCAAGGAGGCCACACACTCAAAACCCCTAAGGTGCTGCCACAGAAAAAGAAAAGTAATTGAACCGCACTTCTTTTGTGTCTGCCTGCACGTCTGTAAAACTTCTGTTCCTGTTTATGCATCGTTACCGAAAACTGCAGCTTTAAAGACAAAAGTCTGTAAAAATAGTTTCCCATGTGTACGAACGCACGATGAACAGTGGCATTGTGCCTTTCAGCTCATCCTGGTGATCGTCACTGATCGGACGCTGCAGCTGCCTGTCTCCGGGTGCTCATTTCTAACATGGTGACATCACCATCAGGTCTCAGCCAGTTTACTGTATATAAAAAAGGACTGAGCCAGTGTAGGAAGCATAAATTAAAGGCTGTTATCGCATCTTTTTGTTTGCACTTTAATGTTTTACCCCTATAGCAGTTGAAACCTTTAATCAAACACAATAAAACACACTTGTTGGAGCTCTTCTTTATCAGATGTGTAGAGAAAACAGTGGACAATGGAGCAGTTAACTACAAAGGCCGTGAAGTTGAGAAAAAAAGGGCTTGAAGGCTTTTAGCAAAACCAGTGCAGTTACTGGTATATAAACTCATTATAAACCATTAACATAAAATCTGAAACTTATTTAGACAATTGTACGTATTTCAGCAGATTTAATCAAGTAACCGTAATTGAATATGTTCAAATAAATTATTTAAATATGGCTTCACCACATGAATTCCACTGGCGACAGTAGTTGCTAGGCTAGTCACTTTTAGCAGTTTTTTTTGGGTTTCTTTTTTATGAATACATTTGGTTATTCTTTTATTTGTGCAACAATTTTACAATTTTTACAAAAATATTTTTTATCTTGGGCACAACTTAAAAAAAAAAAAAAAAAAAAAAAACATGGCTGAAATAGCTAAGGCTATGTTGCATGCCAGCCTTGTAGCCAGAGGACAGGTAGCAAGAGTGCGGTTTTTTTTTCCTTCATAAATTATATATTTTTTTATGGCTGTAACTTCCATACGATAAAACTAATGTCTAAAAGTCATGTGGTTTGAGCAAATGTTTTTTTTTTTTTTTTGCTATGAACTGCACAGCTGCTAACTGCAACATTAAAGTGGTATGCCTTTGTGTTGTGTTAACCAGCTGCTCTATTTTGACGTGAGAACAGATCGCTCATCAGACATGCTGCACTTCATACTATCACATTACCGTTTAGAAGTCAGATTGTACTTGAACTAAGCACTGATTCGACCCCGTCAGTGGAGAGTCGCCGCGGCGGTCCAGACTGGACACTTCGGTTTTGTTTTATGCAAACATGGAAAGTCTGTGAGGTATTACTTAACAGGGCTTCTCTGTTGCAGTCCGTCTCTTGCTCATGCATTAGGCAAAGACCAGACACCTCTTCCTCTGGTCACAATGGCTTACATTTCTTCTGCTGGACTCTGTGACCCGTGAAGCAAAGGACAGTGTGCATTCTGCAGACTCATTGTTCGATCTCTTCTCACCTTTTAATCCAAATATACTGTGGCATTAAATTGATTTGGTTTTTGAGTCTGGATGCATGGTGAAGGTTGTTCTGTCCTCTTCTGTCTTTTAGACTATTACAGCAGAGGATGTCCTGCTGACTGTATGGAGAGGCTGTTTTTTCAGCTGGAGCCAGAATGTTTGCCTTAGCGAGATATGTATAGACGAGGAATTGTGGAAAATGTACATGCATGATGGCAAATAAGTGTCAACTCTGCATCTGTAAAGGATACAGTTACTGATTCATCTATTTGTCATGAACAGTTAAACCTCACATGACATCAGTGGTGAATATTTTTATGCTTCAGCCATTTATAAGTCCAGATTTTAATGACTATAACCACTCAGCATTACAAAACAGAAAAAAAAAATACCGCACTTCAGTGGTCATGATTTTTATGAATGAATGTCTGGATTTGTCCACCAGTGGCTGCTGTTGACTCAGTAAAACAGACGTGCCTGGTAACAGTTTCCACGACGCTGCTGTGTACGAGGCAGCCTGCACGTTGCCGAGGCGTTGGGTTCGCATGGCAACTGGCCAGGGTGTCAGCTGCCTGCTTACTGGCAGCCTCTATGGGTCAAAGTCAGACTGTAGCCAATACTGCTCTCTCTTTCTTTCTTTCTTTCTCTCTTTCTCTCTATTGCTCTCTCACTCTTCTACACACTCAGACAGAAGCACAGACACTTTGACGATACACACATATGCTCTGTCATGATCTCATTCTTTCCCTTTAACTCTGTGTCTCCCTTTTCTCGACGTGCTCCTACACATCCACTCACTTCTCTCTCTCTTTACATTTCATCCTCTCCTCCAATATACAGAGAAAATCCTCTATATCCTGGATCCCACGGGGTACTGTGACCACATTTGCCTTCCTGCAGATATACTGTACATGTGTGTGGGAATGAGTGACTGTATGCATGTGTGCGCGTGTGTGTGTGGTCACCCTATTCCCTCAGTGTATTCCTCCGTTCTACCCTTTTCCCTGTCTGAGGTTTCCGCGTCAGACCCTGAAGCTTTTCTGGGCAGCAGAACAAAACCCCATCTTCCTTTTCACTGGCTGGAGCAGAGCACAGCCAACACAGCAGCAGGATTTAGTCTGAATTGGCTTCAAGGAGAATGGTTGGAGAGGGACTGGAAAGAGCAGGTGGAGTTCTTTGGCAAGTGTGTTTGTGGGTATGCGCGTGTGTGTGTGTGTGTGTGTGTGTGTGTGTACATGTGGTGAGGGTCACACTATTAGAGGCTTGTCAGATTTCGAGCAGAAATTTGATAGGCATTAACACAGCAACAATTTGTTAGGTAACGTGATGCCATTTGAGACGCTGCTGATAATGCATCTATTTTTGGGTAAAGGCCCAGAATGAAACCTAGCATGATGCTGTAGGAACTTTGACTGACATTAGATTAGTCTGCAAAATGGAGTCATTTGTGTGGGGGCGGCAAATAAAATATGACGAGACGTGATCGGTCAACAATGCTTCTCATAACCTTCACTCCAGTCGGTGGATACCCTTGTGCTTGGTTTTCTGTGCTATTTTTACTTGCGTCTCTCAATGTTTAGACTTTTTTTTTTTTTTTTTTTTTTTTTAACGTGTCTGAATTCCTGTGCTTACCGGCCTTCATATTTATCGTTTCATCCCCTCTCGGCTTGTGTCTGCTTTTCCAGGACGTCTGTCACCACGACCACTTTCACCTGCCCGTCTGTCAATCTGTCACTTGTTTGTACAGCAGCACTGTGATTAACCGAGTCTGTCTCTGTCTGAGTGAAGGTCTGCTGAACACGAGGTCATGCCTTGTCAATGGTGAATTAATTTACACCAATGAAATCGCCATGGATTCAGTTCAACTCAGCCCCCTTCTTGTGCTACACCATAATGGCCGTTCCAATACTTGAATTAGCTCCGCTAGCCTTAAAGCCATGAATTGCTTGGTAGTTTTCTTCACGTCTAATCATAATAAACAAATGTTAGAATGTTGACATACCAAAGTAAAATGGTATTTTGGGGTAAAGACATACCGTTACCAGCGTGACAAGATGCAAGTTCAACCCTGTTAGTTTTACTAACGGATTCACATGAGTCATTTCACAAGGAATTATGGGATTTTCAGCAACACGGGAACATTGAAAGTTGAGACTGTACAGGTTTACATGACTCAACAGTGTTTTGTTTGTAAACACTGTTGGCACTGAAGAAAAGTAGGTCGTCTCTGTTAGCATTTTTGTTATAAACATGTTAGGATGCTAAAGAAATGGAAAAAGGCTTTCTGAGTTAAAGAGATTATTTCAGACTAGTAATTCGGACATTTCTTACTTCTCTTTTCTCTTGTTTCTCTGAATGGACAAAATTGTTCCACTCATTCATTCAGGAAAAACAAATAGCCTTTTTCCATTTTTTCTCTGAATTCTGAGGAAACATCTTTTTATAACCCTGGAGTAGAATGCTAATGTTAGCACAAGTATAGTCTCACAGGCTGATAAGATGAATTTAGTCATTTAGTCATGTTTTTTCTACAATTGACTCAGTTGATTAATTGACAACGATAATGATTTTGACGTTTTTATATGTTATTGTTTAACAATGCCTGCAGTTAGTGGCTGTAAGTTGCTATTCCTGGTGTTATAAGAGGGTAAAAATAAATCATGTTCCATAGTAAAGTCACAGTTTAATGATCTTATGGGGAAACCAATAAACTCTTTTATTGTCTATATGTTTTTAAATCCAGATGACAAAATATTCCTAAAAATGGAACACTAACTTAATATGAGCTGGATTTAGAAACAATGAAGTTCTGTTGTTCAACTAGTTGATACCTTGTCTTTATAACAATGATGGCTCTATTGCTTTGCTAGGCAACAGTTCCTACACAATATCAAACAAACTACAAACCCACACAAAGAGCTATAAACAAATATCTTGAATACCTAATTCCTTTAGACACCTTCCAATCTGTCTTATACCACCCTATCGACCAGTCGACTTTTCTTCTTTCTCTGCCATCGACCCACTTTCCCCAAGGTGACTGTGTCTCCTCTACATAAAAACATTGTGTCAGGTAGGTCAGTCACAGCTTGCGAGGACTGTGCTGCCTCGCCAGTACCCTCCCACACTTCCACAACCCCCCCCTCGCGGTCCTTAAATCCATGTCATTTGGCTCGCTGTTGGCTGGAAAAGATCAAACAGCACATGTGGGGCTGACCTTCAGCCCTGCGCCCCCGTGGCTTGCTGCGTATATCTCAGCAGGCATAGTGCGTCTAAACATTAACTCTGAGGACCGGGTACAGTTTAGTCTAATGGCGCTCGTCTGATTGTGTGTGTGTGTGTTTGTGTGTGCTTAAGTGTGCACATGAGTGTGTAGTCTTGGTTGCCTGTTGTGTAAGTCTGTCTGAGAAGATCTTAAAAAGAGCGACATCTTGAAGTTTTAACGTTTCGCAGTCTACTGAGTAAAAGAGTGAATTATTACCCACGTGTTATAAATTAACACCCAAAAATGGCAGCGGGACAGAAGGTCTGACAGAAGAAGAAGATGATGCTGCGGTTTGAAATCTTTAATCTCTGTCACAATCACTTACTTGCAGCGTTGGTGAGAAACAGAGTTCAGGGTGCAAAAAAACAACTGTTACATTGGCCCAGCCTGAGCAGAGTCCTTCTGGCACAACTACAGCTGAATGTGCACCTGCACCTGGGAGCCCACCTGTGCTGTGGAGCCCTTGCCTATATTGGGTGATTGGTTGATTGGTGAGGGGAGTGGTGGTGGTGGTGAGGGGGTGGGGGGGTCTTGATGCCACCTGCAACACAGCCCCCTGCCCCCTTCTCTCCTTTTTTTTTTTCTTCACCAGTTCGGTTAACAGTCTTGCAGCTGACATGTGAGCAGCTGTTCTCTCAGTCCATTATGAGCACAGTCGAGGCTTTGTGTGCGGCTGAAGAAAAGAGCTACTTGTCAAAAATTGTGACGTAAAAGTCCCCTACTCTGTGTCACAGTGTCAGGGGAGCTTCTGAGCCAAGTCTATGCTGTGTGTGATGGTTGTCATGTACGCCACTGTAAATGACCTATGGTACCACAAAGACAATCAGTTTTGCTTTATCTCGTTACCTCTCGTTCTTCCTCGTTGACTTGCGGCTTCCATGAAGAAGTGACAACGTGCTCATAAATAATTAGCAAGATCATAACACGTTACTGTGGTAATTATATCCAGGTTAATCGTTGGATTACCTAACCTTACTTACAAACTAACAAAAAAAAACCTCCCAGCTATATAAGGACAGGCTGTGGTGGGAATACACGAACTCTGAGAACTTTTAAGAATGTTTTAATAAGGTTATTTCCATGACTCATTTTTCTTATACAACATTTTATTTTTATTTTACCAGCCAAATGCACTGGTATGACCTGACCCCAAGGTCATCTGCATCTGCCCCGTGGCCACCGGGGGGCGGTAGTGTACTGCCTGACCCATGATTGGGGGGAACTGATCTTAAATAATATTCCCCCCCAGAACACGTCCACTGCCTGAATGACCCAAACCTTCATGAATGACTGGCATTTAGAGTCGCATCAGTTTTTAGCCGACCTTGTCTCCGGTGCCCCGTGCGTATGAATCACACTGGAAACTGAATCCTTTCCAGTGGACTTTACCACAGTAAAGATCTCAGCAGGCTAGTGGAGATCACTTTGTTTGCTTTGTTTGTTTTTTTTTCCCTCTCTCTTTGACTTTTGCCATACTGTTGCAAAAAAGCCAAGAGGATCTAAAGTGAATGGTTTTGTGTGTGAAATGTTTGTTTCCTGGAAAGTCAACGCTCTCCTGTAATTTGGCTTTTCTGGTCAGAGGGTACATTTGGTCAAACACACAAAAACACACACATCAAGAAAAGACAGACAGAAGCCAGAAATGAAAGGCAGGAGATTTAGAGAACCAGCGGGCGACTTGTACACATCACAGACTTCATCCTAAGAGTCCATAAACCACCTGTGCTTGACCCTTTGACCCTGTGTTGCGACACATGAACATGGACTCTTCTACTTCTACTGGCTGCTGTTCAGTGGAGCAGTAGCCATGGGGAAAAACATATTTTCTCAAAAGGAAATCTCTGATAAGCTCTAATCTCTCACCTTGATATTTTATACCACCAAGCCCATATGGCACTTTGAAGTCCCGAAAAGCTATTGTTTGTTTCAGGGAAGGGAGAAAAAAAAATACTGTTGTGCTGCCAATCATGTGAATGATATGGAAATTTAGGACATGGGAATTTGAGGCTGAGAATGCCATAAAAAGGAATAATAGCTTGGAAAAGTGTGACTTTGATGAATGTGATTTTCAGCCAGCGGATGAATGGAAATATTGTTGTGGGAGGATTTATTTGTGGTTGGTCTGTGGGAATTTAAAAAAGCTGGGGGCTGAGAACAAGAGTGAAAATATGACAGATTTTATTTCTATGTGATTCTTGGTTTCCTGCTGTTATGGTCTACTTGATGTGCATCCGTGCGTACATGCAGATGCACATAGAGAAGCAAAGTCCTTATGTGCATGTGTACAGTTTAACATCATGTCGCTGGATAGAACACAAGCTTCACTTTCAACACCTATGGAAAATATGACCACATAAAGTCACAAGACTAACTAACTGTAATTAGCCAGTGTCAAATATTTGACTTTGCCATTACAGCCACCTGTCTCTAACACTCCACTGGCCCCTCCCCCCACCTCTTCTCTTCACAGTTGTGTTTTTGTCCCGTAATATGATTTATGAAAAGCATCATAGACTAAGAGAGAATAAATCACATCATAATAAACAATGGTTGTGAAACAAGTTCAAGAAGCCTGTCTCAACCATCATTTTTCCCTGAAGGAAGGAGGATTTGACATTTCTCTAAATAAATTAGAGATAACCTTTTTCAGCTCCATTGTCAAGTATATAGAAAGAAACTCCAACACATTGTATTTAATGTGTTTTTTGGCAAAGTGACTAGCTGACATCTTTTTAAATTAATTGGAAAACTGTCCCACATTGTCTTTTGTTTCTACTAAAGAATAGTTTCGTATAAATGAATAAGTTTGACTTCTTAACTTCTTGTTCAGGCATTAACCCAGGTCAGTACTAATGTAACCACACAAGCCTCTAATGCCTCTGTCCTTACTATAAAAAACAAAACAAAAACAAAGTTCTTAAGCCAAAATGTAATGGTTTTCTCTGTTGAGATGTGTGGACCTGTTATTCATCCAAGAAAAGGACGTGACTCTCCATAATGTTGTCTTCACTTGTCAAGAATATTCTTGTAAATATTTGCACTCATCACATATAATTTGCCTTTACAGCGAACAAAAGCGAAACCGCTCAAACGCAAACATTGCACAATCAAAACTAACTCTTGTGAATGACTCAATTTAATATTAACGTCTAACTTCCTGCTGCTGTGCCAGTAATAAATCAAATATGTTGCCAGTTACAATGATGATGATGATGATGATGATGATGACCGCCCAGACTTTTACAGCCTGAGCCAACTCCATTACTGAGAACCTGGTGGATATTTTGGACACACAGCTCTCACCACTGCAGAATGTAGATAAACACATGCCATTTAAGTTTCCCTGTCATAATGCTACAGTCAACAAACCTTCCCTGGCAACACTGCCCCGCCAGTTTACAATGCAAAGTCACAATTACAGTACCCCTAATTACCAGGTTACCTCTGTGTATGCATGTGCATATCTATGTTTCTCCCTGACTGTGCCAGTGTCTGCAGGAGAAAGAGGTCTGAGGACGTGGGTGGGGGAAAGTGGAATCCCTCAACTGTATTACTGCATGGTTTTCCTCAAGCACTGAAATTTATTTTACCCAGAATGTCCCAAAAACAATATGTACACTGCACGCTGCATACCAATAAAAGGAGATGGAAACGTACAGTATTTTTAGATTTTGACCAAAAAAATCAAAACAAGGTGAAGGACCCAAGAGAGAGGGGGAGGTTTGAATATGACATGCTGCCAACTGTAGTCGTCCTTCTAAGAAACAACTTTCTTGCTCTCACTCGACTTTCATTGCCACATCTCAGACTTATATCTGGCCTGTGTTACTGTGCACTGTGTTGTGTCCTAAGGGCCCATTCCTTCTCTCTTGCCAACGGATAGACAGAGAAACAAGATGAAAGTTGTACAGCTCTACAATGTCAACACAGTGGTGATTTGGAGCTAAAGGCTAACATCAGCAAGCTAACATTAACCCAACAGCAATATTAACATGTTGATGTTAACGTTTACCCTGTTCATTGTGTGTTAGCATGCTAATGTTTGCCAATTAGCATTCAAAGTACTGGTGAGGCATGTTGGGAATGTCATTAGTTTTTCAAGTCAGTCACTAACAGTGGTATTGGACAAATTGCATTTTTGACCTGATGATGGCGCTAGATTTAAAGTTAAGAGGTCACAAATGTTACTGCAATTGATAAAGGTGGGAAACATTGACATCTGCACCAAATTTCATGGTGATCTAGCCACTATTTGTTGAGATATACTGAGACTTCACAATGTCATCATCACAAGAGAGGTGAATTGAAGGCTGCAGGTGGAGCAGTTGATGGAGAGGAATGAGGAGGGGAGTCAAGCGAGCGCAGAGAGCAAGAGAAGGATGGAGAAATTCAATTATTGCTCAAAGTGGGGTGGATAATGTGATTAATGAATCAATGAAGGGAGGAACAAAGACAGTCATAGGGCAAAATAACAGAGAAGGAAACTACTAAAGAGAAGTTGCTGCAGGAAGGAAGTGTGTTAGGGAGGTGAATAATTTGTTTTGACGTACTTCAGCCCAATAAAGAGGAAAAAGGGGGTGCAGTATTATGGTGATGATTCAGTTTTGTATTCCCACTATGTCCTTGTTCTCCTTGACCTTTCACTGTATATTGCCTCTTAATGTGGCCTCTCCCAGTGACACTCTCCAGCTCACACCTCTGCAGCCAGAGCTATAAACTGATTTTTTTTTTTTTTCCCCTTGCTTTGTGCACCAGTGGAAATTTTTTTTTTTTCTGAAAATGTGTGCACGTACACATGAATCTCATTTGCAAAGTCAAGTCAAACATGCTTTCAGTAACTTGAATGTGATTATGCTGAGTTTGCACAAGCTTGCGGTACACTAAAACATATATTATAAATATGGTCGCCCATTTATGCAGAGTCAGCTATGCAATGTGGAGACGCAGGGAGAGTTGAGGCTGTCGTCATTTCCAAGAAAGTTCTGGCTCTGCCTGTGCAGCTTTGCTCTGAAACCTGAGCAGTTGACATTGACATTATCTGTATTCAGAAGTGCTGGAAAGGAGTAATAAGGGATTGCTGAAAAAACACGTCACAAACACCTGTAGAGTAGATGAACCTGTGTACACCTGTTTGATATAGTAACCTGCTACACTTCTAACCTCTTTGCATCCTATGCATCCTGGCCTTTCAGTTTTCTGCATTGTTGGACTAATAAGCAACAAGCTGTAACCTATGGCTCAGCCCACCTTGGCCTCCAGAGAAGCCCCCTGTTTGTAGTTGTGTGGTCGATGTCTGCTAAGCTGCCAATTGGGAACACATGCCATTCCTAAGAATCCTGCAGGACTCGGGGATCTGGTGACAGCAGCTCTTGGTTTACAGATAGTCGATGCTAAAATGAGATACACTTAGAGGCAGGCAAGTGGGGGGAGTGTGGGAGGAATGGGAGGTATGAGAGCCAGAGGGAAAAAGGAGAGATAGTGGGCAGAGGCGAGCAAGAAGTGTAATGTAGGGCTGTGATCATCACGTGTCAATGAGTTCATGTTTATCCCTCCTTACTTCACCTGGGAGAAAAGTGCAGAGGGATCCTGTCTCTATAAATCCACTGCACAGTTTCTTTCCTGTACAGTCCCTGTGGTATAGATAGGGTTAAGGCCAGGCAGCTTGCTTTCATCTCCATTTGATTTAGCATTGTTTATACAGTCTGTGTACACACTGCGGGAAGTGAAATCCCATTAAGGTTCACCTGATTGTTGACAGGTTGGTTACATTCACAGTACCTGACATGCATTCTTAATGGGAGCTTGTTATCTTCTTACTGCTGAAAATGCCTGGTGAAGTTCATAAGGGTACACTTTACTGTACAAGGACAAAGGCTACATGCATACATGCATAAATATAAGTATATAGCCTCAGGCTGACATGAAGAGAAGCTGACATGTTGGACAGAGCATCGGTTTTAATGAATATTGTATGGTCTACCCATACTGGTCCAGCAGAGTTTATATTTGAGGCAATATTTGATTCCTTTCTAACTTTTGCCTGAATTTGATAAATATTTGATTTAGTCTTGGAAACTTGTGTGAGCGTATGTGCCCAGTGAGTGTGTGCGTGTGCTCTTATCTGTCCGTCCTTGAGCTTGAGCCTCCCTGAAAAACCAGGGTTAGCCTGCAAACAGAAAGAACGTAGGATCAGTCATACTTTTTTGAAGTTTTCTGAAGTTGAAAATCAGTCTTTCTTTTCACCTATGTCCAAGTGAAAACATAACGCTGCACAGATTCTGTATATTTCAAAGATGGTTTGCTGCTGAAGTTGGCGGACTTTCACAGTCAGGGGTCAAAACCACTTTGGTTGCCGTTTTGATTGTTGAAACACCAAAAAGTCGTACAAAAGATGTTTGTGTCTAACCCCAGATGGATATATTTCACATAAGCAATTTCTGGTTTGAGGTAAATTTTGACAGGATGACAATGTTTGCATGCACCATCCAAAAGTATTTAAAATCACATTTTCAAAAAACAAACCCATTTTGTTTTAGTTTTGGTCAGGTTTAGGTATAAATACAACATGGTGAGGGTTTGGGTTGGGGAAAATGGCTTGGGTTAAAATTAGTGCCCTTTGTCATGGTAACAATAATAACCATTTGGTTAAGGTTGGGGAAATGACGAATGATCGGTCATGGTTACAATAAACCAACCTCAGTGTTTCGTAGGAAACGGGAAATTAAGAGCAGCCCCCGTTGATCCTTCCATACACGCCAACCCATCCCCAGACTTGGTGCCTCTATGACATAGACTTTGTCACTTGAACATAAATGAACAAAGAAACAAAGATTCATTAATCACAGAAAAGCATCAGAGATTAAAAATATTTTATATATAAGAATATATAGTCTTGCAATCATCATCATAATGACTAATAAAACACACAGTGACATTTCATGAGACATGAAGGAAACTCTGTGATTTAAAACACACAGACAGAATATTGTTTTTTACATGGTTGAAATGGAAAAAGTGTATTGTAGGCAACAGAATGAACAAAGTGCAATTAAAAGCAAGTTAGTGGTGCGCCTGGATAGCCAAATGGTTATGGCGCACCATGTTGGCGTATTTGCCATGCAGCTGTTTGAATCCTGACTGAGTCGAACTTTCCTGCCCATCTTTCCCCCACTCTCCTCCCCGTTTCCTGTCTCTCTGCACTGTCTCCATCATTAAGGGCAGAAATTTAGCTTAGAAGCTTAGACGTATACAGAGAGCACTACTTACTCTTTGACTGTCATTGCCTAATGGAACCAGTGGATAAGTTATCAGAGAGTTATCAGCACCTCCACCATTGAGCTGTTAATGTGCCAACAAGTGACCAGGCTAAAGGAACACCATCAGGTGTTCCTTCCCTTTAAAGCTTGAGGGATATCTCCCTTTAGGATATCTTCCCTTAAACCTTGTTGATATCTCTAGTGGACCTTTGTGAAAAAAGCCACAAGATCCAGGAGAAACATCAGCGCTCCATATGGTGAATAAACAAATAAACAATTAATACTTCAAACTGTGTTCAATTTTTAGGGTTGCATCCTCTGAAGGACCCTTTTGATACAGGCCATCAGATGGCCTAGCCTAATTCAATATCCTTACCACAAACATCTATGTGCAATGAAACTTGAGTGGTTGGTTTGTGGAGGATCCAAAGATCAGGAAAAGTAGGCTGGATTCATTGTATTGTATTTGTATCTTTATTTGAAGGAGCCTTTGAAATGGAACAGCCACCTGTGTGTATATATTGGCAATGAATCCAACTCTCAGAGGATGCAGGCATTAAAATGAGACACGGCAATTGTCACAAGCTGTGATGTGACTTTAAAACCTAGCAACCAATACAGGTAGGTGAACTCTGTAAATCAATACTCACCTGGAGGATAACTGTCTCTCCTTTGAGGACAACAATTCACATATTGGACAGAGAGGACAGGTGTTTGAAAGAAGAGTGGAGTCGACTATCTGTGTTAAAGTAGAGAAACCATTCCTCAGTAGAAGAGGAGAAATCCCCCACATACAAAGGTATCCATTCATCCCTTTCCAGGAGATTTTAACAACTATTCATACTTGGCCTTGTGTCATTCCAATGATTTACAACTGTTATTAACGAACCAATTTACAGCAGTAACCTTGGTAACGACCCATGGTGGTTAAATACCTGAGGCTCTCCCAGAATGAGAGCTAAAACATCTTCAAGTATCTATAACCAAATTCAGTTGCCTTTGATTCATGTACATAGCTGCTAGGGGCAATTAGTGGTGTAGTATCTTCCCCAAGGACTCTTCGGCATGCAGACCCTGGAACCACTGACCTTCCAATTAGTGAACGACCCCTTCTGTCTCCTGAGACAAAGCTGTCAAACTCTCCAACTGCACATTTTCTTGCATTCATTAACTATTGACTCAAATTCTGAGTGTGTAAATGTAGCAGCTAATGTGTACGTGGTCTCAGAAATGAAACATTTCCATGACCTGTACACAACTTTCTGCTGAGGAAGTAAAAGAGGAAATGTGAATCTACCGATGATGGTTGTTGATGCAAAATGACGATAATCAGTAATTGTTTAGACTCTTTTGGTACTTTGAGCACTTTTGAGCAACTTTTGGTAACCATTGAGCAAACAGTGGAATCTGCTGTGTAGCAGCTGGTGAATGAATGAATGAAAGGAATAGTTTTTGACAGACGTGAGTCCAGTCTCTTGCTGGTGACACAGATCTAACCACGTTCACTCCTGTGATGCAACAGTTTACTCTGTAATGCAGGCAGCTCCTGCTATGGTGTAACAGCTGGTCGGATCGCATGCTGCAACCGCTGACTGGGCAACGTGGTGCAGCTGTTGGACTTGTGATCCGGCTGATTGTGCTGTCTTGCACCAGTTTGCTTTGGGATTCGTTGGTTTCCACATTGGGGCCTCTCCGCGGTGTGTTTTGTGAGGCAGCAGTTCACACTCTGATGCAGCAGAAGGTCTTTCTGACGCAGCTGACAGCTTTACAAGTTAGCATGGCTTTAAGTGATGGAGTGCAGGATTGTCAGAACAGTTTTTAACTATCAATCCATGTATGTGAAAATCCTTAAATATGGCACAGTAAGAAGATTATATATAATCCATTTAGGATTTTAGATTATAACCTTAATGCACCGGCAATATTCTGTATGATCGCAACACGAGACGTAATGTGTCCACGTCACGTATCGTGTTGGTAAAATGAAAAAATAATGTCATTGTTAACATTTGTATATGAACATGGTGTTTCATTTACTAGTTTAACAGACATGAATATAAGAAAGACAGAAAATATCAAGTTGGGTTGTGGGTTTTGTTGGGACACGGGAAATAAGAAACTAATCTGAGGAAACAGGACAAGGTGAAGAAACATGCAAACAAATTAATTTGAACTCTGACTACACGACCAACAAGTTGACTGTGAGCAGGCATCAACAAACTTTAGTATACACACTCACACTAACAGGATTCGAATTACTGACGACTTGGGGTCACACTAAAAATAGAGACCTGGTCCAGATCTTACACATGAATATTAATGAGGCTGCTGTTTCTCTCTCTCTTTTTTTTAAACAGCAGCTATAATCACTTCTACAAAGACACCTGTACACTTAACTTGCACTCAGTCTTTTCATGTTCCCCTCACATGCAGTTTGATAGACCGGCGAGGGCCGAACGAAGAAAAAGTAATCACATGTAAATGATTTAAGTGGTCACAAATAGGCCGATTTCACTGAGAACATGCAGAGAATGTCCTAATCTCACCTTTTTCCGGCCCCGCAAACTGCTAATCTCTGAAATAGCTACTGCTCCTGGACACCACGTCTTTGTGCTACATGTTACCAACAATTAGCTACGGCTAATTAACAGCACTGCTGTTCAGGGTGTACATTAAAACAACGAGGCATGGCTCAGTGATGTGACCTGGCTGTTATGCACATTATGTTATGTGGCTCACAAGCGGCCATTAATCATGGATAACTAGCGTAGCTGTACCAGGAGAACGCTTGTCTGAAGCAGGAACTGGACTTTATTGCTCATATCATGTTTCAGATGCCTTTGTGTGCAGAGTTGTGTGTAGAAAATACACACATCTTTTTTTCTCCCCTACATTAACAACCACTTCTTTTTTAAAACAAGATATATCATTACATGGTTATATGATCCATCAAAATCATTGATAGAGGAAATGCATTCAATGTAATTTACTACTAAACTCCATTACTTGCATAAAAGTGAATATTTTCACAGTATTTTCAATGTAATTGAAAAGGTTTATTTTGTCTGTGTTGTTTTGTTCAGTGGTTTTATACAGACACAAATAAAACAGAACTTCATTGTTACTAAGGGGCCCAAATCCATTTTCAGATCATTAAATAGCACACATATAGAGGAAAATTACACCAATTACACACCAAATGAAATCACTATTACATTATTACACTATTAATTTCATTTTATTAGAAAGTTGCGGTGACAAGAAAGGGAAGAGAATTTATTCATGATGATTCACACTGTTTATCTTTAGTTTTCACTAAAACTGTTTACAAATTACTTTTACTCTTTTTTGTAGCAATATTGACCATTTGAAGTGTTGGTAAATGTTGGTAAACTTTCAGCGAAGAACAATTGTAATTTTAATCCTATTTATTTAGTCTTTCTTCTCAGCATAAAGATATGGATACTTTAGATTACTGGGGCCATGTGTAAAATGAGTATGTATTAACCTGTTGAGTATGAAGATGACATGTCAACATTAGTGTTGACTTGACCTTAATATTGACTTTATTTTTAACATTTTGAACTTCTATTCACAATAGGCAAAATAAAAAAAATCATCATTTCTTTTCTCATGCATTGCCCTAATATTCCATTGTGAGATACATCTATGTACTTTAACTTTTTTTTTTCTTCAAATAAACAGTGGAGATATTCACTAATCCACAATCTACCACTGAATAAACAAGTGTCTCAGGTTGGATGCACTAGATCACAGCACAATAGGCGAACTATGGGTAAAATGGCATCTAGTGAAAGGACAGAAAGGTTCACTAAGGGAAAAGTCATGTTTATTGTCTTGGGCAGCTGATGGCAGTGAAATGCTCTGGTCAGTTTGTTGTGGTCAGTAAGAGGAGGGAAAAAAAGAGTGTCCGCCCTGAAGGAGAAGGATCACAAAATTGAGTCATAGAAGACGACAGAAAAACAGCATGAAGAGGTAAAAAAGTAGGGAGAGGTTGAGAAAGAGAAAGATCATCTTTGACCGAATGACTTCAGGTCCCATGACATGACGATGTCAGCACACTGTAGCATCATGAGTCAACGCTGTCAAACACAACACAACACAACAGACAATCTGGAGAATGTAATTCTGTTTAAGAGATGCCTTTAAAATAGATTACATCATTATTAGAGGGAGGGTAATCTGAAAGAAAGATAAGAGATACACATCACACCATTAATCATAACTGTGTTTCTGCTAAGCACCATGTAAAGGAATGGACATACAGGTCAAATACTGTTGAGGGTGGAGATGTGAGATTTACAGTGTACAAGGGTGAAAAAGCAAAATGTTTACACTAAGGAGGAATCTGAAGCATAGTACTGGAGGTATATTTATATAGAGCTGTTACGAATATTTTCTTATTTAAAACAAAGCTGAGCAAACTCTTTTATGGTGGAGTTGTTTTCATTCTTGATTAATATATAGGCTGCTTGTTTTAATGTTTAAGATTACTTCAGATGAAATATTAGATACCAAAATGTAGGAAAATTGCATAGTTATTGTATTTCCAATTAATCTTTTATTTTTGATTGACTGGAGAGTAAATATTAGATGTATATAGGAGGGCAGATGTTACTTTTCATACATTAGGATTTTGATAAGTAGTCGTTAAAGGGTTTTTGCTGCACAGTAAAGAAATCCTCAATAAAACGGATAAGAAATCAGACAAAAACTTGAAAGAGCTGTATCTGCAGAGATGAACTTAGTTTGGAGTATTGGATTATTAGAGTCAAATTTCACTGATTTGCCAGAATACATGACCCTTTAATTGCTGATTCTGTTTTACCTGAATCACAACAGTAAATTGCTGTTGTTCTTTATCTTAATCCAAAAATTGCCTTTTAAGTCAGTTTCCTTGCCTGTTTTCTGAGTGATTTGTGGTCGATCAGGAGTTGGATAGTTCTGCCAAATTTTAACACAGAGCCCTTGTGGATTCTCTAACAAGGCCAGGCCTGTCTAATACAAGAACACAACACAAATCCAGTTCCTTTCTCCTGATCTGCAGTAATTCCCCTGGCTCACATCGCTTCCTCACTTGTAGATCTCACAGATATACAGCAGAGGCATTTTTAAACTACAATGCCTTCGGATTACTTTAGAAAACTGTCACTGCACTGGTCTCACAATCAGATAATTCAGATTCCACATACTTGGTCAGTGCCCAGTTGGAAATACTTTCGAGCAAGACACTGAATCCCTTACTGTTGCTCCTGATCCTGAGCTCAATCCTCTCTGAACAGGGACAAAATGAAAAGAGCCTTTCCATAAGGAGATTGATAAAATATCACAATTGTTTGAGTCAGTTCTGTGTACCGAAATCGTCTTTTCAGAAATACACTTACATGGTTCCTGGTCAAGAGTTAGATAAGGAGATGAAAAGGAAAAGCAAACAAGCTAAAATGTGTTAATTAGCGAGTGTTGAAGTGCACAGATTTGTAATGAGAGAAAGGGGATAAAACCGTGAAAAAGGAGATTTTTCTCTTTTGTATCCAACCAATCGATAAACTCTACCACCGGCACGTACATGTGAAAACACGCTCTGAATTGTAATGCTGCGGTAATGAGTGTAAGCTTCAACTACACCCATGCGGAGGGTGAGTGGGTGCAGACAGTCTGGCAAAACCGCAAGTGACCACGCATGTGTGTGGCACGTCTGGACACATTTTTACATTTATGCAAATCTGCTGTTAAACTGTTCTTCTCCTCTGTGTTTTACAGCAGGTTTTTACAGCTGATAGAAAAGAGAAAGTCTAAACTTACACATCCACGTATCACCTTCTCACCTTTTGTTTTCCTTTCATTCACAGACAAGTTCACACGTTTGAGAGAGAATACGTATCAGTACAGTTCCCATTCATCTCTCTCTCCCTCCCTCCCTCTCTCTTTTATTTTCTCCTTCTCCATCCCATCTTTATCCTCTTTCCCTCTCCCCCTTTCAGCTCAATTAGTCTCCTTTCCACCCAGCTAAACTGATCCCTCCTTAAACTGATTTTAGTCTTATTCCCATTCCCCTCCCGCCTTCACCTCTCTGGTTCCATGCCCCATGACTCATGGAGGATATTTTTCAGTGTCACAATCAGTCGGAAACGTGGGTAAATATAGACCAGAGGCCTTAAAGACCAAGTACGTGTGTGCGAGCACATATCGCGCAGACACGCCTCAGGGAGGGGTTTTTGCCGAGTCGTGATTTCCCTGAGTTTACATCACCAATAGATTTACCTGCCTGAGTGCACGTCCCCTGCCTTAGTTTTAAAGCTTTGGAAGGAGATTTAATTAGACCTGGTTGTATTGTTCTAACCCCCCCCCCCCTCCTCTAAATCTGATGGCACCCCCTGTCCGTTTAAACCACAAATCTTTATCACATTGTGTCAATTCTTTGCGTATCAAGACTTGAACTTTACATAATGCACATTAAATTCTGAATTGTCCATTGAATTTCTTACTGAAACCTTTAATAACTCTTATGACTAGACTAAGCTGGGGTGTGGCATAGGAACATGTGGACAGGGTTTGGGTAACAGGCAAATAAAAAAAGAGTTGTGGCAGAAACACTTTACAACCAAATTTATGCTTCTGCACCAGTGAGAGCTGTTGACGTTGTTGTGGCAAACACAGTATCTCAGGAACTCCTTGAGCGAATCTCTTCAAATCTGGCACAAATGTCCTCTTGAAGTCAAGGAAGATGATTAGAATTTGGTGATCACAGGTCGAAAGTAAAGATGACAGTGACATGATATTCTGCTCAAACATTTACGTAGCCATTAGTCAACACACCAACTGTGTGACCATTAGTCACATTTAGATTTTTAAATGGTGACGCTTAACTTGAATGTCCACCTTAATCATAGATTTGCTATTCTGTCAGGTTGAAGACATCTGTGGAACATCTGTGTTATAGAACTTGTAGTTTCTTTGTAGTAGCATCCAAATCCAAGGCACCATCCACTGTCATGGCTACACCTCAAAATACTCACTTTTGTTATACAGGTCTGGACAGACTGGATGTAAACTGCGACTGGACTGGCTGGTGGAACAATACAACCATGAACTGGTAATTCTAGTTTCTATTTCAAAGCTGCTTTGATGATTAGTTTTAAATTAACAATAGATTAAATATAGTATAGTGAATGATGTCACTTGTAATAATAAAAAACACAGAATTACTTATTTTTATTGCCTCCTAGTGGCCAAAAAGTGGTCTAATTGAATTGGTATTCCTGCAGTTTTAGGAAGTAGACGTCATGCTCTTATAACTGTTTCAAACTAACCTGACAGGTTGTAGCATTTACCATTTGCTTGTTGCTTTTCTTTGTAGCGGTTGCAAGTCTAAGGGTTTTTTTTTTTTTTTTTTTGCCTAAATCTTTTGATTGATTACATCATTTTAACCTACAGGTATATCATGACCCAAACTCACACAGCTGTAAATTTCAATTCCAAGAGACAATTAAAGAAAACGATGATGCTGTGACAGCAGGCAGTTCTGCATCCTTCTGCTTTTCTCACCTTCATTTTGCAATGACTCACTTAATTAAAAAGTCGCAAGCTTTGCATTCATCAGTTAACAGCAGGGCTGTGGATTATGTTCAACTCCTCTCTTTTTGCAAGATAAGAATGCAGACTCTAATAAATCCTGAATTGTGGTTTATTCCTTCGACAAGAAACTGTCAAATGTCCAAATGGGAGTCTCGAAGTGATAAGACTGTTTTAAACAGGAATTGAAAGTAATGTAAACGGAAAGAAGCAACACACACGCACACACTTACACTTATTTTTTGTAGATTTTACCATAACAACACTTTAACCCACGATCAACCATATAAACTTGTAGATGCCGACGTCCACCATGAATCATCATTTTACTCTGAAAGCATCATATTACATTTTAAAAGTGATATAAAACAAGGATGAATGTACCTTGTAACTTTCCAGAATAAGGTTCAGCAGCTCTCTTTGCTTGATGAATCACTTTATGTTTATACACTGAAGGAATAACAACTAGTTGAGCGACAGAATACGACTCCTCCCTGTGCAGAGGATTATTTGAACAAAGTGAGTTGACGTTGAATCGTTCTTTCATCGTTAATTAACAAAAAGGGTATGTTGCATGTTTTAAAGCCTCTTTATTTTTATACATATATTCTGAGTAGTTATTTCCCATTAAATGTCTTATTAAAATCACTAAAACACTTTAAATTTATGTTGCTGCTGCTTCGTCATTATGTTCCACGGGAAGCAAGCTAGCCCGCTGGATTCTGCTTTCCTGGTAAATCACAGATTAGGTGATTTGCAACATTCTTCAGGGTGTTGCACCCAGTTTAGACCCCCCCCCCCCCCACCCGCCCACACCCCCCACACGAATTTCATGGATTATATAGCATGCTTTATATTTAGGTATGCACATACAGAGAGTGAATTAGGCAGAGCAGAGAATTAGTATGATGCAGGAGCTAATCCAGCAGGAAGGAGCAAGCAATGGGGCTAAGAGGCAACGAGTTTCAAAACAAACATGACCAAAGATCCAAAAATCTCCATTTAATCTGCATTCATTAGTGTTAGATTTGGTCCAGGCGCCTTGAGATCAGCTACTACTAAAGTGTCACTGAGCAAGTCACTAATCCCATGTACTACTAACTAAAATTGCTCTTTGTCCTCTGTGGGCGGATTAAAGGTGGACAGGTGACATGATAATCTAGTAAAGTGGAGCAGTAAAGTAGCCTAGGATGCCACTGGTATCAAGTTTGTTGTAAAATAAACACAAATTGTTAAAATTCCAGCAACATACCCAAGCAGTAAAGGGTTGTTATAAAATACAGGTTTAGTAAGTCCAATAGTCCAATGAACCACCACTGGAAACATGTTGCAGGGATCTTTACTTCTTTACCTCTTTTCTTCTTGGTAACATTGCCGAATTCTTAATCCTGGACAAGTTGGTGGAAAAGGGCCAGTAGAGGTGTTAGAGAGCTTAACGCTGCAATCAAACCAGAATTTTCATTCCATTCATTTTTCACAAAGGGCAAAGTTGCATTGTGCCTTGACGCAAGAAGATCTCAGCTCCACTCGGTCTCACTGAGGGAATCAAATGCAAAAACGACAGATCAGTTTGACAGATGTTGTAATATTGACTTCTCCTTCTGGAAGTATTGGTTGTTGTCATTCAGGAGATTGTTTTGTTTGTGTTTGTATGCTGAACAATTGCAAAAAGAGCAGATTAGGAGGGATGCTGTGTTGCTTCAGGTGCCGGTGAGTCAAAGATATATAACCTAGGAAAGGCTTATTTACATTTGAAGACTTTGCAAATGTCAAAATATTGTGAAACATTAAATAATTATGAGGAAGGATGTTATTCTGTCTCAACAGCCATTCTTGTGTCAGTCATTATATCCTCTATCTTTACACGTGTAGGGTAACAGTGGAACCAGCCTGTTCATCAGATTTGTGCTTCTGTGTCTTCCACTAAGATGATATTGCACATTTTTTTATGGTTAAACAACCAGATTCCACTTGTTGCTGCAGCAAATATGTGTTTTTTTGCCTTAATCGTGGACAGAATTATATGTTCTTACACAGTTATGGGCAGAGATGGTTCAACCCATGTCCTTACTCTAACTTTAACCACACTGAGCTGTTACTTAAGTCCTACTAACAATGAAATAACTATTTTCAACTTGATCCTAAGGTCGTTCTTTTAAAAATAAATCTAGTCTTTCAATGAGTGGGCCAATCAGAGATGCTTCTACCCACAACCATGCAGGAAAACATTCGGTTCGAATCTCATGAGGAATCTAAAAATGTGTTTTCATGCGTGTTTTTGGAGTTGACCATTACAAACTCTTACAAAAACACGAAGATACAAAGCTCTAGGTAACCAGACAATTTCAGTTTGTTTTTACTCTTTTGCTCAGTTCTTCTTTTTTTTTTCTTCACAGCTTCTCTTGCTATTGTTGCATAATCCTTTGGCCATTGCCATGGCTGCCTGGCAATGTCAATGAGTTCGATTTAACAGATGAAATTAATACCCACTGCTTCAAAGTGCCATTTTTTTATTCATAAGGATGAATGTCTGCCTGTCTGTAATGAAAAGCGTGCAGGGATTTCTTATTTCTCTGTTCTATGTTTGCTCAGTTTACATTCTCTGCAGGGGTTCTTATTAGATGTGTGAGTATCAACTTGCTGCACAAAAAAAAAAAAAAAAAAAAAAAACATGGAAAACTCATGTTGCCTAATTAAATCTCTTGAAAACACAGCATTCACAACACAGCAACCTTTTCCTTATTTTATATAAAAACAATATAATTTGAAAATAAATATGCTTTACTATTTTTACATAGACACAGAAAACATGTTAATAGAATGAAGAAGAGACAAAGAGAACTAATAATGAGGCCTCTAAGACTGATGGCAGGTCGTTATCCAAATTTAAAACGGTGATGGTGATGGTTGTGGTAGTATATGCTGAGCTGATAGCAGTAGTTTATTTGTTTGCATTTTGCAGGACGGAAAAAAAAAACCCAAAATAAAAATAAAAACAAAACAAAAAAACACAGGTCCACTACATACTTAAATATTTAAATACAACTTTCTAAACACCTACACACTGATGCGCGTGGACACACATTCATACACACTTACACAAACACACAAACAGGCACGGTAAAACTCGACACAGCACTCACACCCTTAGATACGAGGGGCTGAAAATCCAGAGATGTACATCAATACAAGCGATCCATTTAGGGAATGTTAACAAATCACTTTTTCATTTTTTTTTCTTTTCTTTTTTTTTTTTTCATGTCTGTTTTGTTTTGTTTTGTTTTGTAGAAAAGCACAGAGCGTCTCCATGCTGAGAGCAGAGTAGCCATCAGTGACCTTACACATGAGGGGAGATAGGACACAGGAACATAACACTGCATATATAAATAGACCAAATTAAATATGGATAGAAGACTGAATACTGAAAAATACTCTATAACATTATAAATTATCTATAATGAACTATGGCATAAAGTGATATTAAGTATGTACAAGTTCAGAGAAAAAGATATGTAATCAATGGATTTTGTATTGAGTTCAACAACTAACAAAACTACTTTGACAACACCCTCTCCTGAAAAAAATGAAACAAAAAATAATTTAAAAAGCACGCGAAAGATTCTCAGTACATTTTTTGAGGCACAGTTTTTCAAATGGAATCAAACTACAGTATAGGATGTTTTTCAGTGGTTTTTTTCACGTACGGACAAAAAAAAAAAAACAAGAAAAAAAAACATTTAAATGCTATTATTGAGTACAACTTTAAAATCTTGAAATCCCTTTGAAAGTCATATGGCACTCCTGCAAGCTGATCACAATAATGGAAATATTGTGTAAGTCCACGTCAGTCCTGCACTGCCTTTAGGGGAAAGGAAGTGTTATCATAAAGATACAGATTCAAGATTTCCGTCCGCTGTCTCAGTGTCCTGCTGTTTTAGTCCAGAAAGCAAAAGCAGACATTGGCCGATGAAAATCCATCCATCATCTTTTTTTTTTTTTTTTTTTTTTCAAAAGGAGGGCGCACCCATGTCTTCTTCGGCCTCACCCGCTGTTTTAGCAGTTAAATATATCTTAGATTGAGAGGTTTTGCAACTTTTGATTGACACACAACTACAGTAGACTTATATCCAGTGAAGTAATTGCATACAATGAATTGACGAGACTACACCTGCATTGCAAGCCTGTTAGAAATGCAAAACCACATGGCGGATATTTGAGTTTTTGTCAAATGATGGGTTTAGTTATTTGTTTCTGTAGCAGCATAACAATTCTGTTCTCTTATTTTTTTCTTTTATCATGGTCTATATACACACACAGATATACAGTGGGAGGAAAACTTTAGTTTAGTCTTTCTTTTTTCTTTTGTTCAACTCTCAGCCAGTCCAACGGGAATGCTTTCCACAGAAAAGTAGAGCTTACGGTTTAAAGATCAAAGTGCTGTGCTGTGAAATATCTCTAGAATATTCCTTCATCTTGTACATCTGGTGCTCCCACCTCTCTCATCTTCTTGGCTTGTCACATCTGAATGAAAATAGAAAAAAATTAAACATCTTAGTTGTTTGGTTGTCACATCACATAAAGAGTTACAACGTTTGGTCTAGACAGGATGTTTTTCTACATTAACTAATACTTGACGCCATAATTGACGCCATTCTCATGTATTTATGCTTAATACGAAGCTGGAGCTAGCAGAAGGTTAGCCTAGCTTTGCATAACTACTGGATGCAGTGGTGAACTGGCCACTAGCACCTCTAAAGCTCACTAATTACTGTGTCATATCCTGTTTATGTAATCTGTTAAATCCCTCTTCATTCTCTTTAAGAGGCCACACACATGGAAATATGCTTATTTGCTTTCCTGTAGAGGTTTAGAGAAGATTTATTCCACGTTTTTTTTGTAAACAAATCTACGCTTACTGATTCAACCCTGTTCACATCCGACAGATCACGACCTTTTTTAAATTAATATAGCAAACAGTGGCCTGTTTACACATCCAGCAATTCTGGAGCAACATTTCATTTTAATCATTTCATCTCTAATGAATGTTGATCCAATATTTTTTGGGTCTCCACCAACTCCTGAGGGAAATATCTGGCTCTTCCGCTGCTAAATGCTCCACTGTCATCACCAACTATTTGCAATAACTTCGTCCCCGTCTAGAGTTTGGTGCTGAGTTGGTAATGTGCAGCGGGGTTTTAGAGCTTTTCTTGCAGGAAATGACACAATAACCAGCTGATCAGCTAAATATTTGGTTTAAATTCACCATAAAGCTGAGCAGAGCTGCATATTCACATGATGATAGTTTGAGTTAGCAACTTCTTTCCCATTTTCTTCCACTTTCAGTTAAACTTAAGTTAGGTCCAGCTTCATGTTTACCTTGCCCACACAGGAGTGGTGCCAATCAAAAGCGAATGACCACATCTTCTAAAATGTGGAACAATTTCTTTTTTTAAACTTTTTGGACAAAATAGAAAAGTTTACTATGTTTCTGTAAACCAGTGACACTTACTTGCAGGTCCTCTCGTTGAGCTCTAGTTGGCGTTCTTTACAGGATTCGTCTGTGTGTTTGCAGGAGCATCGACAGGTTACAGGGTCCTGTACGAACAAACGCTTTCTTCTCTCTGAGCAGTGATCGCAACACGGCTCACAAACACTGGACACAGGAAGACAGACAGACAGGGGAGACAGATGGACAGGGGAGACAGATGGACAGGGAGACAGGGAGGAAGAGGGAGAGAGACAGATTATCATCGTGTACCATTATCACCAACCATAAGAGAGATCACCCTTTAATTTGCTCCATTTTGCTCTTCCAAGCCGCTGCCTGACAAGTCGTTCTGCATGAGACAGAAGTAGCATTGCACACAGGTTTCCGCGCAGAGCAGGCAAAAAAATTCAAGCAAATTTTCCTTCCCTCACATCCCCCCAAAACCCTCCCTCATTGATTCGCCCACTCACAGATATTCTGGTTGTGTTAGACATGCAAAAGCTCTGGACCGGTTCATGCAACAAAAAACGACACATAGTGGTTTTGAAGTACAGGTCAGAGACGAGACTTCAACTCTTGATAAAGGAAGACTCAAGGGTCTGCTTGGTTCTCCGTTTAGAAAGATTTCATTTTATTGAGTGAAAACTGAAGACTGTGTTTCCAAAAGAGAGGCATTAGATTCAGAACAGAAGCTGGAAAAAGGACAGGTGAAGGCTCAGATACTTCAACATCTCAATATACAAGATACAAGTGAATAAACAGATGTATACTGTCACAGTTTATGCACTGAAGAAACATAAGATCATCATTGTGTTATTTTTTTTGAATATATGAATATGGGAGCTTTTGTATGGTTTCAGAGACAAAAGCAAGCAAACAAAGACAAAAAAACAGTGCTTTCTTTTAACAGTTTGCTGGTTTACAAATGCCCCGCTTAACCAAAAAAAAAAAAAAAAAAAAAAAAAAAAAGCCAATAGATAGCCATCACTTATCTTCACATTATATAAGAAGTACCAGCATTATGCATAAGACAGCAAAACCAAAGATGAAAAGAATAAAGAGTGGAAAGGAGACGGGTACGAGACACAGCAAAGCAGCACAGACTCAACACCAAACACAGGGCCATGATTACAATCCTGGTGATCCCAGCACAGATACCAGAACAGTACGAGCCGGCCTGTGAAAGCCATGCTGGTGGAGCTGTGATCTGTTTCAGTAGAAGGTTCAAGTTACAGCCTCAGCTGATCCAAGATCTGTTTATTCCAGCTTCTTTAAACATATCTATTATCAATAGTGATACTAGCTATCTGACAAGATGTCAGGAGCAACTTGTACCTCTGGTTTCTACAGTTTTTTTTTTTTTTTTCATGATACATTGCTGTATCTCAACCCAACGATCGTTTCCAGTTTCGTTTATAAGGAGTTCTTTTAAAAACTGTGCTGGAAAAATGTGCTGGAGATTAGATGGAGGGGGGATGTTGAGGAGTGGAAATGAGTTATGGTTCGTTTCTTGTTGGATATGTCTGCTGTATCGCTGTGAGGTAAAGTTTTGCTAAGGCTACGTTAGCAAAACATGTTAGCAAAACACGGCAGCTTAGAAACGGATGTTTCGCGTATGTACAACATGACATCCAGGTGAGACAAAGTTAGGACAATGCGCGGAAGCAACATGCTAATTGATATGGATAACGGGCAAATTAAAATGGTGCAAAAAAAATTAAAAGGGACAAAATAGCTCCTCCCAAATTAGCTTAATTATGAGAAGCGCAACACTCAGGTGCAAGTAGGTGGAGAAGGCAGAGCTGACATACGCATCGTGAATTGTTTTGTCACGGTTTTTCTTTCGTTTTCTCTTTTGGCCTTTACCATTGCCTTTCCGGGATTTTCTGCAAGAGAAAGAGGACAACAACGCAGATTGATGCCTGAGAGACTGAGGAGAGAGAGAGAGATGGACTGATGTGTCTTAAAGCTTAAACTGATGAAACCAGCATCGATTCATTCAAAACAAATTATTGTTGACGTTTGAATTTAATGGGACAAAAACTTTAAGAAATTTTCACTGAACGATGATATGAATTTCAAAGATGGCAAAAAAAAAAAACTTTGTCCTGATTTGTAAAGACACGCCCACAGTCACACACCTCACCTCCTCCTGTCGCCTATGAATGTGATGAATATCAAATGTTTCATTTTTGTATAACACGACAATGACCGAACAGAACGTGAAAGCGATTAATAGACTGAGGTTTGGCTTAGGAGGTTATTCTATAATTTCCCACATGGATTGAGGACAATAAACTTGGACTTTGCCAAAACTGCATCTTTCAGTCTATCTGGGTCAGTGCTTAAAGGCTGATTCATCTCGTTTCAGACACCATACACAATGAACGATGAACACCTGGAGCTTTGCAGGTGCAAGCTGCATTAAAATACTGTTTCTGTCTGCGCAAATTCAAGTTTAGTTTCTGCTGGACATATAAAACTTTTGTCTCAGTCAAACAGAAAATGAAAACCGTCCACCCGGTGATTAGTGAGATCCTGGCCTGACCTGAGATGCAGGAATGGCACGTCTAGTACTTATTATATACGCACAGTACAAAACAGGATCAGATTTAGCCCCATTTGTTACTTCAGCACCCTGCATGGTTCTTTGTAGTGTGGTCTGCATTTTGCTTTTCATTTTTACCTTCATTTTCTTCCTGCCTGAAGTTATAAAAAAACGTTTTAGAACGTTTTAAGTTTTAGAACCGCAGAGGTCCAAAATTGAGCTCTGACGGCAAAACTAAATTGGATAACAAATATTTACAGTTGTATTATCCTTCTACCAACTTTATGTTGTTAAATTGAGCCTATAGGTTCCATTGTAAATGTGAGAACATACATACTCTGATGAATACGTTGTTTGAATATGATAGTTGGCTTTTGTTCGTGATAAATAGCACAAGGATATAATGCTAATCCTGTCTTTGGCACAGTGGCCAGCACCTGCTCTTCCTCTCTCATCTCCTTCACCTTCTCTCTTTCTCTGTGTCTCCTCATCTTGCCCCGTATCTCTTCCCTTCCCATAGCTTAGCATTAAGTGATGCAGTCTTCTCGTTCTCATCCGCGTCACAGAGGAAAGTAAACACAGGGTTGTTATTTGTTATTCATGTGCGAATGTTTGCAGCCTCTGCAGCCCGAGACAATCTGCCAATGAGGATAATGGATGGTTGGAAAACATTTTAACCAGTTTGTTTGCTAATTCACTTGAGTGAAACAAATTTGCAACGTCACGACAGGTGGCCACTGTTTAATCTGGCATGACCGCAGATGAGCAATTGGTCAGGTGATGTCTGGGGATGAATGGGATTGATTCATAAACTAGTCTGCTTTTTTTTTTAAATTCTCGTTACCTGTGTCACACTTCAGCGGACGTGGCTGTCTGTCAGGTGTGTTGATTTAATCAGCGAACCACCTTGTTGAGTAAATATAATGAAAAAAGATGATTCACTCCACCCAATCTTGTGAAAGTAGTGACGTTTGTGACCGACTGGGTCTGAGATCCTGACATTAGAATTTGCCTCACCACCAGAGTAGAGTTATTTTTGGTAATTTCTTGAAGTTTATTGAATATGACGGAAAAAATCCAGAAGTCTGGACCTCAGTGACCTCAGTGGTGGGTACGGCCATGCCAGTTTCTGCGTAGGCCATGGAAGTATGCAGCTGAGCTAAGCAATGACTGAGTCTAAAGCCATGCCAACGGTTCTGAGAGGTTTTTAGATAATTGCTAACATCAACGTGCTAACAATGCAGTGATGGCACTTAAGTATTGTTGATTAGCAGGTGAAATGTTTTGTTAGCATTTTTGTATTAGCTAATTAATTATGTTTGCAAGGATTAGGTGGCAAATCAGAGAGGTTTTAATTATCAACTCTTTGCAGTTCATCATCTGCAAACTGTGAAAGTGTGCACAAGATTTCGTGACAATAGCTGTAGTCACAAATGGGGCTAGGTATGTCAAAACCCAGCGGCGATTCAAAAACAAACATGATACCATTGAGGAAAAAGGAACAGGATGAAGATCTTTCATAAATTTCCTCTTTCAATTCGTAAAAAAAAAAAAAAAAAAAAAAATCTGGAAGTTGACTGTTAAATGGTTTCACAACCTCAAGCGCGATGATTCATCGGAACAGAATTGCAGACCGTACGGCGCAGAGAGGTCAGCGTCCAACATTCAAACTAACAGGAAAGCATCACAGCATGAGAAACAGAAGTTGAACGACCCTGAGATCATCACTTTGTAGCACCACACGGCAGCGGTGTCAAACTCATAAACACTTAAGACAAGGTTAAAGAGGAGGTCTCAAAACTAAACCTTATCTATATGATAGACAACGTGACATAAAACTAAAATACAATCGACGACCATCCTGCAATAGAAAGATATTAACAACTGGTCGAAGAAGGAGGATTAAAGGGTTTTTATGACTCTTAGTGCACTGACTTCTGTTGCATGGAGGGTCTCTTAAGCAAGGATCATAAACACAAAGTTTAACAGGTCCTCAAAAACACTGTTATCTACAGAATATCAGAGCAGCCGGGAGCTGGAGTGACAGAAGTTAAGTGGGATGTAAACATTAAAGGAGAGAAGACAGGGATGTAAAGATGAGATAGAAAAGAGAAGAAGGTGTAACGGACAGGATTAAACAGGGCAATGACCCCATCAAGTGTCACTCATTCACCTGAATGGTATTCCCCATGTTCATCACCTGAGAGCTGCATGCTAATCTCAGTCTCAAGTAGTAGCTTGTCTACTTCGGTTTTAATTACTTATCATTGTTGCAGTATGTTTTGTGTGAGGAAAAAATTGGAGAGACAGAGGAAAAAGGGGGAGTGACAAAATAACAGAGCGATCAATTAAGCATGAAAGTGAGTATGGAATAACATCAGACAGGCTGAGATTTACAGACATCTGTTTGTAGAGCAAAACAGAAAAAAGATCAAATCTCAAATCCCTTTTGTTTCCCCCAAAAAACCCAATCTCCATGCAGAGAGAGCGTTCTACTCACTTTTCTTTCTGTTCTTTCAGTTCTTTTTTCAGTCTGAAACACAGGAACAAAACAAAATGACATTAGATCACAGCCGGCCATTGTTTCCTTGTAAAGAGATACATATCAAGATCATCAGAGACCAGGCAGCTCATAATCAGCATGGGTGGGCTCGCATCAATCTTTTCAAATCATGTGACGTCATTGCGCTTTACCAGAAACTGATAAAAAACAAACAAACAAAAAAAACAAAACAAAACAAAACAAAACTGGGCTTTCACTTTCAAATACCTGTCTAAGTAAATAAACCACATTTGTTGGGAAATAATATGCGTACTCGCCGATGGATACAGACACACATGCACAAAATCAACTACAATGCCAGAATCATCAGGTCTGTTCCATTACTCGTCTGTGTGACGAGTCTTACCGATAAGAGCGTGTGGAGCAATAAATGTGCTGGCACACTCCAGAGGCAGCAGTTAGCCAAAAGTGTTAGGAAACAGCTTTCATTCACAAAGGTCATGGATATCCAGCCAAGTTTCTATTTGACAGACTTATACAATAACTCAACTATAAAGGCAGATGTGCATATGTTCATGTATACTGCCTGCACTTCAATCTGTCTGGGTTAGCTACTGTTACAAGCAAATGTTCTGCATTTAAATTTAAAGTAACAGTGGTGTATAATATAGCATAGTATACTACACACACACACACACACACACACACACACACATATATATATATATATATATATGTATATATTGATTGATATATTGATTAAATTCAGCCTCTGTGGGTTCCAAACCCAGATAAACGCAGAGGGTTGTGCCAGGAAGGAAATTTCAAAATCCTGTAAAACTATTCCAGATCAAATATGTGAATCAATTATGTGACTCCTGTAATGGAGGCAGTTGTTTTACTGTGGCGACTCCTGAAGGGAACAGCTGTATCAATATATTGATTAACACCTCTTTTTTTTTTTATATAAGAGAACTCAAAGATTTATAGCTGCATCTTAATGGTTTTACAATTGTATATTGAGTCAGCATATAAATCACCTAGCATCATAAAGTTCATTGGCATTTCTTAATAGCCAGAGTTTCCACAGATAGTGACACGGCACCTGAGAGAGCAGTGACACTAATTTGGCGGCATGTTTTCAGTTTCGTTGCTCATAAAAGTGGCGTGAAGTGACAACTGATCTTGGCCCTTGTACAGTAATTGTCACTTCAGTGTTTCCTTGCTTATGAGATTCCTATCAAACGTGGGAGGATAATGATGATGATGATAATCAAGATGATGCATGTCTCCTCAGTACTGTTATATCATAGTTTAGTCATTCATGTCACACGTCATCAAAGCAAAAATAAGGCTTTAGTAGATTAGATAAAAACTTTTGAACTGCCTTGGAAATTAAAACAAAGTTTAACAAACTAAGTCACAAAGTGAATAAATCTTTAGTCACTGAACATCAGAACTAAAAGACTAAAGGGCAAACAGATGCAGTCACCTCATTGTGACAGGATCTCACAGAGACATCACACAGTATTTATTCAGAGATCAATAACCATAGCTATGTAGTTCCAGCGCTGACCTCTACATGCAACAGCAGGAAAACCGCACTTACACAAACGTATTTATTTTACTTGAGCAATGTGACGGAGTGAGGATAAACTAAAGCAATAATGGAAGACGTCTGCTGAGATGTGACTTAAAGCGCTCAGGTCTTTTTCAAATCAGTGAAGCGAAAGAAACAAAGATAAGACACGAGTCGAATCTAACTGATATGGATCTGTTAACTGTGCCGGCAAACTGAGAACAATAACTTTACATGATATGTTTGGTCAGCCTCTGTTGTACTGCACAGTGGTGCTGTGGTATGTGTTCCAGTAGTGTGGTTGTGTGTGTGTGTGTGTGTGTGTGTGTGTGTGTGTGTTTGGGGTTTCTTACCTGCACTCACATGCGCTATGTTCTGTAAAGCTCATGAAAATATCATTTTGCTGCCTTTGGGGTTTTATTCTTTTAATCTGTAAAACAAAGACAAGTGAAAGTGTCAACATAAAAATGCACAATGCACAAAATAAAAGACACATTTATAGTTCATTTATAGTTCGGTATTTCTGAAAATGTTACAAATATGTTGTGTATATGTTTATAGGATACACAAAAGTAGATAAATTTGGATTCAAGTGTCAACAAAGGGACAAACAGGTCAGTGTGGTTTCCAGCAATGTTCCTCAGATGATTAAACTGATGAAGAGTTGGAAGGGACCAACTCATGATCGTCTTGAAAAAGCGGGACTGTGATACTCAAGATGTTAAAATTTAAAGGACGGGTAAAATTTTAAAAAGGATTGCCACTTTCATTTAGGCCTAAATGTCACACCAGACCAGACCAAAGTCTTTGAGCTACACTGGAACTCTTATACAGGTCAAATAGATACTTAAAGAGCCGATGTGCCCTTCTGCTGTGACATCTGGGCAAAAATAATGTGTTAAAGTGTAGATGATGCTTGAATAAAAGTTTCAAAAATAGGTCACCTTAGAAGGTAAAGGAAAAAGGGCATAACACACACACACATATAATGAGCTTCACTGCGCAAAAACATTGTGGATATTGCTGTTGGTGCTAATGGTGCTGACCTCCATTGTAATGTTATAGCTGGATGTTGGCATGCACTGCAACATCTCGTCATTGCAGCAACCAGCGCAGCGTGTTAACACCACGCAGGATGGGATGAAGATGTGCTCCACCTCCTGCGGGTACTCCTGCAGTATCTCCACCAGGAGCTCTCGTGGCTGACACAAACTCTTGTTGTACACCACCATTAAAGGGATCACTGGAAGGGAGACAGAGTCACAGGGTGCATGGTTATAAAATGGCAGAGGAGCTCCAGACTAAACCATTGACTCTTGAATACTACTGTGCTGTAACAATAACACACATCTACAAGGAAACTTGAATTAAAAAAAGGAGGAGGAAGATGAAACACACACACACACACACACACACACACACACACTTGTTTTATTCTCTATTATCCTACTAAGAAGAACTTGGTAACCTTGGTTTATACAAATAAATAGAGATTAACCAACTTGTGCAATTTCCTTTTGGAACTAACAAGTACTCTTTCAGTCTTGATACCTATTTAGGCCTCATCCGCCACAGCAAATAATTGCAGGACTAAAGTGTCACCCCATTTTTAGAATTCTACTTTTACCCCTTTGTTATTCAGCTCATCCACAGCTGTAAATGAATAGCCTCTACTCTTCTTTTTCACCTTCACTCTATTCCCCCCCTTCCTTGTTCAGTCTTTGCAGGAGTTCTCTTCTTGAGAAAGACATGAGCACACAGACAGACAACACCTCCAAAATATTACAGAAAGCATTAGAGAACCTAAAATGACCCTAAGTCTGACGGCCCCTCTGGGCAGCCAAAGCAAACATACTGGGCCTGAACAATATCATGAACTTCAGCTCCTGATTGTCCAAATTAGATTGGGCAACTCTATGGGGTTGTGCAAAATGAAATTGTGAGCCAAGAGGGTGAAATTCCTCTCTATAAAAGGCTCTGATCACCATAGCATTTCCCCCACTTAACCTCGAATAGAAAGGAATGCCGTTGCAAGATGAAAATGTCCAAGTGTTTGAAATTGTTCCCATTTACCAAATAATTTGAGGTTTTTTTTTTTTTTTTTTTTTTTTTTTAAGGAGAGGGGAGGGGGGTACATCTGGACAGGTTCAAGCTATAAAAAAATGTCCACCAGGAGGCGATAATTTCCTTTTTAATGTCAAGGTGAACCTCAAACCAGCCCCCTTTCTGTTTGGCTGTGAGCCAGCCAGAGCCCAGTACCGACTGTATTCCCACGGTGCCCTGTGGCACACCTACCATCATTTGGACCCCTCTCTGTTTCCCTCGGTATGTGGGCACTCTGCAAGGAAATAAAGAAAAGCTGTTAGTTACAGTAGATTGTGCAAGAGCTCAGGCAAAAAAGGTGCCTGTTGCCCTTTGCTTATCCAGCGTTTCGCAAAAAATATATTTGCGTTTTGACACTTTTGTTGACCACTGCCATTATATGAAAAAAGCACATTATGTGTCTTATCTTAGACTGGATTAAAGCCTAGTTAGCACACAGGGCGATGCTTGTCAAATATTGATATCATGTAGTCTGTAAACATAAATGTTCGTGGATGTCATATTTTAAATAAAATCCCAGTTTTGCGCGTTTATTAACTTTGTTGCTTGTATGATATTTTCCACACAACGTTGTATGAGTTGCGTGTTAAGACCTTATATGGCCAAATATTTTTACCAGAGGCGACAAGGAGCCACTGAAGCTCATCTAAAAATCTCTCATCAGCTACGTGGCAATACTTAAGGAACGGTCGAGTTGCTGTGTCAGTGTTGTTTAAGTTACCAAACCTTTTTTTTTTTAATGTGTGCCTCCGCCGCCTCTAGGCAACGCGGATTAATAACTCTTGCCATTAACACCGGTAAGAATTCGCAGCCGGCTACTTTCCTTCACAGGGGGCTAGCTGTCACCGTACTTGTCGGACCACAAAGGATTTTGGCAACTTTCCATCCGTGCGCGCTTTACGCACAACTTTCTGTCGCCTTGACACACACACACACACACACACACACACACACACACACACACACACACACACACACACACACTCGCACACACAAGCACACCCGACACAGACACACATACGCACAAACCCCGCGTACCCCCCTTGTCTCTCCCTCCTCTTTTTTTTTTCCGCACAAGCGCGCGCAACTCGCGCAACATCTCGCCAATATTGCGTGAGACCCGGTCTTGCACGGCACCGGCTCGTATTGGAATGAGTCTCCGCTCATTGGGTCTCCGCACATCTCTAAACCGAAAACGCGAGAGAGAGAGAGATAAAGAAAGAAAAAAGTTCTGGTTGTGTGGAGTCTCCACCCCCTTTTGGTGGCGTGAGAGGGTCCAGCATTGAGGCCTGAGGGACCCCAGTGCAGCAAAACCCACTATATACTGTATTATTAATGACTGGGTGTCAAGCTGCGAACACCGGCCCTTGAACCGGATGATGATAGGCTGACTGAAAGTGAGCAGTTGAGATAGCATCCCGATACTATTCAGCGTTGATTGGGTGAATTAGCTG
Source organism: Polydactylus sextarius (assembly GCA_016801845.1). Taxonomy (NCBI): domain Eukaryota; kingdom Metazoa; phylum Chordata; class Actinopteri; family Polynemidae; genus Polydactylus; species Polydactylus sextarius. The sequence continues at coordinate 6,015,907 of CM028918.1, forward strand.
TCGACAAATTATCTAGTTAGTTAAATAAACGCCTAATTGGACCTTGGAGAGGGGATCAGTCTTAATTAATTCTGCTAAAATATCACACAAACTCCTGTCAGGAATCATTTGAGTCCATTCATGTTGAACGTGGTGCCACCGTAGCCCTGCCTCTTATAAGTGGTGTGTTGCTTTTTTATTTTTTTCCACATTGAAACCTTTGCTCAAAGCCTCATTCACTTTGATTAATGATTGATTATATGGGAACGATTTCCCTGTTAAATTTCAGTGTGGGGAAAAAAAGTAGTGCTTCTTATGCTTATTCTTCTTGAACCGGTCGGGGGGCAAAAGACACGAGAAATGTTCGGGTGTCAGGAATGAACCTGCTCACATGTCCTAATTCAGAATGGAGCCACTGTGCCTTTAAAGCGTAATAATATCTCCAAGGTAGTTTCACAACATAATTTAAAATCTCATGTGCGACATTTGAAATACGCACAGATTCAAAATAAATAAATAAATAAAAATAAAGCACCACCCACGAGTGTGTGCAGGTTTGGGTTTATATAGACATGCTGTCGGTTCTACGTAATAGCTGTTGAAATCTCTCCAAAGCCACTAAACATTTCAGTTTCTATAAACATGAGCGATGACCTAGACGAGAAGACAAGGACAAGCTACACATAAATGACCTGTAACTACGTGGTCGACGAGTGGATAATTTTATCTTTAGATCCAGTTTGATTTGACTTGTGAAACACACTCACCTTGATGGCTGACAGTGTCAGAAATAATAGTGTAAAACTGTCAATAAAGTTCATGGTGTTTGAAAATCAAATCCAAAAGCAGGCGACGTTTTAAAATCCAAGAGAATAATGTGTCGATTTGTTCTCAAACATGAAGTTTACAACAACAACAAGTACAACAACACAAGGGTGGGTTAAAATTTCTCTAAATAAGGGGCAGGGGGCAAATCCATGTTGGTCCCGCGGTTTGAGGGTACAATCCTTTACGCATAACTTCTTTTTTTTCTCAACTGTTGCCAATGATTTTCAGGATATCCAGAAACACAAAAATCCAAGATGCATAACGTCTCACATTGTTCCGCAGCAGACCTTTATTTTCTTGTAAAGGAGTAGCAATCCACATCACAAAAATAATCCCATGCTCCTCAAGTATATGTCCATTGGAAACTTGTAGTCTACTCCTAATGTGCAACTTGAACCCAATGAGACTGGATGACGTTCAGTGAAAAAGAAACCACGCTGCGAAAAGCTGCTCTCACCCCCTTAAACTTCTTTTCAGTGTCGCCTGTGTGGTTGTAATATTTTCTGTGACTGCGTACGAAGCAGGTCAACTCGCTCAGATTAGTCTCTCTCTCCTCCTCTCTCTCTCTCTCCCTCTTTCTCTCCATACCGTGGCTGTGCGGCGGCTATTACGAGCAAGCGAATTGGTGAATCAATAGAGCAAAGGAGGTGGGTCCTCTATGGGCCGACATATAGCACTACGCGTCTGCTCACCAGCCTCTGACAACAAGAAAAAAAAAAGAAAAAGTTTCATCTATTAAAATGTACGCTCATGTGACTACATCATCACCGGTGAGCTATTAAAAACGCAGCTCAGAGTTCAGAAAGTGCCGTCTCTATTTTTATTTCTGTTTGAGAGGAAGATGAAAAGAAATAAAGAAAAGAAAGAAACGATATTTTTAAAACAAAACGAGGACATCCCAAATATTGTGATATTTCTAATAGATAAAACATCACCTACTGTTTCCATGCGCGTAATTCGTTTCATCATCCCCACATGTCAGGAGCAGATGGTGTCTTTTCTGTCAAGGATGCACGATCTATTAATATATACATAGCCTATGGGTTATTGATGTCGTCCTTTCTGGTTATATATAGGCTACGTGAAGTGTATCATCGGGCTGTTTCGTTTTTAATTTTGTAGAGAAAATATTTTTGTGAACATTTTCTTTTTTCCAGACAAATGACCTTGGATGCGCTTCTTGTGTGATTTATTTGCTTGTTGTAAAAGGTCGAATGTGTTTTTTCACTTTTCAGACAGAGGTAAGGCAATTGTGTCACCTACTAATTTTTCGGTTACCCTGGTGATATTATGGCAATATTTTCCAGTCCTGCGGCTACTTGTGTCCCCCCTTCTTCTCCTCCTCCACACCCCCCTGGTTTCCATGAAAGAGGAAACCTTACTTGCCGAAGTAAATGCGTGTGTGTCCGGACACGTAGCTTATTGCTTTATGTCTGTATTTGCGTGCGTGCGCTGCGCAACGTTTGCTGTGTGTGATCCACCGCGCTGCGCAAGCAAGTCATGAGTTGTAATCGCGACGTTTGTGCCAGGACGCACACAATTATGGAAAAGTAGGAACGACTCTCCGGCCGGCACATCGTGACTTCCTCCTCTTCACTCCTCACCATTGCAGACCCGGTGGAGCCTGACCACCGAGTTACAGAAGAGACGTCACGGCGAGGATGAGGAAGAAGACAATGACGAGGAAGAACGGGGTCAGACGGAGGGAGAGAGTCAGTGATGCATTAACGTATAGTGACGTTAATCCCCTCTCACCAACACTGGATGACTGAATGTCTCCGTGAGAAAAAGTGCGCATCATATATACAAACACCCACATCACCATCTAAACATTATGATAAAAACATCATGTTTTATAACCACATCGTATATGACGTACTTAAACAATGAATTAAATCAGCGCCTGGTAAATTAAGTAAAGCACAACTACATCAAAAGTGGACCTAAGCACATCACTTAATGTACCCCCCTTCCACCTCTGGTATGCGTTTTATTTATTCGGTTTTAATGAGGGGAAATTAATGTTTTATTATTTGTTTTTTCCCCCACTGCTTGCTGCTTGACGTTAAATTCACTTCTTTCCTAGAGGCTTAAAGGCTTCTATTCTTCATCTGACTGAACTTAGAGCAGAGAAAGTCAAAGAAGAAAGAAAAAAAGAAAAAGAAAGAAAGAAAGAAAAAGAAATGAAATGATAAATTAACTATTTAATCGAGGCTGTATAAACAATGCAGGGTCTAATATCTCTAAATATTCTGATATTAAATTTTTGTAATATTTCTATTTAATATCATTAATGTTGGTGGGTTTACATCTAGACATAGTGGTGATGCCCTCTGCTGGACTCTGCAGGACACTGCAGTAACTGTAAATGAGTCTTACCTCCTGTTCATTGACAGATTGATGGGCAGTGAGTAGGTGGAAAAATCTGATAAGTATGTAATGACATAAGCTGATAGATATGTAGCTGACATACCAGGCGAACTTGCTACAACTCATACCTTATTGTGTGCGTATGTGGAATGACTGTACGGGGGAAAAGACAACAATGAGACTTTACAGTGTAAATTGAGGCATGATGGAGCAAGAAAGCAGAGAGGCAGAATGAGCGATGGATAAGGAGAAAGAGCGCTTTTAGGAAGAGAAGGATTCATCTGTCGTGTAACTGGAGTGTTCCTGACAGGAGTTCTTCAGCTTGGTACCTGTCCATAGTTTAATTGAAGAATAACACTTGGGTTCATTAGCTGTGTCACTAAGCTCCTGTTTCTGCTGACTCAGTGTGTGCGTGTCTGTCTGTGTGTGTATGTGCACTCAAGTAGGCATGGTTACAGAGGGTACTGTACACTTGTGTGTGTCTGTGTGTGTGTGTGTGTTTGAGAGTGTGTGCATCCCAGTTTGTGCTGACCACACACACACAAACATACTCAGATGTGTAAACAGACACACACTTTAATGAAGTGGTCCTTTCCTAAAAGTACAATAAAACGTCTCCCCTGTATCGACGTGCATGCTGACGCAAGTTTGCAACTGGTTACAGGAAACCAGGGAGACTCCTGTTTGTGCTTTTGGGCACAGCGAGTGTAGCTTAATATCTTATAATTACAGTAACTGTCCCCTTTTCTTAAATGAAAAAGCAAAGAAAAAAGAAACTGCAACACAGGCAAAATAACATTTTTAGGTAGTTGGTATTTGGGCTTTTTCCATAACGCCATGAGCAGCTGCTCTTTGGTTTCATGCCACGAGTAGTTTTCCACACAACAGCAGGACACAGTAACAAGTCGCGGTTGCTTTGTTGTGGAGTTTTCATCTAACAACTCAATTTGACTGCTTTTTCTGGTTCTGTTATTCTCTGTGACATTTAATAACCGATCTCAGGGATGAGAAAAATTTAAAGGTGCACTAGCGACATATATTGTGTGTCTTCCTGTGACTGCTTCACAATAAAAGCTTTAAATATCAGCAGTAACCTCATACTGGTCTGATATGGCTGAGAGAGAAATTTACAAGCATGTGCTGTTTGCTGTTTATTCATTGTGTATTAAATGTATTATAAATACAATTACTTTATTCTCCAATAAACTCACATGGCTCATATTCCTAATTTTATTTCAAAGCATCTGTCTGAGCCAGTAGCTCAATTCTGCCCAGGTTAATCTGTCCATGTTTACAGGTGATCAGCAAAAGGTTTTTGGTTTTTTTTAATCCAATTTTTCCATCCTTAAACTCTTTCTGATTACGCATTCAATGTAATGTTTAATCCTGTAAGTACTCAAACTATCAATGAATGATCTGCCTCAACAGGAAGGACAGTGAGTTTGAGTATGTGTGTGTGTGTGTGTGTGAGAGAGAGAGAGCATGTGAGGATGAAAGTCACATTGTTTAAATGTATAATGTAACACACATTCCTTTCAACAGGCTAATGGCTGACTGCCACAGTCTTTTTATCACTCGGTGCCAAATTACACATTCTTCCTACCCTCTCCTCATTTCTACCTTGTACCCTCTCTCTTGTGTGTAAGAGGCGAGTCCTGCTTCTCCGTGTGTGACTGGGACAATTTCAGCTGCTGGTAAGTTCGTGGAAGGAAGTGATTTGCACAGCAAAGCGTGTCTGACCGAGTTATCAGAACCAACCTCTTCACCAATCTTATATAAATTATCCAGGAATTAACCTTCACTGCTTGGCCTGATAATGTGCACTGATAACAACTGCTGTCAAATATCATGTGACTGAGTTGCATACGTGCACATTTACGCAGGTGGGGGTGTGATGCCTGAAGCCGTAATGGGATGTATGTGTGTGACCTCAGGTGTATCAAGTTGTTTCACTTCTGTAGCAAAGGGCCCATTCTGTATGTGCAGTAGTGTCAGTCTCCGAGATTACTGATGAGTCAACTGTTACAACTCTCAGGAACAGAGATAGATGGAAATTAACTTGGAAATTACTTTTTTATGAAACTGGCAATGTAAAAAAATCAGCTTCCTTTTTTACAACTTCCTTTTTTACAGGAATCTTCTGTGTTATATCCCATCACAGTGACAAAGCATCTCTTTCTGTTTTCATTCAGTAAATGTCATTCCCTTCTTCACAGAAAACATCTGACAGCCATTTGGACCCGATGTATTACAGATGACTTGACTCACTCCTGATAGTGGCTGTATAAATCATCAGCCAATCCGTGCTGCGACCGTTGACCCTGCCAGCTGTGAGGAGCGTGCAGGACAGTGGCAGCGGCTCATCTGCCTGACCTCCATCACTCCTTCCCAACTCCTTCACCGTGCTGGTCTCTTATTAGGATGATAAGCAGAAGTTTTTAGATGAACTGAGAGCTAAAGTTCAAGTGCTTAAACAAGCAAGAAAAATTGCACCCCCCTTTCCTTTCTTGCGTGTTTCTGTTTTGAAAAGAATGGCATATTCCACTCCCTCATTGCTGTGCTCTCTCTCATCCCTTCAATTTATCTCATTTGGTCAGTTCCAGTAAATGAGTTGGATTTGTGTGTGTGTGTGTGTGTGTGTGTGTGTGTGTACTCTCAGTCAAGCAGTTCAAAGAGTTCATAAACCTATTTGGTCAGTGAAGAAGAAAAATTAAAGGACAGAGCGAGAGAGAGTGGAGAGTATAAACTACTTTAACCCGAGTAAAGGCTAGTCCTGTCATCATTGTTCATGTTTCAATATGTCGGAGGCTAGCGCTGAAGGAACACATGTTCAGGAAGTCACACAGCAGATAAATCTGGGAGACCCCTTAAGGGTTTTCTCTTATTCCCAAGCTGTACTTCAACGTAACAGCTTAGTTAGTAGACGTTACAGGTCCAGAGTTCAGTTATTTGTCAGTGTTTTCCTATTTCATGGAACAACATCTGCTGATCTGCTGCCACAATCCATTAAAGTGTGGTTGAACTACTTTCAAAGATCAGAAATTGATTGAATCGATTGATATTACATCCATTCTTCTTCTTTGTTAAAACCTGGTGCCTACATTTTGCACACTGCAACTCAGTGACCAAGAGTTCAATCAACGGCAGCTGTGATGGCTAGTTTATCCTCATTAACCTCTAACTTCACCCCACAAGATTGTTGTTCTGTTTGACTAGTTTTTTCTGGAGCCATAAGAGGTTTATGCAACTGTTCTTATATCATCAATAGAACTCCTCAACAACCAGAAATAGCAACAGTGTAACAAACTTTAAATTTAGGTGACGAAGGGACGTTCACATCGACCATATTTAGTACAAAAACTGATCACAAACCCTGGAACATTTACTGCCTTGTGCTTTTTGATTTGGTTGGTGTGAACTGGAAATTTGGACAAAACCAAACATTTGCTCCCTGGTCCCTCTTAAAGTAGTGGTCTTAGGCTTGTTTTCAGCTGAACTCTGGACCAAATCATTTATGGTGTAAATGCCACTGGAACTTGAATCATAGCAAGTGATAATTCTAACCATATGTCTTTTTTTCAGTTTTTCAGTGCATTTGGTCTTCACCATACAAGTAGGAAAACTGAAACAATTCTGGCATCATTCAGTTCAGTTAGGTTCAAGAACCACCTTTGGGTGTGAACATTACCAATACTATTTAATTGATCATTTTATGGGAACTTTGGAACAACACAGCAACCTGTGACAGAAATATTGACAATTTTCAATTCTGTTGCAAAGTTGAAAAATGGTGAATGGTGTTAGCAAAAAAAAGGGGAATTTGTTAGCAAACAGTTACCTATGAGTGTGAAAAGATATGAAACCAAAACACTGAGCTTAAAGTTGCTAAAACGCTGCACAGAGCAATTGCTGATTTACAGAGTCAGGTGAAAATTCTCTATGATTTTTTTTCCTCTTGTTAATATATAATATAATTTCCCGTAGCTTTAGGGTAAGAAAGCTAATGTTGACCAATGACAACGGACAGGAAAAAAAACCCTGTTCTCCATTTGTTAAGCTAAGCAGACTAATCTCATGGTTTAATCTTCAGACTGCATCCATGAGTTTGTCTCACTCTGTCTAAATACATTTAGAGAAGTAGAATTACAGATTGCAAATATGGAGCAAAATCTTATCCGATCCTAAATGCCAAACCTTTTAATGAATGGTATTTACCACAGATGCTTTTAGAGCTTTTATCTCTTGTGACAACATCTGTCGGGTGTTTGGAGTCACTCAGTTAGTCACTTTTCTTATGCACACGCTGTCTTATCTGTGTGTACCTTTCATTGTGGGCCTGTCACATCTCTCCCATCCTCGCCTGTTGATGGCCACACAGGCATCTTCATAAGCACAAACACAAACACACATCCGCTTTTCTTATCACGGTGAACTACTCTTCACAAATGCTGACCCCTGACTTCAGGCTTTGACCTCCCATTAAATAGCACATTGTAAAGCTGAGATAAATGCCAGCTGATTTAACAACCTAAGTATACCTGGATCCCTATAGGACTCTAGCTTCAGTAGATTACAGTGTCACTGGATACTTCCCACTAAAGAAATAGTCCCTATGGGAACAGTTGACAGTATGTCTTATGGGTTATCAAGACTAAAAAGGATTATTTAGTCATGCTTGCAACACAGCTCTGGGGAAGGCAGTTGTTAGCTGATCCGTCAATTCTCCACTTTGATCCAGGCTGAGGTAGCTCAGAAATTATAAGATGTATTGCCATGAAAACAGATATGATGGTCCCAGATGAAGGATCCTTATGACTTTTCCTCTGACTGTTGACTGTGTTTGTTGCTGATTATCAAACATTAGTATGCTAGCACACTATATTATAATGTGAAAAAAAGCTAAATATAGTCATGTTACCATCGTCAGTGTGTTAGCAAGACTTTTTCTTGAGACCATAATTGTTTTTTTGTTTTTTTTTGGCTGACTTAGCTTTAACTATAGTTCTACTGAGCCTTTTTGTGTCATATGTTACGTTTAATGTACAAGACAAGTTGTGGCATTGTCAGTGACTTGTCCTCTCCCCTCCCCCCACCTTTCTGTATGTCAGCAGCATGGTTTATAATTGTAGTGTTTGTCTGAAAATATGTGCAATTCATATTCATTTTGTCACAACTGTACATTCCTCTAAGTTTATAATCATACCCTCACATTGAATTTGCAACTATGACATTTGCATAGTGGTGAAAACCGCATGCAGGATACTGTAAGGCATGCCCTGAATGAACTCACTGCACAAGTATTTACTCCTCTGACATCAAACGAGCCTTACCCATAAAAATGTAACATGGCCCACAATTGCATCATAAACCTCTTGATATATAAACTGGTTCTGTAAACTTCACAGCCTTATGATGCCCCACCCAGGGCACTTAAAAACACTTGATGAATCAATTGAACTATTAATGTGGTATTAATGGGAGAGAGGTGTACAGCCATGTATTTATTTTGTTTAAACATGTTTACACTGTGTTCAATAGGCGTGTGGGTTTTTGCTTGACTAGGCCAGCTGTGATTTCAGGCTATCAAAAGCATGGAAATTAACCAGCAAAGTAAGGAAGGCAGGTACAACACTCCACCACCATACTCCTCCTCCTCCTCCTCCTCCTTCGGGGAAGGCTATTCACTGCATTCCTGAACACAAAAGTGCAAGATTAAAATACACACAAATGTGCAACGCAAGGGCATACAAATTCACATGCACAACCATGTGCACATGTTGACTCATATGTGTTGATGGGGAACCATGGTCCAAAGAGCAAAACTGAAGACAATATAATCTAGAGTGACGCACTTGTACACCATTAAAAGTACCTTTTTGTATAGATGTTGCCTTTGGCAAAACACACCACTTTCCCCTACACACAATGTTGCATTATAATGATATACCAACTCTGCCTCCCCGCAAGAAGTTCCATAAAACTAAACCATAATCACAGTATGAATATCTTTCTGATAGGACTGTGTGCGCCATTCTGCCAAAGAGCAACCTGCAATTAACAAGAAAAATCAGACAATTTGTCTGCCAGTCACGTGCTTGACGCCGTGTGTCCTTATGTGTTTGTTTTGAACATAACATCCAAAGAATATATGACCTCCTTCAGGTATTTTAAAGGCTGGAAGTTCAAGTAATGAGTCACTCTGTGTGAGATTGCTGGTGTTGTGAAGTGGCATTAAACCTGATTGATGGGGAAAGGTACTAACACTCACTGACTGGTGTTGTGACTCCCTGGTCATGGGAGGATTCACACTTTGCACGCACACGCACACACACACACACACACACACACACACACACAGATTGCGGGAATTTATCTTACTTGAGAGGACCGGATTTCCAGTTCTTCCCTTCAGCAACGTGCCAATTCCATTCACTCAAACAGGAACCTTGTTTTGTTATTTTAAGAAACAATAAAACTATGACAACAATAACTTTAGAAATATGTAAGTCCTCACCTGCCCTCAGGCACTTATAGTAAAAGTTGCAAAACTAATTTAATAGTGACGATCAATCAACTGCTTGAGTGTAAATCTTCCAAAAACTAAAACTCTGCCAAAGAATTCCCTGTTGCTACATGCCCTAATCAATCATTGGAAAAAGAATGCAAAGAAAAAAAACCAATTTGCATTTTTTCTCACAACAATGAAGCTGCTTCTTGCTACACATCAGTTGGAAATGTGCCATCTTTCAATGTTTTTTCATCCCTTTGAACATTACAAATATCTTCAGTTCAAGAGTCACAGATGCACAGTTACATTTAAAGTGATTATGGTGATACAACCTCACACTTCTGCTCCAGAAGCCAGCTTTTTTTTCTTTTTTCCACAGATGATATGTCTGATTTTGTGACTGTGACGGGAATAATCGAGAACCGCCCAATGGGTGGGTTAGTGATGAGAAAATGATGAAGCTGGGAAACTGGAACTATTTCTTGTTCAACTTCCATGTTACATTAACAGACTTACACATTTAAAAATATACTTTCATTTTTATTCAGAGTTGTACCTGGATTGATTCCCAGAAATCACTGGGTGATCATTACAACACAACTTTATAAAAATAATTCCCCCTGAGACACATCAACAATGCTTCTTCCAGTAATGTAATTAAGAACCAATTTAATTTACTAAAAGCTACTGATTTCCCCAGAGCTAAATTGCTTTTTTTTTTTTCCCGAAAAAAGATAAACCACAAAACAAAGATGTTTCAAAGATGATTTCAAACTAAAATTGAAACTGAAAAGGCGACCTAGTCACCATTTACTGGTGATTCTATGATTAATGCTGAGAATTAGACTGCATTTACAGCATCATATATTCACACTAATTCTTGTGCAGAATCATGAAGTGGGTGGATTTGATTTAGACTTCACCATGACTGGATATTTCAAAGAACCAGACACTTTCTCACACTTCCTCATTTGTTCGTAAGATTTAAACTAAATAGGAAATTGAACGAGATTGTTTTTTCTTTTATTACCAGAAAAAAGACTCAAAATTGCCCCAGTGAGAAGTAACCTGCAAAACATAACTGGATTGCTTTGTTCTGTTTTTTCTTAGTTTCAGGTTCTAATTCAAAACAATTTATTTAAGTTTTATTTCTGTCTTTAGCTGGATTCAGTTCTTGTGGCTCACTAGGGTTTTCCAGCAAAGAGCTGATTGATTCAATTGAACAATGAAGCATTGTAAATTCATTGCTACTCTGAGTCGCACTTTGGACACACTGCTTCTCCAGAGCAACAGAGGCCAAGGCACATGAGTACTGTCATAGTTACAGCTGTCTGATAGCAGCCAAAGAAGCTGAGTAACATGACATGATTTCTGTGAACAAAACTTCCCCAAAATGCTGTACTTCATGCAAAAATATTACCCAAATAACAGTGAAACAGCCAGTCCTGTTCATAATCTTTATGGACAGGATTTCTAGGCACAGCCAGGGGTCGGAGGGTGTCGGGTTCTGAGACCTTAGCATCCTGTCTCTGCTTTTTGTAGATGACGTGGTTCTGTTGGTGTCATTATACGCTGACCTCCAGCGTGTACTGAGGCGGTTCACAGCCGAGTGTGAAGAGGCTGCGATGAGGATCAGCACCTCCAAGTCCAAGGCCATGGTTCTCGACTGGAAAAGGGTAGAGTGCCCACTCCAGGTTGGGGAGGAGTTGCTGCCTCTGGTGGAGGAGTTCAAGTATCTTGGGGTCTTGTTCGCGAGTGATGGGAAATTGGAGTGGAAGATGGGCAGATGGATAAGTGATGCAGACGCTGCTCCGGTCTTTCGTGGTGAAGAGGGAGCTGAGCCATAAGGCAAAGCTCTCAATTTACAATTTACATGCGTTCCTAACGTCGGGCCTTTCATACTCCACATGCATGTTTTATGTTGCCGTAGTTGTTAACAACACACATACTAGAGGGCAGTGCTAAGTGCGAAGTTTCAAACTCCGGAGTAAGTTTCAAACAATAACAAACATGGTGACGGTGAAGCAGCTCACAATTTGAGAAAGTGATAAAAAGAAGCAGCATAGTAGACAGTGGTGGTTTGTGTAGCTGTTAAATACATTGCGGTCAGAGATTTCTGTTGTCTTCTTCTTCTGTGTTCCTCTCGCTGGTCGCACATGAGCTATACTGCACAACACTGCCCCAATGGTTTCTGGTGGTATTACTTTGTTTACTGTGTACTGCTACAGATTGCTAAGCTTTCTGAAAACAGACCAAATTCCACACATAATGTTGGTTTATCCGTCTCTGTATGTGTATACTGCATAGAGCATAAATGGGCCTTTAAAGATAGGGTGAGGAGCTCAGACATCCAGGGGGGGCTCATAGTAGAGCCCTTGCTCCATATCAAGAGGGGCCAACTGAGGTGGGCATCTAGTTAGGATGCCCCCAAACACCTCCCAAGGGAGGCATTCTGGGCATACCCATCCAGGAGGAGGCTCCAGGAAAGATCCAGGACACGCTGGGGAGACTATGTCTTGAGGATGGCCTGGGAAGGCTTTAGGGTCCCCCCCGAGGAGTTGGTGGAAGTGGCAGTGGAGAGGACGGTTTGGGCCTCCCTCCTGAGGCAGCTGCTCCCGTGACACACACCCACCTGATAAAGTGGGAGAAGACGAGACAAGACAAAGTCAGACAGCCAAGTTAAACTAGATTTCAAATGAAATAGCTTCACCTACTTACTTCAACATGGTTTTGCAGTGTATCAATGAACATATGAAATGAAAATCTAGAAAAACATTTCTGCAAACAACTCCCTTTTTGCATCACTATATTCTTTAGATGTCATGGGGGAAACCACCTCAGATATAAATCTGGTTGAATGGGGTTACTGTTTTCAGTTTCCAGCAAATATGACATCAATAAGTGGGTGTGGCACTGTGAAGAGTAACTTAAAAAACTGATAGAAGACACATTAGCCTGGTCTCCTAAAAATCAAGTTTCTATTCAACTGTAATGCAACACCATATACATTTTGAAGGAAATCATCAACATCATTTTTGTATGAACTACGCATTATTCCCTATTATGCTAAAGTAAAGGTAATCTTGATAATGTTTCCTTCAAAACATAATTGGTACTACAGTGTACTGTGTGATTGCACAGATCAGCAGGAGCATCATGATCCACGTTTAGTATGATCATTGTATTTGGACAAACTGCTGCTTTTACCATTGTTTTTCCATGAAGTTTTGTTGTCTTGACATTTGTTATAATTGATCCTGTGTTGCCCACATCCTACAGGTTAAGACTCCCCTCATAAATAATCTTCTATGACATAATCTTTTAAAAAGCTAAAAGCTTGAAGATAAAATATTCTGTTCAGTAACTGGGAGAAGATGGCCCTGATTTATCAAACAAGCATACGACAGAAAACGGGCGTAAATTGAGCGTAGGTTCATTTCTACGCAAGTGTGGCATGATATCTTATGTCAGGTCTGAGTTTGTGTACGCAGTTTTCGATTTTGACTTGATGTGACTTACGGTACATGAACAGTAGTCAGACTTGTGTCACTGTTGGAGATGTGTGCCACACGAGTCACGACAAATCCTTATCATAAATATGTAGCCTATTAATTACAACATATATTTTTTAAATATATAATTGGTCGGTGTCTGCATCAGCGTCTCTTCTACCCAGAATGCCCGAAATACCCAATAAGTGAGGCCACTCTCTCAGACTCGGGTCCAACCTGCCACTGCCAGTCTGTCGCATGCTGCGCCTTAGGGTGGCCACGCGCTTTTTGGTTTCCAATTTAAGGTCGGACTTTCTTCTTGACCTTATTTCAAATAAAAGTTTTTATTTTTATTATTTTATTTTCTGTTTCTATTTCAGCCTCGGTGAAAGTTCTCTTTTGTTGCCGGTTTGCATCTCTCCATGTTGTAAACTCTAGGGTTGTGGCTTCTAAACCATTCTGTTGTAGGAGGTGTGATATGCTAATTATTCTTGATTTCCACCGCCAAATTTATCAACAGCCACTTGCTCTGGGATTGGTGGGATACGCATGTTTCATGAATCTCACGTGAGTCCTGTCGTACAACTGGATACGTACGATTTCTCCGCTCACATTTACGCTGGTTACAACATTTGTTTGATAAATGAGGGCCAACATGTTTTGGACAGGTCAGAGGTCTAGATCACCAGCAGAAAAGTGCTCTGGAGTTGGTGGGGATTGCTTATTGCTTATAGGCCACTTCAGTGGAGCAGATCCCTGCTGAGGAGAAGAAACTAAAGAAACCCGATCACCACTCACACCTCTTCTAACACCCTGAAGACAGGACACATGGGGTGAAATATTGTCATGTTTTTGGTTCTTCAAAGAAGAATGAAGAAGTCAAAGAGAAGATAAAACTACTTGGTATGTTTGTCTGTTTGGGGTCAGTGCAATACTAGAAAGAAATGATAATTGCGTGTTATTAGTACATCCATTTAACCTGACATTATAGCAAACCTCGCTCTTTGGTGTTTCTGTTCAGAGGTTAACAAAGTTCAAACACAATTATGTTCTAAAGAACTGATGTGGTCTGTCTTCATGTTTGTGATGTTTGTGGTTTTCTCACCAGTGCCAGTAACTTGGTGCAGAAAAGCCTTTGGGGACAACTTGCTGGGAAGATTGTGTGGGTAAAGAAGCGTGTTTTAATATCTTTGTGCGCTTATTGTTTATATTTTTTAAGACAATGCATTCACTGTAACAGGAAAGACTCCAAGAAAAATTGTATTTCAGCTCAACACAAGTTCACTGCAAAACTTATTTGACCTCAAAATGGTCAGATTGAACTAAAAAAAGACTTCTGAAATGTTTGTTTGAATGTATGTTTTGACCTAAAGAAAATAAAAAAGGAGACTAAATACATGGAGCTTACACAGGAATGTGTGATTGAAAGCAGAGGAACTGAAGTACATGTGTGTGTGTGTGTGTGTGTGTGTGTGTGTTGTATATCCTCTTTCAGGTGTCTAAATTGCCTTGTCTTAGTTAGCACTGCTTGTTGCGCTGTGACTGAATTCACAGACTGGTAGTGAAACCCAACACTCACTCGGGAAAAAGCCTTTTCCAAAACTCTGACTTGATTTCTTTACGAGGTGCAGTGTCACACTAGGTGGGCCTGCACACTGGGGAGTCTGCAGAACCCGACACTGAACACGCCAAATGAGCCCACGCCACTTAAAATTTACTCAAAGATATTAAGACGCCGTGTTTTTCTAAAGCAGGATGCCCTGGTTTTTAATGCAGTGGATGTAAATCAAGGACAGAGAAAAGAGATGTAAAGGGAGAGTAGAGTGGATCAGACAAAAATGACCTCTGCTCTTAAGGGAGGGTTATTTATGTGAACAAGGTGAGAGATCAAGTTGGGGTTGTGGGGAGGCTGATATCTGGTGTTGAAAGAAACTTTGACATTTGGCATAAAACTGCACTTTTTTCTAATGACAGAGTTGTAGTGTTCAGTAAGCTGTAGTTTCCTGAGTGCATTGTTCTATGATGATGTATTTAACTGATTGACGACGTGGAATATGCAGTTTTCATCACTGAAACAGTATCAACACTTTAATCTGACATAATTTGGGTATATCACCATTAAGAAATCACATCTAAAATCTCCTTTTCACATTTCTACCTGTCCAATCTTCTTTCTTGTATCTCTCCCACTCCATCCATCTCATTTACCGGCCTCCCTGCGTCACCTCTGGCCTTTCACTTCTTACTCATGTTAAACACTCCTACATACCCATTCTTTTCTTCCGTATCCGTTTTTTAAAATCACTTAAATAGGTCTCAGTTTGTTCATCTGGGTGCCAGACATTAAATGATATATGAACTCATGTTCTCCCTCGCCTCTTGTCCTCTCACTCCCCGAGGCAGCAGCTGTAAATCTGAGCGAGCTGCTAACTGTCTTATCTCCCATGTATATTGCCTGTCTCTGGTTTGCCCAGGCAGAGTTTTAATGAGGACACAGACACCCTCACTTGGCTCTGTGTGGTCTGCTCACAGACTTAATGATATAACACTGCACTCCATAAACCTCAAGAGGCCATGTGGTCAGCTAGCTGCAACCCCTGGGAGACATGTTTGGAGTGGATGCTAACTGGCTTGTGCTAACACAGTGACGCATGAGTCTGAGTCAGATAGATCAACCAGTTAACCCACGCTTATACAAAATTGGAAAGGGGCAAAAGCAATTTCCTTGGACCAAACCCTTTTTACATTATAAAATCTTTGTCAAAACACTCCATGTTGCAATGAAGATGACGTTTATGACTTAGGTCCATTAGCAGATGTAAACACCATTTCCCTCAATATCTGATTAAAGGCCAATAGCAACAGGCTGGAGACACTTCATGGAGACAGAGGGCAAGAAGCGTGGGCTCCAAATGCATTCAAGCAGAGACACTGAGAAATGTATGACCCAAACTGTGGTTTTATTAAAGGATATAATTATGAATGACATAATAGGCTGAAGAAACCAAGAAACTGGGAAACTTGTTTGTCCATTTTTAGTCACCATCAGTTGAGACTAAGACTCATGGTAGTGGCCAGAATCTGAAACTGACCACCACCATGACTAACTTAGCTTCATTTATCGAGTATTGGGGAATAGCACATTATAGTAAATGTAATCACACTTTTTAATTTCCTCATATTTCCATGCATAGTTGATTAATTAATAGAATGAAAAAAAAAATTAAATACTCTAAAAACAAACCGTATACCCGAAACCGCGAAATGCAACAAGAGTGCTTGTTTTTGCCACTGACAGACTCAGACTATTATTATAAGTGTCTGAAAACATTATGGAAAGTATCGGTATAGAGATAGACTTTTTCGTTAAAGAGTAAACCATTTTGGTTTTAACCAGAAACAGCTGTTATATCGCTACCAGGCCCCATCAACAAAAACAGCCGCTTACCATTTCTCACATTACTGTTTTTGTCAACAGAGACTGGTGGGGATATAAAGGTTGCTTCTGGAGGTTGAGCCTATTTTTGCCAACCTAGCCATTTATCTTGTCAGATTTGGAAGCATCTTGTGACAAAACTGGCTACTTTTTCGGCAGCGAGAGAACCAGTCCCTGATATTTCTCAGTAAATAGCTCTGACGTGGCTGTGGCTTTCTGGACTGACCATGTTTTGCAAGTAAAGACAGCAAAAGATTTGGTGAGGTGAACTGAGAATGTCGCGACATGTTCAGCCCCTGCTGTCTATTTTGGTATGGGTAACCACTCCTTTGGTTTTGTTTAAAAAAAAACTTAATTAAAAGTAAATTTAACTTGACTTGACTGAAATAAGACTATTGTTTTCTGTTTGAGTTTGAGTTTATTAAGATGAGTTGGGTCCTGTATTTGGTTTATTTTGATTCCTGACAACAGTGTTAATGAAAAGCTTTTACAATTAACAAGATAGAGCCAGTTGTGTTTAGTCTGACTTGAGGGCTTTTTTTTTCCAAGTTTATCTTTTAAAATAGTTGTTTTTAATGCAAATAGTTACATCACCATGGAAATGAGACGCTGGCATTCAACTAGTGACTTTTCAGACGCAATTTGCATGAAATTCTGGCTGCATACTGATGCAGATGGTCAGTAAATGCCTCTAAACAGTTAGCGAGGAGCTTCATCAAACGAAGTGTTTCATTTGGAAGCTATGCAGCTTTAAGTAAATGTATGTAAAGTAATAAGTAAATATCAATTTACTCCAATGAGCAATGGAGCCACACAGTCAAAACAGACATAAACAGTGTTAGTCATAGTAGCTTGTACCAGAATTTCAAGTAACAGTTGGAAGAAATTCCCATGAGCAATGAATACTAACCCTAGCCAAAACACATTACTGTGTTTGCAGAACCATCCTCCACTGATGAGTTGAAATGTATTGGTTTTGGACTGGAACATGAATCTAACCACCTGCACTCTAGTCATTTTGTGCTACAGGGCGATGAATTTCTTATTTACTGCCCCATTAAATTCATTCATACATTCTGGCGATGGGAGAAGATATAGTGAAATACCTACAGGTGAGTATTGTTGTGATTTATCTGAATCCCAGGCTGCAAATAAGAATTTAAGGATGGTAAACTTGAATAAATATGTGCAAAATTCATAGTCAAAACACAAGGTCATTGCTGAGTACAATAAAACATGTTTCCAACAGTGTATGATGCAAACACAAATACACACAAACTAGCTTCTTTCTGACCTGCTTTAACGTAATAAGTTTGGAGTTTAGTAAACCAATGACCCCTCTCACCTTCTTCCCACGTTACTTTTCCAATTGAAGTTGGAGTTCACCCTACCGTGGAAGTTGCTGATGCTTCGTGTCGAAGGCTAATACTTTAGCCTCTTTGAAGATGACCCACATTCTACACATGGCTGCGGACCCAGCGGGGGTAAGGACTACTGTCTGACCCTGCACTACTCTGACCTGTGGATGACCTCTGCCAGTAAGGCAGGGATCCCTTCAGTGAACACCGTCGACCAAAATACTGACCATTAATATGTTAGTCAGTCACCAATCCAATCAATCGAGTCAAACAACATTGGGACTTGCATGTCTTCTAATCAGGAGCCGAGGTCAAACACCATCAACCAGTCTTGATTTGTTTATAACTGATACATTGTTTTTTTTTTATCAGGCTGCTTCCAACATTTCTACTTAAAAAAATTCTACCCTCATTGCCGTGACTAGATCTTCCTGTTTGGAGAAAGAAATCACATTTTGGGGAGGTAAACAATGCAAACGGAAAAGGTGGTCACCTTCCCCTCAGACCTCAAATTTTTCAGCCAACCACCAGTGGTTTAGGAAGTGCTCAAACACAACCAAACCACCAGGCAGCCTGGGCAACTTGATGGATGCTTGTTTTTCTCTCCTGGGGTAGTTCAGCACACGTGGATGTTAATCCTTCCACCTACAGCACACACACACACACACACACAAGAAAAACACATGATTTTGCAACATCATAGTAAACGTTTGAGGTAAGCCACAGAAGTTCCTCTGCTCCTGACCTCCTTAAGTGTAACCACGTACGTGTGTGTGAAATGCCAGGCTGGGTTTTTAGGACACGGTTGCTTGTAAAATACTAAGTAAACCATGACAACCACAGGCAGCTCTTACTTTTACCGAAACGATTAACATCCAAATACAGCAAGATCATTATTAATGTTGTGCATTGACCTGTTGATACAGAAACCAACAAATCGGACTGATTGGTTTGTCTGCAAGTAAACTCATTAAAGGCAATAGCCTCAAGACAGATAATGGTACAGGATTATTTAGCAATGAGCAACATTGCTCATTCAAACAAAGTTTCCACCAATTAATAATATTGTTAATAGTCTTAATGAGGTAAGTCTTCCAACCTAAAAGACCACATGGTTTGTTTGTCCTAACCATCGGCTACAACTCATAAGAAGATATCACCGGAAGACGAACTAGACATTCGTCATCACAGGGTCAGTGGTTGTGGTGATAGAAAGTTCGTGAACCAAACAAACAACAGTGACTATTGGTTTCACACAGGAAACAAAATGTGGTCTCCTGCTTTGGTGATCAGTTAATCCACCCTGACCAACTCCTACAGTGACTTTGTGGTTTTTTATACTGCATGTTTGTCCTAATCTCGAGGTCATGTAACAATAAAGTGTATATACGCGTCATAATAAGCTGATTGTTATTTACAGGACCATTGGGACCAATGGGTTTGTCCACTCGAACAAAAGAGAAGAATCAAATTAACAGGGGGAGGTGAGTATGAGCAGGAAGAAGTGCAGGACAGAAAAAAAACAATCCGGGAAAACTTGCAGGGGTGTGTATGCATGTATGTGTGTGTGTGTGGTTTTGCTTGCCTGCACCTCTAAAACAGCTTACTGGGGCCAGGTAGGGATGTGAGGAATAGTTGTCGACACAAAAGACTGCGCTTTTTGTCACCCAGACGAAGGCTGCATGCCAAAACTCGTGTGTGATGTAGACAGACGATAGGCCTGACAGCGTATGGCCTAAGTGTGTGTGTCTGTGTGTGTGTGTGACTCTTGGATGTACAAGGCACAGGGGGCCTCAGGAGACAGATTTGTCAGTTTGATTAGTTTTTTTTCTTCTCAGAGCTTCTCTTCTCTTCCTCCAGCAGCGTGGAGAAGATTACATTTACAAGTACAAACCATGTGTTACTGTCTAGTCTCCAATCTGTGCCAATGGTAATTACACATTGTAACATATTTTCTATGATGTTTATAATAAAACTTTACATTATAAGGGCTTTCTAAAATAACACTCCAGATAAAAAGAGAATTTTATGAGATAACATGCTGACTGATGACTTATGTACAGTCCTCAGACTAACTGGGGTTCTCCAGATTTCGCCACTGATGTGAAGCTTTGATGATGTTTAGGCCTCATATTTTCAGTAATGGATGATCTCCTGTATCTGGGGCAAGTTTTACTTTGTTCTGTACATAAACAAATAGCAGCAAAAAGCTTCTTGTGAAGGGAGGAAAATGTCTAACTGTGTTGACTTTGAGCTCATGCCAGTTTCAATAATGTTAAGGCGAGGGGCACCCAAACATGTCCCTCTCCCACCTTGCTGGTTTTGCAGAAAGTCAATATTGACCCTCAGTCATAAAGCAAGGTTCTCAGATCTAATGTAATTTACTGCGTACAGTAAAACCCAGAGAGGTAAGCCACAGAGCTCCCCAAACCCCACACACAGACACACACACACTCACAGAGGTTATATGAGGGTGTTTACTATGAAACTCGGTTATGTTATACTCCAGAAAAAAAAGAGCTGGAGAACATGGACAAGATACGAGGTGAGGAGGAGGCAAAGAAGCTTCTAGAGAGATGAGAGAAAGGCGGCGGGTAGGAGAGAATGATAACACAACACAGAGAGGCCTGGAGGAGGTGTTAAAGGCCAGTAGGTGAGAGCGTTTGGGTTCGGAGGGGGTTACAAAAGAATGGCAAGGAGCTTGAGAGGAGCGCTGGAGGGCAGTGAAGGGGAAGAAAGAGGGGAGACAGGAGGGGTGAGAGGAGTTTCAGGGTGGCAGTGAAGGCTACTGAAGCTCCACAGGAGTTTGGGAACCAGTGAACCTTACTCTACCCTTCCCTCCACCCCCTTCTCTTCTCATCCCCCTCTCCATCAATGTGAGGAAAGCCTCCTGGCGCGCTGGCGATACGTTTCCCATGAGCTTTAACATAAGGCCCATTAACCCTTCTCTGTAACATCTCGCACTGTTATTATTCTGTGTTCTGTGGATTCTTTACAGAAAATAAAAACAATATTTTTCAGAGAACAGAATAACATTTCAGCAACTACAAGTGTAGATAAACTAAGATAAAGTGGCTGAAGAGGTGATCTGCTGTGTGGAGAGTCAGTGTCGTGATGGTGACAGTGAGACCTACTTTGGTACAAAGTAAAATAATTTAACGGTTGAATGGTATGTCATTAATGTAATATATTAAATTAATAGATCCACACTGTTGTGTTAGTTCTGTATTGATAAGAAATGTTAGCATGCTAACAGGCCAAACATTAGGCTACTTGCTAAACATGAGTATGTTAACATTGTCAGTTTGCATTACAACTGCCTTCCACTATCTTTTCACACAATCATGGTTAGTGAGATTAAACCTCAGATTAAATCAGCATAGTATCATATTCCCAGTGATGCTAACAACAATGCTAATATCCTAATGTTGAAGCTAGAAGGTCATCAAATTGTGTACCAACTTCATTTAGTGTCTTAGCATTGGCAAGTATAGTTGAAGCTAACGGGAATGTTTTACAAATAAGCTTATTTGTTCTCAAACCGATATAAAAGTTTGACTTACTGATAGAAATTAAACTTTCAATGCAAACCATCCAATAGTTGTTTAGATGATGCCATGATGAACTCAATGAACAAAATGAACTGTCAGGACTGCCATAACTCTATGATGTTACAACAATGACATGGCCCTAGTACAGCACATCGGGATTCACCAGATTCTTTGAAATACACATGGGGAAAGCAAAATGTGTGGTTTGATTTTGTTTTAGCCATAGCTAAAGACACAGCTCTGATTTTAGTGTTCAGAAAAGTCAGTTTAAAGTTTGTCTGATGAACTGAGCAAAGGGAGTGATATTGAAGCAGAGTAGAGCAGTGGATAAGAGACATGGTTTGAAAAGGAGGAGGATAAGGATTTTACTGAGTCCACTGACATTTGGGCAAAGACTATGATTTACAAAGAAAGCCAAATCCATAAACTGTCCCAGTTTTTAATTTCATGTCTCGTTTCAGAATCTAAAAAATAAAGAGTTAGTGAACACTGACAATACTTTCACATTTGTCAGAAAACCTTCAGGCTTTAGAAAGTAGTTTTCAGAAAAAGCTTCAAATGTACAAAGTTTTTTTAATGATCACTTTATGGCTTAAAACAACGCCAAAGCTTTTGTTCTAGACTGCTAAAACATTGGCTGTAATTCATTCACGCCTGTGATTATCCTGACTGTGCATCGTGTAAGAAGCTCTCAGTCAATCTGAACCTCAGACATCCAGGAGTAGCATGAGAAATGAAATGTAAAACTACTGTACATTTAAAATGTTTTTAGGTTACTTAAAACCACAAATATATTTGTTCTTATTGATATTAATAAAACAACGGGAAAATGTAGAATATGGGACATTTGACTCCAGACCACAAATGTTAAACTCACGGTGGTGTAAGAGGAAATTCAAAGGGATCATTGGGACTCATCGTCTGAGAATCGTGAATATTTTTTACCACATTTCATGACAGCTAGATGAAAGTGGTAAACCAACCTACAACAACATTGCTGTCTGTAGAGCAATGCCACCAACATGGCTAAAAAAAACACCAAAAGAAATTCTGAACCACAACTATGACGCATCTTACAGCTTTGCAGAGCTGCTAGCATGACTGTAGACTGTGAATCTTTACACTTGTTAAAAGGCTGCCAGGGTAAAACAATGGGTGAAATTTAATCTGTGATTCTGATATTATAAAGGTTAGTGTGTTAACATCACAATTTATTAAGCCACATAATTATAAGTTTTGAGGTGTTTAGTTTTTTTTTTTTTGGTCATGTTTAAATCTACAAAGAGTAATAAGAATTTTTCTGATGGATTGTCACAAATCTGACATTTAATAATCCACATAGCCTAGATATAGGCTTGCCAAAAATAATGAGGATGCAGAGTGAATTCATGGTGTTTATGAGTGTGTCTGAGTCTGAGTAAGTGTGTTCCGGAGTGAGGCAACAATGAGACTGAATGGAAAAGTCCCTTTATCAGACTCATCCGAACACGTAGACAAACAACTCTGAGCTGGTTCTGTAAAATATCAAAAGAAAGTCCAGACTCCTTAGAGAGATGGAGGGAGTGACCATGGAGGAGAGACAGACAGAGGAGGGAGACAGAGAGAGAGAGGGGGAGGGAGGTCAGGAAACAGGCGGGAGAGTTCAAAGATGGGATAGGAGACAGATAAGAGACTTTAAGTGTAAAATTAAGAGAATAAATCCCCTTGTAATGCTCTGCTTGCCTGGTTAGAAACCACTGGTTTGCCATTTGCTCACTGGATGTCTTAAATAATCTAAAGCTCTATAAGCCATTTCAGATTTACAATGGGATCTTCATAGTTTAAAAGGTCAATTCATTATCAGCCTTAACTATTTTCCAACTGATTCAGGCTTCCGGAAACAGGGAGTAACCAACTATGAATATACATTTGTTTTAAAAAAATAAATAAATAATACTGGGAATGATTATTCTGATTTTGGCTTGCAACCTCTTTCTCCCTTTTTGTTACACTTAGTCATTACTGAAGTTCAGTACAGTAAGAAAACTAGTGTGTGGAATATGTTTTGTCTGAGCGGCCTCAAAAGCCGGTCTGCCTTATCAGCCTCCTCTTGTCCCGTTACCCCTGGCAACACATCCCACCTGGAGTGAGGCCAGCATCCCATTAAGGAGATCAAAGCTGCGTAAAGTGGATGAAGCTCTCGCTCTTTCTTTTCTCTGCCTGTCTCTGTTTCTCTTATTCACATGTTTATACCTGACTCAACTTTTTCTCTTCACTTTGTATATCTTATCTCTTCTATTTCTTCTTCATATTGTTCATTAAACTCTGCTCATTTTCTTCTTTCTTTTGCAGCTGTAGAGGAGGTTTTAATGGAGGTAAACACGCTTTTGTGATTTCTGGCTAAAGAAATATTATCAGTGGCAAATTCTAGATGTGGCTACTTTGGCTGACAGTGAGGCCTCCCACGCTCTTGACATACTGGTTCCAGAGATTTCAAACAAATGAACCAGTTATATTTTCCTCTTGTTTCCTCTTTGGTGTTTGGGCTAATTACTCCAAACTGTCCACACTTTACTTGGTGTGGTTGTACTTAAAAGACAAAATCATGTTTCAGCTTGTTGAGAACAACCACAACCACGTTTCATATTTTGCAACGTTTGTCTATACTGACCACAAGAAAAAAGAAAATATACAGTAAATAATACTGCAGTGACAAAGTCATATACAAGAACAGTCTGAACACAGAGAGCTACTGTTGCTCTCATATGTGTCTTTGTGCTACTTGCTGTGTTTTTAGGTACAGTAGCGAAAACCGTGAGGTTCAGTAGGATGACCCCCTCCTCAACTGTTCACTCTGGCTGAGTAAAAAGTGGAAGTTATATCTGAAAGGAGGCCAAGTTGCAAGTGTGAAGCTATTCCAAAAACAACTGTATATATATATATATATATATATATATATATATATATATATATATATGTATAACAACACTGTGAGGTAATAATAGCAAATAGTAAAAATAAATTGTAATTCTAGCTCTTGCTTTCGTAGCCACAACAGACCGAAAGGGGGAAGTGACCTTGTTTAAATTAACATCTATGAACAGCAAATAAATCTGCATTCAGTTTTATTCTTGGAGGCAGCTGAGTGCTTAATGTAATGTTATCCAGCAGTAGCTATGCACATGTAACATACAGTGCACACACGCTGCTGGCATGTTTCCAACCCCTCTGTCAAACAATACAACAATGATGAGCGGCCACCTGTTGAAGCTTTTAAACACTTAGAGACACAGGATGAGTGTCACAATGTGAGTGATGCTGCTCCCCCTTATGGATTACGGGGGAGGTTTTTACAGTTTGAAGATCCAACTTCTTCAGTCTATGGTCTCAAAAGGTCTCTTCCCTTTTCTCTGTAAAGTATTCAAATCCAGTAAAATGTGCTTTTTTGTCTACTCCTTGAAGGATTTGTTTAAGAACTTCTTTTTTTTCATCTGGCCTGCTGACCAGATCTGGGCTTTCTGTGGAACATCTGTTTAAAAAAAGAAGTGAGATTAGATGAAAAAAGAGCAATAAAAGATTCTGGTTATTGTTACCATTAGCAGGCGAAATAAATAAAACTGTATGATACGTGTAAGAAAGATTGAGAAAGTTTCTTTCAGCTTTAAAAAGGAGGATTAATAGTAGCTCAAAGAGCTTGGAAAGGAAATGCTCAATGTACATTCATAGCTTCATTAATCTAAAATGATTTATTTATGTCTTTGATAACTACATGTAAATACATTTTTTCAAGGTTTTATGACTATGTATTTTTCTGGCTATGGGCTGCCTCTTGTTTTATTGTGTCAAACAGATTAAACAAAAATAATATATTGCGAATCCTGTTGCCTGTTACAGAGAACACATAAAATCAAAAATAAACTTAAATGGACAAAAAATAGGTATTTTTATATGTGAATGCTGCCATAAATTTTTGCCAAGCTAATCACTTTTCCATTGAAAAACGATTCCTTGGAATCAATGTGCAGTTCATCTGTTTGCCTTGTATAAATGTTCTCATGCTGATTAAATCCACGTTGACTTTCTGGGCACATTTGGTATTACTAGAAGTATTTCTTATGTTACCAATAAGGCAAGGATGACGTTTGTCAGAGACAATGAGATTCAACTTATTAACCTGTGTGGTCTGAGAGGGATGAGCCAACACTGACTCAAACAGGACACGGCAGGATAATTTCGTTCCTCTTGTTATTTTAATAGTAAAATATAGTGGAAAGTCACTAATCCAGACTCTGACATTTACATCAGACATCAGTCGCTGTGTGAAGTCACTACTGTCTAGCAGTAGCATCCCCTCCTCAGCTTTTCCATTACAGCACTGAACAGGTGCAGTCTAGTCTGTGTGGGAAAGGAATGTGCAGATGTATCTATGTGTATTCTACAGTATCAACAAACACACGTGAATGTGACGTTTCCGGCAGGGGAGGATGCCTGACTAAGAGGCGTTGAAAGGAGTGTAAAGTAGCGACTAAAGAGGCAATAATGTTACTCTGTACCTAAGCATGTTTTCTTTTCTTTCTTTTTTTCCAGCAAGGTCACAACCAAGGAAATGTCCTTGGTTGTGGTGAACCAGGAAAACTGTCGTGGGTAGAGATTTGTATTTGTAATATCTTTAGTCATTGGAGAAACCAAGGAGAAAGTTTGTTCTATTTCATCAAAGAGAATATTTTACAGTACTATCACATTAAAAACTGTGATCAGACAGAAAAAAGGCCCAGTTTAAAGTATTGGTCTGGGTATGTTGTTATGGATATTGGTGAGAAGATGCGAGAAAGTTTGGTTTTAATACATTATTTGAATATTTATCAGATTTAAAAAAAAAAAAAAAGAAAAAGAAAATTGCACATATGTTTATGATTCCATGGAATTAATTTTGTTCCCAGTCCCAACATTTATGTAACATGTAGGTAAACATGTAGGTAATCAGCTGAATTGCACGGTTTACATTACAAAGCTTGGCTGAAGTATTTCAGTTCTTCAAGAGGTCTAATCAACATGAATACTGAAGGTTTTTTTTGGCAGCTGATGATAAAACACAGCTAAAGATTTAAAGAATTATCCTTCACTTCAGCAACATTTTTCCCTCTCAACTGTAGCATCCTTCTTATTTTCATTTAATTGTTGTAAAAAAAAAATTCCTCTGGTGTTCTGTCTCAATACCATTATTGTGGTATTTAGAAACTTGTTCTAACGCTGTGTACTGGGAGTTTCTGGATAATCTGCTTGCCTGTTTCAACCTGGCTGAGGATCTGAGGAGTGTAACTTTTGAAACCAAGGTCAGTAGGGATCACTTAAAACAGACACCCCCCACTCCAATAATCTGCAGGAGGCAATGCAGATAGTGGTTTATAAACAGTAATAAGGGGATTTATCCTGAGTAGCCAGTGAACCTAAACTCTGAAAAAGTTCAGCACTACACACATGCACACAGAAATGAATGAACAAGTGTTTTTTCGAGGAATCAGCCTCTTCACTCTTCCTGTTCCTCCTCTCATGTCCTCCCTTTGTGTGTGGCAGCACCATTGCCAAAATCCCAAAATCAAACAAGGTATCAGATTAGGGATACTCAATCTGTTTCCATGGTAAACTAACAAACAGAGTCCCTGAAGAGGGAAATACTTGACTGGCTGCACTAACTGGCAGATCTTCAGGAAACACCAGCAAAAGCCATGTTCCAATTACAGTAAGTCTTGTCATCACTTTTCTCAAGTACCCATGTGGCACTGACTGTAAGCAACCTCTGGCTCTTGGATCAAATTCAACCACAGAAAGACAGGAGGCAACTTTTAGCCTTTCTTATTCTTTGAGGATACAGTTATTTATATACACAAAGCTGTTACAGCGTCAGGCTGAATACTTATTAGCCTGGAATAGAAGTCACTGAGAGCTTTTATTTTTGCCCCAGAGGTATAATTTCTTCATTTAAACAGCATCTCTAGAGCGTTCATGCAATGATCCAATCTTAAACTACCAGGCTGTGTAAAGGTCAATTGTGATTATGTCGAAATCTGTTTATATTCACCAAAAAAGAAAGGGAGGAGAAAAAAAACAAGAATGAGTATCCTAGTGGCCGAAGGAAGATGCTGACCACGTCATCTCAACCAGGCTGATTCAAGTTCAGCCAGAGCAATTTGTTACATATAATCCTGCTGCTTCCAATTGAGTCTACATTGACCATTAGCATGGCTAAAATGCTAATGACAATATGTTCACACAATGATTTAGCAGGTATCATGTACCATTTGGTATATTAGCATGTTAGCATTCTAATGTTTGCTAACTAGCACTACACAAAAAACGTCCAGGCTGTGGTTCATATTTGAACATGAAAGTCATTAGTTATGGGGTAAATTAAAAATTTTAACCAGACAAGATTAAAAGCAGTTATCAATTACAGTTCAACCTCATTGGGAAGACAATCCATCCAGCAGTTGTTGAAACATTCAGTGTGGGCCAATGATGGATCGAGCGCCACTGCCATCCTTATAACCACCCTGCTAGCTTGGCTAAAAATGTAAAGCTAAGACAACCACAGACTAGAACACATGGAGTCAATCATTCTTGTTAAGTTTAAGATGAAATGATTTGGCAATTGATTTTGCAACACTCAGCTGATGCATCACTTTCACAGTTGCTACAATTCCCTGATGTTGGTTCAGTTCACTTACCTGAGCTTCATTCACAAGTCCAAGAAAAATCTCACTTTTCTGTGAACACAGTCCATTTTCCACTTTGGATTGTATTTTCCACAGGCAAAGTGCCCACCACATCTCTGTGTGGGATTTTTTTTCCTCGAGAGAAGTGAGCTGATACAAGTTCTCTCCGCTCCATGTTCATATGTGTGTGTGTGGGTTGGTTGCCAATTTCTAGTGGGTAGTGGTTTCGACTGAACAGCTGGGCTGCATAAATGAGTGTAATATGTTTTTCAAGGACGACTTACAAGTAATTTTTGAGAAAGGGTGTCAGCATTGCCATCCTTGGCCAGGGTTTTTAACAAAATCATGTAAGAACTCTTCAACCTTCATAGTTATATCTTTTTTTTTTTTTTTCCTGTCTCTAAGAATATCAATTAATCTTAAACTGTCACACACTGAGGTAAATATTTGGCTTTAGCTTCAAAAGGCCCAAGTATTTTTAGAGATTTTTAGTCAGGTCCATCATCTGTTGTTGTACAGGATGTACAAGATGGGTGATTTTTGAGGCATTTCTCTTTTCTGAAAACATCTGTGTAATGTGGTATGAAATGGGGCTAATGATCTAACCCATTCATTTCCAGACACCTATCTAAGTTCAAGTCACTTTGGCAGAAGGTCAAGCAAAGTAGTCCAGGTGTCCCTTTCCTTCTGATGCAAAGGAGAAATGGCTCTACTCCAAGCTCACTCCAGATAAAAACTCAGGGCTCACTGAGGTTGGGTTAAGGGCCAACATTTGATCCATTTGGGCTGGTGTTGGAGAGGTAGAGGCTATGAGTTGGGTGAAAATCAACCAAATGATTAATCTAAATTATGTACAGGCTGATTCTTGAACATAAGCATACCTGTCCACAACAGCCAATCAGGTGTATTATTATTATCATTATTGGATATCTTCTTTGGGAAGAGGCTGGACCAGTCTATCCACATTGCTAATGTGTTTTTAGCAATGTGTCTGTGTATTCTCAGCAATCTCAGCAATTATGCTTGAGTGTATGATGTCATCATTGAGGCCAACACACACTTTAATGAACTGGAATAGTCTTTTAGGAAGTTAGTTGTGGAGTCGGCAGTGACCAGGGTTAGATAAAGCTGAAGTAAACTGTACTGTGTGTTACTTCAACATGTAGCAGTGTCAAACAAGAGGCCCTCGTTTGACATCACAGCCCTCAACAATCAGCAAATGAGCAACCTCTGCCTGCCTCCAAATGAGGGGGAGTAGGAGTGCGAATCAGGGAGGAGGAGGAGAGGAATGTTAGATGGAGTGGGGCAGTTCAGTAGTTGTGCTTACTTTACTCTGTTAATTACCATACTGACAGATTGATTACTGAGAGTGACAAAAGAGGGGGGTCTGGCAGCAGCTCCCAGCTGTACTCCTTAACCTTCAAACAGTACGTGTGTGTGTTTGTGAAAGTGAGATCACAACCGGGAATTGGAAAGTGTCTAGTCTAGTAGTTTTGTGTGCAATTTAAATTATTAAAAATGAATGTAGTTTTTCCAGACTGAGATGATGTACATAATTATTTGTTTGACTGCAAAATTTCTCTCTCTCTCTCTCTTTCTGTTTGTGCATTGGTGTGTGTATGTGTGTGTGTGTGTGTTCGACACCTGGAGCTTGAATAGAGTGTTTAGGATGTCTGTATCTGTATACTTTTCAGTTCAAGGGTCGCTGCAAAGGTCCTTCGTGTCACTGCAGTTGGAAAACAAACACATCAACAGATGTGTACACATGTGCACACACACACACACACGTGCAACCATTTTCTTGTCAGCAGGTTCTGGCACTGGTCACATGATAATTATCATTACTGTGTGCAATGGCAAATACAACATACAAACAAAGTACAAATGATGACTTTGACTCACCAAGACCAACCAAAACAGTGCGAACGCACAATATCGCACGTAGTTTCACACTGTTTTCTGATATTTATCCGAATGCAACAAGTCGCCTGACCTTATGCGCTGAACCCGACATGCAGATGTGCATGTTGACATGAATTTCAACACAGCTGCTTTTTATTTAGTTTTAAGCTTCATTTGATACACAAAAAACATAAACATATCAAGCGTGTGACTACTGCAAGAGGTCTGCACCACTTTGTGTATGTCTTTATACGTTTTGTGTATCTTAGCATATAATGACTTAATAAATATGATAAAACTACCAAAGCCTCCTCCCAGATTTGTAGCATAAGTGTGTCATATTGTTCATATCTGCAGCATGCTAACATTTGAGCCCACTGCCCTCCACAACCTCAATGACCTCCTCATTCGACATTGCAGATTTTGGGGGCAGCGAAGCGAGGGATGAGCTAAGAAATGAAGAAGGAAGTGAAAGAAAAAGGAGGCTGTCTAAGTAGCTTAAGTGTTTTTTTTTTTTTTTCTTCATCTGTTGGGGGATCAAAGCTGGCCTCTGCTATAAGAGCTGTCTCCCTCATAAAGAGGATTAGCGCGAAACAAACGCAGCTCCGATTCAGCCTTCGCTGTCAACCACTGAAGTGAGGAGGAGGAGGGGTAGTGTGCGCTTACTTTGGCAGCACAGGTGGGTAGATTACAAGCACGAGGGGGCTAAAAAGACACCTCATTTGGAAAAACATCCTCTAAAGTATTTTGGAAAGCGTTGCATACAGGATCATGATATCCTCAACACACACACACACACACACACTCTTTTTGATACTGTGGAGAGTAGTGTGTTTGGGGAAACCCTTGCTCAGCCAAGTTCAACTCTCGTCTGTCAGGCAGATAACTCAACAGGTACAAGATGTACAAGAGTTGAACAAGTACACTGTGATCATGCTGCATGTGTGTGTCTGTGTGTTGTTGTGCAGTGTCTGGGTGAACAGCTGCTTTAATCAGAAGTCAATCTGAAATTGTCAACACTTGTAAAGGAAACATTTGCACTTTTAAGTTTGTTTGAGAAGTATCAGAAGCTACTTCACTTTTATGATACAAGTGCACAAACACACATACACTTGTCCTCATGCCCATATTAGGTCGTCCTATTTGATATCAAACTAAAATAGATCCTTGCAGCTGTCTGTCCCACCTGATCAGCACCCTCACAACACAGGTGACTGCCATCAACACCAGAATACACTCGACAGAGGAAGGTTCTGTATTGTATTTCTTTGTGTGTGTGTGTGTACACGATGTGATCTCATGAAGCATGAAGGACAGTAATGGGTGACGGATGCCACAAGTGGTTTTCATGAATAGTGGTGTTAAGGCATTGTGACATTTCCGTGCCCTTTGCCTCTCGACATGGTGTATCTGCCAAAATCTGCACGGTTGTGCAGCTTTAACCTTATTGTACCACGACAAACACGCCATCTGACCCACAATCATCATGTGGGTCAGAAGATGTGGATGTGTGGTCAAAAGATTTATCATGGGACTGACCCTGCAGTGCAGTGGAGTGATATCCACTGTTGGCATGTGGACAAAGGCCTTGTCTGCATTAATATGGATATTTTTATTCAGGAAAACACTCTGTCTGGAATTAAATGAGAAATATCACAATTAGTTTAGCTTAGCATAAAGACTAAATTAAGAAACAGAGGGGAAACAAATAGCTAAAATAAAGAACTAAAACCAGCATGGCAACACTAAAATAATAATAAATTACTTTCTATTTCAATTAGGGTAAGT
This sequence comes from Polydactylus sextarius, assembly GCA_016801845.1. Lineage (NCBI taxonomy): Eukaryota > Metazoa > Chordata > Actinopteri > Polynemidae > Polydactylus > Polydactylus sextarius. The sequence continues at coordinate 6,047,810 of CM028918.1, forward strand.
TTAAATTTAAATTCTGCCTGTTTTGCAAATGGAATGGAAATAATTATACTCAAGCAAACAAACCCCAGACCGCTGAGGTTACCCATGTGTGTAACCTCAGCAGTTCACACACACAGACCTCGAAACACTAGCGTAGTGTTGTTTGGGGGTTACCAGGCTTGTAGTTGTGTCAGGTCAACACACATTTCTATGTGAGGTGACAGAGCGGAGGGGGTTGACATGTTCGGAGCTGTTTCACTTTGTTTCCTTTTTATACACAAAAACAACGTCCCACTGTCATCACTCCATCCTTCAAATACCAAAGGGCCCCCCTTAAGAGTGTGGCCTCAGCAGCGGCCTCTGAGTCAGGCCCCACCTTTTCTCCTAGAAAGCAAGAAAGGAGCTTTTACTCCAGACTCAGAGATTTACTTCTCTTAAAGAAGCTTTGCATTTGAGATAACAAGATATACGAAAATACTTGACACTGAGTAGAAATTAGCATCAGGATACGTTGTTCTCACACACAGATTTCCCTCGTCGAAGTGCCTCCAGACGGACAGTGCCCACTTTCTCCCTCATGTCTTGTGACATTAGGATTGCATTACGCTGTGACTGACATAACAGCACACCCTCCCTGATTATATTTTACAACAGGTAGTCAATCTCTCACGCTGTAAACCTGCCGGCCTGTGTCAGTGAGCGTCAGTGGGAGTTTTCTCACAGGTTATCACTCTTACAACTGTTTTTTCTTGTTCTCTGGCTGTAATTTAAGCTACTCTGAGATGATAATGGATTTAGCAGGTTCCTTTTAACAACACCCTGACCAGATGTGCTGAGTGGCCTCGGGATACATGGTTAAGTATCACTCTGTCTTCATTTCATCGACGGTGGTCTTCCATTTTCACCCAGGTAAAGCTCACCTGGAGGTCCTCACCACACCTCTTAATTAGCCTTAACTTTCCCTTCCTCTCCCCTCACCTGACAGTTGTTTTCCTACCCATACTGTATGTATGGCAGCATATCATCACGCCTGATCTGATCCTCCACACTATTTCCTTCACAGCTCATCCAACTTGAAAACTCTGATGTGCTGATAATCATGTTTTCAAATACCTTAAATTCCTTGCATTTACAAGAAGAAGGAGTTATCCTGTCTTGGACAGGATAAAACTTCCACTTGAAGTTTCCTGTTTTCATGGAGTAGTTTGGGATTTGGAGAATTATTTGTATTCACTTTCTTTATGAGTGTTATAGAGAAGATTTATTCTTCATATCACTAAATATTGTACTTCAGCCAAGGAGATTTTTCGTAAAGATTAAACAAACAAGATCAGTGTTTCTCTGAGGATCCAGTTGTAGCAGTGGAGGTGTTTTACCCATGTGTGAAAGTTTTAACAGAGCCACCAAAGAATTACACTGTATTGTATTTGGCAATATGTAAAACTACTTACATTATCCAAAAAAAGGGTATCTGCCACCAGACAGCAGAGAAAACATTAGAACACTAGAGTCTATTTAAATGACTTATGTAAGAGTGGAACAAATCATCTCATCTTCTCATCTAACTCTTCACTTTAATGTCTCAACAAAATGTTGAACTATTTAACATCATCATCTGAAACTTTTAATAAAGAGCTAGTTGAGTCACTGAACAGCACAAATTTGTCAGGAATTGTAAGTTTTGCATAACCTGTCAGTTAGTAATGAACTTACACGTTTGGAGCGGTGGGAAGCTCTGCCACGTTGCTCAGAAAGCAGTTGGTGGTTTAGGTGCTTTTCTGGGTGTTGAGGGAAGTAAAAGTGATGTTCGTTCCCTCCCCACACCCACATTCCTTCAAGGCAGTTCAGGGATTTGACAATTTTTGTGGATTTTCAGAATGATAATCCAATAAACACACCTCCATATGGCTACTGGCCAGTTGCGGAGAGTTGAGCGCAACAGTGTGACTGGCCTTAAAGAGTCCCTTGGCTGTATACCCATTTATCCTTTTCATTTCTTGAGGACAGCACAGTGGTAAAGCTCTTAGCATTGTTGACTCACAGCAAGAAGGTGCTTGGTTCAAACCTGAACTGCAGCCTCTCTGTGTGGAGTCTCGCTGTGGATTTTGGATAATGGATGTTGGAGCAAAATTGTGACAGGTGTACCACGACAAAACCGTGGGATCTGGTACAATCATTTTCAATTGCAGACATATGCAGAAATATTGCACGTGTAACTTATCTCTCTCCTTGTACATTCCCCCCCAAAAAAAAATCCTAATCTGATGGTCACACTGAGCATTTAGACACAGACAATGTTATGTAAGAGGATTAAAGGTGGAGATTATTTGCCAAATTGTTCTGACTTCAACAAAGATGAGAATAGATTTCTCACTCTTACTTTACAAAGCATCTCAAATGACCATAAAGCCAACATTTCGACACTCTTAACCTTTCCCAGATGTGTGAGTCCACAGAGACAATAGGGAGTGGATGAAGTAGGGTGCAGCACTGGGATGAAGAAAACAGTGCTAAAAAGAAAGAGTGGAGCAGTGGGAGAAGAAGAATATAGTAAGAGGCGAGTGAAGGAGGGGGGAAGAGTCTGTCACTGCCTCCAGAGGTGAGGCAGGGGGCCAGAGGTGAAAGAGATGGGGGTCTCTGCTGTCTGGGTGGTGTGACCGCAGGGAATGACAGAATAATTAGGACGAGCATCTGACAGGAAATAAATACAGTGTGCGCAGGATCGCCAAGAGGCAGCAAGCCAGACATTGTTGAAAACTACAATAAACTGCGTAGTATATGGGTTAAGAAAACCTCTCATGGTGAGCTGCACCAGAGAATTTACGACCTTTTCTGCTCAGACTGAACGTGATTAATTATTTCTTCCAAGGGGCATCATGGAGAAATTCTCATTTGAGGTATTCTTAATTTTATTTAGGAACTTCTTTGTTGACTTTATGCAGTTTAATAAAAAATGTTAATGAGAAATCTTTCTTGTTAGAATAGAGAATAACTCATCATCTCCAGGTCATGTTTGTTGAGGGTTTTTTTTTTTTTTTTTCCGGATGTGTGGGTTAAATTCCATCTTGTTGTGTCTGGATTTGTGAGTGTGATGTGTTGATTAACAGATGGAGCAGGAAAACCACTGGATACTTCAGTGGCTCCACCGCTCAAAGGCCATCTATCCTCTGTGTCATTCTTAATGTGGATATTTGAGAGGAATGGAATGAATGGCATGGACAGCACAGAGAGAGAGTGGAGAGAGCGGAGACTTTGAAGAGTCCTCCTCGTATATGTCATTGTCAACAGTTTTGAGCCAAAAGCCGGACTTGGGACCCCCCTAAGCAACCAAACAAACAGCTAAAACACTCCACAGCGCTGCTTCTGACAGTCAAGGCACGACATGAAAGAGCATGTTTCTCATTCTGCTGAAGACATGACTTATGTGGCATCCTTTTCAGTTTTGTGGCCCCTCTTTCAGACGTGGTGTTGACTTGGTTGCCAGCAATTCCCAGTGTAATGTTTAGCAAAAAGAAGGAATGAAAAGCGACCAACAATCACAGAAAAATGGTAAATTAGTCTTGAACAGAACAACTGAAACATTATACTGCTGTGCTCACAATTTCAATGGCTTGAATGTCTAGACCTACAATGTAAAATCTCTTTGTAGCTCAGGGATAACTTGTTGTCTGGCCTTGATGTGGTTTTGACATCCACAAATGACTCCTCGATAATGAAAGTAAATGACTGCACTAATGCTTCCTGGCCAGGAGATCAGGGTATCACTCATACAATTTGTAATGCTTACTCATTTCTAACCACACTGTCCCACAGAAGCCTTCTGACATCTGTGTGAGAAAAGGAAATAAAAAAAAGCACGATGATGAAGTGGAAAAAAATTATTCTTTTGAGTCTGTTTAAGACTAATTTGTTGTAATAAGAAGAAAAGTCTTTACTGAACCAGAATCGTCTGTCTCACTCAGTTGTATTTTATATGCCAATTCTCTGGTGTAATGTTTGGAGAAAAAACCAAATTCAACTCAATGGGCCAACATGTTACTGTTGTTTTAAGGGTTATTTTTCCCTCCCTTTTTTATACTTCAGTGTAGGTCTGGTGTCAGGCAGAAGGAAGACAAACATGGATGAGACTGATGAAACTGTGCCAGTTATTAGAAGTTGACTCAAATAACTCAAAAAACCCTCAAGTTTCTTGGACTTACTACGAAATTTTCTGTCGCTACCGCAGCTTTCACATCAACTGAGAACAGCATCAGCATTGCAGATGCATCACTCACTGCTGGATTTGGGTTTGGCCAAAACAAACCAGAGGAAACTGCGATCAGAACACAATGTGTTGATAATCGAGTGAAACAAAATGGAAAACGAGCCCGATTACCTAACAGCTGCAGAGATGCTTGCCAGTGACTTGGAAGCAACACAAAGAGTCTGTAGCTTCACAAGAAAGTGAAGTTTAAAGCTGAAGCCAATGGGGATCATTATTTTTGCAGGTATTTGAACAAACAAACAACAAGCATTGGACGAAGTTAAATCCTGACCACATGATAAAGCAAGAATGAAAGTCATTAGAATTTATTCTCTTGGACTCTTAAATGTTTGTGGCAGTTCTCAGGGCAATCCAATCATTATCTTTAGACGTCAGTAGATCACCAGAGATTCGTTCTCTGACGACCCTCCATTACATCTAGAAAAAAACTAAAATCAATTTTGACAATGCAAACAAAATACGTACCGAAAGCAAAGTTGACGCATGGCTGCACATGTATTATACAGTACATGTGTTTTGGGAAAAAGAGCAGAGTTCTTCAATTTGACGGGGTCAAACGGTCATTGCTGTGAAACAGGCATTAAGTTAGAGGAACATCTGTGAAAAATATATTTTCCGTTCTTTACCGTACAGACAAAACATCCTTTCAGTGTGTTTCAGTGAGCATTTAATGTAAACTGGTGCTTAACAAAACACGCTACAACGGCCAAGGGGACATCAGCGTTATCTTTCACTATCTGAAAAGTAATATTGTCCTGTGTGTTTTTTGTAAATGTGACCACCATGCTTCTATGAAAAAGAGGTAATTTAATTTCCAGCAGGGCCCCCGGTCCACAGAGGCGCACTCTGCTTGGAGCAGATCCACCACTATCCCCTGCCGGTGCGCACAGATCACAGGCCAACACAGGTTCTCTGCTGGCTCTCGCTCTGTGTATATGTCTTTAACAATGACATTAATTGTACCTGTAGAAAAACGACAATTACAATTTTACTTCCATGTCTAAAGGCTGGTTTTTGAAGGCTGAGCCCCCGGACACAAGCCCTGAGGTCCTTCTAAACTTTTACTGTGCTCCAAAGCGATTTAATATGGATACAACATAAACATTCTTGTGTGCACGTCTTAATAAGTCAGCAGGGATATAGGTTATTGTGATTTTCATTATCCTTCAGTCCACTGCTGGGATTCAGCCATATCTTGTGAATGAGGTAAGAAAATTACACCCCTATGTAGGATTTAAGATAACTGCTCTTGTAGTGCTTCCAACAGGCCAGTGTATGAGCTATATAAACACATTACGAGGATTTTGGCTGTTGTAAAACTTTCGACTGATAAAGTAAGCTGCTCTATTTCAAGTTGTTGGATGAAAATGCATCTTGAAGATAATACAAACACAGCTAACAAACACTTCTTCTGAGAACTCAGACTCCTGGGGGTCTTTGGTTTGATTGGCATTCAGTATGATTGCAGTTTGGCTAGCATCCCAGAGAAATGTTCAGCATCCTGTTTCGTATACTGTATATGGTCGGGTTAGAGGTTGTCTGTGTCTTGTTCAACAGAATTAGCACCTAAACAGACAGTTTTCATTTGAATCCTCAGCAGATTTGCATAGAAACACATTAGGATATCGAATACAGGATGTCAGATATTGTAGTGGAATTAAAATAGGACTGGGGCAAATGTTTTATATCTGGGCTTGTTTTCAAAGTCAGAGCAAAAGTCAGATTATTTCAAGTGTTATTAATTCATGGGCCAGAATGTTAATGTCTTGCTTCAAAGAGTTTAATAAGATAAAATACTTGAAAAGGTTGATTGAATTTATCTGACTACAAACAAAACCAACAACAACAATTTAATCTATTCAGATTATATCCAGGTTTTATTTAAAAATTTGAAAAATGAAATACAAGCCTGAAGTTTTTCTTCTTCCCACATCAGTTCAGTTTAATAATGATGAAATACAAGTTTAGCATGATAAAAACTTCCACAATGAACACTTTTAGTCCAAGAAAAGGTATCCTGGACCATAATAAAATAAAACCCAATAAAATGTGCTAAACTATATACTCAAACTATATATATATATATATATATATATATATATATACATATAGTTTAGCACATTTTATTTTACCCAGTGGGTTTTGGAAAAGTAAAACAACTTTTATGGGAAAAATCAGCAAAACCCAGCAAAGATACTGTATAGATCCTTCACTTACCTGTTATTGAGTTGCAAATATTTTGACAGTGCATGAAGATAATGATGTCGGACTATCCTATTACTAGTGGCATGCAAACTCTATACCACCCATCAGTGAATGCTTCGTTGCCTCAGGCTAAGCAGATATTACTTCAGGGAAAAGAATCTCATTCAGCAGGCAGGTAATACTGTCTGTGTCCTCAGAGACTGTTGTCTACTATCTGGATTTGAACAGCGCTGCTTAGAGCCCAGAGCGCATGAATTTAACGTGATTTTCTGGATGATGACAAAGGTATGTCTTCCTTGTAAGTGTGGCCTATTGTGTTAAAGATTTAGTATCTGTTTCACATTATACTGTGCCTCCCAAGGTCTACCCTGCAAACCCATTCAACATACATCTCCCAATAATCAAAGCCACATTTGTGCTGCAGGGAGGGAACTTTCTGAACTTGGACATATGAGGTTCAGGTAGTGATCAAACTGACAGTTTGCAGTGGATGGTTATTCTGAGCTGGACTCCTGGACCAAGCATATGCACTGAGGGTAAAACAGGGTTATACAGTCTGTCAGTCCATCGTTGACATTCTGGTTTAGACAAAAGTCATCATTTCTTCATGGTCAAATATGCAGCCATTAGCTTAGTTTAGCATAATGACTGGATACAGTTAGCCCGGCTCTGTGTAAAGAGAAAAAAATCATCTGAAATGACACTTGTAATTGTTTTTGTTATATCACGTTTGCTTAATCAGTACAATAACCGAGGTGTAAACGCGACAATTTAGAGTGTTATTTTATGTGTTTTTAAGGGTTATGTGCTGGACTATGTCTTGTCCAGAACCTGTAACTTTATATTATGTGTTAATGAGAAACTTAAGTTTAGCTACTTGGCTGATGGTTGGAGTGAAATACTTACTGGAATTGAATACTGATTGTTTTCATCAAACTCTCAACAGAGTAATAAGGAGAATGAATGTTAACGTATGTATTAACCTTTACACTTCCCTTTGTTGTTATTTCAAAGCTTGGATAAGGTAAATCAATCTGAGTTGTTTAACCAACTTATTCTGATATTTCTGAGAAGAGAAGAAGAAGCATTTATGTAGACACAAAAGAACATACAAGTGCCTTGTTACTGTCTCTAATAGCTATTAGTGGCATGGATGTCATCCAGCTTTAATTTAATTTCTGGCTCTGAGTGGAGCCGAGACACAAGATCTTTTTGAACTTTCAAAGAGATCTTCTTCAGATCAAATATCTGCAGATTTCCTGGGGATCAGTTGTAGATGAACTCCAGTAGAGGTTGAATCGCACAGAATACTTGGACAAACAGCAGAAAGATCTTCTTAACATCTAACAGGTGGAGTGGTCAATGCACAAAGATTTCCTCAATCAGTATCATGGAAAATGCAGATGATAATGCTGCTTGTAGATATATGTGCACTAAGGCGGATAAACCAATGGCATGTGCTCCGGGAGGATGAAAAATACAGGAGTGGCTAACCATTATTTACCGCTGAAAAGTGTCTATAATAAAACACTTTATCATACAATAGACTTTTGGTTCAGATATATGAATCTGTCAGAATAAAACTCTCTGGAGATGAGTATGAGATGCACCAAAGCACTATCTCTATTTAGAAATGGAAACACTTGTTCCTGTAGGGAGTGAAGCTCTGACAAGATCCAGATGTAGACAAAGAGCAAATTTTAGGAAAAGCCTTCCTAAACCCAGAACATGGAGTCAGACTCAGGTTACGTGATGGCAGCAGGGTGTCATTTTCAACACAGAAACACAGATTCAGTGCAAATTCTACATTCATTTTTATTTATTTACTCATATCTATTTGTTCTACGTTGCTCTTTCCACCACTTTGGTTCAGATGAAGATAACAGCTGTTTTATAGATTTTCATTTTGTGCAGACATTCATGGCTCCCAGAGGACGAATCCTATTGACTTTTTTTAATCCTCCCACTTTTTCTCGGTGAATAACGCCGAAATGGTTTCACAATTATTTATCAAGAAGAAAAAGAAAGAAAGATAAGTGGGTCAACCAGTATAACAGAGCTAACCAGCTCAAAACTTAGTTAATCTCAGACGATGAATAAAAATCCTCAACCAGTTTGGCAAGTTGCTGGAAATCTAGCCTTCATTCTTACTGGATCCAAACAAAAGAGTTTGTAATAACATGATATATTGTGAAGAACAAAAGACAATGTATTGTTATCAAACAATTCATTTTGCTGTTTCATACAACAGTTTGTCTGACAAACCAAAGAGAGGAGAGTTTATCACACTAAACAACTACAAAAATGGCCATAGTGTTAGTTTAATGTCTAGATTATTATTTTTTTCTATACACTCCACAAATGTCTCCACAAATTATTGAATTCTTACCATGATTATAACTGCTAACATTTCAATCAAACAGACCTTGTTGTGGATTAACTACTTTTGTTCTTTCTTCTTTAGCCTCTCCTTTGGCAACAGAAATCCATGTCTAAAGTGCCATGTTTTGCAACACATGTGCATGTGCATCACATGTTCACAGTAGTTTGTTTATCATCAAACAAATACTCACTCTGTACCAAAGCTTCTGCCATTTCTACAGCTTCTCTATCTGTTGTAGTTACATGATTATATCCTTTACATTTTACCTGGACAAGTGTCATCTCATCATCTTTCATCACATATCATATGAGATACTCAATCCAGGATGACCAATGTTAGAGTAAATGAAGCCAGGTTATTACCAGAGTAAATTGATCTTACTTGATATTACAGGTCCCAGCTACTTGTTACATGATATCATCATCAAGGTGGGCATGTTAGCATTCAGATGTTAGCATTTAGCTCAAAACGAAGGGTCTTTACTGCTCAAAGGGGTTCCTAACTGAATGAAATATAGGAATGGATGAATCTTTTGCAAGCAGCAGCCGTGATAAGAGCTGGAAAGTTTCTCTAAACACTGAGAAAGTGTCCTTCTGTGTTTCATTCCTCAGCTCCTGTAGCACAGGATACATAGGAGCATCCTTTAGAAAAATATAGAAGCTCACACTGCCCCACAGTTCCTTGCAGAAGCAACATTTAATGAGACATGTCAAGCATAATTGCATGGCCAATTTTGCTGTCAGGTTCTCTTTGCACCATCGCTCCATCTTTTCTTCACATCGTGATGTTTTCCATCCTATCAAGAAGACTTCCAGTGGTTTTCCATGTGGTCCAGTCCAAGTTGCATCATTCATGTTTTTATAAGAATCTGGCTCGTCTATCCAAGACTCTATATAGAAAATGAAATATATTGCCAATAGTAAAAACTTTTCCCTTGCCGCAAAAATGAAACCCAGGAAGAGGATCTCTGAACAGCTGTGAGGTCAAAACATGAAAGAGCACATGACGCGCTGATCAAATGTAGGAGCATGAAGGGACCAGGGTCTTTGATCCTTTTGTGGTTATTTTTTCCTGTATGAGTGTATAGGGAAACTCTCACAACAGGGTGTTTATTGGACATAAAGAGACTTAAATCAGCTGAGAGGACTCGTTGTTTGTTCTTTGTGGTGCTTCACTGTGTTTCTGTGTTTCCTTGCTGTTCGCTCTCTTCTTTAATCCTTTTCTTTCTTTCCGCCATCGCAGCCCATGACGATCCCTTGTTCAGTCGGGATTATTGTGCTTACCACAACAAAGAGAAAACATCCCACATTTGTAAATGGGCTCCTGCCAGTTGGACAGGTTTTCTTAAACAAATCCTTCAGAAAGGAAGTCTGCCTCTCGATCTCTGCAGCAGACAGCATAGGTTGAGTGCAAAACTTGTGATCTAATCAGATCCCATTCAATTTTTACGATGTTTTACACTTTCGTCTAAACTCTCTAATGCAAGTCCTCTAAGCCTATTTGAGGTTTTTTTAGTGCCTCATGAGATCCTAAAGATTACTGTATCATCACTGTGATTTTGGTGAGCTGTGTTGAGATTTATTAATAATAACAGTGAATTGTTTCTTTTCCAAGTTTTTTCCTTGGACACTATTTCTTGCTTGTCTTTCTTTTATGGAAGACAGTTTGTTATTTCTATGTCAGACAGATGTTAAACACTGACCTCTCCTCTAAGACCAAATAAATCCTATTACCATAAAAAGATTTTAAAAAATAAGGAAGAAATAAAAGAAATTTAAAAAATGGTGAGGATGAAGAAAATGTATTAATTTCCTTGTGTGTGGCTTTTACTTCCTTATTGACTGCGAGAGAATGTAGCAGATCAAACTTCTTCATTTCACTTCATTTTGAGATTAACTTACAGATAGTTACAGTTTGGTTGTCAAAGGTGAAAGGACAAAGTCATTGTGACCTCATGGAAATGTTTTTTTTTTTACCTCTTGAATGTGATATCTCAAGATTTTTCCTTGAAGGAATCAGAAAAATTGTACAAAGTTGACAGAAATGTTCACTTACACTCAAAGTCTTAAGGATGGAATTAGTTTTTCTTCGTTTCCACCGTTTTAGTGCTACTCGACTCGACTCTGGACTCTGGTACCAGACACATTGTTTACTATCTAAAGAATGAGTGGCATCAAAACTGTGTCAACATTAACGGAGGACATTGAGGTGATGCTGTACACACTGCTCAGTTTGCTTATAACAAGGTGGGCTTACGGCGATGGTTATCGCTATTGGCGGTGTTTATAATAGGCGGTTGATTATTTTGTTGACACTCTCTCAACTTGCTTGTGCCAGGTCGCACTTGTGAAGACGCAATCAGTGTCACAATCATTCCCTCTGACTAATCAGTGGCTGGCAGTCTGTTCACATCACATTTTAGTATTGGCTCAGCTCGCTTGGAGCCACTAAAAAAGTACCTGATACTTTTTAAAAGTACCAGGTACCAGTAAAACCCTATAAACTGAGCAGAGTTGAGTCAAGTAGAGCCAAGTATTGCTTGTGGAAAAGGCCTATAATACTTGGCCATACTTAAATTTAATTATCATTATCATCTTTTCAAATAAAAAAATAAGTACCATTTTCAAAATAAAGAAAAGCCTTAAATATCATCCAAATTACAGTCAACTGGTTGAAACTACGATACGTTTTTAATAAAAACCTACGAGCAGATTAGCTCACTAGTGTTATTTGTAGCTTGGTAAAGTCAAGAGAGAGCAAGTTGAAGCTGTCTGTCATCTGCTCTCAGTCAGGGTCCTTGATGATGATGTTGTTAATGTAACTGCTCAAGAGAATTTTTAGGGAAATGTGGGAAAATTCACACTGTACTTCAGTTGTCCCTTTAATTGCCACTTGTTGCCACAATGGTCTCAAAAGTTATATGAATTAAAACAAGACTCAATCTGAGACATCGCACCTGTTAACATGGAACATGTGACCATAACGCAAATAGTTAGTTAATACATAGTTATTATTTGGTTTAAATGGAAAGAATTAAACACGTGAGTGTCTGTCCACTTGATGACAAAGAGTTTCTTGGAAAAAAAGTAGCTCTTCCTCTATGACTGTTCTTAGTCCTGTGTTTTCCAGAGATGGAATTTTACTGGAGAGTTTGCCTTGTGTTTGACTGCCCAGTCCTTATACATACAAGTGAATGGGAGATGGAAGGACTTCAGATTTGCTTCTTTTCAGCGTCGACTCTTTTGTTGCATCATGTCTCTTTGTGTGAGTGAATGTCTCCTAATTAAGCCTGATGCATAAAGACTGGAGAAACTCTTGACTGATTGCTGTTGACTGTACGACTTCTTCTTTCCAGGACAAGGCGTGCACAGACACACACACACACACACACAATCACACAGAAAGTACAGTTTTTACATTCTCATTAAGAGGATAAGATGTATTGGCCATGGTGTTAAAAATACAACAAAAAAAGACTGTAGTAAAAATAAGAAAAAAGAGACAGTCTCAAGTTGTTTCTGTGAATGACCCCCAACTGTGGAAGGAAAAGAAAATGGGACAAAGATCATGTTCCCCATCGGGTAGCCCATATAATGTATCCTGGTGGCGGAAGAGAGGCCTGAAAACATGTTGCTCCGGAGGAAAAGTAACCATGTCATGTTTTTATCCCAATTGTAAACAGATTTCTGTTTATTGTGTCATCCTTCCATTATAACCTTCCTTTTATATTTGTAAAACAATCTATGAAAAGGTTTGACATCCATATATAACTAGTACCATTAGCTGCAGTGGAACAGTAAATGAAACCTTCTCAGCTTTCTGTTTCAGGCTCTGAAATTTGTGTTTGTGTCCTTCATAATATCCAGTTGAATTTGTTTTATTATTTAACCCTCAAGGTCTTTTGTGGTTGATCTGGTCTGGCTGTTGCAGGTTGACAGTCTACAGGAGGTAGGAATCAAACAGCTTCACCTGACAATCACCACTGCCCCCTGCTGGGCTGCACCTGTCTGCAATGCAGCCTGGACTCTACTGCATACTAGTCAATACATTGACGCAGTTTCAGTCACTGTGGGAGACACAGGAACACAAGCAGACAAATGACAGCAAAGAAAATGTTGTAGTGACCCGTGTCTATACCACAGAACTTAGATACAGATCAGCTGAGCATTTTGGCATCTTTTATCCCATTGTTTTGGTTATACCACCTGTAACTGTCATGTTTACATTCACTCTCTCAGTACTGGTCAGTACTGCTTTCATGCAAATTGATTCTAATTTTCTTCCATGTCCACAGTTTGCCAACAGTTTAATAAGGTCATATAGGGTTTATAAGGTGATAATATGCCAATGTTGTGTTTACAGCTTGTTTCTTGTGCTGCAAAAAACCCAATCAATATGCACCTTGAAGGGTAACAGCCTTGTGTGTGCTGAGAGCCAGACATAAAACAGGTGGTCATTCCAATAAAATGAGAGCAAACAAAGCAAAAAAAAAAAAAAAAAAAAAAAAAAGTTGTAGCTCCTTTAATATAAATGGTCACCTCATAAGTCATATGACCACCTGCAGACGGCCTTTTAGTAAAGAGATCAGCAGCTGACTGGAAACCATCTGGTCTACGTGAGAACGCTGCTGCAGGCGTCATAGCAACATGCACGAGGAGGAAGTTACGAGCAGGGGCAGCCATGGTAGGAAATTAATGTGTGCAGTGCTGCACAAATCAGCTCAGCATGAGACATCCCTGTATCACATTAAAGCCTCCTTCCAAGCGCTGGTTATATTTCTGGCCATTTTTCCTACAGGTAAAACACAATTCTTTCATTTAAAACAGATGGAGAGGACGCTGATCTTGATGAAAATAAGTTAGCAGTAGTGTCTTTATACTCTTCAGATGTTATTCCCTTTCTGCTCTAATTGACTTTCATGTCTGTAACCATCGGGAGGGGTGAACCTTTTAAAGGTCAAGCAAACACAACTCAGCCAAAGGAAACTGGACCTCAGGAGGTGCAGTGCAAGTTTCAAACTAAAACAAAAAAGCTTACTACGTCCAGAAAAGGAAGAAAAAATGCAAAGAGAGAGGGTGCAAAATGTTTTCAAACATCTGAAGAGGTTTGTGTTTGACTGCGTGTCTGTGTGTGCAGGCTGAGTATGTGTGGGTATGTGTGTGAGAGAGAGAATAGAGGCAGGCACTCATAGAGGGCCAAGCAGAGGAAAAATGGGGATAAGAACCTCTTCAAAGAGCAGTGAATTTGTTGGAGAAGCCAGTGCCATTTAGCACGTACACCCGAATAAGTATGGGAAGGGTAGTGAGTCGGGGGGGTGAGAAACGGGAGAGGCGGAAGCCCTCGCTGATGCTCAGGCGGATGAAGATTCATGTCACTTGCACGGAAGCTTTACCCGCACATCAAAAGAAAAAAAGAGAGGGAGCTTTTAAAAGAGCAATGAATGTACATTGGATGTCACTGTGGACCGTGAGCTCCACTCCCTGGTGGACAAAAAGCTGCGCCTTGATTTCCACTTGTCTGCTTCAGCGAACCTTGTTCTTCTCACCTCATCGTATAAGCAACAGGGGCCTAAAACCAAACTCATTCCCTCGAAATAGTCTAATTGTGTTCAGTTGACTTCCTTGGATGCAACAGCCCTTACAAGTTAATCACCCAGGAAAGCCTCTTAGTGACAGCTATGCTTTAATTACATACCAGACCGTGCCCATCAATTTGATGGCAGCAAATCCACACATTCCATCTGCATGGGAATAAGATATTCTGTCAAAAAAACTTTTGGTTCTCACGGGGAGTAATCTTCAAGAAAACATGAAGCTGTAACAGGTATTTGAAAGCTATGCCATAACAGTCAGATCATATATTTCAGTGGTTTTGATTAAAGGTACAAACCTACATTCAACTACCAAGATCCCACGGTTTTTGCTATTATGACCTTCTTTCAGGTCTTTTTGTGTTTAGACTCTTCAGCTGCAGCGATCGCCAGGGGCCCTTCAGCCTACACCGAAACATTAAAGGCCGAACAAACTGACCAGTGTGACAATAAAAGAGGAATGCAAGATGGTGGGTTGGATTTGTTTTTGTGCGACTGTGCCCACTCATCTTCGCTCCAGTCTCGACTCATCTGCTCGTTCCATGCTGCGTCGTAGCAGTTTATCCAGAGAGGCAGGGGTGAAGACGCTAACCTTTTCCTCACAGCAATAACTTCCCACCATGACATCGAACCAACATTGCTTCAGTGTCCCTCTGTGCTCGCTGTGAAAATGTCAGGCGAGCTCTTTTTCGTCTCAGGGAAATCCTATCTGATTTACTCTCCCCCCGCTTCCTTAGTTGAGGCGCCTGTTTGTACAGGGCCATGTTTCATTTGAATATCAAAGCTTGTGAGGAGGTGGCCAGACACTTTAAATGCCATTTTTTGGGCTTCTCTCAGGGAATGTGACTGCTTAAGTGTCCTTGACGGAGGAACCTAATCATTGAGACAATGCTGCCTTTGTGGTGGCGGTGTGACGGTAATCTCTATCTTCTCTCTGCTTAGCGGACAAGACGGTCACAGAAGAAGCCCATTTGCATCTCAGTGTGCAGCTCTTTTAGGCTCCACAGTTTAAATGGCATTTGAAAAATTGTTCACATTTTTGGGCCATGATCCTAAGGAACCATGAGAGTGGACATCCTGCCATGTCCTACGTGCCCCAGAGGTTCAGGACATTAAAGTTGCCCTGTGGAGTTTTATCCATCCATAAATGACATAATGAACAACATGTCCTGTAACTATAACGTGCAGTATATCATGCAGAAAAATTGCCTGGTGGATTTTTCATGTGCACATTCATGCAAAACTGTACCTGTTAACAATATTACATGGTTCTCAACATAGATCTAAGAAATAGTAACTTATATAGTCACAAATAATTAGGATGTCCTGCGTCTAAAACATGTAGTATAATCTCTGCCAATAATACTAATTAATTTTGAAACCTTAAAGGTGCACTGTGGAGTATCTTGTAAAGAATCAAATTTCACTTTTTCTAACCAAATGATCCAGAAAACATTTGGAAAGCTGACTAACTGAAAGTTATGCATCATATAACATCCATGTCTATTAGTTTTATTCTAGGTGACCCTTGCTAATTGCACATTACAGCCACTAACCATCAGTCAGTGGTATAACATTAACAGGAATGTGTATCGCTATGTTCAAGTTGCTTTCCTGTTCATGCTTGGGCACGATGCAAACAAAACATGGCCTGATAATGGTCAAAAACACCTTTGAGTGCCTTTAATTCTAAAAGAACCTCATTACTAGGTCTGATGTCTGTCATCAATTTGTAATTTGTTGTGATATTTTGATACCTCTATCAGGTTTCTTATTGCGACATGTCCGTATTTTTTTACATAGAGATAATAACTGATATCAGCTAAACAACAGTGAGCGAGCTCCACCATAATTTTTGTTCTATTGTAGCAGATCCTGCATAAACATAGCGGCTACTACACTGTTTTCCCTCAAGAATAAGTTGTGTAAGTGTATTTTCCTGCATCTTACTTCTGTAAGCAGATCTTCTGTTTTTAACCTGCCTCGGTTTTCTTTATGCAAACAAATAAAACCACAAGATAATTTTGATAAAACAGCAAAAAAAAAAAAAAAAAAAAAAAAAAAAAAAACTGCCAGACAAAAGCACAGTGTTCTTCTGAAAACACTATCAAACATCAAGCTCCTAATCTCCTTTGAGCTTCTTTATCAGCGCATGAAGAATCTACCTGTATCTTTAGCTTTCTGCAACAAAAGTTTGGCGTGTTCCTGCACTGCTCCTCTAGGTGCCTCTCATACTTTAATCTGATGAGGTCGGTATGAGGAGCAGTATGAACAGTGACCCTGTCTCTGTCGTGTCGTGAACTTTGTGCATCTAAACAAAACACAACATGACCATGATAGGATCCAAAGATACATCCGGTTGTTTATTGTATAGGCTGCATCTTTTAGTGTCATCTGCACGGGAATGGTATGTTCTGCAAATTGTATTTGCAGACAAATATGTGGAAAAATCTTCGTCATATTTTTAAGGGCGCCACTAGTTTTATCTAGATGTTATTCCTACTTTTTTTCAGAAGTGCTCCCATCTTTGATAAGTTAGAAAGTTTTGATGTTGCCGCATGTTTGTACATTGTTTTTTTCCTCGTGTTTAATTTTTATTTGACACTGTACTGCACTGTGTATTTGCAGTTAATTGCAAACTAATTACATTTACAACTTGAATCATGGTTTCTCATCCTTTGATCAAAGCTTTTGTTAAAGGTTCTTAAAGTCTAGCCATGAATTTATTTATCTGAACTTTACAAAGAATTTTCATTCAGTCAGGTCATAAAACACAAATAAATTTCATACAAGAGCGTGTTTACAACTCAGCCGGATTTGTGAACTTACATAACATCACACTGACGGGGTTGAGACGTTGTTATTTGGGCCCTTGCCATTTTGGATGTAGTGAGGAGTCTTACCGACGGTGTCGCTGTTTTTTCTTATTCTCGCGAGACTATCAAACAGGAAGCGACGAAGGCGAAGGTCAAGAATTAAACATGGCGCTCCGCAGTGTGCTGAGGTCTGTGCGGGCCTCATATGCTGGTTTGAAATTAGGCGCTCCAGGCACCAACGTGTGTTCTCTTCAAAGGATAAATGTTCCCCAGCTGTCTGCCTTAACCATCCAGAGCAGAGGAATCCGTCAAGGTGAGACTTTTTATTGCAAACGTTAGGGTTTTAGCCTGTCAGTGTGTTAGCTAGCCATTGACAGTAGCTAGCATGCTAATGTGAGGCACCATAGCAGTGTGCTATGAATTAAAAACAGAAATATTTCGTGCCAAATTAGTTTCTTTTGTGTTTAAACATGTTCTTTTGCTATTAAATATGCACGTAAACGACTGGTTTATGCATCCGTAAATGTGTACTTCTGAGAAATAGATGTATTTATTTGCTTGAGTTAGATCGTTTGTTGTCAAACGAAGTCATATTTGTACCATTTGGCACCATAATTGCATAAATCAAAGAAAACGAAAGTGCTATGTGCTTTATGTTCATTACTAATGCGTAATATTATATAATTTCCCCTTTACAGTGGTGGAGAAGCAAGAGGATAAAACAACAACGGTAAGTTAAAGCATGATGTACTAGGAGACTGATAACAATGACTGTGTTGTCTTCGTTGTTAGATAGCTCTTTGTTAGGTTTTACTTGCGATATGCAATCAGCGTGGATGTTTTTGATGTGTTATGACTACAACAAGTCACAAAGAAAGCGCCAGTATTTGCAATAAAAGCAATACAGGCCAGAGAATCACAAATAAGTTAGGTTACTTTAAAAGAAATGTTTTGTGTCACTGTACTTTTTTGGGAGTGAATCGAACACTTCTCTACGACACTAAGATATGTTCTTGACACAAACACTGCTACTGCTTATTAGTCATTAGACTGACTGTTGCAATGTCTGTCTCCTGTCAGATTGAGGGACAAATCTTGGACGTCCCAGTGGGATCACAACCTCCAAACCCCACAGCTAAATGTCCTATTTACAGATGGAATCTACAACACAAATACAACTACACAGTAAATAAATTCATAGTGACCAAATAATTAAGAGATTAGTGAATGCTGATTAGTTGTCTTAAATACCTGTTTTGCTTCTTTTTTGTCCTTTCAAAGGATGTGCTGTTGCTCAGTCAGTTCATCAGGTCAGACGGAGGGATGTTGCCAAGGAGAATCACTGGTCTCTGCAAAGAGGAGCACTACAAGATTGCCACCTGTGTCCAGATGGCTCACAGAGCAGGTCTGTGTTACTGTCTGCCTCTTGTTTGTGTTTCACTTACGTCTCTGTCCACCCTGAAACAAGATATTCTCACTTTATTTATCTGCTTTGACGCTCTGTGTCAGGATGTTATTGCTGAAAATGTCAAATACTCCGAGGTGAAGGAGACAAATAATCATACCAGGGTACAGAATACATTTAGGTGTGTGCCTCTAAATGTGGTAAAGAGAACGCAACATATTTTATCACGCTGCCCTGTATTTCAAAGTGAGCAAAATTAAAGCAATAGGCTTTAGGTCAATAGGTCTTAAAGTAAATCACAATAATTTATTATCTGGTTATACAAAACTCTTGTTTTCACATCTTTTTCTGTCTTCATTTGTGGTGCTTTGTAATGAAGGTCTTTCCAATTAGTTTAGATATAAATTTGCAGACAAAATATATTTTATAGATTAGATACAGACTGAAGAAAAACTGAAGATTATTCCACTTCTGCTATCATTCAGACTCATGATTATAGCACATACCAATTAAGAGCAGTTAGTTTGTGTTAAAAGCAGCCACTGTGCTTCACAGACGAACTGGTGTGTTTTGGATCATGACCAGATTCTGTATCTCTCTCCACACTTTGACCTTTCCTTTGGTAGACGTTCATCTTGGTCTCATCAGTCCTTATAACTTTGCTCCAGAACTTTTACAGATTATCGCTGTACTTCTTTGCAAATACTTACTGTTGATAAGTCATTTTTTACTATTTGGCCTCTGTATTTTTACTGTTTAAGTCGTCTTTAAATGTCTGATTGTGATACCATCACCCCTGCCCTGTAGAGATTGACTTTGAGGTCACTCACTGTTTTGGCTTTTTCTTCACAGCTGTTACAATGTTTCTGTCAACATCTGCTGCAGTCGTCCTTGCAGAACTTTTCAGTGTTTGTCGGATACATTCGTTGTTTTTTCTTTTTCAAGACATTTCCAGTGTTGTGATGACCATTGTCAGTGCAGTGGCTGTGATCACTTTCCCTTTTTTCCTTATGTTTTCTTATACCTTTTCTCCTGAAAACACCTATCTGATCGTAATATTGTTTTATCCTTATTAATAACGAATGCTGTCTACACAGGTGAAACCCAAGACTATAACCAAGATTAACTTTCAAGACTGTTTAATGTTTAAACACTCAATCTAAACGGGAACAAACAACACCAGTCAGTCACATGTTCGAAATATTTCTGCTCACTTGAAAAACGACTGGGTTCAAACAAAAGGTGCCGTGTCCTAAGTGGTTTAACACGTCTAGATGTAAATACCAAGAAATAAAATCTGTAATTCTGCATTTTTGTCTACAGGAGATAACATTAATATTCTAATATGTTTGATTTGTTTGTTCATTACAAAAGTCAGCTCAAAAGTTCACAGAAGAATTTGCTTTGCTTGTCATGATTGAGGTTTACATTGATTTTAAATATAATGACCCAACATGCTACGTGAAGCTTTGTGATATGTTGATATTTTTTTTACAATTTGGGTAGAAAATGTAAATATTAATATGCTGCATCAGTAGAACCCAGCTGAAATATATAGTATCTTTGTTCATTTTATACCATTTTGCACACAGGCACATGTAGTATATTTGATAATGGCATTGTTTTAAAGGAAGTCATTTAAGTTTAGCTTGTTGAATATTCTCATCTGTGTTGAAGGTCTCCTTCCTGACCACAGACCCAAACTTCCTGAAGGTCACGTCCCAAAGAAGGCCAAGCCACAGCTGAACAGGTGCATATGTGTTTTTCATCATTATTTGCTAGTTTTCTGTATTGATTTTCAGTGCAGTTTAAAATGTCATGTTTTGTGCCTATCTTTTACACAGATACCTAACTCGCTGGTCCATTGACACAGTGAAACCCATTTATAAAAAAGGACTGAAGTGGTGTAAGAATCGCATGCCTGTCGGTAACCCAATACTCAAGGACAATGTGCGCTACGGTGTCAAGCCCCTTTACTTGAAACACTGAAGGACAGAAAGCCCAGTGAATCAGTACAGCAACTGCAGGAGAGTAGGCGGGCCCATTATGCAAGGATGCAGTGAATTTCCATGTCTTTTCAACTACATCTGCAAGTTTCTGTGATTTTTGTCTCACTGCCCTGGGAACAGGCCTAAAAGCTCCATCCATTTGTATTTATTCTACCTTTTGTTTATTAAGCTGTGTTGCGCTTTTCATGACTCAGTTTCAGACACACCCAGAACCATCTATTTTGTCTCTGGGTTTTCAAAAAGCAATTGAAGTGAACCCACTGACAAGTTATTTGTGAACAGTGACTGGGTCAGTATTACACTTTCAAAGTAGGTGGTATGTTGACACTGTATACTCAAGGCAACACAGATGTGCAAATAAAATGTGTCTGTTTACTCTCCCTCTCAACATTTGTTGAATGTATAGAATACCCTTTATGCTGGAGAACTAAATAGAACAAAAAGCCTGTGGACACAAACCGCATGACTGAGCTCATGTAGTTTATTTATTCAAGAAATGACAGGATGCCCTGTAAAATGTTGCATAAAATACATTCTAGTTTTAAATATTGATATGAACAAAAGACAACCGCGAGGGATTTGAAGCTTTGAATAAGTCTTAGATGTCTCTTTAGAGCATGAAGGGAAGATCCAAATTCTTACACCCATTACCGACGTAAATGTATCCGTGCTGAGGCGTCATTGGCACATGGTAGAAGGTCAGGCCAAGCCACAACAGGCTGCGGATTACACACACTCTGCTGGCGCATTCAAGCTGGAGGGTCCATGATCCTGTGTGCAAACACAGAGGAGTTGTAAACAGTTGTTAAATTCAAGAGGCTGCCACGTCTTGTTCTGACTCAAAAGTAGATGAATGGGGTAATCTTTGGAAATAATTCCAAGACAAAATTATTTACATGCAAGGGCCAGCCAAGGGATACTGCAATAAATCAGCACCTCTTATTGTTTCTTTTATCGACAGTCTAACCTGTTTCTCAATAAGTCTGGGGCATGACCATAAACCCAAGTCACAGGGAATTGAGAAATCAACTTGCATCTTCCCTTACGTAAACTTAAAAGTTTTTTATATGATTCCTTTACAAAATATCAAGTTGATTCTGGTTAGAATGACTGCTGAACTTTAAAAGGCGTTATCCAACTAATGGTGATAAAGACTTAGGAGGGGAAAGCTAAAGCTGTAAATCAGGAAATCAGGAACCGAGGTTGTTGGGAAAGAGTGGGAGCTCAGCATGGAGTTTTAGAGGAAAACACCTGTCTTTTGGTGGAGATAGCACAAAACATATTAAGTCACATTTGCAAAATATAAAATCTTTGTCCTTTTCAGTGAGCGCTGTTGAGGTGGTTGCAGCGAGTGTGGCATGGAGACAGCTGTGTAGCGTCTGCTGCAGCGATGACACCACTGACATCCACATCAACACAAAACACACACACTGAAGCGCTCCTAAATCAAACATCTGTTGCATGTTTGGTCATGGACCCTAAGCGTTTTTTCCTGCTCAAACACTTAAAATGCATCACATCCAGCCAAGCAACCAACCACAAAGACTTACCAGACTAAACTAATTGTGGCTACATTCACATTATTCTTCTATTTGCCTATTGTTTCCCCTCATCACTTAGATTTATCCAACATACAGAATTGTGTTCAACAGCTTTCATGGCTTAGCTTCCAAACCTGAAACACTCAACAGCATAATTTCATCCTTTCAGCCACATCGCCACACAGGGATACAATTTATGACTGAATAACTTATTAAAGGCAATACTGTAGCCTATATTGAGAAAGCAGCTCTCCACAAGTTCATTGTCAGACTAAACAAAAATCTGCCCTTGTTTTCTTTTGGATACTGACTGACCAAAGTAATTAGTCATAAATAAGTAAAACATCTGTCAAAACTAATATTAGACAACTAAAGTAAAAGAACTAAACTAAAAGAGTCATTTTAGTTTATAGCCATATTGTTTAAATTCTCTTTCTGGCAGTTCTCCATCCCATCAATCTCACATGAAGCCAAGACATTTCTCAGAATAAACAGTTGTCGTTTTTTGTTATCAGCTCACTATATTTTCAAAAGTTCATGGGAAAGAAATTAAAGGGGAATTTTCTCAACTTAATTTTGGAAAATCTTTTCCATCTGGCAGGTAATTGATATCAGAATGTTTTCTTTATCAGTGTTGCCTTATTTAATCAGTTGTTTTACAGATAAAAAATGATTCAGTTCTTCATCTTTGAAGAAACGTGTAAAGTTTCAGTCAGCTGAATCACAATTATGATTCATGTTCAGATTGCATGTTATTATATGTAATGTAGCATGGCGGTTGGAACACAATAAAAGTAAATAGCCTAAATGTGTATGTCATTGTAAAGACTCCACCAACGCATTTCTTGAGAATATTTACAACTTATTTGATCTGTTGTAGTTTTCCTTACAAGACCTCTTTGAGCTCAGTAATTGTATAATAAAAAATTGGACAGTCAGGAGGGGTTTTCAAGTTCTGAAATACTTGCAACATGTTCTATGAGACTTAATCTTTGTTTTTAGTTGTATGTGTTGAAAAAACAGTTTTAGAGTAGAGTAGGTTGAGCTTTGTGGTTTCACCTTTAGGAATGTCATCACTCAGCACATCCAGGAAGTCAATCGCTGGGTTCAGTTTATCCATCTCCAGGATCGATTTCTTCTTCAGATTCTCTGGTTTACTGAAGTGAAGAAAGCTGTTAAGCTTTCCCGCTTCAGAGTGAGACAGACCTGAGGAAGAGAACACATGCACAGGATGTTTAAATGCAAATGTTAACTGGTGTTGATACAGCAGTGACAAAGCGATACCTACCTTCAAAGCTGCGGTTGATCTGGACAACGCCATGAGGACTCTTGATGAAGGCACCACGTGGTGCCACAGAGACTTCCTCATCGATCAGATGGACCGTCACTGCCAGCCTGTTCTCCTCACTGACTTTGGTCTGAAAGCAAGAAAAAAAAATACCATCACTAAGCTGCTGCTTCATGATTGCAGAGGTAGAGTTAATATCACCCTCAACAGGTAAATCACACAAATGTGTCTACTTTGAAATTAATCTTAAATTCTCTTTCTAGAAAAAAGACTCACTTTGTATACTGTGTATGTGTTGACAAAGGTTTCCTCTTCTGTTTTGTAGAATATTTAAATTTTGACTGCAAATTCATTTTTTTAAAGATTAGATTGTAATCATGTGGTAAGGTAATAGTGCCACAATGCTGAATTTAACACTTTGTCTTGCCAACATGCAGGACTAATATAGCCTACACTTTAATGACATTAGAGTTTAATCCGACAGTCTTCTTTGTGTGAGTGTACAACTACACAATACTGATCACACTTACCAACACCTCCTCCTCCTCAGCCTCATCTCCTTCTCCTTTCCTGCGGATCTCAAGATGCTCATACATATGTGAAGGGTCTCCCAAGAAGCGACCCTTAGCGGCTCTGAACACTTCATTAATCAAAGAGTCTGTAGCAGGTGGGAGCAGGAACCAGTCCATGCAGTTGAAGCTGGAGGTAAAAAAAAATACACAAATAAATATTACATGTAAACAAGAGCAAAAACAATAATGTCTGATGACCTCATACCTGTACAGATTCTTTTTATCCTTCATCTCATCTTCTCCTCTCCCCTGAGCAATGAAATAATCCTCCTTTAATCCTAATATTTTACCCCAAAACAAGACTCGATTGAATTTGTAGTTTTTCTTCAGAAGCACCAGGGAAGTTTGCAGAGCGGCTCTTTGTTCAACGTTTAAAGTGTAACCGCTACCGGCAACAAGCTCCAAAGCGTAATATAACGAGTCTGAATCCATTGTGTTTCTAAAAAAACAACTAATTTTAAGATTACACCGAGTTTTTAGCCACTAGCTAACATAACCGCTAACAAACGTTGTAAAGTCTGGACGCTACTGCAACGGTTGCTGTGACAACGAACCTTGTTGATGTGGTTGTCATAGCAACGCCTCGTCTTTTCCCTTGGACAAATTATTTATTTATTTGTTTGTTTATTTTGGAGCCCGTTTGTATTCTGCAATAAGTATTTATAAATGTATAAATTACTACTACGTCATTTTGGGTGTGTTTGTTTCATCTTTACAAACAAACCGTGCGAGTCCGGTCTGGTGTGACGTCATGGTCGAAGCTCTCAAATTGTGTGCGTGCGGAAGAAAATAGATCCGATGGAAATGTCTGAGTCAACCCCGTCGCTTTTTACAAGGAAGGTGCCAGTATAAACACACCTGCATGTGTGTTGCATTAGTGTTTAAAAAAATGGGGATGAGCATGACTGCAATGAACATTTATTTCAAGTATTACAGAAGGAAACACAATTGTAATTATACAGATATGTATATCAAACATGGCCCCATTCCATTTAAGTGTCCAGTAAGAAATGACAGTGAGGATACACACGTATCAGTTTATAGAAATAGCAGGGAACAAATTGAATGCAGCCATCATTAATGTAATTTAGTACACGTGTGTCTTTGGTCTGTGAATCAGAAAATGCTGTAACTATTACACATAATAGTGATACTTTGTTATTTTCTCACAAATCTAAAATTAAACACCCTCACTTTTCCTGAAATTTGCTGCTTTGTACATCAGTATCTTAGTAATAGTTAATGAAATTCATGTGTTGTGTGCAAACACTGTGTGAAAGACATGCAAGCTACCTCTTTTCAAACAGCACATCATTAGTAGAATATCTGATGTGATTGCAGAATAACTTATTTTCCTCACTTTAAGCCAAAAAATTATTTATTTTCCCAACTTCTCCTTAGTGCTTTCGGTGTTGACTTTAAACACTCTCCCTTTTTCACTACCCTTTTCAACCTCATGGCAGATAGAGAGGGAAACATGCAGAGGAAGGGAGGGGCCAGTTATATGTCTGGCAGTTTGGACCAAAGTGTCAGGAGGACAGGATCTGTTAAGCCCTTAGCACAGCTGGCAGGATGCATGCTCAGATCCCTCCAACATGACTGCATGTCTCATGGGAATAGGAGTGGACAGTGCTAGAAAGTCATTGCAGGATGCATTTCTAATAATTTCCTTGTATTTGTTCTTGTATTTGATTGTTTGTCTGCAGATTAGTGACTAGAAAAGGCACTAGAGGATGCTGGTGTTCACCTGTAATTAGCTTACAGAGGTAAATTAGTTATGTTCTCCTTTGGCCATAATTCATGGTAACTTACCAGCATGTGACTTAAATCCCACAGCACACGGCAAGCTGTCTTCCCATAGGCTTACTGCGATTTCATGAATTGGATTTAGGGCCGGAAAATGAGGCACTGTATACTGCAGATGCTATAGCTGAAACATGATATAGCATGGGAGAAAGAGGAAGACGTGTCAGTCTGTCATTGTGTTGAATATTTGCAATTGATATAGCAAGGAGTTTTATTTTGAAAGTCACACGCCTCTGTCTGAACAACCTGTGATACAACTTGATTTAAAGTTGGAGATTTTGAGCCTTATTATAGTCTTTATATTAAAGCATATTTAACTGGTAAGCTTTTGAAAAAAATGTATTTTGCCAACAAGTTTTTTTTCTCTCTGTCTTCTACTTGGGAGATCTTCTTTCAGTTTCAGCTCTACTCTTGACTCATAAATCACGAGTTTTTCATTCATGTTCTCATTGCTGTGCTGTCTAAAGCTCCTTTCATTCACACATTTCATTCACATCTGGCATCAGTCAACTGTCTACAAGTCCGATCTTTAAACATCCATGACTGTGTCTTATTGACTAGGTATTAGACAAACTCTACTGCAAACTACCCATCTGCGTTTTACTAATATGGATTAACATAATCAAACTGCTAAAACCTTTCCCAGTTGTCTCTTTAGTTCTTCTAAATCTTGTAATTCACTTCCTAAGGAGTGATTTCAGGCAGACGTAGTAGAGCCGAAATCGCTAGTTGCTCTGAGCAGAGTATGATGAAAATCCTATTAAAAAGACGCTAAACAGATACCAGTTGTGTGGTTTATCTTGGCTCAGATCCAGCAGTCTTAGTCAGTGTAAGCAGTGTGAATTTGGTTTAGTTTACACTTAGAGAAACAGGATTGGCTACTGTCCAACTAATGATTTTAGACTGTCTGTCTGCGTTGGGCTAATCTCATGCTCTGTGATCCTATTTCAGTCCCTCACCTTGTTGGACACGTCTTGATTTCCACTGTGTTCACTTTTGCCTGACGACAAAAATGACCCTGAAATCCAAGTGCATTAGGATCTCTGAGTTCGGAGTTTTAACAGTTCCCATTCATTTCTCTTGTTTTCATTTCTTAACATCATATCAAACGTTTAAGTTATAACCCCTGAGATTTTCTGGATACTTACCATTTTTGGACGCAATTTTTTTCTGTAATAGTCGAACATTTTGTGATTATTTCTATGTGAATTATTCTCAATACGGCGTCATTTTTTCATGTTACCATATAATTCTCTCACATTGATGTGAGATATACAGCTGTATCATGTTATTGCTAAGCCTAACTGCCCATTTCCTGCTGCTGCTGTTGTTGCTACTTGCAGGTAATTTGTTGTGAAACAGCAGCGTGAAAGAAATGTGGATTTCATGGATCACTTCCTGTGAATCCCTTGTGTATATGAAAGCAATTTTAATGCACTGGTATAGTGGCACACTCCACCAATAACAATGATGACAATTATACGTGAGGAGTGAATGTGAATACATTGAGCAACGACTGCAGGAAAAAAAAAAAAGTCAAACATAACTTGTGTTAAAAACTTGTGTTTAATTTTCCAGAAAATCGAAGAGCTATAACTTCAAGAGGTCATTGCAGGAAATTTCTCTTGACAACAATAATATCAAAAATAATACAAGCTGGTTTTAATAATTCTCAACGTCTAGTCATTCCCATGCTTCCTAATTCCCATGCCGCGCTGCAATTGCAGAGCTCTGTGTGTTGGCTGTAATTGTCCAAACAAAAGGGCTCGGTCTGGAGTCACATGCTCGATCAGCAGCGGTGATTTCAGCTGCCTGGCCCTCTGCCCTTCTGGCTAATGTAGTCCACCAACAGAAAAGGGAGGGAGAGTGGGGTGACTTCTGCACAGAGTACCCCACACAGAAGAGAACACATAAGGACAGCCCCTCACCGACCCTCCCACTCACTCACACACACAGACAAACACACTTTGAGCTTGTTGCTCAGGATGGCATCTCATTAGACTTGGCAGTCTAGGTGGAAGTTTTGTGGACTTGCAAGCCACCAGAGTGACACACACACATGCAAACCACTTCATTTGTGCTTCCCAATTGGCGCAGGACGGAAGTAATACTTGGAATGAAGCAATCTGTTTCTGCACTGGTCCCGCTGCTCTGGGAAACTCACCTCCCAGGCGACCGGCGTTGCCACGGCGCTAATCCTGACGGACAAAAAGATGGGAGTGCCACAGAGCACGATGCTGCCAGACGCTCCCATTGGTTGGCAAGATCCCACACAATGTCATGATTGGCCAGTGCCATGTTTATATACAAATTGGGGCAGTCAGAGGTCACATCCATCGATCTTTGTGGTGACATGAAGGAAACCTGACCTCAAAACCTCGGAACTCTAAATGGCTTTAATTCCTGTTTGATATGCACACATATGAACACACATACACAGTGCAGTGGCTCTTTCTTAAGTCCAGTGGCCTGAGAGTTCAGAATTAAGTGAATACTGAGAGAGGGAGTGAAGTAAAACTAAATAATAGTGTCTGTCGGGTACAAAAGCACAGACGACAACAATACTGAGAATGCATCGAGGGCACTGAGTTCAGTGGGTTGCACACCTAAACAAAAACACAGTCACAGAGGTTTTGGATTAAGACTGGATAAATATTTTGATCTGCAGAAGGGCGTGTTGTGTAAACGAGTAATACCTTACAGGCAAAATCACTGCTGGTTCATTTGACCCGCGATGCCAACAAAACATGCTTGAAAACATGAGTCATTATAATCTCCTCAAATTTCAAAGCTGATTCTTTTACTCTTCTCGCTTATTTCCTCCTACATTTTCTTAATCTATTTAGTCTAAACAATTTTTTTTCTCTCTCAGTTTAGATTAGGAGAGAAATAGTGAAAACTGATACTCTGGTTAGGCTAATATGCCTGTCAAGGTCAGCTAATTCCTGATAATCGTCATGGTTCAACAAGAACTTCCTGTGCAGAAAAGAAGTACAAAGTGGCTGATTACATATTTTGTTCACAAGAGAACACTGGCACCTTATTGATTATTTGTAGAATTGCTTAAAATTATTATCTTGATCGCACTTCTTTGAAATAACAGCTGTGAAGATTGACGTCATGCTTGTGTTTGTACCATAAACACTAACCTACAATAAACCTTGTAGGTTTAGCTTAGCACAAAGATTTTAAAGATTGGGGAAGAGCTAGCTCTGTGTTAGCTGAAGGCAAGTACGACTACGTCTCATCAGCTTTTTTTTAACCTGTACAAAAACAAAGTGGAAAGATTGTGATTTTCCAGACGGAAATGTGCCAGACAAAGCTGAGACGTTCATATCAATATTTTAATCTAGCTCAAAAAGTAAAAAGGCAAATAACTTAACCATAACTAAACATGTGGGAATACTAAAAGATCTCTGATATCCAAATGATATTTTTATCATTTCAGTGACATTTCAGGTTAAAGGGAATTAGGCAAACCAATTAATGCAACTGGATTTGATGCCAGTGTAACCTTGAGTCATTTCGTTGGTGAACATTTTGTCGAATAAACATACTAAAATGGGATTGTTTTCCAAAAATGAATTGATAAAGAATGTGGATTTATTTCGGATAAAATCGTGGTTTTCTCTTGAGAATCTAATTGCTGTTTTTCCCATAATTTGTCCCAAAGTAATCATCTCCCGGAAACTTCTTGGAAATTCTTTTAAAATAAATTCTAGACTAGTAAGACAAGTATATAGTGATGTAGCAGTATAACAGAGGTAGTTAATGTCAAGTGTTTGAGTTACAAGACTCAGGTGGTCCAGTGTGGCGCTCTGCACCTTCGTGCAAAACCAAACACGGCGATGTGAACATCTGAGCAGGCTGTTTGAACAAAACCGTTCCCAGTCTGCATGTAATTGGATCAAACTTGAGTTCAGACTTTCGCACACCCATTACAAGAGGCCAAAAACCATGTGGGCCGAATCTGAGCCAACAAAGATGTGGTTTAACATCAGGTCAAAGTTTGGTGTGTGGTTTTGGAAAGTTGAATACTGTAGTTCTGGCTGCTGCTTTTGGGACTGAGCTGCTTCCCAGGCTCCTACAGCCATAACGTCCATATTACTCCATGCTTCACTGTGCTAGCACAGGGTTGTCTCCAGCAGCAAACATATATTAAATACACATTACATAGACTCAAGAGACTATATATCAGGTGTCTAACATTAGAATCTCATCTCTCTCCAGCTCGTCCTTTGAACCACATGAGAATATCTGCAAGTTATTAGTGCTCCTGCATCTTGGCCCGGCACACTGTTCTCATGTGGCTTTGTTGAGGTATGTCTCCTCAAATCTGTCCTAAACTATCTTGGCATGCTCGTCTCACAGTGTATACTCGTGTTCGATTTCCATCGAGAAGCCAGGCTACAAGTGAGTTTTACTATCAGTGTACTAGAGATCATTTAACTCTGAGAATAGTTCCTTTATTGCTTAATCTCTCTGTCTCTCTCTCACACACACACAATGAAATAATGCTTGAGTTTATTTTGTAATATTTCATCTTTGTTCAGCAGTGAGGCTAAAGTACAGTCAGTGACCTATGTGCTACTCACATCTCACATCATACAAAAAAAGTTAAAATAAGTGTTTTTTCTAAACAATTTTTAAAATTTGTGTAGATACTCATGTGGAGTGAAGAGTGAAATGGGTTTTCAGATTTCTATACAACAGTTTAATGTGAATAGGTCATCTGTGTGCACATTGATGTAGCAAATAATAAAACCTGTGACAAAAGTGTGTCAGGTGCTCGAGTCAGGAAGTGCTCATTTGTAGTTAAGCTATTAAAAACCACTTCAGTAGCTGATCCTCCTGATTTTTATTGTTCACTTCAACAACTGCTGCGAGGCTCCACAGGAGTACACTGATCCTCATCCAGTGGCCATAACCCCCTCTTTTCACAGCAGCTAATAACCTCGATATGTTGTTGTTAGCTTAGCACTCCATTAGCCATATTTAACAACTGCGTTAATCAGCATGCTAAAAGCCCTTAAATGACAACAGATGTTCTTCTCAGCTGAGGCAGACGGCGTGGTGAGAAAGGGGAAAAGGGCAAGAGAGAGGACGAAGGGAGCAGAGAGAGAGAGAGACAATGGTAAAAGATCAGGTGAGGAGGTGGAGCTGCTGGAACTGTCGCCCAGTTAACTGGCTCATACCAATGTCAGAATAAGTTACAAATCCTCAATGCAACACTGTGCATTTGTCCTTTCTCTCTGCCTTTTTGAACGCGTCAGATGTTAAACTGCAGCTCAACAGTGCCCCCCAGTGACAAAAAACACAACTCTACAGTTGTTTGTATGGTTTGTATTTTAAAACAGCATGTAAGATTGTCTTAATACTTTCATACAGCAAAACCAAGGCCTCTTAACATATACAGTGTGAACAGATTACATCTGTTTAAACATTGCAACTGTCAACCAACACTTAGATGTTTGTTTTAGGGATTTAGTTTCTTGTTAAAATGTACATTAAAAAAATGCTGCAAAAATGGAAGATAAAAGTACATCAAACTCAAATATACTCTGACCTGCTCAAAACATTCATTCATTAATGAAACAGCATTGTCTTTTTTGCTTTTAACAGTAATCAAAATGACATTTTTACCCATAGGAACAGTAGCAAGGGTTTGGTTTCAAACTTCTTGGAACACTGATATAAATATATTTGTTCTCCCGTGTCATTACAGAAGTAAACATATTTAGTTCTTTTTAGTTAATACACAAAATGAAATCTCTCGATATAAAAAGTGCATCATTAACATTAGACAATAACTTATTCCCTTAGCAGGCATTGGCATAAAAAAGGCACTCTGGAGAAAGTTGGAGAAAAACAGAAAACTCCCGTTTGTTCAACTCTTTGGCATCAGTGGTGCCGGCGTGATTTTACATATATGTGCATAATAACCTTCATTGCATACTCAGCTTCTTGTATAATTTATGTGCAAGAAATTAATTTCAGCATTAACATTATGGCTTGATTGAAATAGCAGGCTTTGGTCAAACATTACTTGGTGAATTGGTCCTCAACAGAAATATAAAAACATGTAACCATTTACAACAGACAAGACTGAGAGGGCTTGGCAGGTTTCACACAGATAGGGGTAAGTTGACCCACCCCCTGTATCTAGGTAATGGTACAGACTTGTTGTCATAGACCATACATTCTAGTCATTCATACATTTCTTATCAAAATCAATTTTTTCAATGACATAATGACTTTCCCATCAAAGCAAATTCAGGTCGAAGTACATGTACCATACATATTGATGATCTGGTAGCGTATTAAACCAACTAGATAAAGGTTAGCGTAAATTGTTAAAGATAGGTTGGTTTTCCAAAATGGTGGCTGGAGGGTAAAGTGAATCAAATGCCTTGGAGCAAATTTAAAAAAATGGCACTTTACCCCACTCTCCCCTATGTGTGTTATGATGATCAAGTGCTTCAGTTATCAAATATGTTCCTATTTACCCTCTTTTATGTGGAAAGCAATCTAAATGTAACATACCATCAAGCACTTTTAATTCATCATAGATAAGGTGGACTGGTGAGGGACTACACAGTGCTGGTCATAGGAACATGTTGCACTTTACTCTCTTGTACCGTCTGGAGCTTTTCTCTCAAAGGGGCCAAGGCTGTGTCTGACTGAGGACGAGGGTAGAGGTGAATTCAAACACTTACTTCAATACTGACATCTTTGTGAAAGAAACAGATTTACAATCAGGAGTCAATGGAATCCTGTTTCCAAAGCTTTTTACTGGGTGTTGTAATACACAGATTCAGCCGTCTGACATGCTTTCCTCCTCTGGGCTGAACTCGTAGGCCAAGTTGTCCTCTGTCGAGCCATAATACTGTTTAGGTCCCACTGAAGTGTTTGTGGTGCTGACAGGTGATTTGGGATTTAGTACTCTGGGAAGATAGACCTGTAATTATACAATGAAAAAGAGACAGATCAGTGCTGAAAACAAATAAAATGGCTCTTAAGGGTATTTCTCAATATTCACTTTTGTGTTTTCTTTTATTCTCCTTGATGTGTTTGATGCAATATTACCAAGGCCAAAGAATGACTTTGATACAAAAGAATGCTTAAGATTAAGAAAAGATGTGGCTTCTTTAAAATTTATTAAGGAAAACTAGGATGC
Source organism: Polydactylus sextarius (assembly GCA_016801845.1). NCBI lineage: Eukaryota > Metazoa > Chordata > Actinopteri > Polynemidae > Polydactylus > Polydactylus sextarius. The sequence goes on from CM028918.1 coordinate 6,080,845, forward strand.
ATCAGATATGAACTTGACCTACACAGCATGAACAGAATATTATGATCAGTTAGTATATTGTTCAAAAAACTATTTACTTATTTGTGAAGGTTCTCACTCATCCAAGTTATTTTAAAGTGATATACAAAAGCAACTGGATTTGCTTGTTGTTTTTGAAGAACTTAATGACTCACAGTGTTAATGACCCCACAAGAGGCTAAATACCTGAGGCTTGAATACGCCTTTTGGATAATTGAAGGAACATTTTTCAGAACCTCAAGCAAGTTCAGTTGCCCTCATACTGCGTTAAGAAATTTATAGAAAGCAACAGTTATAAACAATGACCTTGTATTCTTCCTTTTCAGTTCTCTAACTTTTATATACAGGCAATACGTAGTTGTTTCATTGTAGTTGCCATTTCTGTGTCTTAAGTATTTAAACATTACTTCTGGGATTTGTAATAGTAAAGTACTGTACCGAGCTGTTTTCTTCCGCTTCCTCTGCATTATCCTCGTCTTCCTCTTTCACCTGTAAAAAAACACGAAACAGAAAAACATGAAGCCTTGTGATGTGGGATGCTGTAGACATGTCAGACATACACGAGCAAAAGCAAACGCTCACCTCATAGTTGTGCGGACTGAGGTATTTGAAATGGCCGAAGCAGGTGTAGCTGATGCAGATGAAGATTGTGATACACAGAACCACCAGGGTGAAAAGAGATGTGGAAGCCCAGAAACCTGTAACATCACACAGGCATCAGAGGCACAGAGGTTTCTACCATAATGTATGTTGAAGGTTTTCAGTATCAATACATATGGCTGAGCAACGACTAAGGCTAAACACTGGTGGTTCATTGCAGTTAGTGAATCACAGGTGACTTTGCTGGTATTTGTTTCACGCTCTTGTTTCTTACCTGTCCTGAGCACTGAAAAGAAGTAAAGCCAAATAAGGCAGATGATTGGTGCAGCCAGTGCTTGATTGACAGCTCCCAGGTGAACCTGGCTGTCGAGACGGGCTGGCAAGTAGGCGAAGTACAGGTTGTGTTTGTCCACCAGGTGCTTCAGCAGCATGTACAGGAGACCTGATGTAGCCAGATACACACAGTCATGAAAAACCATGGAGGTGAAGGGATATATATTGTACGTATAACGCCTCTGGCTCTGACAATAGCAAATAGATTAACAGAGAATAATACTTGAGGGAATGTGTTGAGTATGTGAGGACATTCTGGAGCACAGTCCACCCCAACTACTCACCAAAAGGCACAATTATAGGACAAATGATGCTGTAAGCCATAATGACAGTGAACACACAGAGGGTCCAGCCATACATAGCTCCATATTCAAATTCGTAGGCCTGGTTCTGTAAACACAAGTCAAGAGTAAGAATAAAAACACTCAACAAAAAAAACAACTTCACTGTTCTTGTTGAACTTTTCACTGGCTTGAGTTTACAGGAAAAGACAACAAGCATAAATCTGTCTAGACAGAAAGTACATGTCATTCTTTGGCCAACGCACTTGATATATGACTATCACACAATGTCCAGTTCTTCAGAAAAAAATCTATTCTGACTATTGTAGCCAGGTATTATACAGTAAGGGTGTGGTTATAAAGTTATTTATTGATGCTGTTGACCCTTGTAATGTGTTAGAAAGTTGTCTTTAGTGTTAGCGGGTCATATTTGACCCGTAACACCACAAGACTTTACTAAAATGATGAAAATTTCTTCATTATTGTGTTTAAATACTCGTTTCTGAAGATATCATGAACACAATATGAGGGTTAAAGTTAACACCATTAACTCTGTCTAAAACTACTGAAACATACCATTTTTTTCTCTAACTTTTTTGTCTTCACTAAGACCCTGAGCCCTGGTGGTGTATCGTTGCTTTAATAGGCTATTCCATTACAAACCTGTTTGACATATTTCCTCTCAGCAGCAGAGTGCGCACATGCCATACGAATGGTGTATAGCAGTAACCCTGGCAACCGCAGCATCTCCATCCCAGAGCCCACCAGGCCGGCTGCGATCACATAGTTGACAAAAAATGCTCCTTGGTCGGGTAGAAACACACACCTGGTGCGAGGAAGCACAGGAATATAGAAAGATAAAAGAAAAGAGGACAATAAGGAAAAATAACTTTATTATTGTTTCTCACATTCCCATTCATGTGACATTCAACAAACACCTGCAGAGTTGATGTAGATCCTTAAAAAAATTTGATTTAAAATTTATACTTAAAGCCAAAAATAAAGAAGCCAGAAAAAGTGGGATGACTTACTCAAACCTCAGTTTCCCATCTGAGAGGAACTCTGTGTCAAACAGCCAGCGGAAAAACACTGCAAGACTGGAAAAAAAAACAATTTTGTTAGTTTTTTTTTTTAATCCAAAGCCAACTCAAAATTCAACAACTGGCCTAGGAGGAATATTTTCACTGCCAGTTGATGTTCATTCACTCAAACTGGTGGTGAAGCAAATTACCTGGTGAGTCCTAGTGAAGGAAGGATAAGCACCATGAATAGCAGGAAGAAGTAGAGTTTACGCATCATGCTCAGCTGCTCACTGGACCTGAAACACAGAGAAAACTGTTCATCAGATAACACAGGAACCAATCACAACACCACCTCTCCCTGTGTGTGTGTGTGTGTGTGTGTCATACCTGCTCCAGTGTGCTTCTCCAAGTGTAGAGTAGTAAACTATGGTTGGCAGCAGTGCAGAGAAGGTCCACAGCAGGAGAGTTGGGAAGAACTGACTGATAATGGGGCTCTGAGTTAAAAAAAAAAGAAAAAAAAAAAAGACAGAAAATAGAAAACAAACTGTAGATTCACATCTCTTGGTAGCGAATATGTGTCAAATATATTTGTCTGCATGTGAAAGGTCTCACGTTGAGATAGTAGATGGGCTTGGTCACGTTGAATTTGTCTATGGTGTTGATAATGATAGTGGGAGTCGTGAGGAAGGTGAGCAGGAAAAAGAGAAAGAAGTTGATCATCACGTAGCGCATGTACCACGGAAAACCGCGCACTGACAGATTTTCCCTGTAGGACACAGAATAATAGGAAAAACAGAAGCAACGGGACAGTTACACACAAAGACACTACTTTCTTTATTCCTCTTCAGGAAAACAAAACAAATTCTTTTTATATGTAGGTATGTTCCTGAGCATTATGACATAATTCACAGCCCTAAGCAGGTTTTCAATAATCAATTGCACCCATAATGAAATACAGTCTTCACAACGTCTCATCACTACTTTGGTTGATATAGTTGAAATCGATGTCACAACATTAACTGGGATAGTTTTCTGTAGCACATATAAAATAATCCAAATAGTGTTCAGTGTAATGTAATTCAGTATAATGTGTTCCACCATTATGATTTACATCAGACCAAATGAAATCATTTTTTGGTCATCAGATCTTTATAAAACAATTACACCATATGACTCCAGTCAAAGTTACAGCATTAATTATTATTATTAAATTACTGTCCACCACTACTGGCACTTGTGTTATAAGTGCCAAGTCATATGGTCTGCATGAAGCACAGACTGTGTGTGTGTGTGTGTGTGTGTGTGACTGTTAGAATTGGTGTGTCAGCTCTTACCAGTAAACATTTTTGGGATGTGGTGCAAAGCTGACCCTCCACTTTTTCACTTTCAGAGCTCTGCTTTCAGATGAAGGTTGCGGTTCCCTCCCACAACAGCAGCTTGTGCCGCCACACTTGAGTGCATTGAAGTCTTTCAGAATGCTGAGGTAAGTAAATGACAGCTGTTGGTAATGCAGATCTACTGGCAACAGTTGCCCAAAGCGCTGTTTCCAATAAAAAGTCATGCGGCAACAATAAAATCACTTCTACAAGCACAGTCAGCTCACGTTATATTGCTGCTTCCGGGCTGGGAAACAACTTACCATAGAGGATAAGGATTGGCACATACTGTTTGCCAAACAATCATCTCTAGTCATGACAGCCATATTACTGTCACGTTGCTCCAGTTTCAAAAATTAAACATGATTTGAAAAATGAAAACAGTAGCAAAGAAGCCAAAGAGATAACTTGGAGCTGGTTCAATGCTTCTCTGCCACAATAACAAATATGACTATTTCACTGGTGAAAGTGGCTGTAGCTGCTCACTGAAGCTGAGACACAGTGACTGTTTATTGCTGTTGGACTGTTTATACAACTGTTGGTGTTAGTACCATTTGCTCCACCTGTAAATAGATGCAAGCACTGACAAGAAGTTACTCACTACTTGGCCATTGCCTCAGTCTGCAGGGTCACAAAGGCAATCCCCAGGGGGCGCTCTGGCACCAGTTCTACCTGCTTCCTCACCTCCTCCAGCATGTCTTTTTCTTTAGTGTTGTAGTACTCTATGGCATCGACCTGAAGAAACACACAACGCTTTATTTAAATCTTGGTGTAAAATAGCTCACGTGAGGGCTTCTTTTACCAAGACTGTAAATTAGTAACTTAATAACTTATTACTGATGTTTCATAACTGACAGCTTTATCATTTTATCAAGAGATTAACAACTGTGCAGTTTTGACAGGAAACAGACAAAAAATTAAAATCGACACTTAACCACAAACTATTTTATCATCTGGTTCATCTCACATTATCAGAGCTCGAGCAGCAGCAGAAGTGTCCACACAAGCGGGGGTTGATCTCCTCGCGTTGTCCTGTTTTCACTAAGATTCGCTCGTAGTAGCGCAGGTTTTTTCCAGCTCGATTCCTGAGGTGAAAAAACAAACAAATACAAGTTGGTTTAACTCAGCACAAATACAATTCAAAGCCTGAATTAGAGCTGGGCGATAAATCGAGTTTATCAATTAATTTGAATTTCCAGTTAAGGACGAGGTGTTTTTATGGAAATCGGTTGCGCTCCTCCCAGCGGATATTCTGAAGTTAAAAATCAATTAAAATTGAAAATCAAAGGTCATTTTGCCCGGCTCTAGCCCAAAGTATACTTCACACATATGTAATACATGTAAAACCAATCAATTTCAATTCTAATCACTAAGAGTTATACTGAAACCAAACCAAAACTGAAATAATCCTAAGAGTCCTAAGAGTCTAAAAGGCACATATTTCTGTTTACAGTTATGTTTTGTATATTTTTTTTACCTTTCCTCATCAAGGTGCATGAGCTTGGCCACGTCATAGCCCAGGGTCACAGCACACACTCGACAGGTGGGATACGCCTCTCTGTACGAAAACAATACCAGCATCAGTGAAATCAGCAGGTGGTTTATCAAAACAAAAAAAAAAGACAGTGGATGTAACAGATCGGTCTACATACGTGAAATGGGTCTTTATGGCTTCTTCTGTTGCTGTTTTAGGAACTGAACACACAAACAATGTGTTTCTGGTCTAGAAAGTAAAAACCACAATGACAAAGACGTTAGCTACCATCACACAGCAGTGACATCTACTTTATGTTAATGATTCACCACACTACACTTCAGTGTAATATGGCTTTTATTATGCATTTAACTCCACATAGATGGATGCAATTTAATGTAAGGGAAATAGAAAACAACATCAAATCTGTAGTAGTAGTGGTGGTGGTGGTAGTAGTCAGAGACTTACTGTATCTCTGGGTATGCCTTTCATTTCTGATGTGTGATGTCGCAGCAGAGCAATTGTCAGGAGCAGGTAGAGAACTGCGAACACTGTGTGCAGCCACAGAAGGTTGTTTCTAGAAGCGAATATGACAAGATTTTTTTTCCACAAACACACTCAACTTCCTCTGCACAAAGTTTTACTTGTATACCTTGTGCATTTTGAGTTTCATTGTCTTATGCAGCACTTACCCCTTTTGAAGATTTCCAATAGTTGTTCTTCCAAAATTTTTGGGATCATTACCTGACAGGGAAATCGAGAAATGTGAAAGACAGAAAAGAAACAGATTCAGATACATGCAAACTGAGCCATCAATCACCTAATGTGACCCCAATGGGCAATAAAGTGGAAAGAGCAGTTCCTTAGTTGTGATTACTTAGTTCCGATGTGAAACCATCCTAAAATATACACTAATTCCACATTTGACCAGGAAGTTGTAAGTTTAGCCATTAACAGACACTGCTTGTTATTACAGTGCAGTCATATCATGGTGGACTGAAGTAGAGAGTTCAGTGTCAAACTCACCCTGCAAGTCTCCTGTCAGGTTGACAGGCAGTATGACACACAGAGAACCGATGTTCATGACCAAGAGTAAGACGATCAGGTGACGCTGAAAGGACAAGTAGTGAACAGAATCCATGCCACATTTGGCTTTTATTTTTTCCTCACTGAAACACACACACACACAGATTAATTAGAGGATACCAACACATAACTTGTACATAGATATAGAGGAGCCACAAGTTGAGGATTTTATGATGAAGAGAAACCACAGTCACTCACTCCATTCTGAGGATATAAGGCAACCAAGAGCAGAATCCCTAAAGAGAAAAAAAATTTATTATACTCACATACAATTAAGATTCTGTTAACACAGAATATTTGGTATATTCTCAATGTATATTGTTTAGCTACTATAGTTCATTCACTTGAAAAAAATAACTTAATGCGTTCAGATTTTGTTGCTGAAACCGATGATAAATACTTCCTCTTAGATACCTGCTCATACTCTAAGTCCTGCTCCGTGCTGGACATAACAGATGACATGCGTCCAAAGCGACGGTGTTTTGAGTCAGTGAACCTGAGACAGAAAGTTCAGTATCAGAGACTAAATCAAACTGATAGAAAGATTAGCAAGATGATTCATTTCACCTGTATACCAAACCCAAGGCTAACATCCTGCCCCCGTGGCTTAAAAATAACAACTCTGTCAGGTTGTGAACTGACCCTAAGTTATCTGCAACCAGTGCAAGACGCCCATAGTCCCAAAACTTCTTTCTGATGATAGAGAAGAGGAAGAGCAAGATCTATGGGAGGCAAGAGAAGTTATTAGATAAATATTAAATATTTTCTGGCCTCAAAACAGATTTTTAACTCTATTTTCATTTGATCAGAAGAAGACACAGACACTTACGAGGAAGACAATGAAATCAAGCATAAGCACAATTGGCACTCCTCCAAACTGGTTTCCTATCAGTACAGTGTTCTGTGTGGAGCTGATGCAGGTGCTGTTGTCCAGACCACCAGAGGGAGAGGTGCTATTCTGGACCAGCCACCACAGGGAAGACATCGCTCCAGTGGAACCAGCAGTTTGTCTGCAGAGTTTGAGAGAAGTATATGCTGATCATTAATCTTCACAAAGCTACAGGCACGAGGTTTATTATCCAGAGTCCTAACTACCATCCTCAAATTTCTTTATTATATTTAGCAACTGGTAAACAATGTACTCTATTTAAAATGATATAAGACAGAGAAAATCTTTACACTGACAAATTTGAACCACCTTGCTAAATATTAGATTTATTTGTTTATTTATTTGCTCCAAAAAACAATACAAAAGACACCTGTTTTTAAAAAATGAATGAAAATATTGCCACACTGAATAAGAGAGTAAACTGAGGAATGTCTCAGCAGAAGAAACATGTAGGCAATGTGAGGCAATTCTTACATCAGGGGTCTCAGACCATGGGCTCTGCAGCACCTACACAGGTTTTTGTTTCTCTCTAATTAACAAAACTTGGAATAACAACCTGCAACACTTCACACCTTAAAAGCACATTGTATATGGGCTACGATTATCAATCATTGTCACATCAGTTGTTTGTGTTAAAGTTTGTAAAATAGCAGAAAAAAAATCCAAGTTCTCAGAAGGATATGCTCAAATGTCTTGTTTTGACATAAAGTAGAGAAAACTAGCAGGTTCTCCTATTTGAGAATCTTTAACCTGCAAATATTCGAGATTTTTGCTCAACAAACTACTTAAGTGATTATGAAAATATTTTATCGGCTTACTAACTGATTAATCACCTAATAATTTCAGTTCTCTGCAGTGGGATCTTTAGCTTCTCAGGAGTGAGCTACAGTCTTCCACTGGAGAACAGAAAAGGGAGCAGCTTTTCATCACAACAGCTAAGCAGATTTTTGGCTTTTTAAGGCAAGGAAAGAGTATTTGTTCAGACACTGTTCAGACACAAGACAATCCATAGCACATATACTTAAAAAAACATTAAAACTGCAACAAAAGACCATTAAAAAGACAATTCAAGGTGCTTTACATAACTAGAAGTTACATAAAATCAGGGGATGTCTGTTGTTTACGCAATTCAAACTAGCAAAGAGGATCTGTGAAAATCCGTTGGGCTTGGTTGCAGTTAAAGTCAACGGACTTTCAGTGTCAGTGATACAAGAAGTATTACGATATTTTGAAATTACAAATATCAGCATGATGCAGTAGAATTACAGCACAATATATAAGAGCAGAGGTGCAATGAAGCATAAAACGGAACTACACAAGTCAAGCACAGACACATGAAAGAAGCACTTGGTTGGATTCTTCACTGCAACTCTCAGCTGTAACGTATTTTGTACAACAACAACAACAATGTACAAAGTACTTCTTACAAGAGTAAGTAAGAGAGGGAGACATTATTGTCATTGTAGTTATACAGTGAAACCTTGTTTGGTAGCTCTCAGAGAGGCCACCAGCACCGAATAACATGCAAATGTTTTTTTAAATAGATATTGTATATAGGTGGCATAAGATTAAAAAAAATAAATAAATAACAGGTGCAATGTAAAGAGGGTAAACAGAAGACAATAGATAATTTTACAGCCGACTTCCTGATAGTAAAGTGACAGTCCCAACAGTGACGTAGATCATTAAGTGTGAGTTGTATTTTTGGTGAAGTCTGTTTTGCAAACTTGTATGGACTCATATGATTCCTATATGTTACTTATTCTTTGACTCTGATGTCTCCTGATGTCTTTTGATCATCACGAGCGCCTGACTCTTCAAACGTTTAACGTCTTCACAGTAATTAACTGCAGCAGTAACAGACACTTTTAAAGTTAATGCAATTTGTCTCAAAGATTGACTCTCATTTCTCAAAGTAATCATATTTCAATCTTATTTTTCTTTCCTTTACCCGACCGGGCTACTTTCAACACTATACAACTTTATATTTAAGAGTGACAACTACCTGCAAGCTTTATGATTAATGCCAGCTCCACAAATTACTACCTGTGACTGGACACGCCTTAGTGAACGCAAACATTTCCTAAACACCTCGCAATACTGTACCACTTGACAGTCTTCTTTTAACTAATGTGGTTTGTCAGTATTATGGTGTAGAATTACAGTAAAATGTGCAAGATAGCATGAAACATAATCTTCTCAAGTAAATTACAGGTAAATGTACTAGTTGTATTCCACCGCTTCTTGATGAAAATTTTGCAAAACACATATGGTTTATTTGGTTTATACTTTTTTACTTTTTTAGTGAAGCTGAAAGCAGAATTAGGAGATTTTGTCATGCTGAAGCATGACTGATACACAGAAGCAGGGATGTCTATGTGGTATCAGTGCAGGATGTTGTCCATGTCAAATCCTCCTGGTCACAAGCGATTACCACCGCCCTCGTGCTCCACCTTGCCTTAAATAGATGCTGACGAAGTCACGAGGGCGCAGCTATAACTTTAGTTATAATGTTATAATGTATCAGAAAAACGATTACTTTCATTTAAACATTTAAAAATGCAACACAACAACACACAAAAACAACGCCAACCCTGATCTGAGTGCAGGTATTTCTGTCAGAGACACCTCTCTCTCTCTGACAGCTGCTCGAGTTATTTTGACAGTGAACGCACCGTGACTGGCGAGAAAGCGCCACTGGAGTTAAAAGAACGTAACATAACGTTATTTAAATCGACTTGAACGTGTTGAAGTAACGAAACACTAACATGAAAGCTTGCGGTTTCACTTACGTCACAGGAAAGTTTTCTAATGATACTGAATAAGTTTTGTTTAAGTTTTGCCTAAAGGTGTCAACATCCGCTAAGACACAAAACTACAAAACTTGACCAACTAGTTTGGGAAGGGCTCGGTTTCCCACGCAATTTACGCACCTGTCTGGTATGTAAACGCTGTTGTCTGCGAATCAACCATTTCTAGACGTCAAAGAGAAAAAAACTTTTACATATATATAAATATATAGTAAATACCTGAGATATAATTAACTTCGTCGCTGCTCCTTCGCCGTTATGTTCCGCATATGCGCAGACGATCTAGCGCTCTCAGGACTCCACGCAGTCCTCGAGCCTCAAAGGAGCCTCCTACAAACACGCGCGCGCGCGCACACACACACACACACACACACACACACACACTGTATGACTTAGTCAACAAGTTCAGTCTTGACTGCTGCGAATTAAACAAGCAGACAAATACATAAACACAACAATGGATAAGGAGACGTGGCAGAAATGAGGGAATATGTGAAACTATCCAGTATAACCCTCAACCCCAGAGGAATGACACTGCAATATAAACAAAACAAACTTTTTCCCCCTCAATCATTAATTTGTCATTCACAATACATTAACGTATATGTTATTTGACATCACTTCCTATTTAAAATCCTTCAGTCAATAGATTTATTTATATTTAATCCAAGTTCCTTTATTCAGTCCATAGTGGAGAAGTTGCATCATACTTTAATTGCATTATAGACAATATAGCAACAGTACAGAGGACAGAACAAATGAAACACATACAGATATTTACATAAGGTCAAAAAGGAGAGGATAAGATGCCACGGTGGGTTTGATTCCACAACATTAAGATAAGATTCATGAGTGACTCCAGCCCCATGTGACCCTCAGCAGGATAAGTGGTATAGATAAATAGATGGAAAAAGAGATGATGAATAAATTATATGGTTAAAAATATGTGTCTACTGGAAGCAGTGTTGGTTGTTCAGTCTTACAGCTGCAGAAATGATCTGTGGTAACGATGCTTACCATGTTTAAGGAGGAGCAGCCGATTGCAGAGGAAGCTCTGCTGACCAGTGAGTCCTGAGTCTTCATCATGTATGACAGTTTAGTCATCACCGTCCCTTTCCCCATCACTTTCATCTCCTTCAGTTGGTATCTCGGTATAGAGTTTCAAGTCAAGTCTCTTTCTGACATATAATAAACATTTGATTTTTAAGACAGATTCTTTTTTTTTTTTTTTTTTTTTTTTTTTTTAGAGAAACAAAACAAATAAACACACCGACTTAAAACAAACAAGTGGTCCAGTCCAGTGGTCACCAAACAACTGAACAGGAACATCGAGCTTCTGGTAAGAAAAATTCAAATTACATTTATTTGAAACTGTAACTGCTGCTACACTGTGTCATGTCACTGGCTTTGTGTGTTTAGATAAAGATGAAAATGACTTTTTTTCTTAATTATTTTATTTAACATCATATGTCATGTTTTTCAGCGAATTTTAACTGTCACTATGAAATTTAAGTTCATGAACTTGTGCTGCAGTTACACAGTGTCTGAATGTGATTCAGTTATATTTAACATGCATCCAAAAATAGTCAAACATGTACATTTACTACTAACTGCTAGTGATTAATAAAGGAATGACAGAGCAGATAACTGTTAAATGTTACACTAAATTGTACTTACAGATTGTGATAGTGGCAAAGCAGATGCAGGATTCAATCAAATAGCTGCCAGTTCCTCATCTGAGAGGTCCAAGACCTCTGGCAGCACAAATCTTTTTTCCTGGGAAGAACAGGAAAAACAACCTTTATTCCACCTTGGGAGTGTTCATGCATGAATCCACGGTAGTTAGATCTAGTGCTGACCTTGTAGTCTCATCGGATAAATAGCTGAAATTAGATACTTTTGTCACGTTATGTATTTGTTGCAGTTGCTTACACCAGTGACACCAGACCGCTGACAGTGTCCTGTGTTAATATTGGATTTTATTTTTGATGCAGGTGGTTATTCCAGATATCTACAACCCAGAATTAGTTGTTGCAGTCCTGACAAAACCGTTTTGGGTGCTTGTGATTACAGTTTAACATGACATGACGTGACAGTCACAGTTTGAAAGAGAAAAGTCCATGAAAAAGTTAAACAAGTTCTTTTTGTTGTTGTAGTTGTTGTTTATAGTGGGAGATTAACTTACCCCCTAAATTTATCTATAGGTATGAATGTGAGTGTGAATGGTTATTTGTCTATATGTGACTCAATATGTGACTTGCTGACTGTTCAGCAAGATGGTCGGATGACTTTGCAATATTTTCACCCTCAAAGTTATAAGTAATTGCATCTATCAAACAAACTGTAGTGGAATTAAAAAATATATATTTCCCTTGAACTATTGCAGAGTATTGAGTAACATAAATTGAAAATAATAACTAAATAACTTTCTGCACTACTCTGTAATTGAATATCCTCATGTTATTTCAGACATGAATGTCAGTAGACAAGACAAGGAAGCAACATACCTCAGTTCTGATTTGTAAGTTAATTTACTTCCGTGGGCTTTTAAAAGATTTATTTTTAGATCTTCATGGGAAATCCCTTGTTTAATCTACCAGTTCAGTAAGATGATAATAGATTAGAAAATGTGTTGATGGAATGAGGAGGGACTTGTACTGCTTACATTATAAACTTTTAAACCAAACAATTAATTTAATTAAAATTCGTAGTTTAACTTACAGACAAGATATACACAAGTATACACAGTTTTACTTAACTAAGCAATCATCAGCGCGGTGGTATTAAACCATTTTTAAAGATCTGAGTAATCTAATGAGCACAGTTGCCCCAATAACTATTAAATGAAAAAAAGTCTGAAACTACCAGGACTTTGTTGTAACAGAAAAACCTAATTTGCTGTAGCAAGAAAGTTGTAGAAACTAATGGAATGGAGATGGCTGGAAAGTGGCATGACCAGGAAGAACGTTAACATTCATGACACGCCACCTGCATAACTTTAGATGTCACTTCCCGAAAGACTGATGAGCTATATTTCAAGTTGACGCAGCTCAGTCTTCAGACACAGCCGAGAGATAAATAGTCGACACAACACGGACGACATTTAAGAAGAGAGATCAGCGATACTTTGAAGAGAATTTGAGCTAAACTAACTTAAGGAAGGAGATGAAACCTCTTCTTAGTTTCTATATCTTTGCTTTAGTTTTGCTGAATTGTTTTTTTAGTACCACGTGCCTCAAAAATGCCACAGCTCCAGGTGACATTATTATTGGGGGGTTGTTCCCAATACATGAAGGTGTTAGTATTACCACTGCAGAGGATGGCACTGAAATCAGGACCTGTAACATGTAATTGTTTTGACCTTAATTATTTGTGATTGCATGTTTAATCTGCAGCTCAGTGAGCAATAAGTAAAAGTGTGAATTTGTGTGTTGAAGTAGAGAACATTTATATTTAATATCTGCGATTGTATCCCACAGGTACACCAATTCTCGGCTGGTCCAGTCTCTCATTATGGTGCAGGCGGTGGAGGAGGTAAATAAAAGGAAGGAGATGGGTAACCTCACACTGGGATATTTAATACTGGATTCCTGCTCTGATGTTACCACTGCACTGACCAACACCATGTACTTCATGAAGAGAGACAGTGAGTAGTTGGATGTAACACATTGATTTAGGAATCTGTAATGATATGAGATCATCAGAATATATAGCATATAAACTGTAATGAGATTTTATGAGAGTGAAATTTTATGATTTTAATTTTATGAGAAATTGAGAATATTTACAAAAAAATCTAATTTAAATTAGTCATATTTACTGTGTGAACGACTGATAAAGGCAGAGACTAATGTCTTGACTTGCATACAAATTTTAGGTGGAAAAGTATTTTATGCCTCTCACTTCTTAGTAAGGAAATTCCATAATATTTGAGAAAGGTATTTTAATATGCTTTAAAATAATTTGAATCTATTTAGTTTATAATGAATCAGGATGTTTGTTTATGCTACATAATTGTCATGTTGGTTATGACCATGTTTTTGTATTTTATTATAAAATGAGGACATAAGGGACACTGGGTGGCATGAACAGTAATACTACCACTACTAATAACAATAATATACCTGAATTGTGCAGAGCTGACCTCGCCGCCAGTGCTGGTAGTCCTTGGTGATTACTACTCAGAGATATCAATAGCAGTGGCTAGGCAACTCAACCTGGAGTACATCCCACAGGTATGACTCAGCTCAGACTCCCTCTTGATTTAATTAAAGCTGCTTATTTGTGAACTTTGAATTTGTAAATCTCAGAACTAAGATAAAGATGACGAAAATTCTTGCTCTCAGTAAGTAAGAAAATATTTGTGTGTTTTTTTTTTTTTTTCCAAAAGCGTAAAATTAAGATATAAGGTAAATCAATGCAGACAAAGTTTGTGACATCACTACTATATGTTTATCTTGTGTAAGTGATTTTTTGGAATATTTCCACAGATAAGTTACGGAGCAACCTCTGGTTTCCTGAGTGATAAAACACGTTTTTCAAACTTCATGAGGACAGTACCAGAAGATGATCACCAAGCGCACGCCATCGCCAAGATCTTACAAAATCACAACTGGACCTGGGTCGGCGTAGTGACAACTGATAGTGACTATGGTCGCTACATATTTGAACGTCTCCAAGAACATGCAGCCAACAACATCTGCTTTGCCTTCACCTCTATTCTTCCTGATGTTCTTGATAGAAAAGTACTGAAGAAACCCATCGACGCCACAGTCAACAAGATTATCAAACATGAAAATGTCTCGGTCATCGTGTCATTCGCCAAACCTTACCACATGATGAATCTATTTAGGAGTCTTGTCAAGAATCCTGAAGCCAAAAAGAAAGTTTGGGTGGCCAGTGATATTTGGTCAGATTCAGCTGATACTATACTGCAAAGGCTGAATCTGACACTGAGTGACATAGGAACTGTTTTTGGGACAACTCTTAAGTCTGGAAACTCAACCAGGTTTGAACAGTATCTCAAGAATCTTGATACAAACCCTTATCACCAAGAGAACAATACATTCTTGAAATATTTCCTAGAAAACGAACAAGGAAGTGAGACTTGGGAGGCTGTACAAAACGTCAGTTCCACTCAAGAAAAAGTGGTTGCGGATTCTGACTGTGGTGTCAGATCAAAAAGCAAAGCTATTTGTAAATTACTACATTCAACATATCCATATGCTGTGTTTAGTGTTGAGTTGGCAGTTAGAGCTATTGCTAAGGCTGTTGCAAACCTCTGCGTCAACAGAGACTGCAAGACTAATGAGACATTACAGCCAGTGGAGGTAAATATATACACACTAACTCTTTTACTCTCATTTTCTCTTTCTTTTTTCTCACATAGACAAATACACATGAATAACGAATGCTAACACTAAATATGAAATAAAAAGACATATAGTGCATTAGAGTTTGTGAGAATGAATTTCTCCATCAGTATGGTCACAATTACATCTTTCTCAATACTTTGCATTTTCAGTTGCGAACAGCCTTAATGGAAGCAAGCTTCCAGTTGGATGGAACAGACTATAAATTTGACAACAGGGGTGACCTCAACACGGGATACGATGTCGTCCTGTGGCAGCAGATTTCAGAGACGGTTGTGGACGCACACTACATTGTTGCACATTACAACATAGCTGACCAAAAGCTGACTATAATGCCACAACGTTATCAAGATGTCCTCAATGTCACAGTAAGGATTTGTCTTTTTCTAGATTAGATTATTTTACTCTTAGCATTTATTTATGTCTATTTTATTTCTGTTCTATGGATCCTAATTCTGTACAGTCCTTGTTAGCCATTTTACTTCAGAGATACCAATGTTGACTGATTATTCCACCATATTGCCCCTGAGTTAATTATCTCATTAACTGTTGACTGGATTGCTGTGAAATGCGGCACAAACATTAATACTTCCCAGAAGAATCTTACTAATGTGATTCCCTGACTTTTTCTATAGCCCTGTTATAAGGTTAACATTTTTGTTTTAAGTGAAATGACTAAATAATGCTTAAATACATTCTCACAGAGCCTCAAATTTGTTTGATTTTTATCTAGCTTTTGACCAAAACTTGTCTTTGTCACATTCTTCCCAGTGCTTGATGACTGTGCTTATATTGATGAACTCTGAAAACTGAGGAGTGCATGATGGCATTATTTTCTCTTCCCAGCGAGGTGTGATTTCTAGGTGTTCAGAAAGATGTGGTCCCGGCACCTGGAGGAAGAACCTCAAAGGCTTAGCTCCATGCTGCTATGAATGCGAGGAATGTCCCATAAATACATTTTCCAACATTACCGGTATGTTGAACTTTGTAAACTTTGTTATAGTGATGACCCACACCACTGATCAGCCCTAAAATCATGACCACTGAAGGAAAACTGGAAAGGCTCATTGATTTACATAGGGTGGAAAGACTCGGTCATGTAGTCGTTAGCTTTAATTCCTGATAAAGGTATTGGTGGCTTTGTTAGAAAACTTGGGTCCTGCTATCCATGTGGATGTTATTTTAACACATACTACCACCACACTGAAACATCTGTTCTCTAATTGCAGTGGACTCTTTCAGCAGGATAATGCCATATTGTACACTGTCATACTGGTTTTGAATCCAAATTATCCAGATTTCATACCAATAGAGCATCTGTGAGATGTACTTGACAAACAATTTCAGCTTACTAAGGCCTCACCTCACAACCTATAAGATTTAAAGTGTCTGCTGTCAACGCCTCAGTGCCAGATTCCACAGAACACCCTGATATCATTATTTTGCTGCCAAAACAGCCCTGACCTGTTGAGACGTGGACTTGATAAAGAAGGTAGTCATAATTTTATGGCTGATTGGTGTATTGTTCAAAGCCTAACAATGATAACTGACTGTGCTGATACAACAAGGCCTGTTTCCTATAACATATGTAAAATCTGAAGATTATAATGAGCATCTGTCTTCTATTTTCAGATGCCACAAAATGTGAAAAGTGCAATGAGACAACGCAATACTCCAAAGACAAAAAAGAGTGTGTAAAAAAAGACACAGTCTTCCTTGAGTGGGCCAATCCTTATAGTATTGTGCTGCTCACATTTACTGCTCTGGGGGCAGTGCTTACAATTGTCGTTGGCATCATCTTCCTTGTGCATTGGAACACTCCTGTTGTGCGTTCATGTGTGGGGCCCATCTGTATCATCCTACTCTTCTCTCTCTTGAGCACATTTGTAAGTGTGATATTATTTGCTGGTAAACCCAACGACAAACAGTGCCAAACACGACAGGCACTGTTTGGCTTGAGCTTCACCCTGTGTGTCTCCTGCATCATGGTCAAGTCCTTTAAGATCATTTTGGCCTTTGAGTTTGACCCCAGTGTTAAGCGAGTATTGGATAAGCTCTACAAGCCTTACATCATTATTGCAGCTGCATTCACAGGTCAGGTGCTGATCTGTGCCCTGTGGCTTATATTCAAGGCTCCAAAACATGATTGGTCCAAAGTGAATGACAACAAGAAGCGTCTTCTCAGATGCAATGAGATGGCCTTTGAAGCGTTTGGAGTGATGCTAGCCTACATTGGCGTTTTAGCTCTCATCTGTTTTGGTGTTGCTTTCAAGGGGAGGAAGCTGCCTCAAAGCTACAATGATGCAAAGTTCATCACATTTTCTATGCTGATTTACTTCATCTGCTGGGTCATCTTTGGTCCAGTTTATGTAAATGTCGAGTATGATCAATATCATCCAGCACTGGAAATGGTTGTCATCCTCATCTCATCTTATGGCATCCTGTTCTGTCAGTTCTTCACAAAGTGTTACATTATCCTGTTCAAGCAGGAGGCAAACACAGAAAGTGCTTTCCTCAAAGATGTTAGGAATTATTCTTTTGGTATTCAAGATGGGCTCCAGTCTTCGTTTAGCACTGGAGGGATTGAAAATACTGCTGTAGTTGTGGAATCACCAACGCCAGAGTTATTGTCATTAGATCATCTGACAGACCAGGGGCCATCCATGGGCCCATCAATGGGCTCATCATCCCCTCTTTTTCCAGAAATGAACCCACAGCTTGAAATGTTGCAGAGCAACAACAACAACAACAACAAAAGGGAGTTAAGGAGATATTTAAGCTTGCCACAATAAAAATACAGAACAAAAAAGTATTAAATAACAAAAACACACACATGAGTTCATGATAAAAGCTTTGATCATAGTTACCTTATTTGGCCATACAAAACTCTGTAGCAGGCTATAGTGAATCCTGAATTTTTCCTTATATCCAAAATAATTCTCCTGTAAAAAATCCTTGTGATAACATTCAGTACGCTATAAATGTTATATATGCATTATCTGTTACTGTTGCATATTTACCTATATTTAGATAAATATGATATTTAAGAATAAATACCCATTTTATAGTGATTATTTCACACAGATATTAGACAGGGAAGCAAGGTTCCATTAGGTAACAATGAGTAACACATTCTTTGAAGTGAATATTTTTCTTTATCTCAGACTATTTTAACATTTTGTCTTAAAAAATGACGGAAGTGTTTTGACTGACTACGTGTGTTCTATATTTATGTTGAGTGTCTTGATTGTAATCTTTATCTACAAGGATAAATTTATGATTCTCACTGCTGAGATAAAAACTACTTGACTACTTCCTTTCCTTGTTGCGTATTTTTGAACAATGAGAAAGTACAAGTACTATTTTTGTGTGTTCTTTGAAGAGAGAGAACAAATGAAAGCAAGAAACAGCAGCATGTTGTATAACTCTGTGACATTAAAAGGAAAAATATGGGGAAAAAAATGGCTGCACAGAACTGATCATTTCACATTTTTGCAGACAGAGCTGTTGGAAAGTTAAAGTCAAAAAAAGAGTCAAATCTGTCTCCTTTAGCTATGAAGACATTTCTGTTAGAGATCCCCATAGAGTCAGCAACACTGTCACAAACAGAAACCAGGGCAGATCACTGTGTCTTTTCTACTTTCAACCCACAGTGGAGGAGCTATATAACAAGCTCTTTGTGACTGTCTCCCAACTCATCTGATCAGTGACTGGTCAGTGCTGTGTTTTACTGAGATTTAACAAGAATTAGCATAACATGAGACACAGTGGAGAGAATCTGGATTGTTCCGCATTTGAGACATCACAGGAGATGTGTTGTTGTGGTTTGTGGGACAGACCATTGATAACCAATGTCACGGGCCCCTATCAGATGTGCCAGTGGTCAAATTAACGAATCCAATGCAATTAGTCATTCAATTTACTGTGAGATTCTAAGGTTGCTCTGAGAATGTCTCCCTCCCTCTCTCTCTCTTTTCTCCGGTTTTCCATTATGGGATTTTCTGTTTATCTGTTGTGGTCTTGACTGTTCATTTCTGCTTCCCATGCCTTGCTGTGTGTATTTGTGTGTGTCTCTGTGTGAATGTGTACACACAGTGATTCAGTGTGTATTCGTCAACATCACTCTGCTTGTGTGTGACAGTGTATGTGTATGTAGCGACTGTTCATGCCTCACCGTGGGACGCGTTGATTAGCGCCCACTGCGGCTCAGCTCCCAGCTGTCCTTGCGGCCGGCCGTTGATTGAAACCAATCAGGCTTGCGATGGCCCCATCGCAGTGACCCCTCACCCCTCCCACCCCCGGCCTAATCACCTGCTGATTGGCCCACGCAGGGCCCCCTCCCGTTGGCACGGAAGGTTAATTTGACCGGCGGATGAAGGCTCCAGGAGGGAATAGGAACGTGCGCTGGGTGATATTGCATGGATATAGCCCACCTGTCAATCACAGCCACTTAAAGGGAAGTAGCTAGGGAAACACTGACAGAGAGAGGAAGATAGGAGGGAAAGGAAAGAAGGAGTAGTGTTGGTTAACATCTAGTTTACCTTTGGAAACAGCTTTATTTTTTTACATTTAAGAAATCATCATGCAAGGCTCATTTTCTACCGTTTTCCGGAGCACCTTACAGCTGCCCTCAAGAAACAGAGCTTGCTCAGCAAACACCAACCACTGTCCAAAAGCTAGTTTGTAGACTGTAAGATAAGATTGTGTTTCTTTTAGTCAAACTACTGTTTCCAAGGTCAACAATGGACTTTCATGAGCAGCGCCGCTTTTGTTTATTTTCTTTGCCTTACTCTTCTACCTCTTTCACATGAGGAATTGTGCATCATTTTGTCATAGATTTAATTCTGAGAATCACAGGAGCTTAACTCTCTGGACAATAAATATAGGGATATTAGCTTACAGTCATTTTACATCAGTGATTTACAGTTAACAGTTTATTTCTGCTATTACTGCAGGATATTTGGATTTTAATTGACCACTCATGGTCATACATATGGGTAAAAATACACAGATCTACATTCCCAACTAACACTTAAAATTAATTAAATTTTCTTACACCCAAGTTACCATTATTCCTCCTTTTTGTGTACAACCAATATTACTGTACTTCAAAGGATATTGCAGTATAGGGGTTTGTCCAGAGGGTGGCAGTGTTGTATTCAGTGTAAAAAGTTTCAGGGTGTAATAAAAGGTCTATTAATAGTCCAGTTCTTTATAGTCTACTTTATTCCAGTTTTAGGCTTATTCAGACTCATTCTACATTGTGTATGCTTTATATATCTCATATAGGCACAGCTGTGTACAACTGCAACTCATCACAACATTAATTCCTACCTTCATGAGGGTTTCTATATGTTAATTTAACTCTATGGTGATTTTGATGCTGATTTTGTTTCTGTTATTTACCCAATACAATTTAATGTGTACGGATCAAAGCCACTTCCCACAATGATGCAACGCGATTTATCACTATGAACTATATAGATGGATCCAAACAAAATCTGAGTTGCTAGTTTTTTTTTTTTTTTTTTTTTTGTTTTGTTTTGTTTTGTTTTTTTTTGCAGGTTTGTTGTGTTGGAGGTTGGACTGCATTTGTATAACTACTGTAATGAAGTAGCAACCGACAGTACATATATCTCTATCCAGTCCATATACTTGTCTTCTGCAGAAGCTTATGTTATGACAATTTTCCGGAGTTTACCTATTTGTTATTATAGGTGATAAGATTTGAAAGCTGTGGAAGAAATTCAGACGCTGAGTTGGGATTTTTTTTTTTTTTTTTTGTCAAACTGTATGTAAACATATACTTCTGCAGCACAGCAGATTTTTATTTATACGTATTTTATAGTTTAACTCTTAAAATGTGTGCACGTAAAATCAGTCAAAGCTACTTCCTCTCACCACTACTAACATTTTAACAATAACACACCCCTCCCCCACATTGGTGTAAGTCCTTGTAGCCATGTCAGTCCATAGTTTTCACCTTAGCCCAATGTATTAGTGTGTGTGTGTGTGTGTGTGTGTGTGTGTGTGTGTGTGTGTGTGTGTGTGCGCGCATGTAGTTTGTGGCAGGTTCTTCTCCCTCCTAGTCTCTGGTGGGCAGAATAATGTTGCCAGATTACCATATCATTACCATATCATTTCCATTTCATTATCGTGCTGCAGCCTGGGTGTGTTTCTGTGTGCGTGCGTGCACGTGTGTGTGCGTGTCTGAACTTTGTATCAGATCTTCAACTGTTTCTCTTTCTGCTGCTCCAACACACACACATACACACACACACACACACACACACACACACACACACACACACACACACACACTTCCCTCTGACATGCTCCCTCTGTTTTTCACTGTCATAGACTCTATCTCTCTATCTCTGTCCCACATTCATGTAAACATGTCATAATTCTCAATAATCTGCCATTCATAATCCTTGTTTGCTTATTTGTTGTGTTAATCTAAATGCCAATTAAAATGAACCTGTTAATGTAGAGACCACAATAGCGTTTTAGACAAAGACGTGTGAACGTGTTTTGTGGACCTGTCTACACGGAAAGAAGTTTTTTCTGCTGTGTTAGTGTTGTAGTTCTGTATCACTACATTCATATATATATATATATATATATATATATATATATATATATATATATACACACACACACAACATTGATTAAATAATTTACATTAATTAAATAGTAATTAACTTCATTTTTAAGCACAAATGGTAAAAATTAATTGATTATGATTTTCAAAACTGAATATATGCTGAGTTTTAATAGTCTTAAATAGAAATACAGTTGAATTGTGAAATTGGCTTGGAAAATGGCTTTTTTTTTCAATATTCTTGTTTCGTTTTGCATTTAATGGACTTATTATTTTTGTTAGTTGTATCTGAACTTTTAAAAATGTCTAAATGGAAAGACTGTGACCACCTTTTGTTCGCATGATCATCTGAGATTTGATTACATTCTTTGAAGTCACGTTAAGTTCATGATCATTATGTCCATGCAAATTGGTTGTGAATTTAAAATTACTGAGATCTACTGATGAGCCAGCACATCTGACCTTATCTTGTGTTTCTGTCTACACACTGGAACAAATGTAAAACTCAATTGAACACAGACGACGCACATCGCTTTTTCCTCAAAGTCATCAGATACGGGGGTGTTGGAGCGCTGAACTCTCTACTTACTAACACATTTTGGATGAATGACAGTGTAACATCTTTAGTACACAGTCAGAAATGCTGCAGTAATGAAGAACAGAACGCCCTCCCCTGTAATACGGTCAGTCAGCCATTCTGGCTCCAGTTCTCACCCCACAAAGTCAGCCATTTTGGGGTCTGCAGCTGCCAGAAAAAGCCCATTTAGTGAGGGCAGCATGTTTGGGGTCGCGCCCTTGTTTACATGGGGAGCCAGAGCTGATGGTTTTAAAATGGCGTCCAGATGGTGACAGAGGCTTGATTGCAGCAGAGGGGGCTCCTGTGTCCCGCCCACTCCTGCTGTCCAGCTACTTTAGCTATAAAGCTGCATCTCTCTATCTGCTCCCTCTACCTCCTATCATCAAGGCACCACTCGTGTTTTATCGCTCCCTGCTCTGTCTAACACCGCTCACAGCCATTATTGTGTGTTTCCTCTGTGGATGTGGCTCTACACTTGTCTTTATATCACACTCTGTGTTATCTCTGCCATCATTTCCTTCCCCTTTTCTCTGTACCCCCTTCCTCCTCCCCTCGGTTTCCCTTCCCTTTGCCCCTTTTGCCTCTCACTGATTTATTCTTTCTCTCTCTTACTCAAACACACCACAGCCACAAATGCACACACTTGCCTGCAGGTGATGCATGGCAGCAGTGTGTGTACATTGTCCGTGTGATGGATTGGACTACCCATTGTTAAATTACTGTGTTGCTGCCACCCCGCTCAAAGCGCAAGCTTAAATGAGAGCACGTTGTATTAAGATGGAAAGGAGGGAAAGAAAAATGGAAGAAAAGACATACATAGTTTGATGAAGGGAGACAGAGAGAGTAGGTTGAGAGAAGTGTCAGCCTCAAGCTTCCTATCTCTGTGTACTCAGTGTCTGCTTGATCAGTGCGGAGAGAGAAAGAGGGAGACAGGGAGGAGAATGATAGAAAGCTGGAAAGTGAGTTATATGATGGAAAGGGTGGAGGAGAAGCAGAGGATTGAAGTGGAGGATGAGAGGGGAGGGAGGGGAGGAGAGGAGAGGGGGAGGGAAGCTACTGTGCACTGGAGGAAAAGGGAGAGAGGAGTAAGAGGACGGGCCACAGTAGATACAGATGTTGTGATTGTGTTTGTGTCAGTGTGAAATATGATTAGTGTTCTCTCTCATTAGGGAGCTGATCACCCTCGTGCTTACCACACACACACACACACACACACACACACACACACACACACACACACACATACACACACATGTTACAAAGTGAAAGCAAAGCTGCTAAATGGGTGAGCACAAGTGTGTCAGGATGTCTTGAGCGTGTGACCCGTGCGCGTGTGTTTTGCACACTTTCACTTGTGAATGGGTTTCGTTTGCATCTTCTGTGCACGCACCTGTTCATGCCTGTGTGTGTGTGTGTGTGTGTGTGTGTGTGTGTGTGTGTGTGGTTCCTCACACTTGTGTGCACACGGACGCCGACAAGTGTATGTTCTCTCCCCCGTCGTGGAAGCTGGTAAGTGATTCCACAGGCTGTTGGCAGAGCTCCAGCTCAGCTCAGAGAAAGAGAAGTGAAGGGAAAGAAACAAGCAAACAGAAAGGAAAGAAGGAAAGAGAGAGAGAGAGAGAGAGAGAGAGGCAGCGGCTGTGTAATTAGTAGCAGGTTTTTTCAGCCCTTTGCTTCTGTTTAATTAAAAACTAAAAGAGTGAAAGAGGAAACAAGGAAGGAGAGGGAGCCTGCAAGAGTGAAAGAGAGTTTTGCATAGTTATTCTGTTTTTGCCAGGGGCAGGTGCGAGGCTGGCACCGGGAAAGATGCCCAATAGCTCCAGGCATCTCCCACTAGGCTTTGGAAAGAATAGTTAAAAACGGGGGGTGAACTCCACCAACAGTTTCATTCATTTAGAAAATGAATTGAATGTTAATATTTTTTTGCTTCTTGTCATATTAAATGATACACATGATACACTCTTGTTCTATGTACAGATAATGACAAGGCTGATGAGTGATGATAAATGTGGTGTTGATGTTGAAGGTTTTTTTTTTCTTTTTTTTTTCATCCTGCAGCTGTGTATCAGGGCGATGATGACTCAGCGATATCGGCGGCAGTTAAGGTGCTGATGAAGAGCTCTCTCTGTCTTCTCTAACCCAGGGCTATGGATCCATATTGCTGAGTACGCCCTTTCTTCTCCTACACCACCAAACTCTTCGCTTTTGTCTCTTTACCCCACCTCAACCTTATCGCCAACTTTGTTGCTGCCATTTGTTTCGGCTTGACGGGGATCACAACTCTGTTTTTTCTGGTTTCAATTCCTATTTATCTTTTGCTTTCTTTCACTGTCCCACTGCATTTTTATTTATCTCAGTCTCTGCTCCGTAGCCTCTGGAGCAGGGACTGAGGGACCATGGCTTCAAGCTTCTGCTTTTCACCTTTAAAAAACACAGTTTTAAAAGCTGTTAGTATTGCTCACTTAAACCTAATTTAATAGATTTTTTTGGTCACCTGGCAGTAGTACAGTGAGCTGTAAACCAATATAATTAAAGATTATGTTATAAGACAACTTAGTAAACAGTTGTAGATTCAGTTTTCGCTTTGCTTTTATCTCTGTTTTGGTCTCCACCTACATGGGTTAATGCTACCAGCTAGCTGCTAACATTGTTGTGTTATCAGAGCGTTTTCATTGAAAACAGCTGCCTATCGCATCTACAAAAGATATGAGATTGTCGATATTTATAATAGTAATATTCTGAGGGAGAAAAAACTTTTTACATTAAAATTGTAAAATTACAAGTAAAAAAAAATCACTAATTCACAAAGGACAAAGGTGCTTTTCTTTGAAACACTCAAAGAATATTTTTTTTCCACATAAATTTACCATTTTAATCTAATATCTGACTTTTTTCACGTAAATTTACTATTTCAATCTTACAAATCCTGAGGTGTTAACCCCACAATGGCCCTAATGTGCCACTCAACAAAATGGACTTGCAAATTTGGGGGGTAATATTTGGTTTATGATTCCACTGTTAATATAAAATATTGATTAGTGTAGCTTTAATTCACAAATAATGACATATTTATATAGGATTGGTTCACTAAAATGACAAATTGATAAATAAAAATGCTGTATTTGTCCAGGTTTTAAGCTCTGAAATATATTCTGCCACCAACACAGTATAAGTTTATCCAGAATGAAAGTGTTATTGAATTTTAAAAGAAATATTTTTGTTCACCCATATTGTGCTACTAAAAATGGGAGACTGATAGCTCCAAACCTGGACAAATTAAGCTTAGCCTACCTGTCTGGCTAATTGGATTTATTTTCATAATTCCAGGGAATTAATCATTTAATTATCTATGTAGTTAAATTATGGAAATTGAGTATATGAATTGGTTTGATGAAGAAATTTTGAAAACTGGTAGCTTCAGAACATGACCAGTTCTGAGCTGCAGGTCATAGATCATTACTGTATGTTAGCTGCATCCTAGTGTTACAACCTCAGACCCCAATAAAAACTGTACAGGTATGAGCAGAGCTGTTTTATCTGCTCTTCTTCTCCACCCTCACCTCCTCTTCCCTGTGTTTCTCTTTTGGTGCATTCAGTACATTTCCTCGACGAACTGTGTTTTTCTCTGTATGGATACAGAGCTTTTTTTTTTTTTTTTTTTTTTTTTTTTTTTTGTAAAATGCCTTTGTAGACTGTCTTCATGATGTACTCTGCGTCTCTTTCATTCCCTTTGCTTTTCCTCTTTCATCTTTTGCTACGTCTTCCTGTCTGGAGAAGTAAATGAGAGGGAGATGAACTGACATTCGGTCAGGTAGGAAAATAAAGACAGGAGGAAATAGAGATGGGGCAGAGAGAAAGAGAGTGGAAGAGGGAAAGGGAGAGGGAGGTGGGTGGTGTGGTGTTGGGAGTTGGGGAGTGAAGAGCAGCTGCCAAAGCCAGTCAGTTGGAGGAGAGTGAGGAGTAGGGAGATAAGGAGACAGCCAGAGAGCGGGAGCTTGCAGGCACCCTAAAGAAAGACACTGATACCCTCTCTCTCTCTCTTTTTCTCTCCCCCTCCCTCTTCCCCACACCCTCTCACCCCTTCTCACCACCGCCACCCTTTCCTCTCTTCCTCCCTCCACTCCCTGCCTCCTTTCCTCCTTTGTGCAGTGTCTCAACAGAGCTGTGTTTGAGTGGCAGGCCGTCACAGATCAGCTAGCAGCTAAAGCAGAGGGCTCTGCGTGTGTGTATGTGTGTATGTGTGTGTGTCAGCCAAGGCAGGGGGGCTGCCAGCCCAGAGCGAACAGATCAGGGGGAGAGTCTAAGTGGGTTTATCAGTTCTGCCGAGAGCCAACACACACACACACACACACACACACACACACACACACTCACACACAGTATAAACATGAACCCACAACTGTCACACACAACCTGAAAGTGAAGAAACAAAAAAAGTGGGGAGTTAGCTTCACGTAGAGTCAGATTTAGGCATGTGCTCATGCACTCACGCACACGTACACACACACACACACACACACACACACATACACATACATACATGCACATACAGAAAGAGAAAGGGGTATTAGACCCAACCAAAGCAAACCTGTGAGCGTGAAAGCGCCTTACTGCCTGCCTGCTAGCAAGAGATGTGACTGGATTCTTAAGCAGCCAGCTAGAGAGTGAGGGCTGCTAAATACACACACACACACATACACACCGCTCATATCTCAAGGTTCAGACGAAGGCTTGTGCCTCGTTCCTGTTGTAGCTTGGTGCCTCGGAGCTCCAGCATGCTTGTTGAGGTAACGATTAGGTATGTTTGCGTGCTTCTGTCTGTGATTTCCCCAGGTGTCATATCTTTATTTTGATCATATTTATTGACCTTTTAGGGGTTTTTTTTTTTTTTTGTTTGCTTTTTTTTTTTTTTTTAAATGCGGTGACGTCTTTATTGGATGCTATAGATTGGACAGAGGGAACACAGGATGAAGGAGGAGATGCTAAGCAGCATGTTGGAAGTATAAACTACAGGTTGAACAAGGACATCCTGACTGATGCAATGTGTTAGTAATTACAACAGTAAAAAAAAAAAAAAAAGACCGAGATGTACTCTACTTTAAAGCTACTTTGATCAATATTTTTATATTTACAATGGCTGAAATTACTATGCATTATGTGAAAGTGGTCGTTCATGATGATGAACTCAATGAGAGTTATTACCTCAGTCTGCCTCCTTCCGCTCAGCTCTGTGATGGTTTGCAGCCTATTTTAGGCTGTTAACTGTTTTGTTTGCTCTCAGCAGCATTGTTTCCAGACACAGTAGGCAGCTGTTTTTAGCAAGAAAAAGAAGCAAATATAGAAAGGCTGCAAGTGACGCACAACACAATGGTAATAAAAACACACAAGTTTCTGAGGGACACTGTGAAGAACATGATGATAAATAATGAATGGTATTGCCAATACTGGCAACATTATTGGACCCAAAACACCATTAACTCTTTTTCCATTATGAGTGATAAAGTCTTGTGCAATCTGAGTTTGTTTGTTTGTTTGTTTTCTGCATTAGCAGGATGTTTCTTTATGCCATATAAGTTTAATTTGCGTGACTCTGATTCCTAAATTGCTTGTGCAACATTTATTTGCAGTAGCGAAGACTTAAATTACAGTGCGAGCTCTCTCGGCTGTTGTAACAAGCCAACTCACAGTACATAAATCCATTAACAGTCCATTATATTTGTTCCCAAGTTGATTTCCATATATGTTCCATGTGCACGATTAACACGTTAATTAACATGCAAGTGTATGTGTATTTGCTTGCCCATGTGTGAACCTTCTCTCTGCACAGAGTGCCTTGGTGTACTGTGTGATATCGCTTTGTGTAGCAATGGAACAGACAGGCCTAATTACGTCTTTAAGTGTGTAATTAGGATCAAGCATAATTGGTGGTTTGCACACACAACACACTCCTGGTTGGAAAACACAAATCATGTCAGACACAATGCCTAACGTGGCTATTTACTGCAGAAACGACAGGTGGTCTCTGCACTTGCGTGGAGCTTCTGTATTCATAGATTCACACACAGGCGTGCCAGGCAAGCAAAATCAAAAAACCAAACCAAACCCACTTCCTACAAACCACCATCTCAGCTGTTCACTACATCACTGAGAAAAATATCGACCAGACTGAAACATACCTCTTCATGACAGTTGTAGCAGCAAATCTCTCTAAAATTCACTGCCTGTTCTGTCTTGTGATTTTGTGCTGAAGTCTCACTCTTGCTTTTCTCCTTTCTGTCTGAACTGGTATTAGTACTATGCCTCTGAATTTGAATTACATTTACAGAACATTATTATTAATTATTAATAATAACAGATGTATGTAAAAACTATACTTGCACATTAGAAAATTACACACTTTCTATGATATTGTACGCATCATAGTAAGTGAGCCTATCAGGGGCAGCTTGTCTGTAGCTTGTCACCAATCAAAGATCTGAGGACTGCTTTCGTCTTTACTTCACAAGCCTCAGTTTTTGTCAACACTTCCATTATCCAAGACCTGAAAATGAAAGAAAAGATAGATGCAACTGCATGTAGTCAGCCTGATTTGCAGAGTAAATAGCCTATTGCAACCTTTTTCAAAATGCTTGTTTGTCCAACCAAGACTCCAATAACACAGTTTATCATACTAAAAAAAAGAAGTACTGCATCTTCATATTTAATTTCTTCACTTATTTTTGCTATGAAATATGATCCACATTGTCTATTTTGATCTATTGCATGAAAGTTCATCAGAACACTACATTATTTTTGAGGTTACACCATTAGTAGCTTATGCACTTCATTAGTGGATGAAGTGCTTCTACCAATTTTTGTAGTAAATTGCACTCTTTTGTCTTTAGTGAGCAATTGTTCTTATTTAGCGCCTTTTTTTCTCAATTCCTTTTATTTCAATGTATTCAAATCTTTTTTTTTTTTTTTTGCTTAATCTCTATCTATCCATTTTTACTCTGTACTTGAGATGCTTTGAATTTTTAGTGTTCACCAAGCTCCAAAAATGCTGATATAACAGAAATGATACTGTACTTTCTCTTTCATTTGTGGTTTCACGTAGACGCAAATATATGAACACACCTACTCACACATATAGAGGAGACAGAGGAGGACAGAGGGAGACAGAGGCGGAGGAGGGGGGCAGATTGACAGGGCAGGCCTCCAGCCTCTCTCCTGTCCACAGAAAGGCTGTTTGTTTAGAGGAAATGACACGTGCTGCCGAGGAGGAAATGATCTGCTTGGCCCCATGTAAGATCCTCCCTGGCATCAAGACCACTGCACTCAGCTCTTTTCTCTCCTCCAACATGCCCTCACATACACACATATAAGCACACACACACACTCCCCCCTCTGTCCTTTTCTTCCCTTCATCTTCTCAGCTCTCCATCCATCGCTCGTCTGTCACGGCAGGAGTGCAGCCAATCCATCACGGGTCGGAGCTAGGCAAGCCATGAGGGTGTGTGTGTGTGTGTGTGTGTGTGGGTGGGTGTGGGTGTGTTTATGAATGACTGATTATGTGAGACTCAGTTGTGTTTGTGTATCAAAGTACCACTGTAGCTCACACTGAACACCCGCTCCATTTTATGTTTGTATGCAAGCTTTCACACAAAAACACACACTCTCTCTCATACACACACTCACACCTTTCCTCGCTCCTTCACCTTTAATAAACAGTGTGACTGGTGTGTGTGTATGTGTGCGTGACACCAAGGAAGTGGATTGGCTCTGCCGTCCCTGTGCGCTGCTGACAGATTGTTGGACCGTGGCAGCCTGCAAAGAACCACACCACGCTGGGATAGAGACTTACAATGAAATATCAAATTATGTAGCAAAGGAGTGTGTGTATGTTACTGTGTGGGGGCTTGCAGGCATGCACACACACACACACACACAGACACACGCTCATGTACAGTATGCATGACAACACACCTAATCAAACTGTTGCTCTATTCCACTAAAAGTCTCCCACTGAGTCATTATGATCTGGTGGCAAGCCAGTATTACTGATAGCGTGTTGTTTTATTTACATAATACATCTCCTTTAGGCCGCTGATGTGGTCTCTGTAAAACCACTTTGGATTTATGAGGCCATTTTCACGCTTGTTACCACAGGAAATATGAGTGTCTATCAGCATGTGTTAGAGAGGGAAAGAGTGAGAGTCCCAGCTAGGAGCAGTACTGACAGCTTCACACGCACACACACTCCGCTCCATACAGTGTGTGTCTGTGTGTCTGTGTGTGTGTGAGGTACATACACGTACACACAGGTTGTTGTGTTTTGTTTTCCGGTGACAAAGAATTGCAGCTGGGTGCCGAAAGCCAAATTCAGGCTCATAAAATATACCAGGACTAGGTGGGGTGGGGGGTGCTTGGCTCTGTATAAAGTGTATGTCTGTGGATCTGTGTGTGTGTGTGTGTGTGTGTATCTGCACACACTGCAGGTTAACCACAGAGTAGGTCTCCAGAGTTGCAAAGCCATCCAGGGGCGCATCGGGATCAACTTAAGCCCAGCAGGAAGCTCTTGGCTTGGCATCAATATGCAACCACCACAGCCTCTCCGCACTGGATTTCATCAGTCAAGTATGTGTGAACAAGTGTGTGTGTGTGTGTGTGTGTGTGTGTGTGTTTGAGAGAGAGAGTATGTGTTGCTAAGTACCTGAGCTAACAGATCATACACGTGTGAATGTAATTATTTTATGTAAAAGCAGTGTGTGCAACCAGTGTGTGGGGTTTTATGTTTATGTGCCTGGTTTAATTTTCTGTAAAAGGCTCATTAACTCTGAGTGCTCAGTGGTTGTGACCATGATCAAGGTTGAAGGAAGCACAGTGGCGTTCTTTGTCTGGAGTCATGATCATTTTAAGTGGCCAGCTAAGAGTGTGACATAGTATCCAATGACACAAATCCAATCAAACATTTTATACTGTATGTAACCGTCTGATGATGATCCAAGCACATCTGTGGGATAGTGTTTGTATGAGAGATTAATTTTTTTTTTCAAAGATTAAAGATTAAAGATAAGTTCTGTTGATTTCAGAGTCTAAATTCACATATTACAGCTGCACAGACAAAGTCTAAGAGACATGCAAATAAATTCATTCCAGATGGCATAATGACAAATTATGAAATACGTGGAAGAAATCCAGTTTGGTAGCCCAGTCTGTAATAGAAGTTACAGAAGCAATACAATATAGACAATACCATATCAAAGTATATTGTGTTCTAATATAAACACACTACACAGCTATAACTATACATGTATTATATATAATTTAATATAAACAATACAATGTGGTATTTATTTTGTAACATAACATTGATCAGTCAAGTCAGCATGGATGGTTTCAGAACCAAACAAACCAGTTAATTTTTGCAGTTTAGTGGTACAGCGAATATTCATGTTCAAATGAAATAAATCTATAGTGCATATGCTGTTATGTGCAGTGCATATTAAAAACATGAGACCTCAAATTCAGGGACTCCTTAAAACAATTTCAACAAACAAAAAAGAAAAACCATTTCATAGCCATTGGATCATATTACACAATCTTTGTCAGCAGATAGATTTTTTTTCAGTAGTAGCTGTTCAACATACTTTCCTCAAAGTGTACTGGGAATAAAAGAGATTGGTTAAAGAGAAAAATCCATCTGCGTATGAAAATTATGTGAAAGCTCCAGAAAAGCTGCCACACAGACACTGAGAGGGATTTGAAGATACAGTTTTTTTCTCACCTGCTTTTTCCAAGTTCAAGAATTAACTTTGAAACTCAAATTTGTTTGGATATTTAATATAAAGGAACAAATTAATCCGTTATCCAGAATTCATAATTACATAGTTACACAGCCTATAAATAATATCCTTATTAACTCAGTTGGTGAAAGTCAAATTCCATTTCAGTTTTTCTTTCAGCATAATAGCTTTATCACTGAGACCCAAACCAATTTTATTTTGTAAATATCTGATATTAATTTGTACAAACTGAAATGGTTTCTCTAATGTAATTTATGAGGTGTGGATTTATTTGCAAATAACTGTGCCACAACTCAAATTATGACAAAAAGATGACTGAAATGGCAATCAGATCCAGATTGTAGCACTCACTGGGGGAGACAAACACACTGAAGCAGCCACACCGCAAATCAAAAGCAATTTCAGTATCGATGGCTCAAGTTTCAATAAAAATCAATGGTGCTTGCCTTGTGTCAGGTAGGGTCAACTCTCCAATTCAATTTCCTCCTGAGGTAGAGCTACACAGGCAGGGGTTAGGTGGAGGAGGGTATGTCTCTCTCTCTCTCTCTTTCTCTGTGTGTGTGCGTGTGTGTGTGTGAGTGTGAGTGTGAGTGAGACGTCCTGAGATTAGAAACACACCCACTCAGAACAGCTTCAACCGCCTCCTCCAATCAGCCATAAGATGCAGTCATGACAGTGTTTTTACATGTTTTTACATTTTATTGACTCATCTTGCATTGGGGAGAGTTTACCAATTTACCATCCAATGAAAATGCTTTTCTTTAAATTTTCAGACCCCTCCCACAAACATGGTCATGGTCGTGATGTGAATGGAACTGGAAAAAAATGGTGTAAAAGTAAGTGATCGCGTTTTCACTAATTGATGAATTGTCTAATTTAAGATTTATGATTATAAACTGCAGAATAATTTACCTTTTTCATGTTGAGCCAACTACAAGAGACGTTGGAGATCGGTATAAAAAAACACTAATGTTCAAGCCATCAAACACATACAGAAAAAATAAAGACGTCTACAACCTACTGTTAGATACTGTTAGGTACCATTCAGACATTTTCCC
The DNA here is from genome assembly GCA_016801845.1 of Polydactylus sextarius. Classification (NCBI taxonomy): domain Eukaryota; kingdom Metazoa; phylum Chordata; class Actinopteri; family Polynemidae; genus Polydactylus; species Polydactylus sextarius. The sequence continues at coordinate 6,114,130 of CM028918.1, forward strand.
TTTATGATTAAACTGAATGTTTGACGTTTGATGTCAAAGTTAGATGATGATTTAATGATTTCAGATGTTGGCACAAACTTAGAGAGGCTGCACTCCAAAAAATGATGTCATTACAATCATCTCCTTTTTTGTTTCTCTGATTCAGACGAGACGTCATCCTCAACAGAAGCTCTCGTCATCGCTCCCTGTATTGACCTTCAAGTTAGTAGTTAACATACGATCAATGTTACCAGCTACTGTAAACGCCTGCTGATGTCTGCAATAAGTCTGTCCCTCACTTCACGTTTTTACCAAAAACATATAAGTTTGCAGAATCAAATAGCAAACTCGTTTCTTTTCCCGGAGGACAGTGAACACTTGCCGATATCCTTCAAATAGGCTGCACCACAAATGATTCACAATTTTCTCTTTCACTTAATATGATCTCAGTGGTCGTCACTCATTAATGCCGTTTCAGAGATTTCTGAAATTTGTGTATTCTGTGGATTTTAATTATAAATAAAAATCAAGAAGTCTATGCTCGCTTTAAAATAAAAAACACACTCCAATATAATTCTAATTTATGCTAATAATAGGCAGCTAATATTCAATGACATGTCCATGGTGTTAACTAAGTGTTCATGTTCAACAATGCCTGTATTCATATATCCCAGATTCATAAATTAAACATTTTGCATATAGCATATAAGAAATATTTGTTCAAGATGAAAAGCATCACGTAAATCATTACACATGCATAATATCTACTATAGAAATACAGCAGTAACGTGTACAAACAACACTATGAATTTCTTCCAGACAAGACTGTCTGAACATTTCTATGACAAATAACTGAAGTAGAATAAAAAAAAAAAAAAAAAAAAAAAAAAAAAAAAAAAAAACATATCCTGATTTTTTTTTTTTTTTTTTAGGCCCAGCATTTCCCTTCACCTCCATCTGTCCGTTCTGCTCGACTGTAAAACAGGCATCACTGTGCTGGAATGACATTGGAGGTCAGAGTTCAGTTTGCTTGAGGAAAAAAAAAATGATTGCAGTGTGTACTGTTATGTATGGCGCAGGTGCCTGGCAGAGCCCCACTCTGTACTGAAAATAAGGGCTTTACCCTCCACGGTGTTGCTCTTGAATGTCACACTGCAGCTTTAATTAAATGCAAAATCAGGGAATAAATGTGGGGAACTGGCAAAGGTTTTTCAACTACCCCTTGACTCTTTCATACATAGGCACATAAACGTGTACACCAGTGCATTGTTATACAGTTGGGATGAGGTGTACTATTCTCGTGGGCTGTATATACAGATATAGAATGGATCACACGTGAAATATAGCCCCTCAGAAATAAGGTTGGAGAGAACCTCCCACCTCCACTCATACCTTCTTCTAACACACACAGATACACTTTACTGAGGCTATGTGCTGATTGGACACGGGAAGGGGTTTGCAAACAGAACTGCTAGTGACTGGAAATACACTGAGAGGTTGAGATGAGAGGAGCCCCTGCGGTGCTGAGGATTGGACCAGAGTCCTTCATACTCTCAATGATGAAAACATCAAAAAGCAAGACAAGACACACAGGCGAGGACACAGGCAGCAAACAACTTGATACAGGCATAAAGAAATACTGTCAATGGCCTTGAGGCCGGCACGATTTTTATGTCTACCTCCATAAACCAGAAGCACATCCCTCTCTGGTCATGTGAGTGTTTGGTTTATCAATGTGCAGGTGCTTTACAAGAGGAGAAAAAAAAATAAAAAGGAAAGAAAGGCAGACGCATGGATCATTGACCCCCAACCATCCCATTCCATTTAGATTGTGTTGCTATTTCCCGACTGATCTACACCATCTGGCTGTGGATCTAAATTTTTGGCACCCCATCCATGTGGAATGCCCCGACACACACACACACACACACACACACACACACACACACACACACACAAACACGGCTGGCTCAGCTCACAGTGAAATGAAGGGAAAATGAAAATGAAATGAGCTGAGCTTCTCTCCTGATCCTGGTCTCAGCTCTGTCCTCTGCTCAGTCTCATCACACTCCCTCCCTCCCTCCCTCGCTTTCTCTTTCTTTCTCCCTCCCTCGCCCTCATCATCCTCTTCCTCCATCCTCTCATCCCTCCCACCTCCCCCTCTTCCCCTCTCCTCCTCCTCCTCCCTCCCGCCACCCCTGGGTAATCAGTGTGCTCTCTCATTCCATGGCACACGGAGACACATTGATCTGGCAGCACGCACTCACACTCGTGGATGCGCACCTACACACAGACACACACACACACACACACACCAGGGTTGTCTCTCACACACATAAACACTCACACATACATTGATCTGGCCCGCAGGTCAAGTTCAATAGGAACAGCCAAGCGGCCTTTTTTTTTTTTCTTTACAGACTAGCTCTGCAGTATACTGCAAGGAGCTCTCACTCCTTGTTTCTCTCTTTCATTACACATACTGCATCTTACAATAATGAATATACACCCAACAAATTAACTCATACAGCTACATGAAGTTTGAAAAAACAAACAAAACAAATAACTTATCTCTTGGTTCTTGATGATTCAATGTTAAAAGGGCAAATACTGTATTGTGATTAATATTCAGTCATTTAGTTTTGATCATGGTTTCACTTGGGGAAAAAAAGCAAACCAAAACATGACAATTATTTTCATACAAATAAGTTCAAATTTTCCTAAGAGAGACCGACACGAATGCCATGTGAATACATCCATCGTGCAACCAAAGACGGCAGAGGAGGGAAAAGTTGCTCAGAAAGATAAAAATCAGAGAAACACTCACAACACGCTGGAGACGCGTAAGCCAACATCTCAGTAAGCAAGAGCATGCTGGGATTGTTTGGGAGGGGGAATCCCACTTGACTGAAATCTCTCTTTTCCTCTCTGTGTGTAATTTTTTTTACTCTTTTATGATTCTAGAGTAATTTATCCCTCAGAGAGAGAGAACAAGATAGACAGGGGGACATGCAGAGAGTGAGAGGAGAGAGAGAGAGAGAGAGTCCCATATTTGGCTCTACACTTTGATTTAGTGAAGCAAATTTAATTTTGTTTGCTTTATGCAAAAAAGCGGCGTCGGCCTCGACTTCTGTTGATTTCCACTGGAGGCAGAAACATCGCTAATGGGAGCTAGTGCCGCGCTCACCACAGCTACAGGGCTACGACACTTGCTGAATTAGCCTCATGCATATATTTAATACAGACCTGCTACACAAATTAGCCTAGTGGTATGTAGCCTAGCACCTCACCAGTGAGGCTTTGAGATCTGAGCTGCAAATTAATTGGCTAGGTTGCCTCCAAGAGTAGCTCCTCTGTTTTTTTTTCTCCCCTCCACCCTGAATTATGCTTTCCAATTGCCGAAACACATTTGATATGCATGGAAAAAAGGCGTGCAAAGCAGTGTTCCTTCACAAAAGCAATGTTTGCTTTCATTCCTACACTTTTGTGCATCTGCCACTCATATAATGAGACTGGGGGTGGGGTGGGGGTTACATTATGTTCCAGTATATGTGTAACTGCTTAAACATATAGGATAATAACACTGGAGTACAGCTCTGAATACATTAGATACACTCCAACAGAAACATTTTCTCTCAGCATGCACTGCACAGCTCTGACTCTGTATCTGAAGGTGAATTTGTTCGTTCGTTACGAGTCACACAAATTCCACACGCTGAGAGACGCTGTGATAAACTTGTGCACATCTGTATCCAATGGTAACTACAGACAGGAAATCGTGAGGGAGAATAGATACCTATAAGCTTTAATAGCCTGAAAACTGTCGGCGCTAACAAAGTCAAGATGCGTTTAGAGATGGTAACACAGGAGAATTAAAGAAAACAAAATCTTGATAAGAGAGAGAGAGACTGTGTTTGCACTTGTGTGTTACAGACAGAAAACAAGTAAGAGAACAAGACAGAGATAAGTTTGATTACCACGCTGAGAACAAGCGCTATTGCTCCCAGAGGTCTCGCCTCCATCCATCTTGGTTCGATCCCTGGACACACATCTTGGCTCAGTTTCAGGACGGGGAGCTTTAAATGTGTGGTCGTGGTTAAAGTCAAGTCTAACAACATCACTGCTGTGTGGGTTGGAGTCATTGTATCTCACAGTTTGACCTTGATCTTGATGTGGATGTTTGAAAAAGGTAAAGAGAGTTTTAGCAGCATTGTAATTCATTTCTGTTGATGTCATGATATCCTAGAGAGACAAAACGTGATGTTTTTAGTTTCTTATAAAGTCAAGATTTTGCATGTGGGTCTGGCACATGTCACAATGAAGTAGGGAGGGTCTATGTATTTGTGGGGGGGTGTTTTAGAAAGGTGACACAAAAGTAATAGATCCATTGACCGTCCTCCCTCCCTCCATCCCTCCCTCCCTTCAGCTTGTAGGAGAGATGGAGGACACGGTGTGACAGAGGAACAGCTGGGGTCTCTGGCAAAGAGACAGAGAAACAAGCAGCCAAAAAAAAAGTGAGGTTGATGAAAAAATAAACACATGACAAGTGACAGTGTAAGCACTTTGCACAGGACAAAATGTTAACTCTTCCGGTTAATATCTGTGGCAAGTGTTTGGGTTTAGCAAAGACATTGATTTATTGTTTTATCTGGAATGAAAATCTAAAATAGTTGCGAAAGAAATAAACTTGAGAACTCACTCTGCAAATAAATAAAATCCACCTCTTAATCATTTGGCTTAAGAAGATATATCTACAGTATGTGCAGTTTTAAAAATATGCAAATATATTGTATTTAAATGAGCGTTTATTTATCTTGAGAAATACTTTATCTTCTTTCACATTGATTTTCACTTTTTTACAGATGATATTTAGATGATGCTGCAGGTTTGTTTTAATTAATCAAGGTGTTTAAATGCCGACATGAAACAAATGTAACTATAGTAACACAAACTTCATCAAGATGCAAATTCCTCACACTCTTTCTTTTCCTTACTCCCACAAACAGAAATCTAATATATAAATATAGTATTATCACATACCTACAACCTCTGGATATATAAAGATACAAGTTTAATACATATAGTAAAAATTATATATGTGCTCTGTATTAGTTTTATATGGTATTAGATGTTGCCACTACACATATAAATGATATATATTTGGTTTATTATTATTACTCTCTGTTTTTGTTGTATATATTTTCATATTTTATAATATATATTTTCACATTTATTTTTTTCATATTTTTAGATTAATATATATTTACATACTTTTTTTGCTTGCATGAAATTATTCCTATTTCTAACAGTTTATACATGTACATACATAATAATTTTGTATGGCCTCCCTCCATCCTGATTATCTCCTCCCTGCATATTTTTTGCATCATTTCCATTCGTTTAAATAATAATAATAATAATAATAATAATAATAATAATATTTTTAAACAGGAAATCTAACCTTCGGCCTCTTGTTCTGATTTGTAATTGACCAGTTTGGTACCAAGACTCTGCACCCGTGAGTCAGCACGGCCAATTGATCGTGTTGCTTCAGCATTTCGAAGACTCCAATGAGTATGATTGTGCCAAATGTGGTGTAAAAAAACTTACGATTTGGATTTGGAAGTAAAAAATATGTTTGAAGTTTTGAGGAACTGGTGTGAAGAGTTGAGAGACAGCAGCATCAGGGTTTAATAATTTCTCCATGTCATGTTTCAGGTTCAGTCATGTAAACAAATCTACAATCTACAAACAAAAAATATAAATACATTAAAATAATATTAACAGCAACCAATACTTATATATTAAATACTAGTGTTTTAAGACACGACAGCCATTTTTAAATCACAAATTAACTATATATATTTGATATGTTTTTGAAATTGAAAAAACAACAGTAAAAACAAGTACTAATTTATCTTTTGCTGCTCTTTAGCCAAAACAGTTCTCAGCCCAGGAGTGAAGTAAAGTTTAAACCGAGTATTTTTATATATTCTGGTATATATATGCATATTTGCCTTCTTGCCATGAGCTAGCTGTTTCCCCACTTCCAGTTTTTGTGCGAAGCTAAGCTAACCGGCTGCTGCCTGCAGCTGCGTATTTACTGCTCCTTGGCCACGAGAGAAGCATTGATCTTCTCATCTAACTCTTGGCAAAGACAGGAAATGGGCATGTTTCCCAAAATGTCAAAGTATTCTTTAAATATTATCAGTTTCACCTCGGTCCTGTGAGGACTGGTTTGTGCTCAGGAGCTTGTCCTCGTTGATTAGAGGAAACAGATAACATCTAAGAAAGAGACATAAATCTGTACACCGGTAGAATTGGCTGATCAGAATATAGACAGTTTTTCCCTGCTGTTGTCTGTCCATACAGCTACACTGATCAGTATTGGTAATTGATATGCAGACCTGTGCTTGTAAAATCAATCCCTGTAGTGATGTCCGTCCACCATTAGGGTGTGAAGCAGTCAATCATGCATGTCAGCTCTCTGTCTATAAGTCATTCTCTCCTCCTTTATTGCTTCGCTGTGTGTATAGGCACAGACACAGAAACAAAAATTACTGTTTGTCTCTCACTCTCCATACACACACACACACTCTACCCCTCCTCAAACACATTTATGAGAGCTTTACTCACTCTGGTCATCTCCATCGATGAGTTCAAATTTACTGCCTCGATCGCTTAACCGGGCACCTGAGTGTATATTCACATAGATACAACTAGATATGTTGCTACTGAAGGCCTATAAGGTACTCGTTGATATTGACTGCGCATGCACGGTAACCCATTGTGTGTCCATTTGCATGGATAGCTGTAGATTTATCTGCACTGTAGGCCATAGTGCAGACTTGTGTATGGACGTGTATGGAGATTTACACCTGTTTTAACCCCAGGGTTAGCCATCAGTATTGATTAGAGCAGACTTAGCCCGATTTTAATCCCTGCTTGGCCCAAGACTATCGATCAGGGCGCTGAGCTTTCAAGTGGGTTTAACGACCTACCTACCCCTCCTCCGGTCCCTTGCTCCCCTGTTTCAGATGCTCTTTTTTGTCTCCTGCTCAGGAAGAGGAAGAGGGGGGAGGTTTGTTATTACGCCCCAAAGCAGAAGTGACATGAGGTGTTAAGCTCTAACCTACAAGCCCACACACTCCTCTCCCACCACCAAACCATTACAGTAGGATGTGACAGCAAGCTGCCTGTAAAATATGACTGCACTCATGCCTCTCCTATCCAGAGTTTGTGTAGGACATTATAAAGCAGGAGACGAGATGAATCTGTGCACCTCGACAGCAATGTCACGGTAAAAATACCTGCTGGTGAATTATGACCACTCACCTAGAGGTAGGAGCGTCCCTTTATGTCTTTATGGGTCCTCTGAAGACATTTATATGGGACAACATGGGAAGTCTTATAGGAGCCCTGGTGCCTTGGGACTTGGAGAGTGTTGTGAATTTATAGATCCACAGAATGGTCACCTCTCTGATTGGTCCAGCACAAGTAAAAGCTGGAAATTGAAAACCTGAGTTTTAGAGGCATTTCAGTACATGTTTGTGTGTTTGTGTGTGTTTTCTTAGCAGCCCTGCATAAAAATATGAATTTTAGTGTATTTCTGCTCGTGGAAACATTTGTCACTGTGTGTGTGTGTGTGTGTGTGTGTGTGTGTGAAGGATGGTTTCTGGGCTTGCCGTTTCTCCTCCATTTGTCCTCCTAGAGGCAGATCAGGCAAAGGGAAAATAAATTGTAGAAAGAGAATAAATCAATGCTAAACTGAGCACCAGTGAGACCTCCTAACCCTGACACTCCCATACACACACACACACGCAAAATATGAAACGATGAAACGTGTCCAGGGAAAATGGTGTATAAGTATTTATATATATATATATATATATATATATATATATATATATATATATATATATATATATACCCCTTCAGTTCTTGAGCTTCAACCACTCTCAGTGCACACAATTCAACTATCACCACTGCTTCACGTCCAGCAGACCCTTCATCAGGCTTCAGCCTCTTCACATCAGCTGACACTTCAACTAATTTTTACTTTGCTCCCTTTCAGCCGTTGTCACCTCTCACATACCAACTAACTCACACTTTTCACAGTGCAAACCCCCATAATCTCTGGCACTGACATTTCAACTGTTTTTCACATTTTCACATTTTTACAATGATTGCACTGGTTTTAACTGCGTTTGCCTCTAAATACTTCAAAAAGACACTTCAACTCCTTTGGGTGTTTCACATTCAACTGTTTTAAGAGCTTGAACTTCAAACAGCCTTTGCACCTGCAATTTTTAGAGAAAGCAAGCACCCTTTTTTATTTTAGATGTTCCTGCATGTCTTTAGGATTGTCTGTCTGACGCTGTCACACATGCATAGACACAAACGCACTGCGCAGTGCCGAAGCGGAAGAAATCAGTGCATCAGAAACAAGCTGGGTGTATTTTCTGACCATAAAATCAAAACACAAAGCACACACAAGAAAAAAAAAAACAGGACATTCTTCCATCACAAACTGCACTGCAGCAAGCTGAGGCTGCACAGTTCAGACTACAGATGGAGCTGAGCGCTGGCGGTTGGGGGTTCAGAGGGAGTGTATAGATTGGGATTATGGGGGTGCACTGGGGAAAGGCTCCTCAGTGCGTTCTCTATTCAACCTAAGTCCTCTAAGACCTCCTCATCTCTTCTGAGAGCAGCAAGCTGAGATCTGATCTAATGCTGAGTGCCACATGTGAGTGTGTGTGAGAGAGACACAACACTTTGATGAGAGCCTGCTGGGGTTGGCAGTGTGTAAGGGTAATGAACGAGTGTGTGTGGGTCTATGCTTGTGTGCGTATGTTTAGGGGTAATGAAGGAGTCCAGGGTTTATAAATTTTCTGTGTGTGTGTGCCCTGTGTCTTTGCACTCTCCCTCATCCCTGAAGGGTTGTTTGGGGTATTCTGTGCAGGTTTTGCTCAGGGGGGAGGTGAGTTCTTGGGGTCCTGCATTCAGATGTAATTAGCCCAGACAATGGCCTGGTTAAAGCTGGAATCCTCCGAGCCCCCCTCTTCCTTTGATTGTGTGGGCCAGCTGTGGAGGAATGGCCATTATCTCCCTGTGTCCGGCAGCATAAAGAAGCCCCCCCCCTCTCTTTCTCCTCTCCTGCCCTAGTTACCCCTATGTTAGGGTTCCCACAGGGGGAGGGACATGGGCTGGTCACACACTGGTCTGGAGAAAGTGAAAGCAGCCAAAATAGTGGTTCGCTTGAAAACATTCACTCAGATAAATGGCTTCACCTCCCACTTGAACCACTCTTTCTCACACTAATGTAGTCGAGCGGGTGGCACTATTTACACAAGAGGAAAAAAGTGGCTTCTCGCATCTGGATTTGAGGAGTGTCGGCTTTGTATACAGTTTTAGTGCTGCACTTTTACCTCAGAAAAAAACAAAACCAAACAAACTCTTCCAATCTTTGTGTAAAAGGCTATAGATGCTTTTATTCTGTGGGTGTTTCCATGTGCTTGTGTGTTTGTTTTCGGCAGGTCTATGTGCCTCTCAATCATAAATATCTCATAGAGAGTTCTGCCAGCGCACAGGGACACTTAGGCCCATTAGACTTGCAGAGAAATTGAATCTTTACAGCACTGGGGCCATATAATTACTGTTAATTTAACGCTCAGATTCTCCATCATTAACTCTCACTCCTGAATACAGAACGAGTTACAGGGAAACGGAGACAGTATGTGCCTGTGTTGACAGCAAACCCGGCCCTTTGACTGAATTAACAGCGACCTCTTCCTCTTGTAAGAACAGGACTTGCATCGTTTATGCATTATTAAGTCCTGTAATTGGGCAGCCAGTAGTTTGCATATTAGTCTATTAGGGTAATATGTTTTGCCTCTCTTAACACACGGCTTGCCAGAGCCCCTGGCGACACATTTGGTAATTCTCAGAATTACACCCTAATCATAAGCCAGTGTTCTTTCGATCTTTATAATTCAATGTGCGTCAGTTTTTGTCTACGCATCCTCAGCTTGATAAGATTCATTGATTAACTTACTTCCTGTGTGGGATTTTATTGTAGCTTAAAAAGGCAATTTTTTAAAATTGTATTTGTTAATATATAAATATGGCTTTAAATTTGCTGAAATATCTCTACATGATATTGCACCGCACCCTGTCTGAAGGTGAAACTAGCATTTTCTTTTTTGTCCTTCGAGGTTCCTTTAACCTCTTAATAGCTGTTAGGTTTTACAGCCGGTGTCCCACTTTGAGCCAATAAAATCAAATCTCCTAAATACCAGTAGTTGCCAAAGTAGGTCCAGGGACCCCCCCAGGGGTCTATGAGGGTTTCAGAGGGGCTCAACAAAATGAGGATTAGTTTCATTTTAACATCATTGCATTCATTTAAAAGATAGAACCAAAAAAAAAAAATCCATATTAAAAACTGAATTTTCATTAACTAACAGAGAGGATAAATTTAGTATCAGAGTTTCTTGAACACCTCTATGGTGGCAGACGTGTTCAGGTCCTTTAATTTAGGCCTCAGAAAGAATATAAACATTTTGTAATAAAAGTAAATGTAATGAAATGTACTTAAAGAACTGAAAAGGTTCCTGTTTAGCAACATTTTATTGTTACAGCTGATTATTGTGACACATTTAATATCACTGTTTTAATTGTTTTAGTCAAAAAATTATAATCCTAATTTATAACTTTATTATATATTTTACAAATATTAGCATGAGGTGGAGTTTTAAAAAACCGAATAATCCTTGTTAGTCACTGGAAGGTAGAGAGATTTCCCCTCATCAGATTATTGAAATTCAAGGCCTAGTCTTGGGAGGCTTGAAGAAAACCAAAGCTCGCGTGCCAGTGTGCGTGTGTGTGTGTGTGTTCGCGTTCATCTCAAAAGTTTAGCCAACAAGCAGGTGGAAGGGGGCACGGTGGGCACAGAGCAGCCTGAAGGACTCTTTCTTTCATCCTCATCTCTTTTTGGCCCCGAGCTGCCCTCTCCGTTCAGTCGACACCACCTCCTCCTCAGCACCACCACCACCACCTCCTCCACCCTCCGCCTCCACCTCCTCCATTATTTGTCCCGACGGCCGAGCGCGCGGCCCCAATGAGCCCTTTGGAACGGAACGAAAAGAAGGAGCGAATTGCAGCTGTGACGTGGGCGTTGTTGTTCCATTCACCGCATTCGCCATGGCAACGGGGCAGAGGCCCTGGAAGCACGCGGCCCCTCTCTCTGGACAGCGTCCTGAGGGCAGAGAGGCAGCTGGAAGTTTCTCCTCATGATCACTGCTCACTGTTTCGTGGCGCAAAAGGGAAAAAAAAACTACCTCCCCAAACTACTTCACTTTAAATGCATCCAATTTAAGATCAAATCACATTTTTATTAGTTTGGAGAATTTGGAGCCTGAAAGTTGTTTTCTCGTGATCTCTAAATCAATGAATGCACGAATTCTGTTTATCTTGTCTAACTTTTACGCACAAAAATGTTTTGACTCACAAAAACTAACAACAGAGATGTGACCCACTGACCCAGATCATTGTTAATAAACTACTTTCACACATAAATAAAATAATTCTTCCCTCCTTTTTCTTATATCTGAGCTTGTTCAGTCTTTTCCCGTGCAGCCTGATTTCCCCTTCCACTTTGTACTCTTGCATGCTGCAGGACTGCTAGTATTGTTGGGCAGAGTGATTGGGGTTTCTGTACAATCTCCCGTGACCAATGAGCGGGGTGCTGTCAGGGGTAACCACATCTGTCAACCGTTCTTGGCCAATAAAGAGCGGAGCTAGGCGGACCACAGGTGCGCGCCTCTGCGTCCCCTTGGCACAGCGCCCGGGAGATGCTGGAGAGAGACGCCTAGCTGCCCCGTGGCGCAAAAGAGTTACTGTCAAAGGCAGCCTCCTTTTAACTCCAGCTATCACTCTGGCTCCGATAGTTATGGCGACCGCAACGTCCAACCACTACAGCGTTCTCACTACCCCCAGCAGCGCGCCGCCGCCGCACTCGGAGTCCGGGAGCATGCAGCAGGCGGCAGCGTACAGGGACGCGCACACCCTGCTCCAGAACGACTATAGCACGTTACCGGGCGGTGGACATCCGCTCAGCCACGCGCACCAGTGGATAACGGCGCTGTCTCACGGTGACAGCGGGGCGCCGTGGCCATCGAGTCCCCTCGGGGAACAGGACGTGAAGCCCGTACTACACGACAGTGACCGAGAGGAGCTGCAGAACTCCAACAATCTGCAGCAACAGCAGCAGCAACAGCAGCAGCAGCAGCAGCAGCAACAACAGCGACACCCTCACCTAGCGCACCAGCAGGCGCATCACGACGCCAGAGCATGGCGAACCAGCACAGCCACCACGCACATCCCCGGCATGGCGACATCTGAGGGCCAGAGCTTGGTGTATTCCCAGTCCGGCTTCGGTCTGATGCCGGGGGGAGAGCAAGGGGGGATGCATCACCACCCCCTGCGGGATGAGGACCACCACAGCCACAGCCCGCACCTCAGTGAACATGGAGGCGGACCTGGGGCCCACCAGCAGTCTCTTTCACACCATCACCAGCACGGGGGCCATCAGGACCAGTCAGACGAGGACACACCGACCTCGGACGAGTTGGAGCAGTTTGCAAAGCAGTTTAAACAGCGGCGCATCAAGCTGGGTTTCACCCAGGCGGACGTGGGACTGGCTCTCGGGACCCTGTATGGAAACGTCTTTTCTCAGACCACCATTTGCAGGTTTGAGGCGCTTCAACTCAGCTTCAAAAACATGTGTAAACTCAAGCCCTTGTTGAACAAGTGGCTGGAGGAGGCGGACTCCACCTCGGGGAGTCCAACTAGCCTGGATAAAATCGCGGCACAGGGAAGAAAAAGGAAAAAGAGGACCTCCATCGAAGTGGGCGTCAAAGGGGCTCTGGAGAGCCATTTTCTGAAATGTCCAAAACCAGGAGCAGCGGAGATCAACTCCCTAGCGGACAGCCTGCAGCTGGAGAAGGAGGTGGTGAGGGTTTGGTTTTGTAACCGGCGGCAGAAGGAGAAGAGGATGACACCCGCTGGGGGACAGATACCAGGAGGAGAGGACATGTACGGGGACACCCCTCCTCACCACGGAGGACAAACTCCTGTACAGTGACACCCCCCTTCCAAGCAAAACAAAACACGGACCCTTTTCACGGAGGTATAATTCCTTCCTTATTTGTTTGATTCTCTGTGCTGGACCGCTCGGAACTGGACCTCAGCCAGTTGTTTTTTTATATATATAAAAAATGCTGGACCCACGGACACACACAGCGGGGGATACACAGTAGTGGCACCCAAGCACTGAAAATACGCATAGCAGAGAGGTTGTTGTGTGGAGAGCTTTCACGCCAAGCATATTGGGATACGGCTGGTGTGTGCTAACCAAAACAGAAAAAAGACAAAAAAAAATACAACAGCGACACTGATGATACGAAATGCTTTTTTTCTTCTATACCTTCTATACCGAGGCGCCGGTGTGTCATTATGTAATGTGTCATTAAAGAAAAGGGCAGAGAGTGGAATATGGACACGAGGTGTCCGCAGAGGAAGATGAGGAGGAGGAAGAGGAGGAGGGGGGTTGAAAATATAAAAACAAGCTTGGGGGCATGATGATAAGTCGCAGTCAGTCAGTCGGTGTGGGTAAATAAACGCCATCTTTCCATCATAACAAAAGCAACAGGGGTTCTTCGCAGCTTGTAGCAGAGACAGAGGCAGAGGGGTGGGGGGGACACCTGCTGTAAAATTATTATTATCATTATTATTAACTATATATATATATATATATATGTATATATATATATATATATATATACACACACATTTTGTAATGTAAATTAAAATTTCAGTTCCTCTCAAATAATAATAATGATAATAATAGTTGACTTTCTGTGCAGACATTACCGGGGCGCCTGTTTACAGTGTGTTTTTTGCTGTTTATTATGTTATTTCTGTACTTTTTATTTCCCAAAATGCTGTGACGAGAAAGACCGAGGACTGTCCGAAGGGCTTGGAAAAAAAAAAAAAACAAAAAGCAATCCAGCCCAAATTTTTTTGCCTTCTTTTTCCTAAGAAGAAAAACAAAAAGAGAAAAAAAAATACACACAAAAAGAAAAACACAAACACAAACAAACAAAAAAAAAAGGGAAAAAAATTACAAAAAACTGAATATATCCTGGTACCAGCTCTGGCCGCAGTGGCTCTACTACTACTGTATGACTCATTCATTCACTGATTTGTGGGATGTATTTCCATTCGTTTTTGTATGGCTTCGTTTGTTTGTTTGTTTGTATGTTTGTTTGTTCCGTTTTCTCCGTCAAGTCTGTGCCAAAGCACAAACACAGACACGTGTTCTTGTGCCACTTTAATCCTGTGATTAATAACCTGATCTTATAGTGGTTGAGGTTATGTTTGGGGAGGGAGGGTGGGGGTGAAATCCACCAGTGTAGTTGGAGATTTTATTCTCTGACTAGGATTTTAAAAGAAATTCAAAGAAAATATATAAATTCAGAAACACAAATCCAACTGAAGGCTGAACAAATATAAAATTTGAATAAGACTCATGATGTGAATTTTTAACGACTCTCGTGAGGCGTTTTTGCATTTTCAAAAACTTTCTGAATGTACTAGGCCCAGTTTGTAAAACCAAAGTGGGTCCACAACCAAACATCACTTCTTTATTATTATTATTATTATTGTTAAAGTTTCATCACTCAATCAATCAATCAATACAATTTCAACACAGCAATATTTTTACCTGTAGGTTCAATTTGTCATATTTAAGTATATATTACATAATAATTCCCCTATTTAAAAAAAAAAAAAAAAAAAAAAAAAAAAACAGTCTTACAATTCACTTTGATCCTTCAGCTGAATTTGAGTTTCTGAGGTAAAATTTAAAAAAAAAAAAAAAAAAATCAACAACAAAACCAAAACAATAGCATTGACCTGAAATCTGTGATCAAACGATGAGGGAGAAAAAAAAAGAAGATGAAGATGAAGAAGAAATCAACGATTGCACAATTTCTATATGCTTTTTTGTCATTAAATCGTATTTGTTTTCTATAACACTGCAGTCTTTGCACGTTTCTTCAGCTTCAGGAAAAAAAAAAGTCGCAACTCTGACAACAAGCTTTTTGTTTCCAATGTGTTAACGTTTTTTGTTTTTATTTTTTTTTTCCTTCAGCCCCTCCTCTCACCTCCTCTCCCCCGCCATCAATCCCTTCCTCGCCTCGTGCGCGGCCTTGCATTGTAATTGTGGATTTTATCAATCCGTCTCGGTTGCTTTAAAATTGTCCTTCAGCTGTTTTCGGTAAAAGTGTTTACTACCGCTGATGTGCACTGATGATGTTGTGTTTTTTTTTTTTTTTTTTTTTTTAATTTTCTGGAGGAGATAATGCGTGAAGATGCTCAGACACAAGTAATATATATATATATATATATATATATATATATATATATATATATATATATAGTATTTATTTATATTTTATTTTTGATAAAACTTGACAATTGATTGACAACTGTGACGTCAGACGTAAATTTACAATACTGGAACAATAAAAGCGTTTCTGTAAAAAAAATAAAAATAAAATAAATTAAAATTACACATAACAAGAGGGAACGGAGGGTGGTGCAATATAAAATAGATTTATTAATGTTTTATTTATTATCTAGATTACTGACTTTACTACAAATAATTTTAAAATTTGAATATAAACACGTCCTATGTATGATTTGGATTTTTGAATAATTTTAGAAACGCAAAATATAAACATAAGACAAACATGTTACACTGGAGAAATTGTTTAAAAAATAAAAATCAATCATACGTTTTTTTGGTTTAAAAAAAGCTGTGTTTAAATTTAAATATTGAACTTTAAATATTTGATTTTTCGCTATTATTTAATCTTTTATAATGTACGTTTTATCCTAATTATTATTATTCAGTACATGTCTTTTCTCATGGTTGCACACACCTCATGTCTTACTAGTGTTAAAGCTTTAGGTCCAGCAATGACCAGGATCAGAAACAGCGCGCTGCTGCCACCTAGTGGAGGTTTATCAACTGAAAACTAGACTTGAATGAATGGAGTGAACTGGGTTTTTTTTAAGTTATCAAAAAAATGATAACTATATCTTTACAGTGAGGTCACTGGGGTCATGTCCCCTGTAGAGTTTGATCTTCATCCAACACTGGTTGTTAATATTTGTCCAGTCAAGATTCTTAGATGTTTCCACGGGAATTGAATTCTTGACATTTAGGCAACATAAAAAGCAAAAACTCTTTATTTTTCCAGTCAATAATTTACAAATAATTTATTTGTAAACAATGATGTAACCTGGTCTTAATTAAATAGAAAATACAATCAAAGTTTCAAGTTTTAGAACTGGATTTGGAGTTTAATTAGTGGATTTTAATTCTTAGGGGAATTTCCTTGGAGCGACGGGTGTCATGAACTTGCAAAAAAAAAAATATATATATATATATATATATATATATATATATATATATATGTAATTGAAAAGTGAAGTAAAGCAATCTATTAAAAAATACAATGATTAAAATGAATAAAAATAGTTTATTTTGGAGGGTTGAAGGGCATAGAGGAACCTTGATTTACTTCTAGAATCTTGGCTGAGGCCCTTCTTATAATTTAGGACTCTTATCTTATCTGATGTCAAGATAAGTGTTTCATTCATGTGTTGCCCAGAATCACAAATCATAATTTTATTTAATGAAAATGTTTGAATAACTGAGATTTTCATCAGAAATTGTAAATGGGGGAAAAAAAAAAAAAAATCAATTTTTATGGTTTTAATTTGTATTTTTTTTTTTTTTTTTTCAGTCTCTAAACACAGTCTTCAATTTCCTCTCATAGAGGCCAGTTTACAGCCGTTTTATTTCACACTTTTTCTTACCTATTAATGACAAGGTTTTTATGTTGAAATCTGAGCCAGCGAATGCAGTTTTAGCGAGCCAGCGATTGGAGAAAGAATAAAAGAAAAAGGCATGAATATTTTGGGGTTGTGGGTGTGTGCATGTGTGTGCGTGTGTGTGTGTGTTTGTGTGTGTAGGTGTGTGTGTGTTAAACTCGGTCTAAACCCAGCTCTCTGGAGGACCCTGTTGCCTGGATTCTGTCCTATCAGCAGGCGACCATCTGCCCTCCTCCTGGCCCTAACGCTCCTACAGGCATCTTCTGCATTATTCATACTGGTATGCACACACACATACACACACACACACACACACACACACACACACACACACACACACACACACACACACACATACACAAGGTTTCAACTCCTTTTGAAGCATGTTCATGTTCACTTCACACATCATTGATATAGCTACATATTAGACAGCCACACACACACACACACACACACATAGCTGTTATCTCTGACACTGTACGTCATCCCTGAGTCACCACAAACGCTTTACGCTCTGGTGTCATTGTCATTTCTTGAATTGTCTTATGTGGCTGTGATCTCCGTGAAATTCTTCACAATGTTGACAGAAACACAACGAGCCATCGCTGTCATCAGTTATCACTCATCTGTTTACGATTATTTTCATTTCTCTTTCCCTTTCCGTGTCTTCCTTTTTTGTTTCCTCACCCAAACCCACACTTCTTCTTCCTCCAGCCTCCTTTTTTTTTCCTCCGTTTCTCCAAAGCTCCAGCACAAGCACAAAGAAAAGGGCAGAGAGTTAATCCTTCAGCATTGTTGGGTGGGCTTAGTATTGTCATATGGTAGCAAGCACAGAGGGAGAGGGATTATGAGACATATATGCCAGAGAGTACCCATGTCTGAGTGTTGACACAGAGCATTTTTTGCTATAAAATCCTTTTTTTTTTTTTTGTAACATTTTACCACCATTGATGCACACAATAACTGAATCACAACAAGAGGAAAATACCACGGCTATATTTAATGAAATATCATGAGTAATCCATTGTCATACAGCTTTTTTTTTTTTTTTTTTTTAATCTTTAGGTATGATACATTCATAAGAATCTTTTTCTTTTTGTAATGTTACAGAGCATTTTTGTTTTAGGTCATCTTCACATATTCATATTTTATTTTTATTCCATTTTTAACCCCCCACATCTGGTTTTCTTATTTACAGTATGATGAGATTCCACAAGTGTTTCAGCATCACACAACGTCAGAGAGACAATGCAATATGGCTTCTACAGTCTACAAGCAGAGATCTCGATGGGAAAGTGACACAAACGACGGGACTGACTCCCCAGCCCACCCCCCCACCCCTACGACCCCTGACCTTTAACAGATGAGGAAGACTGAGACAGATGAAGTTGCCCACGGACACTGATCTGGAAGGACTTCTGCAATTTTTCCTGTAATGGTTGATCTTTACAAGAGGGAGTGGAGACTGATCATCAGCTGAGCAGCAGGATGACTGACCTCAACCTTACTATCTGTCTAGCGGTCAGTTTGGTTCATTACCTCAGTGTTTCATTTATTTTATTTATTTTTCATTTTATGGTTTCAGCTACACTTTTTTGCAGCAGTTGAGTTACTAACATTAAAACTGCTGTGATATTCTAACACGATGATACTGACATTATGATATGAATCTCAACATTTACCAAAATGACGTCTCAAAAACATGGACAAACATGCAAACACGGCAATGACTGGCGACATGAAAATATGCAGTTTTTTCAGTGTTACACGTCAACGGAAGTCAGAGAATCTACAGTATTGCACTAATACACACATCAATAAATTACTCTGATAGCAATTCTCAAAACACATGTAAACATAAAAAAAACAGTGCAAATTAATCAACAATATTATTGTTTTTTCCCCCATTTAAATTCAAACACGTCCACCGTCGATATCTGTAATATAACACAAAATAAATAGATAATAAATAAATAAATATGACAAATAAAAACATAAGTCATATGCTGGCACTGGTATAAAGTAAACAGTTGTAGGAGTCCGTTCTCATAAGGCTGAATCTGACTACTGATGAGAGAAGGCAAGAACATGCAGGCAAGGGGTCTTAAGACACAAAACAAAAAAAGTTTATGTTCATTTTTTTTTTCTAAACTATATTATTATACTGAATCAGCTGCAGAACACGATCACACATAAAGGCTTCACTGTCCATGTGGCTTTTTCAACCATCCTTAATTTAGTTCTAACAATGCGAAAGAAAAAGATTTTAACCATCATTAAATCGTCATTAAAGTCATTACTAAGACCATCAAGCAATCACCTTTATCAACATCATGGTCCCGGTTAAACATCAGATTCATAATGGAGCTTTAATGACTTGACAACCTTGTACATGTTTGCTAAAAGCTAGATCATTTATTATTTCTTACTGCTACATATTAATTAATGCTACACACATTTGTCTACCTCTACTGATAAAAGCTTGACCAACGTTTTGGAGGACTTGGAGGCTGGTTGTTAATATTTGAGAGTTATCAAAAAAAATTGTGACTAATGTAGTATTGAATGAAAAAAAGAAACAGTAATAGTGTTCCCAAATTATGTCAAAGATTGTTTTAATTCTACAGTTTCCTTATATGAATTAGGCCAATACAAACAGATTTGTGTTAAGTTCTGGTTACACCAGCAAATCTTCCCAATTAACATTTTATTAATTAAAATAATTAATTAATTAACTTTTTTTTTTATTTTTATTTCTTTTGTTTTATTCCAGTCCATTTATTGCAATTGTCAAATTGTTAGTATTAGCAAAACAAATAAACAAATCTGCTTGACTTGTTTCCTTTGAGCTCAACACACTGATTAACGTTGACCCCTTAATTTGTGGCGAGTTGCCTTTACAGTGCTCACCTTTAAGAGCCAGAAAGTCCAAAAACTAGCTTATTAGCTGCGCTACATTATTAATTTTTCTTTTACTACCTCTGTGGGAGTATAAAGTGCTCCACAAAGCAGACAGCAAAGGTTTTCAGTTACAGTTACAGGGGATAATTGTACAAAACATGTCCTTTTGATCAGATTGTGTGAACTTATTCTGACTTCTTGCAACTGATCTACGCTAACAAGCTAACAAGTTTGATATCTAACCATTAGCAAGATTGTTTAAGGATTTTCCACCTTCAATTTTTTTGAACAAAGTGCACACTAATGGATAAATGCTGAACTGAACTGCAGAGAGAAAATCAAGAGAATTTCTTGGCACTTTTTTTTTTTGGAAAAATTAGCATTAGCTCAGCTAGTTTGCTTAAGCAGACCTGCAAATATAGTCACTGCATCACCAAAATTCAAAGATGTTCAAATTAATTTAAGTGAACCACTTTCTGGTGTGAGTAAATGTTGGTCGTTCTAATGAACTGATCTTTTTTTATGTTCGCAAACCACTGGGATGATTCTATTTTATTGCTAACATGAACACTGGTTTAAGCTGGACCATGTATTAGAAGAACCATCATCAATATAACCAATTCACCATCATTGCTGTCTTTTCTACCACA
Source organism: Polydactylus sextarius (assembly GCA_016801845.1). NCBI lineage: Eukaryota > Metazoa > Chordata > Actinopteri > Polynemidae > Polydactylus > Polydactylus sextarius. The sequence goes on from CM028918.1 coordinate 6,134,622, forward strand.
ACATCTGATGTCCAAAAGTTACCAACATTGAAATCATAACAGTGAGAGTACGATCAATGTGCTACATGGACAGGAGCGTACACATCATAAACCCCTTGCTTGCATCCATATAAATAGGCCTCACACACGATATGTTTATATGTGCATTTGCTGAATGACAAACACACATAAAACTTGCACTTTGCCATCGAACACCGCAAATACGATGCTAAACTAAACATGAACAGAGCGGATCTGCACCTGCTCTCTTAATTATTATTACTTTCCGTAACATTTCCGACGAAATCTGTCATTTTGAAACACGGCACATCCGTCACAAAAAGTTTTTCCTTTTTCCGAGAACCGGTGACTAAATCTTTGACCTGAGGCACCAACAGATAAACAAACTGCATCACAAGATTTAACTTAAATAGGCCAGTTTTCCCAGAAATGTAGATAAAACTATCTACATCAAGTGTAAAGGGAGGTTTTTCATTTGCACGTGCCAGCCATGCACTTTCATTCAGACAATAAATATATTTAATCTAGTTCTACATGATTGTTGACTCGCTCTCATTGCTTGAATGCATGTAAAATATTTGTCTGACCTAAAGCTAAACAACACAAGAATCTGATGGCTTATGTTGTTACATTATGTGGGAAAAAAATGATTTTTCTTTTTTTTGGCAAAATAAGTGTCTTAATAAGACAAAAGATAGTTTCAAAGTGCTTATGGCAGATTACAGTTCACCATCCATTATCCTTCTTGAATTTTAATTGCACTACTTAAATATGGGCAGCAGGCATTACTGTAATATCCCAGTTATGTAGACAGACACACATACACACAGGAGGTCATAGGGCTCCTCATACTGATCCTAGGTCAGCAGAGAGGGTATTCATGGAGACTATTACGAGACGATTCGTTCCTCCACAAAAGGAATTTCATAGAAGAAACACCTACATTATTTACACCATGTGACAGAGGGGATGATTTTTAATATTTGCAGGCTATCTATACTATTTATATATAATAGAATCAAATATTCTATCTATTAAATCTGACAATCAAATCAGATCCATTTCTATATTTACACTGAATTTAGTTCATTCACATAAATCCTGTACAGTTCCCCAACATTGTCATTGTTACATCAGAACAAGGCGTTTAAGGGTTGGTTTAGTTAACACACACAAGGCTAGGTGGTGTAAGTTGCTATGAGGGACACACACACACACACAGTTGCCAAGGTTACGGCAACAGGATGACAGGTAGAAGGTTGTGACTGCAGATGACGTCGACCACGTGGAGGAGTTTCTCAGCAGCAGCATCATTTACTCCTGGTTCTCACACTTTTCTGTATCTTCTCTCTCTTGCCTCGCTGCCTCGTTTTTATTTTTTTTAAAAACCGATCCTCGCTCCCTTTCCTTCTACCGCAATTCTTCCTCCTAAAAACTCTACATTCTCAACTTCTCCAACAGCACAGGCAACACTGAAAATACTCCCCAGTTATTTCCTGTTCTAAGAGGTAGGGGGCACGTGTGCAGGTGGGATGCAGCGCCCTCCTGAGGCGTGCGTATGTGTAGTGTGGTGTAGTGTAAAGTGTATAATTTGTCAACACTTGAGCTGGTCTATTTCAGAGCACTCTGTGTCCATGTCAGAGTCATATAGAGAGTGGCCCGTGGGGTCGCTGTCAGGTGACGGCGGGTCCTGTGGTGTGGGTGTGTGTGTGCGTGGAGTGTGTGAGTGCGTATCTTCCTGGAAAGTGTCCGTGCGCGAGTAGAGACCAAGATCGGCGAGTTTGGAGGCTGAGTCACTGCTCTCTGTGAAGTCGCTGTAGCACAAGTCCTCAAGGTCGACGAACCACTCGGGCCAGAAACGCCGACGGATGCGCTCACAGTACATGGCCAAGTTGATCAGCTCACCTGGAAAAGACAAACAGCTGAGTGAGTAAAGGGCTCTGCCTGAAAAAAACCCCGCAATTATTCAGTTTTCAAGCAAAATATCAAACTATCTCTTGCTTATTTTCTTTGTCTAAGGTGATATTATAATATAAAACAGAATAATTGGTAGAGTGGAAGAGTTCAAAACTTTGATTGGCTTGAAAACTGGCAGCTTGGTCAAAGATCTGATTTTTCATTGTTTAGCTTTAATGTATTCACTTTAACTCTTTCCACCTCAATTTGGGAAATATTTACTTCCACATTTAGATATAACATGGTCCTGTGCTTGGACTCACCTTTGATTAGCTGCTCAGGACGTGTTCCTGGTAGAGTCCACATCGCAGGAGCCAAGTGACTGAACACTGCAGCGTCTACTGTTGAAAGCTTAGAGCCCATGAGGTACTTCTTATCACCTGATACAGCACAGAAACAAAAAATATGTCAGATATTTGACAACGTGTTGACATATCATCTTAACTACTGACAATAAATAATACTTATTACAAAGCAAGTGAATCTGTATCTATTCACCATTTATCTTGACCATGTAACATCCCACCACATCTCTGCTTGTATGTTATTAGGTTACATGTTGATTCTATGTAGATTCTGCAATGTTAAATTGTACCACAGGAGGTCATTGTTGAGCTTTATTTTCAACATGTCGCTAAAGCCAAAGCATAGTTGTACTTTGCCAATAAACCTGTTATGTTTCACAATATTTCTTACAAATGTATAATAGTAGTAGTAGCAGTAAATCATGAGCATCGTTATTTTTCGATTAAAAAAATAAATTCACCGAGCAGAGTGGCCAGAGTGCGCATGTCCTTCTCCATGAGGGCGTAAACCTCCTCCTTAGAGAACCTCCCAATCCCATGGCCGTACATCTCCCTCTTGACGATCCCACCGGTCAGGTGACTCAGGATCCACTTGAGCAGTTCACTCAGCGGTCCGCTCACCGACAGCATCTTCTGTGTCTCCTCCAGGTTGTCCACCCACTGACAGTAAGCTATGGTCCTGGGAGAAAGAAAAAGTGTCTTTGTCTTGTTCGCGACTAAAATCGAACTAAGATTTGACAAAAACAAACCCTGTTTTCTCACCAGTAGAAATGTTCCTCCACCATTTTGGTGATGGCACGGGACATGGCCTTCTCCTGCGGCGTCAGGCTCTTGTTGAGACTAACGCCCAACCTCTCCTCAAGAAAATCGATGATGAATTCAGTGCCACACACCTGCTCCTGGTTGTACTCGATCCACGGCATCTTCCCCTGTGGTGAAAGCTTCCCATCAAAGTAGTTCTGGAGGGGAAACGAGGATTGAGAAAGGAAAAGAACAAAGGAGGGAAAACATAATACGGAATAGAGAATGAGCTTAGAGATAAGTATTAAGTGAATTAAACTGTAACTGGATCAAGAGAAAACGTTTAATGAAAAACCTAATTATCCCGTACAGGAAACTGAGTGACTGCAGACAGCCAAGACTTAGAATTTAACAATAATTAATTACAGCAAAAGTAATTACAACAAACCAAAAAAATAAGGATTTTGCCATAAAAAATTCTGAGATTAAAACATCTTCTCACTCAATTCTAGACACACATGTGCAAGTCTTTCTGTAACAGACACACGACCACAGCTGTACCTGGTAGGGCAGGTCAACCATACGGAGGTAGGTCTCCATCTTAAGGCAGAAAGGGGACAAGGATGGGACGCCAGTTTTGGGCCTGGAGAACTGGTGGAGTATGATGGCATCTTTAGAGTCCAGCTCTTCCTCCTTCCTGTGTGGAGCAAAAACAGACAAGGAAAAGGTTTTAAAAAAAAAAAAAAAAAAAAACAAAAAACAAAAACACAGGACCTCAAAATCACAGGGTTCACTGGGTCCAAGTTGGTTTTGATAAACTGTTGTTTCAGTTTTAATTTCTAAATAAAGTTATGTTTAATCACTTTAACATAAATTAGTTAGTATTCCATTATGTGCACTGACTGCACTGGACTTAATGGGAACTCGGGAGGCAGCAAAGTACACACACATTGCAATTAGGATCAGTTTAATCCAACCATGAAGTTGGGGTAAGTCTCAAGGGAATTAACAGAAGTCAACACAATATCCTCCTAAGTGACTAAAACTAGTTTGTGCGTGTGGGCTTGTGTGTTTGTGTTGTGTTTTAAACCATCATAGTGAGGACATTTTACTTCAAACAGCTGATTGAAAGGTAAGATAGACATTTTTTTTTTTTTTTTTGATGGATAAATAAAGGTCCCCACAAGTATAGGAACACAACCTTGCATGTGTGTGCCTATGTGATTAATCAAGGGACTGATTGACTGAACAACTCAAATGATCTGGAACCAAGGACATTTATTTGGGCCAGTTAACACATATTAGTGTTTATGGGGTTGTATTGTTTTCATTGAGAAACCCAATTTCAGTTTTAAACCATCATAGTGAGGACATTTCTGCATTACGAGGACATTTTAGGCAGCCTTTATTGCCTGAAATGGCTGATTGATGAACTCAGTTTAAAAGTGTAGTTTAGAATTAGAATTAGATTTAGATTAATGTTAAGAGTAAAAAATACAGGGTAGACATTTGGGGCTTTTTTTTTTGGTTAAACAACAGTCCTCACAAACCATCACAAGTACAGCAAGAAGATTGTGCGCATTTATGTGCCTTTGGTTGTGAATATGTGATTGAAAAGGCTATTTTATGATTAATTAAGGGAAAGAGACTGACTGAAAACTTCAAATGATCTGGAACCAAGGTCGTCTAACTGGCCCTGAATGACTGTCAGCCTCGAGCCATTTATTGCAGCTGAGGGAAAAACTGCAGTGTCAAAATAATAAAGCATAACCATTGTGAAAGATTATAGTGCATTCACGTGGATCGTAATGGACATATTCAGCTACTACAAACAAAGCGGCGACACAAGTGGTAGCAAATTCACGTGGGTCTAATGCAGAACTACAGGGAGCTGTTCACTGTGAAAGGTGCTGAAACGTTAAAAAAAAAAAAAAAAGACAAGCAGCAGCAGCATCAAAGCGTAGGGAGCTGTTTATACCACCATGGTGCTGATGTACCCGCTCTGACAAAGACTGTTTGTAACAGGCTAACGTAAAGAATGCAACGCTGTTTGATGCAAATGTACAATATGGACAAAAACAACAACTAGAGTAAAGAGAGATGAGAAAAACCTGGCTCTGAAGTTAGCATTTTACTGCACAACAGTGAGGCCCAAACATCTGAATGTCAATACAAGCGCTCAAACATTTTCTTTCATTTTGTTAATTCTGAATCCAAATAAAGGGCGAGCGCCTCTCTGTGATTTCTGTTGTGATATTAAATGTCCTTCTACACCGTGTTGTCACACTGATGTGGGCCTGAGCTGCAGGCAACCTGGGCTACTTTAAGGACACCAGACTCCACGAGTGAAAACCTCATCCCTGCCAATAAATAATCAATGACAGAAAATGCAAATGTATTACATATTTAAATATTTATATATCAGCCGCCGTATTTGACAGTTGTAGTACGATTAGGGCTGTTTACATTAGAGGATATACAAGGCTTTTTTCACTGCAGTGCCTCTGAATGAAACCCAACTCCAGATCATGTGGGGAGAGGGAGGGAAGGAAGGAGGGGGGGGGTCAGAGTAAATCGGCAAAAGGTGAACATATATCCTTCATCATGTCGCCTCGCCCTTGAAACAAATCAAAGTGACCTTCTGTCATAGTCTGTAATATCAATTCATGTCATAAGACTATAACCTTTCACACAAACAACATGGGAGATGAGCTGCTATCGTGATTTTATAATGGTAATAATTACATTCTGAATGGCTGATGTCAAAATAAAAGCCTAATCCTATTAATCATCCTACAAAAATAAGAGAATAAAGATGGAAATGTTTTGATGTTTGTGTTTTGGTGAAGAGGGAGCTGAGGTTAAGGGGTGGGGGGAGGTGGGGATGGGGAGTTCTGTTACATCACAACCCACCCACTCACGACTCCTTATTCTCCTCTCTCACTCCCCGCCCAGCCTGACCACATTAAGTAATATCAAACCCCAGTGAAAATACAGCAGAGCTGGGAGACCTGGAGGTAGAAAATATGACTAGAATAAGATCCACAGCGGTTCTGGCCCGTGAGGCCTGACTGTGGGAAGTGATGAGCTCTGCAGCTTCTCACAGTGACTCCTCTCTCATCCTCCGTGTTTGTTGGTACCTGATGGCCAGCAATTCGTGCAGCAAATAAGCAGCGGCAGCGAGCAGAGCCCCTCCAGTCAAATACAGCGTCTTCCGCCACCACGAGTCCGAGCCCAAAGCTGACATTATCCCGCCGTAGTCCTGCAGTGGGTAGGCGATGATGTACCCATAAAACGAGAGCTGCCCATCGGAGCCCAGAAGGCCGGAGGAGAAGCTCTGGTTCTGGCCAAGATCAACCACACACGACCGCGTCCAGGCGAACCCGACGCGCCAGTACATGCTCTCTGTCTCCGGCCACTTTCCGCCTCACTCTGGCAGCTCGGAGCTTCATCAGCGGAGGCTTCATGGGTGCGGAGGGCTGCAGGTGCGGGGCGACCGGGTGAGGAGCAGCCGGCTGGACGCAAGCATCTCGCACGGGGCTGGTCCCCGCAGCGGGGTTAGCATCCTCCGCAGCCCGCTCGGAGCTCGCTGGTTGTGGCCTCCCCCTTCTGTCACCGTCAAGTTAGACAAGCAGACACAACACAGCTTCCGGTTTCATCTTACAAAATAAAAGCCACTTAGCAACGTTCTTGAATAATTGCTAAATAAATATACTCAAGTAAATACAAAAGTAAATACAACTGTATGTTGTCTCAACTTATCAAAGACACATTTTTTCATACATTTTTTTACATTTTTGATGCCTCACGAAAATAAATAGGACATTTTGGATGACTTTTGAAAGACTTACTACTCTAGTATGTTTTTTTTTTTTTTTTAAGTTTTTTTTTTTTTTTTTTTTAATGTGATTGTGAGATAAAAAGTAAAAATTAAAAGATATAAAGTGTACATGAGCTCCTGTGGCATTGATGTCCCATTGTCACCTTTTATGTCATAATCTCAACTTTCTATCTCATAAATTTTAACAAACATTTTTCTCACCAATATATTTTTCACACATTTTTTCTTCTTCTTTTTCTAACATTTTTTTAACGCCAAACGAATAAATGTTTTTAGGACATTTTTAAAGACTTACTATTGTTAGATTTTTTTTTTAAATCATGTCTCCATTCATTTATTAACTTTTATTATTTTCCATTTTTTAACATGTTTTTTTTTTATGATAGCATCTTTCTGACATTTTTATCATATTTTTGACAACGTACTACACTATGACATTTTTATTAAATGAATGATTGCACGTTTTATTTAAAAGGAAATACAATCCAGCTTCCAGTGCTACTTCCGGTGCTCTCCGTTTGCTTCATGCAGCTGTAGTGACATCACAAGGACTTATTGTACCTTTCTAACACATACTCCTAGAGGTAACTCGTGGTAACTACATCCCCTGTTACTATTTAATCATTTAACTTTTCTGACCATAAATAAGAGAAATGTTTAATTTATCTGGATCACCGCCTGGTTTTATCACTTAGCCTCAATCAAGAGGTTATCAGAAGTACATGTCTATATAAAAACCAATGTCTGACATGTTACATGTTCTTTAAACTCACCAGAAGGGGTCCTACTTCAGCCACTGTACTGAAGTGACATTGACATTAGGTAAAAGGACTGTGTAGGACTCTTACAACATCCGGGAAGATTCCACAAAGTCTAATACATATTATATGAACATGACATAAGCGGTTGAACAACAGCAGTGATACTCTTTGTTTTCAACATCATATATTTTATTACAATATTTGATTCTCCAAAACAATAAACATAGACTTTCAAGTAACACAATCTTGTTTTTCTTTTTTTTTTTTTGTTTTTTTTTTTTTTTTAAATCAGGAATAGTATGAATATTGAAGTGGGGTGAAGCCCTTTTATTTTCACGCTCATTCATGTGAACAGTAATGTAACAGATGGAGCCAGCCAAAGGGGGAGTAAAATGCTAAAACGAGGCTACATCAACTTCACCTCAAGAGGATTCACCATTTCATTTTTGTGTATAAAAACAAAACATGGCAGTTTCCTTTAGCATGATATTTATGTCTGTTTGGTGACAAATATACAGGAAGTCACCCATGACAACAAAAATGAGAAAGAATTGAATTAATTCAACATTAACCCCTAAAATACATGTTACAGTTCACCTGAATGGGACAATGTGCTATTTTGAAGTTTTCTCTGTAACCAGCAGCTTTTATTTTGTAAGGCTTTCCAAGCACCTTGAGTACAGCCACACACACACATACACACACACACATATACAGCTCCCACTGTACATCACAAAAAATATAGAGACATCTACAGGAATATGCACACTATATTGCCACCATTCAATGATTAAATAGATGGCAGAGGAAAAAAAGGAAAAAAAATGTACAACTCAAAAGTCTGCAAACAAATCTAGAACGATTATGATTTGCATTACAAAATAAGTCTTTCATAACAAATAAAAAAAAAGAAATTCATCAAAACAATTGCTTTACAAAATATGTTTACTACAACTAAAGCAGAAAAAACAAACACATAATTACAATAAAAAAAAAAAAAGCTCAAGCTTTGCAGCAGGCAAACTCATGAATCATGACGGTGAAACAATCAGGAGCACTTTTATGTGAAGCGCAAGTACGAAGCTAAACCACTTTAATTAAGTAAAAATGTGAAAGATAAAAATAATTAATAGAATTATAAGGCTATTTACAACAGGGAAGAGGGAATGGGAGGAAGAAGATCAAGTTGTCATGATTCAAAACAGTAAATTCTTGTTAAAAGAGGAGACTCTTGGGATTTTTCCTGCCAACGTTCATGATCAAGCAGAGAGCAGGAGTATCCAATCACATCACAGTTGCACAGGGTTGTATCCAATCAGATCCACTCTTTCAAAATGGCACAGGATCAAATTATTACTTGTTTTTTACAGAGAAGACTACTGTGCTATAGTCCCTGAGGAATGAAAACCCACCCAGACTGGCCGCTCACATGTTGTACACACACAGACACACTTGCACACACAGTACTCGAGATCAAGTTTTCTCGAATCCCACGGAGCTCTGCACCAAATAACTCGCTCCTCTGGGATGTTCAAGGACGTCAGGATCATCACAATGACAAGTTTCTACCCCTGCGATTCTCCCATCAGTTTATCCCACATTCCCAGCCTCCCACTCCCCCCCACCCGTCAAAAAGTTCCTCAGTTTTAGTTCATTTCAAGTCTGTAGCAGAGTAGAGTGGCCTCGTCAAGACGACAAAGCTGCCGTCACCAACAGGCTGTTCGCTGCAGGCAGTTCAATGACTGCTCACTTGATCTATTAATCCATATTGGTCAGAGAAAGTGAAGACGTTGCTCTTCATGTTTGTTGGGCGTGTCAATTGAAGATAAAGGGACATCGTGTTCAGCTGAGATGTGTGATTTTTTTTTTTTTTTCGGTACAGACCTCACAAAGTTCGTGCTGTGTTTCAAAAAGGTCCACCCCTCTCTATGTCACCATTATGGACGACGGGCTAAGACTGGCTGTAGGAGTTGCTTTGGTTCCCGTTGGAGCTCTGGTCGCTCTCACTGGAGACAGGACAGAGGAAGATTTTACTTCTTTAACTTTAAATATGACACTTACTTTATCATGTGACATCTACTGCAGTTGTGAGACAAAACTCAAAACACACTCCTGCAAATGCAACATGTTTTAACAGTAAAGCAGGTGTGACTGAGACAGATTTACCTGTTAGGAGGTGGTTTGGGTTTAGGCATCTTGTTTAGCACAGCAGCGATCTCTTTCCTGTCATCAAAATTTTTCCACTGGTCATAGAGTTTCAGAATGACACGGATAATCTCCAGGATCTTGATGGAGAACAATCACAAACAGGTTCATTTAAAAACTGATATAAGTTTATATTTTTAAAAAAAGGTAGTAATTGAACAAATGAAAGACAAACTTACTTTGTCCATATCAACAGAGAGCTCTGCGAACCACTGCCTGGCGTCTTTCTGCTGTACCACACAGGCGACATGTAGACAAGCTGTGGGTGGAGAAAGAAGAACAACTGATCATGTCACATCTTATAAAACTTGTTTTATGGAAGTAACTGCATTTATTTCACAGAAACAAGAAATGCACAGTGGACAGATCTTACCCAGAGCGATCATGAAGGGAGGGTAGAGCAGACACAGATCTGTCCTGTATGTGTCATTCACTATTCGCCTGATAAAAACACATGACAGCACAGTGAGTGAAGCCAGTTCTGTTTTTGCATTCAAATAACTTTCAGATGAAAAAGCAACACAATAGTATCATACCAGGCCAAGGGCAGCAGCATGTCCTCCTGTCCCATGTCTTGTACATACTGCAACAACGGTCTATATGGATGGTACACGATCAGGCAGCAGTCCTGAGACACAAGTTAAAACAGCTGTCAGACACCCGGACTAACACTCGGTTGAGCCAAATTCAGGACTTAAACTTCTCCTACTTACCATCAGCTCCAAAAGGTAGAACTCACATTCTAATATCTGTAAAAAATAAAATAAAAAACACAAATTATAATTATATTTTCAGACCTGTTATACACAGAACAATTATATTATTTCAAAGATTATCAACTTCTCTACTCTGTTGACACAAATACTTATTGTGAAGTCTGACTATCAAGTGTCACAATTGTTCACTTTTACTACATCTGCAGTCTGTACATGAAAAACTACGTTTAAGACTTGCAGCACTCCGCTAACTCATTCTGTACTGTGTGAGCCCTCCCATCCCTTTATCGTTCCATTGTGACTCACTATAAATAATGGTTTACACAGCTTTAAGGACAGGCAGCGTGTCACAACAGCCCTGGTGACGTCCTGGCAATGGTGGATAAATAAAATCCTGCACTTGGCACCAGAGTGAGAGGAGGGATGGCGGGTGGCTCAGGTTAAATCATTCCCCCGCAGTAACAGAGATTTTATCATAGGACTGCAAACATTAGTTGTGGAATCTCACGCATTAATAGACACCAATGTGGTAACACTGTCCTGGTATGCTGTAATGTAGCACGGCAGTGCATAAATAACTTTGCGGAGGAAGCAGAAACAACAACTTAGCACAAATGATCCACTGGCATAAGATATGCGAGTGATTTACCTAATGAGTTGTCTGGTTTTGTTGCTTTTAACACTGTTCATAGCTTGAATTTCCTTTATGTCATTCCTCAAATAAACACGTAGTTAAACACTCTGATCAGTCACTTATCTGTTAATGTGTTAATGTGATGGCTGGCAGGTTGATGACTTATTGATTTTAATTTCAGTATTTACAGTTCATGAATGAAAATTATATATTGCACTTATGATGAGAAGTTTGAAAATCAGCAGCTAAATCCTGTTAAAAACTGTTACTCACATGATTCATTCTGTAAGGGAACTCCTTTGGGAAGGCGTAGGAAAATCTTGTTTTCACTGTGTGAGGGGAAAAAAAAAAAGATTGTCTCCATTACAGAGGAAACAAACATTTGAGCGTCACCAGTACGCCTACAGAGGATATAAAATAAAATTTTACACACCCCTGTTTAAATGCCAGGTCTTTGTAATGTAAAAACAATTTAGTTTCAGTTTTTCACTTTCAGTTTTTAATTTTGAACACATTAAAGGAGGGAAAAGTTCAGAAATGATTTGTCTTGTTCTCATTTTTAACATCAAAAGATTAAAATATTCAAGAAGAGGAGTAAATTAGCAAGAAATAGATAGATAATGTTTTTAATGTTTCACTTACATACGGACGTTGCTGCAGAGATCAGCCTCGTATTAGATACAACTCCAAATTCCTGAAAGGAAATTAAATTTTATAAACAAAACTTAAGGAAAAATGAACTTGTATTATGTTAATTCCATCAGCTTCTATGACTTCAGATGCTCAAAATGTGCTGGGGTAAAATTAATGTCTTAGTGGCAATGAATTAACTTCCATACCTCAACTTTGGAAGCCAGGAAAACACAGGTAGGAGCCATGAGCACTGGATCTATACTTTTCAGGGAATACCTGCAAATAAAAGGATGTAAAACATGTACACTTCAAAAGCTACCAATAATCTCACAATCTCTCAGGGGTTATAACAAGCCTACTTGCTTTTCAATAGGGCTTTGTTAAAATAAAATGTGTTAGAATGTAACTGTGCATTCAACTGTAGTCAAGATTATTTGTATAGCGCCAAGTCATAGAAACATTTATCTCAAAACACAACAGAATGGAAAAACTCAGTTCCCGCAATGAGCAAGCACTTGGCGATAAAGAAAGGAAAATCTCCTTCCTCTAAACACAATATTAATTGTTTTGACCTGTTGTCATAGACAGATAAGGACATGTACAGTTAATCTCGCTGATTCTTGCTTGGATCTATATAAATGAGCCAGTAAACACAGGTGGTGAACCAAGATACGCATTGCAAACACGCTGCAACTTTTAAAGACAAATGCAACAGTTGAAATTATTAATCAAGTCTGTGTAGATAAAATCAACACCCCTGTTCAAGTTGATTTAAACGAGCAAACAACATCAAGACCTTTCACATCCTGGTCACTGTTTACTCACCGTCCTTCCCTCAGGCTCTGGTCCCATAAGTACAATAGGCTAACTGTTACAAACGCTGTGAAGCACTTTTTTGACCAGTGGATTTTCTGAGACACTTGAATAATGGTCTTTACACTTAAATGTACTTTCTTACTTCTATCCATTCATAGTGGACTTGGATAACCATGACTACTTTTAAAGACGTCTTATTTATCATTATAAATAATTATATTTATTATCAGAGATACTGGCTGTGACAGATGCCGCAAACTGTATTTTTTGTCTATTTATAAATACAGTCGCAATAGAGGATTTATCTAATTATCCATAATTGCCATGGAAATGATATTGTTCACTGTTTAGATAATAGTGTCATAGATTTATTTACTCACTTGCTGTGTCTAAGCTCTGTCACTTCCTTACCTGGCATAGAAGCGTTTGAAGTAGACAGTTGCAGTGGCGATGACCTGCTGCCGCAGCTTCAGATGTTCCCCTAGAGCCTGGATCACTGGCAGAGAAGGAAAAAAAAGTGTTAATATTGCTTTTATTATTTGATAAATATGTCATTCTTTTTTGTTGTTCAAACAGTATGATGCTGTGTTTTTTTTTTTTATAGAGGATTGGCAAGTAAGTACATACTGATCTTAAAACACAAACTGTGACACAAATAAACAAATACCATTGGCAAAGAAGATCTGCAGCTTCCAGTACTCCTCTTCTGTTAGAAACTTCAGGTCCTTCTGCCGTTCTTTCATCAGATCCTGTTTATCCAGCACCCACTGCAGACTTTAAATTATAAAATACATATTATTATTTCAATATAATCACACTCATATCGGTTTGTCAAACTGTGAGCAACCGAGCTAGCGAGTAGCACAACAACATCACTATTTACACCTGTGTGCTAGCCAAATACGTTACTGTGGCGAGGGGTGAAAACTATCAGCGGAATGTAGTTTAATTAACCTTTAAAATTCTAAACAGCTAACATATTTCTTCTAGTCTCTGTATGTCAGTATTTATCTTTTTATTTTACAGCAACAAGAGTTGATGAGAGACAGCTAGCGTCGCCGTGCGATGTCGCACAGACACAGCTAGGCCTCACAACAAAGACGGCGATTAACAAAATAAAGACGTAACATGTCAAATACTTAGTAAAAACTTACTAATGAGAACTTTGCCAGAAGTTTCCAGCCATGTTGTAATACTTGAGGTAGAGAACTACACTTAAAATTACTGTTTCTTTCCCACAAAGAAGTGACTACCACAGGTACAGCAGTTACGCTAGGCAGACACTGGGGGTAACATTAATAACCGTCCGGCGTCTCATTTAAATAGTTCCGGAACTTTGGTTCCGCCTTCAAAATTTCACCAAAAAATATAAATAGATGATTTATTAAATTCTGTCTTTTTTTCCAGTTATCATCATATTAAAAAACCATGTTTGATTAATTTTAATTGGTAAAAATTTCAGATGATGTTTTTGGAGAAATGTCAAATGGCCAAATTTTTATGTTATGAAATTAAATAGAATTTGGGCAAAACACTCAATGCAGATATTAAGTAAATGTACAATTGTATGTATAATTAATCTATTAGAAAATATTACATTACATTGTATCAAGTGGGTTACTCTACTGAAGAGTATTTCACATTTATAAAACTGAGATTCTTCCAACCGCCTATAATAAATTAATTCCTTGACATTACTGTGATAAATGTTTGTAGCATTGATCATCCAAGGGTTGGGAAGGTTCAACATTCCTCTGTGGTGCAGTGGGAAGGGCTGAGGAGGATATAAAGACCCGACCACAGGTCCCCATAGGTGTGAGTGATCTGTGTCCAGTCTACAGTTGAAGTTGAATTTGCAGCAGCTACAGAAAAAAAAAGTAAAGATGAGCCGCAGCCCAGAGAGGATGTCTTCATACCGCAGGCATTTCGAGGGTGCCTTATTGGCCGCCACCCCAGCCTACCACCTCCGGGTATCCAGCCCCTCTCCCACCCGCAGGGACACCCGCTACAGGTCTGCCAGCTTCACCAGGAGTGGTGGGAGTGTGCAGCGCAGGGCCCTCTCCAATAAGTCTGGTATGACCAGGTGGGTATTCAGAATAAAACACTCTTTTCTAATTAAAAAAAGTGGTCACTCTAAGAGTAACCACTTTAAATTGAGACTCAGATTTTCAGTTAGCTTTAACGGGAAAATATGTAACACTTGCTTAACCTTACCTATAAAACCTATAAAAAGGTCAAAAATTAAAAAAACATAAAGGATAATGCACTGGGCGCCTCCAAAGAACATGTGCATGAATATGAGGCAGCTTATACATCAGTCAAAAAATAATGAAATCAGAACAAGGATTGATCTGTCATTTAATCTTTTCTCCTCTTGTCTACAGCAGTGTGAGTATGGGAGCGCTGTGCTATGGTATGTCAATGGGTTTAGGGCCAAAACTGGACCTGGATGCTGCTTCAGCAGAGAATCAAGCATTCATGGCAACTCGAACCAATGAGAGGCAGGAGATGGTGGCCCTCAATGACCGCTTGGCAGCTTACATTGAAAAGGCAAGGAGTCCCTCACACCACACATAGACACATATTTAACACCAAACATCAAGCTGAATAATTTGGAAAATAAGTTTTCAATTTTCAACTTATAGTCATCTGTTTCGTCTTTTTGTTGTTCCTTCCTACAGGTGCGAACATTGGAGTCACAAAACAAGCTGCTGGAGGCTGAGATCGAGGCCCTGAAGGGTCGCTATGTAAGAACAGGCCTCAGGCAGCTCTATGAATCTCAGCTGAGGGATCTTAACAAGGAAGCTGAGCAGATAAGAGTCCAGAGGGTGAGATAGGTCTGGTAATTTTTTGTATTTTAACTCCATTATCATCTTCATTTGTTTGACAATTGTGTTTCTGGTTCGTACAGAATCTGTCTTTGGCAGCCAAGGAGGCAATGTTGGGTCAGTTGGATATGCTGAAGGCCAAATATGAGGAAGCTGTTGAGGCTAGGAAAA
This sequence comes from Polydactylus sextarius, assembly GCA_016801845.1. Classification (NCBI taxonomy): domain Eukaryota; kingdom Metazoa; phylum Chordata; class Actinopteri; family Polynemidae; genus Polydactylus; species Polydactylus sextarius. Next base: position 6,150,229 of record CM028918.1, read on the forward strand.
AGACAGAGCGTGACATTGAGGAGCTACGCCCAGTAAGACAAATAATTCTTCAGTAAGTTCTTATTCATTTCACCTAACAGTGCAAACTACTAAACTACAAATGTTTTCATTTGTCTCAGGATGTGGATAAAGCAACATCAGCCCGGATTACTCTGGAGAAACATCTGGAAAACCTGGAGACTCAGCTGGTCTTCCTGCAGAAAGTTCACAAGGAAGTATGCACATCTGTCGATTCACAGCAAACTGTGTATATGAGTCAGTGTCTGGTGGCATGCCTTTAATTTTGTCACTAATGGTGTAATTGGCTGGTAATTATTACTATGACGGGTTCTGCTTAAAGTGAGACCGTGTTGATGAATTGAGTGAGCAAGACCCTAAACGTGACAGAGTTGTGTGAATGTCTCAGAGGAAGCTATGACTGATTTGTAGTACAGAGTGGTGCACTGGAGTGACATTTTTTCATATTTTAAGTTACACTACTAACTAACTTAAGTTACACATATCAACATTTGCCATAAATTAGAAATAGAAACCAGTGTTTTAAAACTGTATACACCACATTTCTTAAAACTGATTGTTTGTGATGCACTGAAAGGAAATTGAGGAGCTCATGCAGCAACTCTACTCAGCAACTGGAAAGGTGGACGTAACCTTTGGCCTCCCAGACCTCTCTTCTGCTCTCAGACAGATTCAGTCTCAGTACGACAACATTGCTGCCAAGAACCTACAGGTAGATTGTTTGCAATTCTTAGTACATTACAAACATAATGTCAGTAAAAGCACATCGTGTTACATAAAGGGATTAAAATACTTTTCATGTTTATTCCTGCACAGGAAATGGATGTATGGTACAAGACAAAATTTCAGGACCTGAGCAACGCCTCCACCAAACATGTTCAAAGTCTTCGTAGTCTGAGAGAGGAGATTGCAGGCTACAAGAAGGATGTGAGTGTGATTTTCTGTTGCTCTCATGTGTGGCTGACACAACAGTTTCTTTGAAATTGAAAAAAAACTGTTTTTGTTTAGATCATCAACAAGGAACGTGAACTGGAGGCAATGAGGACGAGGAATGAGTATTTGGAGGCTCAGATCCGCGATAGTGTCATGAAATATAAAAAGAAGGAGGAAGAATTAGAGGTTTGATGTAGCTTTGCTGCTGTTTTTTTTAAATCATGCATTTTCAATATATATTTTCCAAGTCATCCTATGACTCAAAAACCTCTGTAAGTAAAGCTTCGCTCTTTTATCTATTTCAATAGGAGCGTATAGCAGCCATTAAACTGGACCTGAGGGTGACCAAGGAGAAAATAGCTCTGCTGCTGAGGGAATATCAAGACTTGCTGAATGTCAAGATGGCTCTGGAGATTGAGATCACCACCTACAGGTTCAAAACGAAGCTCAGACAGAGAATGTCTGCATACCTCTTTCTCTCAGCATCTTATTAACATAATGTTATTATGTTTACTTGGCAGAAAGCTAATCGAAGGGGAAGACAGCCGTCTGAGCACCATGGTTCATAACTTGTCTCTGAGTGGAGGCCTGCGTCTCATGTCCTGCGTTGCTGCTTCGGCTTCAGACAGCTCGGCACCTGCAACGGATTCAAAGAAAGACGACGCCCCCAGTGACGCGAGCAGTAGCAGGGTTGAGAAAGCTGCAGATGCTGGCGTAGCCCCGGTGGAGACGACTTCATCAGACACCCAGACCGACATCAGCTCAGAGGAGCAGGCTATAGAGACGTCTGAGAGGAAGACAGTCCTCATCAGGTAGAGGGAGGACGGCTGTTACAGTAAAAAGTGGCCAAACAATACAATATTTTTCTTAATCTCTTTCTTCTATCTCTTGTCCTTTTTCCCAGAACAGTTAAGACAAATGAAGACACTTACGAGAGCAACACACAGGAGCGCACCATCACCATTTCTGGAGCAGCTGGTGACACAGATGAAGAATAAACTATTCATCTTTTTTGAATTTTACAAGCTGACTATCTGCTGTACAGTAGTTTATGTCTCAGCGCTATGAAAATTCTTAATTTAATTAAAGAGAAGACACCGTACAGCAGTTAAAGGAAGTTAAACCTGTTTTCAAACAGTTTCAAACAGGTCCATTTTAAATGTTGTGTTTATCTTCACACTGTTTCCCGTCACTCTGCTCTGCCTGCTGCTAACTCCACCAGCCTCTCTCTGCCTCTCTGCTCATTTAATCCTCCTGTGTGTCACAAACGTGTCTTCGAAAGTAACAAAAAATAAACAGCAAGCAAAAACAGTTGTGGTTTTCATTTGTCACTGGTGCTACTTTAGTCAAATACTGAAAATTGCAAACACTTAATTCTGTTTTACACCGTTTATTTAAACTAAATTATCACATTAGAACAATACAGTTTTTTTCCAGCCAACATTCAAGGTGCAATTGACACAACTCCCCTATGTAAACTTTGCCTGATTTAACCATTTTAAAAAGCAAAGAACATGTTGAGAAATATTTAATTCAGTATGAAGTAACATTATAATCAGAAGTTAACGGAAACTCTAATCTGTTAGTGAAGATATGTGACTTGATTATGGAATATAAAAAGTTAAGTAGATCATTTATATAACATTGAGATTGCTGCATGTTGAATACAGAATAACAAATCAAGACTAGTGTACCTAAGTTGCATTAAGTCCCTTCATTGTTCCATAAAGTGAAAGACACAGAAATAGAAAAGTAAGGTGGAGAACCATGTGCAGATAGCAGCTGTAAAAAATAATTTGACACTTTATCAAAAAATGATTTCAATCTATGAAATTATTGAGTGAAATTTAAACCCGTCTTGGATGAATGTGTTTTTAGTGCAACGGTTTGGGTTTGTCTCCAACTCCCCCCGCCAGGCGATACACTGCGAGGCTGACTTCATGTGCAAGGTCATCAGCACTCTCCTAAACAGAGCACGCAAAAACAGTACAGAGCAACGAAACACTTATGTCAGTGACCGTTTCAGTCATGATACGATCTCACCAAAAGGACGTGAAACATCTGCCAGAAAGGATGAAAAAGGATGATTTCTCACCTGTGTTTCTGCCTCAGCGTAAACTCTCACCACGTCCTCGGTACCGGAGGGTCTCACAAAGGAGCGAGCCTGTTTGTACTTCTTCACTAAACTGTCAATGGCCTCCTGCAGCCCTGCCGGGCTGACGGCTCGTCTCTCTGCATCTGTGGTGTCAATCACTCTGCGATCTGATACCTACAGAGTGGAAGAATTATATCAGTGTATTTATGTGTGGCTGGTACAGAGATGAATATAGATTGGTACAAAAATTTCAATACACAAAGAAAGCACCTCAGGTTCATACATTTTTTGCTAAAATTCAAGGACTTTCAAGCCCTGCTTTGTTGCAATCCTCACAATTAAAGAGAGGCAAAGACAAATAATATCCTCACAGGATTAAGTATCTGAAATATTATACTTGATAATACATAAATGTATGAGAACCTTCACTTTGAGCTGCCTGTTGGGCAGGTCACTGTAGATAGCGTCCCACTGCTGGACAGACACACCTTTGATAGCTAATATAGCTTCAATCAGCAGCATGTCAGAAATGGCATCACCAACAGTCTTTAGGGATAAAAACACAAAAAAACATAAAAATATTAAACTGTTGTCTACTATGTGTGTGGATGTTGGTGTGTATGTACCTGGTTGATGACATTGATAGTGTTCTGCAGCAGGAGAGCAGCTCTCTTCTTCTCATCGTTGATGTTGGTGTCCTCAGCGAGCTGCTGGATCTTTTTTTCAGCTTCTTTGCTGAACAACACCTGAACAACCCAAACGAATAATTCAGCAATGATACCAAATATACATAAAACAATAGCTGTTACAGATTTGAACTATGTACTACTGGTGTTTTGTTTGAGTGTGTGTCTTCATCTGATCTACTCACAGTTCCATGGCCATTGGCTTCAAAGTAAACACCGATGTCAAACTCCTGTGCTGCATGGTGAAGATGCTTCACTCCGGTCTTTGTACACCTCACTATTACCTAAGTGACAGCAAAAATGTATGACCTCCAACTTCTGCACATAAATATAAAAATAACAAGGAAATGTGTGTTTTCTCACCTTCATGGTGTCCTCCAGATAACGTGTTGAGCTGCCGTTAGCATAAGCAGTTTGCACCACTGCTATCTTCAAGTCTAAACCAGCCTTTATGTCCACAAAGAAAAAGTATCTATTAAGTGTTTGTGTATACGTGCCTGTTTATTGTTTACATATTTGTATATGAGAGCGCACCTGTGTGAGCAGCTCTTTAAGGAAAGTGCTGATGAGCGTAGCTATCTTGTCTCCATCCAACAGGTGAAACTTTCCCTCAGAGTCAGTGTAGTAATAAACTATTCGATCAGCGTCACCATCAAAGGAACAACAACGCTCCCCTGGGTTGATCTTGATGCCTTCACACAGAGATAAAGTGGCAAAATCAGAAGAGGTGAATGAAAATCTTTGTCAGTTTGGATGTTAACGTCAGCAAAATACTTTAAAGGCAAATTCGTGCAAGTTATATTTTACCAGTCGGAGGTTTCTGCTGCACTTTGACAAAGTCGGCTCCACATTGATGGTTGAGTTTTCCCTTGCTTCCGTCGTTGAAGAGAGAAATCTGCAACCCCTTCTTCAGGTGACTCTCCATCTCCATCACTTTCAGAGCCCCAATGCCATTAGCACCATCCACTGTGAGGTGCTTCTGGTCGTCTGTACAGTTGGACGCCTGGTGCAGAAGAAATGATGGAAAGAAAAAGATAAGTGATTGTTGAATCGACGACCTGAAAAAAAAACAAGATTTGACATATTTTCTATATTTTCTTCCCTATTTTCTTACATTCTTTGTGAGCTGAATAAAAGCCTGGCACAGTTTGCAGTAGTATCCTTCCACTGTGGCTTCTCCATATTTACCCTGTGTGTTCTGACAACAAACCATGTAGTGGAGCTGCGGAGTGGTCACCAAACCGTAGTCTGATGGGACGGATGGAGAAAATCATCAGAATACAGAAAAGGTGTGTGGAAAAGTGAGAAGAGAATATACTAGTTCAATTAAACTTACCTTTGCTGTGACCACCGAGGGCAGATACTCCATCCAGTACAGCCTGTGAGAGGCTGGTACTGCTGCTCCTGTAATTACAGCACAAGTATTTAAGATTAACCCAATGACTACAAATAGACTTAAGCTATACTGTGTCAACCCTATAGGTTGAACAGAATAATATGGTGATGACTCAATATTTCCACTTGATTTAAAAGTCAGGGCAAATAGGAGGGAACTCTAAAGTGAAGCAGTGCAGTATTTTCTATTACAATTCGACATGGTGTTTCTTTTAGTTTTCAGTTAAATTGTTGTCTGTACAGTTAAGATTAATGATACTAATGGGTATAAAGCAGTCTAAGCACAGCAGCAAATGTATTTTATTTAGTTAACATAACGTACCTGGTGTCTTTGCCCACAAAAACGTTGGCCTCCTGGCTCATGTCTATAGCCTCCTTTACAATAACGTCTTTCAGAGCAGTGAGCAAATCGTCCTGCTCCGCGTTGGCGAGTTGGGTGGCGTATCCCTCCCATGTCGGGGTCACCATCTCTCCCATGGGGTCAACTAGTTTCACCCCATTATCCTCCTACAACAGTTCAAATATACATGAAGAGGAGAGTTAAGATCACTGATGTTGACTGGTCACATGAATCAGATTATAACACAAAATATTACTGCCCAACCTCTGGGTTGTGTGATGCAGTGACCATGACTCCGATGGTGGCTTTGGTCTTTTTGGAGCGTAGTGTGGCCAGCAGTCCCATCCTGAACATGATGTGGTCCAGTTTTGTGGCATTGGTCCTGAAACCAGCGGTTCCATACTGCAAAACTAAACCTGCAGGCTTTGGGTGCTGACTGGACTGTTTTGATACTTCTTCAAACTGGGCCATTACTGAAACATTTTGAAGATAAGAAAAGATAAGAAAACACAGACCAGTCAGTGGTGGAGGAAATATTCAGGTCACTTAGTAGAGAAAGAGCATTGACACAACAGTGTAAAAGACTTTGCTGCAAGTATACGACCTGAAACGAAAACTTTAATTCAGTAAAAGTGCATGAACAATGTGTTAATACACCCTGTGTGCTGCAGGAAGTAGTGCTGTAGATTGTTATCACAAAGGAAGACAAGCTGGTTGATCAGGGGGTTCATCACACGGCCAAAAAAAAAAAACAGATGTGTTTTTGTATCACGCAGCTTTGTTATTCCAGATAAAGAGTCTATGTGGACTCAAACTGTTTTTAATCATAATGCTAAGTTCAAAGTTAAATTAGCACAAAATAATGACTGAGATTTTGATTTTGGATTTGTGTTATAATTATTTCATTTTAATTCCTATTGATGGATCAGAATTTGTGCAGAGCAAGAAGCAGAGTGGTTTCTATTCAATTTAACTTGTACCTGCTTTGTCATTAATTGCCAGTGTACTTTGTCCTTACTGTGATAATGCTGGTGGAGGTGGAGGAACCTTTATTTGTTGGAAAATTACTTTTAATTTGTTTTCTTAGGAAATTAAAATGTCCTAGAACCGTTGGTGTTAATGCACCTCAGAATTACAGAGTGCTTAATTTAAAAAGGATCAGTTTTCTGGGTTAAATCCCTAAGTGATCACTTGAAAACAGTCACAAAGCAAATATAGAACTATATTTCAGCTAAAGATTCATCATTAATGTTTTTTAAGCAGACAAAATAAATACAGTGGATATATTGTATCTTTGTCAGATTGTTTTTAACAACGCCTGGAACAAATTTGTATGTAAACTATCAAAGGATAAGAAGAGGAACAAAGTTTAGAGCAAACTTCAGTAGTAATAAAAACGATAAGCCCAATAAAGTGAATCACATCAAGTTGAATGGAAGAACTGAAGAGACTCATTCATGTGTATTAACGCGTTAACAAACCGAACTAAATGACGATGAATAAAGTTTTAATAAAAGTTACGTTTGTTATCACGTGAATTAATTCAAAATTCACTTACTGTGTTGTTTTGTTGAAAATGTGAGTTGTAGTGTACTCAGTGAACCGCTTCCTGTTTCTCCGGTTACTCCTCTCTCTTACATTTACGTTGATGACGTGTCACGTGGCTACACTTCCGTATACGTAACTCTACGTCATTTGACACACGTACGCTGCCAGTGCGCTTCTCTCTCTTTATAGACGGTTTATGTGACTTTACTATGATACAGGGAGACGTCCTGCACATTATTACTACATGCGAGGGGGTTATATTTACTGTACATTTAGAATATATTTAATTTAATGACAATGTTTGATTTTAAGTCCGTTTTAAGTAACAATATATATAAATGAAAACGAAGACATTTTTCTGTAATATTCAGTTTTTTCTCGGCTTTTCAGACCAAATCAGATAAACGCAACGCCCCTGTTGCTCATAACCACAAATCATATTGGCAGTTAGTCGGTATATTTATCTATAATATGTTTCACCTTCCTACAATGGTGTGTGATGTAGGCTATGTGCAACTCTATATGATATATAGCAGACATGCAGCAGCGCATAAGCCATAGTCACGCTTCTTATTTTTAACCCTTTGGCGCATAGTGTTATGAGTTTTCTCCCCCCACCTCAAACATCGACGACTCCTCCTTTAAGAGACTTGGGGTGCGACGTGTGCCATCCAACCCTGTCCAAGCACCCTACAGGGGGGGAGGAGATTATAGATGGACATATAGATGAGCCAAATAAATAAACAGGTTGGAAGGAGAGAGAGAGAGAGAGAGAGAGACAGACAGACAGAGAGAGAGAGAGAGAGAGAGAGAGAAGGAAATTCCCTTCTGTCTTTTTTTTCTTCTCATCCTCTTCAGGAGCGTCTTTGCGCTGCGCAGTGTTAGCGACACCACCGGGGAGCGGTGCGCATTTTCCTGTCTAGTCTGTGAGGAAACGACCAAGCGCATCTTGAAGCTCTGAAACGGGCAGATCGGATCAAAAAGAGAGGAGGGGAGAAGAGAAACACCGCAATCTGACAACCGGAGGGACCGTTCTTTTATTTTGAAAAGAAGGAAAAGCAGCCAAACCTGATGCTCGCTCCAAACAGGATACCCAACCGGCCTATGGAGTGTTGATTTCGGCCGTAATTTTCCAAAGACAGGAAAAGAAAACATCGGTTTATGTATTTTTGACGATCAGAGGAATTTGCGTCATTTTTTCATCGGTTTATTTTAGAAATAATTTGCCGCGGGGTGAGAAAATAGTTTTCATTTCCTGCTGAGTGTTACATAACCGAGTGGCTTTAGCTGTCCAAGGTGCTGAACCTAAAACGGGACGAGCCGTGTGGAATACACAACCTTGCGTAAGTCTGTCCATATTATCTGCACGACCGCACGATCTGATGCAAAACAAAAATATACCATTTATTCTTGTATTTTCAGCTAATCTCGTGTGTATGTGTGTGTGTGTGTTTATTCTTTCCGCCCACACAGAAGGTCACAGGCCTGTACCAGTCGGGGAAGAGGAAAAAGCAAGGGATCCGCGTAAAGAACCACCGGGAAGCCGCTGGGTTTTATTCATCTCTATCTATTTTTTTCTTTTAAAAAACATAATCCATCGTGGTGAGACAAATTTCCTGAAGGTGGTTGAATAGGCGGAGAGAAAATGTCGGGGCAAACGCTCACGGATCGCATTGCCGCTGCGCAATACCAGCTAACGGGATCAGATATGGCCCGAGCTGTCTGCAAAGCCACCACTCATGAAGTGATGGCGCCCAAGAAAAAGCACCTGGAATGTAAGTGTTTTAGTCCTTTTCTCCTCTTTTCATAGCGACTACACGAGGTGCGTGATGGTTAACACCCCACCACCAACACCAACACCACCACCCCCACCACCACCTTAGTCTACACCACACACATGCTCACACATACTGCATGCAGACGCACGCACAGCCCACATGCCATCACAATCTTAACCTTATTATTATAACCAGGCATTTAATATTGGTTAAATTCCACTTTTGCTGAAATGGGTGTGGTACCATAAAATGAATTGATGCATCCATGGTGATGACCCCTCAAGTGACCCTGTGTGACAGCCTCCAGTAAAGATGATAGAGACTCAGTGAGAGTAGGAGGGTGGGAGAGAGAGAAAATGAGAGGAAGAATTAGCAGAAAAGGTCATATTTTAAGGTGGACTGACAGGTCATCGCCTCCAAAGCCACTTTCCTCAACTTCACATTTAAGATTCATTATATGAGAACTGTAAATCCCAGCTTTCATATTTTATATAGGCCAGTATTTGACCATCCAGGCACAGCTGAATGAAAGTATCAACCCTCACAGTTTTATCGACACATCTACAGATGACAGCAGGGGCCACCGTCTGACAAATCATGATTAAAAACTGTCATATACCACAAATACTGAGTCAGACCAAAGTGGTGACAAGGCACTGATGTCTCTACGTTAGTGTCTTCTGGTTCTACATTTGTTTGTGTCAGTGTCTGTGTCTGTCTGTGGTCGCCGGGCAGGTCTGGTCCAGTATCTTGGGCCGGGACCTTATTTCTTGTGATCCGCTCTCCTGATGAATAATTTAATAATCAGCCAATGACTGCCTTGCATTATTTACAGCGCCAAAGGTGACAATGCTAAAGCCAGAATGCACAGGGGAACCATTGCTTCCTCTTTTTCCTGCTGTTCTCAGTTTTTTTTCTGTGTTTAACTTATGACAGAACAGACATAGACATGTGTAGATGCTGAGTGAACAGCCATTAATACAAAATGTGACCTCAGACAGACCTGTTGTTACCATAATTAATACATTGATGATACATGATAGGATCCTCATATGCTTTATTTTCCATGCTAGACATATAGTATATAAATATAGGCATGTTATCTTTCCAACAGTTTTTAGTCTGTGTGGTTATGCTGGATCCATTTCTAGGGCAATTCACAAGCACTCTGTATCTAGGCCACTGTGCTTCTCTTGCACGTTTGTCTTGGCTGGAGGAAAGTCCTAACCTCAAAAAACTGAAATACATTTCCACCGAGACCAGCAGACCTTTAAAGAAATAGACTGAAAATGCACTAAAATAATAACAACAGTTTTGCATGTTAGGATATAAATTATGCTACACACGGGGATAAAAAAGCTGAAGTCAGATATGCTATTGTAACTGCAATGTAATCACAGAAAAACACAAATGAAGGCCACCAAACATGATGAGCCTCCTCTTAGCATGTTAGATCTGTTTGACACTGTCGAATTTATTCCTTTATCACACTGACACAGTCACTGACCCTTGGGGTGGACGGATGTGGGTGGTGGTGGTGGTGGTAGTAGTGGTGCAGTGCAGTTACCATGACAACAGATTGAGAGTGTCAGCGGATGGGCACTGTAATGACAGAGGGAGACTGTGAGCGAGAAGAGGGCAAATGACAGGCTAGAGACGATCAACAAAACATGTGTAGTTATTTAACCAAACCAAAACACTGAATAATGAGTGTTTCTAAATATTGTTGCAGTGGTTTGACTGTAGCATTGACCACTTTGGTCCACATTGTCACTTGTGCCCTTTGACCCATAATTCAACTAGAAAACTAAATTAGAGTGAAGTTTTTACAGTGTACTTATGTGGGATTTTGCTCTATTTGAAAATCAATATATAATTTTCTTTTGGCTCTGACGCCTGTGTTTGGCTTCTCGTAAAACTGACTGAAGCCCATGCAATGAATGCAGGGAATAAAATCCAGGTGGCATGGAAAACTCATATACTTGTTCATTTAGACATTGGAAAAAATGCCAGAGGGCATGTGTTACAAATGTGTAGAGAACATGTGTTGCACACAAGGGCAAACAAAGGCAATAGGTTCATATTCACCTGAGGTCATGTTGTAACTTATAACATATAGTATAGTGTAACATATACTGGACGTATATGTGGCGTGTCTATGAGTCAAAATAGATGGAACCAGTGAGCATTTCTAGACATCAAGACAAAATTAAACATTGTTTTTTACTGTAGTACGTCCACATTATTTTACATTTAGAAGAAAATACATAGTTGCTTTCTTGCTGAAAATTTGATATGCATATTGAAAATATGCATTGTAAATTAAAGTAAATTAAATTCCAAATGATATATCTGGAAGCTGGGTATCTTAGCCTAGCATGAAACAGCATGTGTATAGCTAACCGAGCTCAGCTTACCAACAGCCACAAGGCTCACATTTTAACGTGCTATCTTGTGTTTGTTTAATCTGCACAAAAAATGAATTTATTGCTTTTTTTTTGAGGGGTTGTTTGCCAGGAGTGAGTTTTTAGAAGACTGGAGACTTGTTAGACAGAACCAAGCTAGCAGGTTCTTGTGTGTATCAAGTCTCTGTGCTACGCTAAACTAAGCTCACCTCTTGATAGCTGTAACCTTATATTTGGTATACAGATTTATGTAGCAAACAAGAAAGCACTATAGCATGTTGCATACATGCTATAGTGCAATAAACTGTATATGCTGTCTACCATTGTACAGGAGCACAAGAATCCTGAGAGTAAGATTATAAACTTTATCGAACTATAATCCCAATAATGTTAGAAGTTTTATAAGAGTTCACAATAAAAATGTAAAAATCAACAGTTTCCAACTTTGCACCTGTGTAACTGTTCTTACACGGTGTTAAATCTAAGTTTACTGTTCACAATTGGAGATATTTTTTCGCCTTTTACACAAGCAGTAGTGTATGAGCGAACATAGGAGTGATTTTGACGCAGACTAAGGTGTAAATTGGTGTGAAACCAGCTCAGAAGCTCTGACAGCATGGTGCTATAAATAGTCGGTAGTTGGATGAATCTACACTTGATCACAATGTTAATGTGTATTTTCTGTCTTTTTTCTTTTCTGTAATCTGTAATCATCTGAAAAAGTTATGGCTACTACAAGAGCGGTCTGTTGAGTAACTACACATCACGATTGCAGCAGACAGACTCAGAGACTGACCAGAAAAAGACACATATACACAAACACAGTATGTCACAGCAAACACACACACACACACACACACACACACACACACACACACACACACTCAGTATGTGACCTCACAGTTCATTCTTAGAACGCTCCTGGAGGCCGTGGATTACCGTAAGAGTCTTTATTTAGCTCAGCCAATCCTCATTAGACACACACACTCACACACATATGCATAACATGCCCATGAATGTGTGCATGTTTCTGATAATGATGCCAACTGGATTACAGACTATGATACGGCTCAAATTAAACACCTGTAAACAGATAATATAGAATATCTTGCATACAAAGTCATTAGTGGGTATTACAGGCTGACAATCTAAGAAAATAGCTGCAGATAGTGATGTGTTTATGATGCTCGTATAAACATTAACTTCGTAGCTGAGCCTGTGACATGACAACGTTATATAATCACATTTCAGCCATTGTTGGCAGAGCTGCAGGGGACTTTAATCTCAGCCATTTCGTAGAGATGTGAGGCTAAACGAGTTACAGGAAAAGTGAGTAAAGTGAAAAAAGATAAAGGATGGAAAAAAGCCTAATTAATTAATTAATTAGGAGCTATAGTAGGACATCTGATTGATGTCACTGCAGTCAGCATTAAAAAAAAAAAAAGCAAGACATCATCAGAGCTGTTGCTGTGTGGCCGTTCCCATCTGGTCAAACTGTCCAGATGGATGGCAGTGAAATTAGCTCCACAAAGATCGGACGGAGATCAGTGATGACTCTATTAACCTTAAACCAGATAAAGCGATACGTTTAATTCCATTTTGTGCAAAGTAGATAATTAAATCTTAAATGAGTTGTTATATTAAACAGCACTAATGAAAAAAAGCAAGAAAAAGAGATGGTGTGAGACAGGTGTGAGTGTATATATATATATATATATATGCGCGCCTGTGTGTGTGTTTGTGTGTGTGTGTGTGTGTGTGTGTGTGTGTGTGTGTGTGTGTGTGCTGTTCGGGGGATGGGCAGTGAGACAGTCACCATAGAATCAGTGATTAGTTATAATCTGTTTACAACCCCCTCCGACCACCCTAACCTTCCCATCCAGTCACTATTTACTGACCTCCAACAACCACACTGCTCTGACCCTCATATATCTTCATGTCTTACACATTCATATCAACAGAAATGATTCTTCTTTGCTTTGTATCTCCCTACTTGAGACAAGAATAAGGCCAGTTCAATATACCAGCCTTCCACTTCTTCCATTATTAGAAATGCCTGCCAATATTTGCTGCACTTATATTTGGCAATCTGTATGGATACACTCAGTCTTGCCCTTGCTCAGCCATCAATGTCAGGGGTGTAGGCTCAGGAATACAAATAAAAATTTGAAATTGCAATCCGGATCCTATTTTACCAGCACACTGTGTCCACAAGAAATATTATACTTGCTTGTTTATCCCAAATATCTCTTAGGATTTTGTGTATTTTCATTAGAAAACATGCTGAAATGTGTACAAATCAGACAAATATAAAATAAAATGTTAGATATATAGATTTTGTTTCATTAAAAATTCAAATAAGTCAATTGATCTGGTAATGTTTTATGAATACTAACAGATGCAACATTTTAATGACATTTGTTGTGGTTGAAATTTACCTGCCTGAAATTTACGATTTGGGCAATTACTCAAAAAAAAGAGAAGAAGCTATGTTTAAATCACATTTATATCATTGCTGTTAAATTAACGTGAAATAGCACATGTACAGCTCATGTTAAACTTGATGTAGTGGTCTGGATACTTTACTTTTACAGACCTCTCTATCTGTCTGAGTGTCTGATCTGGCAGCCAGGGAGGGGAAATGACAAAGCACTATTCTCCATCTTTGCATCGTCTATGTGTGTGTGTCTTTATGCATGTGGGCTTGTGCACCAACTTCATTTTGTATTTGCATCAGGTCTTCCTTCTGGCTTAATATTCTCAGGGGTGTCTAGAGCAGCTCCACACTCAACATTTAGCCTTCACACTTAATCAAAGTTTAATCAGAACAATTTAAATTATGTAGGCATTTGTCTAAGGATAAATTAAGCGTGACTTTCCTCTTATTTGCCTTTTTTAACTAGCGAACAGCTCCCTGTCACCAGACATCTACAAAGACTTTCATCTGATAATCATGTGAATGCTAACAGTTCTCTGTGACTTTACACTTTACAGACCTGGTGTCAGCTACCAATACAACCAACGTGAACATCCCTCAAATGGCTGACACGCTGTTTGAGCGGTCCACCAATGCCAGCTGGGTGGTCGTATTCAAGGCCCTTGTCACCACCCACCACATGTGTGTCCATGGCAATGAGGTTAGCAACCAATCACACTAAAAACAAAACATAAAATTGGGTTGAATTTAGTGTCTTTTGATAGTTGCTAAACTGTTCAAACTGTTCACTGTGTTTTCTGTCTCATTCTCAGAGGTTCATTCAATACTTGGCTTCCAGGACCTCCCTGTTCAACCTCAGCAATTTTATTGACAAAACAGGCTCTCACGGTAAGGTTACTAAGAGGCGATGCAAAAAACAAAGAAAAAGGAAGAGACGCATACAAAGAGAACCATCTGGCAAATAAAAAGAATAAATTACATATGCATGTATAATTTTACACACAACTACACACGTGCTGTCTTACACACACACACGTGTGCAAATTCTCATGTCTATTACAACAGCTAAAACAAAGCTGCCACTCTCAAGCATTCTATTAATAAAAAAACAAAATAAGCAGCATGTGCGGGGAAAATATGAGACAATTCATGTGTAACCCCACTCCAGATGTGCAAAAATAAAAATAGCCTGTGGCAAAATTGCCCAAAGAAAAATAAATCTGCATTGTATTTCATAATGCATATTTTTTTTCCTACCTGACCTTTCAATATTTCAAATGCAATATTAATCAGTTCAAATGGATTATTGCCCAGAGCTAATGTCACACACTTCCTGGAATTTTTTTTCCTCCAAAAACACTGTAATTTACACTACTGCAAGTTCCTCTTGAGCAAATTATTTCCATCAGTAATTAAATTTGCATGGCATTACATGTCTCTGAAAATGATTTAAATGTAATTTCTAAGTAATGAGGGGATAAGCATACAATATGCATCACATCATCATAAATAGAAAATTGCTGTAAGTGTTGCTGTAATTGAGACAAATCCTAGATTTAAAAAAAATATTGTTTATAAACCAGATTAAAATATGTTTTTCCACTGTTTTTGTTGAGTCCTCTCTGACAGCAACTTCACTTCTCTTTAGGCTACGACATGTCTACATTCATCAGGCGGTATGGACGGTACCTGAATGAAAAAGCTTTCGCCTACCGTCAGATGGCTTTTGACTTCACCAGAGTCAAGAAAGGGTATGTTAACCATTGTTATCATAGTCTGTGCTGTAAAGGCTTTTTATTCGCTTATCAGTGAGACCCTGTCATTCACAAGTTGACCTCATTGGTCAAGGGCAGTTTGTATCCCTGTGGAGCATCTAATCTTCCCTGTGTTGTATCCCCCCAGTGCCGAGGGTGTGATGAGGACCATGACCACTGAGAAGCTGTTAAAAGGCATGCCTGTTCTACAGACTCAGATCGACACACTCCTGGAGTTCGATGTAAGTCCCACTTTGGTCTGATCTCTACTCTCATTGAAAGGTATTTCGTAGCTCTAATTGTATCTCTCATCTTTTCCATTTCTCCTTTCAGGTTCATCCCAAGGAGCTGAACAATGGGATCATCAATGCTGCATTCATGCTTCTCTTCAAGGACCTGGTCAAATTGTTTGCATCATACAATGACGGCATCATCAACCTATTAGGTCAGTGATCTTCAAGTACCTTTTGGTCAGCACATCAAAGGTCTTAGTAAATCTAAACCTGCAAACATTTTGTATTTCTTTAAACAGAGAAATACTTCAAGATGAAGAAGAGCGACTGCAAGGAAGCTTTGGAGATCTACAAGAGGTTCCTGACCAGGGTGACAAAGATTGGGGAATTCATGAAGTTGGCTGAGGTAGAAAAGTACTCAACATTAGATCCATAAAGATCTATATGCTATGACAAAGCAGTGTGGTGATGATTAGTTTGAATTCTTTTTCGTTTAACAGACAGTTGGAGTTGACAAAAATGACATTCCTGACATCAACTATGTAAGTAAACACATGAACATTTTTTATTTGCTCTCTGAAAAGACTGTGAACAAGAATGTGATACACATGAACGCTACCTATTCCACCCCTCACACCCACACATGCAACACACAGAAGCACCAATGTCTCACCCACCACCACCATCTCCCCAAACCAGTGTCTCCACCCGGGAGTAGTGGTGGATCTAGCAGACTCAGACGATGAAGACTGTCCTTTTAAACTTCGAGAGGACTCGGTAACCACAGAAACACTGGGTGCTCTGGATGGAGTGTCAGCATGTTGATCCTAATTTAATTCGACAAACACATCACACACCAATTTCAAGTGTGTGTATGAGTGCGTGTTTGTTCGTGCATGTGGGCACTGCGGTGAGATTTTCCAAAGCCCTGTCATTCTCAACACTTTAACACTTTCTTTTTGTGCAAACACAGACTGAGAATGTGTTTGTGGTGAAAGGTGTGGGAATGATAATTCATTGATAAATTCAGTTTTGATTGTCTCTTTTTTCAGGCTCCCAGCAGTATCCTGGAGTCTCTGGAAACACACATGAACGGTCTGGAAGATACAAAGGGTGGAAAGAAGGGGTAAGAAAATGTTCTTGTTACTGTTATTATGACACCAACCGTGAAGCCAGAACTAAAGAAATAGGGTTATATGACAACAAAAATAAGATCTGTGAGAAACTTGCTTTACCAAGAGAAATATTGAAAACAGGCCTGTGCAGGAGCTGTATTTCTATAATTTCCGTTAACCCTTCCTTTCTTCTATCCCTCTTTATGTTCATTTGGAAACACCAGTGAAGGGTGAGCATACGCTGTGTGTTTTGTTTGGAGTTCACTAACTTATTAGAAAACTGTACAGATGTATTTACGGTCATTTGCCCCCTTCCTAAGGTAAACCTACACATTATTCACATGTGAACCGTCATGTGATCTCCATGTGAATAGAAACATTCTGCACATCGTGCACCACAACTTCTGTAACTACGTTCACATGTGGAAATGTGTGTATTAGTGTGATCACATGTGTGAAACTCTACACGAGACACATGTTTTGATGAAAAGTAAGTCACCACATGTGTATTTTCACTTTCTGACATACTGAGTCAGGATATGAAGGGTTTTGTTCCAAAGTTAAAAATGATCAGTAACACAAACTTCATTTTTTTTTTTTTACAATTGGATGCTTCAGATTATTTCATTTTTTCCTCTTTCATTACTTTGGAAATGAACACTTCATATGATCTCATAAAACACAATCTGTCTTTCATTTTTATTTGATTTCCTTTAGATTTTCCCTTAGATTTTTAGACATTTGGATATAGATCCATCAAATAGTTTAGTCTTTATCACACAAATTTGTCCTTTTTTGAGCAAAAGCACTTATGATTCCTCCTCTTCTGCTTCTCTTTCAGGTCTCCAACAAAGGTAAGGTACCCATTTGAAATAGTTGTTATTTTTGCTCAGTTGCTCCATTCTGACGTATTGCTGAATTGTGGCTTCACTGTCTTCCTTCCAGGGATCTCCAACAAACAACGTGTCTCCAACATCAACTCCGGCCAAATCTTCAAACGCTGTCCCAACGCTGCAGCCTCCTCCTGGGGAGGCCGCTGCTGCTGCTGCTCCAGCTGCTCCCGAGCCAGCAGAAGAGTAAGTTACTGTTTCCTATGTTATGTCGTCACCTAACCCCAATCCCAATCCTAACAATTACGTATTATGTAGTGGATTTTCCCATATAATTTTTTTTGTTCAATTTTGCATCATTTTAAGTCAGTTAAGAGATTCTCCTGTGTCTGTGCTCCTCCTGGTGTTCACTTGAACACTACAACACCACCTAACTCAGTTTGTGGATTATTTGGACCAACTATCTGAACTGTAGACTGGTCTTCACTGACACTTTCAGACATTAATGGCTCCATGAGGCTAAAAAAGTTACTTTACTTATATTGACTAAATTTTCCCTCTAGAGCTACTTAATTACACCCACTACCCCTTCTATGGCATAGACTGTCAGTTGGGTCTTCCAAGCATCCTGCTTCAGAGCCAACCATCTTTTCTTAGCTAAAAGATTTGCTGCTATTGCTATCATATTTAAAGGGATAGCTTTCATCCATTTGTTTGGCCCAAAGACCTGTGAAACTAATGATTAAGTAATAAATCTCTCTACTCTGTCTCTGCCTAATTTCCCAGCTCCTTGTTGGACCTGGATCCACTATCCTCTTCAGGTCCATCTGCACCATCCGCTGCCCCTACATCCTGGGGAGGTATGTCTTCCTCCTTCATGTCCAATCAGCTGTTGGTTCATTAGAAAGCATTTAATGTATACTGCACTTAATGTATTACATAAAATACACAAAAGATTGATGTTGATAGTCGGGGTTCTCATCAGAAATATTGATTCTTCAACTAATACACATCCATTAAGTTGAGTAAAATATTTATTTTCCCCTTTGTTTTCTTCTTCCATAGACCTTCTTGGCTCAGGTGAGTGTCACTTTACTCTTCAGTTCACTTCTAGCCCTTTTAGTCTTGGATAGTGTAGTCTCCTCCAGGTTACCTTAATGTAATTGATTTTCCTTTTCAACAACCTCTTATCTGTAATTGAGGTGACCTGGAAACAACTTCAATGTCTTAATTCAAGCAGAGCTTTCAGATACACTTAAATGTACCAGTGTTACATGGTTACCTCCCTGTTTGTCTCTTCAAGCTGTTCTCTTTAGGCTGAGTAGTCTCTTTGTTTCTCTCTACCTTCCCTCTCTTCCCTCCCTCCACATGCTCCATTGTCTGTTTTGGTTTTCAACGGGGGCTAATTTTGATTTGTTGGTTTTAATTTGTTGATTATGACAAAATGGCATTGGATAATTTTGCAACTTTAATTTGGGTTAAATTTGGATTTTGTTTGGTTGATCAATCCAAATGATCTTGAACTGGGTTTATTTTTGCGTTCGACTTTTGTTTGGCTTCCTTTGGTTCACTGTCTTTTCGACTGGTGACTCAATTGGTTACTTTTATTGCTCTTTTGGGATTTATTTTGGTGCCTTTCTTTGGGGATTTTGAACACCCCGTTGGTGTTCGTAGAAATGGGCGATTCCTTGCTATCTGAACCCACCCTCACAGCAGAGCCCGCCCCCTCCTCTGCAGCAGCAACGCCCACTCCTGCAGCAGCAGAACCCGGAGTCTCTCTAGCTCCTCCCACTAGCACAGCCGCCGCCACCTCCCCTGGCGCCACCAATATGGATCTGTTGGGAGGTCAGTGAGCTTCCAGAAAATTCTCTACAAAAGAATCACTCTGGGAAGCTCAAAACTAAAACCATTACACAATATAACACAAACATGCATGAACAAGAGCAGTATGTAGACAGAACTTTGCTGATTTATCAATGATATTGCCTGTATCCTACAAAGTTATATCATCAAAAACGGTCAGCTCTTACTGATGCATTGATGCGCACCCCATTGTTTCAGTTATCAGCTGCTTCAAAATGATGGAGCCCAAAGTATTGCATATAACATGGAAAAAGTAAGTTATTATGAAATAATAACTGAAATAATAACTGGAATAAATTGTGTGAAATAAATAAATGGACCAATTTGAGAAAAGCTAATGAAATAGGAGAAAATTCTTTTCGAAACTTTATTTTAAAGGTAAAGAAAATAACATTTTAACAAAATAACTTTTCATAATACTAAGGTGAGCTTGAATATTTTAATAACTCAAAAATATAACAAGGGTGATTTATTATTTCTATACAATTTATTCATGTGATTATGATCAATAGTTCATTTAATAATGACCACCTTGGGCCTCCATACAAATTACTGTATATACTGCAGACTCATAACACACACACACACACAAATACATCTTTATAGACACAATATTTCTCTGCATGTGCAGCCACACACTCGGCTTCGGCCTTCTCTACGTGCGTCTTGTTTGATAGGCAAACATGCTTTTCTTTGACCTCAGTGAAAAGCAATTCTATCAAACCCTGTCACTTGGCTACAGCTACAGATGGCAGCTGTAATACTTGTAGATATCAGGCTTGTTCCGCTCTTTGTGCAGTAGATTAATTCTTGCTGTAGTGCCTCCTGTCTGTATTCTCATTTGTCCATTCACCTGTCAGTCTTTACTGTCACATATCAATGCTGGACGTGACTCAATGCTGAATACTTTCTGTTTTCTACTTAAATGCTGTAATCTTACATCGATTTTTCCTTGTGTTCTCTTTTTCACTTCATGTTTCTTGACTCTTTATTTTCTCTTTCCATCTCTATCTATCTCTTTGGGCGCCTGTGTCCTCTCCTGGGGTTTGTGTGAACCTCAGATGCCTTTGCAACACCCGTTCCTGCCACTGAGGCCTCTGCAGCCGCCGCAGCCGAAGGTGGAGCTGCCGCTGCCCCCACCCCAGCCGCCAATGCTGGAGCTGGTGGGTGCCTGAAAATGTGTCTGTCTGTGTCTGTATGTGAGCGTGTGTGTGTGTGTGTGTGTGTGTGTGTGTGTGTGTGTGTGTGTGTGTGTGTGTGTGTGTGTTTGAGTCAGGGCTGAAAAGCACAAGAACATCGCTACTTCTTTATTTCCACATCCTCTTTATGGCTCATGAACTGATGATAAAGCTGAACGTTTTGCCTGAAGTCTTTTTAGCATGACAGCATGAATGTAACTATTTCAAGTGCATATTTAAGACTCTTATACAGGGTTCTTGTTTTGAAATGTTTTATCTGGACACAGATGAGGTGAGAATGCTTTCATATTAAGTTTTAACCAGGTTTTCATCTCAGCTTTGTGCAGGAACAGCACACATATTCACTTTTCATAACTGCTGCTGGCTGGACAGTGCCACTGTCGTTAGCATGGTGATTGAGGGTAATTCTCTGAGGAGATATGCTCTTTCGGTTACAGAGAAGGTTGCTTGTTGCACTTAGTGGTTTTAGTTGCAGTTGTGGTTTGTTCGCTTCAGTTGTTTGCCATTTTTGTCACAAAAAGCGTTTTGAACTGACAGCAGGAGTATGTTGGAGCTGTGCACATTCACCCCCCCACCATTCTGCTCATATGCCTTTTATTTCTTTCTCTTCAGCTTTTATGAATGTTTTCATCATTTCTAGAAACATATGTATACCCTTTCTAACATTACACCTTCCTCTCCATGTGTTACATCTCCCAAAAGACCCCTTCGCTCCCTCAGATGGTAACATCAACACGGCGTCTTCGAGCGTAGACCTTTTCGGCTTGATGACCGTGGAGAATAATAACCCTGGTAGTTCACTGGATGCCTGTTTTGATTCTGTGGCTCCCCAGCCGTCCCCCTCCCCTTCCCCTTCACCGCTGTTCACCTCCACATCCAGCACCATCACCACCACTGCAACCATTTCAGCTCCCATAGCCCCAAGCGCCACCAACCCTTCGACTGACCTTTTCAGCGGTAAATGTTCACAATTTGTGTGGCTTGTTGCCAATCTTACTGTCATCTAACATCTTCCTGGCTTCCTAAACTGCTTGCCAGCCTCTCCTCTCATCTCCCTTATTTTGTTCTTCTCTATTGATTTCATCAGACTAATGTGCAAATATTAAAGGCCTCTTTTACTTCAACGTTTCTGTGTGTGAGCATCGTTACCATTTTAAAGTGTTTCAGAAGTTAATATTCCTGTCTCTGGGTACGAATGTATTTGTAG
The DNA here is from genome assembly GCA_016801845.1 of Polydactylus sextarius. Taxonomy (NCBI): domain Eukaryota; kingdom Metazoa; phylum Chordata; class Actinopteri; family Polynemidae; genus Polydactylus; species Polydactylus sextarius. The sequence continues at coordinate 6,172,065 of CM028918.1, forward strand.
ATCTCTTTGATTCCATGCCAGACACAAGCTTCACCAAAGCAGACCTTGCACCCAGCGCTGACTTGTTTACAGCAGGTACACTCTTCTGCATCCAGTCTCGCATCTCATCTCATGTGTGTGCTCCTACTCTCATATCCTGCCTTGCTGTGTCTGTTCTTTCAGCTTTGTCCTTGGCTTTGATCAGGGAGGGAAAAGAAAAGGAAATGAGATTGCTGTCTAAATGGTCAGCTAAAAGCTGTTGAGCCGTCTGAAATGTTTTCCTAAATCACTCTTACGTCCTTCTCTCCCATTCCAGCATGTATTGCGTGCGCTGCATTTGCGGTTGATAAATGTGCATTATAATGAATCACAGTCACTATGTGTATTTGTGAGAGTGCGTTCGGGCTCTAAACATCATCTCCACCTTGCCCTCCCCAGCAGATGTGTTCAGCTCCCCTGCCCCCATCCTCTCCTCTGCACCCCCATCCAAAACTGACATGGGAGCCATCATGAACCTGTTTGGTGGTGGGTAACTCACGTGACTGCCTGCCCTCACTCTGCCTCCTCTGTTCATGAAAACATCATCAAAGAAGAGGAGGATATAAAATGAATTCTAGAATTCTAGGATTAGAGTTTGTTGCCAATTTAAAGTCATGAGTTTGCCCTTTTTGTGGGTTGATCATGGAACTTTGGTCACGTTTAACTAGCCAAATTAGTTTTTCTTTTGGGTTCTTTCATCCTTTCTTTAAAGTATCAATTCAAAGTTGCTACAGTATTATTAGCACAGCTAGGACTGCTGGTGTGTGTGCACTAGAAAAAAAGGAACAATAAACGTGGATGGATGGATGTTTTTCTGTAATTATGTGATATTGAATGGCATTATGATAAGATATTGTGTGATATGTGTGTGTACATTTTAAAGCAATGTGATTCTATATTCATCTCTGCAGCCTTCCTCTCTAATTCAGAACAATTTGTTTGGTATTACCAGTGTGAAGCTGAAGGCTCATTATTACCCATTCTTTGCCCATATGCTGCAATGGAAAATGGAAATTGGCTGGACCCACTCTGACTTGGCCTGGCATGGTTTTGGTATGTATGGTGTTGACCTGCCAGAGTCCACAGGAGGAGACACCCCAGCCGCCGCTGCCGCCGCCGCCCCCACCCCTGCAGCTCCCGGTGCTGAGCTCATGTCAGGTAAACACCCTTAAATGTGGAGTGGTGGCCTGCATGCATACAGTGGTGTACAGTTCGGGGCTTACCAACACGTGACACATTTCCATTTCACTGAAACTGAAATTCATTTGTAACTGCATGCTGACTTGTCCTTCTGTCTTTCTATTCTGGTGGGCTGTACTGTGTAGTGATTACTTTGTGTTTTTAAGTTAATAAGATGATGGTGCAGTGGTTAACACTGTCGCCTTTGCCTTTCTGTCTGGAGTTTGCATGTTCCTTCCGTGTCTGTGTGGGTTATTTCCAGGTATTTCCTGTCACAGTCCAAAGAGAGTGAGCGAGTGTGTCTGATTGGCCCTGTGATAGACTGGCGACCTGTCCAGGGTGTAAACCACCCTTGACTCCAATTTCCCATAACCTTCAACAGTATGAGGTGTATAGATAATGGATGGATAGATAGGAGTTAACAAGATAGTTGTTGTTCAGCCACTGTTTCTATTAACTTTGGTAAAGGTTAATGAAATAGTTTGCTGCTACTTATTCTGAGAAAGACAATTAGAGTTCACATTACTCATATTAGTGAACATGACTGTACATTTTTGTGTGTTTGGTCTATGGATTTATACTTTATCCACATATGGTCATAGATGCATCATCATTGCATCACTTCTTTTACTTTAGCTGTGTCATAATGTGAGGGCTGCTACATCAGAAATGAAATGATACATCATTTACATGATTTATGTATCCGAGCGTATTTACGTTAAACACTATTCCTGTCGTCTAGTAAATCCTATCCTTAGAAATCATTTGATGTATCCAGCCCTCAAATTGAGACACAGCTATAGTTTATCACACTGTTGTTGTTAGTCTTCAGGGAATCTTTTAACCACGGTTACTGTTACTATAGCAACATGGTTGCCGCTCACCTGGTTCCCGGTCATCTCCTTCTGTCCTGTGCCAGTGGTCTCCATGTTATGTAACTGATGGTCTGCAATACTACTGCTTCAAGGCTTTAACCCTTTCTTTCCTCCTCCTGTCTCTTATCATTTGCATGTTAACCTCTCATGGTTTCACTGTCACTCACTCCTTTAAAACCTCATTGCATATTTTTCCCCTTTGTCTGGCCTTTTGGCTGTTTTTTTTTTTTTTTTTACTTTCCTCTCCTTTTCTCTCATTCTCTCCTTCTCTCTTTCCATCTGGCTCTTTGGCTCATTGCTTGCTTCCTGCCATTTGACTGGGTGAGTTTCCTTGCTCTTTAACACACTAATTTCCCACAGTGCACTGCTGCATTGCAGTGGTTGCAAGGCTGAAGCTCAGCTGCACTGTCCCTTCCACCACCATCATCACTACCAACAGATGCGTGATGGTTACATAGTGTGTGTGAAGTAGCAGTAATATTATCTATTGCTTCTGTAGCATTAAACCCAGCTTCATTTTAGCTCCAGTGCTTTTTGCTCTTGTCATAATTCCTGCTGCACTCTCACACACATACAGTAAAAATAATTTGTTCAATGACTCAAAAAACAATCAAACAAACAAACAATGAAAATACATTCTGGACACTGTGTATGATGTTATCATGGTAAAAAGGTAAGATTAGATCATTTTTTCAGATTGCAAACAATAACTGACCTGACAGATGTCTCCTGAAGCAGATATAAGCCTTAATATTAAACACAGAAACAGAAAATTGTCTTTTTTTTTACTAAAATGACAAAACATTAACATCTCTAACATAACTCTCTATCGTAGTTCACATTCTCGTGTGGCTCTCCTCTCCTCTGTTGTCATGGAGACACCTATCGGTTGTCATGGTGACCCCAGTAGTAAGGAGGTCTGCTGCTGAGACTGAGGATAGTTTGCACTGAAGGATGCTAATATCTCCCTCCGTCTCCCCCTCATCTTCCTCCCTTTGTACCCACTCCCTCCTCTTTCCATCTTCCACCCCTCCTCTCCTGTAGTATTTGATGGACTAGGGGATGTAATGAAGCCCACTGTGACTCCCCAGGCGACTGATGTTGACACCTCTATGGCTAACATGGCTAGTAGTAAGTAGTATTTTAGATGAACTGTGGCAATATTGCAATTATCAATATCAAAAAGCAATAGTTCAGCATTTTGGGAAATTTTTTAAAGTGTAAAATGAGAAGAGAGAAACACTCGGAACAAGGGGCAAATTCTAAAATCCATCTACAATCACTTCTAAAGCTACAGTATCTAATTTTTTAGCCATGCTAGTTCGTGGCTATAAGAAGGCTGATGTTGGTCTATTGGTCGGTTACTCCTCAAATATTAAATGTAATAACTTTGGTGACTTATTTAGTTTTTCAGGTCTAAATTTAGAGTTGACAATTGCTTTGGCTTATACAAAACATGCTGGTGACAGGTGAGTGAAAAAAATGTATGGACACAACAATAATGAAGTCGTGGCCAGAACTTAATCATTATTAGAGTCACTAATGTGTGGGAACAAACTAAATCAGGACTGATGCTGCAGCTACAAGTGGTCATTAAGAAGATAAAGGTAATTAAACTTACAACTTGATAATCTCATCGTGAGAAGACACATAAACTTCCTACAGTCAAGTATAGTCACTGCATCTTTTTCCCAAAAGTCACCAGGAGGCTCAGGAACATACATTTATGCAATATCCTCAGTAGCATTCCAGTTAACCTCAGCTGTACTTTGTGTTTTGTGTTAAACAAGATGCTAAACATGTCAGATATTATAAACGCATTAGGGTGATAATGTTAGCATTTTGTTCAAACACAACTTTAACAGCTTTAATAACAGTAGAATGACAGTGATTTACAGTGTGTTTATTAGTAATCTGTGGAGGAATTGGTCAGAAAATGTTTGAACTTTGGAGAGAGCAAGGTATTTCCCTCTGTTTCCAAGCTTTATGCTAAGCTAAAACAAGCTAACCGGGCCCTTGAGTTCCACACTAACTGAACAATACTCAGTAAGAAAGAAAGTAATTGATTTCCTCCAAAATGTTTAACTATTGCTTTGATTTGCTTTGCAATTTTAGCAAATTTACTGCATCCTCACTCCCTGTGCGCTCACTATAATGTCAGTAAATGAAAAATGTTTTACAGTACCTCACTCTCTGTCTGTCTTTGTTTCAGATCTTACAATGGGAACTGCAGCGGCTCCTCAGGTAGCTCCCCCCAGTTGGGGTGCTCCCATGGTAAATGTTGTCTGTGTCTTATAGCATGGAGTGGAGCTGCATGGCAGCAACTGAGGGCATTTGTACCTGTAGCAGCAATCACAAGCATTGCCTTCATCTGGCTCTCCAGGTTCCAGGTCGTATATAGCAGAGCTAGAAAACAGAGGTGTAGCAGAGACACAAGCAAGGAAACAAGACTCTAAGAAGCTGGTGGAAGTTTTGGTTTCATATTTCATAGAACATCAATGGACTATCAGGACCGTACATATTTCTTTTAAAATCTTGTCTCATTTGTCTAATGCATAGCCCTAATACTCCATCCAACAGACCATATCCAGTAGTAGTAAATTAATAGAACATTATTTAAAGCAATGGCAGAAATTTAGGCAATTTAATGTTCTGTCTGGTTCAAAGAATGTTTTATATTTCTGGAATACCTACTGGAGAGTGATGAAGTGGCAAATAATAGTGCCAAATTAAGAAGCTGTTGCTTGGAAACAGCTTCTTTTCTTACTTTTCTATTTTCCTTGAAGCCTGATATGGTCCAGGCAAGACACCTGCTTCTCTCCCTCCTCGTAGCTGAATTCACTCCTCCATTGAAACATATGCTTTTTATGGAGATTTCAGTTGCCTTTTGAGGCAACAATCGATCAGACGTTGTTGCACGAAGACCTGCAGCAAGCTTCCCTTCTGCTCTCTAAATCACCATGCATGTGTTAATATGGGATTCAATTTTGTAGGTTAAGTCAGGGTTTTGTGGGTGTTTTGTCTGTCTTTCTTTGTGGTGTGTCAATTTTGTCTGTTCTCACCATTACGTTTGTGTATGATGTTAGAAATCATTTTAGCATTGTGCACTGGTTTTCTGATGTTTGTGTACATTGTCTTGCAGTATGTGTTTGTATCATATGTAGTATAGTAACATCCCAACTCCTCCTCTCCCCTCCCCTCCCCTCCGCACCTATAGACTGTACCCATGGGTGTCCCACCCTTTATGGGGACTCACCCCAGCTTCAGCATGGTAAGACCACCAGTCCAGTCCAGTAATGCCCCTGAAACCAGTCTGGACATTACAGGACACTGATGGACAATGACCTCCCCTTTAGGTGGCGCTCACACCCTTTAGAAATCCAATACTGTGTCTTATTGTCTCTTTTTCTTCCTGTTTGTTTCTATGTAAGCCCGGGGCACCAGGTGTTGGAGCTCCAATGATGCCCATGGTGAGGCCAGGATTCCCTGCGACTGGAGCAGCCCCCGGAGCACCGGTAACAAACTTTATCTTGAGTAGATCAAACTTTTTCACCTAAAAGTTACAACTGTACCAAAAGAAGTTTAAGAGCTAAATGTAGATGTGTCTACAGATGTCTCCGGGAGTGGCCCAGAGCCCCAGGAAGCCTCCACCACCGAGGAATGCTCTGGATGACCTTAATATTAAGGACTTCATGTAGACTAACTGACCTGTAAATCCCCAAGGTACATGCGCTATCTCTTTAGTTGTAGTTTGATCTGCCATGAGCCATGAGCCATAAATCATGTTAAATGCAGCTCAAAGGCTTAACTTACTCTAAATGAAAGATGGGAAATGCTGGTCGCTAAAAGTCTAATCTAACATTTTGTGTGTTGGGAACCCAAAATTTATTAGACTTCAAGTCTCCATCCTGTATCTCTCTGCTTCTCTGTCTGTAGGTTTGTCATTGTGTCTGGAGCTCCGTGGATGTGGATGTCTGCACTCTCTCTCCCTCCCACTGCCTCCCCCTCAGTCATGCCCCAGCCCCTCAGCCAACCAGCCATCACATTTATGATCTTTACCCTCTGATCTCTTTCCAGCTGCAACCCTTAAGAAAAAAAAAAAAAAAAAAAAAAACACCACCCTATCCTCCTTATCTAATGTTGTAGCACAACTGTGAATGTGAACCCTAGATACAGAAAACAAAATTCTGTTTATGTGTGTGGGTGTGTGTGTAATTCAGTGTTAACCTTTACTTAATATACTACTGAAAAATGAACAAAAAAAAAAGAAACTAATAATAAATGTGTATTTAGATTCATTCTGGATTTCTGCGTATCGACTGACTTGGAATGGTGGATTATATGTTGGTTTCCTTGCGCATCTCCCAGACGAGGACTGTGTCGTTTAAATGTGGACTGTGTTCAGTGTGTGTAACTTCACTGGCCACCCCCACCCCCCCACTCCCCCACCTCTACCCCAACTCCTGCGTCGTCAAAACTAATACTGAGCTACGTTTATGTCATTAAAAGACTTGGTTGTTCCTATATCTGCCTGGCCATCCACCCTCCCACCTCCTGTCTACTTCAAGTTTTTGGAGAACGATTCTTAATCAAAAATGTACCTGAAAACAACTTGCACTGCAAATCTGGACTTATCATCGAACACACACGCAAATAGTGTTCAGTTTCATTTTTACTTTTATCTTTTTGTAGGGATTGTATGAACATGCAAAAATTTGTGAAATGTGTTCAAATTGACATATGCATTTTAGACTATTTTAAATGATAGACTATACATATTTTCTTTAATCTTTATTTTGAGAGAATAAAAAAATGTATCATATATTTTTAGTTACGTCAAATTATATGGTTGAAAAAAAAAAAAGCAAGTAGACTCAAAAACTTCCCTCCCTCTTTGTACATACCTTTCAATCTGTAATCAGAGGCAGTATTGACTGGAAACTTTTTGCCCTGAGTGTTTACCGTTGCGCCATCTGCTGGTGTGGAGTGATACTGCATTGTAACGTGCAACAAAGGTCAATGTGGATTGCAACCTGCATAATACTCTCTTAAGAGCTCCTTTCCTTGTCTCGGTCTCCACACCACAATGACTTAATATTAGGGTGGAAAACAAGGAGACAAGGAAGCATCTGTGTATGTGATTGGAATGTGGCCTCAGTCCTCTTTGGGTCATTTGTGACGCAGCAGCAATCGGTACATTAATCCATGTACTGTCACCGAAAGTCTTGGGAACTCTTTATTATAAAGTAACCAAGTATATGCTGGATGTTCTGTGTGTTGTTTATTTCCAAAAGTGACTGTATCTTAATCCATTGTGGCATTAACAAAGTGTTGAAAGAAAAATAAAGACGACTATGACACATAAAAAAACAAAAAGAATGTGGATAAATAATGTTTGTTAAGTATTCATATGAAGGCTATGATGTTTTTGTTTCGTTTTGTTTTTTTTTTCTTTTTTTTTTTTTTTTTTTTTTTTTTTGTTTTTTTGTTGGGTTATTATGGATGGCGTCGCCCTCCCTCCCTCACCCCCACCTGCATGTGAGTCCAAATGAGATGCAATAAAAGACAAATACACTGATCCAAACATTCTTCGCAGCTTGTCATTTATCTCTTGTTTAATTCTATCAACTTGCTTTAAAAAAAAAAAAAAAACACCTCAACATTTATGTTATCGACATGAATCATTTTATAACAAGAAATCATTTGTGACCATTACAGCAAAACATTGTTGCTCATCTTAATACATTAGACAATATACGTATATTATTAATAATTGTGTATTTGAAATAAATGAGGAGCAACAGGATAACATCGTTTAAACTCAATGTACTGTATGTTCCTGCACAAAAGTAAACAAAGCGTGTTTTCTCATGTTTACACGTGAGATAATAATGAGATTTCATCTTTCCCATACACAATTACAGTCTCTGTTAATTAGTCTTATAAATTAGATCTTTAGAGACAGAAAAACAACTGTGGTGTTTAGATATAAGGTGATGTGGAAATTCAATCAAAACAACAAATAATATAAGTATTTAATTAATGTCAAATGTAGACACTTTGTCATATTTTTAATCTATTTTTGGACTCAATCGGCTTCAAGACTGTGATTTCCAACAGTCTCTAAATGAACTGATCAGTGGCAGAAAAACATGTTCAAACCTGAAATCACAGACATTTGCAGCAGTCGTGGATTACAGGTTTGATGAAGAACTGTCGCCAAAGAGGGCTGGTATGTACAAAGCTGCTCAAAGTTAAAGTTTGAATTTTTTGTTAAAAAAAAAAAAAAAAAACTCAAAAAGGTCATTTTGTTCTCATGTTAAATTTCAGACTGTCATGCATAAACATGTCTTAATTTGATAAATTAAGGTAATATGTCTATTCTACTATTATTCATTTAACTGAGCTGTGAAATATTTGCATTCAGGTGACTGTGAAAGACAATGAATAACATACCAGAATTTATAACTTAAAATTAATAGCACTGCTGCAAGTGTCAAAACTGTAGGGGGAGTGATGCAAAACCTGATAACCTGCCTCATGTGATGTCACCTGAGTCATTTTTTAATAGGAGCTAAAGGCTATAAATAGGAAAACCAGACTAATCTAGAAGTGAGTTTAGCAGTTCTGTGGTTTTCTGAAGGCTACACTCATGGTTGTTAGTGTAACACACCCAAATGTCTGCCCAAGTTGTTTGTGGTTGAATGAAATTGTGGGTAATGCAGGTTCCAGGTTTTGACAAAGGACAAAGAATACGTGGTTATCTTTTTTTGCTGCGTCTGTTGTGACTGCAGCAACTTAGTGCACTGATAAATTGGTAAATACAGTGAATTATTTGTAGGTTTAAACGTGACAAGATGATTCAGTGCTTCATGGTCATGACAGTAGGTCATGACAGTAGCCCTTATTTTCCAACAATTCTGAATCACCACAGTCAACACTTAAGCAAAGCATCTAAAGTCCTATTTTTGTTACCAAGAACTTTCTGACTCATAAGTCAAAGTTCAGATGATTCTTCAGAAAAGCTCCTTGAGATTTTATGCATGTCAGCCCTGATCTTTGAGTCTCTTAGAAAGTAACAACAGATCTCTCTTTCTTGTATTTCTCTGTAAGTTCAAACTTCTTTACAGAGACTTGGATCTCCATAGATCCAGTGACAGATCTGTGCATATTTGGGAGGGGTGATCCTCACAGCAACATTAAAGTCCCTCAGCTCACCTCCCTTCCCCTCCACCCACTGATGACCTGAGAACACACCGATCACCCTCCTCTGCCACCTCCCTTTCTTTCCTGCCTCTCCTGCTTCCTGTCTCAAACGAACGTAGACACCAGCACCGGTGGCACCTGACTGGGCGTCGCAGTGCTGGTACATCAGATCGTCAGACTCGTTTGACACTGAGCAAAAACGATAAACTACCTTCTCGTCCCCTTTCCCATCCAGTAGGCTTTTGTCAGCATCATAGCCTGAGAAGTGGATCCTTGCCAAAGGAGCGGCAGAAGGAGCCACTCCGAGCTTCATGTGCTTCTGTTTGACTTGTCGTTTTAGTTCGAGTAGAGCGTAATCGTAGTCAGAGGAAACCGAGTTGGTAGAGCCCTTGGGATGGATCCATCCTTGAGGGATTCGAGTTTGTTTAACTCGTTTCCAGCGGAAGACGGGCTGCTTTCTGGGCTCAGCACTGCGTCGAACACGGTTGAAACCTTTGCGTTTCCCACCTCCACTTACAAGCTCATCTATATTTCCATCAGCAGCAACCACACGACCTCTCTCTCTTTTTCTACTGCGTCTCCTACCTTTACCTTCATTTCTGCCTCTCACGACATCTCCATCTATATTATTTTGCTCCTCACCTTCCTCCATTACCTGCTCCTTCCCTTTCTCCTCACCCGTTTCCCCCTCTCCTCTCACCCCACTACCCCTCTGCCGCCCTCCTCTTCCTCTCCTCCTTCCTCCTCTTCTTCTTTTGGTTTTGAGCTGCAGAACTCCTACTTTAAGTGTTTTGGCACTGTCTAAGTAATCTCTCCCATCATGGATGCAGCGTGCTGCTGTCAGCACATGCTTCGGGGATACCAAGACTCCAGAGCAGCCTGTGGAGAGACGAACTGCAGTAGAAAACGGGTAGTTGGTGATAAAATGTGAATCAGAGATCACAAAGCGTCCATCTGCCCCATAAACCTGTCGCTTTTGTCTGGTATGGGTTTGTGCGTGATCTGGTGTTCCTGCTGATGTCTTATTAAAACCCTGCAAAGTGATATCTGTATGTGTGCACGTGCCATTCTCATACAGTGTCTCATATCCCAGAATCCTCTCTTGGTCAGCTTCGTCCAGAGCTGGTAGATTACTTTGACACTCTATCCCACAGAGAGTGTTTGTCCTTTGTTGCTCCTCATCTTCCCCCTGCCCTTTGAACAAAGGAGTGTTTAAAAGGTGCGTGTGAGTGTCCAGCAGCACTGGAAGGCTTTGCCTGGTCCACCTGTTTCCATCTCTACAGGAAACTCCTGAAGTTGTCAGGGCAGCTGCACAGAGCAGCAGACACAGGAGATGTTTGAAGCCCATTCCACTAAAAAATAATGATGAGAAACATTAAATATTTCAGTATTTGAGAGAATTAACCCCAAAAAAGCTGCAAAAGTGGACATAAGGCTTGAGGGAGACGGTATACATGATCTTAGAGTAATTGTTAGTCGCATCCATGTTGCTTTTAGATATTATTTGCCCAGCAGAGGGCGCACAGCTTCAATTTCTAAACGAGCCTCTTTGGGGAAAAAAAATTGCAAGTGATGTCTAATATTTTATTATAAATTTACATAGGTTTTCTGAGGTTATATGTATAGGCTAAAAATGTAGATAATGAGATCGATATTACATGCAAAAACACTTCGATTGACATACACTGGCACAAAGAATAGCTGACATTGCTATATTATGATATTAATGTAAAGGAAACATATTATATAGATACATAAAGTAAAATATAAATATAGTCTTGCTAGCTAATAAGATGAATCATACATCTTAAAATCCGCTTGTAATTGTAGAAAAAACACTAAAAAAACATGAAACTAGTTTGTTAAATTATGCGATCTGAGCTTTTATTTTGAAAACACTATCACTTCGTGCGTAAATAATCCAAAAATGTCACTTGGAAAAGACACAAAGGAAATATTAATTCCAAAAATATGTCCTACCTGCAAACATTAAAAAAAACTTTCCAACAACTTCCAGTCGGTGCACTTCTTCTCATTAACGAAGAATCCTCTCCACCCAAACAGCTTCCAGCAGACTGGCTTCCATCATTCCTCTAAATAAAAAAAAAAAGTTTAAAAAAAAAAAAAAACAATAACAGAGCGCAAGTAGAAGCTGCGTGCAAGATCCTCAAAGAAAACTACATCCCACTGATGCAGAAAAAAAGTGACGGCCAGACGAGCAGAAAGGAGGTGGGAGGCAGCCAGGAGCGGCTGCGAGCATGAATGAGGGGGTTTGACCATGTGATGACTGCATTTTAGCTCAAAAGTGTATATATGGATTTGAATTGTGGAGTATTTTTCTATGGATTTGTTGCAAATATTTTTATTACGCGGGGAACACGTGAAGAACAGTGATACTTTCAAGTTAAAAGAAATTAATTTACATGTGCGTGTTTATCCTCTGCTTTTGCGGTTAAAGAAAAAAAAATGCAAGTTTAGATTTATGTCAGGTGATGTTTGAAGTGTGTCCACACACACAGAGAGAACTCTGGCCATCTCTGATCTGAGGAACCTGTATATTGACCTATGTTGGTTTATTTTGACAAGTGTGTCTCTGCTCAGTGCAACAGGAGTTCATTCAGTACACAAGCGCCTCATTTCTCCTTGATTAGATGTTCTCTGCTACCAACACACACAAGCACATTCACAGACACGTCGGTCAAAGGCCCAGATATTTGTCAATTTGCACAACATTTTCAGGATTTATAGTAAGAAGATCACTTATTTTCTATCCCAATATAGAGACTCATAGAGAAACAGAACACAGGTGAGATTATTTTTGATAAAATATTCAAGGTTTAACGATAATTATCAGGTTATTTCCAATAAAGAATATGTTCCATTTAAGTGGAAGTGTAATTAAATGATGATGTGCCATGATTTGTGATATTCAGATGGAATTTATTTTCATTTGCGTCAGAGAATTAATCACAATATTCATTCCTTCCTGTTTGATACAATCGAACAGGAACATCTTGTTCCTCTGACTGACTGTACATTTACCATCATCACCTGCTCAGTACAAGCATTCAGCTTTTTTTCTGTCAGCAGTATGGAACAACTCAACTCCTCTGTGGTCACTTCTAACATCTCCTCCTCTCTTGGGCCTCCACCACCCGTCTCCCGGGACATCAGCGGTGTGGTTACTGTGGTGGTGTTGTCCCTCTGCTTCCTTTTGGGAGTTCCTGGAAACATTGCTGTGATTGTCCTCAGACCGAACTGGCAGAAAATGTCCAATCTGGCCCAGGTTTTGATGCTGAATCTGGCTGTTTCAGACATGCTCTGCTTGCTAACCCTGCCCTTGTGGATTTACACCATCTTATACAGCTGGATCTTTGGCCTGGTCACCTGTAAGCTTGTAACGTACATTGTGTACTGCAGTATTTATGGCAGCCTGCTGACTGTGATGGTGCTAAGTGTCCTGCGTTACCTACAGGTGGTGTACCAGCAGAGGTTTTTACAAAGGGAAGGAAGGAGAAGGCTGCTGGCTGTGATCTGGCTGGTTGCGATGATCCTATCCATCCATGCGTTGGTGGTTAGACAACTGACAACAGACCAGCCTAAGACACACTGCCAACCTCAGTACTCTTCCCATGCCCAGTTTTTGGCTGTGCTACTGTCAGAGTCCCTGGTGGGATTTGCTTCATTTTTTGTCCTGGCGTTTGCATACATCTGCCTCCACAGAAAAGTGAATGAGGCTGCTTTTTTCAACCACCCACAGACAACAAGACTGATTACCAGCATCATTGTGACTTTTTTTGTACTATGGATGCCATATCATATTATAAACGTTCTGGGAGTGGCAGCTGTTTCTCTCAAAAACGAAGTCCTACTGAAATTTTGTATGAGCAGCTGGGAAATTGTTGGAGCACTGACATTTGTAAATAGCTGCCTGAATCCATTCCTGTATGCATTTGCTTCTCGTAACATGTGCACTGTGTGCCAAAAAACAGAAAACAAATACTGTTGTTAACACTCACCATGTCAGGATGTGTCTGATCTGTTTATGTATGTCACCCTAAGACACCAGATATCAACCCAGGTGCTGAATCCTTGCTGTTGATAGCACTTAGATGTGTCATTTTAGCCCTTTTGGATCAAATGAATAGTAATTGTCAAAAGTCAAAAGCTCTCCCACGCTGATGCACAGTTTGATTGTGTGTTACTCCCCATTTGTCATTGAGAGGCTGTAGATGATTTGTGGTGTGATGATGAATTTTGAGATTAAGCAACATCTCTCCTCAAATCAACTCTTTGCTGATTATGCCTGGTCCTCGGCCAAAAGTGGAAAAACAAGTTTATAAAATTTATTATAAATGAATCATAGGCAGTCAAAAGCTCGATGTGGAAATGACCAATTCCAGCGATTCCATGTTGCATTAGAGACAATGTAAAAGTTGCTTTCTCATACCTGCCATTTGTCTGTATTGAGCTGAATTTACATGGTAGTTAGATTATTAATCACTGTAAAATGCATAAAGTGCATTTGTTTTTCAGTCATAATTACATTGTCTCTCTAAGCATCTCAGGTTTTATGTTGGACAAATCCGGTCAGAGGAAATAACAGTTAATGAAAAGATTGAATAAGTGTTTTTGTTGGAGTTCATCCAATGAGGCCAATGACCATTTGTGACCATTATTTAGCAACAGGCCCACACAGAAACAGATGAGATGGTATAAAGAGAGATAAAGTGCTTTAATGATGTACAAGCAAATATGTAAACATTTTTTCATTCATTCTTCTGTCAAGGACCTTTTCCTGTTGCACTATGCAAGCTCTCGCAGTGTATAATGAAAATTGTTTAGATTTTGTCTACAATAAAATATTCCTATACATCATAATCAACATATTGTATCATTTAGAATAAACAAATGACAGTACATGATACACTGTGTTTTGGGCCATTATCATTCATGGAGGAAGTATTCAGATCATTTCCTTAAGTAAAGGTTACAATTTTGGGAAGTACCCTTGTTCAGTAGATGAAAATGTCGATATTTGTGATGTTTTTTGTGTTTTTGTATACTCCTGTTGCTAATCAACCAGTTGAGACTGAAGAAGTTACCAGAAACAGATTCAACTTCAGTGAGCTCCAATGAACTTCAATGAAATAAATGAGCTTTAAAACATGTGAGCCTTTTCCCCTGTGTGCAGTCTTTATGCTAAGCTAAGCTAACCATCTGCTAGCTACAGATTCACATTCGATATATAGAAATGAAAACCACAGGGTGCCTGGATGGCCGAGTGGCTAAGGTGCACCATGATGGTGTATATGCCGTGCAGTTGTTTGCTGGTTCGAGTCCCAAGTTGACCTTTGCTGCGTGTCCTTCCCCCACTCTCCTATGTGTTTGCTGTCTCTGATTAAAGGCAAAAAATGCCCAAAAAATTTTAAAAAGAAATGAAAATTGTATAAAATCTGCAGAAATCCTCAGAGAGATAAGGAAAAATACATTAGAACTATTCTTTAAAGCCAAAGTACAGAAATAGTCAAACTGCAACAAGTAAAAGTACTAAATCACATAAAAATGCAAACGGAACTGAACACTACTATATTTATTAACTTTAAACAGATATACTATAAATATATATCATTATAAATGTATAAACAGCACACAATATTTTGTTTAAACATTTTGGAAATGACTTGGTTAAAGTAAATGTTCCTTATTTAACTGAATGATTTAAAGTTAGGAGAAACTGTATCTCTGTCTCAACCTCACATTGACTGACTCACTGATAGTGTCCATTGTGCTCACTGTGACAGCGGGAAACCAGGAAGGAGGGAGCACCAATTTATTGGCGGTCAATGTATTCATTCATTGAAAATAGAAAACAAAATCACCCCAGAAAAATAGAAAGACCTCAAATGTCTTTTGCATGTGCGAGGTGGAAATCCATTTGTTGATCTTAAACCAATGGTCCTATTGAAACAGCAGTTTTAATGTGGTTCTAATGTCTCCATAGATAAGTTTAGTGAGATAATATAATAATTTAGCTCACCATCTTTCTCTCTGTCACTCCATTGCTCTTTTGGTTCTGTTAAAGAAAATAAACTTTCTCCTAACAGCCTCTGACTATACTTAGTGACTGTATAAATAATTCTCACTCTGCAGTATTCTTACACTGATATGTCTCATGATAGTCATTTCATCCATTACAAAACAATCTTTTTTTCTTTTTTTTTTTTTTCCTTCTGCAGTCCAGCTCTCCTTTCGAGTTTTCCTTTGGTTCATTTCCTGCAGCACTGGAGCTGACACCAGTTTTGTCCAGGGGGTCTTCCTGTGTGTGTGTGTGTGTGTGTGTGTGTGTGTGTGTGTGTGTGTGTGTGTGTGTGATTGTTTGTGTGGAACTGTTTTTGATGTAATTTTGCTGGTCACGCTCTTAGAGATCAAGGAAACACCATCAGTTTTGTTCTCTTCAGGCTGTGTGGACAACAGTCTGGGTCACCTTGTGTCCATTTCTGGGCCCATCACTGTCTAGACACTATTGTTAATAATAATTTGAAAAAAAAGCAGTCCAAACAAAACCTGGTAGAGCGTGTGTAAATGTGCTTGTGTGTGTTCTGTTTCTGACTCAGTATTTCCCCCAGCTGCTCCTTTGGGCCCAGGGAGGGTTTTCTCTGGCCCGTTCTCAACAAAGAAAGCATCCCTTTCTCATGGAAGGATGACTTCTCCTCTAAATTTGGTGTACACACTCCTGCCAAGATGCTCCTTTACAGTTTTCATGATTTGTAACAGCACATTTTTGTCATCAGAGAGGGTTTTATCTTGACCTTTGGCTGACAAAGAAGGAAACCACTTGCGACTGAATCACTTTTAAGTGTATTTGCATATTAAAAGCCTTAGGTGCCTTTGTTAGCATGAAAATAACATTAAATTGACCTTAAGATGAAATCCTTTTGTGTCATTCCTCTGCCAGCACACCAGATGAAGCTTGGTGAAAAGATGTGTTAGGTCATATAAAGCGTAAATTCTGGTATAATTATGTTCATGATGCCTATAAATCACACCCAGAACTCTGTGACAATTATAATAATATTTTAGTCACTCAGATTGCATAATGATAAATTCCAGCTTGCTACTAAATCCATCTAATCAGTGCATATTTACAATATCACAACGCTACTGCTTTTTGTTCAACAGTCTGATATTAAATGAATAGTTTGACATTATGGGAAATCTACGTATTAATGAAATAAGAAGACTGATGCTACCTTCATGTGTGTACTTTAAATAGCTTAGCTACTATTAGCACAAACAGCACTGCTAAAATGTATCAAATATTTTACCAAATATATTATATATATTTAAATATATAATTTGATAATATAAATATATATTACCAAATTTTTCATTTTTTTGGTAAATATCCAGTCATTGTCATCTGAGCTAAGCAAGGACTGGAAAAAAGGGGGAAACAGCGACCTAGCAGGAACACAACTACATACCTAAATTGTTTAATATCCATCCTTCCTGGGGAAGGAATTGCATTTTAAACCTTAACTGGCAGCAAACTGGGGGCATCAGCTTTTTAAATCAGATTTTACTGATGATTCTATACTGGCGTGAGGTAACTGTCTGGGGGGGCTGTTGTCAAGATGGCTGTCAAGTGACGAGGCTCCTGTTATGTTAGTGTTTAGTTAAACCCAAAGAGACAACTCACAAGAGAACAGAAGCAGTTTAATCAGTTAAATAAAAGTCAGAGTTGGGCAGTGAAAAGGATAATGGGAAACAAAACCAAAGACCTGGACAATATCCAGGCCGGAATTGGTTGAGGAAGGCCAGAGCAAAAAATCGGAGCCAAAATAGAGAAAAAGAAAGGCGAATGGCAGCAGTCTGTTGGAGTGGACAGGCAGAAAAAAGACCACGTTGAGATGAAGGAGGAATCCAGGGAGCTGATAACGACTATGATAGACACCAAAACTGTGCGTTTAAAGTAATAGTGGGGAAGCAGCAGGTGAGACATCAAAGCAGATTCAGTGAATCTTTGAAAGGCAGCAGGTATTTGAGGTAGATGCTGCAATGTGAGGTGAATTTCATAGAAGCAGGTAATTTGAGCCATACAGAGCAGGGATTAAACAAACTGTTAAACTCTAAGGGGCCCAAAAAATGAGTGGACAGTTTAGAAAACTTATTGCAAAGAGCTCTTGGGGGGAGAACAAACAAACTTTCTAATCGAGTCGAGGCGACCCAGGGATGACCTTCGAACAAACAGTGGTTGGAACAGGCCAGATGATGTTTGATGGAAGAACTTTTTCCTTGTGCAGACAGCAAAGACTGCCATGTAGGCACATGCATCTGCCTCTATTTCTTTTCAATAGAAATGCAGAGAGAAGAGTGAATGTTCAGGAGCTGCTGGGTTGGCAGATGAACTTAGGTTGGGACTTTTGGAATAGAGAGATGCAGTAACAAACAGGCAGGTAGGTGGTCCATTACTGGAGGCTAGCAGTGCTGTTCAACTGGACCACGTTTTTCCTGCCTGCGTTCTCTTAATCTGTTGTTTTACCTGATTGCTTGAGAGAGAAGAGAGTTCAAATCATTAGGTTCATCATTAGAAGCAAATTCATCCTTTACTATACTTGTCTGTGAAAGTTCTCAAACATCCTTGGTAGTTTTGACTGGTTCAGGGGTTTTAGAGGACTTACAAGAAACTAAAAGATTAAATGGTTGTTTGTTTTACTAAAGGGAAAATAGCTGGAACTACCCACTTAGTCATCTCTTCATAACTGAAGAAGCCTTTAAAACAAGAGGTGAAAGGTCTTGAGGAATTTCAAGCAAGTCAACTGCTGCCATTAGCCTTTCCTTTACTTGTTAATTTAAAGCTACAATGTGTAATTTTTCAGGTTATCTATTAACAAAAATCTGTTTTTCATTCATAACTATGATCTTATTAATTAGTAAATACCTCCATTAACAAATCGTAATGTTGTGGTTGGTTTTGAATTTTCAATTTATATAAATATAGAGCGACCCGTGCGATGCAGATCACCATGTTATGCCGCCATATTGAGACTACAGGTGCTGACAGGGGACAACACTAGGTCCCCTAGTGTTTTTGCCTTTTGCGTTTTTACGTTCAGGGGCAGCACGACCGACTCAGACTCACAGAGGGACCACCAAAGATAGTCTACCAGAGAGCTCTGTGATAAACCATCTATACACATCTATATACACATTTATCGTATATGTTAAATAAATTTTAAACAAAAAAGTCCTGAGAGCCAGATATCTAACACATGTGTCCACCAGAGGCTCACTGGTCAGATATCAGCAGGCTGGCAGCCATTGTCATTGCCGCTTTTGTCACTGGATTGTATCTTTCTGGGCTTCTGATATATTTTCGCAACATATTTTCATCGTGGGAGTGTGCTCACGTGTGTGCAGGTCTGTGTGTGGGTGTGTGTGTGTTCATCGGGGTTGAACTCCTTTATGAGAGACAGAAAGAGCGGAGGAGAAATGTAAACATGCAGCCATGTAGAGACAGAAATAACATGCCTTCGTGTAAATAAGATAATAACATGGTATCACATGGGTATGTTAAGGATGTTTTACTGGGTTAAAATTATCACGACTGCTAATTGCGTTAGCCCGTCTATGGTGTTTTCCATTATGTGTTAGCATCAAGCTGGCAAACTACTCGCTAGTTTTCCACATTGTTAAAATGTTAAAAATGTTTGTATAACTGAAAAACAAGTGAGACACTGACAGAGAGACAGAGGTGTCATGGTAGGGAAACACTGAGTAAATATTACACTGAGTTGTTTTTCCCAAATAGAAAGACGACATCTTGTTGATACTTCTTAGCCACCATAGAAAGAAATGTGCTCATGGGCTAAAGAATACTCTTCAGCTGGTTGTGGTAGATGCGGGTACATTTTACATAATATGGCTTTAATCCTCAAATGAAAGTTCCTCTCAACTCAGTTGAGGGGAACTTTGAGGGACTGTTGAAGAACTGAAATGCACCAGTAAACTTTGGAGCACTAGTACTAGCCACCAGATTTGACATATGGGTCACCTGATGGTTTCACTTTTAATTGGTCTTCTTTGCAGTCTCTAAAAGTGTAAAGTACACTGGACATGGTTGTCCTGAGTATCGTGAGAAGCTTCTGTTGAGTTCATGAACAGATCATTGTTTTGATTGTTTAGTTTTACCCCAAAACTGTGAGACACAAGTCACAAGGCACCAGAAGTAGTTTAAACTGTTTAATAACAGTCTGAGGAGCGGAGCAGGAAAAGGATAGAACTGGGTAATATCCAGGCCAGAATTGTTTGGTTAAAGCCAAAGCAGAGTCTGAGCCAAAACAGAGAAAGCGAGAGGGGAATGGCAGCAGTCTGTTGGAGCGGGCAGACAGCAAAGAGACCAGGCTGTAGATGAAGAAGGGAATCCAGGGAGTTTAAGAAGATTTGGGTTGATATCAGACCAAAACCAATGGAGACAGTGAGAGTCTTTGAAAGTACAGAAGCAGGTCCTCAACAAAGGACCACATGAGCAATGAGAAAAATGACGAATGGAGTTTAGACAGAGTTAGAGTCATATTATCATGCAAGAAAGGATGCAATCAAGTGCTGAGTGAGACCCATGCTTAAGTACTAAAACCTAGATTGAAGGATGAGAAGCAGTTGTGTTGATTACACTGGCATCAAGGTGAGCAAGAAGCTGTGAATGGTTTCAAACTGACAGGGAGACGAAACTTGTGTCAATATGAAATCAGATCTGTGTATTTCCCAACAAAGAAAGTTATTCCTTTAAGTTCAGATGTGGCTTTTGGACTTTTAAAACAACAAGATAAGTTCAGTCTGCTTTATGTTTAAAAAGCTATTTTTATCCTTAATAATTCAATAACTACTCAAAATGCAATGAGAATTTTTTTTTTTTCAATTAGCTGGGTCAAGTCTATGGAGAGCTAAAGATAACAAGATAACAGTATCGTTATTATCCTGGGATGGTAGATGACTCATATTTGCCTGCTCATTCTTCTCTTCTCACGCATATAGGATTTACTGCCCCTTCCCCTTCCCTTCTCCTCATCCAATTTATAATTTCCCTTATCTGTTATTTCTTTCGAATAAAGGTCATTTTATCTGCTCACATATTCCACCTCTATGCACTACACATTTTCTTCCATCTGGCAGGATATACAGTGAAGCCAGGTGCAGATACATCAAGGGGGAGACAACACAAAGTAAAAGAGGACCAGGTTTATCTTGGCGCTCTATACCTCCCCATGATAATTCAGTGTTTTAGTTTTAGTTTTCTGTAGTTCAGTGGAAAATCTTCCCCCACAGCACAAAAATAAATAGAATATTCAAATCTGCTGAATTGGGTTTGTGACATATTTGATAACGTGGCCTGGATTATCCTCTGATGATTCCAGCTGCAAACATGAATCACCAAAGTCATGTAAATACAGTGACTTGCTGTAAACCACCAGTGATTAGACAATGACTGAATCTTCATTTCCGAAGTTTGTTCAGGGAAAAATATTTGTGAGATGAAAAAGCAAAAAAAAAAAAATCTTCTTGAGAAGTTGGTTTGGGTGTGACCGCATGTTTAGCTAATTCTTCATGTGCATATGATGTTGGGTGAGTTGTTTTATAGACATAGCGTTCCAAGTGTCAGATCAACAGACATTTATCAAAGATCATGCTCTGAATTACACCACATTACATTAAGTTCATGCCAGAATGCACCATAACACTGTTTGAGATACAAGATACAACTCAAACATGTTCACTCATGCAGGTTTAGCATATTGCTCCGACAAAGCAATGGTGGCTTCTTCTTCACTGACACTGTATTTACAGTCTGCTGCACACAACACATGTGACTGATTTAAATATTATCCTGGCCATCACCTACAACACTCAACCAATAAAGTCTGTGTTGATAAATCAGATTGTTTATGAAGTCCATTTTCAGGCTAAATTAGCTGACTGACCGATAAAGTATGATTTTCTTGCTTGTTTGTTTTGGACAAGTTTGAGCCGCTTGGACAGAGCCCTGACTTCAGCTCCATCCAGCATGTTTGGGATAATCTAGAACAAGGCAGGCCTTATCACCATCCATCACTATTAGTCTTCATTAGTTCAGATGTTGCTGAATGAGGTCAAATATTTGTGTCCAGTTTCGAAAATGTTAGATAAAGCTGTATTCATTGCTGCATGTTTCATTGTTTTCAAATGGTTTGTTCAGCAGTCACATAAAGGTTTAATACTCAGGTGTTTGCATACTTTTGGCCATGCGCTGGGTGTTCCTCTCTCCCCGTCTTCGTTGTGGATTAATGACTCTGTGAGTGTTTGCAAAAAGTTGAAAATGCTGATTAAGCCCTCACCACAATGTAATAAATGAAGACTGGAGTCATGGGTAATTTACCAACCTGCTAATTGAATCCGTATTTATCTGTTGCTAAAATTCATCAACTGAAGAGATGTAAGTCTTGGTGTAATTACAACATCTGACATCTTGGAAAAATGAAATCAGTGCATTATATCATTACCATCTGCAGGAAATGCGTTCAATAAGTTGAATTTTGAGGAAGAAAATAGCCTGTCTGGAGCTTTCCTTAGTAACTAAACTGATGAAAACCAGTTCCCTTTGTTTATTGGTTTGTGGATGTTAGATACAGGCCAATATTTTTCTTGGATTTATATTTCACAGAAGACAGACTTTAGCTAAAGTTCATTTTGTCTTCAGGGTGGGGTGGTAAATAACATATGTTATAAACATGATTATAAGAATTTAGTATATTAAAAAGTGACAGTGTCTTATATCATGTATAGTAGGCCACCATCAGTGTAAATTAAAGGCAATTTGCTGCATAGTAATCTCAGTTCAGACACAACGCCCTCGAGACAGAGAATCGCTCAGATTAGGAAGTAATTTAACAGGAGATTCAACACACCCAAATTGTCATTTCCAGAAACTGTTGCTTCTGTTTTAAACTTCAAACAAAGGAAGATGACAAACACAGAGTTTTAATTAAATTCAGCAGGAAACTACAGGTTTCAAAACAGGGTTAGGGAAGAAGTGGCACATAAAGTGGCAACAATGAGTCGTGTTTACTAGTTACACAGTCTGTGCAGGTTGAATCCACGGCAGTGACTGAACACAGACAAAAAAAGATAAAAATAGAAGCTGTCTGGCTTAACACAGACCACCAACATGAAAGGTAAACTATGCATGTGAGAAGATTTAGTCATTCTTCTCGTCTTCTCGTTTTCCTGTTGGCAACACCCCCAGTCTTTGTGTTGTGCAGTTTTTGCAGTGTAGGCCTTTGACCGTCTGCCAGCTTGTTTAAATAGGGGACTATCACTGTTTTGAGAACGCAGCAAAAAGCCTCCACTCAGTCATGTGAGAAAGTGGGATAGTGGGAGACAGTTTGGCAAGGTTTAGACTTCAAGCTGAATACATAATGACACACGAATAAATCATCCACCTCTCTACTGTATGTTTTTCTCCTCTTTCTTTATCATCTTTATCCCCATCTGGATCCATGTGTGTGAAATAGATAGTTAGCTTTGAGGCCAAGTTTGACAACACAAACAACTCCAGTCACAGCCAGAGATTATGTCACTTTATCACTTGGAATTTATTTGCCATATCTCTGCCCTCATGTGACCACTGTATGTCCTTCAATCAGTCATTTTGGATCATGGGCACATAATACTACCAGCATTACATTACATTTTATTTTTAGTGCTACAGTCACTAAAAATAACAGATATAAAAACACAGTCTGCATCTCTTGACAAAACTTTGTGTGGAAAAGTTGACATATGCATTCACAATCCCAACAACTTGTTTTAACTTGTGTAAAACTATCTGTGCACTTTATCCCACATCTATTTTGTATTTGTATCATGTGGTTATGCACTTTGTTTTATTATCTTGTGTTTCCGTTTCACTGCTCTGCAACATGTTGCAGCTCTGGATTGACTGAGACTTGTCAGTACCGACATGGACTGCATGAATCTGTCGTTACTAGATGGGATAAAGGAAAGAGACGTAATGAAAACAGGCAGAGAGACAACACCTTGTTCTTTGTGTTGCTGACACAAAATCTTTGAACTGAAGTTGGCTGAACCTTTGTAGTCAAAAACAAAAAGGAGAGAAATAACGTGCAGCTGATGCAGCTGTTGATTTTAATCTTAATCTTAAGCATATTGCCATGATTGGGTTTCACAGCAGCCCATCCTCCATCAGCCAGCTGGCAGAAATTTTTTGAAATGCTGACATGTTCTGGGGTTTGTCAAAGGTAAAATCACCTAATTGCTCACAATGGCAACGGCTAAAATCAGGGTTAAAAACAACAGGCTGCATCAGTGATCAGCTGTGGGAACTAAAATCAAAAATCTGTGCATGTAGAGGCTACATGCTGAAGTGATCTACAAATAATTTTTTGATGAAAAATATTCCAGCTGCTGCCGGCAAATGGTCATTTCATACCCTCAACATACACAGACAATAGTACAACAGTAGAGACAACAGTACACAAAGAAACACAGACGCACACGCACTCTGACCAAATTAGTCTCGCTCCAAACAGGAAGAACTGTGATTATAAACACACAGCAATTATTTATGAGCCAAGAGAGTTGTTGCCTGTTGGAATCCAGTCCAGTAAATACTTCTCATAAAACACTCACAGTCCAGGAATGAAGGTTATGAACATCGGAAATAGAAATAGGTGAAGAGATTATCTTGAAATGCAATTGATGAGTGAAATCTGTTGATGGTCCTGTGACCGTGTCGAATCTATAAATGCTATTGCAATTTGGCGATGAAAAATTCAGGATTACAACTGTGCAAATAAAGGAAAACATTGTGAAATGAAAAAAACTGTGGCAAAAACCTGCTAGTAAAGAAAACTGCACAGAACTCAAGTTTGCATCATGTGCGACCGTAGCATGTTACACTCAGAAGTTTTGTACAAATGACATCTATACTGTAATTTCTTGTGATTTCCAGCAATTTGCTCTTCATAAATACTGAAAATCTCAGTGCAAGATAGTATGATATGATGGAAATGTGTTTTCTTACCGCCTGCGTGCACATCCTGGATAGTGTGTAAATGGAAAACCTGTCTATAGAGAGTTGAAGTGAAACTGGGATTTTCAGGTTCTTTCCCAGAATGAGGAAAACATTACAAATGCAGTAACATTTGTAACAAAAGAAATAAGTTAAAAAGGCTTTGAGAATACAGATTCTCAACAGGCTGCTTCATATGTTCCGAGCAGAAGTGTAGTCTTTTGAAAAAGAAAAAAAGGTTTGTTTATTTTGACAGGAGCCATTTTCCATTAGCTCTAGACATTCAGAGGGATTGGTTCAGACTTTTAACTTTCTATACAACATGAACTGAACTTAAACTTTTTGTACATCACCTGTACCTGTGTATATCAGTGTTACTGTCCTGTTTTTCTTCTTTGATTTAAGTGCTCTTGTGTTACTATTTATATTTGCCTAAATAATCTATTGAAATGCTCTTGCATCAACAGGAAACAGTCACAGCTTGATAACAAGTTTTTTGTTAAGTTGTTTGTTTCGCCCAGCTGATGAAATTTTTTTTTTCATCCAGATGGTATTGTTAAACCAGATCGCTGGATATTTAATTCTAAGAAAATCAAATGCTAAAATCTCTGGCACTGATGCAACAGTAACACATGAGAGACATAAATCGGGGCTGTAATATTCCTTGTGTGTGTTATATAGGTTGTTAAAGCTGCATTAAGGGTCTCAGGTGTTTTGGGTGCTCCTTTTATCACATCATTTATACATTCTATAAATACCTTTCTGAAATTAAACACATGAGAATGTTGACTGATGAAAGAAAGAGACAAAGGCAGAGAAAGCTAAAGGAAGACGGAGGGAAAAGAGCTAGAAGCAGGCGGTGGAAGGAAAGCACATTTATGTGAGGTAAATAGAGAAAGCTGTGGTACGTGACATCAGGCTTGGATGAGACCAGCTGGCTGGATGCTGCGTGTGAGGCGGCGACGTGGTTCCTCTGGGATTTGACTTAGCAATTTTATTTCAGGCTCTTCATCACCTATCCACCTCTGCTCCTAATGTTTTGTTTATGCTTTTCCAACCCCCTTTTTCTTTCCCCACCCTTCCCTGACGTCCAACTCATCATCCCTTTATGCAGTCTCCACTCTCTCTCCATCCAGAACCTCAATTATACACCAGAGAACGAGAGGGAGAGTATTTTTCTCCTTTCATCTCTTGTCCACTTTCCTCTCTCCTCCCCTCGCCCACCGCCGGTCTGCTCGGTGGGAGTGAGGGAAGAACAACTCATCCTTAAATCACTGTTCAGACGGACAAAGCAGAGGAGTGGCGCTCCACCCTCCCCTTAAACCTTTCATGATAGTAAAGCAAAGTGCCAAATGACTGAGCGTGGCGTAAAATTACTGCCACATCACCTGCAGCTGCAGCTCAAGCAGGGATACACCAAACCAAGCCGGGGTGGATTTCCTACAAGGTCTTACCACTAAGATCCTTTGTTCCTATGGAGCATCCCCACATTGCCACAAAACCCATCATTAGTCTGATCTGAGCTGTAAATTGTCACATGTTGATCTTGAGAGTGGATTGATTGCTGTTACCAAGAGGGTGTGACTGCATGTGAGCTTTTATTTTCAACGTACTGTATGACTGATTATGTTTTCTCAGTCATTGTGGTAGCTAACAGGTTGCAGATGCCCTTTTTTTCTCCAAAGAAGGCACAGTGGAAATGTCATCTTTAATGCTATTTACATTTGCACACGCAGGAGATGTCACTAATCAATCGCCCCTAACAGGGGTTTCAGAAACGTGCACACACATAGACACACATGTATAGTTTTGGCAGAAGACTCCGAGGCATTAGTTTCTACTTTTGGATCACTGTGGCCATTAATCATTCTGCTAGAGTCAAAACAGCTTGAGCATTTGTCTCTGCTGCGCATGCACCCAAGTCTTTGGGAATCATCTGTCTCACAGACAAAGAACAGACAAATTTGTGAGGTGCTGTTGAGGCTGTATGGTAATGCTGACAAAGAAAAAGAAAACAACAACAAAAAAATGTGGACATTAATAAAAATGTTTAATTGCTGAAACACAGAGTTCAATTTACTGCATCTGTCATGTGACTGGAATGACTCTCAGACAGATTTCCCACAGTTACTACCTACTATACATCTGATGTCAGCTGTATTTTAAACAGAGCGAAGGTTCGCTCTCACCATAAATCACTCCACACATATGATGCATATGTACACAGAGGGAAAAAATGCTTTGAAGGTCTGATAACAAATTTGGCTGATTTTGCAACAACTTGTGTGTATTTGATTAGTACGTTTTTTACTCATTCAGCTCTTAATAACAGATTCATAACACACTGCATTAAAGGATAAAATGACTTAACTTGGCTCTGGGATGACGCTGTTTACCCAATACAGCTGTATAAATACATGTGTTAACATTTCAGTGCAGTCTAAAGTGTGGGAAACGCAGAATAAGACAGAGGAGAAATGCAAAGTGTGTGTATGGAACGAGCACCACCTTGTGAGATGTCAAAAAAAAAAAAAAAAAAAAAAAAGTCTGAGCAGTCAGCATCAGCAGTTTGTTTGCAGTAAAACAGCAGATGGCGCTGTAGTTCCTTCATGCTGTGTGAACGTGACCTGTATTTACTCCAGCCAGGGGTTTTCCAGTTTCCCTATGAAACTGGAATGATGGTGTGTGAGAAGGAAGAAGGAAGAGGAAAGTAAATTTCTGGTTAATGTAGAAACTATCTGAGTTTTAATTCTTATAACTGTGACATAAGCAGAGGTTAGAGAATTTCAGGAAATTAAATGTCTGTCATGCAGAGGAGCCGAGACTACTTTTGGCTTCTGATAAAGTGAAACACCTGTTGTTGTGATTTTTCCAAAATGAATATGTACAATAAACCTGCTACAGGGATCCAAGATTTGATGTGTGACAATTTTATTAAAGACATGTTTTGAAGTTTAAAGCACTAGGTCTTAGTTAAGGCCAGTTTGGGTTAATATAGCACCACCACCACCAACCATGATCACAGTTTGACCTAAATGACATTTAAAATGATGCATAATAATATATTCATGTTCGGTTAAGTTAACCCACAGGTGCTCAGCCTAAGTCAGTGTTGCATCTTCTTACATATTGTTTAACTTCTCACACTTTTAACCTCTCACACTAATCTTTAGTCACATACACATACAAAGAGTTAATTAAATTAAATGCGCCATTTTTCAAGACCTTTGTTTCGCTTTCATCTCAGCTGCTGAAACCACACAGAAAAGAAGGTCATTTGTGCATGTGTGTATGTGTTTATATGTGACTAATGTTATCAGAAAACCTATCTGTTCTTAATATCTACAACCACATAATCATTCAGGAAGCTGAGTCAGTGATGGTGAGATACACTTCCTGTTAGTTTTGTGTGTGTGAACAGCTGTTTGTTGTGAAGTTCTGCACAAATGATTTTCAGTTGTGTTATTGTTTAACCATGGGTGACCTGCAAACATCAATAAGTTATGATTTTTACATGATCTGCATTAAAAACTTTTTGTAAACATTTTCCATGTGCAGCATATGTCTTTGCATGTTTTTGTTTGAGCAATATATGTCTGCAAACTTGTATGCATGTTCAAATGTGGTGTGGGAACAATCTTCCTGTGTGTCAACTCTTTTGCAACACGTGTGCATTTTTCTCTTAACAATGTCTGAAGCTAAGATGTCTTTAACTTCTGTTTCGTCTTGATTTAAGTTCACCACATTATTCCTACAGTTTACATCTATCATTAACATAGTGATACTAAGAGGCCCTGCTAGCAGCACTGCAGCATGGCTTACAGAGCAGGGCACGTCAGTGAATCTCATTAGTGGCTGTGGAAGAGTTTAGTGGGGGCTTACACTACTGAGCGCACTCCTCAAGGTTGGCAGCGGTCAACAAAGGTCTCTTACTGAGGTCAGAGTTAAAACTGATTGGAAATACTGTTGAAGCTGGATAGCAGTGCCATTAGCTACATTGGCTAATATGTGTTTGACATCTACTGTACTGTTTATATGTCTCTGTGAATAACATTTCATAACCAGTAGTGGGAAGAGGAAGGCTGGTAATTGCCTGCAGCTGATTCACTTGTGAAACAATACAATTTCAACAGTTTATTGTGCAGAGCCAGTATGTGAAGTTATTAATTCTGCAAAACCTGATGGACTATCTCTGTCTGATCAAAATTAACTTCATGCATGACTAAACACAAGTGCAATCATATTTTGTAGTTTCCAATAATATCCCAGACCAATTTTAAATTGCAACCATGCCCATAAAACAGGAAAGTGGGAAGTACTTTTTTCTGTTTTCATTAAAAGGAATGGATATAGGAGTATCGTGCAAGACTGTCAGCTGTCTTTATTGTTTTCATGCTATGAACCTGAGTATTAATCAACTTCTACTCTATAACCCAGTCAGCCAAATGGTTAATGCTAATAATGCTAGCTCATTTTGTTTACTGACAAAATGTCAAAGCCAACATGATGAGGATAGCAAAGATATTTTTTCCGTAAAATAGCCGGCCTCTTCTCCTAAATGCATTTGGGGATAAACATGAACGTTAAAGGTCCCATATTATACCATTTTTACAACAGTTAACATAGCTCTATGAGCTCCATTGAACATGTCTCCGAAATAGTTTGTTGAAAATACCTCTCAGATGCCTCTCTACCTCTCTGGTTCAGAACAGAACAGGCTGTTTCTGATTAGAATTCCTACATGCAAATGAGCTGCTACTGCCCATGCTCCATTCCAGAACTGGGGACATGCACCAAAGATCACTGAAAACTGACCTTCTCTGCTCAATTCTACCTGTTAAGGTAGAATTTATGCTCCCATTACATACGTAAGTACATACATCCGTAACAAACATCACAGCATTTATACTCCCCCATGTGCACTTCATGTTGGCATGGTTGTTGTCCACTATGTATCCACTAATACAGCGCCAAGTGCTGAGTTCCGAACTCCAACGTAAGTTTCAAACAATAACAAACATGGCGACAGTGAGGGAGATCCCAGCGCACATTCTGAGAAACTGATAAAAATGAGGCAGTGCAGTACATGGTGGTGGTTTGTGCGGCCGTTAAATACATTGTGATATGTGGCTGGAGATCTTTGTTGTGGGTGGTCTTCTTCTTTGTTCCTCTCGCTGGTCGCATGTGAGTTATACTGAGCAACACTGCCTTGACGATTTCTGGTGTTATTACTCCATTTGCTGCGCACTGCTATGGATCACTAAGATCTTAGGCGGGGATATTCCATTATGCTGGAGGGTGGTGTTATTCAAATATCCTTGTCTGTGATGTACATAATGAGGAGAAATGGATGGTTTAAGCACACAATTTTCAAACACAGGTGAATTTATTGCCAGTGAGGTGTTAGTGAGGTTAAAGATTTGATTGTTTTTGCAACCTGATGGCTCAAGTTTTGTTTAGTCCGTGTGGACAAAAAAATTTTTTTTTGTTTCTGTTCTAGATATCTATCACTTCCCAGTCTATAAAAGCAGAACAAAGCAGGGATTAAGTACTTGTTAGATAGGCCAGGTAAATCAGTGCATGTTGGGTCAACATGGTATCAACAACGGATTTTTTTCCAACTAATGGAAATCCAGACGGAAGAATAAAAATAGTGGAAGGTGTTAGGGGAGTGAGGTGGGAAAGGGAAGTAGGCACGTTTGCCAAATGGGCTAATTCTAATCTCTTAATGAACTTTCACGTGTAGGAATGGCAGAAAAAGGGGATGGAAAAGCGGATGAGCAAAAAAAGAGTAAGAGTGGCATAGCATGGAGGAAGAGAATCAAGGATTATAGAGAAAGATGGGGGTACACAGGATAAATGTTTTACATGTGCTCATGAAGCAAGAGGCTCAAATCCATGTCTGCACTTTGCTTATTTACTGTAAAATGAAGGATGTCAGAAAAATGTCACACATTAACGCTCACAAACAGGTATATTACACATAAGTAGGGACGCACGTATGGACGCTTTTGTTTCCATATGTGGTGACTAATTTGACTTCTTGACAAGGGGTCTGCTTGAAATCCCCTCGCCAATCCTCTGATGTCATCAGACATTGGAAACCAAGCCAGTGTCATCCACTTGACGAGTCAAAGGTCGGGTAAGTAGCTGCTTCATGGTAACTGTCCGCAGCAGTAAGCCTGACATTGAGCTAGTTAGTGAATGGGAAACGAAACGAGCGCAACTGAGCTGCTCATCTTTGTGTGTTGAATCTACAGAGCAGCAGCGTCTGCAATGAGAAAATGACGATAGGATGTTGTGTGTAAACTCAACTTCATAAAAATATTCACTTGTTCACTGCATTGAAATTACATTGTCACTTTAAAGTTTATATAAAGTCATAGTTTCTGTGGCACTGGCCAATGTTTAGACCATGACCGACAGATAAGAAGCAATACCAAGAAGTGAAAACGGCTCCCACGCATTTCAAACAAATTCCACTGATACTGAAATTAGTTACAGTAAACTTGACCCAAATGACGCAGACCATACTGTGAAATAGTGCAGCACATGTAGATTATAGAAATGCAATTTATATGTGTGCATTTGAGGCCGAAATGTTTGGCAGAAAGTATTATCACATATAGTACATGTTCACACAGACATTTGATACCACAGCTTTTGAAACTAAACTAAATGACTTGCGTTACTTTAGTCTACTAGATTGTATCAGTATTTACAACACTTTCTGAGGGGCTGTTGTGGTTTTAGTCTTGCTTCGCTTGAAACTTTTCTTACCTCGCACATTACTTTCTTCCATCGTTTCTCAAGGATTTGTGATGCAAGCGTGCATGAAACACACTTTTAATACCAACTTAAAGTGAAGGGGTGCATTTCTCTACAGAGGTGTGAGTGTTCATGCACAAGTGTCTTCAAGCATTTTCCAGTGTGTGTATGTATGTGTGTGTGTGTGTGTGTGTGTGTGTGCGCGCGTGTGTGTGTCTCACTGCACATACAGGGTAATCTGTGGTAAGCTGGTTTATGGCCTTGTCTGCAGTGACGCAGATACGTGAACCGAGCTGCTACACTTATAGATTCTCCATGACAACTAACCTGCAGAGACTATGTGGCCTATACCCTACATCCCTACAACAGACAGATTAGTGTAAATCTCATTGTTAATCACAAGTGTGCAATGCACCCCCCCACACACACACACACACAGAAGTTTTTTTTTTACATTTTTGTGGAGATGATGTATTTGCACGTTTTCTGTAATTTTGCTGCATGTTTAGAAAGATTTAGGAACTGCTGCATGTAAAATGCCTGCAGGGCCAAATGATGAATAGGTGAAAAATTTCCTCTAGGGGCGTTGGGGACATGTGCACTCCCGGCCTCACCTGTGAATAATGACACTCCTGAGAAACTATAACATAAAAGTGAAAAGAATTCACATTTCTAACATTTGTGGTGTCATTTGGTGTTACCCATGTTAAATTACAGCAGGCTTACTGCTGTTGTTTTTTTTTTTTTTTCTCTTTTGTTTATGTATAATTTCTGTGAAATCAAGCTGTTTTGCAGCAGTCACATTTTTACAACCACCAGGTAAACAGGTATCAGGTATAAACACTTCTTCTTCCCAAAACATGCATAACATTTACTGTAGTATTCAATAAGCTCCACACATTTCTGACTGAGTCCATCCTTACAGTGGTCAAACACAACACAAACGCTGTATCATAGTTTTTTATTGCCTCAATTAACGGCTAATAAACGATGCAGATGTAGTATTAAGTGGCTGCATCTGTGGAATAATATTAGTATTGACAACAGTGGGCATTTGTGAGAAGAGGGAGAGCAGAAGGAAGTCGAATCTAAGTGAGAAAAGGGTTCTGGTTTAGGGTCAGCGTCCAACTGGACTCCTTCTCTTCTCTTGAAACGCCTATTCTCCAGACACGCCTCTGTCTGCGGGCGTGCAGCCACTCAAAGTAAGCACGAGAAGTGTCGGCAGCTATTAGCAGGGTTAGATTGTCAATCAAACCGACCCGCCCCAACGTTTCTCAGACGGGAAGCGCACAGCACACAACTTCTCCAACAGCTGTGGAGCGGGACCTTAGTGGCAACGCACAGTATCATCGAGTAACAAACGGCCAAAATGTAAAGGATAAGAGACCATACACCACTTTCTGTAAGTAGGTGTGCATTTGTGAAGCGTAGGTGTTAATTTTTTTAAACGATGCGTTAAGTAGTTGTTGCGCAGCAGTGAAGCGCAATATTCTGTGCGTAAAAAGAGAGCCAAAACGGACAGAAGTGAAACTTCTGCGGTGGAATAAAACGTCTTCGCGAATGTGATGGATGAGTCATTGAGCTTTTTAGGACGTGATGACAATCTGACACTTTAAGAAAGAGTTTCTACGTCTTCAACAGTTGGTGTCCTCCTTCCATAGTTTGGGGACTGAGCCGAAGCGGAGCGCGCATTGGGGCAGCAGATGCTGGACAGTACCTAAGCCTTACGGCTGGAAAGCTCATGAATTGAATTTGTCTGGACTGCAGACTTTATGTAAGAAGTAGGACAAGTATAACACCGCCCAGCTCGTTCTTTCCGTCATGCGTAGAGACGCTGTGTCGTCCAGCATCTTGATGTTATGATAGACTTCAGTTCCAGCGGGTTTAACTCTACAGAAAGTTGCAGCTAGCTGATGCCACTGTTCCAACAGGGAGTCAGTGGAAAGTTCAGTCGTTTACATTCTATTGTCTACCTCTGATCAGCATGGACGAAAGCGTCGAGGCTCCTGCGGCGGACAGCTGCTCGGACGGGGAGAGCATCAACCTCAGTGTGCTCAACTGGGAGCAAGTGCAGCGGCTGGACACCATCCTCACCGGGTCCATCCCCATCCACGGCCGCTGGAGCTTCCCTACTCTGGAGGTGAAGCCGCGAGATATCGTCAAAGTGGTCCGGAGCCGCATGGAGGAGAAGCGGATACATGTCCGGGAGGTGCGCCTGAACGGATCCGCAGCCAGCTACGTCCTGCACGAGGACAGCGGTCTGGGATGGAAAGACCTGGACTTAATATTCTGCGCCGAACTGAAGGGAGAGATGGAATTTCAGATAGTGAAAGATATAGTTCTGGACTCTCTTCTAGACTTTCTGCCGGAGGGAGTCAATAAAGAAAAAATCACACCAGTGACCTTAAAGGTAATGTATGATGTTTGGCTCATATAGTAAATTATTCACACGATTTACAAAGTGGAAACTATATTATTGTTTGAAAATGCTCTTAAAATATGTTTAAATAATTCTTACAAAAACGAGGTCGAGACCTGCCATAACTAAGTCCAGCCTGCACAGTTATAAGCCTTCAAATAGTAAAAAGGTTCGTTTCCAATTCAAAGAGGATTCTGTCTAATCCAATTGGAGTCCACATTAATCAGTCGGCCCTCAGTTACCTGGATACCAAGGACTACCCAGGCTACTAATGGCCCACCAACAGATGTGATTAGCAAAACATCATGACTAACAGACCAAAAAGAGATTTTTATCTGATGCATGCAAGACCCACAATGCAGTCTGTGTTAAAGCTAATCATGTTTTGAACAGAAATAAGACCCAGACTGCAGGCACTAGCACCACATTAGAACTGTGAAAGGAAAGAAAAAGAACATAGTGGAGTAGGTTTACCAACTAATCAACCAACAAGCAACAACTCTGATACTCTGATATGAGTAAGATATGACTTCACTGAAGATTTAAAATTACTCTGGTTGAATTCAGTCTCTTATCTGCTTTTACCATGACACAAGAGATAAAGAACAACTGACCAAAACTATATTTATTTTTGGATGGATAATGAGTTTAACATTAGGTGACTAGAGCTCGATGTGTCCTGTGTTAGTAACTATGAATTAAAGCTGTTAACTCCTGTTGCTCCAACAGTGACTTCAGTTCTTACTCATAAATTCTATTGACTGTAGATGTAGCAGCGGTGGATCAGTGTTTCCAGTCTATGATGATATGTAATTATTCACTTATTTTTTAGGAGGCCTATGTGCAGAAGATGGTGAAGGTGTGTAATGACTCTGACCGCTGGAGTCTCATCTCCCTCTCTAACAACCGTGGTAAAAACGTGGAGCTAAAGTTTGTGGACTCTCTTCGGCGGCAGTTTGAGTTCAGCGTGGATTCCTTCCAGATCCGACTGGACTCACTTCTCCTCTTCTACGAGTGCTCTGAGCACCCAATGGCTGCCACTTTCCACCCCACAATCCTCGGGGAGAGCGTTTACGGCGACTTTCCCACCGCCCTCGATCATCTGCGCAAGCGACTCATCTGCACACGGAGTCCGGAGGAGATCCGAGGTGGAGGTTTGCTCAAGTACTGCCACCTCCTGGTGCGGGGTTTCCGTGCAGCTTCTGATGCTGAGATGAAACTGCTGCAGCGCTACATGTGCTCACGCTTCTTCATTGACTTTCCTGATGTGAACGAGCAGAGGAGGAAGCTGGAATCCTATCTGCAGAACCACTTTGTAGACCTAGAGGACAGGAAGTATGACTATCTGGCTACACTGTATGATGTGGTGCAGGAGAGCACAGTGTGCCTGATGGGCCACGAGAGGCGTCAGACGCTTAGCCTCATCTCGTCGTTGGCACTGCGGGTCCTGGCCGAGCAGAACGCCATTCCCAACGCTGCCAACGTCACCTGCTTCTACCAGCCGGCTCCTTACGTCTCAGACGGCAACTTCAGCAACTATTATGTAGCCCAGGTTCAGCCTGTTTACTCCTGTCCTCCCTCACCGCCTCAGCAGTACCTTACCCATCCTCAGCATCCCATGTACGCCACCTGGTTACCCTGCAATTAAACTTTGTGTACATTCACGCACTTTTGGTGAAACTGGTGGAACTCATTGTCCACTTAAAAGAGATGAATGATGATCTTTTTTTAATCTCTTCTTTGAGATGTGAAATTTAGGGAAAAGACAAAGGAAATACAGGAGACAAAATTAGACAAAGGGTGTAGATAAAAAAGAAGAGAATAAAGGAAATACGGGAAAAGAGGACAAGGAACTTGGATCAAGACAGTGGGCCAGAGCGAGGCTTTTCCCTGGGGTAAGATGCCACAGCATGAGGAGCTGAGCACACAGGGAGAGATGCCAATGAGAGAGTCTGACCCATTGGTCTTCATGGTTCTGTCACCAAGCTCAAGATCAGTTTGGTGAAGCCACGCCACAAAAGTTTAGCTCAGAGAGTCAACCCAGTCAACAACAGTCTGGACATGATGATATTTTCATCCTGTGTTCATAAGTTTGCAGCTCAAATGGCAAACGTGTATAATATTCACAACCTCTTCACATTACAAACCAAAACAGGCACTCTCATGCCACGTAGCCATGAAGAGGAATGGACACTCGTAATGCAACGAGGATACTCATTTATGCTTAAACAACAGCGACCCTCCGATCTGTTACACGTGCTTTGCTAATGGTTTCTGAGTGTGTGTGCAATTCAAAATGAGGAACTGGATACTGTTTACAAATCCAAAGATCTACTTTGATATTCACATTGATCTGAACTCTGAAAACAAAAGAAACAACAAAACAATGCATGCTTTATTTCTGTACAGGAATAATTTTCTTTAAGTGCCTAGATGAAGCCTAAAGGGAAGAGAGATTTTTGTGATTCTTTATCTTTATAGAGACCTGTCAAGTTGTCTCATTTATATTTTTAAAGGTGATAATGAATGTACTGAGCACCATTGAGTTTATTAATGCTGAGTAAGGTCTGGTATACTGAAGGGAGGTATAAGACCAACTTCTCACAATGTTTTGCTGAAGACTCTGCTCTTATCTGCAGTCCTGCTGGATGAACACACATCCTGATTACCAAAGAGGAAGTAAAAACATAATCTTATCATCTGTAGAGAGGGAGGGGTTGGTGTTGGTGGTGGTTGGACCAAAAATGCTTATTAGAGAAAATAGATTGTAGTTAAGAGAGACATGCACAGATAGAGTAAGAGGTTTGTTATGAGAGAGAATAAATTAAATTGCTTTTATTAGCAGTTTTATTGGATTGCAACCTAAAGTGAACCGGTGCAGTGCACAACCTGATGACCACAAATGCAATTTATCACAGATGGACAGAACATTTGTGGAGGATGAAATACTAAGGGTTTTTTTTTTCCTAATGCAACATTTCAAAATGCAAAATGTTTTCATCACATGTAATTTTCGAATTGAGTATATTGAGGCGTCCACTAAAGCTTTAGCACACATGAGTTTAAATGTATATTAATAAATTGATTTGAAATACATAACTTAAAGCTGCCCTGTAGAGTAAATCCTCAAGGTCTAACATAACTTTTGTGAGTGTTTAAATCCTCATAAAAACTAAAATAAAATAAATGTTTGAATATTTTAAATTGCACATTGTTTACATTCTCATTTGCCGTTTTCGTGTTTTCTGCCTTTTTGCTTGATTTTTTTTCATCAGTCTGTGGAACAGCGTGAAATTTATTAATTTTCTCTGATACAAACAAAACAGGGATCAAATTGCTCCTAATGGTCAAAAACTCAACAGGGCACCTTTAAGTTTCAAATCTATATTAAACAAAAAGTGAATCAGATATGCAACGTGTTTTAAAGGCATTTTAAAACAATGACAGCCAGTTTTCAGAAATTACACTGGAAAGTTTGAATACAATAAAATATTTTTAAAATTTGATTATAATATTTTATATCTTCTTTTTTTTAACAAATATATAAAATTGTCTGGTATTTTTATTGGCATATTTTGTGTACCAAGGTATTTTTTGACATACCGTATGCACTGTAAAAGACAAATAATTGTTTTCCTTGTGTATTAAAAAGCAGTTAGTGACAGTTCAGGATATGTATCTCCTTTGTTAGCATCTGCAAATATCTGCAGACTTTGCAGTGCTGCAACAAGACGTGTGTTTGTCAGACGGGTGGAGGTTGGGCGGTGTGTGTACAGGGACGTTACAGAAGTGTAAAAACATACTACTGGTACAAGCAGAGACCCCCACAGACACTTTAATGCACAAAGCCAGAAAAGCTCCAGATGTTGTAAACTCAATGAACACTGGCCAATGTACAGTATTTCATACCTGCTTATGTATAAAAAAAAAAAAAAGAAAAAGAAGAGTTTGAAATGTGTGGAAATTTGGCTGCACGAGCAGTTGACATCTGTCATAAGTTTATCTCTTCTTTGCATGGAAAAGTACCCCGCCAAGAGAAAGAAATGTAAAATAAGAAATAAAAAAGAGGGAAAAAAAATGTAGCATACAGATAAAGACAATCACCTGGGTATATGAGCGGCAATAAGAAAATGCGGCTAAGAGCTAGGATTTCTTTTTTTTTGTGTGTAAATGTTCAGCTTTACAAGTGCAAGAAACTCAGCATATTCTCTCAAACAAATGTGTCGTCAGAGCTCACTATTTTTCTATCAATCTCTATTTTTGTACAGTTTGTGTTCGGCCGGTGTAGCACGCAGGTTCAGAGCTGAATCGTGGAGTCTAAGAGTATTTCTTGTGGTGTGTGCAAATTTGTCTTTAATGTTTTTTTTTTTTTCGGCTGATGAAGAGCAGCACTGGTGGACACAGTGGCAACACTGAGACGCTGGTTTAACTTGACGTTTTGCTCTGAGCTGTTTCATATGAATTTCTGTTGCTCCAAAGAGATTGTTTCACTGTTCTATGTGTGTTTTTAACTGCCGTCCTGTTTTGACATGAAAATAATGATCTGATTACTGTGTTCAAGTTTATTGACTTGATAATTAAAAACAAAAAAAAAAAGACCATCAGAAAAGAGTTGTTTAGTTTAATTTCTTGTCTTTGTTGTCACTGGCACATTCACTACCAACCACAATGATAATCTTATGTGATGTTTTTTACCATTTTACTTAAATGGACCTCGGTTTACTTAAGGTTAACAGCCCTGGCATTTAGAGTCAGTGACCAAAGGCTTTGACAGACAGAGGAAAAGTCTTCATCAGGTCAGTGTCCTAAGGTGCCCACACAATCCCAGTGGGCACGATCTTTGCTGCCAACAAGTGACAGCTGAACGTGATGGATTTCCCCTCCGAGAGACGTCACCGACGAACGTCAGCCACCGTCATCGCACCGTTTGCCAGACCTCATTAGCTCCAAGTGAACTCGCAACAGCAGGTAGATCATGAACATGCACGTACCTTACTACCAGCAGAGCCTTGGTCTCCGGGGACACATGATAACTGACTGAGCAGATTGGCTCCAGGTCTGCATCACTCTTAATGCCTGAAGGCCTCAGCCTCCAGATGTCACTTTCCCTGCTGACACAGAGAATAAATATTTTACTTAGTCTCTCTTTCATCTTTCATCTTTTGTTCTTTGGTCTGTCTGTCTCTTTGTCACATGCTTTTTTTTCTCTCTCCTTTTTATCCTTCCTTCAACTTTATTCCTTTGACCAAATCACTGCTTCTAATAAGCTTCTAATAAGTGTGGTTGGTCTGTTTTCCGACTGTGTCATAGGGAGTGTGTAAGCTTCATAAGCTTTTCTCTGTTTAGGGTTTCTGTTCTCACTCATGTCCCATCATATGCCTGCATGAGCTGCTTGATGAATTTAAGCAGAGAGGGAGAGAGATGAGCAATGGAGAGGAGAACAGGGCCAATGTTATCCCCTGTTAATAGGGAGAGAGTGGACACTAAATATAGCCCCCCCTCTCAGCCACTGTAAGGACATTAACCCATCTGCAGAAAGCTGATTAGCCTCCCTCCATAAGCATGTGCCCAGTGCTCTGGTGTGGTTACTGTGGAGAGATTTACCAGCCATTGTGCTGTAACACATACCTCCCCCTCTCCTCCCCCCACATGCCCCTTTTAGGTTACTCATGTTGGTGAGAAAAAGTACCCAAAAAGAAAAAAAAAAATAAGTCCACTTCCTTATCAAGGGCTTAAAGGGAACTGAGAACAAGGGATTGAGGCATTTAGTGTGTTGCACAACAAGAAAAAGAGCTAACCCAAATAACACAGGCAGCTTAGGAAGTGTGTTACTACGGTGCTTTAAAGTAGTGAAGCGTCTTAACAGGTGGGACAAACCCAGGAAGTGTGTCACCGCAGTTGGGAAACATCTTATTTGGAGTTAAAATCTTAATATGATATCCAAGCAAACTTATTAATTTAGATATTAGTGTAAAAAAAAGATCCTGGTTTCTGTACTTGAAAATTAAGTCATTTTAAGAAAGATTTAGCTTTTCTGTCATGGAGGAAAATTTAAATAATGTATTCCTAAATAGTCTGTTTTCATTGCTGAAAGTCAGATGAGAATATTGTTATTCTGTGTCAACTCTGTAAACTAAATATGAAGCTACAGGCAGCTGCTGATTAGCGTAGCTTAGCTCAGTGTGCTCGTTCGGAAAAAAGCTAATTAACATGTTATTTTTAGTCTTTATGTGCCATTGTTTGTGAGTTTAAAAGGTGCTGGTTGGTGCGTATGGTTACCTTTAGACTTTCAGCTTTATGCGCAGCTGAGTTGCGCAGTTACTAACTGCTTATGACTGCAGCTGCATTCATAACACACACATATGCTACTGATATCAATCATCTCGTATTTTTGGCAAAGACAGCTAAAGTGCATTTCCTTAAATGTCAAACTATGACTTTAAGAAGTTGCAACCCACACTGAGTGTCTTTATTAACTTGTTTTTTTTTAGATCGTACATGTCAGGCTGAAAACAGTGGGAATCCCACATCTGTTTAAAAACTCAAAGCCATGGACCACCTTCAAAGAGGAGACTTGTGTTTAGAAAAATACCACAGCTATGACTTTAAGAAGAGCCATCAAAGAACTATGGAGGAAAAAAAGATTCATTTGTGATTTATCTGCTCAAAGAAGCACTGACAGTTTTATTTACTACAGATTTACTTATTTCTTATTGTCCAGCAGCATCTTATAACTATCACCACCACGCACACTGTTTTGTCTTGGCTTTTCAGCCACTGGTTCATTTTGAAGACACACAGAGACTCATATTCATATCGGTTCTGTTGAGGGAGACTAAAACAGATAAAAAGTAAGGACTGAGAGGATATGATTTTCTAAATGAAACAATAATCACATTTGGAGGGGGCTATTAACAAGCCGATCCATAATCTGCTCCCTGAGTTCTGAATTAGTTGTGGTTTGAAAAACCAGAGAGCTAAAGTACTAAAGTCGACCACGAAGGAAACAAAATCCAACTCAAAACACTTAAAAAGAACAGCATAATAAAAATAAATAGGATAGATACTTTTATCATTGATGGTTTATTAACAAAACTCTTTCCTTTGTCACTGTTTAGGCTGTCAAGCTTATGAGTTGGTATTTTCACAGGCAAAGGTCAGATGGAGTCACATCGCTGGCATCTTAAACTGATTTAGGCTTTGCAACAACAGGAAACGAACAACACCAAAGGTCATTTAGCAGCTTGTAAATTACATTTGGAATTATGGGCGTGGTGCTGACAAGGAGTTTTCATTTTGGGTAGAAGTTCATGAAGACAACTTCATTTAGTCTAACTCTTATTTAGAAGCAGCTGCAGCCGACAGACAATAACACAAAAAATATGACAGAACGGCATGTACGAAATCAAAATAACATAAAAACTAATTAGACACACTAATTGCATTTCTTTCAGACCACAGGGTGACAAAGAAAATGTTTCACACCTCTTAATTATTAGCGGGAAACTGACCCAATGTGAAGAAGAATATCTGAACACACACACACACATACACACACACTAAGGTCCAGTGGGGTTATGTTGGAGATGAACCAGTTGGAGCAGCAGCGAGGCCAAAAGTCCATCCAGCTCAGCCGAGCCAGGGTCATAGGTCACAGAGTAAATCAAACAACAGCAAGACGAGACTGTGAGAAACACTGATGTGTGTGTCTGTGTCTGTGTGTGTGAAAGGGAGCAAAGGAGATGAGAGTGAGATGGAAGAGGGAAAAAAGTGTGTGTGGGCATGCATGCTCACATTTGTATATTTGTGCTGTCTGTGTATTTGCATTACACAAAAAGCTTGAGTGAGTGTCTAGTTTTCAGCGTGAGACATTTGCCGACCATGTTGCTTTTAGAGATTATGAGTAGCAGCCATAAGCAAAACCCGATCCTCTTGATTATTAGGCAACACAATGATAATAATTATACACCAATGACATATGGAGTTCTGTGTGAAATCAGATGCCAAACAGCTAGTCATCAGATCATTTCTAATCTTAAGTGTTTATGCCTGCTAGTGTAAATAGTTGGTCCAGCTGGATTTGGGCCGGTGCTGGAATACAGATTGGCTCATCGCAGTGACAAAAACCATGAACACAAGAGAAGAGAGACAGATTGGTAATCTGACACACAGCGGTGAAAATGATTTGGCTTGTTTTCTCAAAAGAGAAGAGGAGTCATGTGGTTATCAATCATTAAAATAGATCTGCAGTGTCTCTCGTACTTCTCCAGGTTTGGATGCATACATCTGACGTTGTCCGTGTTATATGTTAAAAAATTATTTTAGTTAAATTCTGTTTGTTAGTTGGTGCCACTGTGCTGAAGTGGATTGTGTCCAAACAATGAGTTTTGGGGTTACCAGGTTGTGTTATTTAGTAATAATACAGTTATCTCGTGTTCTGACAAGTCATATAAAATATTAAAAATGGAATTATTTACCATTAACAAAGCAGCTTATAAACTTTTCATTAAGAGTACCTAACTAGAAAGTGTTACCAGTTTTTTAAATCAGCCCATCCTTGACTTCTTTTAGCCTTAGAGATGGTTGTATTTTATGTTGTAACAATCCTCCTATTTTTTTTTACAACAAGCCATGAGAGGCTTGTCTACTCTCCTGCAAAATAACATCTGGTACATTGCTCTCTGACACACACACACACACACACACACCAACCCACACAATCCCACTAAAGTAGCACTTAGCTTGTGCACAGAAAGAGAGGCAAAGAAAAGACAGAGAGTAATGGAGGTGGACGGGACAAAGCCTTAAACTGACATACTCTGTATTACCATTTAAGTGCATGATGACTTTGAAAACATTATGGCTAGAAAGTCCACAAAACAAGCTGATCAAAGTGCAAAGAGTCAGCAATAATACTCAGTAAAAAATACCGAGCCAATGGCTGTGATTATCATCATCATTACCATAAATGAGATGAAAACAAACTTTTTGCGGTGTTATCACTGGCACGGTCAGTGCTTATCATGCCATATAATTTTTCTTGGCCGTTGGAGTCTGCTCATTAAAACATTACATTAGAAAATAATGCTTTCCTTGGAGGAGTACACCGTACAAAGCAACCAGGTTGTTCGACGTGAGCATGTGTTTCTTCAAAATTATGACAAATAAATGTGTTTGCAATCAGAGAAAACCAAAGAAACATGACATTTTGCTGACCCTGCTTTTTTTAAAATGTGGTTGTAGTTATGTGATAGGATTCGATTCAGGTTTAAGGTAGTAGCAGGAAGTTAAGATGTGTGTGTTTTGTGTGTGTGTTTGTGCACATGTCCACGTGTCTTCTTG
The DNA here is from genome assembly GCA_016801845.1 of Polydactylus sextarius. Classification (NCBI taxonomy): domain Eukaryota; kingdom Metazoa; phylum Chordata; class Actinopteri; family Polynemidae; genus Polydactylus; species Polydactylus sextarius. The sequence goes on from CM028918.1 coordinate 6,214,942, forward strand.
TTTTTGCTGACTGTACCCGAGGAGGTGCTAAAGTCACGATGGATTTGTCCCGGCTGGTGAGGCTGCAGAAATCCAGAGCAGGCCTGAGAAAATATCTTGTGTTTCCCAACTCTAGTCACCTGGATCTGTTTGTGTATGTGTGTGTAGGGAGGTTAGTCATAACTCTCTTTGATTTAGGATGACATGTTAATCCAAGTCCAACATGTAAACACATAAAAAAAAAAAAAAGATTTCTGGTTTTGAGCAGCAGATTATAAAGGTCACACACACGCACACAAAAAAAACCTCATTATTTATGATGTATAAAAGTGCATCTTTACAGACAGTAAGGTGTTAATACATTTTATCACATCTGCACATTATACACATTGTACACTATAAACAGTTATAGTCTAAAACACTAACTTGCACTTTTCTGCCTCAATGAAATAACAGTCATCTGTAATGGGCATTTATTTTCAGCACTGATACCCACTGAGGGGGTTCATTTGGAGCTAAATTTAAAGCACCAAGGTGCTAATTTGTGTGAGTTTCTGTTTGTGTATCTCTTTCACGCTGTTTTGGTTTGTGTGTGCGTGCACACGTGCCTCTGTAAACGTGTGTTTACGGCAGCAAACGGGGGGTGTAGAAATGCCAGTTGTGCTCTCACATCCTGGTAAAAGCATTATTGCTTCCCTCTCGTCTCCGTCCTTCGGCCTCCTGCTAACATGTCTGTTCTTTACCTGGGTTGTAATGATAGTCATTATCACATTGTAATAGCAAACACACCTGCCAGCTCACTGCTCGTGCCAAAAACACACCTGTATGTGGTTAAGTATAGCTCTGCCACTGCACAGGGAAACGGAAAGTGGCCTCAAGAAATGAATGTGTATATGTGGGCATGGGCATGTTTAGTATTCAGCTTTATAGCATCATATATCATCAGATCTTTTTTTATGTTGCTAATTTATCTGTTCGGACTTCCTGAAGGCTCCGTGAAATCGTTAATGTCTTCCCTCTTTGTGGAAAAGAAAAATCTGTTACAGGGGAAAAAATGTTTTAGTGGCCGTGTCCTGTGTGATGAAGGACTTTTGCGTAATTAATCACAGAAACCTTCTCAGTCACAACATCTTCTCTCCAAACAGCAAATATTTGGAGGAGTTATATATTATTAGTGCTTCTGGTCAGGAAAACACATGCAGACTGTCCCAAGTCTGCATACTCAGGGTTTGGTACCAGTTTCACAGTAATGTTCCTGGCCACTGTAAACCAAAACAAAAGTATCCACAGTCTGACAGAGCTGCTCATTTTTCATTAGTTTCAGCTGCTGCAGCAACACAACATATTAACAATACAGATAAAAAACAGACTTGTGCTTTACAATTAACCTAGTAACTTGTAGAATCCCTTAAACTTCATAGCAAAGGCTTTTCATTAAAAAAAGAAGAAATAAAAGACAAAAACCAGATGAATTTTTTTTGGTGCCATCCAATACAACTCGCTGACCATCACAATTTTCAAAATATTTTATTTTATATATTTATTTTCAAAATTCAAAACAGAATTTTCTAATCTGCCACCCCTAGGTTTTTGGTTTGGCAAATGAAACTATTCGGTAAAAGTTAAGGAAAGATCATGGTCATGGTTTAAACAAAACACGCCATATTGGAAAAAGACAGAAAGCAAACCACAGTCTCTGGCGTACAATCAGCCATCCACCCAAACCAAAGAGGTTTTCCCACTTTTTCTGTCTATTTGTGAGTCTGTCTGTCTGGTAGTGGTAGTTTTATCAGGCTGAGGAATCTCAACAAATCAATGAGCTGCCATGAAACAAACAAAAAAAAAAAAAAAAGACAAATCCTATTGACTTCTTTGACTTAATTTGTGATGGCACCACAAGGTCGATGCCACATTTGTTGGGCTGTCGTAGAATTTTGTTGTAAAAATCCATGATGCTGAGAAGATGGATGGATAAAGTGATATCTTGATATCGTGATCACTGAGACAGAGTGTGTAATGACAAAATACCTGACAAACTAATGATATTCCCATTAGCTTTAGATGTACTTGAATTTGTGCTAATTAGCTAACATTAGCATGCTAACAGACCACTGCTGCTATTTTCCTGGTGACAGTTTTGTGATGGTTTTGCTTCAGCACACAGGTAGTTTGCAGCTTTAAATAAAGTTTGCATTTCACTTCTCCTGAGTTTTATGTCGTCACTCTTTGAGCTGACACACCAGATTTGCTGCCTTTGACCGGGAGCGAACGAACTTTGAACCCGATCAATCACAAACTGGATGGGAGCCTGGATCGTCATATGCTCATTGGCTGCGTGTCTCTTTTGCTGCGTCTCTCGCTCTGTGGTTTTTATATTGAAGTGTTTGAGAGAAGTTATGTCTATGAGTGATGAGCCAATATTGGCAGATGATTTACTCTGCAGACGCACGACACTAATTACTTCATGAGCTGCCAAAATCAGCCGAATGCATATTTTTTTCAGTTGAACTGTTGCAAATCTACCATTAGTCAGATGTTCTGATTAATCTTGTGGTCCTCAATTAGAAAGTCAAATGACGAGCTGTCCTTCTTTATCATTCACTAACGATAAAAGAGAGGAAGAGAGATAAATATTGAGAAATTTGGGCTACTATGAGTCCACTTTTAATCATATATCTCATATATAAATTGGGAGATACAGAATTTGAAGCCAAACAAAAACACGCAAAAACAGAAAAATAGAAAAGTGCTTTAACCCTTACATATTTGGACTTTTTTTGTATCATAAAAGAGAGCTACTGTACTCAACAAAAATATCTATGTCTAACTCAGTGTACTCAGTAAATTAAATATGTTTCTTTCTATTCTCCTTCATGCTTTGGTTGATGTAATTCCAAAACAATTATCAACTATATTTGTGAAGTTTCACAGACCATTGGTTTGTTACAGAAGGTTCAAACGCCAATGTCAACATTCCCATCACGACCTGTCAGGAAAACCAGTGATTCCAATCCAACTGCTATCAATCTGCGCAAAATGCTACTTCCTTTTCCGAATGTCTGGTCAGACGTTTGCTGTGTTCCTTTCCATTCATTTGGAAAACAGATGTATGTGGTGTTTGCAGAGCATTTACAAAGGCAAAATCTTTAAAAACAGAACAAATAATTGCATGGTAATGGGTATTTTAATTGCAAGTCAAGTTAACCATAGCCATGGTGTGACCGCCACGGTCAGATATTATCCATTCAGTCATGGCCTGTGAACCGAGTTCCCCAACATGTTTGCATTTCTGTGAAGAAATATGAGAAATGACTGCAAAATTTCAACCCTGTCTTTTTCATTCTCACACGCTTTCCATCTCTTTCTGTTTTCCTGTTTTTTTTTTCTTTCTTATTTCTACATATATTTGACTTTTGAGTGTTTCTATTTTTCTCCTGCTTTTTCCACTGCCTGCCCACTGTCATTTAATGGGTGGTTCTGGCTTATCAAGGGTAGTTTTAGAATTTGCTGAGAAGTTTTTTTTTTCTTTTTGCCTTGATTTTATTTAGTTTGGTTTGTATATTTTTTTTTTTTACAAACACATGGCACGAAGACCTTTGTATGTGTTTTGCTGTGCTCATAAAGGGTTCCTTTTCTGAAAACTGGCGTGCTCGGTGCAGCAGAGAAGAAACTGTTCATGTTTTTTAGTGGTTCATATTTATTAGAAGGTAAATGTCAATTGGCCTGAAGCTGAAATTGCTGCACAAATTTAAAAGGAATTGTTTTTTGTGAGGTTTTTCTTTACAGAGAGTTGGTTCCCAAACAGTGTGTGTCTGTTCAAAACAGCAGACTGTGGATTCTAACAAGGACTCATAAATTTTCAGAAAATCACTTCCAGTGCACTGGCTTCCTATTGCATTCCTCTTAAAGTGACAATAGATTTCACTTCTCATGACGCCATTGGCATTTAGATCAGTTGCCTATAAGACTCGTTTTCGCTTTGTAACCCTTTCCCCTAAATTTCCTTGGAGAATGACAGCTTAACTTGCCGTTGTGCAACAAAAAGAGGAACTTGATATCACTTTTGTTTTCGATTTAAGCATTAAGCGCCCAGTGCCAAAAGATGAAGAAGATGCTTTTCACGGGAAACAGAAAAAACGGAAAGTGGATCAAACAAAGACGGTGAAGATGGAGAAGAAATAGAAATGAGTAAAATGAGTAAACAGTGGGCAGACATGTACTTGAACTGACTTGAGATGATGCTTCGTTTCTACAATATCAGTAAATAACTAGTATCAAGCCCGTCATTTTGATGGATGACAACATGATCTCAACAAATGAAATTGTTTGCATGTTCTTAAGTCCGTTGTGATATTCGGCTTAATAAATTAAATCGAATAGGATCACAGATGTCCACGTGTGTGAACCAAAAGTTCACTCAGAATGACGAAATCACTTTTTCTGAATTCACACAGGGAGTTTTGGCATAGTTCATGGAAAGTTTTTCTTAAGATCAATATAATTTAGCGTAATCCTAGAACTCAGCCTTCATAATCACCCTTTTCATAACACAAGCTGTCATTTATTTATTGTCTCCTGGTGGAAGAGCTGCTCTCCAGTTCTCACCAGCTGATGGATGTTACCCTTTAGTAACTGAGGAGTCCAATGTCAGTGAAGGTGAAGTCCAGAAGCTAAACTCACTGAGCTGCTTGTCTTCCTAGCAACAGATTTATGGTCTTCCACTGTGGGCTCCTAAATGACCCCACCAAGTGCTGTGAGGTCAAATGTCATGGGTGAAGGTAGAACAAAGGAGGACAGACTGCTGAGAGGAGGGCGTGAAGGAGAGAGAGAACACAGCGTCAGCAAAAAGCTGCAGATCTGATCAAACACTTCATCCTCTCATGTCCTGATTGATGAAGCGACTGGATGATTTATTCTCTCAAAGTGGGGAAATCTAGGGTGATGGTTATGAGGAGCTGGACTGAGGTGCTATGGGAAAGTGATCACACACACACACACACGCACACACACACACACACACACACACACACACACACTGAGGTATTCTCTCATCTCACACTATAGCTATGTTTACTCATGAGGCCCACCGTCTTTCACATCCTCTGAAACCTGTTCAGTCCATCTGCCCCATGACCTCACTTTCACCTTGTTTTCCACCCCGTCAACCCCTCCTTTACCCCACAGACACACTGACACACACATATAAATGCGCCTTTCTACTGAGAATGTCAAGAAAGTGACCCCCCTGCAGATATATGACCATCAAAAGTCGATCAGAGAGAAACCCCATCAGAGGGTCTGGTCATGGTTTACTCGCACCTCCTTGTCTCCATGGCAACAACACAGTCTGGATACACAGATTGTAGTTGTAAGCAGTAAAATATGACAAATGAGTCAGCTGAATTAGTAGTGTGCACGAGGGTCTGTGATACTCATACATTGGAAGTTTTTCCAAAAACCAAAAATATGAGAGTTAAAATGCAAAAATGAGTAAAAAATAATAAACATAAGCCGCAAACATTAGCACATCTGGATAAGAACCACCAGTAGAAACCCAGTACTTATCCCCAAGGTCAAGAAGTATTTCATATTTTGTGGTGTTGCATGTTTTGAAAAGCACATCCTCTGCGTGGGAACTTGTTCCGGATGCTACGACATCGACAGCAGCTCTGTCCTATTCAACCTGGGGCGAGTTAACAGCCGGCGACTTTCCCCTGCCATGTCATCAAAAGATTAAATCTGAAATAGTGCTTTCAAATGGCTTAAGATTTATTAAAAAATACATAATCAACCGCACATTTCTCAAACATAAACTTAGTTATAAATCAGATTTAATACAACAAATATAATAAATATGGTTTGAACTTTAAGAACTGGTATTTAACTAGTCCTGTTTTAACCACAAACTTTCCTCATTCTCTGAGCCAAAAGCTGCAGTTTAATCACTTTCATATTAGTCACAAAAAAATGTAAAAAAAAAAAAAAAAAGAAACACTAATCCGATTAGAGCAGAGAAACAGCCAAATTCCTGACCTTCTCTGACCATAACCCATGTTTGTCTGCAGTCACTTGTGAGTTAGGGGCATCTGTTTCATATTGATGTGGTCACAGGCAGTGAAAAGATGTGGAAAAATGAGAACAGAGAAAAATCTCTAAACTCGGGGACAAATGTCCAGGATCCCCGCTGCTACAGGTCACTCTTTGCATGTATGTCTGCGTGCACATCTGTGTGGGTGTTTGTGTGTGTGCATGCTCTATAAAGACCCATCCTGTCTGCTGCTCTCAGCCATCTGAGCCCAGCTGGTGAGCAGACATCTGGGAAGAGAGAGAGAGAAAGACAGAGAAGAGAGGAGAGAGAGAGAGACAAAGAAAGTTAGACAGAGAGATAAATAGTGTAGGAGGGTGATAGCGAGGACAAAGGTAATTCTGGGTGAGACACACTGAACTTATACAGAGAGACAATATGGATGTGTAAGTTTGTGTTTACGTATGGCTGTGACATCTGGAGTGTGTGCTTGGGCAAACTGAGGGTTCGGTTTCCATCCTAATGTTAGATGAAAGCCTCCACGATGGCACTTGTATTATTTAGACTGCTATCACTTAAAGGAATTATATATTTTGCACTTATTTTCCTCAGACTCTGAGCTGTTTGTCTGCAGGGAGCAGGAGAGAGTAGGTACTCAGGTTTGGGTGGAGTTTTGCGGTTGTATTTATTGCAAATTTTCCCTTTAGTTATGATTTATTTTGTTTCATTACTAAAGTGATGTGAATGCAGGTTTGCCTTTAAGAGTTCTCAATCAGTCTTTTCAAAGACAGTTTTGTTTATGCGGATTATTATTTTAATTGGAGAGTAAAGGAAGCAGCTGAGGCTGTGGCCTAATTTCTTAACATTATTTCCCACAAATACTGAGATGCAGCAGCTCAGCAGCTCATCTAAAGTCTAGACCAATAGCCATTAAAGTGCTGCTATCTAGGGACTTGAAGCTTAATTAATTATGTCACAAAACCACACACATGCATAGATAACACACACCTCTGGGAGAGAAAAGTTTCTGGCTATAGTGGGTTTGTAATGGATTTAGTGTGTATGCTGTGTGGTTTCTGCCATGGAAAATCTCGAACCGAGATCCAATCCAAAGTCTTAAAAAAAGGAAAAAATAACAGAAAGAGGATTCAAAAATATGGAAAGAGAAGGAAATGAGCTTCTGTCTGAGGAGTTAACTGATTACTGTCTCATGGTGGGAAGGAAGAAGAAATCGCTGAAACGCTAAAGAGGACAAGGAGATTGAGGAGATCGACAGAATTGTTTATCAGAAGAAAAAAAAAGAAAAAGAAGCGAAAGAAAAAAGATGATTCACGCTCTACAAAAGCAGAAACAGTTCTTTCCATTTTACTGGTTGAAGCAGTAAAAACAAACGCTATACGAAGCGCAAAGGCACTGAAATCACTGCTAAACCATTTCCCTCATGCAAAGACAGATGGTGTCAAAAGTGCATGACTACACTCAAAAATCATAAAACTTATGTGGCGTGATGAAAATCCGTGTTTATAGTTCGCTGCATTGCAAAATTCAGTTATTTACGTCTTGTTTACAGTCATTTACTTTTATGGGACATGACCATTTGAATTCAAATAAAATGGTCCTAAAAACAGAAGGTCCTATAAAGAGGAATATAAATGCCCATTTGCGCCGACATTTTTTTTTTCTTTCAGTGCAGCTGCTTATTGAAAACAGCAGCACAGCATTTTCTGAAGTATTGTGGAAACTGGTGATTTTTCATCTTTTGTTTCTCTACTTCACCCTAAATGGTCATGAAACTCAGTAACCCATACAAAACCTTGTCGTTACTGGGTTCATGTTTAACGAGTTCAATACTTACAAAGTTTCAAGTTACTCAAATAAAAATTTCCTCTTCGGAAAAAAGAACACAAATTCCATCCAAACACGGCAAATTCGTGCAACAAACACGTTGAAGGCAACGAGAAAATAATTAAATTCATGTACGAGAGGAAACTTTTACCTTTATTTACTTCCATTTCTGTATTAACAGTAAATCTGGCTTTTGATCTGTTAATGTAGATATTACCGCAGCTGTTAGCTACGTACATGATAAAACAAAGTCGTATTCAGCTACAAATCTATTTTCTATGTGGAAATTTAAAAACAATAGACTACAGATTGTAAAAACCACACATTAATAATTTGCACTCATCATTTGTGTTGTCTGCAGACTAATTCACACCTAGGCGACATGTTTCTGTATAAAGACAATCATGGCCACTGTAGTTTACTTTGAATTAATCCAACACAGACCAATCTGTTTCCAAAAAATGTGTTCATCCAGGGCTGAAAATAGTTCCCCACAAATTCACTATTACTTCCATATGCGTGCTCAGCTGTTTTAAGAAAATTGCTAATCCTTTTTTTTTTATTATTTTAAATGAAACAATATATTGTGTTAGTCACTTAAGATATTCCTCTGTAGTATAGGAACCACTGGGTTTTGGGGCTGACAGCCACAAATACAACACTGAGAGCAATGACTAACATGTGGGTTACACTCTTCTCTTGGGATGGTTTGACATAAAGAAACACACAGAACATCGTCTCGTCCTTTAAGTGTTTCCTGTCCTCCTTTTTTCTCTCTAACTGTCATCTAAATTGTGATATATATATATATACATATATATGGTGGGCCAGCCCATTCCTGCTGGTATGAACACTTCCAAATTTCCTTTTATATCCCTGACAAAAATATCTAAACTCCCCCCACCCCCCTGCACCCTTAACCAACAGAATCATAAATAAAAGTGATAGCTGTTGTGAAAGGCCATAAAAATATAGCAGCGATTCCTCTCCGCTTCCAAATTATAGCCTTTACCTTTTTTCAGCACATGGTCAGAATTAGTGCTGTTGTCTGTCAGTGTAACACACATAATTTATTGCCTCAGAGAATGGTAAAGCGCCTTTATTCTTTGCTTTGATGATGAGTGCACTGGAAAATTAGGCAGGTGTCCCACTTTGTGCAATATGACTTGAGGTTGACAGACAAAACACAACAAAAAAATAACAAGAAGATCTCTTTGACCACTTCTTTCATATTTTTTCACAGCTAGGGGCCACATCTTCTTAGTGCTGAATGCTCTTATTTGTGAAAAACAAAACAGAGATCTAAAGCCAAAATGGCTGCCATTCAACAGGGACCACCACAAATCTGTGACTCGGGGCTATTGTAGCGAGTCGGTTTACCGCAAAGCTAAAGATCTACATGTAGCAACAGATTCTCATGTTCCAGCCTATTTTATTTAAACAGTACGCTTCATCTGGTTTTCATCTAGAGGTAAATGATTGATGTGGCTCAACATGTGTCCTGGTGTTAGTGGAAAAGCCTGGACCTGTTTTATGATGTGACTTGTTATCATATACTACAGTACTGCGAGCTTAATATTCTGCAGGATTTAGCATGGTTTGTTGCCAAAATACCTTCATACAAACTCAGCGAGAATTGCAACACAGAGGAAATGAGGCGAAAATTAAAACGTTTAGCAAAGTTATGGATGTGGAGAGGCTGCTGATTAATGCTCTGAATTATCTGCTGATATGTATCTATTTATTTACATTTGTTTGCAAAGCTTCTTTGACATTTTGGAGTCTTAATTGAACACATCACCACTTATCTGGTAAATTCTCAGAGAAGAGGAATTTCATTGACAGCTGACATTTGCGTTCATATCTAAATCATATCTTGTTTTAGCTCAAGCTCTTCCAACATGTCTTTCAGAGCGTGAGTGTGTGTGTGTGTGGTTTTGAACGTGTGGGAGAGACAGAGACACACACGCTCATGCATCAACTATACTCCTGTGAAATGTGCAGGATAACTCAGCACATCGCTGACTAACGGCATCGTTCATAACTCACATCTGTTCTTCATGTTCATGTGTCTAATATTTAAACTAACTAACTTTTTTTGCACTTTTCATTGCAACATTATTGCATCTTCTTCTTGAATTTGTCTCAGTAAACTTCAAGTATTACTTGTCTTTAATTCCACTATTCCCATGTCTTATATAGGTTCAGAATATACATAATACTATGAAACTATTTCAGATTTGATATTTGAATGATTGCATGTTTGTTGCTGAGAAACTTCTCTTTCTCTGCCTTTGTGCTAATTTTATGAAAAATGTGGGTCCTGTTATTTCAACACTCTTGTGTATTATTTTTGTGCTAATTTGTTGCATATTTCTAAATTAATTTGTTCAATCAAACAATCATACAGAAAATCTTCTAGCATTAAAACTATAAACATTGCAGAGCTCATTTCTGCCCCGGGGACCTCTAACCAATTAATGGAGTCACGATCGCGCCTAAGTCAGTGGTGTATGAGAAATTTGCTCGGCTTTTTTTCCATATTCACTTTCACAGCAGGAGAAAATCTTGTTTCTGAGCCTCAGATTTGAAGCTTCAGCCAGGAGACGTTTGCTTACTTTTGCATAAAGAACGGAAACAATCTGTTTTTGTTTGAAGGCTCAAGAAAATCTGCATACCAGCACCTCCAAAGCTCACATTTGAACTTCTCATATTGTATTGAATTTGTGAAAAAAAAAAAAAAAAAATCCAATAATTATGATAATCTGCTCTTCTCCTGGATGTAGCTTTTTTTGATTTCAAACGTGAACCATGTGTTTACAGATGAAGACAAAGTTAACAATTTGTTCCAAAACTCTCTTTGGCATCTCCAAATGGAGAATTTAGGAATTTGGGAATTCTGGTAAATTGACTTAAGTGATATCACATGAGTTTACCAGAACTCTCTAACCCGATCCTTATTATAGCTAGTGGCTGGAGGCCACATTAGCCACTAAATTATAACATAGCTGAATCTCCAACTGTTTTAGTTGCCTATAGGGGTACATGCTGAGTGAATATATGGAGTAAATAAGATGCTATGTTCTACTTCAATGAAACTGTCTCACACAACAACATTTTAAGTTTTTAAAATTCAACCCACTGACAGGTGACGTGGAGAACAATAGTCATCTTGTGATAATGCAGCTGAGAAACCATGAGTCCCGACACTGTTTCAGACCAAACATGTGGTAAATGTGCCCTATAGCGCCACAGAAACTGCTCAGAAATGGTTCAGCGAACATGAAAAAGAGCCCAGCCTTCAAACTATTAAGATCTAAATCTGTTTTGAGCATGTGTGGGATGTGTCGGGACAAGCCAGATCCAACGGAGACTGTGCTCCACATCACATAGGACACAAGCCCCAGTACCAGATACCCCAGGAAAAGATGGATCTCCACAATATCATTCAAGTGGTTGTAATGTCCATAAATGCAGGTAATAGATCCTAATGTGACGTGTAACACTGAGAAGTGTAACTCTATTGTTTCAAAGGAAAAAAAAAAATGGCTTCTTCTTTTATTGAGTCAGCAACCGCAGACAAAAATCGTGGGAATGAAGGACACTGTGATGACTCAGCTAAACACAGTTCCTCAACCTATCAAGTCCCATGTGGCTGTGAGGGCGGAATCTGAGCAAACACAGAAACACTGGTCACCATTAACCACATCAGACCCCGGATGACTCATCAACGAGAAGCCTCAAAGGGGTGTCTGGGTGATGTGTGTGTGTGTGTGTGTGTGTGTGTGTGTGTGTGTGTGTGTGTGTGTGTGTGTGTGTGTGTGTGTGTGTGTGTGTGTGTGTGTGTGTGTGTGTGTGTGTGTGTGTGTGTGTGTGTGTGTGTGTGTGGGTATGTGGGCATATGGTTTAATCCTTGCATCCTTGTCCTTGGTGTTCAAAGCTGAGGGCATTTTGTGACGCTGGCGTCTGAATCTCGGCATTTGTGAAATTTTTCGCGGAAGGGGAGAAAATATTCCAGTGGCAATGCCAGCTATCTCCCTTAAGACATATTAATTTTATTGTCTGCAAAATGTGTTCTGACGTTTTTTGCACAATCACCATTCACAAAAGAATCAAGTCCAGTGTATTCGTTTGGTAAATGTGCAGAGAAAAACATTTCCTCAAGGTTAAAATGAGAAAATTTATCTTACAGTGCAGCCAAGTCATCAAACTGTCCATCTCTCCAAGTTTTTGTCTTTTCTTAAATCCTTTAAAAAAGAGTGTTTGCTGTGGTTGTTGCAACAGCAACAACCACTGTAATGACCTATGCTGTGTCTTCCAGAGGTCTCATACCTAATCAATAATTCATCAGGAGCAGCATTGGCAGATGTTGTGACAGCATGATTGAATGTTTGTAACAGTGGTTCCAGTTCAGACAAACAATAGTTTATTTACTTTTTATTGTAACCAAACACTTCAGAGCACATGTTTGATGAGAGACTGATACTGTATCTGAAGATGCTGTGGTTTTTCGTGAACCGTTTGAAGAAAATGAAACACTTTTGAATTACTATCCTGTTGTTGATTTCCAATAAGGAGATCGCTGAAAACATCAACAGGTAAATCAAAATCAGCCCCGTACCCGGGGAATATTATTACACCATCTTGACTTCAAACTGACTTCAAACTGGCTGCTTCTTTTTCAAAAGCTTTATAGGTTTCAAAGAAAGTATGTTACATTTTTTTGCATTTGGTGTAAAGTATTTATCCTCAGTAAAAAAAAAAAAAAAACATTTAGATGATAACTGATATCTTTATCTTGTACTCAATCAATCAATGATGCTCATGCTCATTTCCAGTGCCAGTATCAGCTATTTTATATATATATATATATATATATATGAATGACTACAAATGATGAATGAAATACAAAGTATTTCTTTGCTTAACAAATTTGAAACCATTTTCACAGTTGCTTAGCTTAGCACAAACACTGGAAACTCATTATGTCTTGTTTATATAATCAGTAACAAATCATGTCAAGTATGGTTTCAATTTTTTGTTTGTTTTTTTTTTTTAACTGACTAATAAAAAAAATTATGTAACGTCTTTAATCCAACATTTGTGTGTTGAAATCCTCATGGAACAAAAATAAGTCTGATATTTGATTTTGCATGAGATGCACTTGATTTACTAACTCACATGGAAATACCAAACTTTAACAATATTCACTGATGTGCATTAAAAATAAATAAATACATAAATAATTAGTAAATGTTCCCATGTACAAGGTGAGATGTCATTACATTTCATTGAGCCATTAATCTTTAATAATTTGGTATCTTGAAGATAGATTTGAAGATAGAAGTATACAGTGATCCCTCGACCTGTCGTACTTTGCCTCTCACGGCTTTGATACATAACGTTTTTTTGTGGCTAGTATACCATAAAACTGCAAATAATAGCTATTATAATAATAATAGACGCTCGTCTCAACAGACGAACAGACGCTCGTCTCTTATAAGCCGGGGGTAGCGACACATTTGGGAAATAAAGATGACCAGTCCGTCACTCTGTGCCACCTGCGGCTGCGAGGACGGGCTGCTGCAGTTCACTGTGGCTGCATTTTATGAGGTAAAAAAAAATGTTTGGACCGGCCGTTCAGGAAAATCTCCCAAATGTCCCTATGGCCAGTCCGCCCCTGGCCACTGTACTGCAATTAAATGCCTGTCTCACAAAGACGCCTGTCCCAAATAAATGCAGGGTCTGTGGAGTCATTTGGGAAAATAAACGCCCGGCTGTTACTTGCAGCTTTATGGTAGGCTATGTAGATTTGTATCACAGGAGTCTTCATTACATTGCGGGATTCTGTGGTTTACAGGTATTTTTAGATTTTAGATTTTTTGCAGTAAAATAAGCAATTTCTAGCTTAATTACATTTAACTGCGCTATAAGTATCCATCTAGTCATCAAAGGCATTTTCCAGCAATGTAACTATTTCTGTGTTGGAACTTTAAAGGACTGACTCTCTCATGTAGATCTTCTGTTTTTTGTTAAATAACACCCACGAGACTCAGTCCCCCTCTGAAAGAATGCTCAGCTTCAGTCACACAGCCATAACAGAGGTTCTGGTTAACTGGTTGGGAAAAGATCAATTAACATGCATATCTGGTGTGACTGAAATGAGCAATTAGCGCCACTTAGTCTCTGATTAAGTATTACAAGACAGATTTACTATAAGAGTTATGCTAGTGTGAGGTTAGTCAAGCAGCTGGCAACAGGCTAGAAAATATGCACCAGGCATCTTTGTGCACACAAAACATGCATGAACAAGCACACATACACGCACATTCTCTGTTTTTATGCCTCTTTCACTCTGCTTTTAATTCATTGGCACCGATGTACTTTTTTCTGTTTTTTTTTTTTTTTTTGCTGTAAGTTTAACTGCAAAAACAACATAGTGTGACTCATGAAACAATGTAAATGTGTTTGTGGAATATCCAACAGTTCTTAGAATAACTGGAAATGACTACACAAACAAAATCTATAAAGCCTGGTAAGAGAATAAACAAATTATAGCCTTCTTCATCCATTCAGACAAAACCCTAATGATGTCTGCTTAAATTCAAAGCTTTTAAATTACATCACAGGCCACAGACTACAAAGACTTTCTGTAAAATGGTATGGAAAAGCAGTAATACAACCATTTTTTTTTTTCTCAGTTTTGTGTTGATCAATTACATCTGAAAAGCATGGCAGTAAAACAAGCCTCTCTTTAAAAAGAAAACCCTGTTTGAGTCGCACATCTAACTCTCATTGATCATTGTAGTTTAAGGAGTCTATGTTACTAAATCAATTCCACTTAAAATGTGATAATACTCTGGTGAATCGTGCTTAGTGTATTATTTTTGGCTTTACTCATTTGATGGATAGAAACTTCAGATTAACGAAGGGATGAGACTCACAGGTAACCCTTTATCTCTCTGAGAGAATATTTTTCTTTCAAATAAAAAGGCTGAAATGTGATACGAAGCATGAGATATGTGAAAGATTTCTAGAAGAGTCTAAGGTCTCATCCGACAGGGGAAAATCGGGGAATTTTGCTCTGTTCTTTTCTCCTAAAATAATGTGTCTTTTGGGAAAACGAATAGGGTTTTACCAAAATTATCTCACGAAAGCTTTTAAAACTCAAATGTTTGAACAGTCATTACTATTTTAAAGCCAGAGCAATAAATATGTTAACATTCAGCTCAGATAGCTTCTTTCTCATCATTCATTTTGTATAAAAAAAATCTGCTACATTGAATCAACAACTGTTGATGCTAATGTTTGTTATTTAGCAATAGCAGCAGGTTATTGCTAGTCCCTTCAAAGTCTACGACCATGCTAGCACATATTTCAGTCTGTAAGCAATGCTTTGAGTTCAATACTAAATGACAGTTTTAACATGTGGTCAACAGGTACGGTGTTCACTGTGAGCGTTAGCATGCTAAATCTAGAGCAGACTAGCCTTTCGAAGTGGCTCCAGATTTACAGCCATTATGCGAAATCACGTACTTTATCTGATATCACACTGACACTGACAGACCTCAGCCTCATTGTTGAAAGGAATATTCAAGACAAAAGCGAGAGACCACCTGAAAATGCCACGACTAATACGTGTGCTCTCAACCACACGTGCACAGACACATTCAAATATGCGCATAAGCGTACGCAAACACATTAACAAAAGACTGTAATTTCTCCTCCATTTACAACTCAAACCATCACATACAGTCTTCAAGGATTGAAGGCGTAATGTGTAAAATATGCAGAGAGGATAAGATAAGTATCCCAGGTATTTTTAGAAGGTATGCTTTGTGATGAGTGAGCAGAGACAGCAAAGGCTCAACTATAAGAGCAGCTGCTGAAGGATTTCTTCTCACGTTCACATTAAGCTGAGGGGAGGAAAGGCAGCGAGAAAAAGGCTAATAGTTTTATTTTGGAAATTTTATGTTTTGTGTGTGATGTTTTATTTTATTTTCTATTTTATTTTATTTTATTTTTGGTTTTAAAATCACACAAAACACATTAATCATGCCTGTGGTACATTTATTTATGGCAAGAGGATAGTGTGCCATATTATCAAGTGGAGCCTGGAACTGGTATTACTAAGTCATTACCTTCATTGCACTTGTGTTTGACATACGAATGACAAATATCGTCTCTAATGATATTTATTTGGATATTTGTCACTGTCACTAACAGTGCAAAATATATTCTTTTAAAGAGGAAACCCTTTCCATGCCAGGTTTTGGACACAGATCATGGAGCGTGGGTGCACAAGCAGCATAAACAGATATTACTCATGTTATTCCTTGAGTACATGGTGCACATGGTTAAGTGGTGGTCGATCCCTTTTGCTGCCTTGGTGCTTTCCAGTCCTCTATTTATCTCCCACTGAGACAAAGAGAGCGTCTGTTGCTGCACAGCTTCAACACTCAACAGTCATAAACAAACCACTGGTAACCAAAGCTGACAGGAGAAATATGAGCAAAACCTGCGACTGAGTCACTACAATAACACAAAAGTTGAAGTGCCTGTTATTTCTCTATGAGCTGACTGGAGAAAAAAAGTTATATTTAACAGCATAATTATTAAATAATAGAATATGCACTGGGTCCATCACTTAGACGGAAGCAAATCCTGTTTGCAACTTGTTTCATGTCTGTTGTTTACAGTCTCAGAGAGTACCCTCTGAATGGCAAGTACTGCTGGTGATGAAGACAAATGTGTTGTTATAAGCCTGTTGTACGATGACAAGATGCAGCCACTTGTGGCACTCATGACAATTTTAGGACAATCTTGGGAAACATTGGGCAACCCCAATATGTGTGTGTGTGTGTGTGTGATCGCACGCGCATGTGTGCAATAACTGAGTTTGTTGGTTTTGAGGGGCAATTAAATTCAGTCTGGTTCAGTATTTGGATGTTACAGACTAATAAAATACACCTGTTTTTTTTGTTTTGTTTTGTTTTTTTTTTTTTTAAGCACTATTGTGTGCATTATTCTATAAATTGTGCAGTGTGAATTGTCTTTTGCCCTATTTTTATGCCTGATGTGAACCATCATGACATTGCCAAAGTTAGTAGTTTAGGTTTGTCACAATATGCAGTATAACCTTTATTATATTTCACACACTGACACATGTATGTAAAAAAGGTAAAGATAAAGTTTAGTTAAGTCAACTCTTATTATGAATGAAGGCTTATGTAAGATTAGCTGATATATACACACAAACAAAAAGCTCACTCTGGTTTCAACCCTCCAGCACAAAACTTGACAACAAAGCAGCAATTGCAGTGAACTGAGAAAAGTACGTTCTGCTCAGTTGAAACCTCATGGATAATCAGCAGCATGTAAAGCTTACAAATAAGTACATGCTTGGTTTTTCCTGGTCACACATGGGCTATACTGTGTGTATGGCTACATAATTTCTAGTGACAGTAATTTGTTGAATTGAAGACCCACTCAAACAACTGAATTCCTTCCTGGAAATAACAACTGTTTCAAATTTGCCTCCCAGATGTGGCTATTTGATCAGCCAGCTGCGCTTTGGTACAAAGTGATTGCGGCGGCATATGTCCTGAATTAAAGTCCCCCACCCCACACCCCCCTCCGTTCTGTGTACCCTTTCAGCCAGGCAGTCTATCACAAAGAGTCAGCTGATAAATCTTATGCTGCAACAGCAGTAGTAGTAGCAGCAGCAGCAGCAGCGGCGGCGGCGGCGGCGGCGGCGGCGGCGGCGGCGGCGGCGGCAGCAACACACAGAACAGCAGATGTCTGCTTTTCCTTGTGAATTAATAACTCACCACAGTGGATCTGGCAAATGCAATTTAAGCTAATATTCCATGAAAAAAATACATACGCACATTTTAATGATCTTTGGTGCAACGAGAAAACTAAATTCTTGACTTGTGAGTTTTGAAATGCTACCAGAGGTCACTGGCATTTTAAACCCAGGTTCTTGGACGTAAGTATCACAGGGCAGCACACTGGCACAGGTCACTCCTGCCTCTCTCTGAGTGACGTCAGACCCTGACCTCAGCTGTGGCAGGGTCGTAGGCACTGGGTCAGCCCCTTGGCAATGCATCCACTTCAGATTAACATTAACAGAACGTGACAGTGCTGAGAGGCTTTGAGCTGACTGAGGCAGGGGATTAACTACCGACTGCTATACCTACAACGCCTACCTGAAGCTAATGCCGCCCCAGTTCTATACCACATACTAATATATCAGAGGGTCTGAAGCGTGTTCAGATGTGACAGTTAGTCCAGCGCATCTTATATTTGCTGTACAGGCAATGTGCTGATTATTTACTCACCTCATAGCTGCAAATTCCCAATGCTTCCTAATGCGGTGGTGATTCAGAGACATGTCAGAAAACCTGAAAAAAACAAACACAACACTGAGTAAGAACAAACACCCACCAATTTCTCACATTAAGGGCCCGTTTATAGAAGTCAGCCTGTGAAAACAGAGTTCTGTAACACCCGAGGGAGTTCTCCAACATCTGACATTATCTGGAGTTAAGTTTAAAGTACTTGACAGAAAACATGGCTTAATATAATAATATATTATGTTAATTACAGTATTTTTCCCCATAACAGTAAGCTAAAAACTGGAGTATCTTTGCCTCCTTTGAAGCAATTCTGTTTTTTTAACATGCCTCCAGACTTTGCATAAATGAATTACTACATCATGCTTTTGAGTTTAATTCACAGCAAAGAAGCAGTAAAGTCTGCAAATAAGAAGATAAATCAAATAATGAATTTATCGGTAAGATAATTTGTATCATCTATTAGGTTTGTCTTGTTCTTATTCAGTATCCAATACATTCAGCAGTCGTGCTGCAGCTCTGACAATATAGGTTTCAATTTCAACACTGAATTTATTAAAGCTTTGAGTTCTTAATTAAAGAATTTTATTGTTCTTGTTTCTTCACTGAGCATGACCGAAACGGCTAATGGAATGAAAAAAACAAAAAATAGGTCAGAGAGAACAGCTCAAGTAAATTTAAATTGCAGTGTAGTCTATCTGCCCATTAACTGTGTCTCCATTATGGACTTATTGGCATAGCTGGTCCTGAAACAGCTGTAAATATAATTAGTGACCACATTGTGCTGGATGTATCTCATGTTGACTCTTGCTTTCCAGGCCACAGTTGCAGACCCTTCTACTGGCTACATTTCAGACTTCTTGTAACACTAAAACTCATCCAATAACTCTTGTTTTGTACAGAATTTTTTATTTTTTTTTTATGGATTTGCATTACACCATCTACTGTGGACTATGACAAATTTTGTACAGCGCAGTCAAAATAAGTGGCTGCAACTGAAGCCAGATGAGGGAAAAAAAAAATCCTGGGAATTAGATTTTCAGTGAACAAAGAGTACCTGCTTCCAGCTAGCTTTAGTCAAAGAACAAAAATATTTCATCTCAGACGTAGACAACAGTGCTGTTCACATTCATCACATTCTATGTGAGAGCCCGTAAAGTGGGTTACGAGGAGCTTGTAACTGTTTTTCACACCATGCAAAGAGACTTTTAATACAATGAATAAGCTGAATTATAAGTGGATTTTTACAAGTGGAGTTTGGTCGTAGATGTTATTGGGGTCCATGCGCTGCTGCATTTGTGGTGAAATTAAATGTGCTGTGAATTAACCATGCTGACATCATCACACGGTTACAGAAGATATAGTAGAGCTTCATAATAGTAAACAGTAACAAACAGATAAAATTCATTAACTTGTGAGAACTATTTCACTTGAGAAAAAGTCTTCATAATATCGTTACGTCCTTGCTGGCAAAAACGCAGCAGTTATTTTACCACCGGCTTTACAAGTCCAGTTTTCATTAAGTGCATGAAACAACAGTTTTCTAGGATCACCGCATAGGTTACATATGGCTGCAGCCAGGATAAAGAATGTCATTCCTTATTAAAGAGGCTGCAGCTTAGAGTCGAGACTCAGATTTCATCAGAGGAGAACAGGAGAGCGAGCCAAGCACAGTCCCGCTCTGTCCACCCCCCAACCCCCACCCACCCAGCGAGCCACCACCCTGAGATCTTCTACTATATTATGTCTGCGGTTTGCATTCATCAGTGACTGACAGGCTGTACTACAGGTGATGAAATGTTATAGTACAGTAACCGTCTTACAACCTTTTAAAGCCCTTTTTTTGGTCACATACTTTATGTTCCACACATAATGTTTTTTTAATAGCAGAATTAAACCGAGTTTGGCATAAATGATGAACACACACATACACATCCACTTAAATGTAACATTCACCCTGTACACATTGCTCCTTATTTCATATCTGAATTTGTACATTTATGTTTTTCAGCCTTTTTAAAAATTCTTGGGTCTGAGAATCAATGAGACGCATTTACAAAAATAAACTGAAATTCTGCCAACACCTGAAATGTTGCATGTCTGACAGTAATGAAATATTTTGCAACATGACTGAACATCTGTCTGTGGTGAATGATAACATCATGAAAAGAGTCTTAAATGATGTATAGACTTACCACTAAGTAACAGGTGTTTTCCATTTATTCATTTGTTAACTAATTTATTACAATACATCCAGGTCTGTGTGGGTGATTTTTAAACTTTAAACATAAACTCATATAGAAAACCTTGTTACTGTGATAAACTATAGAATTTTACAATTTGACAGTAAGAGGAGCAGCGTCTCTCTGAGTTCTCCAACTTCACCGCTCAAGGTCACAATCACAATATTCTGCATTTTAAATGACAGGGTTGACTTTCCCATGTGTGAGATATAATATTCTAATCAATTATAATGAATTTAATCTCATATGTCCTCCTTGTTTCTCATATTTACCTTACTGCAATGACTAACTGATACCTCGGTAACTATGTACCAGAATTGACTGAGTAAAGTTTGCTTTTACTTAAACTACTTGGATAGACATCTACATATTAAAGCACTTATACCCTTTGTAAATGTTATATAATCACCTCCATGCCTGTCTAACCTTTTTAAACAGTTTTTCCTTTATTGTTGTGTCTGTTCCCAGTGTTATATTTAATTTTCAGTACATGTATAAACAAGGCGTTGCTACAAGTGCAGTCAACCTTGAATAAATGAAAAGTAAAAAAAAAAATGTGAACGCGTGCAAATGCAGACAAAGAGTGTGGATGGACATGTGATGTGTGACGTGTGGAAGCAGATTAAATAGAAAACAGAAGAGAAACTGAAGGAGGACAATGACGAGTAGGAGTTGAGACACGGGAATCAAAACACAGTGAACGAGTTGAAAAACGAAGAAGGAAGGAAAAACGAATGGGCACGGAAAGAAAAAAAGAAAACAGAAGAGAAGAGAATCAGTAACAGTAACAATGTGAGAGGAAAATTGGTACTCCATCATCAGCCCTGCACTGCGATACTTTCTGCATGCAGGCCCTGGGCATTTTTGGCCACACACTACAACAGGGGAGGGGTTCCCCTTACACAGAGGCCAAATGAGGACAAGAGACTGTGTGTGTGCACATGCAGAGTGCATATATGTGTGTGCAACTCAAATTTTGTTTTTATGGGAAGCAGTAAAAAAGGCCCAGTTATCCTCAAAATGGCACAAGCTGTGACCTAATGCCACATCTAGTGAGCCACCATAGACAGAGAGGGATCAGCTACTGAATGAAGCCAGTAAAATCTGAGCCTGATGCATATGCCTTTCAAATTAAAACCATATGAAAAGGCTCTAATGGAACAGACCTGATCCAGATTACACAAAAACTGTGAAAGAAAACGACTCACGGCAATTAACTGCAATTGAAGAAACTGTAGTTAGGGCAGGGGCACAAATTAAAACCAGCATGAATTCAGTTGTTTATGG
Source organism: Polydactylus sextarius (assembly GCA_016801845.1). Lineage (NCBI taxonomy): Eukaryota > Metazoa > Chordata > Actinopteri > Polynemidae > Polydactylus > Polydactylus sextarius. The sequence goes on from CM028918.1 coordinate 6,236,679, forward strand.
AAAACCGTTGCACTTTGCCACATGTGAAAATGATAAATGATAAAACCCCACTGTGTTTAACCTGACGCACAGACAAACTGCAATGATTTAGTCCTACTTTCAGGATGCACATGCATTTTGCAGAGATTTGTCAGTCATCACACATCTACAGAACGTGAACACATATACAGAGAAACCTTTGAAAAAATGTAAGAACATATACACAAACTCTAAGAACCAGACTTTGCTAAGCCTGTAATTTGCTGGCCACACGTGCTGAAACAGAGGCCGGACTCCAGAGAATACATCTTGATTCATTTATTTCTATCTACACTTCTTTTCTAACACTTGGCCTGGAGTCTCCCGGTCGACTGATTGATTGGTTGGTTGATACTATCTCATCCAACCTAATTCTCATTGGTCGGACAATCGCCAGTGATACTTTTATAAGGAGAAAAGCACCACATCCATGGTCTCCTGGGATTAATCCATCATTTTCGTTGGCAGCAAGGACACACTACCTGCGAATACTACATTTTTATGTTTATTTATAATTCATTTAGGCTAATAAGGCTACCAGATAGACTGCACTCTATGAACTGTGGCACAAATCCCCCGACAACCAATCAAATAGTCAAAGAGTCGGCACAATTTCAGTTGACATATTTTCCTTGGTTGACTGCAAGCCCTATCTACCACATCATCAAAAATCACTCAAGCCTCCGCCAGTGACGATACCGATGATCTCCTGATATTCATTATGTGTCTTCCGGTGTTTTATGAGTTTTCCTGCATGTTTGAATCGCTGCTAACAGATACTTCACATTGCAAAATTCTTACCTCCCACCTATCTCAGTTACAGGAGCGTGTAAGTGTGTGTGAAAAGGAGCGTGTGTGAAAGAAATTACCCCCTTTCGTACTGCAGGAGAATGTTTTGGAAAAGTGGTATTTCCCAAAAGACTTTTTTAAAGCCGTGAGCTGATCCAGAGGTATGTGGAAAATGGTTCGTCCCAGGTGGTTGGCTGTGAATGTGCCCTACAGAAGGAAATTTCCCTTACAGAGATTTTGGTGGTTTGTGCACAGTGTGTTCCAGCAAAAATCATAAGCCAATTTATCTCTGATGGATGCTTTGGGGGCTAGAAAAGAGATGGCTACACACTGGCATTTTGCTGGGTTGGAAACTGTGAAATGTTTACCCTTTTGAAAATGACATCGCCAGATGTAAAATGAAATATGAATACTATAATGAGCGATAAAAGTCTGTGAGTGTAACAGACACTGACTTTATAAGCCATGAAAATACACAGTAAAGGTCAAGGGTGAGTTTAGAGGAAAGAATAAAGTCATGAAAAAAACACGAAATAAGGATATTTTCACATTTTACTTTGATATTTTATTCTTCTATTTGAATTTCTAGAAAATCTAATGATTTTACTTGTACAATCCTGGAAACAACTTAAGCAGATGGTTCCATATTTTTTAGGATATTTTAAATTTTTTATATATCAAATATCAATTTTACCTTAAATGTTTAAACACCACAAAGCTGAATGACCACATCTCAATGGGACTCACTTTCCAGATGGAACGCCACATGAGCCATATTGTAATGAGGCCAAAAAGTTGTTAGTGCACTATTCAGGGCTGTTCTAATATTAAGTATATTTATTCAGCCTGCAATCCACAGCCAACCCAACCATCCAGGTTGCACTCATGTGGTCAGCAGAACTACAAAAACCAGCAGTCATGATATTTCTGATTATAGAACTGCCGCCATGGCTGCTACACATACCACGTACGCCACATTACACATATGCCAAACCATAAACTGTACAATGGCTACACAGATATGAACGTATGTGGGCAAGAGAGGAAGGACCAATAATGTGCAGTCAAGCAGGTGAATCTCGTGTTTTTCTCTCAATATTTTACATTCATGCTCAGCAAATGAATTTCAATTTCTCATCATTTTCAGGTCAAAACAGCAACTTAATAACAAGAAAATTTAGTAATTTTTTTTTTCTTTTGTGATCTCAAATGTTACTAACCTACAAATATTTCTACTCTGAAAGAGTCTGATTGACAAATATTTTGGGGTCCAAAGCCTTTTTGCAGTGATGAGGAGGATGATTACAAGATTGCCAATTTTTTTTTTTTTTTACAAATGAGAGGCTTTCTTTTTTGCCTGGACAAATAATTGCAACTATCCATAATTACAGTGTAATTTTGCAGTTGTGAAATGTGCCAGAGGACATTTTTTTTTTCTTGTATTGTGTGGATGCAGAAATTACCATGTAGTTTTCATAAATCATCGTTCGTGGCAAATGAAGTGGAGATTCCAGCTCATTAGTGCATTGATATATGAGCTGCGAATTCACCACAAATGTGTACAAATCTAACTGTGTTTAATCAAACTGCAGCCAAGAGGAATGGACAGAAAAGTGCAGCTATTTTTTTTTTTTTTTTACATCAGTAAAAATTATGTTTTGTATCGCAGCCCATATAATTATAATTGTCTCCACAAGCACAAGTGTTTTTCTTAATTTATTAATTTATTTTGAAACACTGTGATTTGTTTTATACTTATGCACATGTACACGATACGTTTTGATCTTCAGCAGCATTGAATATAATATGTATATATTTATGCATCAGGTTTGTGAGTCAATTAGAAACACACACACACACACACACACAGGTTAATAGCGTCTAGCTGGATGCGTCACTGCAGCTCATGGAAAAGCAAAGTAATAGAACAAATCCATAAATGACACAGAGGAAAAGGATGGAGCAATGGAGCCTTTGTAAATGAACCAGGAGCTCAAAGATGGCAACGTCAACAACATGCTGACACAGGATAAGTACACGAGCCTCTTCAGGAGCTAAGTATACAATCACGTCTGTAACCATAAGCAACAACATGCTGAGCAGGTTAGTCTGGGAAAAAAAGGGGGAACTTTACTGTTGACTTACTGTTTCTGAATAAATTGAGGTTTCCTTCTTCTCTACACAGAATTTGCCAGGGCAGGTTTTGGATCCAGTGACAGTTTAACAGCGCCATCTGGTGGTGAAACTTAGGCAGGGAAGAGGATATTAACAGCAGCTACCTGTCAAGATTAAAGAAAGAAAAAAAACGAAGAAAGAAAGTATACGCACGTGAAACTGTTGTTTTTATGATATGGGGGACACTTATTATGTTATTTAATTATCTATTATTTTTGTTTTTTTAATTATTTGGACGTTAGATATCGAGGTTAAATAGATCAAAGCGCCGCCGCGAGTTGAGCAGCTGCGAGGAGCCGCCGCTCGCGGCGCACACGAGACCAACGCATGCGAATGAAGCGCATGCGCAATACCATCTGGCTCCACTTGCGTCCAGGAGGGCTGGGAGAAGATGATGCGGCTGAGCATGCACGGACCGGATGCATAATTGGCCTACCTTAGTCATAGATTTTCATTTGCCTTGTCTAGTTTCTTGCCAAATTGCAGTTTAATGTCGCACTATTAACGGGAGCGGTATAGACACTGAATAACGGTAACGGCAGAAAAAGAAGAAGGAGAAGAGGGAGAAGAAGAAGAAGCAGGAACTGGGAAGGAGCTGGGCATCAAATTGCACCGGATGTCATTACACGCTCATAAATATCGAAGACGTGAGTAGCTGCGTCTTTTGTCAAGATTGTGTGTTAATTATTTCTTTGTACGTCTGTTTTTGCGTCCTTTTATGCCATATATTTGATATATTTGGTTTCTCATTCCCGTCTTTATCCACTCTCAGTCAACACCGTTCAGCCACCTGTTAAGTCTTTAATCCAATCCACTGAAAAAGACGGAGAGAAAACGGAAGAAATTTTAATTATTTCACCTAAAATCGTCAAAACAAACATGATTTTACAATTTGCCAAAGAGCTGCAGCTGTTTAAAAAAATAAATTGTGTGTCTGTGAGGGATTTTTACTCTTTTATTTATTGCAAATTTAATATACAATATTAATCTCATACTGCGCCGGTTTTATTCTCATTTTAGTGTTGTTTAGCCACCGCACATGTAGGCAGATAACCATCAAACTGGCTCTTGTGGGTCGTTGGGCATTTGTACTTAGGGCCTACAATCTAAGCTCGTTGATCAATTGAATTTAAGCCTCTTGAGCGGTGCGAGCGAAACCTGCTGACACATGCGCCCATGTCTTTTTGTGTGTGCGCACAAACCCGGTTAACCCCCCTCCACCCCCATCTGATCCCCCCTCCCTCCTCACCCTCCTCCTCCCTCTGCAACTAAACTAAACTAAAACGGCCCCTGTTATTATATGAAGGGGGGTACAAAAATATCGCCCACTCCCATGTGTAACACTGACATACTGAAACACTCAGCACTTTTTTTTGCCTGTCACTGGTGAACAGTAGTGACCGTATGCTCAGCAATTAAATATTTAAAGGGCAGCTGATGCGACGCTTCGGATTAATTCTAGATTAATATAGACGCAGCTGCTCCCAGTTCTCAGGTGGATAAGAAGTTTCTGTTATGTAACAATGCTTTATTAGAATCAGAGATACTATATCTGTAATAACCCCTGTCTATCTATCTATCTATCTATCTATCTATCTATCTATCTATCTATCTATCTATCTATCTATCTATATATCCATCCATCGGAGTGTCTGACTATCTGCGGGAGAAATAAGGGAGCACAGAAAAAAGGGATCTGTCCATCCTATTTCCTACAATCATATCAAAACTGTTATGACTGACCAGCAGTCATAAGAATCAATGGAAAGTGCATTATCATCTCGCAGAGGTTAATGTTACTATGTTGTTTCGGCTCTGTTGGATGTTTACAATAATGCTGAAAAGGAAATAATACACAGCAGCATAACGCAAATCTCAGCTCTCCCTTTCCTTGTTTCTTCTTTTCTGTTTTTTATTTGAACATACCATCTGACCAGACCACAACAAGCCCAGAAGTCGGTTTAATATGGCGCTGGACGGACTGATTAATATGTTGCCATCAACAATCGCAAGCTTGTCGTGGCGGCGACGTGTTTTAGTAGTTTACAAGATTATGTGTCATGCATACTGAGAGGACAAGATGAGCAAACAGAGTGGCTCCTCATGCATTCAGTTATGCTGATAGGATACATAAGGTCTGTGATTTTATTTGGGTGGTCCTGACTGACTTTGACTCACTTGCGTTTCTCTCCATCTTTTTTTTTTCTTCTCTCCTTTCCTCGCTGCAGTATAATCAAGACCAAAGGCAGAGCCATGGAGGTTGTAACACATTTTGTGAATGACACTGTAGAATTTTACAAATGGAGCCTTACTATAGCAGGTAAGACCTTTACGATGGTTGCTAGTTACACACTAATACCTTTCGAAAGGTTTCAGTTACTGGTTTGCTTGTAGAGACAGGAATGGTAAGATAAGGCAGATTAAACTGTGGTCCAGTTTCACCATGTTATACATTATATAAATGATGTTAGAGCTTAATTACATGGCTAAGTTTTCTAGGTCAAAGGTGAACAAGGTCTCAGAATGATTTAGTTAAAATGGAGATTTTCTTTGCAGTAATGCTTTTAAGTAAATTGTCACTTTTAGCTCTTTGGATTATAACAGCAAGAAAAAGGCACAAACTCTATGTTATTACATTTTAGATCAAATCTCTTAATTATTGAGCTTGATGAATAACTGTTTACCAGGATGTGACAATGTTACTAAGCTAGAAAGTGGAGAACAGTGTGTATGTAACTGTAGGAAGTAAGTGAATTAGCGATAGCCTCCACAACAGCCACACCTTGATTTCCTATATTTTTCCTCCTGCTGACACCAACTTGTTTCTCCTCCAGACAAGAGGGTGGAGAACTGGCCAATGATGTCATCTCCCTTCCCAACACTGGCCATCAGCTGCCTGTACCTGCTCTTCCTGTGGGCGGGGCCTAGATACATGCAGGACCGCCAGCCCTACACACTGAGGAGGACCCTCATAGTCTACAACTTCAGCATGGTGGTCCTGAATTTCTACATCGCCAAAGAGGTCAGTGCAGATGCAAGAAGTGTGACTAGAGCCTGGTAATGTCTAGAGCCTGACTTTACAGACTCTAATACTGATGTAATTACTTCAAAACAGCTATATTTTTGTTGGCCTGTTTCATTGGTGTCATGTACATTTTGCATGTCGGGTGTTCTCAGAAACAAGGAGGACACTAAGTCAGTGTAATACTGTCCACAGTTACAAAGCTGCCACTTAACGTAAAGAAAGAAACATTATCTCACAGCTCAATTGCTCTAATGTGACATTTAAGTCATTGCTGTTGCTGTTTTGTCCGGTCAGACGGAAGCTGTAGCTGTTGTTGAAATTAACTCTTATCCTGGAAATTCAAAAATACTTCACAAAACACATATGATATAACTTAGTTTTAGTCATGCCTGTGTTTTAAGCATCCTGTCGTGTTATCACCCCGATTGTCTGAAAAACAGATGAGCCAGCTTTAGTTATTCAGACTTGCTGCATCCATTTTCCTCTCAACCTTGTTCTGACTTTGCCGTTTCTCCTCAGCTCCTAATAGCCTCAAGAGCAGCTGGGTACAGCTACCTCTGTCAGCCTGTCAACTACTCCAATGATGTCAATGAAGTCAGGGTAAGCACAGTTTCACACACCTCTCTACATTAACCACCAACTATATTATAGTATTCACTCATCACAAATGAAGCCACAAGGTCGTCCAGGTAAAAAAAAAACAAAAAAAACAAAATGATTGCTATTTCTATAGTGCACGTATGTCAGTGTTCCAGGGGTTTAATTGAGGACAGAATCAGAGGGAAGGATTTAAAGGTAAAACTTTATATCTGTAGTGATTTTCAGGACAAAGAGGGTGTGGCTCCAGACTCAAAGAGGCAGGAGCTATGGGTCTTGCCACCCGTTAAACTCCACCCACATCTCAGTCCTCTTTGCTCTTTCATGATGGCATTACTAAGAGATAAGAGATGCCACCGTGCCGCGGCTTAAGAGAGCAACCTTCTGGAACTGTAACAGTAACTTCTGACATGTCATAAAGATCCACCACGTGATCAGTTTCAGTTTAGGTCTTTTCAGAATAAAACTTATTAGAATTAATTTTCTACTCTGAAGTCAATAAATTGGAAGCCTATCTTATATAAGATGTGTAAAATATCTCAGAAAGCTTAATAGGAGGCTGGAGATTTTTCTGGTTTAGTATCATATTCTCTTTATTTAAGCTTTGTTCTCAAAGGTTATGCTGAAAATAGCTCAGCTTTCTGCAGTGGAGTAATTACGAGCACCTTACAGGAGTGGAGTCGCTGGAAAGAGATGAATAGGACAGACTTAACTGCGTCTGAGGAAATGTCTGCAAATTGTATTCACAGACAGAAGCTGTCACCTGTCGGAGATGTTATCACACAGAGTGGCGTTAGTGTCTTGGATCCACCGCAGCGCTTGATAATTCACTCTGTCCTGTTTTATGTCTTGTAGATAGCATCTGCTCTTTGGTGGTACTACATCTCTAAAGGAATTGAATACTTGGACACAGTCTTTTTCATCCTGAGGAAGAAGTTCAACCAGGTCAGCTTCCTCCACGTCTACCATCACTGCACCATGTTCATCCTCTGGTGGATTGGCATCAAGTGGGTCCCTGGTGGACAAGGTGAGATAAGGACTAGAGTCATTTACATTTACAGTATAAATATCATGACCACGTCATGTCTGATACACATTTGAACACTTTCCACAGCATTTTTTGGCGCAACCATCAACTCTGGCATTCACGTCCTCATGTACGGTTACTACGGCCTGGCGGCGTTGGGACCACACATGCAGAAGTACCTCTGGTGGAAGAAATACCTCACTATCATTCAGATGGTAGGAGTTACTTTATGGCTGTTCTTTTTGTATTCTTATGTTAATATGGTGAAATGTATTGTTATATTTATTATGTCAAAATGCAGATAATAGTGTTAAAGGTTTTATTTTGTTTGGCTTATGGGTAATTTTTCTGCTCATTGTGTTTTTTCTGATATAAAGTTACATTATCAGCATGTATTATGAGGAATTCTTTTACAGAGGCAGCATATTGTAGGTTTTCCTAGTTAAATTGTTATGTTATTGTTGTGCGTCTACATTTTGTATCAAACAGATCCAGTTCCACGTGACCATTGGCCACGCCGGCCACTCTCTCTACACTGGCTGTCCATTCCCCTGCTGGATGCAGTGGGCTCTGATCGGCTACGCCGTCACCTTCATCATCCTCTTCGCCAACTTCTACTACCACGCTTACCGGGGTAAACCATCCTCCTCGCAGAAAGGAGGCAAGCCCATCGCAAATGGCACCTCGATGGTAACTAACGGTCATAGCAAAGTGGAGGAAGTGGAGGATAACGGGAAAAGGCAAAAGAAAGGAAGAGCGAAAAGGGAGTAAAGAAGGAAGAGGGTTTGTTTGGTGATAAACAGAAAGACAGACAGTTGTTGTAAAGGTCAGAGAAGGAAGGAGGGAGTGAGGGAAGGAAGGGAGGAAGGTAGAGAAGGAATAAACAGAAAGTTCAAACCAGACAACCATCCCTGCAAATAATGAAGATGGATGTGATTTGTGATCAACTTGAGAGTAGCAGTGTGAGTCTGTGATGAGTTCTGGTTTTGAGAAGAAGAGGGGGGGTGTTGGTTTTCTCCACAACATTTTTTTTTTTTTTTTTTTAAATCAAGAAAATCAAAAATGCTGATCATGTAGGCTCCACGCTCTTCTGTCCAACTGTGATTGGACCATAATAGGACCAAAGTATTCAAGGACCTACAACCTGTTCAGCATCTTCTCTCTTATCAACCAAAATTGACCTCCAACTTTTGTACTCTGGATTCCAGTATCGTTTTAATTGAAAGCTTAAGTAGTCTTTAACATGCTGATTTATTTTATAGCGCTCTAAAAGAGTTTTAATGGAAAAGAAACATGCAGAGGTTTATACCAAAGGTGTTTTTTTCTTCGTTTTTTTTTTTTTTTTTTTTTTTTTTTCAGGGGAGTTTTTTGTTTTGTTTTTTTTTGTTTGTTTGTTTGTTTTTTTTGTTTACGGATACTTAGAGTTGATCGAAGTTAGTAAAAAAGAAATCACGCTACATCATTCTCACATCTGCCATCTGCTGAGTTAAATCACTTACTAACAATTCAACACGTCAAGGACTTTATATTTCTTTCCCGTCTCAAGCTGATAAAACTGTGCTGCACTTACATAACAACATGCTATTTTCTTTATGTTCATTGTGAATTTTAAATAAAATAAAATAAAATAAAGGTTTCAAGTGGGAGGGGCTTTAGTTTCTTTTAGAATTTATGCAAATTTGTGGGTATCTTTGTTATAATATATATTTTTGTGTGGGTCCTCACGATTTATTTCTTTTTTGCTGTGCGATGTAGCTGAGGTGCAAAAATTCAGAGCTTGAGGTTCAGCACAGTAATATGTCACTGCCACGTAGGACTGAAGGGAAATTCATCCTGATCCTTTTTTTTCCTTTAAAAAAAAAAAAAAAAATACATGAAAATAAATGGTAAATTTATTGTATTCATACATTAAAATGAAAGTGAATCAGCTTCTGGCTGCACATAACAGAAATAAAGACCAGCACCCCATAAAATAGCTCTGTATGTCTTTTTGTTTTTGTTGTGATCAAAAAAGCATATCAGGGAAATTGTGATTCTCCCCCTCCTTAATGTGTGTGTGTGTGTGTGCACGTGCGCGTGTGTGTGAGGTAGGCCGTCTTTGGCCTGTCCAGACAGATCCACCCTAATCTTTGGGGGTAAATTGGCTTTAGCTTCAAAAGCTTATTTCCACGTCACTCCATGAGTTACCCAAGAAAAGCAGGTCACTGGAAGAGAAGCTTCACTAATCTGCCATCAGGTTCCTACGGCCTTAAACTGTATGGATTAGTTAACATTTGGCTTTGAAATAAATGTTTTACTTACATTACTATAACATTTACTACAGATTTCAACATTTTGTTTTGTAACTTCAGGCCTCTGCTCTTTGACCACACTGTCAATTCACTAACTGCAAATTATTCACCACTATCACATTAATTCTGTTACTCTGATGCATCATGTTTCAGGCCACAGGATACTTGGCCTGAAAGTCTCACTTTTACCGTCAGTTTCTTAATTCACACACAGTTTCAACCTCCATCCTGCTGCACCTACACTACGTTACACTCCTCTGTCTTATCCTGGTGCACCACCACCACCACCAACACCTGTCTCTTTCCATCCAAGACGTGACGGTGGACGTGGTAGGAGGAGATGTGAATGATTGACTGGATGAGATGAGTGAGATGAGGTGTATTTGTCCTCGGGGACACAGAGGGATCTAAGCCAGGGACTAAGAGGATTGCAAAAAGGCCAAGGCTTTTCTATCAAAGGCGTTTTACACAGGTCACTATAACATGCATCCCTGCTGCTGCTGCTGCAGGAACATGTCCACTAAAATGTACATGCACATATACATCATGACTTTAGACATATATTTGTTTGCCTATTTCAGATTCACTAGTTTTAAGTCAATATAAATCTATGTATCACTCCCAAGAAACACTATTTTAATGTAACATCAAGGGCTGGTCCATAAACATATCATTCTGTGTCTCTGTGTCTTAAAGTGGCACAAACGTCTGCAGGCCTGGAGTTTTATGAGCTGACTGAGCCAACCGGTCTACTGAGAGAACCAGTCTGTTGGGAGGGTGAAGGGTCAGTGTGCAGGGGTTAAATCCTCACAAACTCATCACTCACTCATCTTATTAGCAATTATATGACTAAGGAGCTCATTCCAGCCAATAGAGTGTAAACAGTCAGCGTTTTACTGGCTCTCCGTCGGTGTGGGACAGACTGCACTGAGGTAGGGTTTTTTATATGTGGAGAGCGTCCTCTGCTGGATATTAAATCTAGCTCCTAGTCTAGTGTTTGATACAAAGGAGATGAGAGACATCACATGATGTAAAAAATAAAATGTGAAAAAAAAAAACCTTGATATTAAAACAAGAATAATGTTGTTAAAGACACTGACAGTTACATAAACTGGTTTCTATGATATTGTAAAGAAACTTTTAAGTTTCTTTTTATTTATTTAACTTTTTCTCTATCTACATTTATTTATTTATTGTAACCAAGGTACAAATTTGGGCTTAAAGATTCATTATAGATTTTAGATATAGGTTTTTGAAAATAAATTAATAAAATCCAACAATTTCACAGCTTTCTGCAACATTTTTGTGCAAACAAAATTGCATGAGGAAATGTCTACAGGATTGTTTACTTTGATTCTGTACAAGCACAAGAAGAAGCAGTTGAAGTGTTGAATTAAATCTAAGAGGAAAAAGAATTAATTAATTAATATTTGAACCTAGTTCATTATACTATTACTACTAATACTAATAATAATAATAATAGGAGGAGGAGGATGTATATAGTGGGAGTGTTATCACAATCGTCCCAATAAAAACAATAACTTTTGAACATGAAAACAACATTTAGAGGGATTACTTCTACTTCCTGGTTTGACGTACATCCCTACGTCATCTGGCCCGTGCCCCTGCAGTGCCTGGTGGTGCCCTGTGTCAGCGTCTCTCCACTGTGCTGCGGTAAGGATTCACCCTGAGACAGGAGCTCTCTGCAAACACGCTTTTGTTTGGACTTTTTTTTTTTTTTTAGTTGGTGCTTGTCGGTCCTGAAAGTTGCAGCAATTCTTCAATGGACCTAAGTAAAAACAAGTAGTCTTACTGCTGCCTTGGACACTTGGGTCAGGATGGTCAGAATCGAGGAGAAAACCATGGACAATGGCGACATCTAGTGGTTAATCTGCAGGACAACAGCCTCCTATAGTTTGCGTTTACAGTTTTTCTTGTTTATTCGAACGATGGGATATATTTTAACTTAGTTTAAAATGTGAAAAAAGGAGAGATTTCTGTGCAGGTTGTTTTTGTTTCTCTCTGTTTGAAACGACACAGTGATGGAGCAGAGAGTGAGGCCTGCCGCCAGCGGCGCTGCAGATCCTCCATCATCCTCAACAACATTACCAACAGACATTAACGCAGGGAGGAGGAGGAGGAGGCTGCACCGGGCTCCCTCGCCTGCAAGAGCCCATGAAGGGGCAAACAAGCGACTTCAGAGACTCCCAGGAAGGTGCGGATCTCCCGGGAAAAGGAGCAGAAACGTCGGGGTGAAGGAGAACCTGAGGTTCGCTGACGGAAGGGAGAGGGAGCCCGAGAGCCGCGGCGGTGGAGCAGCTGTTCAGCCGGATGGTGCTGAAGCTGATCGAGTCAGAACAAACAGGGCGGATGCTGTCGGGAAAGATCCGACACATTCATCATCATTATCATCATCATCATCAGCAGCAGCAGCAGCAGCAGCAGCACGAACACGCCGCTCCGCTTTGCGCTTACCCTGCTTTAAAGCTGCTTCCGGTCAACGGGCGTTATCCACCAGACCATCAGCTTCTTTTTCTGTGAAATCGAAAGAGAAGAAACCCAGAGAAGGGGAGGAGGAGGAGGAGAGGAGAGGCCGTACCGGTGCGTCTGCAGGCTGCGGAGCGGGCCTCGGTTTGGGTTTGTGGAGAGGAGGATGCTTACAGGCTGAACTCATCCACTTCCATCTGCACAACAGACTCAAGAGAAGCGGAGCGAAGATGCAAACCAAGGTGGAGGACACGGGAGCGGCGGAGGAGGCGGCTCGGGGACAGATGGAGCTGGAGCCGGCAGCAGAGGCGACAGAGGCGGGGTCCGTGACACAGCAGGACGAGGCCTTTCAGGACGAGATGGAGAGACTGCTGGAGGAAAACGAAGATCTCAAGGTTTGATGCATTTTTTTATATATTATAGACTGAAGCTTTTTCATCTAGATTTGAAATGTAACAAATAGAAACTACAACCTTTAAAGCAATGTAGGCCACAGCAAAACAGTCGACATTTTCTTTTGCACATTTATAGCCTGTGGAATACACACCAGTTGATCAGTCTGTTCATCCTTCATGTCTCCACCAAGAATATACAGCTGAGGCCTGAACTGAAAACACTGGCTGCATACAGATAACTAATTATACTGCTATTGATCTGATCTGGAAGGATCAATGCAATGCATACATTGCATGTATGTTACATGTTAGAAACATATTTGACTCATGTCCAAATCATCCAATACTCTTTCAGAGAAGGTTAAAGTCAGATTTGAAGATACATAATCATATATATATATATATATATATATTGTAATTTTGGACACATGTTAAATCTTTTCCCGTGTTTCCATTAGCTCGAGATCGAGGAGATGAGGACCGAGATGGACGAGATGAGGGACACTTTCTACGAAGAGGACACTTGTCAGCTGCAGGAGATGAGGCGTGAGCTCGAGAGAGCCAATAAAAACTGTCGGATCCTGCAGTATCGTCTGAGGAAGGCTGAGAGGAAGAGGCTGCGCTACGCCCAGACGGGAGAGATCGATGAGGAGCTGCTCAGAAGTCTGGAGCAGGACCTGAAGGTCCGGAAGAGATGGGAGGAGGCTGAGCTTCCTGGCAACAGTTAACAATCTAAGACTAATTAGAATATATACTAACTCTGATGCGTTTATTGATGCGTATGTAGTTTTGGAGAGATGTGAACAGCCTGAAGGCAATATGAGATAAAATATAAATAGCACAAAATCTGGTAATTCAGTAGAGGATTTTATAGTCTTATGTCACACTGTCATTTCATGTCATTTCATAACTAAATACAGTTTTTCAGTTAAATCACATTATAATCCCTGCAGGTAGCGAAGGATGTGTCCGTGAGGCTGCATCATGAGCTGGAAAAAGTGGAGGAGAAACGCACGAAGACCGAAGAAGAGAATGAAAAACTCAGACAGAAACTCATAGAGGTGGAAGTGACCAAACAAGCTCTGCAGAATGAATTAGACAAAACCAAAGAGGTGAGTGATATGCATCCATACCTGCATCAATCTACATCACATAAAGCTACAAACAAATCACAAATGACATTTATTTTATGATTTCCTCTCCTCCAATAGTCGCAAAAGAGAAGAGGGAGTAAGGACATCCAGAAGACAGACAAGAAAGCAGCACAGACTCCAACTGAGGTGAAACGTCACAACCAATAAAGAAATTGTTCTCTGGGAGATTGTTCTTGCTTGAACAATCATATTGTAAATTAATGGAGAAAATAATTAAATAAAAGTGGTCTCAGGCTTTTGAAGTTCACTGGAGATCCTGTAGACTTTAGCTCACATCCTTATATAATGTGCTCCAGTCTGACATTTTGCCTTTTACCTCAGGCTTCAACAAGACAAAGCAACATTCCACTTATTTGAATCAAAAGTGTGTTTTAAATGAAAGTTTGAGTTTGCGCTTTACTTTAGAGTAAAGTAGATGTCAAACATCGTTTTGGTCCATTTATAACTGACGGCACAAAATCTTCTCGCTAATCTTAAATCCTGCCGTTTTCACGTCTAAATGCAGAGCTCTGAATTTTTGGATTAAGTTTTACCTTTTGCTGCTTTAATGTACATCAGTATTTACGCTCTGTGCTGCAGGAGGATAACGAAGACCTTAAGTGCCAGCTAGCATTCATCAAAGAAGAGGCCGTGCTTATGAGGAAGAAGACGGCCAAGATCGACAAAGAGAAAGACCGACTAGAGCAAGAGCTACAGAAGTACCGGTCCTTCTATGGAGAACTGGACAGCACCCATCCGAAAGGAGAAGCCGGGGGGCCACCCACCACCCGTGAGTCAGAGCTGAAACTGCGGCTCCGCCTGGTGGAGGAAGAGGCCAACATCCTGGGGAGGAAGATAGTTGAGTTGGAGGTAAGAGCAGGCGATACTACGTTGGGTTTTTGTTTAGTGGGAGTGATATTTGATATTTGAGTGAGTCTCAGTTTTTTCCCCGCAGGTGGAGAATCGAGGTTTGAGGGCCGAGCTCGATGACCTCCGCGGTGAAGGAGAAGGAGCTGGAAGCTCTGGATGTGGAGCGATGGGTGGGTCGGGCGCAGGTCGAGGATTGGGTGATGATCTGACCGAGCTCCGACAGCAGCTGCAGCTGGTGGAGGACGAGGCCGAGCTTCTCAGGAGGAATCTTGCCGATGCCGAAGATCAGAACAAGAGGGTGACCGCTGAGCTGAACAAGTTACGGTTCAAAGCCGGAACCCATGAGGGAAGCACCAGACATGGAGGAGGAGGAGGGTCGGGTATTGATGGGGCAAAGGCAGAAGCTCTGCAGGAGGAGCTGAAGGCAGCGAGGCTACAGATTAATGACCTAAGTGGAAAGGTATGAAAATTTGATCAGCTGAGAATTGTTAGTTTTGAAGATATTTGGTCCAAAATATTTAAAGTGCACTATGCAAGATTTTTAAGTTAATGTATCAGCTCCATAGATGAAGAGTTCAAAGTTCATCAAAGTCATTTCATGTCATCTCTTTGCAATCCTTTCAATAGTTTTTGAGACTTTTCACTCAAAATCACACATGTTGACCTCATGGTGGCACTATATGTTATGATTATACATATTTCTGTCTTTCTAAAGGTAATGCAGCTTCAGTACGAGAATCGCGTCCTCCTTTCCAACATGCAGCGTTACGACCTGGCTTCCCATCTTTCCCTGCGGCCCAGCCCGCGGGACAGCGACGCAGAGAGTGACGCCGGCGGTGCGACAAGCGGGCGCCGTGAGAGTGACGAAGACTCCACCTCCTCCCGCCTGCTCCCGCCTCACCGCAAACGTGAGGGTCCCGTTGGCGGAGAAAGTGACTCAGACGAGGTCAGAAACAATAACGGCAGCAGCCGTTGCCTGACACCCACGCGGGGCCTCTACTCTCCCACCGGCCCTGAAGGCGCAGCCGCCTCCTCTGCCTTGGCTCGCCTCCTGCCTGGTGGCCGGTGCAGCCTACGCGACAGGCAACAAATGATCGACATCCGCCTGGAGGCGGAGAGGCTCGTTCGGACCATCGACCGGCTCATTGCCGACACAGCGACCATCATCTCAGAGGCGAGGGTCTTTGTTTCCAATGGAGACCTGATGCTTGGGAGACCAGGGGATGAGGGTGGAGAGGATGATGGAGGCAGGATCAGGGAACACGAGCTGCTGTATCGTATTAACGCCCAGATGAAGGCGTTCAGAAAAGAGCTGCAGGCCTTTATAGACAGACTGGAGGTGCCGAGGCTGGAGGACAGAGAGGCAGAGGAGCCGCTGTCGGTGAGAAAAAGACGACATACACGTATAAGTAAATGTGGCCTTTGAAACGTCTCATACAATCTGACTCTCTTTTCTCCTTTTTTCTCACTTAATCCAACCTCTCATTTCTCATCTGTTATGGTTTGTCATCCAGATGTTCCAGCCCATTATTTTGCTCATTCTCATACTCGTGTTATTCTCATCCCTCTCTTATGCCACCATCTTCAAACTAGTCTTTCTTTTTACTCTTTTCTTTGTTCTGTGATGTACACCTCCCTTAATTACACCATCCCTTGTTTGTGTGTCTGTATTTTTTTTTTTTGTTTTTGCCTTGTTGCCCCCACACCCTCCACCCGCACCCTCCCACATCATCTGTTGCCAAGGTAACCAAAACCCACAGAAAAAAAGCTCTGCATTTGCCACGACTGCATTCGCAATTCAAGGAACTGTGGCTAGAAGCAACACTGGAGTCTACATCAACCATAACACATCACTGTCTGCGTCAGTCCCTCAAGGTGAGTCACGGTCTGTGGGCTTGTTTACTATATAATGGGTATATCCCCATGTCAGTAAAAGTTTCTTTTGTGTCATAGACTTAATGTTTTTAGTACAGGACAGTGAAAATGAATAACATTGAATTAAATAACTGGCATTTTGCATGGTTTTATGCATAATAGCAATCCATAAAGAGGCAATAGTTACCTAATATCTGGAATGATTAGCAGGTAGAGGATTTATAAGAATAAAGTTTTCGATCACCAGGTCACTTATTCATTACTTGCAAAATTTTTTTATTTGTTACTATGCAGTTAGCTGCAGTTCAGAGATTAGTCTAACTTGGCATAAAGAGTGGAAACAGCTTGCATGTTTTTTTACTTTTACAGTTTGTATTTTCCACAAATTAAACTAACAAGATTATGAAAAATAATGAATTATAATAATACAATTATAGTAATGTTGTAATAAAGTTGTAATAATGAAAACAGAAACTGAAAATGGATGCAAGCTAGCTTCTGTCACTAATGATTATTGTGGAATGTGTTTTTAAGTAAATAAAAACAAACTTGTGAAACTTAAAATTGAGATTTGGAATTTATGTGTAGTTTAACTTCTTATATAAGTGAATATATTGAGTTTTACAATGAAAATTGAATACACTAAACAAAAAAAGAAAGCATGTGGAAAAGAGTTACTTTGTGACCAGTTTAATGTCGAGGTCATGCAGGGTTGACAACAATGTTTATGGTCACAGGACTGTAGGGGAGGAAACCTAAATCATGTTTCCATGCTGCTTTACATTCTCCTTTAACCTTGATACTAAATATACTTTCTCTTTGTTTTTCAGAATGACACTCACTGTGCCATCCTGCTGTTGTTGTTGTCACGTCAAGATAATGTAAGGGTAAAGTTCATTTTTTTTATCCCTCGCTGTTTAACTCCTGAAGGATTTACAAAGTATTAGGGAACACAACAACAGGTGGAGGAGTGACCATAATGATCCAGGGGCTTCAAACTGGAAGGAATCCCGATGATCATGTCGAGTGCTAAATGTCAGATCATGTCCGGAGGGGGCCCCCTTCAAAATTCCCAACAGGACCCCCTGATTAGGGTCAGGCATTAGTAATTGATGGTTGTGGCAGATGAACGGTAGCAACTGTCCTCAGACGTCACTGCTCTGCTGCAGAATGAGTCAAGAACACAGTCGCTGGTTCGGGTTACTCCAGGACATTGTATGAGGTTTCATAAGGTTTTGCTCTTTTGCACATTTTCAACTTAAAATATGCAAAGTTTGTGTTCTTTTGATCGTATAAATTGAAGGACAATTTTCACAAATTACATTGTGAAATTACAAGTGAAAAACGACTTAATTAGTTTTTTTGTTTTTTGGGTTTTTTTTTTTTTTTTTTGTCATGTCTGGCATTCACCTAGCAGTTTCCTTTTGGTTACTATGCTCAATAAAGATATTATTGACCATGACACATTATTACTCACTGTGTCACCTACACCCATTTGGCATCCTCTGGAAAAAAAGATTTACAGCAGAGCATGGTCACAAGACAAAATCTGCCCAAGCATCCTAAAGCAGAGTAGCAACAGATAAGCCTATTGGCCAAGAGATTGCAGCAGCTGAAACAACTATGTAAACACTTTCCCTCGCTCTCTCTCTCTCTCTCTCACTGTGAGCCCCGGTAATTATAGCCAGGATGTTGGTGACGACAGTTGTCCCATCGAGACTTCAAATGCTGGAATAAATTTGACATTATGATATTTGATCCCGGCTCCAATGGCGCGCTCACGTAAACACTAAGGGGAGCGGTATAAAGGCTGGGGACCCCGGCTGGAACAGAAGTTGTTTACCCTTTAGCAACGCTCGGACTTAACCTCGACAACTGAGGCGTTACTAGGAGAAGGGGGCCCTTTAAATCCAATCGGAGTCATCTGTTTTTTTTTTTACGTAACACAGCGAGGGAAAAGTGAGGAGGAGAAGCACCGGAGAGAGGGGACTTAACAAACTGACGACTGAGGGAGAGGACAGAGCACAGGAGCTAGACCAGGCTGAGGATTTATACTGGTGGGCTAAGAAAACTGTGTAGAGAAAGGTAAGGCAAGAAGTTACTTATCACTGAGGCATCAGTTAAAGATGTAATCTGAATTTATAGGAGTTTAGTTTAATTTTAAATGATCATATAGAGACTTAAAAATAATGACATGGGAACATGGGTTGTCTAAATCAACTGCTACCATTTTAATTTCAATTTTCTTTACTTATTTGCAAAATTTTTACTTGCATTTTCTTTCTCTCTCTATCTCTGCCTCATTAGATAAAGACTGACGCCAAGTTACTATGCATAGTTACACGATTATTAATATCTTCACTGTTACATCATATGTGGGAGGGAAGTGACTGGTACATTCGGGCACATTTGACCAAGATACTTGTCATATACACTGATGGCAACAACAACAACATGGGACGTCAACAACAAAGCTTAAGACTTAAAGACTGCAAATATATTTCATCAGTCATCCTCTTGGGACACAGCTTACATGCGCGCTATTAATGAATGTGAACCAGGACATTTTAAATGGGTGATACATCTCAGGGGAATGTTAAGAGGAAGTCATTTCAATTTTGAACTGTGCATTTTAAAGGGATGTCGAGGGTAAAACAGAGCAATTAAAGCCACATCTTTGAAAATCTAGAACTGTTACTTAAAGAAAGGTTAAAATTTAAAATTTACAGCAATATACCAGAATATCATCAGCATATTGCATTTGTAAATCATTGTTCCTTAATCTGCTTCTGCATCTCAAGATAAGAAGGCCTGAAGTTTTGGTGTTGAACTGGTATTAGAAGCAGCTACAGCGCCGTGGCTTCTTACATACCACAAGTGACGCCATGTGTGCATCACTGGGTCAGGTTCCAAGAAAATGACCACCCTATGGATGCTTGACATTTTTATTTTATTCTCGTGTCACAATGCATATGGAAACAAGCTGGAGGTCAAAGTGACCAATGTGATGACAGCGATGCTGTCATGCAACACTCCTGTCCACACGTGCTACATAGGTAGGCTTACACGCCTGCAAATTTTTGAACAAGAATGCGAAAGGAGAAGGCCATAAATATCTGATATTTGTGTCAAATGTCCAATAAAAGTGAAAAAGTTTAGCCAAATTTACAAAGTGAGGTTTGTGCTTTAGGGCTGAAAACAGGATGTTTTGCTCTTTAAAGTATGCCAGTCTTTAACTATTAACTGTCTTCTGTGTTTTTGTCTTCATAGTGTTTCAAGGTCATCGATCCTTCCGGCCCCTCGTTTCTGACCCTGCGGCGACCTCTGACAGAAAAGTGAAACAAGAGAAAAGGGGACATTGACATTTAACAAAAAGCCTCTGGGTATTGAGCGGCCTGCGTCATGGCAGCCATCGATTTGGAGCGCGGGCTCGAGCACAGTGGCAGAGGCTGGGGGAAAGAGAGGCCGGAGATGATGGACAACTTTGACTCAGAGATGCAGGAGTGGGAGGACCAGCTGCAGGACATCCAGAGGAAAATCGAAGAGGTAAAAAGATGAAAATCATGATCTCAAGTTGCTATTTTAAAAATCTGGGGCAATGACACAATAAAGACAGTAGCTGGAGCTTTGCAGTATATCAGTGAACAGTTTGGGACACTAACACATGTAATACTGGAGTGTGTCAACATGCTAGAGTGAGTATTAATTTGCCTAATACATGTATGTGTGTGTGTGTGTGTGTGAGGGTGTGCTCCATAATAAACTGCTGGCAGCACACAGACTGACTCAACCTCGTGGCCTTGTTGGAGCAATGATACAGACAAATGTTAACAAGCTAATTAAACTGTGATGTGCTGACAGACGCGCAAAGCACACAAACACACACACACACGGTTTCATGAACACGCACCACACGCAGGCACCCACACACAGTTTGAAAGTGGATACTGAAGGAAGTATTAAAGGTTGTGATGGGAAACAGATGCTTGTGCAAAGTGGAATAGCATGTGCTGATCATAAATATAGGTTAGGTTGTGCAACATTTTTGTGATAATTTTAAGACCCGTTTGCTGTGTAAACAAACTTCATGTTGTTGAGCTGTGGTCATGTGAAACACATATGAAGATGTGCAACTTATTAGGAATCACATAACTAATTAACATGTCTTCTTCTGCTTTAATTTTCCAGTTGTACAACGAAGTTCAGGCTCGGAGGGGAGCAAACGACGTTGCTACCGACACCCAGAAAAATGGCGTTGAGTTAGAGTGCGGCCTCGGACACCACGGCAACGGTCTTTTTGCGCCCGGCCATCACAGCAAGAGTCACCCCGGAGCTAT
This sequence comes from Polydactylus sextarius, assembly GCA_016801845.1. Lineage (NCBI taxonomy): Eukaryota > Metazoa > Chordata > Actinopteri > Polynemidae > Polydactylus > Polydactylus sextarius. Next base: position 6,257,698 of record CM028918.1, read on the forward strand.
AACTGTGCCACATCACTACAGTAACAGCTGTAACTATAACTCCAACGGGTACGGCTACCCCGTGAGTCATCAGAATGGCTACGGTTACTGCCACGCCAACGGCGTCTCAGAGATCGGAGACTTGCTGCAGGATTATTTGGGACAGGGGAAACAAATGAGCCGCAAGAACAATGGAGCTCGCCATGTGGTAAGTAGAAGAAAAGCATTTCTTGATTATTTCCCTGCCTCATGCCTCATTGTGTTGGCATTTGCACATCTGAGGAAACCAGAGAGGTGGACATGATATGAGTCAAAGCTGGGGTTCAGTTGGGAGCGTATTGATTACACTAAGCTGGTTCCTTCAAGTCTGCTTACACAGACAGGTTACTAGATAGGAGTTAGTTTCACATACTTTCACCCAACTCTTGCACTTTCCCTAACTCCTGACAGAGCAGTCGAGAAGAAAGATAAGACGTTAAAACCGTCGCCTCGTTCACATTGAAGCGCCACATGCACAGCCAATGATAAAGTACAGTAGATAAGAATAGTTTTAGCCGTGCTATATCAAGATATGATCGAGGGTCAGCTGAGGTTCAGTTTTGGTAAGGTACAGTGAAGACAACCTCACCAGTGTTCCTGAAGTAGCACGATCTAATTTAAAGCTGTCAAACACAGAACACAGTCGTTGATATGAACCGTTTTTCCCCCTCGTCTGTCTCAGCGCTTCAGTGACACAATAAAAGTGAGCGAGGACGTCCCTGCATACCAGGATGAGATCAGAAGAAGAGCTGGGAATGACAGGTACAGAAGTTTCTATCATCAGCTACATTTATGAACATTTTATAAAAAGATCCATTAAACTGATGTTGTGTGTTTGTCATGTTCAACTTAGGCTCAATCAAGAGCAGTTTCTGGGCAGTTTTGAGGAAACCGAAAACAGGAAGAACCAAGTGTCTCACATGAAGAACGGCTCCCGCAGAGAGAGTTCGCCCAACAAAGAAAACACAGGTGCCAAGCCTCCACTAGGACAGAGGGACGCTCCTGCCGCGCAGCCACGCTCCCAGCTGCCAATCATGACCTCCGACTCTCCCGCTCTGGACAGGAAGTCGTTCGGTCCAGGTGTCTTGGGAGATAGAAAGTGCGGCAGCCCTTCTGTCCTTAGGAAGTTCGGAGCCATGCTGCAGGAAAATGAGGGCAAAACTCTCACTGAATCAGGGGTTGTGACCCATCAGGGACTGGCACCGGAGCCAAAGTGCCTCACCCCTGGCTGTCAGCGCAGAGCTCTGGGAGCTGCCGCAGTCGCCGGCAGGGCGCCCGTACGTGCACCTACCCAGAAATGCCAAGTAGATTGTGATGTGCTGACAGCAGAGGCAGAGCACAGCCAAGAATGGGGGTTAGTATCAGACTCTGGTAGACAGAACCAAAAGGATCACAGAGGAGTTTACAGCGGGTCTAAAGGGTCTCAGCCCAGTCCTCAGCTGTCTCCGAGGAGATCACAGGTGGCGGGGAGCCCAAAGGTCAGACCCAGGACGAACAGTGGGGCAGACAGAGATGGAGGAAGGAAATCTGCTGCATCCCAACCTGTGGAGCCCAAAATGGACTACAGAGTATCAAATGCTTCCTCCGCAGCTCAGCGGAATCAGAGGGGCGGGTTAGTTGGACAGGAGCTGTCAGGTTGTGGTCGAGTGAGAGATGAAGGACTTATTGAGTTGTTGGACATGCTGGACATCCAACATGAGTACAGCTCCAGTCCCAGAACAGGACACACAGCTTACAGACAGGAGTCACAGCAGGTAGGTTCAACATCAACACCAAGCGCTTCAGTTCTAAATTTTATTAAATCAACCAAAAAATTGGAGCAAATAAATGACGATCTGTCTTCTGTGTTCAGGTAAACTCGGCTGAATCGTCTCCAGTTAAAACCAAAAGGAGCTTCTCTCGTCCCGCTCGGCCGGCCAACCAGCGACCTCCGTCCAGATGGGCCAGCCACACCCCAACTGCCAGAATCACCGCCCCCTCAGGTCCAATGTATCACCCACCAAGCCCACTCACTCGCCCCCCCAGCCCCAAGACCAGAAGTCCAAGCCCGGCACTGAAGCATCGGCCTCTCATCTCATACTCTCTTCAGACTGAGACTGTCATTATGTGATATTTTCCCATTTTCAATAAAGCTTGATCCCTTTCCCAGGGAAACACCTTCCTGCTGTGGTTCCCACCCAACAACCCTCTCCCTGTGTAAATAGTAAGAACAGTTCTGGTACAGTGCTTGAAGAGAGTTTTGCTGAGAAGTGCTTCATTTTCATATGGATAAAATTCATCCACAACATTCTCCAGTGTTGCTGTGGCTTTTTTTTTTCTTTTTTTGCATCTTCTGCCTCGACGTTTGCCAACACATTGACATTGTTTTTGCTTTGTTACAGTTCCACCCCTTTTTTCCACTTTCCCTCTTCTTTTTGTATTAAATTTCAGGTGTTTTATTGTTTTGTTCTCCTCTGTATAAAGAGATTTAGCATGCAGCCCCGGTTTGAGGGTGCATGCTGATGTGTTTATTCCTCACGGCTGCCATGTTGAATCAAATTCAACCTGGACGCCAGTGGGAGTGGATTAAGTTGCAACTGTGCTCCCAGCAGCAACCTGCTAACTGTCAACAGTGTGTTTTACTGTATCATATTGTCAAAGTAATATATTTAAGATGTTCAAATAACAGCTGTGACAAATGACTATGATATGCCTTTAATGTATTTTTTTCTTGGTAATAAATATGACAGTGCTTTGACATAAAGACTCTGTCTCTCTCTGTTGCACCATCGCATTGTCTTGCTCTGTTAATGACGGCTCATATATCATATGGTGCATGATTTACTGCATGTCATATCTATGGATGTGTGACACCAGCAGATTTTAGCCAGAGGAAGTGGGAGCTTTAGTGGGGTTAAGGCTGTGCTCTTAACAAAACTGTGACTTTTGCTTTAACATGATACAGAATTTCACTAGTGTAGTTTTAAATTCTGATTTTAAAAAACATTTAAGAAATTTAATCTTCTGTGATGTGACATAAACATAAACACTTAACAGGATAGTGATAGTGCACGTCTGACTTCCCTGACACTTCCAACACTTCTGGTAAACCTGCAAACATACCTTGCACTTTTTTTTGCAACATGCTTAAGCTGTGCTACACACACACACACGCACACACACAAACACACACACTCCCTGGCAGAGGTAGTTTAAGTGTGAAATGTCATGTAAAGGCTGGGTGCGTGTACGGAAGTCCCTTGGCCCCATGATGCCTCAGCTCTGTCACCCAACCTCTCGGTGCTATGTTGCACCTCAGACAGAAATAGCAAGCGTGACGTGTGTTTTGGTGCCAGAAATCTTAGCCTGCTGTCTTTGGGGGGGTATAAATAAAGAGTGGGAGGAGGGAGAGAGGGAGTGGGAGGACATTGGTTCCTCTTTCTGTCTCTCTATCTCTGTTTCTTTTATCTTGCTTGTTGCTATTTCTGCCTCACAATCAAATATGAAATATGTTATATCAAATGAAACTTTACACACTGATGATTTAATTTTCTCCTTCAGGGATGGAGCTTTGTCTTTCCATCATCTGTGTCCACTAGTCAATTCTGTGTCATTTCACATCCTGACTACTTACATTTTTGTTCCTTCTTGTTCTCACATTAATTTCTTGTCATCTACTTGCTGCCCTCTTTTAGCCCTGTTCTTCCTCCTCTTGCCTCCTCCTGTGTCTGATCTCGGTTTGTGTCGGTGTGTAAATGGGAGTCCATCTTACAGGTTGGCACCTCCTTCATGCTGCATGAGGGTATTTTAACAAGGCATGCTGTTGCCCCCACCCTTGCCAAGTCTTGGCAAGCTACTTGCTTTATGATCTGACTGCTCCACAGTATAAAGTATATAAAAGATACAAAGAATAAGATTCTGAAGTGTGTTTGTCCCACCATCCCCTCTGTGTGTTATTTCTCTTTTTTGCTTGACTTGAGACTCTCCTGGCAGACGCAGCGTGGCGGAGCATGGCACAGCATGTTCTCCACTGGCTATTCATGAGAGCAGAGACATCCAGATGACAGAGAAAGAAAGGGAACACAAGAACAGACAGCTGAACTGTAGTCATGGCTCCCCTGACGTCAGCAGGCCAAGTTATCGCAACCCCCATCCAACCACGGGGGGTGGGGGGCACCGCCCATCAAAGAAAAACACTTTAGCATCACAGCGCAGAAGACTTCTAGGAGTGTTTATCCTCCTAGAAGGTTATGCAACTTATTTGATGCGCTTTTTGTGTGTCACCGCTTTAATTAATTCTCATCTACAAAAATACACGCACTTATTCTCATCTTCTCATGAAGATGCACCGCCATCAGAACATGCTGTTACAGTTTTATTTAGAACATCTGGGTACGAACAGCATCTGTTTTCCAGGCTTTGATCAGGCGAAGGGTGCTGATCTGCCCTTTTCAAATGAGTTACTATAGCATGTGTATAAGTGCATGTGTATGTGCATGTGCTGCAGTCCTGAGATCAACTTTGAGAACTCAATGTGCACAGATTTCCAATAGTCAGCGAAACATTTAACCATTAAGAGAGATGTTCAATATTTAAACTTAACCTGCTGCTGTTAAAACAACAATAATTATTGATCTGTATGTAACAGACAGCAGTGGTTGAATTTAAATATTGGCTGAATGCCAGACATGTATGCAATTAATGCATAAATAACTGGAATGGTTGGTGCTGCATTCAGTTTTGTAAAAAAAAAAAAAAAAAAAGAGAGAGAAAAAAATCAGTCAGTATTGTGCTAAAGTGGCACAGATTTCTTCACATCTTTTCTCACTTGACTGCTTGTAAATTATTTTAAATTTGAAAATAAATGTGCAAACAGTGAAAACTGTAGCTTTTTGTGGATTCATTTTTTAGATACTACAGTGATGCTTTTTGTGTACAATTAATGAGTAACTAAACAGGTACATTTGTTTTTGAATTAATTTTTTTAAGATTTTAAGATTAAAAATCTGTTGTAAAGCAGTTGATAAAATGTTCAAATTTAACCTTCAGTTACATTTCAAATTGTTACTTTTCTCCGATGATTTGAATCTTCTAGGATGTTCTGAATTTGATGCTGATTAAAAAATATATGTAATTTGACAGTGAACAACATTTTATGAGAATTAATTTAAGGAAAATACCTTAATGTCTACCTAGGATAACCTAGATTGACCTTTACAAAAAAAACAAAAACAAATGATCTCCATTATTGACTTCCATTGTTTTTTTTTTCCTCAAATTTTTTAAACATTTTTTGAACTTTTGCTATAATTTCTCAAAAGCCTTTTATAAAATATTATTCTAATGATGCTTAATGTGTTTAATATTTAATCAGATTCAAGCTTTTACATATGTATTATATTATTGCATATGGATACTGGGTTGGTTTTATTCCATGCTGACAATCGAAGGTTCACTGATAGAGACAGACTGTCTGCCCTAGTTACTAGGCAGACTTCAAAGCCTCTATTCGTGTAGACAAACTGGATATCCTATATCTTCTATACATGCGTGATTATGAGTTTCACATCTGTCTGAATGAGCCCGTGGCGGCTGACATAACGTCTTCTTGGCCGTCTGAGGCACGCGTGAATCTCGCCTCCTGTCGCCCACACACACCTGTCCCCTGTCCTGTGGCCTCTAACCCCCCGCCCCGCATCTCTGTCCTGACAAGCCTCATTCATCAGAACTGGGTTCGGGGGTCCGCACTGAAATCTCCAGCATGTGTCAGTTGCTGCTGCGACAGACTCAAAATAGATGGTTAACAGCCACTTGTATCAGTGTGTGAGTGAGGGTGTCCCACAAAAATGTGAATAGAAGAGTGACAGGACCACCCTGTTAAACACGAGGTTAAACATAAAAGGAACCCAACGACCTGAAACTGAGCTCTTTTAAATGCCTCTCCGCTCTTTCTCCTTGTATTGTATTGTATAGTATGTTTTCTGTTGTTAAAACATAACAGACCAAAGACGTTTGCATATCTCGATCAGCGTGCACTCCAGTTCGCTTTCAAGCTCTACAGTGTTTGCATTTTTCTTCCCCTTTAAAAGTCAGCCCCCCCTTGTTGGCATCCACCTGCACCGGACATGTGAGGGCATAGTTTCATAAACAAGCTGAGAAGATGGACACCTGCTTTACAGGCCTGGGTGTTAAATGTACTTTTAGAAGGACAATTTAACAAGAACCTGATTTAAGGTATGAAATAATCCTGTCAGATTCACATAGTTTCTGTATTTGTTGAGCCTGCTGCTCTTAAACACCTGTATCAGTAACAGGCACAACATGGGTCTGTAAGCTGTTGTTCATCTCCTGGAAGTGTTGAAGGCTTAAATTATGAATTCAGGGGTCGACCCTGTTAAAACATAGGTGTAGTTTTAAATCCAACCTCTCCACACTTCCATTTTTCATCCACTTTATCTACAAAGTACAAAACACTCCCTCCGTTGGACCGGAGGCTGTCACGATGCAGTTCGCTCTGTCTTCGTCTGGTTGTCCGAACTGTCAGAGCGTCTGTGCTTGACCATTGAAACGGCCATCTCAAATACCGGATGATGAGTGTGGCAGTACAAGAGATGGGGCCATCAAAGACAGCCAGGAGGACCCGAAAGGGTTCTTGAGAATTTCAGACCTCTCCATTAAAATAGAATGGGGCCCAAATATCTCCCCTTTGAAAGACAACCCATGAGGCTCGCCTTTCAAAACAAGACAGGGGTGCTCTCGTGGGATGAAGCTGGTGTTGCCTGGCAGAGGTGACTATGGTGGTCTATTTATCGTGTGACAAATGACCAATATCAATTTGAATTCAGTGCAGCAGTCAGTTGGGAGCAACTATGTGGCTCGACTGTTTGGCCTGCGGCCCATGAACATGGCTCAGAGGAATAAAGTACATTCAACAGGACAAAATTAGTTCAGAGCTATGCTAGCAGCTCTATGAGGCTACAGAGCTAGCATGCTAACATGTTGACAAAGACAGCCAGAACATGCAGGCCTAACAAAACATGTATAAATTTGCAGTATTTTGTACCACGTTCTAACTCTATCTTACTTTCATGAGGTGGCTCCAACATTTACTAATTAGCACTGAACATAAAGTAGAGCAGAGGCCAAATTCAAATTCTGACTGGATGATAACTGGTAGATGAAAATCAGACTTATTATCTAGTTATTGCAATTAAACTGTTGGTTACCAGGAATGTCTCTACCAAACTTTTGGTCAAAACATTTCAGTAGGGCTAACGAGAAGACTGATTAACAATCACAATCCATAATATCAGGCCGCTTAAAGTCATTCACTTCAATTTAGCTGTGGACCATATTACATGCATGTGGTTTTGATAGTTATAGAAGCACAAACACATAACGATTGGACAACACATGAAGCAGTCCAGATATAAAAGATCAAATCTCACCCCTTCTTATACTAAACTCATTAGGAGAGCATGAAGATAGCTAACAAATGCTCAGAAGGCCCACTCACCCCAAAGCCTGTTGGTATGTGAAGCTAAAATTAATAAAGTCTAATGCAACAGCCTTGTAATAAATTAGACATTGAAGAAGGGAGTAATGTTGTTCTGCAAGCTACAAGTGGTTAAATAACTCCTATCCAACCAGGTTTTAGTCAAATTAGATGCTTAGATGCTTTTGTCAACAAGTGTCAGCATTCAAGTGTTGATAGAAATGAGTATCCACAATATAGTGGAAACATGTCTGAGGTACAGTCTGTCTGAAAACAGAAAGATGAGACCAAAGAAAGCTGCAGGGGTCTTGACAACAAAATACCTCTCAGGCTAATTTTGTTGTTACTTTCTTCTGTATCCATCTGTATCTGTATAGATGTACTGTTCTCTTGGTGCTATATACTTGTGCTATTGCTTTAAAGAAATAGCTTGACATATTAGAATATCATGCTCAACCGTTTCTCTTTTTTATATCTGTATGCCAAATGGAAGCTAGCTATTAGCTTATCTTAGCACTGTGGATATCAAAGGGTGGAAACATCCAGCCTAAATTTGTTGAAAGTTGTAAAAAAGTTCTAAATTTCAAGGCTAAGGGTCAAATCTAGTCGTCATCTCGTCACTGAATATAAAGCTATGATGCCAACTCGGTTTCTTTAAACAGCACAGGAAAGTTTAGGTAACTGTGACACTTTAGTCCCCTTGTAAATGACAATGTGCATTAATTTATAGCCACCATTTATTCAAATAGACATGACAAAATTAAACTTCTAGTTTAGTTGAAAATGACGTTTGCAGCACGAACGAGCCACTTAACAATCTGAACCCGACAGACGAGACGGCACGAGAACATTTCATGCTCAGTCATTAAAGTGTCACTTCCTTTTCCGTTTTCTACACGTTGCACATCACCATCTTCTTACTAACGACAGATTATGATCCATAAACAGACCGTGCGGTCATATGATGCTGTATTTAGAAATAGGAGCATAACCCATAATATAAACTTTATGATTTTAGAAGTCATAGTAATGACGTGACGCATGGCTGATATAAATGGTACAGTAGCACCGAGCTTAGCGAGGCGTGTCACTCGATAGGCTCTAATGGCGTTAGCTCGATGATGGTTACAGCGGGAGTGAGGTCATTCCTGGCTCCTGTGTGAGTGAGATACACCGTCTGTGAATCTAAGCATTATGGTCAGAAACGCTGATGACATACACCGCATAAATGTGTAAGCACAACCCGCACAGTGGCGGCAACATCAGTTTCTATCACAATAAAACATCACTAAAATAAGATGCACATGCACAACTTCTATTTTCTTACACAACAGACATTTAAATATTTCACATTAGCGGCTTTAAAAGAATACATTTGCTTAATGGACACCACCAATCACCAACCACCTTCTTCAACAAAAACAAGGTCATAAATAATCCACACAACAACAATGCTCTACTGTGGTGCCTCGAGGTGGCGAGAGACACGGGTGTGAGGGGACTATTTGTGGAGGGATTGGAGACAGCGTGAGTATTTTCTGTAGTGTGAAACGTTTGGCTACAGAAGGAATTTGAGCACGATATGATAGCATGCTATGTGTCTGTAAACATATAGAAGTGTTGTCTCCCGTCTGTCTGTCCTGTCTGTGGTGAGGAAACTATGTTTGGTGCTATCATATAGTGGATGCCTCAGACAACATGTAGTCATGACCTCTCATTACACACACACACACACACACACACACACACACACACAATTTCTCTCCACGTTTAACACAATGCTCCTTTCTCAGCATCATCTGCACTATCTGTCTTGGTATTGTTGTTGTCCTTCACACTGACATCACGTGTCTCACATCTCTATACGTCCACACCAGCAAATGTCCCGTTCCATACATGTTCAATCTAAATACAGTCTGTTTCCATGACATATAAATCTGTCTGGGTCTCACAGCACGCCAGCTAATACCATGTCCTACATAACATATTACACATTATTGATGTATTAGTACACAGACCAGCATGCAAGCACATGGTGATCCTGGTGATCACATTAAATATGTTTGATATTTTAAGAGAGTAGACGAAATATTGTCATTAAAAATTCAGACCCTCCAGTGTCACGATGTTGCGATCACAACTAATAACACAAATTCTGTGTGTGAACTTGCAATTTTGACCAAACACTGCAACTTTTCCACAATTTTCCCCCTCATCTCATTTGACTCATGCGTCACCAAACTCACTGCCTTGTTTGTTTTGGAGGATGCAGAAAACTCGTACAAAAAAAGGTATCACATTTACCCTCCAAAATCACTGCTAAAGGGGAAAAAAAATGTGATTGCAACATTGCAAGTCAAAGCTGCTGCAAAATCAGGCAAATTAAGCCACAATCTCAAAATACAGGCAGCGAAATCCTGAAGGGACTGATAAGAACTGTAAGTAACTTTCAAGTTATTAAACTGTGATGATAGTTCATGTCAGATTGATTATTTTATCTCACCAATATTGAATTAACTTGATTTTTCTTCAGTTAACAAAATATTTTCACTTTGTTCCAGCCTTAAATGTCAAATCGATTCTTAATTTATGTGCAGTCATGATATTCTATATAAGAAGTGTTGAAACCTGTTGTTACTTGTCACATACAGCAGGTTAGTGATACATAATATTGGTCAAGTTAGGACAACCAAGACCAGAGCTTCCAAATCCACGTCTGCTCATCTGGTTCTCTAATGGCGTCTATGAGACTCCAAGCATGAACCAATTTGTGGTATTTTTTTCTTTTTTTATTTAAACGATTCAAAGGATTTGCTCCTTAATCCCATCAAAAGCCGTGTGAACGTACTTTGCAAGTGTTAACACATACTCAGCGCTGAAATTAACGTCTTATTTCTCAACGAATGGAAAAAATTACCTCACAAATTTTGAACTAAGCTGATAGTGACCACAGATGTGCTGACATGAAGACAAGACATGAATTTCAATAAACTGCAATGATGGTCGGGATGTTTATGAAGCTGGTTACGCATAATTTATAGATGGAAATTATATGCAAAGTATCCAAAAGCAGACATATATTTCTGCTGGTCAACATTCAGGCTCTCTCATCACTGAAGCTCTGTGGAAGCTTTGAAAGGACACAAACCCAAGTCTGGCTCATTGAAGTTCATTTCTAATTCAAGTCACAGTTGGTTTTGCCACAATGAGCCTGTGGTTTTCTTCACTTGGCAAACGCTGCGGCTCAGCTGCACTGGTGGAGGTGAGGTCTTGTTTTTGGCAACGAGCAGTCACACAAATCTGCAACAAACCTGCGCATTCCCAACCATAAAGCTTCAATCTGCACCTGAAACTGCACAGCAGCAAATAGTTTACAGTCCTTCACAGTGATACACATTAGATTAAAATGGTTGGTTCAAACGGTTCAGCAAATAAAACTACATTATTTAAATGAATAAAACAATCTAATGCATAAGTAGCTGAACTAAACAAATAATCCTACATGTCCGTCTAGCTGATATGGGACAAAAATAAAAAGGGAAAAGGAAGAAGTTTGAGGAAAATGGTGATAAATGTTTACGTTTTCACAAAACTAAATGATCCTGCTGACAAATGGACACGCAAATAAACACACACCAGTCACACCAGTCATAATGTCTTCCTGTTTCTCTCCTATTAAACGTTTTTTTATGTGTTTGTGCTTTTAATTACGAGAAGGGAACATGCACAACAGACAGTGAGAAGCTGTTAGATTTATCATTGTACACTCTGCACACAGTGTCTCTCAGAACCACAACAGCCTGCTTGTTTGGACTCTAGATCTCAGTCTCTTTTTTCATCAGGTTTTCACAGCTGCCCAACATGACTGGAGCTTGTTCAATAGTCTCAAACAGCAGGTGGGTTAAAAATGTATTTTACTTGTGCAACAGCTCCATCCTTTGGTTTCTTAAGGTACACAACATCTACACTACAACCTGAACACACGTTGAAAACAGGTCTATGGATCAGCACCACTTTTGCTTTTTGGTTTTATATTCTACCGTCTACGACTCGGTTAAAGAAAATATTCCACATGTGACTTTAAATCACACATAAACGCTTTAATAATTGGACAAAAAACACCACATGAGCAGCAACACATAGACAGAAGTTTTTTTTTTCCAGACAGTAAAGACACCAACGATGAAAAGTTGACAGTTAAAACAATAGCAGCTGGAGCAAAAAAGAGGAGAAAAACAGAGTGTGTGAGGACACTTCCAACTCATCCAAGTACACATCATATATATAAATACACGTCAATGCCAGTGCTTTGATAGTAGCCCTATGGAGAGCACTATGACAAGAAATAGAAATCCAAATGTGTCTCTCTCTACATATATAGCCTAATACTTTCCAGTGGTTCTGCCAAAAGCTTTTAGCACCTAACGACGCTCACAACAACACAAACACACACTGTTTACTGAAACAATGATTTTCACACATTAATAAAGACAATACAACATCTCTCCCCTTCATAAATTTAAGATACACACACACACATTCAACCTCCAGTTTTTATACTTAATCCTGATGAAAAACTTCATTACCTCAAATCACCTAATGAGCAAAGCAGGAAAAGCAGTTTTAACCACCTGCAACTGGTGTGTAAGGTGCTACATTTAAGCTTGATTTATTTATTTAATGTTGTCACTTCAAAAGAGCGGAAAAAATATATAAATCGATCAGTCATGAGCTCAAACGATTGGAGAAGAAAGGAATAGTTTCACTTCAAAAACAACACGCTGAGCTGTCACCAACTGGTGTAAAGGCAGTGACAGATGGCAGTTTTTCTTTGACAGCACTGCTTGACAAGTCGCCACAGTTCATCACATAATCATCATTTTTTTTTTTTTTTTTTTTTGGTGTGGAAATAAGACAGTAGCTGAGAGCGATGCATGACTACCATTGTCTCATATTGCTGGCTGAAACTAGGTTCTGAAGACTTTGACAAAAACACACAAAGTTAAAGATCCCTTGAAATGGTTTTAATTTATATGTATTTTTGATTGGAAATCAAAATAGGCAAAATAGGTAAACTCCATTTTAAGATCATATTTGGCACATGATCACTGGGTTGACATAAGTGAAAATTCCAATTTTCATATCAAGGGACCTTTAAAAGATGCATACAAGTTTTCAGTTTTTTGCTGAACTGATAAGAGTTAAAGATCTGTCACATGGAGGACAGATACCGTCCAGTAGCATTTACACTTCTGTCACAGTGCACTGTCCATCAGGACTACGTGAGCGCAGAGTGAGGGCAGAGTTAGAGGGTCTGCCCCGTGGAGGCATCCTGGCTGGCTGGCTCTCCATTAGTGGTCTCGACCTTTGTCTTATCTGTGTTGTCATTTCTGCTCTTCCTCTTTCGCTTTCTCGTTCTTCCTCACTCTCACTATTGCGTGACGCTTGCGTCTGTATCTCTTCATTTCCATCCACCTCATCTCCGTCCACCTCGCCCCCCCCCTGGCTGATTAGTAGCTGAGAGAAAGACTCCTCGAGGGTTGTGGGTGAAGGAGAGAATGGACTAGTGAGATGGCGCCCCAAGAGCGTCGGAGGTCTAACGGGTGGGAGAGACAAAATCGCAATCGATGAGGGCTGTGATTGACTTGCAGTGTCCGAACCGTCAGCTGAGCTGACACGTGCTGTTGTAGTTGGGGTGGCAACTGGTGAAGAAGGGGTTGGTGCAGGTTCAGGGTCTAACCTCAGTCCTGCCACTCCCTTCTTGGGGATATCTACAGCGTCCCGCTTTATCTTTCTCCTGCGGGCGTGCTCATTACGGCGATACTGCACCAAATTCTCAAGATCAGCCACATAAAGAAATCCTGCAATCAGCATCTCTGTGCTCTTCTTGCCCTTGGCGTAGGCTTCCTCCAGCTCACGGCTGGTCCTCTCATCATACTGCCACCAACCGTTACGTCCCTCATAATACCACGCAAAGTCTCCCCGGGAACCCCCGCCCGTCCCGCTGCTTCGACTCAACCCCGCAGCCGCCGCCTTCAGTTCTTCAGGCGAGAGGAGAACCGGCCGCTCGAGGAAATCCTCTGGGACTTCCTGTCGGCACAGCGCACAACGCTTACTGTGCCAGGAGGCGCCTTTCACGCACAAGAAACAAAAAACATGGCAGCACGGGAGACGAACAGGGTGTACACAGCTCTGCAGACAGATGGCACACTCTGGGGTGGGGGTGGTGGTGTCGGTGGTGGAGTCTGTGGAGCAGGTATCTCCCACTTCCTCTATCAACTTGGATGGAGCCAACATTTTCAATGAACAGTCCACATCTCCACAGCCTGCCATGCTGCAGAAAGAAACACATCACTGTTACAACCAGTGTGGCTGGCAACATATGTATTGCATTAGTCAGTTGTGTGTTTGCATTAATTTGTAGTCTTAGTATAACATGAGAAAACACATTCGCCGCTTTAATCCTGTGAGCTGCTGTATTGACAGTTTCGGAAACGCCCTCTTAGCACAAAGTTATGTTTTTAGCTATCACGCTTGGCGCAACTGATATTTATATTACTCATTACTGCTGTGAATCGGGTTATGTATCTTACATTATCAACTCGATAGCATCCCTTTATTATTATTATTCAATAACTTAGAGCAAAACAAACAACACAAGGCCTGCATTTGACAGTTGAGGTTAACAACGCAGCTAGGTTGCTAAGCTAACGTTAGCAAACTCCCTTATTCTTTAGCTAAAACAGCTACAATAATTTAGTAAACTATAAATCCCTTAGAGACACTTATAAGGCTGGTCTGTATGATGTTAAGTGATATCAATATATCTCACTGTTAAAGACATAAATTAAGCTAATATTTGGCTAACATTAACTTGACAAGCCAATATAGCATTTTTAGCTAGCTTTGTTAGCTATCCACGCTATTTAACGTCTGTGTTAAAAAAAAAAAAAAACACACTCACCTGAGCGGAGGAGTTCTCTTTAGACGTTTTCTTTGCTCAAGTGCAGACGGAGGCACTTATATAGCCGCATTTATATTTAGTTACAAAGTTGTGTACGCCAAGTTAATGACAGCGCTGCTGTTACTGCTGCTGGAGCACAGCTCCGGCCAAGCCCAACTGACTGACGCGCGTCTGGATCTGCCTCACGTCGCGTCCGGTGTCGGTTCACATGTTTTGTAGATCTATGAATGAATCAGCTGGAAAAGAGCAGCAACTTGTGCATTTTAAAGTTATTTATATTAATAATAATAGGTTATTTCACCTTCTATACAGTGGTTTAAAAATATATATATTCATTAAATATCGTTATTTTAATAGCACTAAATGTTTACATTTATTGAAATTAGTGTAATAGACCTCATGTATTTCATTGTATTAAATATATCCAGTGTCTGTTTACAATATTATTCAACTTATTAGCTGTATAACTTGATTACAACACACACATATTGTCATTATTACAGGAGTAACAATCGCTGTGTTTTGTTCAAGTGTTCCAGTAAAACCCCGAAACTAAATCAGTTAAAAGGAATTCAGTTATTATTAATTTTATGCCTTCCTTGGAAAAGACTGTGATTGAGTAATTGTTGGCAAAACTTTACTTTAAAAAAAAAAAAAAAAAAAATCCAGAGCTGAAAGGGCCAACACATTTTTTATTAATAAGTTTTATTGCAAGCAAGAATACAGTGTGTCCTCAGACCACAGGCCTCTGAACCAAAGGCACATGAGGCAACACAAAAACAAATAAGTAGATTTATCATGACTGGGTTCTATTCATAAGAAATGTCTCTGAGCTAAGTGTTGAATTTATGCCACAGGAATTGTATGCAACATAATTATGTCCTTTCCTATGTCCTTTGTCAACTTGCTATTTCTGTAATCTGTTTCCTCACCACTCTTTACAAACTACTTGGACTTGGTCTCTTTTTGATGACACATTTCCTGATCTCAGACATATGAGGGCAGGGGGCACCCAAGACGCTCGGGGGACGAAGAACTTGTCTTGTTCGTGTCTCCTCCCCCCTCCTGTAGGTCTGTGTGTTCTTTTTCTGAATACATAGACTCCATTCTGTCCATTCCCCAACCTCACAGGGAACTGGAGGAGACGGGACATCATTAAAAAGAGAAAGTGAAGAAGTAAAGCAGCAGAAATGCACAGTGGTGAAGGTGACAGGAAGAGAATATCTTGTACCTTGGGGGATGCACTGCATGAGCTGCATGTCAGGCTCAGATCCATTCGGGCAGGTGTGATGACACTGCCCGAGGAAAACGTGCAGATCTGCTCTACACCTCACACACATGTTTCTCCTCACACACACTTCACAGCCAATAGGACACTCTGAGACAGAGGGACGCAAACGTAAAAATTAAAATGTGCTGAAGTTTCCTGACACTTGATACCTCCAGTAGTGCCGGTGCATTCTCACCTGTGCATTCTCGCAGCGATGCGTTCGCCGTCATGCCGTTAGGACAACTGTTTCCACATTTGCCTCGGAACAGAAAGTGGCCCGGATGACAACGAGTGCAGAAATTTTCACTGAAGCAGAGAGCGCAGTCGTCTTTGCACCCTACGACAGAAGTGAACCTTGATCAGAGAATAACCACAGTGTCAGGATAATAAAAGGTGATGTTTTTAGTTTCCTTTCCTCAGTGCAAACAGAGGATATTTGAAGCTTCACATCCGCTCTAAACCAGATGAACCTGTCACAGCAAAGAACAATATGACAAACTTACATGCAAGTGTGTCTATGATATCTGTAATTCAATTGAAAACAGTTCGAATAACCACAATCTTTCTGGACCTTTCTTCTGGCTTTGGATAAAAGTTAAAAGATCAAATCAAAGTGTAATATATAAAACTGATGATTAGTAGCAGTTGGGTCCAGGAGGCAGACACCTTTTCTACATTAAAGGTTAGGCTAAAAACTTTCTTTTATGATAAAGCTTATAGCTAAGGATGGTCCAGGTGGGACATGGACCTGCCTGAACCATTCTTTAGTTAAACTGCTATAGGATCAGACTGCTGGGGAACTCTGACAATACACTGCTCCTCTTCTCTCTGTTCCTCACACTTCATGTCTTTATATCAATATATTACATATTATTAACACTCATCTGCTCTCTCGCAGTTGTGTCCCATCCGCCTCTTTCTCTTTTTCTGGTAGCTTTGACTCCAGAGCAGTTGGATCCAGATTCTATGCTATTGATGACATGAATATTATGATTATTATTGTTGTTGTTGTAATGGTAATGATAATTTTGCTTTAACAACTACTTGTAAATATGTAAATATGTAGTCTCTACTGTCTCGTCTTTTCTCTCTCTCTCTCTCCTCCATCCTCCTCCCTTTCTTCTCTTCTCTCTGTCTTCATTTCACCCCAGCCGGTCGAGGCAGATGACCGTCCATTCTGAGTCTGGTTCTGCTGGAGGTTTCTTCCTGTTAAAAGGGTGTTTTTCCTCTCCGTTGTCACCAAGCGCTTGCTCATTGTGGAAATGTTGGGCTTCTCTATGTAAAGAGCCTTGAAATAGATGGTTTTTTATGATCTGGCGCTATATAAATAAAATTGAATTGGATTGCACATATCTGTAACATTACTTTTTCTGAGTAAGAGTTTTATTGCAATGTTCATTGTGGAAAGGTAAAGTTAATGTCAATATTGACTAGAACAGAAACAATCATGCATTTCCATGATTATGAATCCAATCCAGCTATTAAATGTTATAAATGGCCACTAATAGATTTTATTCATCAAAGATACATTTATTTTAACTAGTAAATAAATAATGTAAGTAAGAATATAACCATCGTTATCTTTAATTAATATGCTGACAAGGTGAAATAGGTGTTATAGGCGTCTTAAATGCTCTTACATATAGGGGTGTCAATGTTAAAGTGGTTTGCTATAATCTATCACAGTAATCTCAAGTGCTGGTTCCAAAAAAAACTAGAAAAACTTAAAACATCTGTGTTCACTGGCACCTACTGGTACAGGTGTTGATGTGTGGCGAGCGCACACCGTAGTGACCCTGAGGACAGGAGGTCAAACAGGTGCCTCTCTGCTTCATCCCATCCATCTCCAGGTGGAAGAAGAGACGAGGTTTACACGACAGACAACCGTTCAAGACCGAACACGACGCACAGCTCGCCGGACACAGTCTGTTCACTGAGGAGCTACCTGTTGTTGGTTAGAGGCAAAATAAGAACATCAAATGTGTGTGTGCATGTGCATGTGCATACAATAACAAGTCCTAAGATTGTTCTAATAAAATAGTCTGTGCTCCAGTTAAGTACAAAATACTACAGGCAACTTGGTTTTATGTGAAGAGAAAGTCAGAGCCAAACTTTGAAAGGTATAGTGTGAGTGACTAAAACCAATGGAAATCTATGACTACATTGTTTCCTGAAGGCTGAAAGAACACACTTATTGTCTCCACATGTAGGGCCTGTCCACTGTTCAATATCTTCTCAAGGGGAGTAAACGGTATCAGCAAAAGTAGAGATGACAAGTTATGTCTGAGTACTTACGTCTGTGTCGCAGAGTTTTTGTGTTGTCCATTTCTTTTGTGAAATTCATGAAGTGCAAGATGAAAATTAACAATGGTATCCGCATTTTGCTTGGCTTTTCAGCACAGCATAGTCAGATCCAGTCATCAAAGACGCCTCGCATCACATCCCAAAACGCGTGATATACATTAAAAATCAGTCGATTCCTCTACAAAATTCATTCACCTGGATCCATGTAGAGACTCGGGTCTGGTTAATACAACGGACGAGTGCAGAAATGTTTTCTTGAAGAAAAATCCTACATTCCATGAGATCACTCAAGCTGGCAGAATACCATGAAGAATGCAAACAGAAGAGAAACCATCATATGACAGTGGCAAACTGAGAGCTGATGTAAAGTTTTGGTGAGCTGCTGAGAGCTTGAGTCTGTTTCCCACACTCACTCCTCACCCCTCCTCTCCAGTGTTGCCCTTCTCTCTCTCTCGACCCTCCTCCTGATCCACGATCACATAATCAGCGTCTCCAGATCGAAACCAGCTCGACAGAACGCCACTGGTGACATAATTCATTAGAAACCACGCACTCTTTATTTGAGTTACTTCATTTTATAGGTCTGGGTCCTTCATTAAAGTCCTTTTATACTCTAACACATGGTTTGCTTATTTTTACTGCACTTGGGTGTTTGACCTTCACTGGGAAGAATTTAACATAACAAAGCTGTTTTCAGATTCACCTTAAATCTCAGTTTCAGATGTTTACATACGAACAGAAACTGGTAGAACGGACTTTTAATGTGAAGAAGAGGATTTTTCACATTCGTAGATGCTAGATCTAAATTTTGGCCTCATTATTATTCAAGGAAAAAACATCTTTTAAATGTTTTGGAGGGTGGCCTTTATTTATGTTTGCTTTTTTTTTTTGGCAGTTCATTAATCAGCATAATATTATAGCCTGTAACTTAAAATCACCCCAAAAAGAAAAGAAATATGCAGCCATTTTGGCAAACAAACAAACCATTAGATCATTTATCATCCTCATTTGAAAAACCTGGAAAGAATTTCACTTTTTAAACTTCATTATTTTGTCAACATCGGTTGATTTTCAAATGATGCATTTTTGAGCCATCCGCATTGAAAACGCGCCACGCGCCAGAGCGCTAGCACGCAAGCTTCAAAAAGTAGTAAAAACCTGTGGGTGTTGCACGTCAAGTTGCACAATCATCCAAATCCTGTCATGTTACGTCTTTTTAAATAATGGCACATAATAATGGTAACAGTGAACAGGGCAAGTGTGTCGCCGTGAAAACAAAGTATCTCATTTGGTTCCATTTAAAGTAAAAAGTCATGACTAAGTTTCTGAAACATGTCATCACGACAACACCAACTTCTCACACACATTAAAGTCACACCAACTCGAAAAAAAAAACAATCAGTGAAGAAAAATTGCAATTCCCATACACCCACATTTTAAAAATTTTGTTCTACTTATGCCATGAATGGGCACTGTATGTTTTCAATTAAGAAAACCAAAAATACAGGGGGCTCTGACTAAAGTCCCAACGACAAAACAAAAAGTAGAGAACAGGAGATCTCAGGAAGGATCAGTGATTTCCACAAAAACACTGGAAGGTGACGAAAGCTTCAGTCCTCAGAAGGATATATCATTTGGCATCGCAATGTGTATTATCGCCTGTTTGTGAACTCTGTGGTTCTTGATCCACTTCTCCAAAACAGATCTGAACTTTTGCCTTCAAGCGAAAAAGGCTTTTTTTTCCCCGGGAATTTGGTTTTACTCTGCAGTTCATGAATCTGAGCTACAGCCCATAATCTTTTCAGAGCCTGTCACTTCTCATCGCATTAAATATTCCCCTGATTTGCCATGTGTTTATTTCTAAATGGCTTGTCATATTGTTTTTAGACCCGTGTTTGGATATTTCTGCAGAACAGAGATGGTGACACGGTTGAGACCTGTGATACCATGTGCTCCTTATTAAGCCAGTTATCAAAATAACATCTGCGCCAAAGTGGACCGACATGCTTTCGTACTTCTTAGCTTGTTTGGAGAAATGTCAGAAGAGGAATCAGCAGAAACTTTGCAGTGAGGATTTTAAACTGGAGCTGATTTATCTGAGTGATTCAGACACCCTGGCAGACGGAGGAGCCGGACAGCGCTATGCTGGCTCGCTTAAATTGTCAACAGGTGCTCAAACACCCACACACATACCTTTACACCTATTTTCAAGAAGATCCGTCATTGATATAAAACATTCCAAAGCTTCTTAGCATAATCTTATCCATCACAACTAAAATATCTAAACATAATCCCCCCTTAATACCTCATCTTACAGCTAACCTTTTGTCTTTTTGACACCAAGAAGAGTGGCTCCCCCTTTCTCAGACCCCACAAATATAGTAAAGCAAGGCTAGGCTACTTTGTTTTGATAAAAAGAACAAGAGTGTGTTTCTCAAATCCCCCAGGAACAAGAGTAAATGGAGGGAGGAGGGCTATAAAATAACACCTCAGAGGAGCCTCTGGATGTTCGGCCAGCTCCTGCAGAGCAATATCATCCATCAATCTACGCGCAATAGATTTATAGATTAGATTGTGCAGGCAAAGCACATATGTGTGAGACAGAGAGCAAAGAAGTTCAACTCTTGTCATGAACAAGGTCGAGAGGTTTGAAAGGAAAGGGTTTGAACTCTTTTAGTTTTGAAAACATAAACAGATGTTAATAAAGTAAAATAGCCTGCTGGGAGAAAGAGAGGTGTGGGGGGGTTCACAGGTCAGCTGGGTGGGGCTTCACAAAACCAGAACATCACATCAACCTGACTAAGAACATAAAAAGGACGAGGCTACGCACACTGCGGTGCCAGGTCTGATTCTTGAAGTTAACAACCAGTGTTAGAGGATGAGAAATGCTGTAACTGACAGAAATAAAGACTGGAAATATTTAATGATAAAGAGACAGAACATCAAGCAAAACAGTGAATAATGAAGTTAGTGACTAATGTAAAGAAAATGGACATTTACTGGTAAATGTTCATAATAACCTGTCCAAAAGTCAGTGAAGTTGTAGCTTTTGCATTTTTGTACTAAAGCTCTTGATCTGCTGTTTTCATGCTGGCCAAGACTCTAAAAAGATAAATCCTGAAGTTGGAAGGGAACAAGTCAATAAAATATGAGTCCATGATAATATAAACCAGAAACATGTCTTAGATCACCACCTGCTATCAAGTTTCTGGCGAAGCAAGGGAGGCAATGAAGACTTAATAAAAATTTAGGACGTAATGTGTGATTGGGCTATTGAACAACTTAAGTTTGCCCCCTTTCACCACTCACGCAGCCATAAAAAGGCAGCATTTGCTGCAGTGAGAACTCTGTGGTGGTAAGGAATGAACAGGATAGCATCTCAGCACGTAGATAATCTATATAGCGTGAAGAGGTGAGGAATTTGGAAAGAGGCTAAGCTCACGCTCAACAAAGAGGCTGCGAAGCATGCAGCCTAAAAAATCTGAGGCATGACGGATGATAGAGAGAGCGCAACAGGAGGTGAAGAGATCTGAAAGCACTAATGCACATGGAGCAGTCCACAACTCAGAACTTAATACAATCAAAACATACAATCTTTAAAAAAAAGAACCATAAGCCTGCTTACGTCTTCCAAGTTATTCCAATATCCTTAAATTGATTTACTGTTGCTTTTGAATACTGCTGACAGATCACCCCATTTGGTCCAGATTTCTTTTCTTTTAAAAAAAAAAATCTTGGATCCACACAGATTTGTTTAAATGAAGGTTTGTAATGTCAACATCAACCTGATGGTGGCAGCACTCATGTATGCGTGGTTATTTTTAAGCACTGTGCTTGGTAAAATTAAAATTATAGCTTTCAAGGCATGTAAAATATGATGCATAATAAGATTCATAATGATTTAATCAAGAACAAAAAAAATGAAATGAGAAAAACAGATGAAAGGTATTTGATTGCACAAGAATAATAAAAAAAAAACATACAATGAAGTGAATTTCAGATGAAAACCAAATCATAAAACATTGTAAATATTGCTGCCATCATTTACAATATTGTCCATTAAAATGAAAATGATGCATGTCACCGTCTTCATCCTCTTGCTTTTTTCAGGATTTTCTATAAAAGAGAGGAAAAACCCTCCGTCAATCTACTACCTGTTCACATGGTCAAATGTTCATGAAATCAATTGTAATCATTACAATATTATCATAATATTCAGCGCAATAAAAGATATTGTAAAAATAAAAGTGTGGTGAGTGTATATATCTCAGTGCTGTATGTCACTTGATGTAAAATCATTTTTGTTTTGAAATATGATTAAGAACTGAGCATGCGTGAAACAACAAATGTGTGTGTGTGTTTTTTTAACTGAAAACAGAAAAAGCTCCTCATGTTATGTATTAAACCCTTCTAACCGACACCATGTTGTTACTGACGCAGTAACAATTCTTTCACAGGCTCAATTTTTTTTAGTTCACACCAGACTCTAATTATGATATAAGAAAAAATGTTAATTATTGTAACGGTCTTCAACTAACATCGTAGTTTTCTTTACACACAGACTTCCTCTTACTAAAAAAAAAAAAAAAAGAAAAGAAAATATTTAATAAACCCACTACAAGTAAAATCAGGACACATCGACAAAACAAGAAAATGCGGGCTGCTTCTGTTATCATTCATCCAAATGATGACTATAAATCTATAAATAAATGGCTGTAACACCCCACATTTTTCATTTTATTTTTTCACACACCAGTAGATCATGCCAACAACATGGCATAAAACATACAGCATTCACAAACGCGTGAATAGCACAGTGTATTTGTTTGTTGTTGTTCAGAAAGGTCATCGAAAGATTCATCTGGACTGAAACAAGCACCGTTAAAATACAGTGTGACAGTCACTGACAGAGTTAAAAGTTACTAAAAGCAACGGTTTCTATAACTCATAAGTTGTTTCAGTAATTTATTTAAAGCATAAATGCTTCCCTGGGCGTTGGCCTCTCAAATACTTGTATTTTAGCTTTTGCTCTGTGACAGCAAACTTAATTTCAAGGTTTTAAACAGTTGAATCAAAATGAGACTTTAAAGACATCACATTAAGTCATGGAAATATAAAAACAATCCATGTTTTCTAATATTTTACAGACCCAACGATGAACTGTGTAAATATATCAGCTTTAGTGTCATTAATCTGTGGTTCTCTTGAGATACAAGTCTGTCCATTTGAGACAATATCGAGGATTTTTTTCAATGATTAAATGATATTTTTTAAAATAATGTCAATCCAAGTAAAACACAGTCTTCACGAGTAAAAACTCGCTATCAGTGAACTAACCTTGGAGACTGCTTTTAGATGGTGAGCTCTGATCGTCGATGACTTTTCTTCTACAGCTTGGGCCTTCGCCTCTTGAGCCAGACTGTTCAGAAACACCAGCATCAGCAGCTCAATCTGGAGAAAAACGATGAGAAATAAGTTTGTTATTTTCGTTAGCTAGCTTAGCAAAGTTAGCCGCAAACAAAGTGAACAGTCGCGGAGTAAAACATTGCTGTTTTCTTACCATCGCCTCGGACGATGGTCTCACGTTTATATTAGTCTTCGCTTTCGTTTTAACGATGTATTTTAGTTTTGGTGCCTTGTTCAGCATTTTGACAAATGTTCAGCGTCAAACTAAAGCTCAAACAAACGAAATGTCTGTTTACGTTTTCCAATCTCCCGCTTCTGGGACTTCCGGTGTAACCGCTTCTTCTTCGTGGCTTTTCTTACCGCTTTAACTGTCGCTTGACGCATTACTGCCACCTATAGTTATATCCACATTTTATATCTTAAAATAATTTGTTTTATTTAATATATATATACGTCGGGAAAACATTTAAAACACGTGGATACATTGTTTTAAATTATTCACCAAAGTTGTAAATATAAGATATAATAAGTTCAGTGTCTGTCCCAATAAGGTTCATTTTATATTCGATGTTAACGCCGCCACCCAGCGGCTCCTCTTGTTACTACAACAACTGCGGACAGTAATGGCGACCCCCATGCAGACAGCGGCAGACAGCATGAACAATATGCTGCAGTTTATGAAACTTATCGGACAACTCAAAGTAAGACTTCACCCTGAACTCAGGTTGATTTTCTGATGATTGTGTTTCAGATGTGATCAGGAATTTTAATGTTAGCTGGATTATGTGGATGTTTTGGCTGAATGCGTTTGACTGTAACTACTTGTAACACATTACGTTTGTACATTACAGCTCAATAACAAGAGAGGGACCCTCTAATTTAAACTTGATTAAACAATATGACTCATTCATTAGATATTTGTTTCATTAGATATTACATATTTGTTGTGATTAGAAATAAAATATTTAATATGAGAAATAAATATGTATTCAGCAATTAAGTAATTTATTAAGTAATGCTATCTAGACTAATTTATATCTGTATAATTTCTCATAAATTTTTGATATAGAGGTAGATATTATAGGTGATAACAGCTGTAGCGATACTAAATAAGAAATTATCACTTTTTTGTGCAAATGTTTTTTCCCCTAGAGTTGCAACATTTCAAAAACAAAGAACCTCAGTTTTCTCTGATAACTGACCGAAGAAAATCAGAAAATAAGAACAAGTGTTATTGATTTCTGTGGACTTTTTGTTGTTGTTGCTGATTTACTGAGTTGGTGAAATAATACAAGAAACTGATTTCAGGGCAGAGTTGTTCTCTACTTTGCTGCTGATTAGTCTGTGTGTTGTGGGTGACCTTACCTACAGAGGGTCCCGCGGACCGGCTGGGTTTACAGGAATGTGAAGAAACCAGAGAGCGTCTCAGATCACATGTACCGCATGGCCATGATGTCTCTGACCATCACTGACCCCACAGTGGACAAGGACAGGTGAGTCATATACACACATGAATCAGCAACTACATCAGAGTCGATGCACCTTTGACACCTGTCTGTCTGTCTGCAGGTGTATAAAGCTGGCTCTGGTCCATGACATGGCAGAATGCATTGTGGGAGATATTGCTCCATCAGACAACATTAGTAAAGCAGAGAAACACAGGAGAGAAGAGGTAAGAGGCCATCAGCTCTCACATATATTATATCTATACACAGCAGGGTTTGTTAAGGTTATTTTCTCACTCACATCTCTTTTAGGAAGCAATGAAACATCTCTCAGGTCTTCTGCCGGAGTCACTCAAACAGGAAGTTTATGCTCTGTGGGAGGTAAATAATACATGTTTCATGCTGCTCAGTTAACACTCTTTTAGTTTTCGTGTTACATGCTTGTCTTATTTGCAGGAATATGAAACCCAGAGCAGCCCAGAGGCGAGGATGGTGAAACAGTTTGACCTTCTGGAGATGATCCTACAGGCTCATGAGTATGAAGAGTTAGAGGGAACACCTGGAAGACTTCAGGAGTTCTTTGACTCCACTAACGGTAAATCTGCGCTCTGTTGTGCTTTGACTTCCGCGATCAATCACCATCTTCTTCTCCATTTCACATCTGTTTCTGTCTCCCTCGCTGTCAGTTGCTAACATTTTGTTTACGGCCTTGGGGACAGGCTGCGTGCAGAAACGATGACGAATCAGAACATCAAAAACACACACACTCCTCTTTATGTATTATTTATTCAGACCTCAAGTCATTTAAAAAGAAAATTCTGACATGTTGTGTTGACTTTGTTTATTCATTGTCAACAAACAGGCACATTCAAATTTATGTCAGATATTTTTAAGTAACTTGTCTTCTTTTTCTCCTTTTTTATTCCCTCTCAGGTCGTTTCAAGCACCCAGATGTGCTGCAGCTCGTCAGCTCGTTGAATGAAGAGAGAGGGAGGCACGCTGCCAAAAATGATGGCACAAAGAATTCTGGGAACTCGGAGGCCACGACGACTCCAGACACATCATGACTGTAAAACGCCCACAAAACCCACAAACATCTTCTCAGCTCCAAAATGGACAGAGATACTGGACTTGGACATATAATGTGTGCACAATTATGCACTCTAGACCACATGACCACATACAGAAAACTGTATTTGGTGGAAGATTTATTGTCTTTTCTGTTTTACCTCAGTGTTTGTCCAGTGTCCGTCCTTGGTTCAGCTGTAATTGAGAACTTTAGCGACTGAGTACACTGTTGCAAAATTTAATACCAGTACTGTATCAGTTACAAATGCAAAAAAAAAACTGCCAGATAATATACCAAAACAATGCAATAAAACCTATGAAAATGTTTTCATATTCATATTTTCACGTTCTTAAATATATATATTATCTGGCAGATAGTTTTGTGTGGACAAATTAGCATTACTCCTCTTGAAAAATGAATCAAATGCATTTTTTTTTCCATACACACTTTTGCTGACAAATGAGAAAACAGTGGTTAGATGAGACTATGTTAATATGTTGCATAGAACTTCAGTTGCACATTATTACATTTATTACTGTATGTTTAAAAAAAAACAACAACAAAAAACAGTCATCTGTCATATTTGATTTGGTTTAAATCATCTTTAATATCAATACATCAGCCATAAAAACAGTTACATGTGAGGATGTATATTTCATTGTATGAATACAGTTCAATATGTTGAAACACAATGTTATTTAATGTCACAGTTTACGTCTTTGGGTGTTGGTTTTAGTAAAAGTTTTTTTTTTTTTTTTTTTTTGGTAAAAAGGTCTTTTATATTGGTGGTGAGTTATAATTTGTTTCCAACCAAACAAACATAGAAAATATTAAGTGAAATTAATTTTCCACCAACGGAGCATGCACTTCGATCGAACGTTGACATGAATATAATAAATACATGTCAGACGTAGAACATGAAATGATCCAGGGCGACTCTTCAAACCCCAGCAAAGGAAATAAAAATCACAAAACAAAAAAGAGAAAAAAAAAAAAACACAAAACGGATTATAGATTGAAAACAGAATGATACTTTGATGGCCACAGGAAAGAGACGCCTTTCTTGTAGACAAGGGTAACAGTTAATTCAACACGTTCGTTCCTTCAGCTTTAAGCTATTTAGTTTTGCACAAAAACTAAGTTCACGGAGTCACAGCAAAGAAAGTTTGAACGGTTTGTCCTGGAGTTCACGGTCACGTTACAGTCACAGATTGTGTTACAGCCTCAGTGTGCAGCACTTACAGTTTGCTGTTGCTGTATTAATGATATATACTGTGTATCAGTGACAAAGCAGAAAGCATCAGATTTTCCATCCTGGGAGCCAGATTTTATTGATCTGGTCTATTTCAGTTTAAAATCTGTGATGCTCTTCTTTATCCTAATGTGATTTTTTTTCACAATAAAAGCCCTAATCTAGGGGGCGTTGGAGAGATCAGTGTATACAACTTTTTTTTGTATATCCAGCATTGGATTTTATTGTCTTAAATTAATAATTTGATTCTATTTTGACAGACCTTAAAACACTCACTATATTTATACATTAATAAAATGTAGTATTTGTCCATAATTTACTCCACATGGCACGTTAAGTTTCGATACTTCCTGTGGACTCATTTGTCCTTTAGTGTGACTGAGCAGACAACAAATAAATGCCACTTGTTTGATCCAGCATTCAAATAGTTTCCAGCAAATTATTATTATTATTATTATTATTATTAGGTAACGTGATGCATTTATGATGCTTGTCCATGAAAGATATTTTTAGGCAGTGTAATGAAATAAAACCCGAGTTACTGTAGGGTTCATGGAGTTAAATCACATAATTACATAATTAATTGAATTAATGTGACTCGGATCTAGATAAGCAGCAGGATGGATGGATAGATTAACCAATTATGTAAAAAATCAATTTAAAAAGTCCTTCAAAATAAAAGAAACAATTTTGCATCTATGTTAAAAAAAAAAACTTGTTTTAGCTACAAAATGTTGAATCTGGCGCTTTTTGGGTGACAAATACAAAAGTAGTGTGAGTTGGGATGGATAAAACTTTTTTTATACCTTCCTCCTTTCTTTAAGGAAACCAAATTCAACACCTGCAGATTCCCAGCAAGAATAAAGATGTGTTGTCTTCAACATTTTCATCCAGGAGTTTTGCATCGATCACATCAACCTGGGTTAAATACATCTTTTTGTATCTAATACATATTTCTGATAACAATCTAAACATGTTAGTATTTGGTATGAAAGCTGTAGTGATACTGTGGTCACAGTGAAATACTTAGTCCACTGTGACTGTTTCCACTTTGGATTTTAGACAGCAAAGGAAAGGATCAGAATTTGTCATTTGTGATGACAGTTCAGCTACATGAGCCAAATCATTGAAACACTCAACTAAAGTGACAATGAACAGACCAGAAATGACTGGGTTTTGGTATATTATTTTCCCCCTGGAGCTGATTTGGATTTTGTTAATCATCCTTTCATGTCATAAC
The DNA here is from genome assembly GCA_016801845.1 of Polydactylus sextarius. NCBI lineage: Eukaryota > Metazoa > Chordata > Actinopteri > Polynemidae > Polydactylus > Polydactylus sextarius. The sequence goes on from CM028918.1 coordinate 6,286,140, forward strand.
GTTTTAAATAAGGCTTAGCTGCTTTTCCCATTTAACCTCATCTGATCTACATCTGTAGTGTAACATGGTTTGGAAGCCACTCTGAAAAACAACAACACAAATCAGCTCTAAACCCTGTTGAAACATCAATTTTCTATCAAGTCTAAGGTTTTAAGGTGACAGGGAATCAACAACCACTCAAGTGTTAGGAGGTTTTAGAATAAAAAAAGCTTCCTAACACTTGTGATCAAAAGTAAAGTAAAGTTCTGTGACATTTCAGTTGGAGCTTTGGGTAGATATGTGAAAAAGTGCTGTGACACAGCAGTGACAGAGTTCCTGGGTTCAGTCCTGTTTTGTGTGTGGTTTTTTTTTCTTTTTTGGGATTCGGCTTTAACACGGTCTGTCAGGGTCGTCCGTTAAGTTGTTAGTGGGCGTGTCCTGGGAGCTGGCGTTTGCTGCGGATGAGAGGACTTCTTCAAAGCTGCCTCTGGTCCCCGGGCCACCGACTTTTGTCTGGTGGAAGAAAGAAAAATGCAGAAAAACCTCAAATAACCCTTATTCTATCTCAGGATCTATGGTTTACCACCGCTGTTGTAGCAAAGAACAGGCTCATGGTGGCGCTGTTGGACATTTGCAGAATGTGTTTAAAGGACAGTGAAATGTTGAATGGATAATCTGAGCCTAAATATATAATCTTACAAAGAGCAACTTGCTGTAACAATGTCTTCAACAGAGTTTCTTGAACTCAGATAGTGTGTAATTATTCAGAGGACTGTTGTTATTGAGATTATATTAAAATAAACTGAAGGTCACAAAATAAGAAAGAAACAAGCAGGAATTCTTTTGTTTCCTGAAACAGGTCAAGTAAGGATACAGGTAATAACTTCTCTACACACTGTAAAGCCCATAAAGACAAAGAGTCAGTAATTATCCATAACCAGTTACATATAGATTATAGTATTTTGTTCTGTTTGGTTTCATATATTGATTATTTCTGTATATTCTACCATATAACACATTTTCTTTTACCGCTTGGTGTGAGACCTGCTACACACCCTCTGTTTACCTTGATAGTGGTCACTGTGTTCTCAACTTTCTCTTCAAACGACTTGAAACTGGGAGAGTTTCTGTGAAGACGGCGGAAAGAAAAAATATTGTTTATTATTTGTTAATGATTGAATTTATAACCTGGTCATTTATGATACGCTCTGTAGGATGTATTCATTACATAACAGTATGTGTTTTTGTACTGACGTGTGCCAACTTTCATCAGAACAATATGGTCATTTTGATAGTGATTAACAACCATTAGCTGAATAAATGTCAGTGGTAGCAGTAGATTAATATGTGTATACAATGTTGTATTAAATCAACACTGATTTCTTGTGTAAATGATGCAGACAGAAAGAGAAAGAGACAGTAAAAACATATAAAACGAGAGAAAATGAAAGCGCAATCAATCACAGGCTGGTTACCTCATGGTGGGCATGCTCATTGAGTGTTTGATAGAGTAGCTGTCCCCAGAGAGCGTGGTGAGAGAGGAGTTAATGATTAGCACAAGGTGCAAAAGCCCCACTCCATCCCCCCGTATCTGAGGATTAATGACGTTCATCTTATCTTACACACACACATACTGTTAGTATTAGACATGGAAACAATACAGTGTTTTCTGTTTCTCTCAAACGGGTGAGGGAAAAAAAAGAGACGAGACTGAAGGTGACAGATAAACTAACAGGATCTGAACTGGTCTGGCAGCAGGGAAACAGAGAAACAGGAGCAGGAAACAGATCAAACCTTGACACAGATGAAAGGATTTTTACATCTAAACTATGATCTCACAAATCTACCGTGTCTTTATTCTAAGCAGTAGAATAAAAAACATAAACAAAAGGGCTGCGTGTTGTTGAATCAGAAAAAGGTCATGACACTTTTTTCACATGATTCATTGAGACAATTTATTTGGATCCAAATCACTTGGATCTGATTCTGATCTGAGACAAGCAGCTAACTTGAGACCCGCAGCCCCACATGGCAGAAGCATTTACTCAACAGGAGTCAGCTGACTCCGGTTAGAGACTCGCTGCTTCAGAGAACGTTCGTTACGGGCGACTAATCAGCTGTGAGACTCTTACCCTATAGAGTTGGATCTGGGGAAGCGTGAAGAAGAGATGAAGAACATTTTTAAATACCTTGACAGGCGTCTATCAAAGCTAAACCGCTTCTGCTGTTAATATTGTTTTCAACAATCAAACGGAAGCAGACAAATCTGTCAGGGGAAGTAAACTGGGACATTATTGTTCTCTCTATTGTTCATAGACATTATAATAAAATGACACAAACACAGAAAAAAAACACAATGTTACTGACATTTAAAGAAGAGTGAAAGGTTATCAACACACACATGCACAAACACACACACACACACACACACACACACACACACACACAGCAGACATAGGTTAGCTGTTACAAGAAAACCACAAAGAATTAACAAGAAAGAAGAATGTAATTTTTACAAACATAATGATGTTTATGGTTGACTTGAAAGAAACACATCAGAGGTTCATCTTGTCCGATATTAAATTCCACAAAGCAGGAAGCTCACCTTTCCAGAACCAGTAGGTTTAATGATATTGGATAAATAGCTTCTATCTTCTTACATATCACATTACTGAACTCAAATCACTAACTCATCCCACCCCTATAGTTCTAACTCAGGGCTAAACCATTCATCTCATCTCATCGTGTAATAATATATCTTACAAAGTCTACTGTACCTTACTGTATATATTGCATGTGAAGATGTTTATTTTGTTAGTATAGTTTATAGTTTTGAACTGAGTATCTGCTGATTGTTTCAGATGACATCTCACTGTACTTGTACAGTGACAATAAAGGCATCTATGTTGTCTCATGCTATTTTAGCTGCATAAGGGCATAATAAAACACTGAATGTATAAAAGTTGACGCCGGACACTCGTCACCCTCAACCGTTCCCATATTGGCTACATTATGGAAATGGAGAGACGACTGACATATTTCTAAAATGACAGCTAAGGATGGAGAGCATGTGCTGCCTAATTTCAGTGTTGCACGACATCGGGGTGCCCACGGGCGACGTGCCATCGTGGTCACAAGTTGTCATCTTTTTCTCTTGTGAGAGCACGAGGGCAGCATTTGAATTTGTAACAAGACTGCCCCGTCTGTGTGCACAGCGTGAAATATTTATGGGCTATTTTTTATTGCACATATAATAAAATTATCATTATGTGAAATGATATCAGGATACAAATGTAAATAAGCAAACTGTGGCATGACCGAGGCAAAGACACTTCAAACAAGTCCACAGCAGAAATATCAAACTTATTGTACGTGAACCAAATCTATGCATGCACACACACACATACAACATACCTCCGTGGGAACAGAAACTCTAGACCAAGCATGCTGCAATTTACCAAAGATAATGCATTGTCTCTTTTCTGTAATCCACATCCCCCAAAACACAAAAACACAGTTTTTACTGCAGTTTTACAAATACAAATAAAACAGTTTATGTGGAAACATTCCTCCTCCGCAACACACAGGCTCAGATTCTGTCACTTCCTCTTATCGTCACAAGCACAAGTTCTCTTTTTGTTTCACGCAGAACAATACAGAACACGTGGCCACATTTTCTCACACATCCTCACACTTTTACTGACAGCGTCTGAGACAGAGGAACACAGAGACAAAAGAAAATGACCGAGGGAGACAGACTTCAGTCTGTGGGTTTATGTAACCTCAGCCTCCTCTGAACAGAGAGAGAGAGAGAGAGTGAAAACTCAGAGAGATGGAAAGCACAAATAAAAAACATAAGGTGGAAATGCATCAGTGGATAGGGATTAAACTGGGTTGGTTGTGTAGGTGACATGATTTGATGTATCTGACTTGATCCACAGAGGATTTGTTCAAAAACAGAAGGAATTCATATGTTGTCTCGTCTCTCATTCACAGACCTGTAGTTTCCTTTTAGATGAGGTGTAACATCTCAAAGGATCTAAAATAAATCAAATATTTGACACAAACACAGACCTAGAGGTTAAAATCTCTAAGGAAACGTGTGATATTACCTCATGTCTCCAAACTTCCTGGTGATGGCGGTGCCGAGCGTGCTGAATGCAGCCGTGGTTTTTTGTCCTGCTGTGGACAATGTCTCTGACGTCTTCTTGTAGCTGAGACACAGACATAAACACACAACGATACTGTGTCAAAGTGTCCTAATAGACTGTGATTTGACATTGTGGTTTCATATTTTTAATTTCGGTGATGTCACAACCTGTTGTTTACGCCTGGATTATAATTTGCGACTTCAACCTTTGTCTCTCTGGGATCTTACACTCCTGTGGTCACACTGGTTCATTATAGATGAGGATGGAGTCTGTAGCTGTAAAATGATCTTCAGGCTCAAGTGTAACGGGATAAGAAGAGAGGCCTGCCGAGACTATCCTCTTGCTTGTCTCTGGTCTCTGCGTTTTCAGGGTAAGAGCTCAGCGCTGAACGTCGTAATCAGGAAATTAGATTATTTCTTTGCACAAAGAAGACGACGTGTTAACTCTTCAAACAAGTTCTTTTCCCGAAAAACACGTTTTCCCGCTCGATGGAAAGCTGACGTTTGATGATTACATTGTTTTTTCCGTTGCAGAGACAAGAGAGGCCATGTAAAGCTAAACGTGCTGCGAGGTCAACAATCGCCTTCAGTGTCGTTTGATGTGTTTTTAATCAGATTTATGATGTTGATACAGTGAACACAACACAGAGAACAAATAACATGCATGCTGTGCTGCTCTGAGCAGAGGATTATGTCTTTTTAATTAGGTTTTCTCATATCGCTCTTTGCAAAAGACACAGATTGAAGGATGATCACTTTATTTATTTATTTTTTTTGTTGCATTGGCTGTTGAAAAGGATAAGAACTACCTGCTGTTTGAGTGAGTTTTCCTTAAAGGTCAACTATGTTGACACTAAACAGAAAAGTCAGAACACACTCAAACACAGCTTCCACTTAAACCTGCAAACTACAGACGCATTGATGATGACGCATGATATTTTATTCTAATTTCAAGATAAATGTGACAATTTATGAACAATTTTTTAAAACTTAATTTATTTCTTTATTTAGACAAAAATAAAGAATTATCAGAAGAACTGACAGAGTTTTACTCAGTTTTTATCAGTTTTAGATTAGGTTTTATATTTTATGTCTATGTTTTGTTTGTCTCTAATTTCATTGTACCATGTATGACAACAATAAAAGCTTTCATTATTCTCTCGCTTTGAAAACAAACCACGCATGTGGACGTCACTTTTCACCTTCCTACATCACGCTACAACCGTGTGCAGCCACTTACGTCTGTGTGTGTTGCTACTGTCTGAAACTAAACTAACCATCTGGTTACTGACCATCGGCGAATTAAATCTCATTTACTTGTTTTGATTGCATTTGACAAGGGAAATATCAGTGTTTGAACAGATGTTTTGCTGCAAACTCAACTTACGCCACAGAGCTCTGCATGTCGTGCCAGCCTCTGCTGAAGTTGTTCCTGAACTCGCTCAGAGGAGTGATGCCCAGTTTCTGTTTGAGCTCCATGTGCTGCTTCTCTTTGGACGACAAAACCTGCTTCAACGTGTTGATCTCCTCCTCCAGCTGCACACACAAACACAATCATTACCAACCCAGCGCATTCTACCATCTTTGTATGATTGTGTGTGTGAATTTGTACTTTAGCTAGCTCTTGCTGAATCTCCTCTCTCTCCTCCTCCGTCATGATGGCGGCGTTTAAGTTGACCTCTGACACCAGATCTTCATCAGCCTCTCTCAGCGGCTCCGAGTCCAGAAAACCTGTCAGAAATATTCACAACCAGTTTTGAGAAGTTCACAGTTTTGTTACTAAATACAAAAACAAACCATTTGGTTTATTTATATTGATTTTAAGATTTTATTATTATTGACATTTAAGGCTTCACAAAACCAAACAACACATTGTTTTTCCCATTTTAGTTTGTCTGTGAGTGTCTATATATCTGCCTGTCTCTGTCTGAGAGTTACGTAATCTGTGGCTGCAGCCTTTAGAGGTCTAATCTGGATTAACCGATGTGGATTATGTTGCTTTAACTCTGCTGACTGACACTACACACACACGCACACACAAATAAACAAGATGCTTTCAGATCATCAGATAGCAGACTGAATTTCATTACTGTAATAATTGAGTTTCGAGGTTTCGGGAGGAATACAGGGAATTTTTTTCCATCTTGAACCACAATTTAAAACTCGAGTTTGTTTACACGCAGACTTTGAGGGTTCAGGAAATTACAGGAATTAAATCAAATCGATCAAACACATAACGAATAAAATAAATGTTGTGAGCAGCAGAAGAAAGGAGCAAACACTTTTCCTTCAAAGATTTAGAAAATAGTGTTTAGAGGGAATTGTTTCTGTAGGAGGCAGAAACACCTCATTATACCACTTGCATGTTGTACTTACTTCTGGAGACGATGCTGTTTGTCATATACAATTACACTGCCACACCCACAAACACTTTAGAAGCTGATCCTCTACTAAACCACTACTACCAAGAAAAAAAGACAGTGATTTAAAGTGTCGGTATATGAATAAAACTGAACTGCGTTCAAGCAAAGAAATGATGCTACTGCAACATCAGTGGACTGGCTTCTCTTATGTATGATACAATGAATTTATTATACGGTTTGATAGAACAAACCGAGGTACAGACACTTATTCAGTGATAATGAATAAAAACCCAGAAACAAATCCAAAGAATAAAAACAAAACTGAACTGAACTGAGAAGACAGAGAACAAAGTGATAACAAGAGCTTTGCACATTGATACTGTTTCTGCTCAATTAGCCTCATACTGTTACAGGGTCAAGGCAGATAGATGTCACACAGCAACCAACAACAGTAGGACGACTGTGTGCACAAAATCTAAAACATGCAAATGGACCCGGGTCAAAATGTCTGCTGTGCATTAGTGTGTTGATCTGTTAATAAGTCACTCCAGACTCATATAAAACATGTTGAGAAGACTATGAATGAATTAAATACAAAGGTATTAAGTATTGTGTCATAGTTTGAGTGTGTTTTCTGGACTTGTAGCAAAAAAAAAAAAAAAAACGCAATAAATTCCTTGATTTATCATGTTCACATCAACTGAACAGACTGCCAGAATATACTACAGTATTTTATTATATTCACCTACTTTGTGTTTGACATGAAGCTGTCAAAGTTGAACTTCATTATATTTCAGGAGGAAATGCTCCATTACATTTATCTGACAACTGTAGTTAATTTATGAAAGAGACTTTTATTCTGAACAACACACAAAAGACCTTTAACGATGGCAGACCCTCACAACCAATTACATGCATGCATGTATATCTGACTTGCATCTACAGTTGATTATGTGGTGACAACAGACGGAATGAAAAGATAATATATCCTGTCATTGTCGTTGATACAGAGGCATAAAAAAAACTAGAACCACCGGCAGAAACATTCACCAACATCATCAGGTTCTGTCATCGTAACCTTGACTTTTGACCACCAACATTTAAACAGTTCAACAATCAAAATGAACATTTGCAACATGTTTGTAGGTCTTCTTGTTCCGTGCTTGAGTCCAAATTTGAGATATCATGTTCCCAACTCAAAAGATGTGTTTTCTGAGGACATACTTACTCTGACCTTTAACCTATGGCTACCAAAATCTTATCAGTTCATCCTTGAGTACTTACCTGCTGTGAGGTGTCCTCTCTCTTAACGTAGCAGCATTATAAGACAGGAGAGGACAGAGTCGGGTTAATATAGGCTGACTATTTATGTGATCTCTACACAATTCTGTGGTGAAAAGGACACAGCAGCACCATAAACAGCAAACGCAAAAAGTTCACACAAGAGAAACTCATAACACTCACAAGTCTAGCCAAGCATGCATCAGCACAAGTCGGACCTTTCTATGTTAGGGAGTTATTTCTGTCTACATTAGACAGCAGGAGGACAATCAGATTTTTAAAGCCCCTGTGGCCTCAGATGGAAGCTTTTCATGTCTAAGTGCTCTGAGAAATCAGACTGAGCATTTGTCCCTGTTCACGCACTCATAAGAAGACGGCAGAAATACCAGGAAGAGCATTAGCTTCAATGCTGAAATATTTCCTACAACTGTATGTTCATATGTGTATTACGAACAGTGGAAGACAATTAGAACATTAATGGCTTCATTAATTAACCTCTAATTATCTTATTACTTTAAAGATAACAATGAGTAACCATGTTGACATTAAATGTTTTAACATGCTAGTTCTCTGATGACTTTTTGCTGCTAGTTTCTTTAAAGCTAACACAAGTTAATTTCCTTTAAATTAGCTCTGGTTTCTTCTTGTTTAATGTGAGTTAGTTTCCTTTCAGTTAGCTCATTTTGTTTTGTTTTGTTTTGTTTTGTTTTGGTTTTTTTTTTAGCTAATGTGAGTTTCCTTTTGGCTTATTCCTTTTTTTTTTTTTTTTTTTTAGTTTTGTTTTTTAAAGTTCAAGTTTTTTTCCCTAGGTTTGTGTCCCTTAAGCTATCTCTAGTTTCTTTTCGCTAATCAACATTCATTTCCTTTTCACTGACACTGTTTTCCTCCTGTTTTTAGCTGATATAAGTAAGCTCCTTTCTGTTCCGTTTTAATTTGTTTAATTGAGTTTGTTTCCTTTTAGCCTGCTATGGTTTCTTTACAGATAAAGTCGGTTTCTTTTTAGCTAATAAAGTGCTCGCTAAACTCATAGGAAAACATATAATGGATAGAAATAAACACAAACAACTGTAGAAAAAAAGCTCATGACTCAAAACCATATTTAACAGTCACTATGAGAAACATGATGTGTTTGTATTTTTGTTTAAAAAAATATATAGAAATGGTTTGAGTCAGTTATGGGAAAAAAAGAGTCGAGACAATATCCCTGGAGTTTATACTGTGATACCCGGTTGTAGCATTGCCAATTCACTGGTATGAGAAGAATGCTGAAAGTCTTGATAATGGTCTAAGTCACGGTTCACTGTAAAATCAGTTCGGTCGTGTTCGACATTCAGAACACGATCGAGAGTAAACTTGTGTCCTGAAAAAACTGACAGTGTCACTTTCCCCTTTTTACAACACAACCACATACAACAGCTCTGTACTTCACTTTTTTATAGAAACTAATCACGTTCTAGGACAAAACTACATTTTTAGGAAACATTTCAATTTGGTTGAACATTTAACAAACACTCATATACATGAAATAATGTACCACTAAAATCTGATCCAGACAGTAACTATCATAAGACAGCTTAGAACTGATTTTGTAAAAACCAAAATTATGCAAATTCATTTATATCAGAAAGTTAAAAAAATCTGATATAACATATTTTTTTATTTCTTAAACTGCAGACTTTAATTCTTACAGGTTGCTACGATTTCGGTGTCTTCAGTAGCAGCTACAGTCATATTGTCACTGCATGTTCCCACAGAGGTCGAGTAAATATTCAGCCAAAGTGAAAGATTGTCTACTCTACAGGCTCTAATCTCTAACATCCCTCTTCACCTGTGCTGTCCAGCTGCATATCCCAAGTGGTGGACATGACCCAGTTGTCAGAGTGGGACACTGATGCCTGAGCCCACTGATCCACCCCCTGTGATGACGAGGTTTTACCCCATTCTGTCAGGTTTTCCCTGTTTTGGACGCCACAAGCCGAGTTTTCACCGTACGAGTTTGGCTGAACCGGCTCCTCACCAGACGGGTAACTCATACTCTGATTCAAACCTGAGCAAAACAACGGTTACAGCGTCTCAGACAAAACAGAAAAACAGAAAATCGCTTGATTCATCTTTCATATTTCGCAAGCGATGAATGCTGATGTAAAGACGTTTTACTGGCAAAAAAAAAAAAAAAAAAAGTCTGACTTACAGCACAAAGGAAGTTTCTGTTAACACCGAGAGAAGTTTAGAAAAAAGTAAATAAATCCCAAAATTTATCTGCCTCCAAAAATACAATATAATCATTTTACTGTAACCGTGGGTTTATCTTTGATCACAGACACTGATTTAGAACCAAACAAACACTTTTATCTGTTTATCTGATAACCAGAAATCTGATTTATTGACTTTGTTATTTTTTGGCCACAAAATCTGTAGCTGTGTCTCATTTCAAAAGCTCCTTTATATGTGGCAGATGAATCCAGAGGATCTAAAGGCTACAACAGTTGAATCCTTCACAGCACAACATATCCCAAGATTCATTGTACGCAGGTTATGTTTGTGATGTGGACACACAGTTAAAACTAGGTGACATGACTGGAATAGCAGGATCAGTGAGTAAGTGCTGCATTATATTTAAATGAAATACACAAAAACATAAGCGATATTCTTTCTTGTAATAGCACCACATTATTAGAGGCTGAATCAACAATGAAATCAGTCATTTTTACGTATTGTGGGTAAAATATGATATAAAACATTATAATAAATAAAATCTACTCCTTGCTGCTGCTGCTCCTCCTACTGTATGTCAACATCGCAATCGACACCTGCGCACAACGAGTCTTGGGAAAAGTTGAGCTGTGAACGATCCAACCCTTGTAGCTTTTATGGTTTAGAGAAAGTCAGCAGGATTCATCTGCTGGATTTGAAGGAGCCTTCGAAATGAGACGGCCTAGTGAAGATGGATGCAGCCCTTGAACTGGGACACTGTTTATGTCTGTCTAGGTCACTGACCTATTGAGTTAAGGAGCCATAAATAAATAGACAGAGTGAAGCAGAACAGTTAAGATGTGAGTTGAAAACCCAAAACAATGAGCCGAGAGACAGTAAAACATGGAACGGCTTTCACTTCAAACTAAATCTTTTTTTTTATAATGATTGCAATGATATTCCACATGCAAACCCATCAGCAAGGAAGTTATGTGTCAGTCAAAAGTTTAAAATATCAAAAACTTTCAAGTTTTGACACAGAGTCTTCCAGCGATGACAAACCCTGACAGTTTACCCACTCAGACCACACTCCACCACTCTCCTGACAATCAGTGGTTAAATCGAAGCTCAATCACAGACAAGAGAAAGAAGCTGCTCTCTCCGATACCTGTGATTCAGCATGGATTTGACGTTTTTTTTCTTTTCTTTTTTATCTGGGGAGAGTCGAGTCTTACCCTGCTCTCCCTCGCTTGTGGCTGAATTAACCCATTCCTCTCCAGGACCCATGCTGCCCCAGTCCACCACTGCTCCACTCAGAACACTAGAGTACAACTCTGCAGCAGAGCAAGGCAGCAGGGCGAGAGAGGAGACAAGAAAACCACAGATTATGCACACAAAGAACACAGGGATGTGGTGTTTCTCCTGTGTCTATGTCAGTAATAGTCATAGTAGTGGCTATAGTTCGCTCTGTTTGAGGAGTTGGTACAAGGAACTTATCTGAGTCGGCATTTGTGCAGGAACAGGAAATCTGACCTTTCACAAACATGGACCACACTGAGGATACACTGAAACTTCCCTCTAATAAATCTGTGCCTTTAACACCTTTAAAACCAACATTACTAATCAATTTAAACTCTTTTAACTGATCAAATCTCATTAAACCATCGGCTGTGCCACAGGAGGAAGCAGAGCCAACAGTGTTAGCCCTGTGTTTCAATAACAGTCATTTCCTTTTGGTTCCACTATTAAACTTGTGGTAAAACTGACTGTTAGGCAGATTTCACTGTAAAATTGCAGCATGAAGAAATGAACCATGCCTGTACTAAAACATTTGTGATGATGAAGCATCATTTCTGCTGATAATAGCAGGCGATGAGTTGCTTGGGAAACCTCTTTCTCATATGTTGATTGCAGAAAAGGAAGCACACATGAGGCCACTCTGGTCATAGGTTGTTTGATTTGCTGATTAATCAATAGAGGAACAGATATTTATTCTATATATGTTTCATATGAGCCCTCCTCCTCTTCTTCTGTACTCTCTTTACTCTGTATCCACAACCCACCCTCCTCTTTCTTTTTGTCTGGGGTGGAATAACTTTGGTCACAAGATTCCCATTTAGCCCCGTGGTCATGAGGCTATGCTAAATCAGAGGCCTGGCGATGGTCAGTCATATGGCTGCAAAATCAACTGAAGCTAAACCAGAAGGCAGAGTCGCTTTCATGGTGTTTACATACGCACATATTCTACATAAACTAGATTAGCTCAACACTTACCTTTAAGTTATTATAACAACGTTTTTTATGGGAAACTTCAAAAGAGAGTTTAGCCTTCAAACACGTTCATCCATTCACATCCAAACATTTCTTACATCCTCAACACAAATAACCAAAGAAAACACATCAATTAGCTTCACCACAACACAATTTACTAACTCTGAACATCATCATAGATTTGAGCCATAAAACAACAACTTCTATACGACAAAGTGACAATTAAAGCAATTCTACACATAACATGACAAAATCCATCAACATAAAAGTGTTACATGTACATTCTTGTTCTTGTAAACATCATTTAAGTCTTTTAAGAACATGAATGAACTCACTCATCCATCACTCTAACCCTAAAACAAACAAACTATCAGTCTTAGAATAAAATTACATTTGCATAGTTTTAGTCTGTAAGTGGTTTAAAGGGAAGTGAAGATGCTGGAGACCATGTGTGGATCATTTTTATCTTTAATTGATTACAGAGTTTTGGAAACTTGTTCAGAACTTTTACAAATACCACAAATACCTGAGAGCTCCAGCATCAGAGCCTCAGAGCGCCGGGACACAGGATCCAGCCTCAGGATTTAAACTCAGTCTGGAGTTTCCATGTTGTCCTGAATAAACAGTAACACAAAACCTGTGCACTGATGTTGACGTTTGACGCTTCGTGTGTGTTCTTCTGCCAAATGTCACAATGGTGGAGCTCATGTTTTCATCAGGAAAAAAATGAAACAAGCTGATACTTATCACTGCATCTCCAACAATCTTTACTTTACTTTAGAATGATTTTATAATTAATCTAGTTTCTATATTTTCTTTCCACATCTCCAAACCTCCCAACGCAGTGACGTGTGCAGCTTCAACTTCAGCTCATTATCAGCTCAACAAACAAACAAACAAACAAACAAACAAACAAACTAATGACGCGTGTCTACAACAGTGACTCACCTTGTTGTCTGGTTTCCATTGGAAACGACCTGGTGAACTTCACTAAAATAAAAAATCAAATAAAAAAAAAAAACCCGCGAGACGATACAAGACAAGGCACGACAAAACGTTGCACGCGCGGCGGCACCGGTCGTAGGGTCAGTGTGTAATCACTCGGGTTTCCTGGGATGTCACGCGCTGTGCAGCCCTCGGGCGGAGCTTGGCTCCACGAGCCAATAGAGCTGCGCGGTTTGTTATTTAACTAATTAATGTGACCGGACGTTTATTTATTTATTTATTTATTTATTTATTTATTACCTGGAGAAGTGATACAGAGCTTCAAAACTAAAAATATGTGTCTGAGCAACTACTACTAGTATTTTAATTAATAAAATAGTTGTCCAATACGAAATTAACCAACTTAATTATGATTATTTTATCATTTATTGTAAATTATAATGATCAACAATTAAATAATAAACTGAAAATAATTATTGAATAGATAATAGTTTTATGATTTAAAAACATATTTGAATGAATGAATGATGGTTTTTATTATTAATATTATTATGATAACATAGTTCAAACCACAATAATACTATGACTTAGAAAATACAGAAAATACAAATACATACAATAATTACATGAATTTCTTTTTCATATTTGAATGAATATCGTTATTTTATTAGAGATTAAATAATTTTTACTGGCAGTTACAAATATAATTGCCAATTACGCTGTCATATGGTCATACAATTATTATTGTTTCTTGTTTATATCCTCAATATAGTTTTCTTTTCTTTTTTTGCTGCTGTAGAACTGAAAATTCACCCAGTGAGATAAATAAATGTAGATTTAATCTTATCTGAGCTAATATAACTAATTTCTAATACCTTATAACATGTGGTTTAGTAACATATAGTGATGTTTATATACTGTATGTGTGATATATTGACTAGGTTTGAAAAACACTAGATTTGAATGAGTTGAGTTGAGTTAATAAATCAAGGTTAAGGGGACCAGGCTCCTGTGGCTCTATTCTGACCCCTACTGACATACAACTGCAGTCACACCTGTAGTCGATGTTGGTGCTGCAGATGTTTATATTCTGTATAATGTCACAATAAACTCAGTGTCACAAAAAGCTCCATGTGAATCAGAAGAAACAATAAATAAAAATGAATAAAGTGACATATTTGGCGTTTGACCCAGTTGAATTTTTATTCTCCATCAGATCGTCAGAAGAAAACATTGTTTGTGCCTGGCAAAGTGAGCAACAACAATAATATTATTATTCATAATAATAATAATAGTAATAACAATAACAATAATATCAGCAGACATTTTGAACAGTGGCAGCAGGAGGAAGAAAGTGTTCTTGGTGCAAACAAAGAGCACTCTAATCACGTCCGAGACATTTCTTTCAATAGAGATCCCTTTAAAACAAAGATATAAATACGTTACTCTTTTATTTTTCAGGCAAGTGCATATCTACATGGGGGGGACCCATTCTATCTTTATATTGGATTATTTCCAGCAAATGACACATATTTTTTTGGTAAAAAAAAAAAAAGATCACCTGCGTCACTGAGCAGATGAACTTCATACCAGCTTTAATTACAATCGTCTCACTGTGCTACTGTTTCATCTCTTGAGTCGACAGAATCAAAAGCGTGAAGCTTGTATGATCCCGAATAAAGTGACAGTTTAACTGTGTCGTGTCTGGGACGTTACCTGTACGTTTAATCTTCTAGTCTCTACTTGGTTTAGTAGAAAAACAAACATAGTTTAAGCCTGATTGTACTGACACGACCGTCACAGCCTGTGTTTCCTACTTTATAATATATCATCCTGGGAGGCGGTGATAGATTTACCCTCATTTATAATCTTTGGAGTCACACAGAGGCCCTGAAACACAACTTGGCAAACCTGGATCTATACAGACTGTGAAGGCACCGTTGCATATTTATTTTAATATCATTGGGACTTTAACACAAACATGAAAAAAAAAAAAAAAAAAAAAAAAAAAGGTTGGGGTGGGGGTTTATGTATCAGCCAGCCGATACTCCCCTGTAAAAGAAATAATCATTGGCTTAAACATCTCTCATGTAAAGCTTTAACCACACGGCTGCTTAAACTTTACGTAGCTGTCAGTGATTAAATCAGTAACGACAATAAAAACAAAACAACGATGGCATTTCGACATAGCAACTTAAAAACGCGCACAATTAAAATGATAAAACGACTGCGACAAATACCGGTCTGTTAAAAAAAACAAATTCATTTACATTTAAATTCCAAATCTGCCAAATAAATCTGACTTGAAACCCACGTTTCTAATAGCAACTGTTTGTCTCGTGTGATCAGATGTTGGGTATTTTTTTTTTTTTTCCTGATAAATAATTAATCAGTTACAGCAGTTGTACTTCATTACTTTTTTTTGTGGAAACAGCTTTTGTAAATAAACCCACATCAACCCAGTCAGTCATTCGTCAATCAAATCATAATAACAATGATAATAATAAAAAGTGAAGCAGTGATTTAACATGTCAGTGTCGAACTAACTGAGCAGATACGGAGACAACAGGTCAGTTTTTAGCTTCAATAAACTTACATGTTCAACTTCCCAGTGCTGACTCACTAATACACATTTGTTCCTCTTTTCAGTCCCAGATTCCCCCACACACACACACACACACCACCTCCACCTTTGACCTTCACAGAGGGTTTACAACACACACACACACACACACACACACACACACACACACACACACACACACACACACACACACACACACACACACACACACACACACACACACACACACACACACACACACACACACACACACACGCTGCTGACTTAGGCCGAGAAACACAGACAACGTTTGCAGCACTGAGACATTTGGATCTCTTTCAACGCTAGAGTGAGTGTGTGTGTCTTTTTATTCTTTATTTATTTTATTTCCTGGAATTAAATATGGTTGCTAAGCAGCTCTGGGCAAACGTAACAGAAAGCGTTGTTAATCTGCGGCGCTGTTCAGCGATTTCTATGGCACAGCTCTGGGTAACGGTGAAGAGAAAACAGACTCCCTGAGAGAGCAATCAAACCCAGATCCAGGACCTCGTACGGCCGACGAGGCCAATCACTGTGTAACAACAACATATTTTTTGTGTAACCTTGTATGAACTATTTGACTGTACTAGGCAGTTATTGGTCATTATGTCCCAGATGTAGAAAATGTTTCAGGCCCCTCTGGGATAAATCCAAACTAATGGCGTCACATTGTGACTGTCCCACATACACGATCATCAACTGTTACCCTCCTGCCTTAAATCCTAAAAAGATTTAGCAAAAATTTGGTGATGAAACGCGTTGAAACATTACAGATTTTTTAAACTGCACTGACAGAAAACAGTATATTCCTCATATTTTTTTCCCTTGCATGCCACCATATTGTGCTTTTCCTCATCCTTTTGTTTCTCTCTAGTCTCTGTAAACCGCTCTCTGAAGCAGTGGAGATAAAAACACACAACAGACAGAATCACACTGTTATTTTCACATATCATAGACTCAAAAGGCCAAATCCAGGTTGGATGGTACATTTTTTTTTTTTGGGACATTTACCTATTTTCACAATCCATCTCCCTCCACCTCTGCTCACAGCTGGGGCCAGAGGGGCGTAAATCCACTTCCAAAGCAGTTTAAACAAAAAAAAAAAAAAAAGAGGGAATGACAGCGGGGAGGAGAGGATGGAGGGATGAACAGAGGACAGAAAGCAGGCTGCTGCTGCCGGGTGACGACCTTTTAAAGCTCTTGAAAATCTCCCATTTCCTGGCAGCATCCCATGTCTGTGTGTGTGTGTGTGTGAGAGCTTTCTAAACTCTCAGACACACACACACACACACACACACACAAAATCCTACTCCCGTCGCTGCAAAAACATCATATTAACCATTAAAAAGCTTTGAAACCTGAACATACTCAGTGCACAGAAACCTCGTGATGAACCAAACACCTTGTTTTTGTTAATCTACAGGTGCCGTTTGTTACAGCATGTTCAGTCATTTGGTCTCCATCTCCATAATTATGCCTTTAACTTGTGTGATTTTGTGCAGAGACACACACACACACACACTTATAGCATCACCACACAAACCTCTGCAGAAGGCAACTCACTAAAAACAATAAGAACAAAGGAGCAGGAACAACTGTCTCTCCTGCCAGGTTCAACGTTTTGTTTTGGCACAACTGCCACACAACAGCTTTGATGATGCAGATACTGGCATACAGGATGTGGGCACAGTAGAGAAGAGCTGCCAAGCAGAGAGAGTGTGAGGTTGAGTGTGTGCGTGTGTGTGCGTGCGCCAACATCCAGCCAAGCAGGGAGAAGAAACAAAAGGAAAGTGAGGAAGATGGAAACAGCCGGAAAGAGATGTTGATAAGAAAAACCACAACAGAAAACAACAGATGCTCGCTTAAATTCCACTGGTGTTTCCAATTATTCAAAATTTATGAGGCCAGGGTGTTGAATGTGTGTTTTTTGGGGGGGAGGTGAGGTGACTCTGAAGATTCATAACCCAACTTTTCATTTTGAGCCTTCTAGCAAGAACCAGAGATCAGGCAGCGTCAGCATTATCCAGGGTAGCCAAGAATAGCGATGTGAGAGTGGTATCGTTCTTCTGTCCCCCCGAGCTTCGTCCTTTCATGTTATTTTCCACAGCGTGCGCTTGTCAAAGACTCAAATTGTGATGGAAATATTCTACATCCCATGAAAATTGAGTTTGAGGAGGATGAACAAAGTCAACGTCCGGTTCTTTTCTTCTTGCGTCAGTGAGAACTTTTTTTTCTCATGGCTTGTTCCAAGTACAGCTTCCAACTTTTACAAATATGGACGATATCATTTCCACGTAGTTCACGTATGACTTCTTCTTATCATTTTCCAGCTCTTAAAGCAGTAAATGTCCCTCGTACTGATTTTCCGGTATCTGACACGGTCGAAGGCTCTCATCCCATGAAATCCACACTTCGCATCATCTGACCGACGGAGTTCCAAGCTTCCTCGTTTTAATGCGTTCTCACAAGTCTGGGTGTAAACGAAACTGCATCTATCTGTTACCTGTAGAGATTCAGATTTGTTCTGCTGTTGCTCAATGTGAGACTGAAAAGCTGCAAACGTTCACTGCAGAAATGAGACCTGACTGCCAGGATAGTCCTAGAAATGTTTTAAGGAATTCAACTTAAAATTTCTGAGGTTTAACTTCATTTTTCAGCTTGAGTCTTCGCTGTAATTGACCGTGTGTTTCTTTCTTTCTTTGACGTTTTCCCCTCAGACGTTTTTTTTTTTTTCTCTGCGATGACTCAGGCCGGCGTGTCTGTCCCTGAGGAGGTGTGGGCGTCGTTGTTTTGAGCTGTGTGCGCGTGGTCTGGATGAAGTGCAGGTTTCTTTCAGATCCACCGTCCAGAGCCCTGAGTGCGTTGCTTCTTCCTCCTTTTACAAACATAGTAGACCGGGAAAACTACCAAACCTGCAGACAAAAAAAAAAAAAAAAAAGATAAAGACAGAAAGTGGGAGATTGAGTGACTTACAGTTTTCAGTTCTCAACCACCGTTAGACATTTCTACATGGATTTGATTTGATTACTTCATCTTTTACTGCATGATGAACAGATTTGGCACATGAGGAATTAACTAAGCTGCAAAAAAAAAAGGGGGGGATCCGAGACACTGATTCTATTAATGAAGGAAAATAAATAGGAATCTGCCATCGCGGCATGTTAGCCTGCAGTGGATCATCTGTCAGACATACAGACACGGGGAAGAGATTAACACTAATTACAGTTCAGTTGAGGCATCAATAGTTTTCAATATTGCCTGACAGGCAACTTGCGTCTCCAGTTGGATGATGTTACTATTATGTCGTACAAAGACGTAAAAGTCAGTCTCTTAAAAGAGAATGAAAATCTGGATCCACAGATGTACTTTAAACTTTTCTTTGACAGGAACAGCTGACTTGTCATTGACGTTGCAGCTGTTTTTCCTCTGTAGAAGAAAATATTTGCAATAAACCCAAACAGTTTAGTTTCCATCTGTTTACTCCTCTTCCCTTTAGTCATTATGCAGGTGTGCTCATGTGTGTAAATGTGTTACCTATGACCAGTGCGAGAGCTCCAAGCACCACGACCAGCAGGATGACCACAGGAGCAATTAGCACTTTAGTGGCTGCAGATAAGAAACAAAACAAAATGAAGAGAATAAGAATCGTTCAATATGAATAAATAAAACTCTGACCCTTACAGAAATGTTATAACGTTATGCGTATTTCTAGAAGTTACTGAAAGGAAACCAATTTTTAGATAAAATGGATCAGCCTCGTTTCAAGTAAAATGTTTTATATTAGCTGGAAAACCCTCAGCTCTAAAAGTTCATGGTGTGAGAACAGCGATGTGAGCTGTAACAGGGAAAACGGTTCTTGTTAAAGGGACAAATCAGCTGGCGGTTCGACATGCTCCCCCGCTGCCACAACGAGACGTAGCTGTCGCGGAGAGCGGAGTCAAACAGACCTATCGGAGGAGTTCGACCTCCTGGAGGCCCGGCAGCGCATACATTTGATAACTGTGAATGGATAATTACAGCTAACATAATCTGATATATGATGCTTTCACGTTTCATTACAGAGCGTTTCCTCCATGTTTCTGTGGAAGTAAAGTCCAGGCAGACGTGATCGTCTCTCTCATGTCTCAGCTTTAAGATACAGGAAGATGATTTTGATTTTATTATTTTTTTGATGCCCATGTTAAACGTTAAAAGCACTATTACTGCTGTACTTGTTTTCTTTTGTACTTGAGTTTTTTTTTTTTTAATTCTCTCAGCTTTCACTTTTACTTCACTACATTTCCTAATTTAATTGCATACTTTTACTCTGATACAGTCCACCTGTGACTGTTTAGCCCATCAAAACTTAAAGGGTGGATGGATGGAGAAATTTAAAAAAAATATATCAATATCAAGCAGAAATTCTGGGGGGAAAAGAACAGCTTTTGTACTTTATTTCAGACTCAAGACATTGTCTATCAATATTGTTGCAGGCTCCATATTTTAAAGTGTTGGATAAACTTCATAATATTCAAGGTTCTGACAGTACAGTAAATCCTAGATGCTTTAAGACTTTTACTTGAGTAGCATCCTAGAACTTCTACCAGTCATTCTTTGGTGAGTATTTGTACTCAAATCTGACTTTCATGTACTTTATACAACACTGGTCAGTCCAATACTATACCAAATATCAGCATGCTAACATGTTAAACTAAGATGGAGAATATGCTAGGAGATAACATCAGCATGTTAGCATGATGATTGATGATAGCAGTTAGCTCAAAGTGCTGCTGTGCCTGAACTGCTTGGAGCAGCTGGTTGTTGACTCTTTGTCTCATTATCTGATGCATGGAGAGAGAGAGAGAGAGAGAGAGAGAGAGAGAAACACCACTCCGGTGATCAATTATAATCACCGGCCGAGTGCAAAGTGCTCTCGCTGGTTCATTTCAAGTCATGGAGAGCAGAGTTACAGTAAATAAGGTACAACAGCAGCAGCTAAATAACTAATCTACTGTACTGGATTTGGCGCTTTGTTAAAACCCTACACTACTCCAATAAAAGAAGCCAGAGCTTAAAAACCTAAGACACAAGAGGTTTTAGTCAACATACCACAGAAGGATCCTCTAATGAATCGTCTGAGATGAGGTTTATCAGGCAGATAACGATACTTGCAGCCGAACACACTGAGGTTGGATGTGTGGTCCCCAAAAAACCTGCCAATAAAGATGTTGAGAGATAAAAAAATCAAAGCAGCAGGTCTAAGGAGACGACTTTAGGAAACGAAACAGAAAACGAGGAAAAGACTCTAACCTTAAGTGTCTGTATCGCTCTCCACAGCGGTAACAGAAGTTAGTGTTGCACTGGGTGCAGATCATATGGTCACATCCCTCTGTTCGTTGAATGTGGATCTGAAACAGGACAGAAAGACAGTTCTTATTCTATACTCACTGAACTGACAAAGAACAGAGTGTGTGTTATCTCATTAGTCAGTCACCACATCTCAATACACCTCGACCAAGTCTACTCAGCTCAGCTGATTTTAAAATGAGTACATTTTGAACGCACCAGTGACATGGGTTTCTTTTATTTTCACAGTTAAAATAAAAGACTGTGTTTCAGCAGCACAGTAAATTGATCTTTGCTGCTTGGCTGCTGTAGCAGCGAGCAGTCTTCCTATAAACTGAGCATTAAGCTCAGCTGCTCTCAGCCTCTTTTTTTTTCCCAGCTAAACACAGCATGACACCAATTTACTGGCTTCACAGTCAAACGCGATCCTCTCACCCTGCTTCCAGAGCAGAAACATTCAGACACAGAGCAGCAGCGGCAGTGTGACAAGCACAGATGGAAAACATTTCGCTGCTGTGAGCAAACATTTCCCATATACCGGTATTTACCGGTAATTACCTTAATTTATGTCTTCCTTTCATCATCTTCCAACGGTCAAATTAGATACTGTGTCGACTAACTTTGTAATGAGAGATAAGACCAGGCTGGTTTTATGACTCGGGAGTCTAGCAGATATGATTTTGCGCGGTTGGAGACGTCATTACTTGTACAATATGTTCACTTTCTATGCATCTAATCTGCTGAACCACGTGCACTTTAAATCTGTGCGTCCGTCTACTTCTCTGTAGCTCGTCGTCTATCATCCAGTGCTGCTCTAATGCTTCTTTACCTTCATTGATTTAATCATCTACACTGATTCCATGCTCCATCAGTCAACTCCTCTTCCATTTACATACATACACAAGCATGTGCCCGTCTTATACTACAGCCGTAACATACTCTACGACAACAAATTAGCTTGTAGCTTATGCTACTTGCAGTTCTTACCTTGCACTGTGGACATTTCTGGGCGTTTCTCTGCCCGTGTTCTATGACACTTGCCCACGTTCGTAGAAGCTTGTCTCCTTTCCTGTAATCGCGGCATTTGATGCCATTGTGCCAGGGCGCGTGGCATTTAAAGCACCACACAAACTGGCAGTTGCTACACTGGATCTACACGAGGGACAAAAGAAAGCACACCCATACTCTGATTACTTTTTGTTAACTTTAATAGACAGTATATTGTAGAATTTGACCTATTTTTTCTTGAATATTGCTGCATCATTTTCTTTGTGTGCAGCTGAGCCACGTGAACTGTAACTGTAACACTTACCTTGTACTTGTGCTCGGAGTGGGCAGGGTTGTGCTTCTTCAGGGAGGTGAACTGGCTGCACTGGGGGCAGGGCTTGGTGCTGGAGTCCAGCTGATTCAACTCCAAAAAGTAACGATATTTTGCCACGTCATCGTTGGACAGATGGGAAACCACCACTTCCTCCTTCAGGTAGCCGCTGCATTCGGGGATCGGACAGATGATGTGAGGTTTGGCCACTCGTACCTGGAAAAAACGCCGCAGGATTTAAATACCAAATAAATGTTACTACAATCAACCTCAATAAAAGTGTGTTTGTGTGTACGCGCACCTGACACCAAATCTACATGTGGGATATATTCACACCACTATAGGGAAATAGCTAATAATTCACCAGAGAACAGAGGGAGGGACTGAAGCTTGAATGAAGCAGTGGAAGTTAATATTTATCAAGACAAACAGTCACACACACTTTAATCCAGACCGAGTCCAAAACTACTGTGTGATAATAAATGATGTGTGAATGACTGAGGTCCAGACACATCCTGAATAAAACCCGACTAAATGAATGAGAGATTTGACTTGAATCAGTTTGGTGAGAGAAAACTGTTTCACATTTTTCACACAAGTAAGTTTTCTCTAGAGCTGAACATCACTTCTTGCTGGAAGCTACAAGACCTCACTATCAGACAGTAACATAGCTGGTTAGCATGCTAACTGTAGCAGACAAAAATAGAAACTAAAGAAGAGTTAACACTACTGTCATTGTTCTCCGAAGCTGGAGACAAAACTCACAATATTTCTATCGGATCAGTGAGTAAACTGTCTATTGCTAATGTTGTCTATTTGACAGTAGAATAAAGTTAAATTTACTTGTTTAGTAAAAAAATAAAAAATAAATAACTTTAATTTCACTGGCATTTATAGAGGCTCAGGAGTTCTGCACTCTTTCTCTTATTTTGACTTTGTTCAATGTCTGTGTCAAAACATCTACTTATTTCAAAGGTTTGAAAGGAGTCAACATTAACTTGAAACTATATTTTGACACTATGATTCATTAAGCCTCAATTTCATTGTCTAAAAAAGAAAAAATCCCTCTGGGATACTCAAGTCAACATTGGTTGAATAAAAAAACAACGTGTGTGCTTTAGCTCTAATCTAATTGTATAATAAGACACAGCCTAATAAGGTATAATAAGTATTATCGACTGAGACTAGTTCCACTTATTATTCTTCTATCTGTCTTTTCTTTTCTTTTTTTCACATTTTCACAGTGATTTTCCACTTCTCCAGTTCCTTGTCTTCCTCTTCATGATTACATATTTTACATTACACACTTTTGATCCATCAAAACCAGTGAGACCTGTTGTGCTGCCACGTTATAAGAAATTTTGTCAGTGTGTGTGAGTGTGTGACAGCAAAGTGAAAACAGGCAACAATAGCATCGGCCTCTGATGGTGTTACACCTACTATTCCCTATGGAGCAACCGCACAAACACACACACACACGTAACACACGTACTAAAAGCTTCTTACATGATTATGAAAATGTATCCTCTGCAGACATGACAGATGATGTGTGCGTATTGTTTCCACAACACTAACTCTGTGATGACCTCTGCCAGACTGGTTGGACAGGTTCACAGTGACGCCCACCCCAACTTTTTGCCCTCTCTCTCTTTCATTCGTACATGTGTCACTCTGTGTGGTGTTTTTAAAATAATCCAGAAAAAAGCCACAGACATTTTTTTAAAAAAAGCAACATAACTGGTGATTAAACTCAGCCAAAGCTAAAAGGCTAAGGTCAGTATGTGGTAGCAAACCTTAGTTGTCGTGGTGATGATATTTACAACAAAATCAGCAAACTGTGATAAAGAGTAATTTAAAACTAGTTGATGAGACAAGATGGGAAGTAGATAGTTTTATATGTAACTGCTTTAAAGAGTAAAAAAAATAAAAATGTGGTTGAAATATCTAAAATGATGCTAATTTATCTGAAACAACATGAACCTAACAACTGAATTATAACTAAAATGATTGTTAACTGATGTTACTTCCTGTTTATAATAAACAATACACTTAAAACATGATATGTGACTTCAGTTTAAACGACTTCACTGTGATGTAGGAAGCTGCAAAAAGCTCAGTGCTCACTTTCAAAACGTGTCTTAGTACATCTGATGCACCTTAACTACTACTATTTCCTCATTTACCCATTAAAAAAAGCCCAACAATGAGGCATTTAATGTTAAATCAGAGAAATCACACAAATGTTTAACTCCAAACTAACTGTGCCATATATTAACAGGATAGTGACTCTTATTTCCTTCTCCATGTCCTGATAACAGTCTGCCTGTCTGTGTTTATATGATTATTCGTGCTTGGTTATCAGAGACAGATAATTACAGACATAAAGTAGTCTACAGAAGTGATAAAACTGTTTTTTATCAAAACAGATAAAAGCGGATTATTGCTACAGTAGTGAGATTTTAACTTTGCCAAAACCATAAAATAATAATAATAAAAAAAAAAAAACTGAGATCAGCTTCACAAAGACCAGCTCATGAGGAAGCCACTTAAAAAACAAAACAAAAACACATCCATCATGAAGCACTTTAGTTTCTGTCTATTTCTATGACAGCTACACTGAAGATTAATGGAAATAAATGTTTCTTCTATCAATTATTCATTTTCTTGATGTATCAGTGTAAATCACTTTTAGGATCAATACATACAAGTTCTCTGGATAGACTCTTCTTTTGGCATCAATATTCAAAAAGTCACACAGAGAAAGAAGAGGAAGCTGCTGCTAAGTGCTTGTCTGGTGAAATATTTAACCAGAATGCATTGCAGCAATCAAAAGGTATGCTGTGACCTCATTGTGGCTCTATTAGTTTACAGATTGTTACAGGACTAATTGTATCAACCTTAAATGTCATACAGTGTGTTATTATGAAAACACGTTGACGCCTTGGTCCCGATTTACAGAATGTGTCACTGACCCAGATTTGTGAATTAGGAGACCTGCAGATGTTGTGCAAGTAACAGTTGCCGGGTCCGTTTAGAGTGTGTGAAACATGTGGAGTCAGGTCATTGTGTGTTTTTCCAGGATTCCCAGACTTTCCAGGACATACACGTGTGTTGGGGGTGATAGGATGCCAAATATAACACATAAATAGAGGCAGAGGAGATAATTTGTGTGTGTTATTGCTGCTCAAGGACACTTGATCCAGCTGCTGACTGACCCAGCACCACATTGTGGACTATTTAACCCCCCTCCCTCCCTCCATGCCTCCCACCAACCTGGGAGCTGACGTAGAGTTTCAGACACTCATCACACACGGCCTTCCTGCAGCAGGGCAAGGGAGCGATTGTTTTATCTTCCAAGCACACCCGGCAAGTCTGCATCGAGCTCTCCGCACCGGCCTGCTCCACGTACATCTGATGGGTCATGTCCCCGAGAGGATCCACCAGGTCGTCCAACGTGTAAAGTGCGGGTACTTCGGGACTAGAACCCGCTTCCGGGTCCATTTCGGTTCCCGTTTCATCATAACTGTTTGATGTTTCAACGTCTCTCCGATGTGTGTCGTTGGCGATGCAGTAAACAGTGCAGTAGACGTGTTCTTTGACACTAACAGATTCATCTGAACTCACCGTGTTGCTGTCGCTGTCATTTAAAACGTGACACTGAACTACATGTGAGTCCGGAGTCGTTATTAACTCGTTCGGGGTTAGCTCGTTTTTCTCACCGGCTTCGCCCGTTTCTCGCTCCGACTTTTTTCCTTCGCTGCAACATTCACTTCCATGACCGTTGGAAACGTCACCGTAACCGTTGCCGGTGTTGTTTTCACGTTCGGCGCCGCACTGCATCCGCCCGCTCGTGCTCAGCCGTAAAGAAGGAGACTTTGAAACCCCGAAATTCCTCCTCAAAATCTCGACAGCGCTCGCCCTCCTCATCTCACCACCTCCTCCTGCGTTGCAGTTGTTGTTGTTGTTGCCCTCCGCATCCTTCTCCTCCTCCTCGGACTCCCTCTCTTCTCCGTCGAGCGACAACCGCGAGTTCGAGCTCGCGACGTGTCGGTTTAAATCTCCAACCGTCAACTCAACTTTACCGTCCGTGATGGAAGTTTCAGTCGAGAGGTTGCGGGACAGTTTCACCCTCCCCTCCTCGAAACTGTTGATAAAACTGGGCATTTTACAGGTGTCAGCTAGCGGTCCGTCATCTTCCATCCCCGGTTCGGCTCTCCCCATCTGGGTGAGCGCTTCTCCTCCGCTCGGACCTCCGCCTGACTCCCCCCCTCTCTGCCTGTCTCGCTCTCTTACACAACTCCCACTTCCAAAACAAAACAAAACAAAGCAAAGCGACTCGCTGCTTCCGGGTGTCGTCGTCAGCGTGATGCGGGCGCGCGGTGATAGGCTGAGGGGAAACCTAGCGGTAGACTGCGGCCTGGCAGATGCAGACACAGTTACACAAAACTGTAGAGTAACCAAAACTGGTTATATAAATAAACATGTCTGTTAAAGGCTCATGTTTTAATTATACATTGAGTTAAACTATAATAAAATAAATCTGGGCGATGATAAATGTGATGATTACCACAGTTACTGGTGACAAGATGATTATCTCATTACTATTATTATTATTATATCAAATCTGTTATTATAATATGTTATTGTTAAACTAGTAAAGTATCTGTTCTACCACATAATTTGAAAAAATCCATAAAAATAATTCCAGGTCATTGACCAATTTTTTTTCAGTACCTGTATCACAGTATTGTTATTGTACTTTTACTTGTACAATTATTCTATTAAAGTGTTTTTGTGTATATTGAGGGTTGTTCTGAGCTCTAGAAACTAATATGATGATGCACATTGTACATCTGGATCTGAACTGTATTTATATAATACTTGTCTTTACTTAGTCCATATATATATATATATATATATATATATATATATATATATATATATTAAAATCACTAATTACATTCACACAGTGTTGGAACAGGTCTCAAAGGAAATTTGGGGTTAAGAATCTAGTCCAGGGACACTTTAACATGGTTGGAGGAACTGGGAACAAAACCACTGACCTTCCAATTAATAAATGACCTGCTCTAACTGAACATACAGGAACAGGAACATACAGTGAAACATTCTTTAATTACTTCCTTTTTTAACCTTATTGCATCCTTAGGAGTACAGAGGACACACATTAACAGATGATGAGCAGTGAGTTCTGTAGCCTTTTCCCCAAAGCTGTTGCCAACTTCATTTATACACCTTAGTTATTTATGTACTTTGAACCTGCTATGAGTTTACTGTTCTGTACTGAAAGTATTCACATAAAACATAACTGTACTCCCATATTCACCTTATTGTGAACGCACTCAGGATGAGGATGACATGTTGGTTTCTTCACTAGGTACTGGGTCAATAAAGTTTTTTTCCCCAAAAAAGTTAGAGCAGTTCTGTGACAGTTTATTGTTTTTTTAAAGACTTTCAGTTGGCTGTTGCAATTATAAATTAGATACATTTCATTTCAAAATTTCAGTTTGATGCCAACTCTATTTTGTTAGTTATTAGTTATTTTTGTCTCTATATTTGTCACATATAGATGATGAGAATTATCTACAATTAGGAGTTTTAAAATGTGAAACGTATGTTTTCAAATACACTTCAAGGTTTTTTGGGAGTAGTGGAGATGACTTTTTTATCATTAACTTCATATAATCATGTCATATTCATGAACCGGTTTAACAAAACATAGTAACAAGTTTTGGAAAACACCAGTGTTACTCATTCTGAGGTCAAAAGGTCAGATGTGAGTTAAATATAACATAAATCTGTTGAAATACTACATATATATATATATATATATATATATATATATATAACTGTCTGTCTGTAGTCTGTAAGTAACTGGTTACTTACAGACTACACTGTATTTAAATGGTCATAGAGCTGTTTCTGTTCCTTGCATCACACATGAAATTCTAATCTCCATTAAGTCCCCTTTTTAATTTAATCAGACCTCATTTCATTTTGATTGGGGAGGGGGTGGGGGGTGACACTTGAACACTGACGAATTAAATGTAATTTGGACGAACACATTTTTAGCTCAGTGCTGTTGGCACAAATTTCAAATAAACCTAACTGGGGCGCCTGTAAAATGGGTTGTTAGCTCTGTTACAATTCCTCATTAATGCCATAGGGCGCAAGCCACACCGTAATTAGTTTGCTTGTCCTGGCTGTGCCCAATTGGTTTTAGTGGAGAATACCAACAGTGTTGAAAAGCCTTTACAATTGTGAGTCTGGGCTTATTACATAAACCAAGAAAAAAAAAACTATTAGATGTTTTCAGGAGTGTGGAGTTCCACACTGAGCAGGAAAACATGTGAGGACGGACAGCAGTGTACAAATAAATATTTAGACTACTTCCAACCTCGAGCATTGACTCTGAAGGTAAACACTCAGAAACTCAACTGAGTATATCAATAAAAAGGGTGAAATAGGGGAGCTCTTTGGTCTTAATTGGATATTTATTTCATGTTTTATTTAATCACAATGATTCTCAAGGATTTAAACATTAAAATTTATCTTAGAGTACCAGTATATTTCCTTGGCAAAGGAACAATAGTGCTTCCTGGCAATGTCTTAGTGTCTGAGTGAGTAACTAAAAGGGAGATACTGATGTACTGTGTGGCTGGTCAGGATATGTGAACTGAGCTGAGAGAGAAAGCGATTATGGTTTTGGATTTTGCCCCTCAGCTGTCTTAGGATCCCGTTTCAGTGGAGAACAGGTTTGGCTTTATTTCAGTCATTTTAGAAAGTGTATTTCTTTTCGCAACTGAAATACTGGAACGCACTTGGCTTGGACAAGAAAGACGCCCTCAACCCCAAAAGAAATAAACCAGACTGTGAATACTGTCATTTGCATGCATAATGTAGCAGATATGAATAATTTGAGTGTAGAAACACATCTGAAAAGGTGTCAGAGAACAGAGGACACATTACACTCTCCTTCTTCACTGTCTACTTTTTTATTCCCAACTGTCTAGTTTATGTACAGTCAGTCACTTGCGGGAAAACCATCAGAAAAAGAGAAGGAGTTAAAACAACATAGATGGTTCTAGTCAGTGGTGAACTTTAACAAATCAACCCAGAGCCACAGAGAAAGACTGAAGACATTTTTTTTTTCTCACTGGCAGTTGCATATTACTGCAATAAAGTACTGACAGTGTGGTGAATTCTTAATGTATTATGATTATGTATGATTGCACTCTCTGAGCTCTCTTAAATTAATTCAAAATTAAATGAAAGCAACTGCAGTTTCAGAGAAATTAGGCACATTGTAACCTAAAAAACATAAATGTGTGACGGAGTACCTCAGGGTGCCATCACGGGTCCTTTATTTTTCTTGTTTAATATTCTCACTTGATAAAGCACAGATTAATTAATACACAGCTGTATTCCCATATTAAAATAACTATGAAAGCACCAAGAACAATACTTCAGGTTCTTCAGTAAGTGATGGGGTCCACAGTTATTTTTCACCAAAGTTCAAACAGTTTTTTCTTATCTCAGTTGCTGAGAGATTGGCAGCTGTAAACGGCAAAAGACTATTTCACTATTACATAGCTGAAGATATTGAACTCAGTTGAACTGCAGATTTTCTTTTTCTGGCTTTGTGGAAAAAAACAGCCAGATACTGAGTTTCATTCATGCTATGCTTAATAATACTCCAACGACAACAATAATAATCACCGTAAGGCTTCCAAATGAATGCAGTTACACATGAGGAGAGATTGTGTAACTTTGATTCAATGGCTTGACTAAATGCTTATTGACACCATTCAGCAACAACAAAAAATGGCTTGTTTCCTGCTTCCTTTGCAAATCTTTTACTCCCTTTGCTCACAGGTGCATTTTTAGATCCACAGACAAAAACTCTATTGACTGTTCCAAAGTCTAAATGAGATCAAGCAACTCTGAAAATAAATAAAGGACCTTGTTGATCCGTGCGTGTGTGTGTGTTGACTGTTGTTGTTACTCAAACTAATATCATCACTGTGTTTATTGCTGTTCATTAACAATCTTTAATGAGCTCATTCCTTTTTTATTAAGTTGAAATTTATGTGTGGAGTCTCAGAACAGGTTCTGGGTTAATGTCGTTCAGTTCACCACCACACTGAAAACAATATACTGCAGTACAAAGTCCCACACGCACACACACACACACACACACATACATACGCATTCACACACGCACACACACTCACGCGTATATTTGGGTAAGATTATATATCTGAAAGTCTTTCTGTTTCAAGCATGTTAAATCTGCCAGATTGATATTTCGGTTGATATTGATTCCACAGTGGCAGGTAATATTAAATCGATACAATTAGACAAATAATAATTCACATTTCAGATCAAACAGGTGTCATTTGTTAACAACAAATCTATCTTAAAACTGTTGTTCTTTTTTTTTTTTTCTTTCTTCAATGATTAATCTCCTAAATAATAAATTTCACTTTTCACAATTCCTGATTACATTTTTTTTTTTTGTTCTTATTTTTCCAAAAAGACACTTCATCTGCAGTGATTTCATTTATTAAAAAGCAATGTGTGGTGTCGTTTTAATCATCTAAATATAAATCAATGATGTAAAGTTAATTATGTGCTGAAGTGAAAAGTGAACTCTTCCAGCTTTGACAGAATGTTTAATGAAAGAATAATAGACTATAGTGCAACTAATTCTTCTCTCCTCCCGTTCCTCCTCGTTCTGTCATTTCAAATACACTGTACAATTAGAAGAAATAAAACATAGTAGTCCCACTTGTACACAACATCATACATTAGTAGTCAACTAGAAAAAACAGTAAACACGGCCACGTGATTAAAAAACGTCTAGAGTTCAAAGATACATTTCATCGTTTTACATCATAGTAGCTATTTTTCTCCTTTACTTGGCAGACATTTCAGACTGTGTTATTTATAGAAAAAAAACACAAAGTTCACATTTAGGACTCTTTGAAAAGAGCTGAGGAGCATTCAACAAACCAAACAGTTTCCCGTTTTAAGTATCTAGTTAGTCACACGCAGCATGAGATTAAATACGCAACAGTTTGGAAAAACACCTCATGCAAACACACAAAATGTTGTTTCTGTCATCAGTGACTGTCAGTGGAGCCTCCGGGGAGGGGGGGGCAGCGACTCTGAACGTAATCCACAGAGTTTTGTTAATAAAAAAACAAACAAACAGATAAACTGCTGAAGATAACTGGGAAAAAAAGTGTCGGGGAGGAGTTGGACTTTGAGATCAGTTTTTGGAGAGAAATGGTCTGTTAGTTCATCTTAACGTCAAGAGACGCCACTGTTTACTCCCCTCCCGGAGAAAAAAAAAGTTCCTTGGTTAGACGGAGAAGGCCGCGAACTTTTGGTCCACTGATTGCAACACAAATGCAATATGTTTCGCCACATTTCCAGAAGGGATCAGTTGATTTTCTGAACAGAATAAAAACAGACTGGAAGAACAGAGAAAAACAAAAACAAAACAAAACAAAAAAAAAAAAAAAAAACGTCCGGCTGTCTGTCTGGAATGCAAATGTGATTTTTTATTTTTATTTTTTAACGTTTTATTATTTGTGATATCTTTGCTATTTTTATTACATGGGAATCAGAGAATACGTGAACCAGAGACCCCATTATTTTTGGTCCCAGCTGTGGCGTTCAGTAACCAGGCTTTACAAGATCAGATGTCCATGTGGTGATACGGTTGGCACTTTCAACATTAAAATTCGAGTAGTGAGGTGAAAGCTGGGCGAGCTGCTGAGTCTCTGGCATCATTTTTGTCCTCGTTAGTCTGCAGGCAAGGGCGGCTGCTTACAGTGTCAGCCTCTTCTTGTTTCCTTTTCCCTTCTTTCACCGGTGGTTTTGACTTGCAACACGTCAACAACAACAACAATAATAATAAAAAACAAATAAATCAAACACGTCATCCAACTTAGAGGCTTCTCTGTTCCCATGTGGTGAAAAACCTTCTGTTCAGTTTTTCTTAACAATACAAAAATGCCAATCCATGACAAGATTCAGGCCACTTTGACTGTGATTGTCATTTCTGTAAAGTGTGTGTGTGTGTTTTCTCTCTATATGTGTGTGTGTGTGTGTAAGCATCGGCTGTGGAAGATTTTGGCTGTTTTTAAACTGTTATATCAAAAAGAGCTGGACGGTGCAGATGATAAGGCTGATTGGGCACTTTATCTGTCTTCCAGCATTTATATATTTTTTTTAAAAACGTAATTTTGTTTTTTAAAAAAAAGGGGGGAAAAAAACTTGCCTGCAGAAGAAGAAGAAGATGGGTGCGGTATCTCCAAGACGACTGACTTACTGAGGCGGATGGGAAACTGTTTCCTGACCTCGGTCGCTCCTTTTAGTTTGTTTTCTCTGTTGTCATGTTCTGTCTCTATCTCCCTCTCCCCTGTCTGTCTTGGATGGAAGACAAAATATTTGGACAGCAAGAGACCAAAGAAACAACAAGTCCTGTCTGTATTAATATGGAAGAACACACCCCATGGCCTTTGGGATGCTGCAGCTAAAAAGTGTCTCTGTCTCTCTCTCTCTCGAGTCTTCTGTCTGTCTAGCCACCTGTCAGTCAAGTGCTCAGTCTTTCTGTCCGACAGACAGAATTCCTGTTGTAAACATTGTTAAGATTCACATTAGTAGTAAAAAAAGTTAAGTGGTTGTAGATCTGTTATATGTGATCTGTGTGTGTGTGTGTGTGTGTGAATGTGTCTGCTTCCTGTACACATGCACATATGTGGTGATAATATGTAAGTCTACACATCACACTGTTATTTAACATTCAAAGGTTTTGATGAAACGACAGAGTTAAATTTGTGGCACGTTCTCGTGCTCGAGTCCACTCTATACTTATATCAAGCCTCCGTCTTCCCTGTCGCTCTTACCCAAATGCACCATAAAGTAATCTTAGAAAAAAATGAAGTCTGACATTCCTTGATCGGTAGCCTTGTTAGGAGATGCTGGGTCAGTTTGGTTGAAGTCCAGTGTCTAATCTATCAGGCACAATGAGCAAAAGAGTTCCAGAGACACTTAATCAGACTCTATTGTGTACACAGGGATGTGTCTCTTTTTTTTGTTTTTTGTTTTTTTTAAACACTCTTTGGTCAGGCATATCTGCACTTGAGAGCTGTTAGATACCACAACACTTGAGAACGCAAGTGATTTCTGCAGTAGGACGAAGGAACGAAGGAGCTCCTCGTTAACATTTCTCTGAGAGCAGAGCATCCATGAGTTCTCACTGGAAGCCTGAAGAAACACGTCGCCAATGAACTGTGGCCTCTTTGCATCCCTTTGGTTTCTTTCATAATGCAGATACCTTACAGCACCAGAGGAAGCGAGTCATTGGCTCCAGAGTGTGTGTCCCTCTCAGACAAGAGTCAGACCAAATAAAAAAAAAAAAAAAAACAAACAAAACAAAACAAGAAAAAAACAAAACAAAACAAAACAAAAAACATATATCCTGCAGTTACCGTATTTGACCACACGAGGCCAGTGTTTCATCATAGAACAGACCTAACCACATTTAAAAAAAACAAGACAGGCAGATCAGGGAAGCCTTCTAACCGAGTACTAAGGGGATTTGTAGGGTGAGTCGCATAATATTTTAGTGTCTTCTGTATCCTGGTTACTTGTCTGTGTCACAGTTGTTGTTAATTAGTAGACAGTAGGAGTTGTAAAAGCAGGATGTCAAGCAGAGGTGGTTGGTAAGGCAGCACTCCTGGAGAACGTCCTGGCTTTACTTTGACCTGGAGAGAAGAAAGGTATAGAAACAGTTTAGATTTAGAAGATAATTATTATGTTAACCTCTTAAACTTGCAGCTGATTCTCCCAGAAGGTCATTATTTAAATGCATATTAAGCAGGGAACATACAGTATATGATACATACAGAGTACAGTGATTTTTTTTTATTTTTTTATTTTTTTACATAACTGTAAAGCTACTTGAAAAAATGGAGGTATAACAGCAACCATGGAAGGTTAAGAGGTTCATGATGAAATGCGAAGTGGTGCATTTGCCCACTATCGTCCTTGATAAAGTAAAATCACTGAACAACATAATGTTGCTTGATGAGAACATCAGCGGCACTTGTCCTATGTGTATTTTATGAAAGATAATATCACTCAAAGGGCACATTAGCACTGTCGTAGATATAGCAGTTTTCCGAAGCATTTAGACTTGAAAAGAAAAAATAGCGAGAAAAAAAGCGAGGAAAAGTAAAGAAAAAAAGCAAACTACTGAGCTAACTGTATCAGTGTTGACACAGCATAAATGGCAGAGCTTTAAAGTAACACTGTGTAATTTTTGAGATGAAATAGCACATTGTTCCTCTCGCAGGGGAAGTATATTCATGAGTCATAAAAAACATGATTATTCAGTTCAATGGACTCAATTTTTAAGTGCTGCAACCAAAATTGGTTTGGTAATACCAGCAGCTAATGGTGGCTAATGTTAGCTAACGTTAATGTTAACAATATTTAAGTAAATGATACTTTATTAGGGCTATTTTTGGGTGAGTTACACTACTGTTAACAAATGTTGAGCAGTTAAGCTAAATGCTAAAGAGAAGTAGTGGTTGTGTGTCTGGTTTATGTGATGTTGTGTGGACCTTAATCTGTTTACAACATTATGGGGACTTGTCTTCCTTATGGGGGACAAAACATTAGCTTTTAAGGTGCGGACATGTTTCAGGGTAAGGTAAGGATTTTTTTTGTGTGTGTATATGTGTGTTGTTGTGGGGGTGGAGGTGGGCTGGGGGGTAAATTTCCTTTGGGACAGTACAGCTGATGCTGTTTTATTGGTCCCTCTAGCCAGAGCCAATAAACACCAAAGTGAAGGGACAACAGCTGGGGAACAATGATAGCATATTGATGATGTGTGCGTGTGTGTGTGTGTATATATATATGTGCATGCACTTCTACATGTGTGTACATTGATGTGTGTGCACACAAGCCTTCTATCAGCACATTCGCTGTGTGTCTAGACAGTACAAAGTGTTTGTTCGATGGTGTGTGTGTGTATATATACACTAGATGTGTGTATTCCTTCTCCAACTCTTGTGTGAGTGTGTGTTTGTGTTCGCAGCCATTATCTTGGGGGTCGATGATTTATGATCTGTGTTATGGCTTCCACAGGGGACGTATAAAACTACAGAATGGCCCTTTATTGCCTTTCTTCTTTGTTTAGTACTATGTTTCATCCATCATACGATGTTTCTCATCTTCTCGTCTCCCTCTCTCTTTCTCTCTCGTCTTGATCTCAGTTTCTCTTTGTCCATCCCTCCCTCTCTCTCTCTATCTGTACATCTGTACCCTCTAATTCTTCCATCTCTACTTTCTAATAAAAACAGTTATTGATAAGCTGTCGGCTGCACATCAGTGGAATCACCATTATTCCGTCTTGTTGTTTGTTACAGCGGTGCAGCTTTTTGCTGTATTGCTCGGCTCTTTCCATAGGATAAAGTGAGACCACGAGATTGATGCGGTACTGTCTAAAGCCTGGACTCTGACTGATTTTGTTTTATCCTATTGGCTCTTTGAGCCTAAGAATAACTGAGGGATCTTGTTCAAACTGGAGTCCGTGGTTTCAAAAGCTTCCAAAATAAACAAAAAAAATCAATTTCACCAACATTAATACTTCTTAGGATAATATTTCTATTCAGTAGTTAACAACAATCTTGGTAAAAAAAAAAAAAAAAAAAAAGCTTCAGTGTGAATGACGGCTACAAGGCTACAGTTTTCATCACATGCTTAACCTTTACTTGCGACGTGTGAGGGGAGTGATAAAAGTGCTTCATCAGTTATAACTGATGAGACCTTGGGCTGATAAATGATGAGACCTTATGCTGATGCAGCGAGAATGTGTTTAAATCATCCTATGCAGACCTCCAGGTATCAAACACGGGTGAAAATTAGTCCCTAAACACAGCTCGCTGTTGAAAGCAGCACTGAGTTTAAGAGTGTGGGACGTGTCAGCCGCCCACTTGCAAATCTAAACGATATCTCTTTACATTTAGGAAGATTCAAGATGACAAGGAAAGCAAACTGTATGTTTACTTATTGACATTCAGCAAAATAAATTATTTTAGAGATGCGTCGATTGCAATTTTCTGGTCTGTTTCAGATTTCATTTTTTTTTAACTAGTAAAACTACAACTACAACACACACAAAGGTTCATTTTCTCATTATCTTTTCTTTGATAGAACATTTTAACATAAAAATATATCCAGATTTTCTATTATGGAAGACATCTAAAAAAAATAAAGGTTGTAAAACTACAAACAAACAGGAAAAAAAAAACATGTTTTGTTCTTTGTACAAATCTGACTTCAGGTGCGATTTTAAAGTATAATAATATAACACAACTGAAAAGTGCAGTGTTATAGAACAACTATTTTCTTCTTTTCATATTGAACATCCAACTGAAAATTCATCCATCCCTTTATCTCCCCAGTGTTGCATGTTTTTGGTGGTGGGAGGAAACCGGAGCTTCCACAGGAAACCAATGCAGACACGGCGAGAACATGCAAACTCCACAGAGAAAGACCCCGCCCGACCCGGGAGTCGAACCCTTCTTGCTGTGAGGCAACAGCACTAACCCCTGTGCCACCGTGCTGCCCTATCCAACTGAAAATACGAAAAATATTCATAATAATGTCATACATCCGGACATAATACCATGGAGCATTCTGTCATATTTGGTAAATGAATATTAATGTCTATTTGTAGGTTATTTGTCTTTTTATTATGTCAAACAACTTTTATCAGTCCAGATGTTGTAGTAGAAACAACAGGACGCCATTGACAACTGAAGTGAATTTGGTGACACTACAGTGTATAAGAGTACAGTTATTAAATATGTTCACAGTATCTCTCTTTAATACTGCAATTTGTAGACGGTCCCTGAACACTCATCTCTCAGCTGACTGCTAATGACGACCAATGTGACTCCTACAAGGCTGAGAACAGCTCGTTTGGATGAAAACGGTCTATCTTAGCACAGTTAGAAAGAAGTGTCATTAGTGTTTTTGTAACTTTTCACTTTAATATTGAAAGAAGGCACTTAAAGATTATCAGTATACTTACATGTACATGGGCTGTAGTTGAAGGTGGGAGGTCTTCTGAGGCCCCTGGTAACCGTACGAGTCGAACCCTCCTATAAAATCAACTGCAAACAAAAAGAAACAAAAACATCAATTAGAGGATGCGTCCACTCATGTGGAAACCTCCCACCTCGATGATTCATTGCATTAAAGCTTCCTACACCGACAGGGATCTCCACAGGACATTTTGTACAACGAACATCAAGTCTATCACTGTTCTTACACCTAATCAGAGTCGCTGGCATGAAAACTGCTTTGAGTGAAAATCTGGCCACAGCTGGATGAAAATTCTGTGATGCAAGTCTAATTCTATTCTAGGAGGAAGACTGAGACTTAATGCAGAAATATATTTATGCCTTGAGATTCTCTTAACTCCTAAAACATCTGAGAGAGCTTCACATATTCCTGGTTTGAGGAGCTGCCAGCAGGTGGTTGCTTTTCCTCAGTCTGAGCCTTAGAGCCTGGACTTTTGAAGAGAGGAAGCCCTGATATTCTTTTACTTTGATGTAGTGAACATAAAAGGTTATTTCCTCGCCTTGATCAGCAGCATCTTTCTTATTTATTGAGCGAGATTTCATAACATTAAGTACAATGTGAGCTTTAGCTGTCGCTGCAGAGATGAAAGATGCCGTAAGTTTACAAGAAAGGAGGGAGCCTGAGTATCATAATGGAAACGATACAGTCGGGCAATTGATTTACAACAAACGCGCTGATTACACGGATCGGTTTGAGATCACCTACAACATGACACAGATCTAAATCCGTCAAAGTGAAGAGTTTATGGATTTCACAAAAATACAAAACATGAATTAGTAGAGGTCTAAATCACACGCTCGATCATGATATATTATATTGATTCTTTAGACAATGATATGATGTCTCTCACGATGTGATTACAATTCAATTCAATTCAGTGACCAGAGATCGATATGAGAGGGTATCATATCTACAGTTCACTCTTCCAGACATCTAAAAGAAAAACAAATTATTCTTTTTTATGAAAAGAATACAAATTGACATTGTGTTGTTGATACAGCCATGATGCTCAGAGCTCTTTTAGAGTTGTAGTTCAGTTCACATCACAACATCAACACAAACTCTCGCACGGTCAATGTCGTCAGATGCCCGGACATGTCCTGTTGTGTTTTGTCTGTTGACTCATCTTTTCTCTGAAATCCAAAATCATTCCTCACCTCTGATTTATTCCCGAGAGGCAACTAAATGTCCTCATCATCTTTTTCTTGGCTACTTGCCGTGACCTGCCTGGCGCTAGGCTACTAGCATTGTTTCAA
Source organism: Polydactylus sextarius (assembly GCA_016801845.1). Classification (NCBI taxonomy): domain Eukaryota; kingdom Metazoa; phylum Chordata; class Actinopteri; family Polynemidae; genus Polydactylus; species Polydactylus sextarius. The sequence goes on from CM028918.1 coordinate 6,325,012, forward strand.
TGTTTAGGAAGGAGCAGTAGGAGGTAGAGCTTGGACAGAAATAGTAAGATAGACGTGTCACATGAATTTCAAAATAATGATATATTCTAAATATGACAATATGGATCCATGATTTCACTTTGCATCAATAATATCAGATCGTTAATCATTGAACCGATGTATCGATCAGCTAACTTTCTTTGTTTCCGGATTTTATCCTACGCTGCCGATTTATTAAATATTGTCAGTTAAATCAACTGTTACTGTTAGATGTTTCTTTTTATTTCAGTTCCAGTTTAGGAAGTTTAAGAGTTAAAACACACTGTGTATTAAAAAAAAAAAGTTTATCTAGATCACAAGATCATTAACCATTAATTGTCATGTTAGCTACATTATCGGGATCTTTCTGTCCTCAGACCTTGTTTTTTGTGTCAGCCGGACTTAATGTTTGTAAAAGTCATCGCATCTTAGCTTTGACTTTTCACACTTCTCCTTTAATGTAATCCTCTTTATGCACGCGTGCGAAATTTTGATTACGCCACACATCGGGGCAACAGATGATCTTCGCCAATCCGTCAGTAGTTTTCCTGCACCGCTGCGATAGGGCAATATTTCACGATCATTAGCCTCATTATTGTTGTTCATGCAGACAATGCCGAGTCATTGCCTGTGCTTGATGCACTACTCCTTTGTATGGATCCTTTTTTTTAATGTGTGTGTGTGTGTAAAAGAATGGCACGGTGAGAACGGTGAGAGTTTCCTGCTGATTCATGCTGCAGTCAAATAGTCTCAGCAGAGTTTCTACCACGCACGACCCCTTTGAACACAAGAGGAAATGGAGCTTCCTTCTTCTAACCTTGTCAGAGTGCTGCCTATCAAACTGTAGTGGCCCAATTTAAAAATTCACATATGTTATTCATAAGGCTCAGGGCCGTCCAACGAGCATGTGAGAGCACGAACAAATCTCTGTGGAAGCCACGAGCTGCGGTTTGATCTGTGACAATTTTACTAGACATGAGGAGCAAATGATAAAATTGAGATTCAGAAAGAACAAAACATTATTTTAGGTGACTGTAGTTGTAGTTGTTGTCTGTTATTTTTCAGTTGTGAACATTTGCTATTAACTGAAGATTCAAAACATGTCCGCTTAAAGGTGCATGTGTGTGTCACACGTGTGTGTTTGAAATGTGTCTGTCTGACACATTTGAGTAGCTGTTAAACAGATAAGACTGACTGTAATGATTATTCTGCCCACACACACACACACACACACACACATACACACACGCACACACAAACAGTCATGCATGCACAGAATAATTATCAGAGTAATTAGCTTTCTCAGCAACTCAAAATCTTCATTGGTCCTCGGTGAGTATTAACGTTTTCACCCAAGGCACTTTTTCCTCCTAAGCTCCCTGATTATTGTTTAGTCTCCCACGCTGTATTATTACGCGCCTCTTTCCACAGCCACAATCAGGACTTAAGGCTTTGCCAACACGAAAGATAACAATGAATCCCGCGAAAAAAATTCTTTCTGGGGGAAAAATGATCTTTTTGTTACGTGGAAATGATTCCGCCCTTGTGTACATATTCATTAAGCCTTATTAGTGTCCTGAAACCTCACTCTGAGTCCTGATTTCCTTCTGATAACATTTGTCCCATGAGATGAGGTATGAAAATGACTCGTGTAGCTTATTATTGCTCATCTGTGTGCGGCGTGGTGTCAGCGTGTGGGTTCCCTGAGACTGATTCGTCAGCACATGACTGGTGACCTGTCTTACCTCTAAGATCCAACTCCACAGCACTTTTGAGCAGTTTAAGCAGTTAAGAAAACGGAGGAACAGATGGTTAACTGAAAATCTGAAATTTGTTAGACTTGGTTTTGGTTTCAATTTTTATTTTATCTCTTTTTCTCTAAAACATTATATATTCATAACTTAATATGAAAAAAAAAAATCAAAGTTCAAGCTGAGAAGAAAAATGTTCTCTGTCATTATTTATTAATGGTTTAATGTGTATGATTCGTATTCATGTTTAAATTTAAATGCTGTTACACTGATTGATGCAGAGAAAACAAAATACTAACGTCTGTCACGTAAAATAACCAAAATACAAGTTAAGTTAATTACTGAGTCACAGGATAAGTGGCATTTCCCGTCATCACAAAGCTAATTAATATACAAATTTGCATTTCAAAACAACTTCAGAAACTCAATCATACCAAATAAAACCGAGACAAATACAAGTTTTTACAATATTGTGAACTATTCTCTTTTTTATTTTTTTTAACTATTTAACATTTAACTATGAGCTCGCTGATAACAGAAGTTGTTTGTCTCACGTAGAGTATTTAGAAACAGAGGCAGGTCTTACACGCAGTGTTTTATTGCAGCTACTACTCTAAACCAGGAAAAAAACAACAACTAAATTCCTTCATCAATCTCAATCCTCGATCTGCTTTGCAGGAAGCAGGAAGGAAAGCAGGAAAACTCGTCTACTCTCAGTGCATCAAACTATTTCCCTCGATCCAGTCTGCATTTATTACCTATCAATATTTATGTGTTAGCAAACAGCTTCCTCGATCCGGTGTTGAATAAGACATGCTACCGTATTGATCCATGCGCAGAGCAGCTGCGTCTACTTTAATGGAATAACTTAACTGATGGGCTCAGGTAAATGGGCTCATTCAAGTTTAAGCACGCACACACACACATGCACACACACACGCTGCATTTAAAATATAACAATCACAGGATGTGAAACATGTCAGTTGGACTCATTTTCAAAATGCTTCCCAACCAACGTGGTCCTATTGATGAACTGATGCATTGAGAAGCGACTGAATCAAGATAAATGACGTGTGAATGGGTCAGTGAATATCATTTGTTTCTCTTCGAGTCTTTAGATTTAAATTTTCATCACAACCGGTGTTTAGTTCAAGGAAATTCAATAAAGTTTGTGGATTAGACACATGGATGAAAGGAAAACTTTGATCTCACATAAATCTGTCTAATTCTCATCATCTTACACTCACTCTGTCTCTCCTCCACACATTGGTGTAAATGAATGAGCCCAGCTGTGAAGTCTGGAAGCTACAGGTCTCACACTGACTTCTGTCCAAGATGGCTTCATTTAAAACTGATATTTTATTATGAAGAGAACAAAAGGATCAGCTTGTTAGCTACAGATGATCAAATCATGATGTGATGATTGTTTTTTTTTTTTCAGCCTCCAAATCAATAATCTCTGGCCAGAAACAAGACAATTGTTTTTTTTTGGTACCTCCATCTGAAATCAACCCATTTTGTCAAAAGTCCCATTAACAGCGATACAGTTCAGGAAACAGTCGATTGATATAGACAGCGTGACTTTAACCACAGGGTTTTTATACGTGTGTAGGTGCATGTGTACTTACAACTATCCTCTTCTTCAGAAATGATCTTAACCACGTAGCAGGCGTAGATAAACCCCACCAACTGTGGACAGAGAACAGAAACAAAGAGGAATTAGATAGATGGATAAATAGGTAGACAGACAGACAGATAGATAGAAAGAAAAATAAGCAAGAGCAGAGTAAAAACAGGTGTTGGCGTAAGTGGAGCAGACTGAGGTATTTTGCTCCAAAATAGAGCACTTGAATCAGTGGCAACACACACACACACACATCGTCTGGCGTCTTCAATGACAACCACAAGGTTATGGTTTCAGAGCCACACAGACATTTGTTTTAATAAACATTTGCAAACCATTGAAAAATCAAGAATAAGAATTGTCACAAGCTTCTTCTCTCTATTACAGTGCTCTGAGTAAATAAAAGTGAGATTGTGATCACTGAAATTGAATTTTCATCTCCCTCTAGTGCTTTGGTATAACAACGTCAGGAGAGATAGTTCCGCTATTTGTCGTTATCGTCAAAACAGAAAAAAAAAGAAAGAAAAAGGAAAAAAATGCCACTCAAGCCACCACTCAATCTGACAGGTTTTCACTGTGTTGAGCTCAGGTACCTCCACATTGTTCTACCTCACTGTCTCACATCTGTTTGAGGCCACAAACGTGAGAACAGTAACAGCAACAATAACGAGACTATTCTCTGCTCCTTTGTGTGTTGTGATTATTAAATAATAAAAAAAACAAACAGCATTAAACATATCTGTGTGTGTGTGGGTGCAGTGTTTGGACAGTGATATAGCAGACCACATTAACTAGAACACCTTTGCTCCCTGATCTGCTCTCTCATTGGCTGATGGTTTCCAGGGAGACCAATGAAGGGGTAACTGATTGGAGAAAACGATGCAGGAAGGTACGATATCAACTTAGGGTTGGGATTTTAGTGACCTTATTACCCCCTGATGATTCGAGAGCTTTGGGAGTAGAAAAAAAAAAGTGTGAAAAGCAGTGGAGGAAAAACAGTAAACAGTGTGTGTTTACAAACACACACTGAATAAGGAGGCCTTATTGTTCAAATACGGCTTGAAGTGTCGGAAAAATGATATTGACCTTGCTGGTTTTCTATTGACTACGTGGACACACACGCGCGCGTGCTCGCAGGCACATAAACACACAGCAAGCTGCAAATGTGAGCAACTACATTTGAGATTCAGTGTATATCTCAAGGTCTTGACCTCATTTAGTCTAAATAATGTTCAGCTCCCTAAGCTCCTCTCTCCTCCATCCTTTTTCCTCACGCTCTTCCTTCCAGCATCTCTTCCTCTTCCTCTTTTTTTCTTGTCCTCCCTACATCGTTATTTTCTTCCCTCCTTCCACCTGTTCCATCAGCTTTTTTTTTTTTTTCTATTATCGTTCCTCTCCTCTCATTTTCTGACAAGTAAATAAGCTGTAGAAATAGTAATAGACATAAGAGTGTTTTTTCGCTCAGTGGAGGGAGGAATTTTCTTTGAGTTGAATTAAATACTGGAAGTATACAACGTTTCCAGTATCAGTAAGGAGATCAACAGTGATGAGAAAATCAATTTGGATACCATAGGAGGCTTCATGTAGCAGTAATACCTGGAGAAATGACCACAGCTCAAACCTTACTAGCTACAAAACCTGACAGCAGGTTCAGCACAATACCTTTATTTTGAAAGACTAAGATGACCTCGATGAAATCGACCCCCCACCCCCTCCCTCCCCAATTTTTATTTTTCAAAATGTCAAAATGTTATTTAAAAGACTTCCAAAGGTTTCCAGGACCTTTTTTTGACGACACGAGAGTAGAAGCTGATCCAGAGCCAGCTCTATCTTCTACAGGCTCATTGCCTCCGAAAATGACTTTCGGGTGCAGTTTTGTTAGCGTCGCTGAACAGGGTGCAGAGCGCTGTAATAGAAAACATCTGGTCAGCTGTGACAGAGCGCATTTCTCCACACATCAATATCCTGTTAATATTCTGGATACTCTAGTTTTCTATTTTGGTGTTTGCTTGGATGTAAACATAATATCCTGTTTACAATAAACCACGATTACATCTTCTCTACGATAACCAAAAAAATATTAGCTATGACGTGTGTGCTCCTTATCGTGTTTATTGTTGGGAGGCAGTTTGGCTCCTGCAGTTATATTTGGACTACCCCATTCATGAAACATGGAAAGTTGTGTGTATGTATTTAGTATTTTGAATTTTGCAGGGATGAAAAGTTTAATATCTTAAGTAGAGAACATGAAGCTCCAGGAATAAGTAATGCCATGACTAAGATTTGGATCAAAAGTAACAAACAAACATCCACGTCTCTTTTTGCCCACAGCGCTGTATTCACATGACATTGACATCCTCTTTGAAGGTAACTAGATTTTTTTTTTTTTTTTTTTTTTTTATATTCCTTGCAGTGACTCATACATTGAAGCTTGCGGTGTTCGGTTTCAAACTATTTTTGAGGAGCTTACTGATGATTAACAGCAAAAGAGTTGGAATAACAATAATAGTAAGTGACATTATTTGACTATTTGCTATCGTTTGCAGCGTTTTCAACACTGCTTTTTGCTTTCTTAGACCAACACTGCCTCTTCTTCTTTTTCCACTCCATTTTTTCCTGTGGATTTGGGGTTACCTAGCTACAGCAGCACAAAAAAAAAAAAACCAAGGGATGTTTGGCGTGACGAGAGGAAATGAAAATAACACAATTTTGCCGTGGACTGGAGACTGGATCGCTGACCTGATGGGCCTGACAAGCAATAACTCGTACGCCTTCAGCACTTCATCTCACACAGACATGTACCTCATTCAGAGCAGAAAGAAAAGTGTTTATGGGGGGTTTTATATGCTCGGTGTCACACACTGTTCCAGGAGGCAGGAAGAGATAGTATTTATCCAATTTCTTACTGTACGCCAGGTGCTTGTTGCCATGGTAAACACAGCAAATGTAGGTACTTATGCAACAGTAAGTCAGCAAAGACAAGTGACATTATCTTAAGGGGAAGAGAAGAGTAATGGTTTGGGTAATTAACTGTCAAATGTTTGTGTTCTTGCAGCTCCACAATAGTTGATTGTTACATCTTCCCCCTTTCGAGCTTGAACGAAGCGTTCTGAAGAAATGTTTGCCACGATGACGACTGCAAAGTGGACGTCCTGCTCTGCAGATACACTCTCTACCGTCACAGTGTCTTCTCAGTGTTTTTGGACGTTTTTATACCGCGGCATACTGCCATGTTTTCAATGTCACACTCCCTCCACCTCCACCCACCATGAAGTTCATTTGCAGCTTCTTGAGGGGAAGTGTGATCATGGCTCCCATTTGGCCTTAATGTCAGATTTGTCTGCATTAACTGTAATTAAGTAAATTGAGTGAATGAAATGAGAGTGAAATGAGATATCGCAGCGGTTAGCGACACTGTCCCTGGTTTGAACCTGCCTGCCAGCTGTGGCTTCAAAAGACATCTGAATCGTTGACTTCCAACTGTTCATAGGTGTGACTGTTAGTGTAATAAACTGGCGATCTGTACTGGGTATATCCTGCCTCTTGCCAAATGGTTGGACTGGTGTTGGTTGGGTCAAAAAGAACTATCTCTCCGACTCATCTGTCTCCTTTATATGTCTTTTCAAAGCTACGCTAATGGATCTGTGAGGCTGCACTTAAAGGCACAGAGGTGATTAGAGCTAAATGTTAATATCAGCATGCTAACTCGGGTATAGTGGCAATATTAACTTGCTACTATCTGGCAGGGGTAATGTTAACCATCTTATTCTAGCATGTTAGAATGCTAATATTTGCTAATTAGCACTTAACACAAAGTAAACTGAGGCTTACAGGATTGTCATGAATGTCAATCTGGACTAGTGCTGTATAAATTACCTGGAAGTCTCACTAGACTAACTTGAAAGTCTTAAAGTATCTGGTATTTATTGTACTTAAGTATGACAACTAAATTAACTTAATTATGAAAGTAAAAGTACAAGTACATGTTAATAAAAACAGAAGAATATCATTAAGTTTGTCCAGCACTTTAAAACATGGAGCTACAACAATCTTCATAGATTCCTCAATGTCTTGAGTCTGAAATAAAATACAAAATTTCTGCTCAATATTGATATTTATTTAAGTTTCTCATCCATCCACCCTCTAAGATGGAGCCTACATCAATCCCCAAACATGGCCGTGCACATTGAAAATGTATTTACTCTTGTATGAGTAAAAGTATATAACTAAGTAAAGAAATGTAGTGAAAAGTGGAATTATACTTAAGTACAGTAGTGAAGTGTTTGTTACTACAGCACTGACATGGACCAAGGTGGAGGTCCAACAGACCAATAGCTAGCAAACAAACATAACACTGAATCCTTCAAGCACAGAAATAAGGCCCTGATTTACAAGCTGTTTACTTCCTTTAATATTAGAAAACTTGTACATCATTAGATTTATCACTAGATTTTACTGTCATCTTGCAGGTAGAAGCTCTAACATAGTGCCCACAATGATCAAGAGGCTCATAAAGGTGCAGGGCTACATTACCCACGCGGAAAGGAAATGTCGTTAAACTAGAAAAAGATAACTGAATCATCATTCTCTTCTACAATAATCAAGTCCCAAAAGCTCCCTGAGCAGAGATTCGTAGAACACCTGGAATTTCTGAAAGGAGCTCAGGGAGAAATTATGTGAATGTCAAACAGCTGGCATTAAATACAGAGCTGAAACCCTGCAGTATGTGTTCTGCATAGCCTGAGAAGAAAAAAAAGCATCAAGGGAGGGGACCTTTACGGAGAGCAAGGACAGATGCCAGAGAAAGGCCGCGATAGGTCAGTCACCGATGACGCAGTTTGTCCTCCACAGAGGATGAAGTTGAAGTTGCATTTTGCCAAAACAATCACGGCAGAAAAGTGCTGACGCCTCCTCAGTCGTCTACCTCAAGGTCTGAAAAACTTGTAAAACTGAATCAGCTCACAGGTTGATAAACGACCACCAGTAGATTACGATGTTATTTAGATTTATAATGAATGTCGTCCCAACTTCACAACCTTCCTAGTTGATGAGGAATTGTAGAGTTGTTGTTTATCTGTCTGATAATCTTGCTTTGTATTGAATGTATTACTCTATGATGAAAATGTATTCATCTCAAATGAAAGAATCCATTACTGCTTCATCATTCTCCTGCAGATAAATTGTGCTGTGATGAAGGTGTCAAATCCACTGGATTAAATCTATTTATGCGACGATGATGGCTGCTTAAACTCAAACTAATGTTTTGCGCCACTTTCTTCCCTAAGCGCTCTGTAAATTATTTGTGATGAAAATGTTTTTCCAGCGACTCTGAGCCACACTGAAAAATGACTGTAACGCTGGAATCAATAATTACGTCTAATCGCTTTCATCTAAATTTGTTTGTGCCGTTTGATGCAAGTGTTAAAGCTGCACATACACATTACAGCGACAATAGAAGGATCATGTAAGTAAGTAAAATACAGGATCAACCACAATCAGCTGCGAGGGATGTTTGTTTTCGTCTGATGTCACAGCTCTTATGTGCAGCTCACATCTACCGTCTTTTTTTTTTTTTTTTTTGCATGGTTTTGTTTAACTGATTTGAGAATTTCAGTGTTACTTGTCTTAATTTGAATAAAATAAAATGAGCAAACAACCAAAAAAAAAAAAAAAAGACAGGTTGTATTTATTTTATCCAGCAAATACGGGATTAGTGCTGTAGAGCACAGCGGTTGCTTTGGTTGACTGACATTCAATTCTCATATGTTGTTTTGTTTTTGTTTTCCTTCTCATCCCTGATCTTTTGAATAACAACAACGATGAAAACCAATCTGATCCCAGCGCTGCTTCACATGAAAACAATCTGACCCTGACATGACATCGTGGTCTGGTGTCGATGGCAACCGTGTGGCACTCAATTCAGTCGATAAAAATCCAAATAAAAACAACACTTCATATGCTAATGACACTATCTTCTACTTTTTCCTGTAAGTGAAAAAGCAAAATTAAAAACGCTTTTAGTTGATTTTTCTCACAATGTTTTAAAATTATTCATTAAGATTAATTAAGATTATAAATCATAAACAATATATGGATTCACTTCGAATCCAGAGTGTGATTCGTTTTGGTCGTGGTCATTAAAAACCAATAACATCCCACTGATCATTGTACCTGAATCTTCTTCTTTAAATAAAGAATCACACCTAGAGCTTCACAGCAGGTGCTTTTTTAATTGCACTTTAACATTTGCTCGCTGTGCTGTAGGACTTACAACAAAATCATTAAATGAAGAAATTATATATATATATTGTATTGTAAATTATCTTGGTGCTATATATTTATATTGAATAACCTAATAATGCAGATCTAAGTTTAATGACACTGTCAGCAGGTTACAGATAATTCTGACAGAACTTCGTCAACATTTTGGATTTTTACACACAAATTATGTCAAGGACTCAGGGCCAATAGAGCGGAATAGATTTGACTTACGAGTGGTGATTGGCGTCGGTGATTTGTTTATTATTTATTTATACTCTCACTGAAAAAAAAAAAACACAAAAACGTGTAGTTAATGACCATTTTCTTCATTTTGAATCCATTATCTTTCAAAGTCAAGGTTATTTGACTGCATGCGGAGGAAAAAAACTCTCTGACCAGAACTAACAGTAGGTGATTTGACTGATTGGTTCTTCCACTCTGGGCTGCAGTTAACGTTGATCACAATCTGGACCACTGAACCAGCAGGAAATCTTATCACAGATGTGTGTGTTTTTTTTAACTGAACTATCATTTAATTATCTCTCTATTTTATCTGTGTAGGTGGAATAAAGCTGGGAAAAAAAAAAAAAACTGGAGTCACAACCCACCCACCCCGCTTTACTACAGTCTGGCATTGACGGTGTTCGCCTACATTTTACTGAGGACTGAGGATCTCCCTGGAGAAGGCCTGTGCTCAGCTTCAGCTCAGATATTCATACTGTGTTCCAGACTGCAAAGAGACACAGTCAGTCATCTCTTCATAAAATAAGTTTTGAATTCACTGTAGGGGAGACAGGGGATGGTTGTAACAGCATCATTTTCACCAATAAGGGATAACATCAGAGCCATGTGATCAATTTCATGTGTAACTTCTCCTTCTGTGACCTTACATTACAACCAAAAACCAAACCAAACCAAAACCAAAAGATTCATTTCAGATAAGAAATGAATCTTTTGGACCAAGTCAATATTTTGATTAGTTCTGATACTGCTCTGATAAATTGGAATGAGGTATAACTTGTATTAGATTAAAGAGGAGGTTCTTAGCAAAAACATGAGTCATTACATCGATGCTAATTTTAATCCATGGTGTTGGTACAGTTTGCTAAACAGTGGCTGACGGGGCGGTGATGGTTGTTTCACCTTTTAAGAAAATGTTCCAACCATTGGATCAGATGTGTAAGTTACCTACATATATCTGTTCAGTGTGCATGTTTGTAGTGTCAAAAGTGTCAAACATTTTCCTGTATTGTTGATGTGGACTAGGAGGTATTATCACCATATGTTGTTTAAGAAAGTTCTAATTTTAGGATCAACACCACTGACTTATTTTTGTTCTTAGTGAACCACAGGAAGATGCTTTAGTGTGACATAAACTTATATAGATAGTCTCAGTTTTTAATTTTTCAATCTTTCTGTTACAGTTTAACTCAGTACTCCTTGCATTTGACATGAAATAATGAATTATGTGATGTAGTTAAAGATGTTGAAGGTGCTGCTTTTTGTCGTAGGCAAACGATGCTACTTTGTTTCAAAATTTGACTGTTTCACTACGAACCATCTGCAAGTTATAGCAGCTGAAACAAAAAGTATTACAATCATCCCTGGCCTCCCCTTACAGAAGCAGCCAATATAAGTTAGTTAATCAGCTAACAATTCAATATGTAAACCATATGAAACCCATAAACTCTGGCGAAGCTTCAAGGTTCAGTTTGTTTTCAGACAGACGTTCTCATCTCAAACAGAAATAAAAAAACAATAAGATCTGATGCATCAGATCTGAACTTCACCAACACCAGTTTGTAACTCAATGTGCCAGACACTAAATCAGACAAGTCAGTTGAGGAGAGAGGAAAACCAGTCCATCACATACCCAACTGACCACCCAGCCAAACAAAAACACACTCTGTGGACAGCTGCATATGCCTCAGAGGCTGTGTTGACTTTCTCTCTCTCACACACACACAAACACAGTCCTGACATATCCTCATTTCAGGATTGTATTTTTTGGTCTTGTCCATCCAAAAAAGTGAAAAGCCTGGGAAACATCTGCCCCACCAATCACAGCTATTCACATTCCTCATTTTTTTCCACTGCAGGATTCAGTTAACCAGGCAGCTAGCTGGTAAACATGCACACAACCAGTCACTTCACAGTCCAATCCAACCAATACCATAGCCCCCCGCTTAGTCAGTCAGTCGACTGGTTTAACGTATGTTATTAAGCACCTTGACAGTGTTTCCACCAATTACAGTAAACCAGGCGCCCAGTCAGCCAGAGAACCAGTCAGGACTGTTGAGTGTGTGCTCATGGAGCATGACAGTGTTTCCACACACCAATTACAGCGAGACAATGGTACAGCTGTGTGGTGGCTTGGCTCTCAGCCACACTATAAGTACCGCTATCGATTGACAGAGAGACACAGACAGTGCATCAGGAAAGAGAGAGAGAGCGAGAGAGAGAGAGAGAGAGAGAGAGAGAGAGAGAAAGAGACAGTCATGCTAAGTGAGGGAGGAAGATGAGAAAAAAATTGAAAAATGAACGAGGCAGACAAGACTGAAACTACCAAATTCCCTCTGTCTGTAATGGCGTAATGATGCGTGCAGTCACATTAAAGTGTCAGTTTGTTTATTGGGTGCACATCCATATAAATATGCATGTGTACCACCCAAAAAAACAAAAAAAAAAAGAAGAAAAAAAAACAAGCAACTCAGCTACAGCTACAGAGACGACTGAGATGAAAAGTGACAGGCCTCCCTCATTCCCGCTCTTTATTTCTCTCCGCGCTGTCTCTTCTGATCCTGCTAATTATCAAGGTTTGACAGAAGAGCCGTAGAGGAGGAAACACAGAGGGCGAGGGTAAGAGACAGGCAGAGGAAAATACAGAGAACCAAATCATTCTGAAGTAAGACAGAAAAAGAGAGAAAGAAAATATCAAGCAGAGAGGGAGAGTCAACTTGTCCAGCCCTTTCTATGCTAATGAGAGTGTGAAGTTATTAACTTCACAGAGCCTGGATGCTTGATTTTACCCTAAAAGCTAAAACTGATAGCTCAACGTTAGCACAAGCACTAGCCAAAACATCCAAATGTAAAAGCTGTTGGCGTAGTTGTAATACACTTCAGGAAACATTAAAGTTAATGTACTTGTGACTGTAATGGTATAGAACATCAGATGGATAATTGCATTAATTTCAAAGCACAGTATTTAACAACGAAACATACCCCTACCCATTCAACAAAACAGGAAAACAAATCAATGGATGCTGCTTTAAGTGCACTGCTGGACTTCAGGCTAGATATTTGAAGAAAGGTGGAAGCAGTTAGCTTGGCTGTGTGAAGTTTAAAAAACTTCAATCTAAAAACACTGGTTCAACTCACACATGAAATGTAAGACTATTTTGTGTTTTTGTAGGAAGTTACAGGCTTTTTAACTGGCAGATTTTATCAGTCACAGCTAGCTAGCTAATCAGCACTAAGTCCATGAGATGACTGCCTAGCGTTTCTTGTATTTTTAGTGTTGCATAGCTGTGGAAAAATGTAGACAAATCCAGAATTTGACAGACTGCTGTGTTAAGCTATGATTGTTAGGCTTGAACAGTCACTGTTATGGATCATGAGGGTCTGAACCAGCTTGTGGACCATCTCAATCTGGCCCACAACATCCTCCAGAGAAAACCAAATGATCCCTAAAAATATGAATGAAGAGATGAGTCAAAGGACAGGCAATGAGCCTGTACTGATATCTAACTCGATTCCAACAGATGGTGCTGAACATTTAGACTGAACTGAAAAAAAAGCTTGAAGTTAATGTTGGTGACGTGGTTGTGATGACAGAATCAGGGTTAGATTTAATGCTAAAAGGAAACATGTTCAATACACCAAGAAAATATCAGTGTTGAGGGAGCATGACATTACGAGAAAGTTTTCGACCAAGCACGCCGACTGTGGCACAAATGTCATTGTGGGAAAGAGGGAAAAAGCCCAGACACTGTAAAAATATTCTGACTTATAATTAAGATGGATGCAACAAAAGCTACATGTGATCATACGAGCTAGCGAAACGCAGCTAGCGGTCCTCTGATGGTGACATTTTTGAAAAACTGCACGGTCTACGCGATTAGCATACCACGACAACAAAGCTCAGTTTGTGTGAAGAGACACACTGACATTTTCAGTCCCTCGACATGTGGTGGTGAACATGGGACGGAAAAAGAATTCATGTACTCGTGTATGTGTGTGTAAGAAAATGTGTTAAAAATAGCAAAAATTGGCATGAACTGTTTTTCATTCCGTAATGTAGTGGTATTAAAGTTTGCTACACAGTTACAAAAGTATAAAATCAATATATTCATGAATATGTATTTGGTAATATTTATGTTTTGAATATTCATATTTTCTCCATTCAGTCCTGCAGGCATGTACTCTAGTGGTAATAGTAAAACAGTCTGCCTTTAGCCCTTATTCATAACATAATGCAAAGCGTAACATCTGTGACCTTTGCTGTGGTACATACGAGTAGAAGATGTAGGCTAATTTAAAAGTCGACACTGCAATTAAGCGAATTGTTTAATGTACACAGTCTTTTCACTGTGACCTCAGAGTAATTTAGAGTGACACTTACAGCTGTAAACGTGCCAACATTTACTGAACACAAAGTTGGAAATTAAAGTGGAGAAAAAAAAATGTGCATACCAGCCTGTTGCTCTTGATGCTAATTTGCAGATGCTCTTTCGGTGTGCTCACCGGCTATCAATGGACTGAAGCGAGCTAATGAGCTAGCTGCCCACTTCTCACACTTGCTAGGCTAAATCCATCCCGACTACAGCTGTGTGAGTCAATATCAACTGCGTCTTATCAGAAATAAGGCAGAAGGTGTTATATATAAAATGTCACACTATTTTAGAGCTGCTACACATTTACAATAGCACCCACCGGGAGCAACAAGTAATCTACTGTTAGTCAGAAGGACATTTGAAGCAATAAACCCAAATGTAACAGCATGTATATTACCTTCAGGTACTTGAGTGTGAAATTACAGTTCATTCCAGGCAGTAAGCTACTTATTTAGTTCAAGTACTTACAGCCAGGAGTATCTGCAGTGAGGAGTGAGCCACCTCTATGAACTGAAAATCCATCAGACAGCCAGATATAGATATATATCGGTGGTCTTCGGGTGCCCAGGAAGGGGGAGGGGTAATGGGTGTCACCCTGCACCCGGGGCCGTTCTCCATCCACCAGGAGCGATGCATGGACAGGTTGAAAGTCAGCACAAGGTCAGAGTCCTGGCAAGACACAGGGAGAGAAAAAAACAGAGACAGACAGAGAGTGAGCTGAATTACATCCTCCTGACATGAGACGGAGCAAGGGAGCGAGGCAGAGGCAGGAGGAATGTCAGGGGCAAGTTTTAATTAAAGTCAAACTGTTTGCCATATTTACATCTGAGACAGACAGAGAGATAGAGAGAGGGGGAGAGGGTTTGGATGGAGCTAAAAATAGAGCTCAGATTTATAATTCTGATGATCAGGGATCACTCCGATTAGATCTGAATCATACACATGCAGAATAATGATGAGCACAATAAGGGCGGCAGAGAGGAGAGCGACGGTTAAAAGGCTAAAGAGAAGAAGACGGTTTGATTTGTTGTGTCTTTGTGCAATAAAAGCTGCTGTCAGAGAAAGACAGGGTTTGTTTTGGTATCACGGAGGGGTCAGTGACTAAAATGTTACCGTTATGGTTTTAGGCAGTTTATTCTCATGATTTATTTGTCCTTAAACAGGACGACGCCCGAGCGATTGGAGCCATTAAATATTGAGATGCAACATCACCAGTGGGATTCACAACCATCAAAGACATTGTCTTTGTTCCCTGAGGATGAACCATATTCTCTTCATATGATAGTTTTAGTTCAGACATTCATGTTCCCTTCATGATGAATGGTTTTGCTACAGTCTCAACACCTCCGCTTAACTTAAAATTACAGCCAGAAGCTGCACAGAGAAGCACAACCAGTAAATAATAAACATTTTCTGTTTCTCACTGTTTTAGTTGCACTGCACAGCAGCACAGGAAAAAACAAAAAACACACATACAGTAGTAATGGCGCCTGCAGCTACATTGTAGTTGTGTGTGTGCGCGGGTCCTTCATCAATCCTTTTAATTCTAAAAGCCTGAAGGATGCACAATAAATCAGTTATGATCGTCGTCTTGGTTTAAATAATGCACATATTAACGACTCCGCTTAGCAAGAAGAGACGTAGATCATTCATCAGGCGACCACGCAAACCACCGTGACACACATAGTCCAGAAATGCAGACGCACGCACACACACACGTTTGCTCTTGTGTTGCTTTGCCATTAGTCAAATGAAAATCTCAGTTAAAAGCGGCCCGAACGCAAAAATAACTTTCCCCTAACCTGATTTTCTCTGTGTTGCTACATCTTTATTATAAAAAAAATGATAATAGGAAAAAAAAAGAAAGATAAAACTTCTTCTTCAGAAAGAAAGAAAAAAATCCTATTACTTTTCATTCCCCTGGAAAGCCGCGTATCTCCGAGGTCATCTTACAAGAAACGGTGGTCGAGCCGTAATCGTTAAAGAAAATTTAAACGCGTTTTTAAACGGGACTTGTCATCTTTTATAACCGCTGCACATTAGAATCAATGTGCAAATAGTCTCATAAAGGGAGAGAAGCTCACTAATAATTTCCCCAACAGGAACCACAATGTCAGCATTTAAAGCAACTTGTTCTGGTGAAGAACACAAATCTTTCAAAAAGACCTTTAAACACAGACTGTGCTCTTCCATCAACACTGGAGTCAATACTGTCTGTTCCTATGGGCTCAAGACTTTTATTTGACTTTTATTTGTTTTTAATTGCTGCTAATAGTTATACTCTGACTCTTTATGGATTTGGTTCTATTCTATTATTAATCTCTTTTCTTTTTTAATAGAGCGCTTTGAATTACATGAATTGAATGAAACGCTCTGTATAAATAAATCTGACTCGCCTCACATCTCGTATCTCACCTCGTCTTTATTTTTACCTGTCCCACTTATCCTCCCGAACACATCCACACTCGACTCTGTCACCTCCCTCCATATTGTTAGTTAATTTTTCCATCCACTCCTCCATTAATTTACTGTATAGTGTGGTCTCTCTTAACCCCCCCCTCTCTCCTCTTTTTCTTTCTCGGCCTCTCTCTATTTCAGCGTAATGAGTAAATGCCTCATTAACACACAGCTCTGATTAATGCTATCTCCCCTTGTTGTGCTCTTCTTTTTAATGAGTTAAAATCTCTCTGAATTTCTTTCTTGCTCCCTCTCTGCCATCACTCTCCCACCATCTGTCTCTTATTGTCGCTGCCTTGCTCTAAATCTTTTGTCCCTCTCGCTTTTTTTTTTTTTAACGTTTCGTTCTTTCGCCTCTTTTCTTTATTGCTCTTTTCTGCCTTCCATTACTCTCGCCACAGGCTTGTGTTTGGGGGTAATAATTATTTCAGTACAGTCTGTATCAGTATTTTACTAATGAGCCTCTCAAACAAACACACGCGCACACACATATACACAAAAGTAATTATCTGTGAAGAGTCGAATTTGGCAAGATGTCATCCAAGACCAAGCAGGACACGAGTTAGTCAACAAGTTACGTAGCTCTGCTAACCACTTGTATATAAAGTGGACAAAAGAAGCTGTGACTTTTTGCGGAAAATAAAAAAGCAGCATTAATTAATACATACAGAGCTTTGTGAGAAATAGCAGAGAGATTCAAAAGAAATGAGAAAAAAAAAACAATATAGCAGTTAAATATAATATAATAATAATTAAATATAATATAAAGTGTCTGCTCTAAGGAAATAATTTGCCAGATTACAAAATAAATGTTTAAAGATTGGCTTAGCATTAAAAAAAAAAGCTAGTTAAAATCCTAGCATCTCTCAAGTTGACTTTAACATGACTTCTCTGTTTCAATGGTCAAAATCATACTTTTTTTTTTTTTTGGAAAAACACGCTGGATTATAATTAGCAAGATTTTACATTTAGATGAAGTCAAACAAACTTGTTTCCCGTCTGTATGTTAATCTAAGCAAACTGTTGCCTTGGAACTCCACCAACACAATGTGAAAGTGTTTCTGGGTTCTGGTCTCAACATCAATATGTAAAAAAAACAAAAACAAAACAAAACAAAACAAAAAAACAACATACCTAACAACAGAAAAGACTTAGAAAGTCAAGGCTGAATTATCTATTTTCCTTTTTAAAATTCATTGTGTCTGCAGATCCTGTTCTTCATCAAGGAAAATCTAACTTAGAAACAACAACAAGCTTCTATAAACACAAATGGAGAAAAATGTGATATTACAACAAACATAATAGACATTCAACGTGTCTTAATTCACATACTTCAATACTTACACTTGATACTTACTTACACACTAGAGTTCACACTGACAAGTAGTGTACTGTTAATATCCGGATGGTGCACTCATCACGGTCAAAAAGTCGAGTGTGGAACGACGGACACTTCTCACCCTCAATAAGCACCATGTTGGCTACATAGTGGAAGAGGAGGGAAGGTGGTGGCGGTGTAATCTCCACCTTACATGAAACAGGGACCCACACAAGCAAACACCAGTACTACAAAGGTTTTCGTTCATGATCATGATTGAAAACAAGCTGTCAGATACTTGGCGGGTGACAATTGTGGTGCAAATCGATAATTAATGTTCTGTCCAGTGGCAATTCACTAGAATGAGAAGAAGAGGAGGATGACGCAGGCAAATATAAGGTGTGTTTCCACCGCAGGAACCAACGAGTACATTTACGGGAACTTGGCCATTGGTGCATATCTCCACTAGAGGAACAATTCCTGAGGCAAAACTCAGGAACCTTTTGGGGAAGAAAAAAGTCCCTGCCCAGGGGTAGGTACTCTGTTCTTGGGGGGTTTTAAGTTGACAGTACATGACGCAGTCAACAAAGGAGCGCCATTTTTAAAACCCAGTGGTCGAAGCGTATCAAGTTTCTATAAATAGAATCGAGTCCAAACAACACTGGCCACCACAAATGAATGAATGAATTTTTTCCAACATGAAACACATTAAAAACAGACGGTTTCGTTCTCTCGCTCTCTCCTCCTCTCTCTCTCTCACACACACACACAAGTCTGCAGTGTGTAGTTTATTAATATCAACATGATGAAGCGATCTGCAGTGTGTCAGTAGTTTATTAAGTGATTGGGGTCTTATCCATGGCGGAGACACAGACGCTACAAAAGCAGAGTGAGAGGACGTTCCTCAAAAGTTCCCGGCGCCTAAATTTTACCCTTCTCTTATTGGTGGAAACACAGCAAATGCTATTATCATTTCTGGTAAGTGGACAACGATTTGAGACTGCATATCTGTCGAAATTCGAACACTACAGAAGTAAGTACATAGCGTACATATTACACTAAATGTACTAAGTGTACGAAATGTACTAACAGAAGTATCCGAATTGAGACACACTAATTAAGTCAATTATATAATCTCAGTATGGAGAGTTGTAGTATTCTCAACCAGTACAAAAGATTTTGGAGGCAAAACGACTCCAATGACTCCACATTCATCAGTGGAGCACAGAAGACACTGGAACCATTTAACCCACCAGGATGATGAAGCCATAGAGCCAACAAAAATTGAGACGTTAATCTGCGTGGTGATAAATTGGGCCGTTTGTAAGATCAAATTTTAAAAATATCAGCGAGACTTGTGTGAATATTTCTAACTGTGTGTGTGTGGTTGTGAGTATTACAAAGCAGTATTTCTGACTGTTAGTCTCAGCACATCTTTCTTCTACACATTTCCTCCCATCTTGTCATGTCTCTTGCTTCTCGTTATTTTCCCCTCTCTCTCTCTCTCTCTCTCTCTCTCTCCATACACAGTCTCACATACACACACACACAGTCTGTAATTTCCAGTGTGCTAGTTGTGGATCATGCACTCGTGCTCTCAGGTCTTTGTCTCTGACTGTGGGCTAGTGCCGCTTCAATGAACCACATCTGCTTTTCCTCTGCTTTTCTCCACCTCCTCCTGCTCCTTTTTCTTCTCCCTCCCTCTCTCCCTTCGCCCTTCTGTCTCACTCTTTCTCTCGATTTCCCACCTCTCTATTTCCCTTTGTCTTCCACTCCCAAGAGATGGAAGGATGGAGAAAAGAGAAAAGACCACTCAGATCGGTCTTTTTTTCTCTGATGGTCAACGAGGGAAGAATGATGCTCGTTTAATGCTGCCTGGAGCCAAATTTGAGACTCTTTCAAGTAGTCAAAATAAAAGCTCAGACTATTGGGTAAACATTGTGTTTACAACAATAAAAGCCTTGGAAATGAACAATTAAAGAACATCGTGCACATACCTGATTTTTCAAACAGTTTTCTCTTTTATTTCTTATCTTCAACACCCACATATATTCAAAATTGACAGATGGATGGATGAATTAACCAGTGGACTCATAAAGAATCTAACACCTTTTTACATAATCTAAACAAACAATTCAAACTCCATCATCTAGTCAGTATAGAAAATAATCACACTGACATTGCAACATTTAGTCCATCTAGCAGACTGCCACAAAGATCAGCAGATCATCAAAGCAAAGGGCAGAAAATCAGGGAGGGGACAATATTAGCTTTTTTCTCTCAAAAGTCAATTTTTCACTCTATTTAACTAAACCTCTATCTCTATCTGTGGCCTCTATTATTTTCTCTCTTGCCGTACTCTCTCTCTCTCTCGCTGTCACTCCGTCTGTGTTATTTCACACAAATATCATCAGTCACGGTGCATCTCCCTACATTGTTTTGCTGTGATTTCCCATGGGTGTCAGATGAGGCCTTAACCCATAATGCCTAAAGCACTTTTCTCCTATCAGATTGGTTGGGGTGTTAGGGAATTGTTTGTTCTAGTGTGTGTGTGTGTGTGTGTGTATGTATGTGCTATGAGGTGTGTGGTGCGTAGAAATGAAGTCCACATCCCAACCCTGACCTTAACCAAACCAAAAAGCCATTACCAATTCCAGGCAAATGCCTCAACATAACATTAACCCCCCTTCGATCCTTTCAGATTGGTGGGCCAATTACCGCCCCTGTCCCCGTTCCCCCAGGTGGGATTCATGATGGCATGATGGTGGAGATGGTGGGGGTGCTAATTCAACCTTTCAATGTGTTAATTGGCTTTTTGTAAACCCTGTAGCCACGCCTCATGCAATAAATTGTACCGCTAATAAATCAGAGCTTCTGAAAACTGGAGGAGAATCTGCACACAAACACACACACATAAAACAGCTGATTTTTAATGCTGCGAATATCAAGATTTTTATATTAACGATGGATCAAAAGACTGTGTGTAATGTGAAACTGCATCTTTTAGTGTGTTATTTCGGTTGGTTTTATGATCACTAATGTTACTGTTTTTGTTCACTCTCATCAGCTCTGAAAAAGGCACCAAATGGTGGACAATGTCAATGATTAATTAGTGGCAACATTAAAATGCAGCCAGAGAGCCAGATGTTTACTTTAGAGGAGACACCAACAGAACTAATAGGAGAGTGAATATTATTAAATTAATATTTATGGTCACCGATTTACCAGAAACATCGTTCAAAATAAATGCTGATATTTGTCATTTCTAATGGAAGCCTCAGTCACGCCCCTTTCGATTGACACACTGTCCTTAGATCGAAAAATATACACTCACTTTGATTTCTACCCTGAATCGCACATATGTTGTATCTTAATTTAGGCGATAACTATTAGTGTCATTAGAGTCAAGGCTATGTTTGTGATGTAATTGTTAATTCATATGCTTCTGAAAATACATAACTGGTTCGACTACAAACCAAATAGTCACGTAGGCGACATCACGTCAGAATTTCTCCTCGCAAACTTTTCACTGAATTTCTTTCCCCCTCTCTTCCCGGCTGAAGAGAGAACAAGGAGTAGGTGGATAAAACTTACAAAGTGAGATATTTTCCTAGGTTAGCGTGGCTAGCTGTTAAGCTAGCGTTAGCTGTCAGAGTTTGATGGGGATGTAAATTTTGTGAGACGAGCGTTGTAGTCCGCTATGTGGTCTCACATAAAACCTAAAATAGTGTTTGCTGCTTGTCACAAAACAGTCCTCTCTCCATGTCAAAAATGATCTTTAAAATTCACAAACACCATATGTGTAAAACCACGACACATTTCAAACGACTCTCGTTCACAATTTTTACAAACATAGGACCCGTGGACTGGAAGTAAATGGGCGTTACTTAGGCTCGGTTACGACGTGTTATCGGAGCTTTTACTTTCTGTTGAGACTACGTCCAGTGTTGGGAAAGTTCACTTTCTACATAAACAAGTTCAAAGTTGAGTTCATAAATTTTAAAATGAACCAGTTCAGTTCATAGTTCATAATTCAAAAGCTTGAACTAAGTTCACAGTTACAAAAATAAACCAGTTCATTTTTGAACATGAACAAGTTCGTGTTGCTGAGAGATATTATTTGTCAAGATTATTGGCACATTCCATGTAGATCCACCAACAGCAATTATTTTTATTAGTTTTAAGACTGAAACTATACGTCAGATTTCATCTTTGTATCTGACTTTGAATCCTTATCCAACCAGGGTTTACATTAGCTTTGAGGGGACAGCCTCAGAATACTTGCATTTCACCATTGTAACTTTAACGCTTTGTTGACGCCCATTCAGTCCACACTAGCAGCCAGCTGCAGCTTTCACCCCTACAGTTTATTCTCAAAAACATGAGGAAAAACTTGCTCCTTGAATGGTCTTTTTTTAAATGAGGAATTATTAAAACAAAAATAGGACAGTTGTGTAAAATGGGCAAAAAGGTAAGACTTTTCCCTCCTGGATCATCACTGACTTTTTCATAAAATTCTTCTAAGTAACCATACAGAGATGCAGTATTAATGGTGGAGACAGAGTCTGAGCTAGTGCTGCTGCTTTCATTTGTTTTTGCCTCCATGCTTTGCATTTTGATGACGCACGCGGCGGTGCGACTGTGGTGGCTGCTGTCGTCACATCGGGTCTTTTTTCCGCTACATATTAAGGCCTGTTTATGGTTTGTTTTAGCCTGGAAGGCTCTATGGAAATCTGGCACTCTCACAAATGAACGTGAACTGTGAGAGTCAGTCGTTCAGAAACGCAAAAATGAGCGTGTTCACAAAATCGTTCATCGGGCAGAAATACAGCACGTTCACTTCACGTTCGCACATAACATGAACGAGTTTGTGAACAATCGTTCATTGAACGAGTTCAGGCGAAACACTGGCTGCCACGTACCCAGATTTTAACATTTGTTTTAGTCTATACATTAGTATTATGATGGTCAAAATGACAGCACATGACAAAAGTCGTAATAAACTTTAAATCACCTTCCTCAGACTATTTTCTTCCTCAGTTCTGAGGTAACTCATTACAGCGAAACTTTTTTTTTTTTTTTAAATCGAAACCAGTTTTTATTGTATAGGCAGTTTTATAGTGTCAACAGTTTAGCAAGTTCCTCCAATAAAAACAAAACATTACTGGCATACTGTACAGGGTAAATCCATTACAATCAAGACTTAAATTTAATGCCAGCCATCATCAAAACCTCAGGAACGACTGTGACAGCCGGCCTCTGTTCAATCAGCTTGTTCCAATCCAACGAGTAAAAACTAACTCTTGTCGTTGCACATGAAACTATACAGTAACAATGAATAATCAAAACGAGTCCCTGGTAATAACAGCTCGGGGCTCAAGTGAGAAAATTGGCTGGTAGGAATGTCCCACTGGAGACATGTTGATGAAAAAAAGGCAATTTCATGCCATGATTTCAACAAATGCATCCATTGATCAAACACAGACAGAGTTGATACATTAACTCGGAGGATCAGGGTTGAAGGTTTTAACTACAACGTTTATGATTAAATGTGTGGGATCTTCTCATTCATCGCCTCAATCGGTGGTGAATGAATACTGAGGAGAGTAAAATTAAGTGAGCATTAGCATTCAAACTAGATCCGGCAATCTGTTTTTTTTTTTTTTAATTTCTTCCAGGATGAATTGGGTGGTTTGCTCTTTGATTTACTGTCATATTTCTTCTACAGTTTATCCTAAAGTAAAAAGCTCACCCTGATCTGACAACAGCCAGTACCAGTGTTGATGTGAAATTGACACAAAACGGGGATAATAGATTTTTTTTTTTTTTTTACCACTGGATAAGCGATTCTATCATTCCATGAGGTTTTACTGCTCAAACTTTCTCTGTTTCTTTCTTTCCTCTCATGAAAGCAACACTTATTCGCATGGGGCTTCATCCCGTAGCACGTCATCTTCTATACCTCCTCTCATAACTTCGCCTGTCTGAACCTCTCCATCTCTCTGTCCACCCACTGATTCCTCATTTCTCTACCCCCAATCTTTCAAAATTCTTTAGTTTCTCCCCGTTTTTTTCTCTCTTTTTCTTTTTTAGCTCTTATTCAACCTCTTTTTCCCTGCGGTCACTCCCTCCTCTCGCTGTGTGTTTTGCGGCGTGAGATAAGACGCCGAGACAGATGCGGGATTTGAGATGCCAGTGTTTTTGAAGCGATGTGGATCTGATGTGTACGGATGTGCAAGCCTGTGTCCCCCATGTTTTCCTCTGACTGATATAATGAATGACAGATTTTCCGACGAGCGCCGACACACATGCGCACGCTTACAGACACATATTTTCACACATACAGTATGCAAAAAAAAATGTGGATAACCTCCTACACGACACCCACTTGCCCTCAGTCAATGACTGACAGCTGAGCGTGGCGTATGTGTGTATCTACTTGTCTGTATCTGTGTCATCTGACACAGACAGAGGGTGGCTGCATCTATTATACGACACAGTGGACTACTGACACTTCGCTGTCTAAGACTG
The DNA here is from genome assembly GCA_016801845.1 of Polydactylus sextarius. Lineage (NCBI taxonomy): Eukaryota > Metazoa > Chordata > Actinopteri > Polynemidae > Polydactylus > Polydactylus sextarius. The sequence continues at coordinate 6,349,585 of CM028918.1, forward strand.
CATGTGAGAGGGTTGATGTGAATATGCAAGTGTGTGTGAGTGTGTGTTTGCAACATGATGACAGTTCTCTCTCCACAGGCTCCTCTCCAAATCTGTCAGGGTTGCCATATCAGAAATCTTTTTAAAGATTAATTTTGTGGCATTGCTGCTATATTAGATAGTGCAGCAGCGAGTGACAGGGAGGATGGGAGTCTGACAGACTGATATATGGTGTGAATGGATGGCTTAAACTAAAATTATTGTCAAAATAGCATGTACACCATATCTTGCCTGTGGCGCTCTACGGGGGCTTTATGAAAGGCAAAGATAGACGTGTGATTAAAAAAAAAAAAGTTATGTCAAAAACAAATGGTTTAAAAAAAGGCAAATATGTCATAATAAAACTATTGCTAAATTAATTTATCCAACCACTGTTTAGGAGAAAATTCAATAAAATAAAGTATTCTTAAATTCTGGGCTAAATTGAGAATAATAATATACATTTGCAGGTTAAAGGTTGCAGTAAGTAAGTGAAGCAAAGTTATTAGACGTGTAACTTCCACACCTCCACACCTCGGTGTGAAGTGGGCGTTCTCGTCACTTTCAGAAACTTTTCCGAGAAGAATTTCAGTACAATATGTCACCTTACTTGAACAATACACAATATGGGAGATTAAGATTATAACTTTATTTTTTATTATCTGTTAAAATGTTAATTGACCGTTAATTGCTGTTGAAGGTGAATGATTTTCTGCTGAACACACGAGACAATGTGATAATTTGATTTGTTGCATATTTTTAATTCTTGACTTAAGGCCAAAACATGACCTCAACCATTGACCTTTTACTATCAAAATATAACCAAATCATTCTTGAGTTCAAGTGAAAGTATTTACCAAATTTGAAGAAATTCTATCCAGGTGTTCCTGAGATATTGTGTTCCAAAGAGTGGGACAGACAGACAGACAGAGGAGGGATGAGTTACATCTAACTTTGGCTTCGGGCCCGACTGTATGTGTGGGACGATGTCAGTGACTCACCACTGACACACAACATGTCACAATGTCTTGTTAAGTCACTGTCACAACGTCTCAGTGAACCCACATCGCCATTATCTCGACCACATCCCCCTCCAACGTCCGTCCATCTGCCCGTCACACCCCTGGACTTCAAACTGACGCTGACAAACTCTGATGTGTTTCCTCTCGCTGGGGTTTACTTTCCTTATGGAGAACAAATGTCACAAAGTTTTTAGCAAACGTTTACAAGCCTAATCTGTCCGACTCCCCTGCTGCCGCGCTACAACAAACCACCGCGGGGAGATGCTCGTCGATGCTTCACCTGCTGAACGTCAAACGCTCAGCAAGGAGTAATCTGCTCACTTAAAGTGATGCGTTGCTTTACAAACACGTCTGTCAACACGAGTCAGATGGATTTATTGCCTACAAAGTTTTCTGGTTGTTTAATACAATGTAAATGTTATTACAATAATTTATGATGTGATGCCAGGCAGCTTACCTCGCTCGCAGTTTTTTTTATTCTAATAAAACCAACACAGATGATGGTGCTGATGATGATGATGCCTGATGGATATATATTAAGTCTATTCATGGATAAAAGTGGGTGTTAGCGCTGTAAAATTACATCTAAGCTGCAGTACAAATCCAAGAGTCAATGATAACACAGCATAAATCACAGTGAGGGTGATTTTCTGCCTCTTTCATACACAGAAAGATGTCAGATCAGTGTAATGAAGAAAAATGGAGTCTGTCGCAATCATTCTTGTCCTGTGACCCCAAAGTAATGGTCTGAGTGTATAAAGTAATGTATTAAATTGGCACCCGGTTCCAGCCAATGCATAAAGCTCTGAACTATGAATTCCTGTTGACCATAAACAGCAGCGGCTTCTTGACAGGGACACATTTCCTTGAGCCTTGACATCGGAAGTGTAGAGAAAAAGTGACTGAATTAAAAAAAAAGAGGCGAGAAGGTGAAGAGAGGAGCGAGAGGGAAGAGCCTCGCAGGACAGATTCACATGGCACTTTGCAAAACAACATGAAAAAGACTTGATTATAGGGTGAGCAGAGGGAGAGGAGGGATGAATAACATGGAGATGAAGCGAGCGAGGCACAGGAGGAGGCAGGGAGAGGAGACGAGAAAGAGGGAGGCTCCCTCGGTCTCTGAAAGCAGTGGAGAGGGAGATTGAAAGATTTTCATTTCTATCACAGTATTCTTGAAGCACAGAGCGCACCATCATTACCCTGATCAAACACCAACAAGTTATTCGGATCCAATGTGCCAGACACACAAAAAGAGGCGACGCTAAGAAGGAAAAAACATGTCACTGGGGTGAATCCTCAACCCACTCTTTGATATCTATATAAACCAGATATGTTTGATCCTCTATGCCAAAATCTAAATCTATATAGCATCTATTTTATGGGTTTTCTTGGTTCTCTCTGATATTAACAGTAGTGTTAATTTCACCCTTGGTTTGATTTAATCTCCATTTATTATCTTTAGTTACATTTTTTCCCAATTGGTTATTTAGTTTCAGTCTAGTTCAGTCAAAAAGCAGATATTTTTTCATTATTTTTTAAGTTTTGGTTACCAATTTTGAGCGATACAGTTACAGTGATTTGATTCCTCACTACCTGAATTTAGCTTCGAGACAAGAAGCTAAAATGTCAGGACATAATTAGCAGAGAAAAAAAAAATAACACATAAAAAATTTAGTAGTAAAATTTGGTTTGTTAACATCTTACACTAAACCTGCACTTGTTCCTACTGATACTTTACTGACTAGAAACATGTGAATTAGTTACTTGAAAACTTACAGTGTCTACAGTCCATGCTAACGCCACATTAGCTTACTTCAAAAAGTGTTAGCATGTTAGCCTGTTAGATTTCAGTCATATTCCAGCTGTTTTGAGAGAAACTGTGGATACATAAAAGCTAATTTCATTTTTCCCTCTGACAACAATTCAGTTAGCTAAAGTTAGCTAACTGAATTGTTAGCTAGTTAACAGGCAAAGATACAACATAACCGAAATAAAATGCTCATTAGCACATTAGACTGTTCAGTCTTGAATTGTTTTTGCTGTAGTTGAAATAAATCTTGTCATCGCTTTCAAAAGTTACTTTTTATTATTTATATTTTATAGTCTTTTTGTGTGAGGAATGGTTCTCACTGATACAAATAATCCTTTGTTATGAATAAACAAGACAAATTAAAAAATGACACTAATGACACAGCAAAGCAGTAAATCTGGTTTTGGCGTATTTTTGGGAAGTTTCGTTGTTTGAGTGCCAATAATCATATCCGTGCTTGTTTTACATGTGGTCCGGTGTAATAATAGCCCTCAGGTCAGTAAACAAGCCCTGGAACGGTAGGTGATGGATTCGTATCTCATACAACAGCTGGTGAATCTGGAGAGGGGTGGAGGTGTGGAGGGGGTGGGGGAATTTGTGGCTCTCCTCTGCCTCAGAAACTGGGTCAAGGTCGATGTGCCCTTCAGCGAGGCGCGCGCAAACTGTTCTGGTCATAAAAACAAGCTGTTCAGCGTCTGGTTGGAGTGTGCGTCTCCCTCATTGGTCAGCAGGTACTTGATGGAGGTGGCGCTAATTAAGAGGCCGCTTCGACCTCGTTAGAAACCAGATGTGTTGGTTTTGATCAGGAGAGCATTTAAAATCTTGAATAAATTGAGAACAAATATTATGCTCATATCCTTTTATGACAGAATATAAATTCCATATATGATGCCATAATTCATTTCATTTCCATTTAATTAACCCTTGACCCACTATCATGGCAAATGTTCCTAACGTGCTCAGTCCAGACGTGTATTTTCAGCGCTACAGGGACAAAAATTCTCCAGCTGTAGTAACTGTTAATACTCAGCCTCGGGGGAAGTGAAAGATGTAAATGTCATTAACAATCAGAGATCAGTGAAGCTGCAGGTTTTCTTGACAGACGGTGAAAAGATTTTATACAACTGTTGACTTGCTGAGAAACTGTAACAAAACTTAACAAGGCTCTTTGGGACCTTTTTACTGAAGTAAACACTGACCAGTCGTCCTCATGGGGACTAAAAGTCCGGTCCTAATGAGGCAAAATGTTTTTTTCTAAAGTCCAGGTTAAGTTTGTTGAGGTGTGACTGAGGTGAGGTTGAGGTCAGAGTTGGAATGATTATGATTCATGTTAGGTACGGGGATGATGGCTTATGCCTGGCTGGGACATGGCCACAGTAGCCTGGAGGTTAGGCTGTCCACATATAGATGGAAGTCACAAAGACAGCTGCAAAAACATGTGTGAAGAGCAAACAGACAATGGATGAGTAAACAGAACATCACCTGAGTGCCACAGGAAACAGGGAAACTAATGGAGGATGGTGTGTAAATTACACTTACAACCAAACTAGTATTAATTAAGAAAAGCTGGGAATCCCAGTAAGATGATGATTAGAAGCAATGATATGTGGTGCAATTTTGTGCCATTTATCAAATGGATAACGGACACGTTACATAACCGTTCAATAGAACGAATCATTTACAGCAAATTGTGATGGGAAAACTATTTTTTTTCCCAACACCACACCACAGAGTGCAATCAGCCACAATCAGCACCTCCATCAGCTGATTTCTTCTGTTTATGGAGGCGCTGATTGGTCCTAATTAATTTTCCGAGTTGATAATCTGTATTTAAAATCAACTAATTTCACTGGAGAAAGGCTGAACATTTAACAACCTCAAACTTGTATGTCTCACATCTATATCACTGTATATATCGAGCAAATCTGACACCACTTGATGTAAATTTCGTGATTCAGACAGGGATCTGGTGGCAAAGGTTTAAATGCAAATAAGAAACATTGGGGGACTTGATCTGACAGCTTGAATCACTTTGCGACTTCTTCTTTACATTGAAGCCAAATGTTAAAAAGGTGTAAATGAATCTTTTCTGAGCTGTGTTACAAGTGTAACTGCGTTGGTGAACATTTTGTGAAAGGAGAAGAAGCGTTTGACAGGGTCTTGCCCCTGTGATGATGGCGACTGAAGTTATGCTAAAATTACGCAGAAATTAGGTGACCCTTCCTGTCAGAGGAGACAGGAGGAAACTTGTTTCACAGTTTTCAGAGCTCGTAGTTGAATCAGGGACGTCACTGTACTGCTGTTTATATGGAAAGGTGAGTTTGTGAACTCCACAAAATCACACCTTACACGACAGTCTAGTTTCACAGAGCAGCGATGTTTACAGCCAAGAGAGTGTTGTGAGTGATTGCATATGAAGTAACAGCACTTTGCCTTTTTTTTTGTTGTTGTTTGTTTGTTTGACAGTTACCAAACAGCTTGAACGCAAATTTGTGACACAGACCAATCAGAAACTTAAAAACAAGTCACAACAATATAGTTTTAAAGGTTAAAACAACAGACACGTTATTCTAACAGGAGGGTCTAGTGCATTTTTTGGAGGGACTATTTTCAGCTGTGGATTAATACACATTGGGAAATAATCGGGCAGCAGGACAGTGTGTGCAAGTTTGACAACGGTTCACATTTTCACGGTAATGAGAGAGTGTGACTCGTTTTTTTTTTCATATAGATTTGAACAATGGAGGAGTGAGTTATATCAGGATTTAACTCCACAGGTGATACCAGAGAAGTGTGACCCTTCATTGTTGTTTATTGTTTTTTCCTTGTCCGACACCATCACCACCACCAACCCCCTGCAGACTCCAGAAGTCTTGCAAATAGTTGTTACTCTGGACATGTACAGTAGAAAACTCAACAAGGATGCAAGAAATAGCACAAGAACAACAACAACAAAAAAAAATGTTGTCTTACTCTGGACAGATCTCCAACCTCCAGGTAAAAACAGATGATGAAAACATTCCAGGTCATCCACACTACGAGCCAGGCAGCGTACTGTCGAGACACACACACACAAAAACAGAGAGAAAACATGAGAGGCAGACGAGATTCGACAGGTTTTTTTTTTTTAAAAAAGAAAAAAAACTGGTTGTGTCTTTGCATTCGTAGCAAATGAGATGTAGAGAAAAGACAGAAGGAGGCTTCACTTGCGATGCTGATAAGATGTAGAGAAACAAAAGAAACAAGGAAGAGAGCGACCAGTCACCTGAATCAAACCAGACAGGGGAAGAAACGTGGAAAGCAGCTGTGAGTGTGTTTTCAAAAAGGTAGAAAAGAATGAATGAATGAGAGCAGGGAGGAAGAAACGATGAATTCATAATGTTCGATCAAACTTTTATTCCCTTTCATTATGTGAACCTTCTCACTAAATATTCTGCATGTGAGTTCGTCCACATGAGGGTCTTTGGCAGCGGTCGGTGGGCTACGAGGAGCCCTGCAGCTGCTGTGGGAAACTTTCCTCAAATATGAATTAGATTATCGACAGCTGCGAGAGACGGAAAAGACAAAGACAAAATTCTTTGTGGCAAGATATTCCCACATTCTCCATCTCCACATCACTGATCTTATGTTTTATTTCCTATAAATGGAATATATTCAAATTGACAGTCTTTTCTTTCTTTCAGTCTTGGATCCAAATCCTTTAAAAATTAATTAAGTTATGTGCAGTTTTCCTCTAGTATAAGTAAAGTGTTTTGGGTGTAGGAGAGCAGATCAGTTATAGTTATATTTTATGTAATGTTAAACACATGATCATGATAGAGTTTGTGTGTGGTCATGTGTGTTGTGTTCAACCCACCCCGGTGACATATCTGGGCCTGAACTGAATCGTGCCAAACAGACCCAGGATGACGACGATGATGTGGAGGAAGTTGGTCAGGATGGGAGCCCACTGGTAGCCCAGGAAATCTATCACCTGACGCTCCAGCACGCTGACCTGAGAGGAGGAGGAGGAGGAGGAGGAAGAGGAGGAGGGGAGAGAGCGAGAGAGAGAGGAGGAGGTTAGAAATGAGAAATCACCAAGTTGTGGGTAGTCACAAAAACACAATACAATAATACACCGACTCTTCTTGAAACCAGGAGAATTAAAAACCTACACAACAATTAATCATCCATTCTTCAATCCATCTGTTCTCTTACATTTTTGAGTAAAAATACAAGTTTTAACTTCTTACATTTTTTTTTTTAATTATTATTTGTTTCTTGGAAACAGACATTGACATTTTTAATCAAAATAAATCATTTAAAATAAACATAATGGCACTAAAACCATATTTAATATATATATATATATATATAAATTTCAACTATTCATTATATTTAGGTTTTTCAAAAAAAAACTTTAGGCTAATTTTAAAATTTAAATGAAGTCTGTTCCATAACAGTGAACTTGCATGTGAGGTTAAAGAGCAGCATTTACAATTAACACCTTAATCATAATGAAATAGACCATAATCAGTTATCTATGCATTTGTCTCAGGCTTTGTGTGTGTGTGTGTGTGTGTGTGTGCGCGCAGGTTTATTATTATTCAGTCACTGACGCTTCATGCTGAGACAGTTAATGAAGTCAGTACAGGATATGATATGGCACTGCTAAATATATTAACTCACACACACACACACACATACAGAATGAGAGAGGGAGGGAGGCATAAACAAAACAAAGACGATGAAAACAACAAATTAATAAAGAAGGAAGGAAAGAAAACACGCTGAGGAAAAATTATTAGTTTAACTTGGAAAACAGACTCAAATTTAGCATCAGGCAGAAGTTAAATATAAAAAAAAAAAAAACTTTTGTGTCTCAAATCAATCCCTCAATCAGAGGTGTGATTTTCTGTTTTTATCTCACCGTCACAAACACACACACACACACAAACACACACACTTCTGGATGGCTGAGTTTAGAGGGCCCTAATGTGAAACCATATGGCAACACTACAGCCTTTCGCAGCCAGATAGCAGGTATACACACATAAACACACACACTTCAACCTTGCATAAACTACAGCTATTCAGCATTAGTTATGAATGTGAGAATACGAGAATGTTTATTGGAGGTGAGATTTTCAAGAGGAGGAAGCAACATGAGTGAGTGTGTGGCGTGCTGACATATGTGCATCCATCTATGTGTGTGTGTGTGTGTGTGTGTGTTTCCATGTCAGGGCAGGTCTGCTGTGCTTGCACTTGACAGCGCCTGCTGTTATTGGACACACTGGGCTCAGCTGGCACCACAATGTGTGTGTGTGTGTGTGTGTGTGAGACATTGTGTTTCTTTGTCTTTAACAAACTCCATTTCAGTGTGTGTGCGTGTGTGTGTGTTCCTTTGTCTATTGGCTTCATTTTATTATGTAAAAGTGTGTCCTCCCATTGACAATTATATAGTGCTGCAATTGTGCCGCTCTCTCACACACACACACACACACACACACACACACACACACAAACACATTCAGAGGCCATTATAAGAAGTCAGAGGCCTCCCAGCCCATTACTAAGGCCCCTGGGGTCCCTTCTTTCATCACCAATAATATAAACAGTCTTCACTCCAGCTGGGACGCAAATGCACTCCCCCAAAAAACACAGGATAAATCACACCAACACAAGCGAACAAGAAAGAATTTGATAGAAAGGATAAAGACTTTTTTTCACCGTAGACTGTAGGTAATGGCTGTGTTGATCTGTTCTGGTTGTAACCATCTTTAAAAGTTGTTGAGAAACGGCTAATGTTTCTTCACTGGTGTTTATTGTTCTAACCAGGGTTAATATGGAAGCCAATAAAGAGCAATATTCAAACCCGACCATCTGTTCCTTCACACCACACTCAGCTTTTGATGTGGGATCCTCATTACATGGCTCAGCTGCACAACAACTAACTTCAGCTGTCTCACTGCATCGCTCTTTGTAATTGAGTCAACGAGTTTTGTCGACAAAGACAAAAGTGCACACACACTCACACACCCTCCCTCCTCTCGTAATCCCAGCGTCCTTTGCATGTGTCAAACGACAGAAGCTTCAGATGAGGTGTGAACTCGCCCCGGCCTTTCAACAGCTACGACTCCTGCGGGGTTGGGGCATAGACGGAGAGAGAGGAGTCGCAGTCACCAGCAGCAGCAGCAGCTACATTAGCAGAGATGGCAGTTTTGTGATATGTGCAGCTGATAAAAGCTTCAGTGTTGTACAGGTGGAACTTCAAGCTGGCTAACCCAGTCCTGTGGGATCTGCTGCGACAGGCTTTGATGTTGCCAATAGAGATGTTCAGTTCAGTTCTGCTGCACAAGAGCGGGAGTGTGTTCACATTCAGTTCATCTGCCTCAGAATATACTTTACTGTGCATCCACCTGTGGACTCAGTACTTTAGTCGAAGTATGTGTTGATTTTTCAGAATGTTTTTTTGTCCACTGTAAAGCTGATAAGACTGAGCAAACACACACCTAAGTTCACTGTAAATGTCTTTAAAGCATTTCTGAACGCATGAGCTGTGTCTTTCTGTGTGTTTGTGCTTTATGAAACAAGTTGGTGCTCAACCTTCTGTCAATCTGTCTAATACCGGCACAGAATCGTCCAGGGGCTGAGGATGTTTATTCCTCCAACTGCTTTGTTATCACAGACGGATGCTCGTGCTCGCGTTAGCATGAAAGCAGCAGCTAGCTGAAGGAATGACTAAAAGAGTTACAGTGCATCTGTCTGTGTCTGGTTGTCCATTTTCATTTGGTAATGTGATCAAAGTCTTTTAGTTTCTTCATGGAACTGAAAAAAAAGAAAAAGAAATTGTGCATTTCATCCAAAGAAAGAATGAACTTGTTCCATAATAGTTTTTCAGTCGTCATGATGACTAACTTTCCAAACATGGACCATAATTTATCCCCCATTTTCCCAGGTATAAAGACTCAAATTGTCCTTCTGTAGTTTTGGTAAGAGGGTATAAATCACTGCACAGATTTCAAATGTTTTACCAAAGTGAGTCATCATCAACCAAAGCTTTGTTTTAGTTTGAGGGCTGAAGTTGCTGACCAGGTCCACCAGATCCAGGTCCTTCAAATGTCGACAAATTCAGCCACAGAAGCTACAATGTTTGGATCCTTCACAGCTCATTGTACTTTAAATGCAACATGTAAAATGTACAGTGACAAAATATGCGGGGAGGGGAACATCGATCTATGTCAGACAAAACTTCACAGACGTCCTCTGAAGAATGCAGCTCTCAAAGTGGGACGCTGCTTTAATGTTTTCTGTTTGCAGAGACTTTGTTGGTTAAAAGTTCATAATGTGTTATCACCTCTATGTATACACACACTACAAAGCAACATGTAATAACCAACAGCGTCGACAGCGGGAATTGACACACCCTGGAGTGCATGTGTACGTCACTGCATCAAGGCAACAGGGGAATATTGATAGTAGTTGATCCAAGACTTCAAAAACGTTTAAAAAAAATACATACATATTTATTTACCTGCGTGTTTGCTTACATTTCAAACAGATTCTGCCACAGGCACACGGATGCAAACACAGCGCAGACATGCAGCTGAAGTGATAAAGAAGACACTCACACTCAAACACTTAGGGAATAGACTGGCAGCAGAGAGATGAGCGTGATGAAAGGCACAGTGGAGAGAGAGGCAGAGGAGAAAATCTTCAGTGAGTTTGGGAAAGATTTTGGTCTATTTGATAATGAAAGATAGAATGATATCAAAGAATTATTATTTCTCCAGACAGGGAGACAGCTGCACTGTGTGACCATTATGAGACACTGCAGAGCGATAAAAGTGTCTTTTATCTTAAGCAGAAGAAGAAGAAGAGGACAGAGAGGAGAAGACAAGAAAAGAGAGGAGAGAGAAAGACAACGAGGGACAGAGAGAGACAGGATGAGAGATCTGATGAGACGGCCTGAAGGGATGGAGAGGTGATTAAGATCTGACTGTTACTCAGGAAAAGGAAGAAATGAGTCAGTGGGTGAGAGAAGTAAAATGTCTTCTGTCTCTCTGTTACTTCATTCCTTCATTCTCAGCTTCCTCTTCCTCCTCGCCCTCGTGCTTCCTCTTTCCTCGCTGCTAATCTTCTCCCATCTTCTCATTTCCTCTCTACTTCTTTTCGTCTTTTCCTCTTCTCATTGTCACCCCCTGCTCTCTTCCTCCCTCTTCTTCTTCTACATATTTAATATGCGTTCATCTGTTACCAGATCTGTTGTGTCATAAAACGGCAAATTACCTCATCTGCCTCCTCCCTGTTTTCTCCCATCTCTTTCCACCGTTACTGCAATATCTGCCCCTTCTTTTCCTCTTCATCTCCACCTTCTGTCTTCTCGTCTTCTCTCCATGCAGCATCACCCTCCCACCCCCTCTCTCCCTCGACTCTGCCGGTCTGTTATCTCCCTCCCTCCTTCTCCTTGCCTTCTCCTCCCTTCCTCAATCACATCCTTTCCTCCCTCGTTCCCTCAGCCCTTTTGGCTGAGAGTTTTCGCTTGGTTCTGTGACCTTTAAAAAACTGCTGATCAAATTCTGCTGCTCATCCCTTTATAGACGACAGAGAGCGAGGCGTGAGGGGTGGGGGGTGAAGGGAAGGAGCTGAGGTCAGACGGGGTGTAGGTTGAGATAGACGGCAGCAGCAGCAGGTATGGAGTGGTGTGAGGGAAAAAAAAAAAAAAAAAACAGCCAAGAGGAAGCGAGAAAACATCCTTACACTTTATGACTCAAACAAGAAGTCTTACGACTGAGTAGCAACATCCAAGCGGATCACACACACACACCGAGGTAAATATATGTCTGTTTTTCCCTCCTTGGCTTTCATTCTGAAACCATAATTTTTTTCTGTCTCCGTAATCATCATAAACTTTATCGTCCTAATAAAACTCCGAAGCAATCGTGGTTTACTGTTAACTTAATTAAGGCCGCCTGCCTGCACAGTATCCCGCTGTGTACAGCAAAAGCAATCTCCTATCGATTCAGTTCGCACAACGATCAATTCATCTCCATTGGAGACTATTAAGGACCATTTGTGGCTACTTAGGGCTCGGAGAGGGAGGAAAGACATCAGGGAAGATGGGGCGAGCAAAGCGAGAGGGTAAAAGATAAAAGGATGTAGGGTAAAAAGCAGTAGGGAGGAAGAAGTGGGAGCAAATGGTAGAGAAGGAATGAAGGAAATAGAAAAAGGGCGGAGATGGAAAGAGACAATGGCGATCAAAGGTGAAAATCTCTCCATTAAATATCCAATTTCCTCCATTCAGACCCACTCATTGTCATCACAGCTATTCAATCATATCCGTAATAGCCATAATGTCCTTAGTCACTCTGCTATAGATAGACTGAAAACAACTCCAACTTGGAGTCCTATTTAAATTAAACATTGCGGGTCGGCTATTAGGCTAGTATACTTAAGGCTGCGGCCATAAACCTTATAACCGTGGTTTATTGGAGCAGGTATAGTGGTGAAATACTTGTGACTCATAAAACTGATGTGTTACCTTTGCATGAGTTTTCTGAACTTTGCAGAGAGTTGTGTTAAGCTCCGTCTGAGCCTCTGTGGTGCACCTTTTAAATTTCCCGGATCTCAAGGGCTTTCTCGGCCGGTGGAGGAGATTATCGAGATACGCCTTAATATTTTGTTCCGTGCAAGCATTTCATGACATAGCTCTCACCTTAGCTTGACATTCTGTAGTGAGCCTAAAATAAAATAAATAAATAAATTAAAAAAAAAAAAAAAAAAAAAACTCCAGTAATATAAGCATTTGGAAACCGACTCGACCTTTTGTGGCTGGAACTAAAGTTTGTGTCAGAATTTATAAATTGGACTTTACAGAAGAATTTTATTTTACAGGAAGTCTGAAGTCTAAACAGGTAGGTTTTGAGCTGCTTTTTTTTTTTTTTTTTAAAAAGATGCCCATGGATGGTGAGTCCAAAGAGAAATAGACTTCAAAGTCATAGACTTTAGACCAGAAGTAAGAACCAACCAATATGTTTTGACAGTGTTTCACACACACAGATTTTACTTGGGCGGCCAACCCAGGTATATTAAAGACTGCCAAAGTATATTTGGCAAACCATATTAGCACTTTTTATTTTTAATTTTTTTATACATCTAGTGGATAATTTTGGCTCGCTCTAATCCACCCCCCATACCTGATGGTTTGCTATCGCCAGAAGGATCCATTTATAATCGCGCAGAGACAGACAGTAAGACATTTTCTGGTAATCATTAGAAGACACGTAGACATGGTGCATATATTACACAGATTTCTTAAAATATTGCTACAGAGACGTTAATGTTCAATGAAGAAACTGGAAATAGCGGCAGACACACACAAGAGAGAGCTGTGTGAAGCGAGACGGCAACAGTCCTTAAATAAATACATCAAACAAACAGAAATGCAATAATTCAACCATGTTTTTCACACTGATTAATTTGGATTTTCTGTCACGCATTTTCCCGAAAATCGGTATAAATCTGTGATACATTTAGGTGGACATGCACTTACGGCAAGACAATCAGGAGGCAATAGTTGCTTAAATGTGTGAATAATGGTGCATATTTTCAGACAGTCCCTACCTACACAGTGTTATACTGAGATGTGAGCACATAAGTGACAGATAATTTGTGCTGAGAATGAAAAATAACTAAAGGCTTGAGAGGTTTAAAGCTTTTTTGTCACCTCCACACAACAGGCTAATCACCACATGAAGTGGGTGTGAATGTCAGATTGTTGGTGAAGGAAAGTTAAAGAACTGTTGAACGTAGCCCACTCCCTCTTTAACTGATGCCAAATAGGAAATTGGTGTTTGGTGGTGTTTCCTAAAGCTTTTAGACGGCGCAACAAACACTTCTGATGGTGTATACTGGCCCTCTAAGAGGATCTGGTCAAAAGCTTTGCAGCAGCATTTTTGATCTATGTAAACAAAGTGGCCCAGAAGTGAAAAGGGATTTACGGTTGTCTAGACATGACACAATAAGCTGAAGCCAAAAAGCTAAAACCAGGGATGAATCTGGCACTTCACATTCTGGTCAAGGGAGAAAGCAATCACACCTGTAGCTGTTTTTTCTACTGTTGTACTTTGCAGCTTTACTGTTCATTGTTCACATTGACTTCTAGAAGTTGAGCTAAGCACAAAAGGTCAACAGTTGCGCAGTATGTTTAGTAGTGATGTTCAAAATCAAAAATCAGTCAATATGTGTAGATTGTAGAAACCTAAAAGCGCTTCGATCCATTGGAAAACGTTCAAGACTAATAACGTCAGCTGGTTTTGACACCTGTTTGTTTTGTCAGGTCAGATCAGTGAAATTCAGACTAAAGTAGTAGTGAACAAGCTAATAGTCCATATGAAGATCAACCTGCCAATAAAATTCAAACCTAAGAAATAATTTGCCCTCAATGGCTCCTTATGGGAGATGCATAACCTTAACTAATCCATGTTTTTCAGTGGTGAGGATCCTTCGCATTAAGAAGCCCCATTGTATAAAATACGGCCATTATTGGATCAAAAGTATTGACCCAACCCAACTATTGTCACACCCAGTGAGCTTCTGTCCAGAGTATACACATTTAGTTACACTGGTTTATACTTTTTCTGGCCTGTAACAATGTTAGTTTTTATATATCTGGCTGCTGTCACTGACAGATGGAAAGAGAGGGTTGAGGCAGTGTTAGCCAGTTAGCAACACCCTGTAACTACCCCGATGTGTCATGTGGAACAACTGAGATGGATCGAGACGGCAGTGCGTTAATGAAAGCTGTGCTGTGGAGATGATGAGCAACTGCTGGCCCACAGGCAAAATCTGGTTCCTCGCCCAATTTGCAATAATAAGCTCTAGTACCTGAACAAATTGTACCTGCGATTTTAGTCTCACGGACGTCTAATACGCTTAAATGAAATGTCATTGGAAAGAAGAAGAGGTAGACTTTACATAAATCAGATTTCTACTACCTAACCAGAAATGCCACAGAGGGAATTCCCTGTCTCTTTTCCAGGATGTGAGACTTTTCTCCTTGTCCTTTTATCAACTTTGTTCTCAGGTTGGAAATAAATTGGCATTGACAAAGTACTTCAATGCCAGAATATGTTCAGTTCTTTTTCACTTCAAACAAGTATAAGAGCATCATTGCGCCACATGTAGAGAAGTGGTTTCAGCTCACCAGTCATGATGAAGATATCTCAAGGCAGACAACGTGATGTCACCTATTAACTCAATGGGCTGTGCCATGTTCGGACCATTGACTTAAAAAATGACATTGTCAGACATTTCATTTTACAGTGAAACAACCTTCTATATGTAGAAACATTCCTTCTATTTTATGTTACTTTGGATCGTCATTAAATAAATGATATTTTTTGTGTATTGTTGTTTTTATAATGGTTTGTTAAACATCACTGGGCTTTGAGGTTCATTAACATACCTGTGGCTTTGTCCAACAATGATGAAGGGTAACACTTGTAGTCGACTGATAATAGTAAAATCTAACATTTCAACAGTAGTAAATGTTAGATCATATTCTCTGTATTTGTCCTTCACTGCCTCTTCGTTCTGTCCCTCTTTCCCCACCAGAGTACCACGGATCCATTTCACATCTCCTTATGAATTAACTATAGTGATTAATATTCCTAGGAAACATTTCTTTATGTAAACGTGGCATTTAAATGTCAGAAACACCGGCTAATCAGTTTGGTATTTCAACAGATCGTCCCTCTCTGTCTGTGACTGTCCACCCCTTTGTCTCTATCTATTTCTGCCAATGCTCTTTTGTTTTCTGTCAGCTGGATACTGCTCTCTCTCTGCCTGGAAACAACAATGAAAAGAACAAGTCTGGCTGGCAATCTGTTTTTGTAACTGTAAATCCCAGTGCTGTCACTTGAATCTCTTTCTTTGCTTTTCTTCTTCTTAATGGCTGGGAGTTGCATTTGGTTTTGATTGACATTTGTCAAATCAGATTTATTCAAAAAGGACATTTAAAAACAACAGTTGACCAAAGTACATTGCAGAGGTACTTTTAGATAGAAAGTTAAAAACAGATAATAAATAGATAAAACACTATAAAGGGAAAAAAAAACAATTTTGTAATGTCATTAAAAGAGCTCACAAAGGCAGTTTTATTAAGGTGGGTCTATAGAAAAGATTAAAAAGTAGAGGCGGTAAATCTAGGACTGATCTGGTCATTTCTGGACTAAATGCGAATGTGGAACAGAGAGAAGTGACTGATCTGATCGGCCAATTGGATCCGAGGTGTCTGGACACATTAAGGGGACGGAGGAGATATCTGCTGGTGCTAAACTGCACAGAGCTAAAACAACATACTTGGAGAAACCCAAAATCAATTCTATATTTGACTGGTAACCAGTGGAGGGAGGCCAGTACATGGGAGATAAACTGATCACCCACAACATTTAAACCACTGACAGATGAATTTGTTAACATTGATCATCTCTTCACAATGTCCCCAGGTCCCAATGGTAATGGCCTCCTCCCCCACCTAGACAATGGGCCTCATAGTTCATTCAGTGTTAAGAAATTACTTGTGGAACATAACAAAGACTCCAAGGTGGTGACCCAGACTCCACACACCCAGCTCCCAAACCTGAATGAGCATCTGTGGGATGTGCCAGAACAAGCCAGGTCCATGGAGGCCTCCAACCCACAGGACACAAAGGATCTGCTGCCAATGTCCCATTGCCAGGCACCACAGGACACCCACAGAGGTCCTGTGTCCAGGCCCAGATGGGTCAGAGCTGTTTTGGCATCATAAGGGGGGAACCTACACAATATTAAGCTGGCAGAGACGACTGATGTGCCTACATACAGTGAGTTGTTGAGTTCCAAATTAAGGACTAAAAGCAGTTGAATCCAGGTCTTCAAAAATAAAGACAAGGTTTGAATTTTGCTATTAATGGCATATGAATTCATTAGTAGAAGAAATTATTGTCCATCCACTAATATTCTTAAAGCAACTTAAAATGGACCAAAGACTGTGAATATTGCACAGTTTAAATAAGAAATAAAGCAACATGTCATAAGTGTAGCACTGAATTTCCTAAAGACAGATGACAGAGGAAGAATATAAATACATTGCACATTTCAAACAGTCAAAGAGTTATGTTCATCTGCAATAGACCACACTGTCAAATATGGTAAAGAGTAAGGTAGTGTTGCAAATTTCTGACACCAATTATATCTCCAGTGTGGTGAAAATAAGTTTATACATGTCAACAAACAGTTTGCAGAACAGTTAACAGCAAAAGTTGTGAATTTAAAACTTTAATGTGGTGTGATTACCTCACTGGGAATAATAGGTGTTTTCTTCTGCTCCCAACTTTGTGTAAAAGCAGAGTAACAGTCATTTAGCAAGCTAGTTAGCTAGGTTACAGCAATTATATTGGAATAAACAGTTGCAGTGTTAAGTTTCATCTCCTGAGTCAATATCATGACAGAAAAACAAATAAAACGTATCCTTCTTCACTCTGGTCACTACAATTTTAGCACAAAAGTCACAACAAACTCCTGGGATATACTTTATACACTGCTTTCTTAGCATGAATATTAAATTTAGCTGGTATCATAAGGGACTAAAGGTTCATATATCCAATTAAATTAGGTGTGGCTTGTCAAAAAAGATCTGAGTATAACCTAAATCTGTGAAGCACAATTAGTGACAGGTCCCAATCCCCGAAATCCAGACAGAGATAGAAAATTATTTATAGCAGTGATTCACACACAATAGTTCAGACGCAAGTATTCAACGTCTACACAAAACACAAAAACAAACACACACACACAGTTAAACATGCACACAAAACAAAGCCAGACAATGTAGATACACAGAAACAAGAGCGCACATCGAGCTGGAGGACATTCACTCTCTGCAGACTATCAATCAGACATCATTAGACCGCCTCAAACAAGACTACATGTGTGTGTGTGTCTCACAGTGTGTGTGTGTGTGTATGTCATCCCTATGCTGATACTGAGCTGAATGTGTCATTAGTGATAATTGTAGGCTGCAGCAGAAGCTCTTTACAGTTATTTAGTGTGATCGACCTGCTGATTATGATTAATATCATACACATTATCCAAAGAAATGCACCTGTCTTCTCCTTCACTGCACCTCGTTTGCTTCCCTCTTCCCTCCATTTCTTTCTCTTCCTCTATTTCTTTGTCTCCTGCCGCTTGGTCACCCCCTTTTTTCTCGCTGCTTCTGCTCGGTCTCTGCTTTATTAATCAAATAAATGTTGTAGCAAATTCAATGTCTTTGATGGAAAGCTTGTCCATCTGTTTGTCTCTCTGCTGCTGGCTTTGAAAGCTTCCACTGTCTGTCAGATTGCCTTGTTTTTTTGAGGGTTTTTTTTTTTTTGTTGTTGTTTTTTTTTTTTTTTGTCTGTGATCTGGACGGACTAAAGAAACACTGACATTATCAGAGGAAAGCATAAAGAGCAAAATGCTCGGCTTTGTCTCTCTGCGTTTTATCTGCCGCGTGGCTTTGATCTAAACTGGTCTGATTTTGAGACACACATGAGAGAGAAGACAGGAGGAGATGGACAAAAGTCATGGAAGCTGTGATTAGATAAGAGAAGAATTAGATAGAGAAGTTTTGGAGTGCGTGTGTCTTTAAATCCATATTTGAGAAACCTTATGATAGATGTTGGAGCTATTAGGGTTAAACCCTTGTTATGCCCTGTGGTTGTACATTCAACAATTTGCAGTGAAACTAGTCATTTCAAATACATTTCCAGAGTTATGCATTTTGTGTGAAGGCTTTGTTCTTTTGCTTCTCTCCTCCTGGATCCTTAACAGCCCGTGTTCCCTCAGCTTGTTGCCTTTTCCCTTTTCCATCTTTGTCTTTCAACCTTTCCAGTGCCGCTCCATGTTCTTTTTTGCTTTTGGTTTTCGTCTTTTTTTCTTCTTCCTTATTCTTCTCTTCTATCTCTTCTTCCGTTTCTAAGCCATCAGCTCTTGTTTTTCTCCTCTTCACTTCTCTCCCTCCATCTCTCCTTCTTGCCTTCGCCTCCGTTATCTCTCCTTCCTCGTTTCTCCTCTTCTCACCCCACGCCTCTGTCCTTTTCTCCCTCCCTTAATCGCTTTCTGTGTTACTATGCACTACAAACACACACACACACACACACACACACGTATCATCCCTCCTCAGTCAGTCTGTAAATGAATTATCAGCCCACCAATGGTTTTCTGTTCGTACACTCCTCTAACTTAATGGTCGATCTATGCAGGCAGTGCTTTTATGAGACTAAAATGTGTGTGTGTGTGTGTGTGTGTGTGTGTGTGTGTGTTAGCTAGAAAGAAGGGGGGCCAACTGCTGCATGATAAATAGGAAGTATTAGGAGGAACCTCTATTGTACCCAGGGGCTCTTGTTGTGTGAGTCTGTGTGTGTGTATGTGTGTGAATTACATGTCTGAGATGAGTGTGTGTGTGTTAACATGGGCATGAACAAGTAATGGTAGTGCACAACGTGTGTGTGTGTTTGGTTTAGTTGGGATTTTGTGTGTGTGTGTGTGTGTGTGTGTGTGTGTGTGTATGAAGTAGTGGGATATGTAGGGTGGAAATGACACCAGACAAACTCACAGATGGACACCCAGCGGGCTAAGAAACATTAAGACTGCACAAACACATTAAAACACATTAACACACACACACACACACACACACACACACACACACACACACACTGAATGGTAAGTAGATATCGGCTTCTCCCTCTATGAACAACCTCATGGGAACCAAATGAAATCAACCGAATCATTGGTGGTTGTGGTGTGTGTGGGTGTGTGTGTGTGTGTGTGTATGCATCTATATACACGTGTACACGGACAGAATACGAGTGTGTTGCATAATTTGACGTTTCTGGTTAAAAGGATTACTTTCAGTCAATAAATGATGTTATGTTAGTTTATTGTAACTGAGGACTGAATACAGCAGGTAAGACTTTTCTAAGCACAAGCTGCTTCACAAAACATTCATCTCCCTGCCAGTAAATCAGGAGACAGAAGCATCAGCGCAGTTTACTGTGTCTGCTTGGGTCACAATTCAAGACTAAATTAACTTCGTGTCCTGAGCTGAATGGGAGACATGAAAAGAACCTGTGGTGTCCCAGCTGACAATTAACTGACGCCCAACTTTGTCACCTTATTTAAATGAGCTTCATTGTGCTCACAGCGCTCATAGTGCCGGGCCGCTTTATTTCTTTCTGCTCGCTGTTATGAAGCAGAAAATGTGGCCATATTTCCATAATATTACTGTGGGTGCTATCACCGGGGCCACATTGCTGATCACCCATTCACCGGCGGCGGAGCACATTCAGGCGGCACTTGCTCCCTGCGCATGTAGACACGAACGCTCGTCTGTGTGTTTACTGTACGAAATAAAAAGAAAAAAAAAAAAAACGCCTACAAGCAGATTGCACTTAAGCCAATTATGATGCTGTGAATCTGGACGCCTCTGCAGCTTCTCCATCAGTGGGCTAACTGCTACGCACCAAACAGACAGTCATTTTTTTTTCCAATAAGACCGAATATGTTTTGAGTTCATGGCTAAGCTACTAAACTCCTCCCAACTCTGCTTCATGCCACACTTGGCCTAGTTTCCAGCATAGAGCTGAGCTGGGTCACCTGTAGCACATTCATTATGTCTACAAATCCTTAATTTACCAGTAATTTGTTATGTACATGGCTGCTGGCGTAGCATCAAAGAAACTGATTTATGATTTTCAATTTTTAAGAGATGAGATCAGAGCACTGTTGAATAAAAGAGGACATTTATCAGGCCCCTAATATTTTTCATTGATCAATCTTTTGTTGTCATTTCTTTTATAAATTAGAAATATTTAAACATCAATGAACTTCTTTTCTCTAAATTGAAATTAAATTACTAATTATTTGAGCTGTATTTTATATTGAAGCCAGAACATACATACTTGGGGTGTAATCGAAGCATCAATTCAATGATTAACAATCTGATATTATTTAAATCTTATTATTGTTTGCCTTTAATGATAGAGACAGTGTAGAGAGACAGGAAACAGGGAGGAGAATGGGGTAAAGACGCAGTAAAATTCAACTCGTTCGGGATTCAAACCAGCGAACATCTGCGTGGCATATATACGCTAACGTGGTGCACCTTAATTATCTTGCCCCACAATCCAATATTACTGATGCAAAGTGAGAACATGGAATCATATCATGATATTTAAAATTCCTGTGACACGTCTGAGTTTATATTTCTGTCCAAGCTCCACCTCCTACTGCTCCTTCCTAAACATTCAAACAATGCTAGTAGCCTAGCGCCAGGCAGGTCACGGCAAATAGACAAGAAAAAAGATGATGAGGACATTTACTCGCCTCTCTGAAGTAAATCGGCAGTATGGAAGTATTTTGGATTTTGGAGAAAAAGCGGGTCAACAGACAAAGTAAAAATACTCAGGAATCACAACCAACCTGTCCGGGCATGATGTTGACGCTAGTGCTAAGTGTTAGTGTTAACGTGTCAGATACCTGCTCACCAGCTTTGACCAGATTTTTTCCACTAAAATTGAGCTACAACTCTAAATGAGGTCTGAGCATCACAGCTGTATCAGTAACAGAATGTCTGATCTTATTCTTTTTATTAAAAAGAAGATATTTTCATTCATTTAGACATCTGAGTTGATATAAAGTGTTTGTGTTACATGGATATACGATATCTTCTCATATCAATGTCAGATCTCTGAATCAAATCAAATCAAAATCGCATCATGACAGACTTTGTCATATCTGCAAATATCAAATTGTTGCCCAAAGAATTGATATAATATCATATTGTGATGTAGTTACTTTGTTACAACTTTGTACAACAAAAGAAAAGATGCGTAGCTCTATTATCTTGGCAAATACAAGTACTGAATTGGGCCTTGGTACCGGTTGATACTCGATATATATTTTTTATAAATGGAATTGGGACCAGAGGCCATAAAAAGCTGACCAGGATATTCCTTATTTGTAACAGCACGTGTGTTTGTGTGTTTATGTGAACGCTGCTAGTTGCACCCTGCAATGCTGTTTGTGTGTTCCTCCAAATGCTCTTACTGTAATGTGATTTATCAGCCTCTTCAATCCATCAAGAGTGTGCGCGAGAGTGTGTGTTTCAGCATCTGTGCTTGTGTCCATCCTCCCAAAGCCAACTTGCCACTGAGACTGACACTACTTAAAAGATATTGCAAAAACAGAATCCCAGCTTCAGCATCGTCTGTCTGCGCCAAACTACAAAAGCTCTTACAGAGGATCGACCGATTTTTCTCTTTCTCTACACAGAGACAGTAACAAAAAGGACAAGTGTGTGTTTGTGTCTCTATATGTTTGTCTTTCATTAAGTCAATGGCAGATGAGGGAGTAAGCACTTTAGTTTGACGGCTGTTTGGGACAATAACTGTGTTGTTATTGTTAAAATCTTTGCTTTTTGGGGGAGATTTTGGCTTGGTCTTTGTTGCTACGCTCTCACTGCTATCATCGCTATTATGGTGATCACTGTGCCTGCTAACTGCCCAGTTTCCTCTATTAAATCATAATAAGATTGAATCACTAATGTGTAATACCACTCAGCAATAGAATGGGACTTTATTAAATGAAAATGTCATTAACTCTAAATGGTATGTGTACGGAACATGGGTCTGAGAGTTGTAATAAGCCCAGAGGAAATCTTTAGGTTCTCCATTAGACTGTTTGTTGGGCTCATTTTTCCTTTCTGTGACTGATAAAAAATTAAACTATTGCAGCCAATATAAACTCATACCACCCTCCAGCCATATCAAATGCATTGCAAAGAGTCTTTGGCACTGAAAAATGAAGGACAATCTCTAAAGCCTGATAGCTACATGAATATCAATGATATAAGTTACACAAGTGAATTACAAACTTCACAAAGCACTATACTATCTATGAATATATATTGTGAGATGGGACTTGTGGATAATTTCCAGCAACTGGTTATCCAGTAGAAACTATGATGGACACTTATTGAGTTGGAAGTATAGACTGGGCCATTGATTCCAGTTGGTTAAACACTGCTGCACAATGTTGAAATGGTTCCCAAATCCTTTAATGATGATGATAACTGCACAGCAAAGCAAACCACAGAAAAGTTGCTTTGGTATTGATATTTCATTTGAAGATGCTGTTAAACGTTCTCTCTTTTATGCTTGTAAAGTTTCATAGCTCTAATTTATTTTTCTTGAAAATTGAGAGCAAAGCTAGTAATGTATCCAGGATGTATGTCAGAATTATTCAGGCCTGGTCACACTACAGTAAAGATAAAATATTTCTCATGTTATATACAACTTTTGTTCAATTTGATCCACAAATATGCACTGTTGACCAATGGCAAGCCATTTGGCTAATGGTCTAAAATGGAGGACCCTATTATTAGCTTATTAGCTTTGTTGCATCATTTGTTTCTGATATAGCTAGCTATTCAGCTAACATTTTTTGCTAGCTTACAGTTCCCTTACTTGTTAGCTTCGAGTTTCTACTGAAAAAAATATAGTGTACACTGGAGAAAATATAGCAGAGAGAAGCAGGAACAGAAAATAAAGCTGTGAGCTACTGTGACTAGCACTAGCGAGCTAGCTAGTTAGCTTGATAGCTACAGCAAGCAACGGCAGTTCACCATGAGCCCTGAAAATCATGTTATCAAACTCCTAGCTCCCAAATACTTTACAAAATCATACACATTAATTTCACTAGTTTTTGGAAATAACTAAGGCCTAAAGTGTTAATTTGCTTTAGTAAGAAGACCGACCAACAGGCAGTCATGTCATATAAATTAGCTTAAAACCAATAGAATAGTTCAGAATATTATACATTCGATAAAATCCATAGCCTACATATTAATTATTCAAAATGGCAACTAAAAATATTCACTTCAAACAAAACGAAACAAACAAACAAACAAACAAACAAACAATAAAGCACATTCAATGATTAGAGATGCCGAGAAAAGTCAAAAAGTAAGTTACTGTTATTAATGAGTTTATATTAGTCAAAAAATAATTAGCTGTGTCCCTGGATTCACACAATGTTTAATATTTAATCCAGTTATTTCCATTGTCCTCCAGAGTGTGTTAAACAACTTCCACAGTCCTGAGCTTGACCATTTTTCTCCTGTTAAACTGCAATTTGCAGCAACAGAGCTGTAAATACCTTTGTGTCAAGTGTGGAGCGTTCATCACTAACAATTCCTTTATCAGAACTGAACCACAGACTGGCTCCGTCCCATAGTGTGAACTTGAGTGTTGGCTGTGCACAGTATGTGGCGCCAGCACTAGGACCAGGGGGAGTCATTGACCTGACAGGCAAACTCACTCACACACAGATACACATTAGTCAAGTGGCATTTCACCTATCCTGCTGTGTCTTCTTGACACTGCTGTAAACCACACACACACACACAACACACACACACACACACACAGTGTCCATTAGCCTGCTGCTTGCCCTATCACTAACCCTCCATCTGAAGCCTCGGTCAGGGACACAAACACACACATGCACACACTCACGCACGCACGTGCACGCACACACACACGCGCGCACGCAGACAAACACATACAACTCAAAGAAGCAAAGACATTCACACAAGACTCACTGATGAATTAATGTGTGTACACCCACATACACACACAGTCAGACTTCAAGATGATTCATTCATCATCACAATCACTTTGAGGGTCACAATCTGCATTTTTGATCCAAAAAAAAAAAAAAAAAAAAGAAGAATTTGAAACAACGTGTGAGCTTGAGTCCTTGTAAAAACACAAACCAGTAATTTAGCCAGTCTCATTATTCAAGGAGACAGCTGTAATGACACACGAGAACAATGTGAACATGACTACAAAAAGAGATGTGGATATGCAAAGTAGCTGCACATGAATTAAGTTCAAGAATTAGGGTATTTTGGGAGCGAAGCAACTTTAAATAAAACTGAACTCTCCAACTTCGTGAGTGCTCTTTGTGATTAAGAAATAAACTTCTTTTTTTTAATTATTTGAGCCAAAAATGATAACATTTGTTTCTGTGTTCTTGTGGGGAAACAGAGGTAGTAAGTCAGTGCCAGGCCATAGTGCATTTACAACAGAATCAATGTGTTGACACACCGAGCCATTAGATTAAGTGCTAAATCAGCTACACTGCTTCACAGAGGTTTCTGTGATTAAAGAGGGCTACTGCACCAAAGTTTATACCAATAATTTGCCATTTTGGAAAAAGTGAGCACTCACTTTGTTTGTATAAAGGTAGATAACTGCCCCAAATCCTAACTGTAGCATTATAACATTATAAATCAGATTTATGCATCTACAGTTACCTCACTGACAGATGAGACTGGTTAGTTTGTGTTGACGTCATCATGGTGAGATAAAAGCACCTTTATCTGAGGTATTCTGGCTTCATTTCTGTACAGTAGATGCAAGTGGCGGCGCCATCATCCATCTTTATCTACAGTCGTTGTTCCCCACCCTTCAGCGCATATACCCTCCATTTCTCCACCTCGCCTTTTTACTCATTTCTTCCCCTTCCCCTCGGTGCCCCATCTCTCCACATCTCTGCTCAATCATCACTCCTCTCTCTCTTCTTTTCTTCCTTCACCTGCATCCTTCTGCCCTTATCCATCCGTTCCCTTCCTACCCTTCACACCACCTTGTCCCTCTGTCACCATCTGCCGCAGCTTTATTTAACCGTCCATCCATCCTTTACACCTTCCTTTTCTTCTTAGGATTTTTTTTTTCTTTCCTGTGCGCATTTATTTGTCTTTTACCTTCCTGTGCTGCATTCTTCAATCCTCCTTCAATCCTCACGGCTCTGCTCCGCTCCCTCCATCTATCCCTTTCTGCTATATCCTCACTTGTCCTTCATTGCTTCCCTCCTTCCTTTAGTCCCACATTATCACCACCAGCACTCGGGTTTCCACAGCAACACACACACACAATCACACGTGGACAGACTGCACCATCACCTTTATACACACACAAATACATGCAACCAGGCAGACTCTTGCCATCGTAATCAACCCCACACATGCAGACCTGCACATAAACACCGCTGTTCTATTTCTCTCGTCCGTATGTTCGTCTCACAGTGACTCCCGACGTCTACGTGCTCTCAGATGTAATCACCGTGAGTGCTGAGAGTGCAGTGCAGAGGTGTGAGACTTCTAAATGCTACTGCTGGCCATCAATCATAAAATCCTTTCTGGGGATTGGACAACTGACAGTGTCGGCATTACGCATCGTCTCCCTTTATTTCAATCAATCACGTCCTCCATGCTGCAAAAAGGCCCACAGATTGCAAAATGATATTGGCTTTCTTTCATCAGACTCGGTGAATGATTATGTAGGATTCAGAGCAGAGTCTTCGAATTTGTGTTCGTGTTTGTTCACGTTATGCGTTGTTCTGCTTTGTTTTTTTCCATTTGAACTTCGCTGCCTTCGTTGGACACGAGCAGTTTAATAACTACAGCAAACAGGCAGAACTGCGTCACACTATGATGTGGCTCCAACTCTAGGATGGATGTTAAATGTCACCGATGAGCCGATTGTTTTTCTCTTTGTGATGCATGGTGGCTCTGTGGGAGCACCTTCAATTTCATTGTACCTTCATAGAACAATGACAATAAAGACTATTCTCTAGAAAACCAGACAGTTTGACCTTGGTTTTAGTTTTTTTTTTTTTTTTAAGTTAGAGGTGCAACTACGTGCAGACTGCAAAGCAACAGCTGATGCCGGAGGCGGCAACACAAGCAACCTATTCTATCACCTCGAAATGAAACATCGGAAAGTTTGAGAAAGCTCCAACACAAAGGTGAAGAAGAAAACACACAATTCAAATAAATGGCTGCCTGAGTCACTGACAAGTTCCTGTCCTTATATAAGGAAATGGCAGACGGCGGGAAGGTATTTATGTAATTTATATAATATATCATTTCATACTAACAATAATACATGGTTGTTATTGCTGCTGTTCTTTTGATCAGCTGGGAAAGTGGATCTCTGTGAACCTGGAGTTATTATTTTGAAAGCTGACATTTAAAGTTTTTTTTTTTTTTTTTTTTAAATGACCATAAAGCACAATTACTGAAAATGGCACTCAGAGAGCAGAACCTTCAGCTCACAACTTCAAAACTCTTGAACACATTTTCTTCTTTGCAACCAATTTGCAATCCTACATCATCACAAAGTCACTAGTTTGCCATTTAAAAAAAAAAAAAAAACACCACAGCCACGGATCGTTCTGCCACCTGGCGAAGCAACGAGTTCATCAATCAGGATGTTAGCACTTTCACAACAACAGTGGAATCAGCAGCGAGAGGAGGTCGACGGAGGGAGAGGGTGGAGGTAGGGGTAGAGTTGGTGAGGGAGAATAAGGACATAGAAGGGCACAGCTTTCTGATGAAATTTGGTGAAATTAGTTGGTTGACTATGTTATCAATCATGGGTGGAGAGAAGGAGAAAGGCAGGAAAGACAAAAACTACACCGAAGCTGGTGGTTTTGGCTCAACGGACATATTCACTGGATCCAAAAAAAAGCTGTTCCAGCCATTCATTGATTCATTTTACGATGATTAGCTGGACAGATGCATGTATGGAGGGATGGATGAATTCATGATGAAAGTAAATTAGGCATCTACTGTCTTGGCATTTCCATACTTATACAAAACATTGAAATTGAATGTGACAAAATACAAAGAAACCTCCAAAAAATCCATTAATATTTCTGAAATGTTGAAATAACAGAAAAAGGTTATTACGTCTAGTCTTTACAACATACAATCCTCTCTCTTTGTTCTTTTAGTGATGGTTTGAAGGGGCTTTTGTAGGCTGAGAGGTTGGGGCTGGGATTTTAAAATATGTGACCAAAACTCCAGTTTCTTTGTCCTGAGAGTTCTGGGAGAGGTCAAATGTCCAGTGAGGTACAGGAATTATTTGATTTGTTGGGGAGAAAAATATATGTATTTGTGTTTTTGCACATTTTTGTAGAAAAATATCTCTGCAAACAGCATTAGGATGAGTCCACCAAAGATGAAACTTTGATGTACTTTGATCGAGAACAACAGTGTAAAGTTTCTTAGACAATCATGTAGTCCACATGGTGCAAAAGTTTGATGAGTGTTTTGAACACAGTTCTTCATTTTGCCAGAAATCAGTTCTAATGATTTCAATTTTACTTCCGTGAAATCGTGTCAACTCAGTCAGTCTGGCACAGTGTGGCTCTAAATTCGACAATGCTTGCGAACTTCGGGCAAAGAAGGAACCGATCAGAAGTGCAAATCAGAAATTTCAAACACTCACTCTAGCGCGGTGGAAAACACTTTGGAGTACATGGTGCACTTTCATTTATCCAAAATTGATCAAGAATTTGACAGAAGAAAGTACGTTCTCTAGTTTCCAGGCGACACAAAATGTCTCCCAATTACAGTTCAATGATGAGCATCATTATCAACTTTGTTGTTTTTATCATCTTCATATTATGACAAACTCCCAGGTGTCAACCCTCAAGATCAACCTTCAACACCAACATGTTTTTCTAACTTAAACCAGCAAGATTTTTTTTTTCATGTAAATGGATCCATACCTACCTAGAAACATGACTGATCAGATATGAGTCATTGTTCAGTCAGTATTAATGATGTGCCACAGGAACACAGTGTTGCTCTACA
Source organism: Polydactylus sextarius (assembly GCA_016801845.1). Taxonomy (NCBI): domain Eukaryota; kingdom Metazoa; phylum Chordata; class Actinopteri; family Polynemidae; genus Polydactylus; species Polydactylus sextarius. The sequence continues at coordinate 6,378,164 of CM028918.1, forward strand.
CAAAAGATGATGTATGTGTGGACTCCCCCTCCACACACACACACACACACACAGAACACAAAACACACACACAGATACACTGTTGCCGCTGTCATGTCTCCTACATTCAAAAACACACTGTGTTTCTATTTTGGTGCAACGTGACTACAGTTTGGCTGATATGCTGATACAGAGCCGAGGTGAAAGCTGAGACTGTATCTGCATCTCACTTTAGCTGCTGTATTCAAAAATACAAGAGATTGCCAGATCTGATTACTGTGTCTGACTCTGTGTGTGTGTTAGTGTATATGACAGAGGGAGCGTAGTGGGGGGAAAAAATGAAGGCAGTTTGGTATATGTGTGTCTATGTGAGAGAGGCAGATAAGAGTGGAGTCAAACCAGAGGGCAGGTGTGTAAAGTAATAAGACTGAATCAATTCATACTGAGAGGGAGAAGGAGGACAGGAGGAAAGAGAGGAGAGGAGGGCATGAGAAAGGGATGCGTTGTGGAAGAAAAATGATTACAGGTAAAGATGAAAGTGTAATGTTGAGCTCTTTCTGCTCGCGCACATCAACCGATATCTTCTCTAGTCCTTAAAGAGATTCAAAACTGAAAACAAACCTCTTCTTCATTGGTGCCTTCAGGGACCATGTAAGGGAGAAGAGGATTCTCTGGATTCATATTGCAAAACCTCAGAGCGAAGAACAGCGAGTCTGCATCTTTACATTGATGGGTACATGCCCGGCAGTGCGTGGATGTGAATTTGTGCGCTGCATGACAGTGTGTGTTTGTTGACAGTGTGTGAGAGAGAGAGAGATAAGATGAAGAAATACCCAAATAACATATTTACAGATAAAAAAATAATGGCAGTGTTTGGAGAAAATGTGACCCATCGCAGGTAAAAAAAAATAAAATAATAGAAAACCTGTCACAACGCTATTGTGCCGTTATTTTTTCATGTGTAGAGGCTAATGAGTATCGGAGCTGTAAAACGATGCGCTTAATCTTCTGTTTTCAAAACACAGACGCGCTTGTCAAAACGGGAGAGATTTCAGGCGTGTATTATAAATAGAAGAAAGCGAAGGAAGTGGAGGTGGGACATTCAAGACTGAGCACAGATGATTAACAACAACCAACTATTTCAACTATTTTAATCACTTATTAGTTTTATATATGTTTGGGGTTTGGACAGTAAATTCAACATAATAAGGAAATTTAAGATCTTAGATTCTGCTTGAGCACAGTTTTTAAACTGAGAATAAATAAACTAAAACTAAATGCAAAAGACAAAAGGAAGTAGAAACTATTATTTTGTTATTCTTTGCTTCAAGACTCTCATGTCTGTATGTTAAGCGTGAAGTTAGAACCAAGAGAAAATTAGCTTAGCTTAAAGGGCTTTTCCACTATCTCATTCTAGCACAACTCAACCCAACTCTGCTCTATTTATTTGGTTTTCCATTAAGTGTCTGGTACCTGATGCTTTTTTTCTCTGGCGAGATACCAAGTGAGCTAAGCTGATACTAAAATGTGACGTGAAGACACTGCCGGCCACTGATTGGTCAGAGGAAGCGTCGAGCAGGTGAGAGAAAGCGTCAACAACATAATTAACCGCTATTTTTAAACACCGGCAAGAGCAGTAGCCCTCGCCGTGGCCTACCTCGTCATATGCTAAATTAAAATGGCAACAAGCATCGCCTCGGTGTCCTTCATTAATGTTTACTAATGTTTTCGAGTACTAAATTGTAATGGAAAATGATGTGCCTGACACCAAAATGAACAGTCGAGTAGTGCTACAATGGTATAGTGGAAAAGAGGCATCAACTTATCATAAAGGTTGAAAACAGATGGAATCAACTAGCTTGACTTTCTCCAAAGTTTAAAATAATCCTACCAGCAGAGTTTCCAACACGTTACTGCATCTGGATGCTGTTGACCTACAAAGAGTTAAGCTCACCATGAAACCACAACTTGCTGTTTTCACATTTCTGCTCCCAGATTTTATGCTAAACGATGTTAATCACCTACACAGGCTCTAGATTTATATATAACAAACAAATATAAGATTTCTATCAATCTACTTATTCTCTGATGCAAAAAAACCACTGGTAAGTGCACTTTTTCCATTATGTGTTGAACTATTACTTATCTTCTTGAAATACAAGCCATTACACTGCACAGGGGAAGGTGTGGTCGACAGAGGAGAGGATGATGACCAGGCTGTGGGTGAAGGGCACACAGGAGGAAATTGGATTCTTATCCTGCATAAAACAGCAAAAAGAAAAACAACAGAAACTGTTTTCTCAGAAATAAATGCTTCTGTAGGGTAAGACGTCTTCCTGCGGGTGGATGTTTCTGTAAACTTATCGAGCCGATGTTTATTGTGCCATGTGTCGAACACAAACAGTCACAGCATTCATAATTTAGTCCTTAGTCCCACTTGAGGGTCTTTTTGGCCTAATTTGAAGAAGTTCAGTTGTGACAATTTGAGCACACTCTTGGACCAGATGTTCTGAGGCTTCGGCAGTAGTTTTTCGGCACTATAGCCCAGAAAAATGTCACAGGGATATCAAACGAGTTTAGACTCCATCATTGAGGAGGAAGTCTGAGAGAAAGCACTGAGAGAACATTTTCAACTTGAATCCACCTTTTCACCACTGATTCAGTCGCAAATTGAAACGAGAAATCTGCACAATACTGTGATTGTGTAATGATCGGAGGCTGTCGTTTAAGTAAAACGTAGAATTTGCTAAATCTGGTTCTAAATTATTCTGTCAAATATCACAAAAGTCACGATCATTACTTTTTTCCAGCATTAATCGCACTAAAAAGTAAATAAAAAGAACAAAAAAGCCAGAGTGTTGGGTTTTATTACACTAGGTGTGGTGCTACATTACCTCCTGATTGCAGACAAAACATACTTACCATCTGTTGTGTTGCTGCACTGAAGCCCCCAGAAGAGCCCAAAATAACTAAGAAAGTTGAAGGAGCTATTTTTAAGTTTTGCTGTTGCTACACAGACAACATTAGCATTAACAGCTGTTTACTTACCAGTCTAGAGGAAACACTGCGAGATCAGCATAAAACTTCATTCCTTTCATTTGCCAAGAGCTGTCTACAGCAGTGGAGAGCAAAGCCGGGTTTTTTGCCTCTAGCCTCTATCACTTCCTTTACTTTTTATTGATGTTAGCATGCTAACCAGCTAGCTTCGTCCTCGCCCGACCTGTTTCATCGCTGTCTGATAGGGAGTCACCGTAGCGTCCAGTCCATCCCGAGGAGTTAGTGCTGCTCAGAGAGCGTGTTATGACCTTTTATCTTGAAGCTCTTGGCACATGACACCGTCACCCACAAGAAATCAATCAATTCAGCAGCACGGGAAAGTTACAAATGGCATCTTTAAACTGTGTGACATTTTAAGCAACACGAGGAGACGAATTAAGAGAGAGAAAGAGTTTAAAATGGCATGTAAAAAGGTCTCTGCTATTTTTTTTTTTTTTTTTATTCTTGTTGTTCCCCACCTGCTTGTCTTTGTCCTAATTTTGAAGTCATAAGATCTGTTACAATTAACAGAACAAGAACAGAAAGATCTGCATCGCTTTGCATCTTTGGTTTTTAGTGTCTGCCAGGAGAAGAACGTATCAGACAGCGTGCAGTTTCTTCTGGTCTCAGCAGCCATGGATGGATGAAGTCAAGGTTCAAAATTAGATTGTTGGACCATGTGTTAAAATCGAAAACTCTGAATCTGAGGAAGTCTGTATTGATTAAGTGACAGTAAATCTTTAGCAGATAAATCAATAAAGGTCACACAGCATACTGGCTGGTGACTTTTTCAGACAGTAACGTTTGGTCTTGGCTTGCTCTCAAAAGTTTGTCACTTTCTGTCTGTTGTCCGTCACCGCTGACAACAAGCCAATCACATCGGAGCAATGCAAAGGTTCGATATAATATAATAACAGAATACCACTGAGAAGACAGAAGACAAAAGAAACAGCTGAAGGCATCGATAAGTTGATATTTTTTCCTTCATACTTCCTCAAAAGTTCACTTAAAATGTACGAACCACCAGTGTCTCCACTTAATGAGAATATAATGAGAGAAAACAAGCCAAATTCTTTCAATTTAATTTATCCTCCAATTAATAACAGTTCAACTATCACATAATTTCCCCTCATATTATTCATCATATTAATGTATGAGTCTGTAACTGAGCAAAAAAAAAAAAAAAGCTCTATTCACAACGTCTGCCTGGAGATGTATCAAATAATGAAGGGGACACAGTTCAGTGGAAGAAAAGATGGCAAATATCATTTTCAATAATCAGTTTCTGCCCAAATTTATCCTTTGTCACGTTTTCAAAAATCTCATAATGCAACAGTGTCAAGTCACAGAGTGGATCTGTAGCCAGTGTGCTTTTTATGATCAGATAGAACAGAGTGTGTCTTTAATAAGAATAGCACCAAGGACAAGAAATTTGGTACAGTTTAATTTAGTTTTTAGTACACAGTCAACATGCTGTGTTTGGATCCCGAGGTAGAAGGCATGGACCATCAAGGCCATGTGGACTGAGATACTGAAGGTCTGTTTCCCTGTTGATTTCTGTCTCCATTTAGCTTATCCTGAATCTAAACACGTCCTGAACTCCATCCAATCAATCCATGAGTCCATCTGTAGTGTTAATCCCCAACCAAGCCACATACAGGGTTCAGTTCAAGATGTACAATACAAAGTAAAATGTTTAATTCAACAGAAACACACTGTTGCATGACGTAAGTCTTCTGAATACCAGTTTAACAGGCCCACTGTAAAAATAATAGCAATTTTACAGCAAGCGGCATAAGATTGAACAACTCCTTGCTGTAGACTAATATTGAAAGGCAACACTTGAAAAGAAAAGAAGAAAAATCTAACACACTGAATAAGCCTAAGCAATGAACATAAGCTTAAAACAATTTCGTAGCTTTCTTATCAAACTCTGCATACATACCACAAATGTGTCTTCTTACTTCCTCCACTGAGGCGAAGAGAAAACCGTGCTGGCCGCAATTATAAACGACTTGGCTAGAAGCCATTAAGCACTGTTTTTTTTTGTTTTTTTTAATATATTGGTGGGGTTTGTATACATTGGTGCTGATTGAGTAAATCCTTTAACACGCCTGCCAAACTGACATTGAAAGTCTGTTGTACATTGTTGCAACCAAACATATGGAAAAATGTATCAAAATGTGTTGCTGAAGACTCAAGTCTCAAGACTTAACCGTGGTCCTGGTACTCAAAAGACTTCACCGTGGTACCAGGTATCACTACCACAAACTTATAACCGGTCCAGTTGGATGTAAAGGCCGTCATGGCCTCTAGTGGAAGCTAATGACTACTTTTAGATTTATTTATTCATTTAGCTCAGTGGTCCTTATCAGGTCAGCCAGTCCTGCTGTCAGATCACAGCACATACACATTATTTGCTCCAGTGTCACAAAGTCAACACCCAACATATTTGCCTCTCTCCACTGCCTGCCATCTACGGTCATTACTGAAAACTCTGCAGTGTTAAACGACCCGTTCGTCCATTAATCATCTGTTCATCCATACATCTTGGGTATCTATTCATCATCGATCCATCCTCTCTTGTTATCAACGGCTCCTCCTCTGCTTTCCCAACTCATCTTCCCCTGCCCTCTTTCCATTTACTCATCCAAATCTCCATCCCGATATCGATCCACATGCAGACGTTCATCTATCCTCTAAGAATATATCTATCCAACCATTCATTCTTCTCTTCCTCCCATGGCTCCTTATCCCAGTATAAGGGCTTCTACAGCAAGACTTAACACGCTCCACTACCTCCACTGTCCCTGCACACACACACACACACACACACACACACACACACACACACACACACACACACACACACACACACACACACACACACACACACACACACACACACACACACACACACACAGACACAAAGGCACTCCCAACAGGATGCAAGCGCAAAGACACACAGACATCGTTTTCACAGCTCCCTGAGCAACTCAAATGGCCCGGGAGACAGTGTGCAGCGCAGCGAAGGAGAGAGGATAAAAGAGAGATCGAGCCTGAGACAAAGATCGAGAGACCCAGATGGAAAAATTATAAGGTAACAAGGGCAACAGTGATATAGAAAGAACAAGAGAAAAACATGGAGGAACAGCAATAGAAACCAAACAAAAGAAACATGGTGAATAGAATAAATCAGGACTTAAGAAGAATTACAAGTTTCTAACAATAGTTATATAACTGTAGAAAATATGATCAACTTTCTAAGACGACGTAACTCCCTTCTAACTCACTTTTCTTGCCTTTTCAGCTGAAAATAAAGTGCTGATAACTTTACACTCCTCCCTGTTCTGAGCAAACCTTCCCACTCCGATCATTTGACTCAACAAAACATCAGTGACATTCTGAATATATGTTGTTTTTTCCTCTCCGGATAGGGTGGGTGTGTGTGTGTGTGGGGTGGGTGGGGGTTCAGCTGACACAACTGATGGAGTCATATCTCCATCTCATAATTATGCGTAATGAAGCTGGAGGCATTGCTCTGCAGTCGTTCACCATTATAATTCAAGCACTCCTTTGATGTAATAAGATCAAAACGACTGCGCAGGCGGAATATCAGGATTCACAGCAACAACAACAATAGAAACAACTACATCAACAGGATACGAGTTCTCAGGGAACCGTAGCGGGAATATTTCACCTTGAGGGGTAAATAACAATACAGGAGAAGCAAAGCAACAGAAAGTCAGCACTACTACTGTTTCCAAAGAAAAATAAAAGCGGTGTTGGTATGGATGTCTGTCCACCTTCCACGTCAGACTGGCTGTCTACCTGTGTGTAAATATTGAGGCAGCAGTATTTGACCAAACACCATCCATCAGCAGCAGTGGTCACGCACAAGGTCAGCATCCAGCGGCGTTGATACACATCCGAGCAGCTCAGCAGGTGCGAACACACGCGCTCGGCGATGTGACCTTTGTTGCATGTCATCTCCTCACTTTCACTCTCTGTATTGACACTCTGCAGCGATTTTCAAAGATGAGGGTCAGGGCTCGGGAATACGATGCAGGAGGATAGAAATTGGCCACCAGATTGCTCTGAAGGAAAAAGCCTGTTAGACTGTAAATGGCTGGCTGCAGCTCAGTCATTGTGTGCAGTTTACAATGAAAGGTTTGGAGGATTTGGGAGATGTAGTGATGATTACTTTGAAAATTTAGATATATAAAATCACTCACTACTGGTATAAATGGAAAAAGAAGCTCTGAGACTCTCTGGACTTTTTTTTCTCCTTCTCTACACGAACACTTAGATCAGCGTGGCTGCTGTTTGATACATTGTCTCTTACGTCACAGATAAAGTGACTTCCTGCAACTGATATGGGAAGCAGTGAACACTAATGAGGCATTTACTGTATAAGAGGAGGTTATTTTGGGAAAGCCTTATTCATTCTCAAATGGGAGATGACTCACAGCATCCACAGGATTCATCAGCGCGAAACATTAACAGTTACATCGATAAATATAACTTGATTTAAAAAAAAAAAAGTGTACAACATGTGGATACGTAAAAATATCAACTACAAACTCCAAGGTGAATAATCACTAAACTGCAATGCTAACAAACATTTCAACAACAGACATCTCCCACTGAGGCTTGGATCAGTCATAAATAATTAACGTTAATTAACGTTAATGGCCCAAAATGAACATTTTGGCCAGCTCTCTGCTGCTGCCGGTGTCTGAATCTGGCCAAAGACGTATCACACTGTTACACAACTGCATGACCAGCAGCGTCCAGTTCACTGCAACATTCATCTAATGTTTTTTTCTTTCTCAGTCGACAAAAAAACAGGATTAGTCGTCTCCGAGTTGTAATTATTTTTTAGAGTAATCCTAAAAAGGAATTTAGATTTGACAATTTGACTCCAAATTGGATTTGACTTGGATGAAACAGCTCTTGATCCAGAACCTGAAACTTTGCCAACTATTGATAAAACTTGAATTACAGTTCGTAACTGTCTTTTGCAAATAGCTACAACTACAACTTCCATCCATTTTGCCAAAACAAGAAACAAATTGAAACTGACGGCCATCTGGGAGACTTGTGTATTTTTCTAATTCTGTTGAGTGATTGAGATTATCATTGAAAGAAACATTTGGAGCCAAGAAAAAAAAAATGTTTTCAGAATCAGCCGCCTCTCTGACTTAAACAGAAAGTGTAACAGCTCCAGTTTAAAAAGCATATCTGAGTAAGTAAGTATAAATGTCTGGCCTGCCCTAAACCAAAGCTGTGTCTGTCTAAACTAATTAAATATTACGTTCACACTGCACAGTGATAACTACCAGTATTTGATGTTAAATAACCGTCCAGTGTTGTGCCACACGCAGTCACAACACTGGTCTATTCAGTGGATGTGATTTCACACACTGTGTGTTAGTATCACTGAGACATAGAACAAATAATCCAACTGTGTAAGGGTTCAATTTAAAGCCTCCACTGAGCTGTGCAAGAATATAGATTGAGTCAGCTTTTCCAACTCGAATAAAAAGATTTCTGTTTTTTTTTTTTAACAGATTCCACTTTTCCACAGTTCCACAGACTGTTTTATGATGACAGTGTGAGTTGATACAGTATCATGGTTTTGCACCCTTTTTCTGTGCGACTCTGAATGTTTTTACAAGACATGCCACAATCTCAGCTGGGAGGAAAAAAAAAACTCATGTTGTTTTTACAATAAAAGCATCTAGGGTGGAAAATTGCAGTTTATGAGAAAGCCTTCCAAGAGAAAAGAAAAAAAAAGGGGGACGTTGCAGTAGTGATGCCTCATGCTGGTGATTTAGTCTTGTGAAAATAAATTTAAAAGCTTCTCAACTTTAAACCGATCAGGAACATTTAGCTAAAGAGAAAACCAGGTTTGAAATGTCCTACATCTGTGGGACAAGACAGTGACGTCCAAATAGATAAATACAATCTTGTCATGTTAGTTATCATTTAGAGTTTTGGCTGGTCCACCACTTTAATGGACTAAAATTGGACTGGACTGGACTAAAAATACTGTATTTAAACAACAACTGGACATATTAAAGCCCTTAAATGTCAAACAAACATTCAAGATTCCCAAAGGATGATCCCTAAAAGGACATCCAAATGGACACATGGACGGAAAACCCCATGTAAATCACAAAAAAATGTTTTTGAGGAGCCAGAGTTTTTGGGTTTTGGCTCGGGACACATTAAAGACCACAAGTGTCTAACAAACATTCAAGATTCCCAGAGGATGAACCATAACGACTGACATGATCAGTTGTTGTTTGACCACCAACAGCAGTTTGACACAGTTTGAATCTATCTTGACAACTATTGGGTTGATTTCCATGAAATTAAAGCGTTCGTGGTTCCCAGATGATATATCTTAATTAAATATGCTGATTAATTGACTTTTCCCTCACCATGAGGTTGACAGGAACTGCTGGATGAATTGCCATGAAATTTCATTCATGCTTCCCCCCCAGAGCTGTAATAACTGCAGTGATCCAGTGACCCACTGAGAACATTTTAGCGCGTTGCTGTTAGCTCCAAGCAACACTCTGTCTAAATACAGCCTCTACATGACTGCAGAGTTTTAGTCCAATAATAGATTTTATCCTGAGGAACTCACAGTGACGCATACTGGCGTAACAAACTTAGTTTGATGAAATTTCATGAAAAGAGTTCATCTTAACTCAGACATGTGACAGTGGGGAACAGGCTTGATAAAATAGAAGAAGGGGCAATAACTCAAAGTAGCACAAGCAACTAATTGACTTAAATATGATACCAGGAGCAAAGTGTAGGCGCTTCAATACCTGCAACTACACTTCCGTAACTCTATCTGAGCTATGAGAGACCAATTAGTGAAGGGTCACAGGAAAGAAGCTCTGTCACCTCCAGATGTTTAGAGATCCACCTCATCATCAGCAGCTTTAACAGCTTCCTGCTCTGCCCTTAGACACACTTCAGTATTAAAAAATATACACCTTACTCCATATTTTCCATTTCAAAAATTGGCCTTTTTCCAAACGTTAATGTATTGACTGTATTGGAAGAGTCCAGGTGCAGAATTCTGCACCGTTTGCCGACAGCTTTTTTTGATGGATGTCTTTAGCTGATGAGATTTTTTTTTCAGCTTTATTCAGCTCTCTTACTTTATTTACAACCAAAAAGCATGAGCCGACTTGGCAAGATTTTCCCATTATACAGTATTATTTACTCACTATTTATCATGACTCCAGACACTCCAGATGTTAAATCTGTTCATCTTTGACAGCCTCGGTTAAATTGGCCGTGATGTAGAAATTAATTATCTTACTTAATTTAAGTTTTTAGTGAAACATAGGAGCCAAATGATGGTAAGAAACTTTTTAAGGATTTGCAGACAGACAGTTTTTAATCAAGCAGAGTTTTCAGAGTCACCCGTAGAGATTCACCATCTTCATACACGTGTTTACAGTGTATTGCTGTCAACAGCAGTGTGAATTTTTTTTTTTTTTTTGCACATGCATAGAAAAATTATTTTTACAAGAATTCATTCATGCATTCAATCATTTGCGAAGCGCCAGAGCAAAAGAAGACAAGAATAAATTCTGAACAGAAAAAAATATTCCCACTGTGCGTCTGAGTCTTCAAGTAGAGGAAGCAGAGGTTCTGACTGAGAAAATAAAAATATCTGTCAGCTCGAGGACAGTTGATCCATTTGTCTGACCTACAATAACGTGTATTACAACACAGAATAGCATAGTGCCCTGGTATAAACTGTACATCTCCTGCTGAGGCTGACTGTCAATAGCGCTGTAATTGTTTTGGGAGAGTTCACCCACTGCAGATATCTTTTTTTTTTTTTTGGCTACAAAATGTTGCTTCATTTTGTCCATGGTGGAAAAACAATGGTCACAATATAACTATTTTACAACCACGTGAAGAAAAACTGCACCATAACTGCCTTGTAAAGGTTATTATGACTGTGGTGTGAACGGTTCAGAGGAAACACCGAGACACTCATGTGGATAAAAAGTAATTGTTTTTCAGTTGAACACCATTAAAAACACTGACAAGTGAAGTAAGTAACAGCCGAACCCAATGTGTTGACCTTATCTCCAATTTACACCAAACTACCCAGATCCCAAACAGGTTTGAGCATCTGAATAAGTCAGATCTGTGGAGGTTCCACCCAACAACCCAATGGACCCAAAGAATCTGCTGCCAATGTCCCAGTGCCAGACAAAATCCTATCCCCTCAGAGGCCCCTGAGCCCTGATGGGGCTCTGGGCCTCTGTTTTGGTTTTTGTGGTACAATGGAGACGTCTGTTTTGTCTTTCACACTTTCAGACAAAGACTGCGCAAGGTGAACTTCATGAGTTGAAGCAAACACACCGTAAACCTAAACTAGTTGACTTTACTAGCAAATCACACGGAAACCTGTTGCCTTAACCCTTTTCGGGATTTTGACTTCAGGCACAAGCCTTGAGTTTCTGTGTTAATACAGTTTAAGTGGTTTAGTTTCATGTGTGAAAACTTTAAACAGGTTAAGGCAACAGGTGTCCATGTGATTTGCTAGTTTGGGTTTACAGTGTGAAAAATATGCCATGTCCTGAAAAAATGATTCAATTCGAGATAAAGTCAAAACATATTGTGACATTTTGAGGCGATGTGCAGAGATCCAGCATATATTTCTGTATCATACACACTAAACCGATGTTTTAGGATTTTTTGTGACAGTAACTTCCTACAAGTCATAAAATCAGCAGACAGCAGTTGTACTTGTGGCCACCAAATACTAGCTGCTCAGTCCAGAAGGTCTCTGTATCCTCAATAAGTTAAATTTGTATTAATAGTAGCAGCACTTTAACAGTATTAAGGCAAGAAAATGTCTTTTCCTAGTTTTTTTTTTATCCCCACCATTTCTAAACCATCAATATTCGCCAGCAATTACTCAGAAAGCCGGCGTTTTCCAAGGCGGTGAGACAGATGACAGAGTCTACTGACAGTTTAAAACTAGAAAAGTACAATACCTAATATTCACCAAGAACAAACTGCACAATATGAATACAGCTTGTACCGATCTACAAGGTTAGAGATCTGCTGTCAGAATTATTTGGCACAATAGAGCTACCTCAACAAGACCAGCAGGTGAAAGCTTGTTTTGTGTAAAGACTCTATTGAACAGACTGAATGAATTACCAGTCAAGTCAGTGGCCAAGGTGCGATGGTTACATTCCTCTGAGCAAAGACAGAGAGAGCGAGGAGATGGAGACCGATATAAAATTGAAAAAAGGCCAATGAGATATACACCAAGAGAGTGGGCATATATAAAAAGACAGAGGGGTAGAGAGACTGACAAATTAGAGACTGTGAAAAAGAAGGAACGACAGAAAATCTATAAACTCAGAGCTGAGATTGTGTGTGGCCCTTGTTGAAAGCAGCATTGTACATAAAGGATAGCGAAGCCTTTTTATCTCACAGAGTTGGGGCGATGAGGAAGGAGGTCTGAAGATTATGGTTGTAGCCAGAGAGCAGAAGCTGCTTTGCTTTTAACCCAAAATACTCTCAAAGTGGATTTTCTTCAAAATGCTGAAAAGCAGACAGTGTGAGATGGATGCATACTGCAAAAAATAAAATAAAGTAAAAAATAAATAATGGTGGCTGAATATTACTAATGAAAAGAAATGGGAGTTGAGCAAGAATCACACTGAGTGGGAGAATTTCTTTCTGCAAAAGTTGCAACATCTGAATTTAAATGGACAATTTCTGTCAAGCTAAAACCAATGCAAAAGAAAGTAAGAGACTAATTTCACCGATAAATGTTTTCTATTCCATTTTAAGTTGTATAAATGTATGTTTTGCAGATCATTTCTGAGTCAAAATAACTTTTAACTGAGTTTCTGCAAAATCCAAATCCATCTTGTCAGCATCGATTTATCTGCTGCTCTGTCAACACAAACACACACACACACACTCTCATACACACTCACACTCGAAATGCCTTTTGGATAAGTATTGACTCCTGGGTTTCAATGACTGCATGGCCACTGTTTTGCAATCAGGTAACACACAGCACGCATGTGGTGATAGCATTTCTGCATTCATGTCGCAGCTTCCACGTGGTAAATTATTCATTATGTCCCTCAGTGGTGGAAATGTCACAGGAATGTAGTGGCACAGAGAGACAAACACTGTCTCAGATAGCCTATGGCTGCCGCACATATCAAACCTTGTTAGATTAATTCAGTCTTTGTCTTGTTCATTTAGAAAAACATCACTATTGTTGACTATTTGGATTATGAATGCCATTTTTTTTAATGACTAAATCGTTAAAAACGATTCTCTGGTTCTCTGTCCTATTCTTGGGAGTTTTATTTTGAAAGATCGATCATTTATCTATTCTATTGTATTATGATTTACCATCTCAGTGTAATTGTGTACCACATTGAATTACAAGGCTATAATTCTGCTCCATTCTCTCGATTCAATTAACGTTACACACCAAACAATGTAATTAACGTTCCATCAACATTAACACCCACCAACCATCTGCACACGCTCCTCTGAACCAGCCAATGGAGCGAGGCCACCAGTTTGCTGTGCTGTTACCTATCACACCATTGGATGATTTAGTCATCATCTTTGTAACAGCAGCTGGTGGGTGTGTGGACTGATATAGCAACAAGGACCACGACCATCGCCACAGAAAGTGAGTCACCAGTGGCATATGCGTGTGTGTGTGTGTGTGTGTTGTTTGTGTGTGTGTTGGTGAAAACAACATCTCATCTGTTATGATCTTTTCTTTTCTGCTGTTTTCTGTTTGATATGATACAACTTTATCATTTTCTAATCTGTTTCCACAACTACTAACACGTGTTTCATCTCGTATCACTGGTGTCATTTGAAAAACTTGTAGTTGCTCTGAAAAATTCAGAAAAGTATCAGCTATTTTTCAGATTCAGGATCTTATCTTTTTTTTTAATAAAGGAAATACTGCTAATCAAAAAAATAAAAATGAATATTGTCTGACAATATAGATTTTTCGACTGATTAATTGATAAATTGAGGAAATAACTGATTAATCTATATTGAAACCTCCAAAGAGACTCTGTAGACGTATCATGTTGACATGAATTGAAAGTAATAACCACAGCAGTAAAGCAGAGAACTTTTCTTTAAAGTAAGATACTCTTATCTGGAGTATTTTCTGGCAAAGTTTCAAATGGCGGTACTAATTGAACTTGGCACATGGTGACGTCAGCTGTGAAGTGGACATATCTCTAACCCGGATCATTGATCTCCGCTCGGCTCGAGTGACATCAGCTATCTCAGCAATTAACCTGGCTAATGAAGCAGGAGAAAAACGGCTGTTAAGAGTGACGCAAGATATCAGTTCCGCTACATAAGAAGCACTGATCTGCATTGTTTTCTACCCCGTGTGGTCAACTAATAGGAGGAGGCCCACATGGTAGAAGCAGTAACCTCCACAGGGGAAGCGGGGGTGGGAGGGCAGGTGGTCTCAAACAGAAAGACTATTTAATTTGCGGTATAGGTTTCTTGTAACAAAGAGGACTGCGGGCAGTGTGGTTTCCTGGGAGTAACTAGAGCAGTGACAGAGTGAAAATGTAAATATCTGACTGTATCGCTGCATCCTTACAAAGTAGAGTATTTGTGTTTTTTTGTGAAGATCAGGAGCCTTGTGTTTAAATAGTTTGAGCTGTAACAGAGGTAACTGTGCGTAGCCAAACTGTAACATACAGTAGCTTCAGACCTCCAGCTCAGCTAGTGGTGGTATCAGCTGGCTTAGCTATTACAACAGTTAGCAGAGCAAAACATGTTGTTGACTATGGCATAGCATTAGTTCCACTGCATTAGACACAATGACTATCACTGTGACAGCATCTCCTTCACAAGCACACATACACACACACGCCACATACACACAATCACAAGGGTCTTTCTAATGCACCTACCGAGTAACACAGCAGCTCCATTTACAGCACAATGGCATGGTTCATGCATGTACAGCACATGTGGCGGTCTCATTGGCATTCTACTGTAGACGTGTTGATTTAAACAGCCGCCCTTCCCCTTTTCTTTTTTTTTTTTTTTTTTCCTGAAAGAGAACATGCACAACGACGTCCCGTTCCACAGCACAATGGATCCTCTACGACCGTACGCTCACACAAACAGGGTCATTCACATCAATTTCCTACGGTGAATTACATGATGTTTGTACCGAATACAAACACACACACACAGTATAATGTCTGTAACATTGTCCCATTCAGTGCAACAATGGGTTTTAAGTTTGCACATACTTAGTGTACATGACTCCATGAGCCGAGAACGCTACAACACAAGGACTTCTGCTTATGTTTATGCATCTGTGCACATGTACATACAATGTGACATTCTGTATCACAATACAGCCTCAGTTTAAATACACGCCAGCAGAAAAAATCCTCTTAACTCAGCTGCATATCATCAGTCTGCGAGGTTTAGCAAAATTCAGGATATATTTTGAGATGAGTGGTACCACTTTGCCTAAATGTCTCTCCCTCTCCTTCTACTTGAGGCAGTGATTTCCTTCATTTCCCAGGGTGGCCTCCAGAGAGTGTTGCCTGGACTTATTGCTCTACTGTAGCTGTTGGTCGAAGAGATGAAGAGCTCTGTAATGATTGCAGTAGCAAGCTTACAGCAAGCAAACAACTTTCCCCCCCTGTGAGAAACAGTACACGTCAGGCATCTTAGTCAAAATCTCTTGCGGGTTCTTGGAATTGTGATTTATTAAAGCCGCACAAATTAAAGTCGTCATATGAATAATGGGTCAAATTATTGAGAGTTGTGTGAAACACGCTTTGCATTTACATTTAGAGACCCCTCGACACCACCACGATTCTTCAAATCAAGGGTTCGTTTTTTCTTTTGTCTCAGGTTTTTTCTTCTACGTCAATGTGCAATTTACATCTGAGAACGTTTCACTCCCCAGAAGCAGCTGCACACTGAGCGCTCCTCGCTTACATGCTGCTCTCCAGGGTAAAATCATTCCACTACGTCAAATCGTCCCGTCTGCTCGGTAAGGATGTCTGCGTCGAGTACCGGCAGCTGCGGACACAGACCCAGACCCGGACCCGGACCTGGGGTGAGTACAACAGGGGGGAAGTTGCCCCTGGATAGTATCATTCTCTGCCTTAAGTTTACAAGTCATGAATTTACAGATATAGCATATTAGCATAGCTAGCTAAGTCAGAGGGCTAATCTGTCCATCAATCCATTTTCTACCCCTTTATCCCGGACTCGGGTCGCCCGACCTGGAAGTTGAACCCAGGACCTTCTTGCTGTGAGACAACAGCGCTAACTCCTGTGCCGCCGTGCTGCCCAGGGCTAATGTGTGCTTAGCTCATATATTCGACTAAATCAACGTCACCGTCTCCATGAACATCTTAACAAACTACATTTAGAAATGTGGTCAGGATTTCCCACATTTAATCTGTGTCTCAAATCGAAAGCTGTATCTTTTGTGGGCAGCTGAAGAATCCACATGAAGTTGGATCCTTGACAGCCCAACATATCCCAAGATTCATTGCACATCAAGTGATAGTTGAAATGTGGACGTCCAGTTAAATGTAGATGACAAGACCACGGCCTGTTTCAGAAAGCAGGTTCAGTCAAAACTAAGGTTAAAGCAACTAACCCTGAGTTTTCACTAACCCCTATTTATAAAACAGGCCCAGAAATAGAAGGAGCAGCAATGGAGGAGTATAACAATTAATATAACATTATATCTGCAATGCGTAAAATTTAGCATGATTTGATCTGACATAAAAAAAAAAAAAAAAAACACTAGGGATGTAAAGGACATAAACAACTTAAGGAGGAATCGGCAGACGTCCACTGAGGGATGCAGCCGTCGAACTGGGTCACAGCTATAGCCTTTCCTTGAATGGACTGCCCAAGTATATTAATGGGCACTGAAGTATATTCAGTGACCCATTTTAGCATTGGGTATGTATTTCTTCTCTCCGATGAAACTATATCATCAATGCTCGATTAACTATTCTATGCGCTCCTGCACCTGTTCGTTGTCTTAATCCACAATGGATCGAGGCAACTGAATCAACACAGACAGATGGTTCATAAGACGACGTGAAAGATATGAAGATTGCATATTTTCTCCTAATTGATTTAAATATTCTCCGACTTCAATAATGGCTTCGAATTTCATGAAAGAAAGACGAACGTATTCAACACGTGCAACTTGAACACCACATCCAGTAGCTGTCGTGGATAAATCATGAGGAATATCATTTGTTTTCTCTTTGGGTGAAAGAAAAAAAAACATGAGCTAACTAAGGATTTGGCAAAGTATTAATATCAATAAAAACCTGAAAAGTTAGAGAGGATTTGAAGAACAAAGTGGAGCATTTAGCTGCCAAAGAGAGAAAAGGAAAAACCTAAAATATTTCAATTATCTGTGTATATTGACCAAGAAGATGATTTTAAATGAATATTAATCTTGCTAATGTTCTGTAAAGAGGTAATTTATTTGCTATCAAGATCTAATATCAACTTTATATTTGTTTCTTTGTCCAACATGAATCCACTGACTCTGCTTTTAGTTCCTCGCCCCTTTTTTTTTTTTTTTCTTTGATGGATTTCTTTCTGTATCAGCGCTGAACACTGAAGAAAAATGTTTCGGATGAAAATTTCTCTGCAAATAAAAATCCACTGCTGTACAGCCGTCCTTGAAATTTTACTGACCTGACAGAAGATCACCTACATTTTTTTTTTTTTTTTTCCTTTCTTGGTCTTGGTCTTAATACAAAAGATGACGCACTGACATGCCGTTTGATGCTTCGTATCATATTATGATACGAAGCAGTGTGTTTTAGGATTTTTCCCATTTATTATTATAGGAATTTATGAAGCTGAACTAATGAAATAATTTGTGGTCCTTGTCATGAACACACACACACACACACACTCGTCCCCTCCCTCTGTGTTGTCTTGCCTGGCACCGGTTCCCATTGACACAGATGGTGATGGGAGAGTGGGAGAGAGAGAGAGAGAGAAAGAGAGAGAGAGAGAGAGAAGCAACTCAGAGATAAAAGGCAGCGCTTGCTACCATGAGTTTATATCATGTCTACATGTTTTTATCAATAAATCACATGTACCTGTTACATACATCTATCTGCCACTCATCCACTCGTAGCTCCTTTTTCTCCTGCGTCTCCATCCGTCACTCCCTGCCTCCATCTATCCATCAGGACTCTTTAGACCAGTCTCAGAGCTTCCCACCAACAACAGCCATTCATCCATTCAGTCCTCCTATTCGTCAATCTGTTCTTCATCCCTTGTATCATGACCTTTAACGCATCCTTTAACTCGTTAAATGTGACCTCTCACTCCATCATTTTTACCTCAATCGAACCTCATCTATGTTGTTTTTTTTTTTTTTTTGTTATTGAATATTGTTCTTATTATTTAAAGAACAGATTGATCTTCCCATTAAGTCACAAGATCAATAGCAATTGTAACACTTACCAGCTGCATGCCACAGATGAAGGCCAAGGTACACCTGCCACTACAGCACCCCATGGCGTCCTCCCGCCTTTCTCCTGTGGTCCACGTGTTGAAGAAGAAGAAGAAAAAACTCTGGGTAACTCCCAAATCTCCAGCTGGACCTTTAGAGGAAAAAAAAAAAAGAAAATTCCAAAAACTCCCGCTGGGCAGTCTGGCTGGCTCAAAGCCCAAGTAGAGGCGCTAGCCGCCTGGCGTCAGAGAGCAAAACACTGCCCCTGTACTCACTGGAGCTCAATGGGGGGGAGAGGTGAAGGATGGTGAGAAGCTACTACTTCGTTCAGATGGAGAAGCTGCTGACAGGTTAACAGCCTGAAAATGTGATCTTCTAGATTTCAAACACACACACCAAAAAAAAAAAAAAAAAAAACATGTAGAGGGAGAAAAGGTGAGTGGAAAAGGTCAAGGATCAAAGATGATGAAAGATTGATACAAAGTCCACAAATTGTCCTGGATGTATCCACTGATTGATTTTCTTCAACTGATGGCAGTTTTATAGCTGGATTGACCAAGTGTTACTGAAATTAAATTCAGTTTTTTTTTTCTTTTTAGAAAAACGATAACTCTCCAGTTAAGTCCTCAGACCGGATCCACTTGTCCAGTCATCATCATCACCTCTGATGGATCCAGGTAGCATCCTGGTCAAGATCCTGGACTTTATCCACTTAAACAGTTTAGAGACAGGAAATAAAAATAAATAAATAAAAAAGATTAAATCAACACATTAGATCCAGAGTTGTTTTGGATTAGAACGACCTGATTTTGTTTGATAGGATGGAGGAAACAAGTGAAAGTGCTCCCTGGTCCAGCTCCTCTCTCAGGAGGGAAGTCACAGTAACATCCCTCCACCGTTAACGGTTCAAAAAAAAAAAAAAAAAACAGCTTGTTTATCCACAAACCGTTAATTAAATCCACTATTTTTGGTTTCTTTTTTTTTATCCACTCAGTTAAAAAAATAATAAAAATAAATAAATAAAAGATAATAATGAGTGAAATTGTTGCTAATGTTGTTGGCTAGTAAGTCCTCCTCCTCCTCCTCCGGTTCATCTCCTCCGACGGTTCCACAAACACAACCGCCGTTTCTGTGTGATCCTCGTGCGGCCGTTGGTCGGTTCGTTCACCGCCTCTTCCTCCTTCCTTCTTCTCCTTCTCCGGTGCAGCGAAAGAAATGTCTAAATAAAAAACACACGAGAAAACAAGCATGACCACATTACGGGATGTGAGAAGAAGGACAAGGGTGAAAAATTTCAGGTCGAAGTAAGTCTTTAAACGTACCGGAGAAAACAACAACAACAACAACAATAACAACAACAACAAACGTGAAAAAATAACGGTTAAGTTTTTTTAGTTTGTCGTCTCCGGTTTGTCTTCAAGAGGTGAAAGAGACAATGGGAACCGGAATGGACCAACGGACCGAGAGGGAGAGACACAGCCGGAGAGGAGCGTCTCTCGCCTGCCATCTGTCAAGTCAAACACCGCGCAACACCACAGCTGTTCCGGTTGTGATTTCCAAAATTAAAGTATCTATTTTTTTTTTTTACTTGCTCCTTAAAGAAGCCGATATATGTCAAGACAGGCGATTAAAAAAGTTAGTAATTAGACCGAAGGAAGAAAGCAAGTACTTATTTTATATAATATAATATAAAAGTCAATATTTTCCCCCTTAACCAAAGAGGAAGTGGTACGATCCATGTGGTTTGTTTTGCTTTAGCAGGTTGAGGTTCACATGATCCAGGATCCAAGTCAGGTCTGATCAGATCTGGTTTGGCTGTATTCAGTCTAATCAGGTAAAATAACTTATTTCTGTTTTATGTTTCAATGTATCTGGCATCAATGTTCTGATCTTATGACTTTTATATGAAAAATATCTTTACTATGATGGGGAATGGAGGGAGATAAACCATATTTATCACAAATGATTGATTTTGTGTCAAACCTTATCATTATAGTGTTGTTTCAAGATGGATCTTATTGTACTTGTATAACATACAATTACATAGGCCATCATGGGCATGGCTTAGTCTTACATGGGTACAATTGAAAGTACAGTCTTGGTATTTAGTACAGTATTAAGCCTAGTTTATTTTACTCCAGCTAGTCCAGGTCCAGGTCCAGGTCTCCAACTCCAACTCCTGATCCTATCTATCCAAGGATATAAAGAATATCTACTGTTGAATCTAAATATCTACACATATACATTCTCATACAGATCGATGAATAAAATAAGCACAAACATCATATAAAACATAAAGTTGGGAAGTTGTATTGGTGCAATATTTACTATCAATCCATTATTTCAGCCACTTATTTATCCTGTTATGTGTGATGGTGGGGTACACCCTGGACAGATCACCAGTCTATCACAAGTGCAACATTATATGTATAATAATTATATTACACACACACACACACACACACACACACACACACACACACACACACACACACACATTTACCTCTGGGCAATTTGGAGACATCAGTTAACTTAACCTGCATGTTTTTTTTACATGTAAATCCCACACAGACACAGGCACCGTCACTTGTCCTTGTATAATGTTTTATTCATGCAAAAGACTGTAAAACTGCTTCTTCTAGCATAACTGTGTTTCTTTGGGTTGATGGTTACGCCGAGGCACGTCTTGTGCTTTTATTTTGAAGGCAGAGACGCCTGACATCCATCCCTGTCGTCAGTGCTTGTGGCTGACTTGATGAGGCTGATGTTCCGCTCGGCAGGGGAGCAGCGAGGCTCTTTTCACTCACTGAAACACACAAACAGAGACGGAGGAGAGAGATGTAGCTTTGGTCGGAGTGCAGCTGCTCCAGAACGTGGCCTTCTACCATTAAGCATCATAATGAATGAGACCCTCTCCTCTCTGTCTCTCTTTTCCAGTGGGGAGTCCTGTCAGAGTTGTCAACATAATCATTTTATCCTCATTTCTCATTCACTTAATTGAAGGCTGAAGGGTTTCTTGATAACTTGATAACCTGCTATTAAGGCTGAATACTTAAAAAAAAGAAAGGAGGGGGCAAAGTGTTTAAAAATTTAATGTAGCGTATTAAAATAGCCTACAACTCTCCATCAATTATTGGAAAGAGCCTTGAGTTAACACTTCAGAGGATGATTGCCTCATTTGTGAATGACATTTAATTTAGCTCCGTGGCTCTATGTTGTTCCCACTGTGCCTGGAGTTCAGCGAAGGCATCGCAGCTGCAGACTACATCCAAATTACACAACCAAATGCTTCTAAAAACAAGCAGCTTCCCTCCAATTAAAGGTGTGTGTGTGTGTGTGTGTGTGTGTGTGTGTGTGTGTGAGTGTGTTTATATTGCGGGGGTCACATGTGCCACGCCTATAAAATGGCCAGCAGTTTAAACAGACACAGAGGTGTAGAGGCTATCACTGCTTTAGCTATACAACATAATGGCCTGCTTTCCTCTCACCATCAATCTCTGTCACAGCTTACCCCTCCCACACACACACACACACACACACACACACACACACACACAGAGACAGAGCCAGGAAAACAACACACATATTCAAAGTCACACACGCATGCACAAACAAATGCACATGCACGCAATGCACACACGTTCGAACCACACGCAGTGTGCGACAGGAGTTTAATTATGCCGCTAATCTTGACTGACAGTGGCATATATAATGGCTGATTCCCTCGGGGGGGCACGTGTCAAAGCACCCACCCATTCATCCGTCCGTTCCCTCCTCTATCTATCATCTTACCTACTTACTCATCCATCCATATTTCCCCTTCAGCTTCTTCCTTTTCTTTATCCTCAACATCATCCACTTTTTTTCACGACATTATTCTTTGATTCCCTTCTTCTGTCTTCATCCTTTCAGATCCTTTTTCTTTCTTTGGTCATTTATCTGCCCTTTCTAATAGGAGCACAAAAACACAGCCTCTCTAATTTTGCTCTTTGTCACACGTCATTTGCGCCTTCACTGAGGTTACTGACGGGGCCAATTGGGTCTGTGCCCAGAGGCCATCAACCACTTGGACCTTGTCTCTCTGTAGTCACCTGAGGGCGAGGTCCCCCAGTGGTCAGAGGCTCATAGGTGAATATCCGTCTTCAGCTGTGTGTTGATCATATGGGACGCTGAGTGAACACAAGATGAATCATTAAACTAATTAGCAGCAAATTTGCAAACGAGTTAATCTATCAGTGGGTCATTTTAAAAGCAAAACTATAAGCTTAGTCCCAATTTTGGAGGACTCGTTCTACGTCAGCCATGGATGAACAAAATGAGACGATCTAACCTACGAAGCATTTCCTAATTATGTCGTTTATGTCCGTAGCGTACTTACATTTCATGCTATTTCTGTTATCTGGCGGCAACAACAGTGCCTAGAAATGTGTCTCCATTATGAAAAAGAAGTCAGCGTCTGTTTAACATATTACATAACAAAATGAAAATAGTTATGTTCATTAAAAACGTACTCCTTCATTGCTGTTACTACTTCTCCGGTCATGTCACTTAGCTGCTTAAACTGCTCATCCACCTTTGTGCAATGAATCTTGGGATGGATTAGACTGTAATGGATCCAACCCTCGAAGGATGAAGCCTTAAAATTGAGACTCTTTCTTTACTCTTTGTTTCCGATCCGAATATCTTTTTTATCTGCCCATCGGACAGAAAATAACACATCTGACGTTGTCACTTTGTGTCAAAACTCATAATAAACGTTTCCCAGTATTTTGTTTAATCAAGCGTGTGATCAATTAACGAAAATTGTTAGCCGCTTTGGAGTAAGTAAAACAAACTATCAGAGTTTTCAACAGGAACAATGCTCCAACCAAACCTAAAACCTTGACTGATGAGTCCAGAGTACAGATCGATCAAAGAGGCGGCTGAACACTTCACTGCTGAAACTGACAAGAAATGTCTGTTACAAAGAGTGAGTTTGACAATTTAATAGATCCTTCGTCCTGTCAGTTCTTTTTTAAATACGTATTTTACACTCAAAACTTACAGCCCAACATTAGCAGTCAAATCCATACATAATCCACAAACAGATTGATAAACATCGAGTTGGATTAGATAAGTAAAGTACAGAAAAATACTGGTCGTTAGTTATTCCGCGCTGGGGGCTGCTTGTAGTGCATTAAAAAGTTTGTGTAGTGCAATAAAGTGCAAGTGTACTACATTAAAAGTAGATAAAAGTAGTATAAAAGTGTATAAAAAAGTGTTTATAAGTACTGAGGGGTTTGTTTAGTGGAATTGGACTTTCTCCAGGTATTGCACACGGGGGAGGGTTGGGGGTGGGGGTGGGGGGGGTAAAAGCAGCATTGTTAAACAGAGCTCTGGGAAACAAAATGTTGTTTTGTTTTGTTTTTGTTTTGTTGTTGTTTTTTTAATCCTGAAAAGTGCAAGCTGCAAACGTTTCTGTATCTCCTTCCATATGTTTGTTCAAGAAGCTGAACGCGCAGCAGCTCGGTTGCTCTGGATCTTTAATGATATTGTGAATCCGCTGCAGGCATCGAGAGGTATAGATTGAGTTCAAGCCCGGTAGATGGGTCCCAGTGATACCTCCCCTCTGTGATGTGCTTCTACCTACTGGAAAGCTTTTCTCTAGCTTTTCTCGCAGTTGGCATAGCACAGCGTCATGCGGTATGTCGATATTACCCCACTGCACCACTGCAGTAGAAGTTCACAAGCAGTTTTTGGGGAACTCTTAACCCAGGTTGTGCTTGTATTTGTCGTCTGAGCTACTCTGTCATTTGTCATTGTCAATCCGACGCCTGCAGTATTACACACAAATTTTACAATTTTTTTTTATTATATTTTGATGAAATTGGAAGAAATGAAACACACTTCCTTTTTTTATTGTTGTAAATATAATTTAATCATTGCTGTTAGGTTTTATTTCAGTCTCTTACCTCATTTGAAACATTATGCTGCTTTGCCAACACATTATGCTGCTGCTGTCATGTCAGTAAAGCATATTTGAATTTAACAGAGAGAAAAGGTGATGAAAAGAGGCAAGGGAGTGACAGACAGAGCGAGAGAGAGTGAGAGAAAGAATCTAGAGAGAGAGAGAGAGAGAGATGGCTACAACTCCTTCCAGATAGTGAGATAGTACGTGTTTATTACTTTATCTCCCTGGACCAGATGTCACCAGATGCCGGCTTCTGCCAGCCTATCTCAGCCCACACACACACACACACACACACACACACACACACACGGAAATCACACAGACCCTCTGCAACTCTGACATGCTATACCTCCTACACCTTGTCCTATCTGAAAACAATCTAACTGCATTGGCCAGATAGTTGAAAATAGCTTATATGAATGCAGAATAGCAGGTACAGCGACTGAACCGCAGATGAAGACTCATACGTTTCTGTTTACCACCTCGTAAAATTGAGGATAGCCTGAGTCTGGGTTCAGGCAGACGTGGATAGACAGAAAGTGAGACACAGAAGGAGATGAAAGGAGAAACAAAACTACAATGAGAGAGAGAGAGGGAGAAACACAAGGGAGGCGTCTTTGAGGAAAGGGAATCTCCATCTTAAGAGTTTTGTTGTAAAAATAGAAGAAAAATATAGATCACAGAAACGCAAACATGAAAGTACAGACTGAAATATGTTAAAGTGATTAAGGAGGCGCACGCAGACAACTGGTAAACAGACAAAGATGAAACATTGTGGACTGACAGGCTGTCACACACATTTTGTGATATTAAAGAACAATGAAAACAATGATGTTGATGATGTCTGCCTGTGGTGTGGAGAGCATAGGAGTATACGACTAACATAAAGGTATTATGTTTGAATATGTATTATGTTGAAGTAACATTAGAATAGTTGTATTTATCTTTATTGACATTACACTTAAATCTGTTTGTGTGTGTGTGTTTTTGTCACTAGGGGGCAGTAGGTGTGATGAAACAGTAACATTAAAAGCTTTTAGGTGAATGTACAAACCTTGTTAGCAAACAGTTGCTTATTGATTTGATGACGTATGAACGTGAATGTCTGAACATGAATGAGTGATGAAGTTACGTTATTGGTCGGTTGGATGAGTGTTGGATTTTCTCCTTAGGTTTCTCTGTCTTTCAAGTAAGTGTGCATGAGTAGTTTCTGTTATGTCATACACATAATATATGACCATAGAGTGTTTTGCCACTAGTTTTAACCTTCAATTATATTTTAATGTAAAATCAAACACTTTCTTTGCTATTTTTGGTAGAAGAGAATTGTCGATTTTGACCCAGGTATGTGAGACTGGGCTCTCCTGCTACAGGCACACCTTTATATCGGTTTCATTTCACTGACCACACTTCAGCTGACACAGCAGAAGACTGACCAAACATTTACTCTGAGTAAATAAAGCAGAAATCACAGCACAGCCATACTAATGAACGTGTAGTCTTATAAAGACATGCAGTCTTGTAAATAGACCAAACCTTAACCAAATGAGCCACGAGACTTTAATGATGCTTTAACTATTAGAAGTAGATATTATACTGCATGTTTATGTATTGTGGCTGAAAATGCTATAAAAGAAAACCAAAAGATGAGGTGAAAGATGTTATAAACACTCTAATCATTTTTCTCTTTATATTTTCACCCACTGTCATTATAGTTACCTTACATAAACACAGAATATCAGACATTTTAGAGGATATTCTGAACACCAGTTATATGTAGTAAAAGGGTTAAAAGTTCAGCCATCAATACATCTATCTATCCATTATATATACCGCTTATCCTTTGAGGGTCACGGGGGGCTGAAGCTAATTCCAGCTGACTTTGTAAACATTGGACGGGTTGCCAATCTATCACAGAGCTATACCAACAATTTCTCCTCCAATTAATCGATTTGCCCTATGCAAGAAAAACACGGTTCAGATCATTTAAGTGACATCTCCTGCCGAGCGGCTGATTATTGCATAGCGGTGCACCTATGGGCTTCTCTGTAACTCCTGTCTTTTCATAAGGGATGCAACACAAATCGACTAACTGAAGAACGCCTCTGGCTTCCCATCTCTGATAGATTTACAATAATTTTCATGACACGCGCATCAACAATCATGATTACACAATGATGAAGGAAACACAGAAAAGTGTTTTAAGACAACGGTTAGACTTAATGCTTAAATATGCTTATTTGCTTTCAGAGTTAAATGAGATCGTTACCGCTCACACATCGTTGCTTTATATGGATTAAACACAGCAGATGTGTGTTAATTAGCTGGAGCCTTAGAGGTTCTGCCAGACAGAGTTAGTAACCACTGGTCAGATTGAGGATAGTCGTTTAGCTCTAAGCTAAGCTAACTGTTCACCGTAGAGACATCAGAGTGGTATCACTCGTCTCGTCGAAGTCTCAGTAAGAACACCAGGGAACATATTTCCCAAACCGTCCATGTGATAGGGGGTTGTGGTTTGTGCTCAGCTGCAGGGGAGAGGCTGGTTGAGTGGCTCAGGGAGCAGAGAGATGAGGTGATTTAATTGGTGCACCTGCATCTGTGTGAGTAATTACTCTCCTCTCAGAGACACAGAGAGATTCACCACCCGATTTGACAGAGCTCTGTGCAGAGGACATGTTTTGAGTCTGGTGCTGTTGGCGTTAAAGCAGCGGTGGCGTCTGTTCTAGTATTTGCAGCTGCAGAGTAAAGCTTGGTTTAGTTTGGTGGTGGTTCACAGAAAGCAGCTACAGCCCAAATGCATTTAAAGTCAGTGTTTGTTTGACCTGGTCAGTGGTAGTTTCTGTTGTAGCAGCTTACACCTTTTTAAAGAAAAATATTTGAACATTTCAGGGGGCACGTTCAGTATTTTTTTTTTTTTTTTAATCTATTTATAAGAGTGTACTGTGAGGGCAAGCAAGCAGAGTTAAGATGTCAGGTGAAGAGCTTCATTGTCTGGTAAAAGCTGAACCATTTGCAGCTCAGTGTCAGCGAGATGAAGACAAAGATTTCAGACAGAGCAGGGAGATACAGACACCTGTCACCAACCAGGTTGTGGAGGTGGAGACAGCACAGATTCGCACCTTTTTAGATTCATATCAACAGAGGATGGACAAGTCTGACAGCAGGAATTCAGTGTGGAGGGAAAGACAGCAAGTGTGCAACAAATAATAATCTTAAGCCGCGGTCGGTTTACCGTTCTGCTGTTGTGCACAGACCGAAAACAACATGTGACTCATACAAATTTCGCTTTATTAAAACTGAGCTTCGGCTAATGGAGAGCCTGTGGTGGCAGAAGGGAGGACAATGTCCAAACCGAGCAACATTTTTGGCAAACGTCTCACAATCTCTTGATGCACTCGTGCAGAGAAAGAAAGGGAGAGAGAGCGAGAGCAGCTTTTAGCCGTTGGCACGGCACCATGAAGGTGGTTCAAAAAGACGCCTAGTTTTCAGCATTTGTCTTCTTAACTTAGAGAGACGTTGGCACAGACAGCAGCGAGAGCTTCTTGGCAAAATACACAAAAGCCTTAATGTTGTTGCTGGAGAAATCACTCTACATGGGATGTGAAACCGTAATTTAATCACAGCTTCGTGTGTGAATATACATTTTGCGGATCGTGTTTGACCTTGTGATTGCAAATTCTTCAGTTGCTTAAGAATTTATTTGCCGTCAACACAAGATAGAAGTATTTTGCATTTGTTTTTGTTTTTTTTCAATCATCTGAGAAACACTTTAAAATGTCAGATAAAACACTTACAATGGATTTATTAATTTCACAAATTAAACAACATTAATGGTAAATGGAAATTTCCCAACAACAACAGTGGCAACAGTAACTGTGATTACAAAATAAAAGCCCCCACCGCCCAATCAGACAAGCAACAGTAACTGTTTTATCCTTTGACAATGCTGTCTGCACACATTTAGGAAAAAAAAAAAAAAGAAATATTTCCCATCTTTGATTTCCACATTTGAAATGTCGTCTGATTAACAACCCATTTAAAGCATCATTTTAAGAAATTAAATCTACAATCGTGTTGAGGCATCGCTTCGGGTTTTCGCGACACGATTGTCATTAATTTCACAATTAGCCTTATTTCATTTGCCTTTAAGCATATTCCCCATGTGATCCAACAACGTTAATAATTATTATTGCAGTAAGATGATTAGGGTAAGCGTCCCACTATTATTCTGTTCCCCATTCATTGTACTTGTAGAATAAAAAAAAAAGTCTTTCACCGTTATTTATATTTTCTTTGACTTTGCGAAATGAGCAAAGGATTTCCTCCACTTCCACTTCTAGAGTACTTCCACTTAATTTCTCCACTCTGTATTTTGTGCAGATTACCTTGCACAAGGACACACGTATAAAAAACACAGCAGGCGCCACACAACACAGAAAACACAGAAAAAAAAACAAAAAAAAAAACATGGATGCTTTATAAGTATGTAAAAAACAACAATGTGTCTTTAAAATGCTCCTGTTGGTTTGTGTGAGAAAACAACAGCAGCCTCGGTGTGTGCGTGCGTTGCTCTGTTGTGTGGATGTAGACGTTTATGCCATGAATCATACGCTAATTCGTTTTTATTTGTGCTCTTGCGTATGTGTGTGTGTGGTGGGCTCATGTATTCAATCGTGTGTGTGTGTGCGCCTCCAGGCAGAACTGTAAGTGCTATTAGACCTGGATATTGCAGCAGTAGCTCACGGGAGGCTCAATACAATTCAGTGCATTTGTCAGTCTATATCAAGAGCGTAGTCTAAATGTATAATGTAAATCACAACAAGCTTTAAGTCCTATTATCAAATCCAGCTCTGGGTCAGTTTTACATTTAGTACATTTAAATCTGCACTTTCTCTTTTTTTTCTTATTTAACGACACAAAATATTCTCAAGGACGGCCTTCGCTGCTCACATCCACATTTGTTACCTACTGTTCCTCCACTTTAAAACAAAGCAGAAATACCTCTTACTCTAAATAGCTGCTCATAGTTCCCACCTCTCCTCTTTTTTTTGTTAGACAAAGACTTCCCTTGTAAATACATAGTAACCATTAAATTATCCTCAAATGGATATTGCTTTGAGCTAAATGAATCAAAGGGTAATTTCACCTTTCAAGAGTTTCCCCTCTGAGAAAATAAGTACTTTCTTAATAGGCTGACTGAAAGTGTGTGTGTGTGTGTGTGTGTGTGTGTGCGCGCTCGCTCGCACACACACACATGGAGTCAAGGCGCTTTCAGATTGCAGGCGGTAGCCGCACCGCTGTACGCTTAAACCCCTCGGTCTCAATTGTTGCTGCTGCTGTTGCTGTGGAGAAGTGTAGAGATTCTTGTGTTTCCACTCCCATAACCACACCTCTGCCGTGCTGCCGCTTGCTGTAGTCAAAGTTCAACTTGGTTCAACTTTGACGGGGAAACGCGTGACGTGAATTCATGTGACCAAGGAAAAATTGTAGTCTAAAACAACAAAACAACATCGTGAGCAGCTAAAGCCAACACCACATCACAACACTAGTCGTAGACGTGACGTGTTTTCAAAAACCCCGCCTATTATCAGCAGCCGACCCTCGACATCATCAGCAGCTTTTGATGTACCTTGTCTGCACTCATTAGTGCTTTTTTGCATCCAAAGACAAATGTGGACTGCACTATGATAAGTGTTTGCAAGTGTTTTTAAAGGGTACATTCATCCAAATTACAGCGTAAACCACTTTAATTTAATTAATAATTTTCACGTCTGCTCTTTAGTCATGTTTTAAAGTTTTGGTCTTCACCGCGAAAAAAAAAGAAGCAGCTCTTTTCAGAATCGTTTAACAACACACACCATCTATTGACTAACACTGTTAGTATCAGTAGACACTAGACTCTTTGTCTAGTGTTTCTCCTGGAACCAGTTTCCCTCGTGGGACCTGGACCAGAGGGTAAAGCCCCAGACAACACAGCTCCCCAAGGTCATGAAGACATACATAGTATCTCAGTGTCTTGTTCACAAGTGAGGGTAGGATGGAGGATTGACAGATGGATCAGCAGTAAATCTGGAGCTGAAATAGATGAGCTAAAAGGCAAAGCTTTCAATTCACCATTCGATCTATGTTACCACTTTCACCTATGGTCATGAGTTTTAGAAAGTCGCTGAAAGAATAAGATTGTGAATACGGAGGCTGAAATGAGTTTTCTCTGCAGTGGCGGCCGCTGGGCTCGGACATCCAGAGAAAGCTCGGAGTAGAGGCACTGCTCCTTTGCATTGAAAAGAGGCAGTTAAAGTGGTTAGGGCATCTGATCAGGATTCCTTATGGGCGACCACCATTGGAGTTTTTCTGGGTTTGTTCAACTGGGAGGAGACCTTGGAGTGGACCCAGAACACGCTGGAGAGATTATACAGCTCATATAGCCTGGGAACACATTGGGATCTCCCAGGAGGAGCTGGAAAGTGACTCTGGGGAGAGGGACACCTGGACAAAGGTGCATGACCTGCTGCCACAACGACCCAGACCTGGATAAGTGGGTAACGATGGATGGTTGAAGGTTTAAGGGAAGAAAAGTTACTACAGAAGGTTTTTAAATGTCATTTTTCAAACTTTTGAAGGCAAAACAGTCTGTTGAACTCTGTATTCAAATTGACCTGTGTCTGAGAGAGGCCACGTCCTTAGTCTAATTAAGATAAAGTAAACTAGAACAGATAATTTTCAAAGTAAGTCAAATGGGGAAGGGTATACAAACCCCAGACTTTAATGATATACTGAAAGGGCATCGAGAGTGAGAGAGAAAACATAGCGATTAGAGCGAAGAAAAACAAAGAGGAGCAGCGAAAGGACAACAGACTGAGATGAGAGAGATAGTGTGGCCTGTGATGGACTAAGAGATCAGACTGAGTGAGACGACAGACGAGACAAATTAATAAACTTTGCAGCCGTTCAAGGAGAAAAGGTGACAGATAGGGAAAGAAAGAAACAATTACAGTGCATAGAAAGTGACAGTAGACGGAAAAGAAGCCAAGGACGAAGAGAAAGAGAGAGAGAAAGAGAGAGAGAGGCAGAAAAAAATGCAGAGATGGATGGAGAAGGAGATGTAGAAAAAGAGGATATTGATTGGTTAAAAATGCATGAGGTGTCTGGTGTGCCGCTGCTCATTTCTAATGCCCTCTGACCAGACAGTCTGAAGCTAAAACAGTGTCTCTCTGAATAACTGTGTTTAATGGCTGTTTTTATATCATTTGCTTCACAGAATGAGTCAGTCAGTCAGGCGGATGGAAATTCAGTCAGTTCGTTTCGTTTTCAGTTTCTACCACAATCTGTAAATAAAATTGTCACTCCATGATCATTTTAAAGACAAAATAAATCAGTTTGAAAAAAAAAACTTTGCTATATTCGCTATAAACACACTGATATGATACCACCTTGAGTCATTTTACCTGACATGTAACATACAGATACATATCACTCAATGTACTGAAAACTAAATCTGTGCATATAATGTAAAGATAGATACATACAATATATGTCTGACTAAGACTGAAAACTACCAAACAGTTGCTTTACTTCAGTCTCCTGTGGTGGTTTTTGCCCCTTGGCTCTGTTTTTATTTTGCTTTGTTCCTAATGTCACTGTCACTATCTGCTTTGGTCAAAATGTTTCAATCTCTTTTAACTGTGACTGATCTTTTCCTCTTTTGTTGCCTCTGAAAAGGACTTTGTAGTCACCGCAGCAGCTTTGTAAAGGCTTTGTGTTGAACGCTGACAAGCCTATAGCGGAAATGCTAACACGCTAGTGGTGAGAGGGTGTAATGTTTGCCTTCTAAACTGAATTTATTGTGTTGCAATGCTAACACTTGATAACAGGATTAGAACAATGCCCGAAAGCAGTTTTCCTGAAAAGCCTAGTGAATTTTTTTTTTTTTTTAGCTCTGTGTCTATTATCTCATTATGCATCGAACATGCACAGATATGTCACTGGATAAGACTTGTGGCGCTACATGAAATGTCTGGAAATCACCAAAGTTATCAGGCTTCATCATCTGGAAGCCATGAATGTCTGTGCAATATTTTGTGCCAATCCATCTGGTATCTGTTGAGATATCTCAGTCTTGGCCAAAATGGTACACCGACCAATATAGTAAATGATCCAAAAAGATGACAGTACATTGTTAAAACGATGAGTAATATTCGGTCCGTCAGTATATGTAATATCAGTCCCTGCAGTCTAATTGTTCTTCCTGACACTGTGACTTTAATTTCCACTTCCCCCCTGCTCTCTGCTGTCTTTCCATCTGTCCAGTCTACCTCTGCCAATACTGTGTTTGACTACGTGTGTGTTTGTGTGCGCATGTGTGTGTGTTTACTATACTCTCCAGTACGTTTCCATGTCTGTGAACTCCTATCAAGACACAGTAGGGGTTTTTGGCGAGTGCGACCAGCCAGCGCCAGTATGACGGAAAGAACTGCACGCTCGGCAGATCACAGTTAAAATGAGAGGACTTTGGCTTTCTGGCCGAACCACTGAGTCAAAATTCCTACGGAAGCTTACGGGTCGTTTGGGTGCTTGTACGGTACATCCACCTGGCCTGCTTTTCCATCGCACTGATTCCTGTGAAGAGCTGTTCATAGTCAAATATGTTGCTGAAGTTGGCATGGATGATGCACTGAGGAAGCCAACACAAATGTCAAATAGAATTAACAACAAGTAGAATTAATTTAATAAAACCTGTTTCTTGTATTTAAATCTTTTGCTGCACACGTTTTACTGTCACATGTACATTAAAAAATGTGATTAAGTCAGATACAATTGTTCCATTGTGACCATTCTATTCTATTCCATACTAACACAATGTCATTCTAAGACAGATACAATGAGCCCCAGGCCCACTGGATTTAGCAGATCTCATGCTAATATACACATCAACTCCACTGGTTGACATAATTATCTGAAACAGCAAGAAATTTTTCTTGGCCGGTACACTCACCCTACAAACAGTGTGTGTCTGTGTGTGTGTATGTGTCTTATCCCATCAGTAGAATGGCTTTGGGCTGGTTTATATTTGCATAATGAAGTCAATAACACTGGCCTCCTGGGAGGAAGCATGGTGACATTATTACTAATTTAATAAGAAGAGTTGAGTGCGTATGTGTGAGTGTGTGTGTCTATGTCAGTGTGCATTTGGAAATGAAGGGGAACAAAGATGATGAGGCACAGGATGAGGTGTAGTGAGTGACAGAGATATGTAAGAGAAGGAGGAAGAAAGATGGAGGGGAAGGAAGAAAGTTGAGGAGCAGAGGAGAAGGGAGGGGAGTGGTGTAACTAGAACAGGCCAGACAATAAAAGCAAAAAAAGGAGCACAGAGAAGACGAAGAAGGGGAAGAACAGAGAGAGAAGACCAAGAGGTGAGGGTGAAAGGAGGACATGAAGTTATAGAGAAGTGTGGACAGAGGGAAGGAGGAAGGACAGATACGTATGTGGGTGGGTGAAGGAGTCAGACAGTAATGGAGAAGCAGAGATTGTTTGTTGTTTGAGAGGCAGAGATGTACGGTTGATGTGTCACTGTTGTCTTTGTCACTTCTGTTTTAATGACAGGCTCGCTGTCTTCGATGTCCTCGATGTCCTCGGCTGGTTAAAGGCCTGCAGCTGTTGAAAAACAGGTAACTGCAGCTCCTGGGCAGCATTAGTAACACAACATGAACAGGGCATGAACCAAAGCAGAGCCAAAAATACCTCTGAATATATTATATATCTTAATTGGACAAGTGGAGACAAATACAGAAACTTCAGCTGTGGACCTGTAGGAACTTACATTTTTGTGGACGCATTCATCAGATAATTAATGAAGTGTTTATTCTCTGATAAGCAGAGTTTTATATTTATTGCCTCTCCTGCCTCGGTAGGAAAAACACAGGTGTAGCTAATAATATTAGTTAATGATTATAATAATAACAATAATCAATCAGTGATGACTGTTCCATGTAATAGCTTCTTCAAATCCACACAGGTGTCACCTATTATAGTTCACTTTATTCTGGTTAATTAGGACTGAAGTAGTGTAGCGACTTACTGGAAGTTAAAAAAAATATAAACAAACTAAACCAGAAAAAATAATGAGAACATAATATCACTGCTAGATCTAAGTTGGAGAAAAGAAAGACCCAGAGGCCCAAGAGGTCATGGCAGGTCTTTTTTTTTTTTTTTTTTTTAATGATGGTTAACGTTTCTTAAGAGTAAGTCAGTCCGTCAAACAACCGCTAAGAAACACAAGACAGAAAACAACCACTGAAAGATTAAAAGAAAAGACAAAAATATCTGCCATTAAAAGTAGAAAAAGATAGGAAAGTATAACTACGTATGGAAAAATATATAGTAAATTATCATAAAATGCTGTTTAAGAGACATCAAACAAGTTTACTCGTTGGTTTCTTAGATTTGTCACATTGTCGGTCAATTCAACAAAAAGACCAAAACTATCAATGTTTCACTTCCAACAAACACATTGTTTTTGTGTATATTTACAGTAGCAAAACCTGCTTTTGTCCAAAAAGGAGACATGTCCCTTTACTACGATGAGAGAAGGCTCACTGTGAATACTCACTGTAGCATCAAACGTCTATTAATTCAGAGCCGAGAACAGCAGGGAACAAAATACTTTCACTAAACCTAACATTTGTAACCAATTTCAGTAGATTTATGTGTTCAGTTGGGATGAACGGGCTTCGTGGGGGAAGTTGGAAAAACTAGCGAGAGGTGGATGAACACACTGTTGGTTGTTTCTATTTTCACGGGATTTGTTGACATTAAAAGAAAATATAGAACACCAGCCTTGTTTTTAAATAGGGCAAGATCATTTTTTTTAAAAATATGTGGCACATTTAATAAACAGTGGCAGTTCAATGCATTTTACAAAGAGAATACGTCTCCTCCAACTAGTTCAGTTGCAGGTAATTCATTTTTACATGTACAAAATAGAGGCGAAAACACAGCATGTGATGTCACAGTAACCTTTGACCTTTGGCCACTAAAATCAAATCAGTTTTTTGTCAAGTCCAACTGTATGTTTTTTTTTTGTTTGTTTGTTTTTTCTTTCAAATTTAAATTTATTTCAAATTTTTTCTAAGTTCTCTAAAATCTATCATCTTGTGATTGATTCAGTGAACGTTTGTCTGTTCTTCTCTGTTTGTTATATATAATGTTTGCATATTTATTGCTCTTTTCTTTCTTTTTGTCTTTTTATACACTACATGCAGCACTTTGGTCAGTGTAAAGTCTAGTTCACATTAACTGACGATTTGTGAGTCTCAGACGCCGCCGCGATCGCTGTAGCATTCACACTTGGCGACTTGTATTCCCATGATCTGCAGTCTGGTCAACTGGTCTGAGACCTGTAGTGTTCACGCTACAAGACTGAGCAGCTGATCACACCGTGACGTCACCAAACTATACGTTCGGTCACATGAACTAGACAGGATTTAGCCGCTGCTTCTTACTGTGATTTACAGCCGTTTATTGTTGACGAGCACTGGTGAAAACATCATGGCAACAAATTGTTTTTCATGGAAGCTGAAATCACCGGCAGACATCTCTGTTACCAGGTAACATTGGATCAGACGTGGGAAAGTTTGTAGAAACTGAAAAATTAAACAACAACCATTGAAACATCAGACTTTGAAACAGAGTTCTGAGTAAATCAGTGAGACGGCAGCAGCATTTATCTCACATCCCTCCTCTGATTGGCTGTCGCTCTTTGTCAGTCTCTTCCGACTCCTCCAGTTTTCTAACATGACAGATATCCAGTCTCAGTTGCTGTCGAGGCCCCGACCACCTCTTATGGAGTCGTTAGGGCTACTCACACATTATGATAATTAACTGATGATTCATCAACGATCCTGGGCCTAAGTCAAGGAGATATTCTGAGTACAAATCGTTGGTAAAGTCTACGCTTAAGCTGTGTTTAAATGTGCTTTAGAATCTGATCTTTGACCTTTGACAACCCAACTTCTAATCAGTTCATCTTTCTGAGATTTATACGTAGTTACTCTCACAAGTCTTGGGATATCACATTCAAGAGGCCAAAGACATGATATGTGAAATCATAATGACTTTGACCTTAGATTCTTTCATGGCATTAGTGATATATTGCACATAATGCCCCCAGCCACTGACTCAAAGGCATAAAAACTAAATGATAAAATCAAAGCAGAAGCAAAAGTTCAGTGATAGGCTGCTGCGGCCAGGTAGCTTTACATTCACACACGGCCACAGTTTGTCAGTTTCCTTCCTGTGTTTTGTGTCGACCCTGGATAAGCAGACATGCAGGTCATAAGTAAACAAAACATGTCAAAAACATAATTTGCTCTTGGCCTTGTGGGTGATTTGTAGACAAGAAATAATATTTTAGAGTTTATTTTCTTGACCTCTAACCAATATAAGAGCTTTTAGTGGTCTCATACCTTTGTACATGACAGTAATTGGCGTGTCAAAGGTGTAGCCTGAGGTCATGTTAGAGGCGATAAACAAGAACTTGTTTATGGACCAACACAAAAACCTTCAAGCGTCACTGAAAGGCAGTAATGTTGAGGCGATAGTGCGTAGGAAGCTACAGTAGCTGTGGCTGTGCAGAGCGTCAGAGGTTGTGAGAAGTGATGCGAAGTGGCGCGCGACGGTTCACCACATTTCCAGCTGTGACTTAAGCAGCCACAGGTGCGAGTTCGTCCTTGTTCACTGTCCGAGGTGCTGAACCTCAGCCAGAACATGAGAACCTGTCAACTCCTTCAACCTTTGTTCCGGAGAATTTTTAAAGGGCCAAAAATATCTTCTAGCACTGAGTGTGATGCCTCGGAAATAGAAAATTCTCACGTCCACGATGACGTCTCTGTGTTACATATTTGAAATTACGCACAGAAGGAGGAATTACTCGAGATATATCAATGTCTCTCAACATCAAAGCTACAAAATCAGCCAAACACAGAGAACCGGAGTCCAAACATGAGCATTGTTCTTGTTGATTGCAGTTAGTTTCATCAGATTCAGTTTGGATGGATGGTTTCATCACAACATCTCTCATGGGTGTGTTCATTTGTATGTGCATACAGTGTAGCAACTGTATGGCGAGAAAAACTAAATAAGACAACAGATAAATAACAAAATATCAAAATGGGGCCAACAGTAAACATTTATTATGTGGCTGAGATGAAGTCGAGTAAAAAGCTCATTGATGGAGCCTGAAAGAAAGTTGGAGCTTCTGGGAACTGTTTGTCTTTGTTACGTCGTCTCTCAGGATCTTATCTTTCATCAGGTGGTAGATTGTTTTGTAGTATAAATAAATTGTTTGCTCATTTACATTGTTGGATATACATGTATATAAACATATCACCTAGACTGGAAAGGAACTAAGGAGCTGTGTAGAAATTAATAGGAAGGTTAAAAAGGCTAATGTTTTTATTACATTCCTTTTCTTTGAAGGGAAAGCTAATCTTGTTTGTTTCTAATTTCAGCCTTATTTCAGGCTAAGCTCAGTGTGTTATTTATCATGTCACTGTCACAGTCAGAGTTTGTACAACAATGTGTCCACGTCTCGAGAATAAAGACGCAAACGTACAATGTAATAAAATATTAAAACTCACCAGTTATAACAACATATTAACTCACAGCCAACATTAAATTAATAAATATTAGTCAAAATATGTCTTACAAACTAAAAGTGTTTATACTTTACCTTGATTTGAGTTGCTGTTTATCATTTATTATCATTTATTATCAATTATTATTGCTATAAATCAAGTTTAACAAGTAAAAATCTATCATGTGACTGTACCTGGTTGGGTCCTATGATCACACTGGTAACAATGTGGCGGCTCTTTTTTTTTTTTTTATGAAAAAAGTTTTCCACCATTCCCACCCTGAGTAATTTTTCTTCAGTCCCTAAATGTCTCTTATATACAAAGTTTCTGTTTAAAATAATAGGACCTGGATTTGTGTGTGTGTGTGTTGCGCCCCCCCGGCCCACAGCCCCCTCTGTGCGCCCTACATATAAAGCAGTCCAGTCCAATGTTAACACCAGCTGCTGTCTGTATCTCTAATTATAGCCTCTGCGGTGCAGGCTCCCAGGGCAAGACTGGGGGTCAGGTTACTCTTTCCCACTGCTCTCTCACATAGACATAGACACACACACACACACACACACACACTCCACCCTCGTTTTAACTGGGCCTCTAAAACAGGTTCTGACAGGGCTTAAAAACTCACATGGGGCTCAACTGGATATTTATTCACTTATTTACTCCTCACTTTGACCTCTGTTTGACAAGGTAGGGCACCTGGGGGGAAATATGTTTCCCTCGGAGGAAGTGCTGCAAAGGTTGGAAGACTTAGAACTTCTAAGTACTTTATTCTTGAACTTCTTGTCAAGGGCAGAGAGTGAATATCTTTGGTCTCTTGACAAAGTTTTGACGAAGCTGCTGTTGCTGTTGTTATGAAGTGGGACCCACCGGTCGTTTAATATGAATAAAGGCGTATTAAAACATAAAGGAGAAATGAATAAATAACAAATCAATGAAAGTGCTGAACGCGTCGGCAGAGGTGAGGTCAGGAGTGAAGTAATGGGCCCCTCAGAGGAGGAAACACTGACACAACATCAGCTGTTAGCTTCCTCTGCCACCGTCATTCCAGCATGATTAATAAGCTCTGAGTTTCTGAGACACATCACATCACAGCGCAGGAGACTTTTAGACCTTTAACTCCTGACTTTATTCTTCTCTCTTTTCTTTCTCATCTCTCCATACCTTGATCTTTTACTCCTTTACACACCGATTTTCTCCCTCTCCCTCCCTCCACTTCTTTATCACTCTATTTTGGACCCTCAGAGGGGGGCAGGGTGGATCTCACTGGGTCAGCCCCTTCCCTCTACCTCTTTCTCTCTCTCTCTCTCCAGAAACTTCAGCAGCTACCAACGCAACTTCAGAAACTTTGTCTCTTTGGTATGAATAAATGAGACCTTGAGGAACAACTTTTTTTTTTTTTTTAAATTACCAAGAATGATATAAACCAAAAGATTATTCACTGGGTTTCCTTCTAAGGAAAGGTTTTAGTGTATTTTTAGACCTCGCTGTGATCCAACACAAATATTGGACTTTTTTTTTTTGTCTCTTTCCTTTTCTTTTTCTTTTTTTCCGCTACTGGATTCGAGTTTTCACCTCCATCATCTTTTCTCACGTTCAAAACCGGGGCCGGAAAAGGATTTAACAAAGGGAGTTACATGCTTGTTTCTATGGTAACACTGCATTTTCCCTAAGCCTTTGAAGGACTGAAGGTTTTTTTTTTCTCACTGAACATCCAGAAAAAAGTCCAAGGTACAGTGGAAATCCATTTCACTCTGAGCTGAACTTGATAATAATGATCTGATACTGCTGTTACTGAGAGCTGGAGGTCAATGCGCGTTGTATAGTCATTCTTTCTCACTCTTATTTAAGTGGAGAAGTTCAGCTAATGTATATAGTGTTTGTTCATTTGTGCTGTCATCTATTCCACATTACTCAACATGAGTGTGTATAAAGTGTTAAAGTGAAAGAAATACACTTTAAATTCACATTTTTTTCACCTTGGTCACAAACCACAAACTGCCACATTGTATCCGTTTTGCTCTGCTGCCACACTACTCTATATTTGTTTCTAGCAAATATAAAGATGCTGATATCTCAAAACAGTACACACACACACACACACACACACACACACACACACACACAAATCTGTTAACAATGTGGTTTACTCGTGCACATTGTTACTAAATCAGTGATTCTCATCCTTTTCTGGCTAGCGAAGCAATTTTCTTCTTATTCCCTTCATAATTTTTTGGAAGCCTGAAGTTAGCTGAAAGTATCCAAGTATTTCACAAGAAAAGAAGATATATTTTTCTTTTCTTTTACCTTATATCACCGTGGGATCTCTCAGATGTGTCTCAACATCCCTAGGGGGGTTCCTAAGCCCCCAGGCTAGGAACAGCT
This sequence comes from Polydactylus sextarius, assembly GCA_016801845.1. Lineage (NCBI taxonomy): Eukaryota > Metazoa > Chordata > Actinopteri > Polynemidae > Polydactylus > Polydactylus sextarius. Next base: position 6,418,695 of record CM028918.1, read on the forward strand.
AGCATTTGAAAATATTCACTCTGATGTTGGGGATGATCAACCTATCTTTTCTCTCTCTGTTCATTTCTTGTTCTCTTTTCTTTCTTTTTTTTTTTTTTTTTTTGTCCTACAGTGTCATCAGGTAATTGCTGAAAATGTAACCACGAGGAACTGGTTTCAATATCTCACGAGAACATACCGCGTTGGTGACAAATGATTTCTTTGATCAGCTCATTCTGTTACAAGAAAAGGTTGTGCATACACTTGCGTATAAAATGTAGTGCTATTTTGTCCCTATGATACATTTAGTGTTTCCTAAATTAGCATCTAAGCTAAATTTTGTCTATTACGGCCAGTGCAGGTGGAGCTACTGTGGTTTTATCTGTTTAATGTATAAATATTTGCAGTTTAATCCAGTTGAGGGGACATACGTCTTCCTATAAAGACTTGGGTAATATTTTGTATTATGAAAGTGTCTGGAAACTAACTAGTTAACTGTGGCTGTCAGATAAAAGTAGAGTGCAATATTTCCCACTGAAATATAGAGCAGTAAAATCTCAAGAAGACTAAGTAGCTGGGAATTTAACTTAAGAAAAGCACTTACTCTCACCACAGGTAATGGCATCCAATCAGATTACTTCATAAGCAGGACAATGAATATGTTTCAGAAAGTTGGCATGTGTGGGATGCTTTTAAAGTCTTGCTCTCGAGTCATACCTTTGTCGCCTTCACATGTCGATCAGTAGACTTCACCCACATCGTTCTAATTCTGTTCATTCCTTTGGTGTGGAGGAGGAGGAGGAGGAGGAAGAGGCAGCTGCAGCAGTCGGTGCCCTTGTGCGCGCATTAAGATCGGCACAGCACTCAATGGTAACAACAGGTGGACAGGGTCATCTGGGTTTGTAAAGAGGACAGACACAGAAGGTAAAAAATGTTTGCAGACTATGACTCACTCTGGAGCTACATAAGAGAATTATGCTGTAATTACATGGTTTGGTGAAGAATAGTGAAGTGGATGATTGCAGAGTGCAGCATTTTTTTTTCTCCCCTCTCTTCATCTTCTATCTGCTGTGGGACATTTCTACAGCGCTCCAGACTTTTGTCATTGTACACATCGCTACCGTTTTACCTGCTGCGGATCAATATGTTGGCTTGACGGGGGCCATTGCCATGGCCTCGCAAAAGATCAATGGCTTTTATATCACACACACACACACACACACACACACACACACACACACACTGCTTGTTGTTGTTCACCAGATCAATGGTTCGCTTTCTTGAATCAGACGCACGCACACACACACACCAATGCACATTCGAGTGCATGTGGACAAAAATTATGTTAAATTGATTTTGTAGTTTGTTATCCGAATGCAGCAACAGAAAGGTCAGTCTGAGAGCAGCTGCTGAATCAAAACACATCAATTCTTCACATTATACAACCATGTGCTGCCAGACTGTACACTGTACAGATGGATGGGTGGGTGGATAGAGAGACAGAGACAAAAAGACAGATATATAGATTCATGTTTCAAGGCATCCATTTAAATATCAGCTGATTATGGTTCATTTTCCTAACTAAAGTTTTCCTTAATCAAATTACCACAGACTAATTTACACACCACTAATTAGAGGAGCCAGGAAGTGGAAGTAACTAAAGTTGGAGTAAAGATCCATAACGATGCTGCAATGTATTCTGTGATTCGGAGGGTTAATCCAGCCACGCCGCCGGGCTCTTTTTTTGAATCGACTTCCGACTTGTTGCTAAATTCGCTGTTTAATAGACTGCAGTCGAGCACACCTTCTTTCAGGTTTGAGTGCACAGGCTACATAATAGGCTATAATATGGCCAATTTACTGAAGTGATTGGGTTTCGCTCACAAGGGATAGCTTATATAGCGAGGAAAATAGTAACCTGAATTGTAGCTTGAGGTATTTTATATAACGAGGAGACACGGGAACAATGTTGCTAATCTATGCTGAGCTGCCATTAATTGGCTGAGGCGCTGTCAACCAGACTGTCATAATGAATTGTGATAAATACTTCAGCCTGACCAACACAGAGGTACAGGTCTCAAGCGGATTTGTATCCTTCAGGGCCTCATTAATAAAGACAGAAGTCGACATTTCTTCCAATGAAATGACTCATTCCCGCTTTAATTCCCAACTCCATGCGCCACAGTAACTATCACTTTATATTTGCAGATAAGCCGTGTGAGAGGCAGAGCCCGGAAACGGCAGGAAAAATAAATCATGTCTGGCATTCACATCACAGCGCGGCGTTTAATGAACACAAACAACCTAACGTGGGCACGTAATCGTGTTACACACATCCCCACTGCCACACAATAATGAAAACTTTCTTTAGAGAAGTCATTTGTCTTGTAGAGCAAATTTTTCAAAGTGAGATGGAATTTAATCTCCTCATCACCGCGGGTAATCTCTGTCGGTCTTTTCTCTCTCCCTCCTTGCTCTCTCCCACTCCTTTGCCTCCTGCTCATCTTGTCTCTTCATCTCTCATCTGAAACAAAAAAACAGAAGACATTTGAATGATCCACTGATGTGTGAATTAACAGACGCTGTGTGCATTATTTAGAGATATTGGCATTAACTGACATGATGTACCTGTTGTATTGTACAGCAAACCAACAGCATCGTGACCTGTTGTGTTTCACTCAAATTTGGCACAAGAGACTAAAGGCAAACAACCTCCCACCGCCACAGTACCCCCAAGGTGTCTGTAGTCAGCATGTAATTGTTGATTTAAAGCTGATTGTCTTTTAATATGATGAGCTCCAATACCAGAACCACACAACTCGTTGCTCCAAGCTTCTAACAGCATCTCACATCTCTCATTTTAGTCATTTCCTAAAAATGAAAGGGACGGCGCCCTTTCAATACAAAACATTTCCATAGATATTAGATTTAACCCTTAATAGACTCAGGTTATTCTGGCTGTTTTTGAATCATTTTGTTTTTGCCTTTATATACCATAATGAAAAAATGTGGTATATGCCCATTTTATAGACTCCCCCGCCCCAAATAGTGCAAATATAACATAATTGAGACTAAAGTCAAAGCATATACAAAAATTTACCATAACTTAAGAGCTAAGTGCCCATCATCTTGTGGTTTCTTCATTTAACAAATATGATGCCAATATTAGGATCTTTATAACAGCCACTTTGACACACGCATGCAATCAACTTTGAACAAACACTAGAATACAGTTTAAAGTCAGCAATTTCTAAGGAAGTTGACAGCAATTTTTTGTTTCTCTGCTGTGATGTCATGAAGCAGTCACATGGGCTGATCACGTTGGCGTGATTCCTGTAATGCAAAGTTAAATCAAATGGTCATTAACACTATGGATGGTCACTGTTTGGATGACGGGGACAAGATGACGTCATTAAAGGAGCTATATGTTTATGTAACACTCTAGAGGAAACATTAAAAAGACAACTTTTTCAGTGGTTTGTGTGGAGATGTGCTACATTTCACAAACAACATGGAGGTGATCAGGGTAGAGCAAAGATTTACAAAGACTCAGACCAGATTGGTGTTTGTGTCCTGGTTCCAACATGTGACAGTGTCCAGGCACCAAAAGCAACAACAAGTAAAAGGTAAAACTGTGATTTTAACTAAACATTCTGTACAAATCCTAACCCATAATATTTCCCTATTGTAGATGTTAATGATTTTGTTAAGTGCTGTGAGAATACAAACATAGTCATAAATGTTTAATTGCGCTTTAAATGCTGAGAATGAATGGATGCTGAATTGCGAATATGTAAGAATAAGAATGAGACAATGAACATTTTTGTGAGTATTCAGTCAGTGTGCTGTAACATGTTAATTAACTTATGCTTTCTGCGGATCAATATTACATAAACATCATTTTTAAGACACAGAATTGCCGGAGGAGCCAGACATTTTCTCTTTCACGCTACAGTTGCTAAAACTTTCTTAACAATTAAAAAAAAACTATGGTTCATAATAAACAGTCCTCTGCTCTTCTTTTTTTTCTTTCTCCCTTCCTCCTGTTTCCAGATTCCTCCACCAATGAGCACTCACTCCAACGGCGGGGGCGCTGTCCCCTCGGCTCGGAGCAATCAGAGGACGTTTTTGGAAGATGTGATGTTAACCTTTAGTTCACCGATGGCCTGGCTGCTGGTGGTGGCTCTGGTCATCACGTGGTCGGGTGTAGCCATCGTTCTGTTTGATCTGCTTGACTATAAGACTCTAACAGGTAACGAGAATAAATGTTTTACTTCAGCGTTGAATATAAATGTTTTATTATGATCTTTTTTTTTTTTTTTTCACCATTTCTACATGTTGTTCTACAACACCCATTTCATTCACCATACAAACATTCACCATATTCATCCAACAACCATTCAGACATTTTTGAAGCAGACTTCAAAAGTGGCCGCGCTCTCGCTAATGTCGTCATTTTCAATGACCTTGATGTGTCAAAATTACGGGACACGGCACCATCCGATTTCTCTTTCCAACGCTTGTCAATAACATCGTGTTTTTTTCCTCATCATCTACACACCAGTTGGGTTTAAAACAGCACACGGCGTGTTTCCAGTCCCTTGACAGATAAGTGTATTGAAAATGACGCTGTGCTTTTTACGAGAGCGTTTTTCTCACACTCTTGACATGTTCACTTAGACTCTAACGGTTGACGGTTTATGTACCGGTGTAGTCACACAGCTACATATAAACGTCCTCTCTTCATTTTCACTGAAACGTCTAACTCAGACACTTAAAGAATGGATTGAACGGACACTTCCTGGTGTTAACATGTGCACTAATAACAAGGTCACAGAGGTTAACCAGTCCTCATTTTGATTGGAAGATGAAGCAGTTTAAAGTTAAATGATTTCTCTCACACGTGCTTATTTAAAATTCTATACATCGACCGTTTCTGCTCCACAGGAGACGACAGCAGCCTTGTTTCCTCATATTTTTTTAATCCCATTATTTCCGGCCCATGACTTAAGTGTCTTGAGTGATCAAATTTCATTTTCTGTGATCACGCTTTAATTACTGCATTGTCACAAGATAACGGGGGGAGGAGGGGTGAATTTTTCCCTGAGATCGCAGCCAGGTTACTGATTGATTAAAGTGAATGCAGCAGTCAAGAGTTCCTCTTCAAACATTTTCAGTTCTGCTTAAGACCGTCTGCTCGCCGGCACCGTGATCAAGCTCACACAGCTCCACAAACCCATTAAGTTACATCTTGAGATAATGAGACATGTCTGATTGCAGCGTAACAGGATGAACGCGAAAGAGCAACTGCGGCAGGATGCTCTCAGATTCTTCCATGCTGTACTGCGGCGTATTGGTTTTTATTTTTGTAAACATAGTATATAGCTTGATTTTCCCCAGAAATCAGACGACTGGTGAAAAATACAAAATGTGTCTGTGTTAATGTGAATTTGCTGAAGCTATTAAATATCTTAATTACTCAGACTAAAGCACCGCAATTAGATTATTCTTGTACATTTCAATGACGGTTTCAATGGCTGATCTATTTGCTTTGACAGATCTATCACAGTAGAATCAAGTTATTAGTGCGCTTGTTAATGTTCTCTTTGTGAATATATATAGAGTCTTTTTCAAGTGTATCTTAAAATATGCTGACATCCGTGCGTTGAAAGGGTTATTTGCTGCTGTCTCTATGAGGATTTGCAGCCGCTCACCAAGTACATAAGAGCAAAAAGAATCATTTAACGCTCAAGTTTCAAACCATATACAAATGGAATATATTTACATAAATTGACTTATTATATTGACTTGACTCTGTACATGATATATATGCAAATATGATGTAAAGACATGTATCCACATGTAATTCATTTAATTATCTTATATAAAACCTATTCAAATTTGGAATTAATATATGACATCTATGACTAGCCCAGTTTATGTATACCCAATGACAATTGGTAAATAAATATTGTTATTTATTCATATAACATAAGAATTACACGTGCATGCATATTTAATTTGGAGTAATATGAACCCAGGGTTTATTTCCCCGCACATACGAGTCAAACACCCTCTCAAGAGATGTTTTACACTGGCTGAAGTAATATCGAGTTTGACCGTATTTTATTTTCACAGCCAAATAGCTAACAATGAAAGTAAGTGGGGCAGTCAGCCAAACATAACTAAATCATATCTAAACGCCCGTCATGTTGGTCCAGATCAGCAGATTCGTAATTTTCCTCGCTCTTCACGAGCACATCAGCCAGTTGTTGAGGAAAATGATGAATCTGCTGATCTGGAACGACCTTCATCACCAGTTGTTATGAAAATAAGACACTGGGTAAGTCTGGGTAATTAAACTCATACATTCACTAAGTTATCAGTACTCTATTAATGCCACTGCCAAAGTGAGGCGCTATTATGAGCTTTATTAGTGGTTAAAAACGGTGATTTAGATATGTTTGGCTGACTGCCCCATTTACTTTCATGTTAACTATTTGGTTGTGAAAACAAAAGGGGGTCAAACTCGATATTACTTAAACCAATGTAAAATATCTCTTGAGGGTGAGTTCGACTGATGCATGAGGCCTGTACTACGAAGCAGGATTTGTTCCTATCGCGGTAACTTCAGGGTTAATTCTGGGTTTTCCGTCCAACGAAGGTGATTTACTTCTTACTGGGGTACGTCTCCATGGTAACTGATGCTGAACGGTTAAAGCTGCTCCAGAGCAGGTTATGTTCCAGATCAGAGATTGGCGCCTATAAAAGCCCCATCCCCCGACCAATCAATTCTCTTGAAAATGTCTCGTCTTTTTATTGAAGAGCCCGTGGAGCTCAGTGTGAAGATTGAGAGAGGGTCTCTGAGGAGGGCGAGGGTTTTTAGAGACCGGCAAGATTATTTGTTGGAGTGGGCCACTTATATATCTATAATCTCCTCAAACTGCACATTGCCAGTGCGACACATCGTGTTGAGCGCTGACTGTCCCTCAGACAGTAGCACTGCTGCGTTATTGACTCCTACAATAATTAACTAGGATATTAAATAACTGTATTTTATTATTGACACATTGTACAAATGCTCCTGTTTGGAGCTGCCCCGTCCACCTTCATTAACTGCGCTTGTCGTCCTAAACCGGAGACTGATTGATGCACTGAAACTATATTTGGACTCATAAGATATTAAAGTAAGCCTACTTAGCACTTTGGATTATTATTATTATTATTAAATTTATTTTTATTTGCTTCCAAGTCCATTTTGTGCCACTAGGGTTGCAGCTGAACATGAAGGTTAAATTGTATCAGCCTATTCACCGTAAGAACAGCCTAGATTTCAGCAGTTCATTGATTTGATTTTAATTAAATTACAGTCACATCTACTCGTGCTCTGTGGGGCTGTTACACAGTCGGCGATCTTTTCCCAGTTGTCTTTTCCGTTTATAGCAGCTGCCACCGTGTTGCTTTTTGTCTGGATTATCGGCCAGTATTCCTCATATTGATGTAAAATCATCGTCTGCTCTTCGCCGCTCTGCTACTCGTTCTCTTTCCATGTTTGTGATTGGCCATCTGCTGCAAACGCCGCCTCTCTTATGTGAACGCGCTCACATCTAGACTGGAAAAACCTGGGTTGACTAATCGAGTTGATAACCAGCTTCGTAGGACCGCTTAGCCAGACTGCGATCGTTAGGGTTAATGAAACCAGATAACTGAGAGATCCTGGGTCTGTTGAACTCGCTTCGTAGTACAGGCCTCTGGTGAAATAGACCCTGGGTTCAAATTACTCTGCATCATCACTTTAACAGCTCAGAGAGGAACCACAACCTTCTGTTTAGTGGACAACATACTCTAGAGTATGTATTATGTTATAAATATGTACATTAATATATCTGCTAAACATATATGTGATAATACTACATCCCAAATATGTGATAAATATTGCTTTAGATTATCAGGGCATAAATGTCATATATAGTATTTCCATATGGGACAGTCATTGGGCAATAAGACTCAAATTCAAGGCTTAGGTACAGTGGAGCTCCGTTGTCAGTAAAAAATTTAATTTTGCCCCGAAGACACTTAAGTTTGATGGCAACATTATCACAAATGGAAGTGTTTAACAGTGCGTGAAAGAATGTTACGTTGCAGTTTCACCTCAGAAGTGATTTTTTTTTCATATATGACCCACATATTTCAATATAATCTGTCACTAATTTACACATCCAATTAAATAACAGTATAAGGTTGTGAATGTTTTAGTCCAGATTAGTCGAAAAGGTCAGGTGAACAGACAAAAACACTCAAGCATTCAATGCAGAGTTTATGGAGAGCGACATTAAATGAATATTTAATATTTATTTGGGTTTTAATTGTGCTTTTGTTTCAAGGACATTCTTAATTTCTTTATAGTTTGTGATAAATTCTGTTGCTCCACCCATAAAACTTCTTCTCCATATTAGCATAATGCTAAAGCAGCATGCAGAACAGTGATTTGAATAGATCTGACACATAAAGGTCAAACTGCCACCGATGCTGCGACCACACAAAAGAAAATCAATCGCTTTGATTTTGTGAAAGCTGGTGTATTTCAGTGCCCAGTTAATTACTGTATTCTCAGTTAATTAATGTACAACGACCTTTCTATCAGTTCCACTCATATCTGTTCTTTATCACTCTCCATGTACTCGGGTCTATCCTGCAGTGTCAGGATACTCCTGCCTCACACGTCCAGCACTTTCATCTTTTAACGCTTTTCCTCACTCTCCTCCTTTCTTCACTCCCCCTTCCTTCCCTCCTTCCCTTCCAAAACTTCACCTCTTCACCTCTTCTCCATCCTCATGTTGTCAATCACTCGCCATCCCACCATCATCAACAAGACTACACATCATACTGTGACGACCCCGTGTGTTTATCTCCTGGTAAAAGCAACAACAACAACGACAACAAACCACTAACAGTTTCAACTGCGCTGCTCTTTTATAACCCGATCACCTGTGACAGACCAGAGACAATCAAGACGATGTTGTGACACTCAGGATTTGACCTTTTTCAAGTGCTAATCAGCACTAAATCAGAACGAAAAGCTTGAGCTTTTCATTTGAAGTCAACTTCCAAATGACAAACAGCAGCATAGCAACAGCTTTATGCTTCACTTTGGAAAGTTTTGACTATTTTGCGCCAGAAAATGCTTCTCAAAGTCTGGTGATTGTCCTGCCTGGTCACACCTGCTGTTCACTCCCCTCAGGCATTTCCTTGCCGAGCTAACAAGCTTCCTAACTGCCAGATAACTGTCAGTTAGCAAGTTTATTAGCTCAGTTGCTTATTTAACAGTATGGTTATGGGTTTTTTTTTTTTTTTTTCCAAAGCCCTGAACTGAAAAGGGCTGCAAACCACCTCTCTTTTGTCAGGCAGGTTTCACTAAACAAACATTAATTTGTTGAATGCAGCTAATAAGCTATGATAGCTCCCTATTTCCTCAAAGGTCAACGCTGTCAAGACTTGCTAGTGGTCAACAATGGAAAGTTAAAAGGCAAAAAGTTGATCCAGACCTGAATTTCAATAAGAATGAGTGAAATGTGTGGATATTTATGAAATTGAACCCAACTTTTGATGATTCTGGGAAGATTATTGACATGATCTGACTATATCTTATTAGCTGTGCTAGATTAAGCAATTGAGAGTTGATTTGCACCTGTGAAAATTATTTCCTGATGTGAAACTTTTTTTAATTTCCTTTTTGATGCTCTGGTCTGCTGTTGAGTGCAAACAGCTCTTCTCAGCTACAGATGGATGACAAATTAATAGAAAAACTACACTAACTAGGTGTTTGGCCACCAAAAACCTACAAGAAGAACATGTTTGGTTCTCTGATTCTACAAGTTTCTAGATCAAATTATTCAGAAAAAAAATCTCTCTCAGTTAGTGTTGATTTAAAACCACAATCCAGATCTGGTGAGATCTTTGAAGGTCAAACATACAACACAGTGCTGCACATGTATTGGGTTTTTCATTCAATTTGTCACCACTCTGTTTGCTCTCAATCCCAGTCCTAAAGTGCATGATAACTCACCACTCATGCATGTGTGACTGTGTTTCCTGTGGACCTGCTGAGAGTTCCCAGAAACAAAGATGTTGTGTGACACAGAGACTTAAAAATAGACATCTAGGTACTGGGTATGACCATTGTGTCTAATGACGACAGTAAATCTGCCCGCCTGTAGGGATTTCAGATTGAATCGTTTGTGCAATTTTGCAGATTTATTGTCTTGCGACTGCTGACATTGACAAATATGTTCAAGTTGATGCAGCTAACATGATAATCCAAGAAAGCTTTGACAGAGAAAATGGAACGCGGTCCCCCCCTTCCCTGAATGAGATTGATTTATTCATCGCCCACGTCTCATGAAGAGTTATCAATAAAAGTTACAAATCTTTCTGCTAAGTCAAGGAAACATTTCTCCCAGGGCTGAGGACAGTCCTACACACAAGTCGCACACACACACACACACACACACACACACACACACGAAGCAAGTGTCCTCCTGCACGTTGTTGTTATCGTCCATTTCCCTGGAGCAAATATGACAAAAAGCTGGGCTGAATTTTTAATCACAAAGCTTTTCTCCCACCATGACATTTCAATAAATGCCAGTGTGTGTAAATGAAACAACGAGGAGACATTTTTGGACAATAAAGAATAAATGCAATTCTCCCTGTCATAAAAACATAACTAAAAAAAGAAAAAAAACAGAGAGAGAGAGAGAGAGAGTTTGGTGGATTGGTTTGTGTTGTGTGCACAGAGAGATCAGACAGAGTTGGCAAAGTTGCAGCAGGAAACAGATATAGAAATAGAAAGACACACAGAGGCTACTGTATAGAGAAATACAGTCATTCACAGGAGATAAAAGCAGATCTTATAGAAAGAAGTAGAAAGGGAGAGAAGAGCTGTCAGAGGAAGGAAGGAGGTGGAGGAGAGACAAAGACTCGGCGCTGCAGACAGAGAGTTTAATCAGTCACCTTATCAAAACCCTGCTCTTTCTTTTGTCTGACAGAGAGACAAAGGCTCAAATGTGAAACGGAAAACTACTTATATAGAGACAAATGTTACAAGACAAGCATGCAGGATTTATTTTATCTGGCTCAGACGTTACTGATGAGAGTCGGAAGCTGAAGTACAGCCACATGTATGCCATATCATTATCATATGCATCTTTTATAAAAAAAAAAAAAAAAAAAAAGAAGGAACAAAAAAAACAAAGCTGTGCATCATTTAGCTTCTCTTATCCAGCTCATCTCATCCAGCTGGAGCAGCTAGAGGTCCTTCAGTTTCTTTTCTTTCCTTTTTGTTTTTGCTTTTGATCTCAAATTTGTACTTTTCATCTCTTTTATCATTCTGATGTAGCTGCAAAATAGCCAACTAACATAACATAAAATAAAAGAAATACAAAGCTAGAAAGGCAGAGAGGTATAAATAAGGATATAGCAGACACAAGATGACAGCAGAAATAGATTTAAAGAGAGAATTGAAAAGGAAGACATGGAGTGAATGAGAAGGAGGGTAGGAGTGATGATTGTGGGGGGTTCACCTGCTATTCTTGGTGTATGGAGTGCCAATCACAGAAATGTCAGTGCATTAATCAGCTGTTTATGAGGATCCATTATATGACTCCCACACACTGGGCAACAAACATGTAGATAACCGGGAGAAAGGAAAATTAGTGAGATCCGTGGAGACAAGCAAAACAATGCATTTAGCACTTTGGAGCCAGGAGTTATCATAATACTCGCAGAGCAGCGATGAATGTGCTAATTCACCAGTTCCTCAGGGAGACAAATGCAAAACACTTGCAGTGCAGCGGCAGCTATATGATCACAGTTAGTTTTAACACCACGGGCCAGATCATGTCTGCGAGAACGAGAGTCATTGTTTCCACGGCCGGAGAAGCTCACAACAGTAAAGTTAAAGCGTCATGTGGTTTCTTACAGATACAGAACAGACAGCGAGTTGCTCCTATAAACCGTAACGTTTGCTTTCCCCGTTGCAACAATACAATACAACACAAAACAGATGCTCCAGCAATTAGCTTTTAATGAATTGTTCAGGAAGATGTAACACAAAGTCAAAGACCTTGATGCAAATGAGGGAAAAAAAAGCGTTTTTGAGGCAGCGAGGTTACGGCACAGAGGGGGTCAAAGTACAAAAGCCCAACAAAAACTGAACATAATCATAATAATTTTTGTTGTAATTGTCTCATTGCAAAGCTTTCAAATGCCTCATTTAGCAGCTATGACTTTGTTAGCCGGTGAACCCCGACTTCACCCGTCTCCGTGCTCCGTGTGTCAACACCTGCTTTCAGTAGCGAGTGAGTGAAATTAGCTGTTGGAGACATGAATGTACAAAAACAGACAAAAACAACTACTCATACCATGACTTATTATAATTTTTTTTTTTTTTTTTTTTACAAAATCCTGAAAATCAAAAGCAATCAAAGCTCAAACAAAAGAGTGAAACGCTGAAACTAAAAGCACTTTAGCAGTCAGGTGATCAAACAAGAGGGAAAACATAGGAAGTGAATATGAGACAAGAAACAAGGAGGAAATATTTCAAAATAAAACAACAGAATATAAAAGAGACCATGACCAAAGAGACCGTTTGATCTCTTTGGCTTAGCTTAGAGACATTAATCATCAAATTACCGATGAAATAATTAAGTCTTTAACAAAAAATAACGAGAGCAACTTTCTAATTAACCATAAAGTCTGTAGCAGTTCACTGTGTAAATAAATGTTTAGTAAGTGTCACAGGTTTCCAACTGTGTAGTCATTCATTTCTAGCAATACATGGTAATTAGTCATTATTGAATAATTTGTATAATTATCTTATAAATATTACAGTCTGCTCTTATTTGTTAATAAATTGGTGTTGTACCAGATGTTCTGCAGCTTTTTTCTAGAAAGAGGTCAAGGGTCTAACAGCTGCCTGGAGGGGTCTTTCTGAATCACAAACAACAAACAACAATGATGATTTCTGAATAAATGAGCAGAAATATGGAACAAAAGAGAGAAAAGGAGTAAAATGTAAGAGAGAAAGGTTAGAGACTCTGAATATAGCCCTGAAGATAAAATATTAAACCAAAACAGCGAATTAGAAATGAACAACAAAATGAAAAGAGAAAACCTTTCAATACAAATATAAGTCTTCAGAACTGATTTAAAGGAAGATACTGAGTGAGATAAAGAACAAAACCGTTTTAAAATGTTACCAAATGATCCTATTAAACAGCGACAGACTGAAAAACCCGTCACAAAGTTCTGCTGATATGTTTAGATGTTGACGTCGCCGCCGGTTGTGTTGTTGCTGTGTTTTGCTGTGTTTTCATTCAGCATCATGTCGTCTGATTCATCCTCAGTCCTCACATGATCTGGATGATGAAGTTTGCTTTGTGTGCGATGTTTTGTCGTGTTCTTTCTTTCTTTCTTTCTTCATCAGGTTGCATCATTGTAACGAGGGTGTTGATATAAAGCTGTATGAGACTGAGACAGTGAATGATTGAAAACATAAAGTATGCAGTGAGACGAAGGCCTCTGATCATTGTTCCTCTGTACAACAGCTTTGTTTGTTTTTTCTTCTTCGATTATGTTATTTTCCCCTCACTCTCAATCTTTCTTTCTCTCTCTTTTTTTCTCCTTGAAACCTGTAATCTATATTTCACATGACGCTGTCTCTCTTAATGTGTCATGTGTTCATGTGTCTCGTCAGGTCTCCCTCCTCCTCCTGCCATCGCTAAGAGAGGTTTGAAGGCTAGAGGCAAGCAGAAACTGAGCCATCCTACATCTCGCATTTACATTCACATTCACATTTACATTCACATTCACAGCCTCCTACCGAGTTTAAATATATCTACATTATACATATACCGCCGTCTCTGGCAACCTGCTGCGACTGAGCTGAGAATTACAGTCAACATATAACCAATCACGTCAGCGTGAGTGAGCTCTAACAGCTGCATGTGGAGAACAAAATTACACAAACACCTACACATACATTTCATTTTTACGGTATATACATTATTATTTAATACCTCATACATTTCTGTGTGGCGTGTGTGGAGTGATCTCACTAACTCAAGAGGCAGGGAAAAGGTTTTCTCGTGTTTTATCGTGTGAGTCTATTTATTTCTACACCACACAGGTGGCGTTCGTCCAATTAAATCAAGCCCCGTCGGAGTCCCCGGACACGTGGCGTCTCAGGAGAGCACCGACTGGTTGGAGATGATCTGGACCTTCGCTGCCAGTCTGGTAGCTCCTGATGAGGAGGAGGAAGGTATTCACCAGCTAACTGAAACCCTCACACGTAAGAAAACATCACCTCTCACTAATTAACCACCTAATGATGAAGGTGATTTATAATTAACGGATGGATTAGAGCCTTTTCAGGTACAAGCCCCGAGGGGTTGGGAGATCCTGGCCCACAGACTCTATCCGTGCCGATACTCTCTAACAAAGTAGTTTTAGCCCATCTCATTCACATTCGAGAAACTTTATTTTTAATATTCAGAACGTAGAACGACTATTAATCTGCATATGATCAAACTATACATCCCGCCACAAATTCTTCTCATTTATATGCTAAAACCATATGTTTTTTTTTTTTCTCCCCCAGCAGATGCTTATTGTGATAACCCACACCGAGCAGATAATAGTAATGATGGAGCTGTCAGAACATAATCACTCGCTGACTAACTGCGTTATAATGAAAACGATGCCCTTTTAACCTGAGCAAATTGTGAGAATACATTAGGCAGAAAATAAACTTTTCCCCGTCTTATCTTCTTCATTCAATTATCAAAACCGGTGGTCCATTAAAAACAGTGTTAATTAACTGTAATTAAAAACTTGAACTCACGGACACTTGTATTTTACAACGTTTGGTCTCATCCAGAGAGACACCAGGGAGGATTGACAGCAGGAAAAATATGACAAAAAATATTCCTTTTTTACACACGACCTGGATATTTACTGATTTCTAGATTAGCTTATGTATGTAAAGTACATGTTTTTTGCTGTGAGAACTATTTACATTCAGTAGTTTAAGTTTGTATGTGCATCACACTCACTCCTCTCATATCTATTCCGGCAATAACCGGAGTCGACAAACATCTAATTTTCTCCTCTGTCGTTCAGCTTTTCACTCCGAGGAGCTCTAAAGGAGAAGATTGCTGAGAAGGAGAGAGAGAGAGAGAGAGGACAAAACAGACGAGCACGAAGAGCTGCAGAGGTCAAGAAAGGCGAAAAGAGACGAGTGTGTTTTTACAAAAGTGGAGGAGCGAACACAGAGCGATGGAGGAGAAGGATGGACAGTATATCACAGCAATGTTTCTTCTCAACTGATTTGGTGTAAAATGGAATTTGACTAATTAAAAACTACCAGTTTTAAATAGTGCAGATTTTTTCTGGAGTTTTTTTCAATTTTTTTTTAAGAATTCGGTTTAATGATTTCCTTCAAGATCATCATTAAATTAACAAGTTTCCAAACTGTCGAGCAGGAAGATGAACAGTAATTCCAGTAGGAAGCTCAAACACTGAGCAGATGAAGACCATCTTCCCTCTGGCTCTGAGGAGCCCCCGAGCTGGAAATAAAAAAAAAAAAAACTGCAAAATTGGTAATTTTTGTTGAGATAAGTAGAACTGTAAAAAAAAAAAAAAAAAAAAAAAAAAACATGAGGTAAAGAGGTGAAGAAATAAGATAAGATAGATACAGCTAGATACAGTAAATGAACAACTCATATAGTTTGGAAGAAAACAGCACAAAAAAAACAAAAACAAATAATCAGAGCAGAAGAAGAAGAATGCAGGAACATCCATTATTTTCCATTTCTTAAATGAGACACACTTGGTTGTGAAAATCTTTCACGTCAACAAAAGGATGATTTCGATTTTCTAATTCACATAACCTGATTGTGTTTGGACGGTGCCAAAAAAAAAAAAAAAATTGGGGGGAAAGCCAAACTAACAGAGAGAACATGCGGACGCCACACGGGGAGGACGAGAGAGAGATTTGTGATCAGTGACTGTGATACTGAGGCTGAGAGACAATCAGGTAGTAATTCAAGTAATAACAGACAAACCTCAATATATGAAAATTCACAACTTAACGTCTAAAATGTCAGAAGAAGAATAAACGAAATGATGAGGAGTTATGTTGCAAAATGGCTCCTGTTATTCTGATGATTATTTATTAATATTATTGATGTATTAACATGTTACAAACTGGTGCAGTAAAACACAACAGTTCACCTTTTAGATGTAGTGGAGTAGAAGTAGAAGTGGAACTAGCATCAAACTAAAGTATCATTGCACCAAAAAAATCAAAATTTTACATCATTTTACATATGAAGACACATCCCAGACAGCAAAGTGTGGCTGTGGTCTGGCAGGACGTTTGGTATTTTTGGATTCATTTTGTCCCAGAGGAAGCAGGGTGAATGTCTTTGCTTTGACTATGACATAGTTATGGTTTATCACACCACTTAAAAACAAACTTTTAGCTTTTAGCTTGACTGTGGGGGATTTTGGACTCTTTTTGGGGGCAGGTATGGCGTAGGTTTTAGTTTTGGGTGAGTTTTGGCGTTTTATTTTGATCATATATTTGAGCTGTACATCCTATTGAAACTTTGCCAAAATTAGGTCAAATTTGTCCCGTAATGATTTCGCTGTCTGGTGATGTTACCAGTTGAATCAGGAAAACATCGAAGCTGAGCTCGATTCATCTCTGTCCACCGTAATTATTGTTGCTCCTCAGAATATCACCAGAGTTGCTGTTTAATGTCAATAATTACCCTCAACGCTCGAGACAAGAAAAGCCCCTTCGTGACATTTAAAGTGTTGTGACTCTGAACCGCTGATGTGTGAATTAGCACAACAAAGAAGGTTTCTTTTATTTTTTGATACTGTTTTTCACACCGACGTCACAAAGTTTAATATTCCTCCTATGTGCGCATTTATGTCTTTAATATTCTTGTACTTTTTGTTTTAGAATATTTTTTTGATGCTGATGCGTCTTGAGAGGACGTTTATGATAAACAGTATTTTTTTTTTTTTTTTTTTTTTTTTCTATGACTGTAAATAAAAAGGAATAACAACAGCTGTGAAGTTCCTCAGTAACCTCTGTAAAAGTCTGAATTAAACACTTGATCTGGCTCAATGTCGACTTGAATCATTTACCCAGATGAATCTGCTTCTGCCTCTTCCTTTCTGATTATCTTCACTGTCGCCCTGAAGCCTTAAACTGATGCATTTGTTTAATTTACAAAATGTAAATAGGGTACATTAAGTTTTAATTAAAATGAGCCGGCTTGCAGACGAGTATTGTGAGGATGTTGTTGCTGGCATAATGAAAATTATCATGAAATTGAAATGAAATTACAATGAAATCATAATTTTATTACAGCTTTAATGGATTTTAACCACATCGTGGCGAAACATATCAGTGCATTAGAAAATCCTCAATGACTGTGGAGGGAGCTGCTTCAGTAAATTACATTACATTTTACATTATCATCTGTTCAGACGCTGCTTAGCAAGATATTTTTAATTGAAACCACATCAGGCATTTTTCTTATTACACAAGATGTCTCCTGATGTAATGGTTTGGTTATAAATGGTATAAGATATAAGAGGACGACATTAAATGTGTGACTTCGTATTTCACGATTCAGCCATATTTATCAGATAACAACATCAGAAAAAAAAAAAAAAAAATTGAAATCACACACACGAGCTTATTTCTCTCTCTGCTGGGGATGTTAATGAAAAGGAGGAGCTCTGATTTGTAAAAGCAAACAGTTCATCCTCTCCGCTACACACTTATTATCGTAGTCTCATCACTGCAGAAATAAATGAAGAACACTTCCACCGTGGTGATGTTTGGTGTGGGAGCTGATCAGCGTCCAGGTGATGATTGAACGCACGGAGAAATGATAAACTGTTTTTAATTAAACAAAGGAAATGAATGCAGAGATGCATTATGGGGAAGATAAGGGAATGGGATTGTGTTTTCACACTGCTGCGATTAGTTTTGTCAACTTAGAGGAACAGATGTTGATACCACGAGCCGGTTAGCTTAGCTTAGCATAAAGACAGAAAGCAGATGGAAACAGCTAGCCTGTGAAATCCTGTAGACGTCATTTATTAGGAGGATGAAGGAAGTGAAGGACTGAAGGATGAAGGACTGAAGGAAGGACTGAAGGACTGTTCCTCCCTGAAGAACAGGGAGGAACAGTCTGTCTGTCTGTCTGTCTGTCTGTCTGTCTGTCTGTCTGTCTGACAGACCAACAAACCAACTCGACTCAACCACATGCAACTGACTTTATAAAATAACCAGAACTCTCTATAACCATGTGACCACGTGCAATATTCAATCATGTGCAATAACTGTAACAGACACTGCTGTGGTCGGTTTTACATGTTTCACACACACACACACACACACACACACACACACACATATATATATATATATATATAAAATCTTCTCTATTCATATATAATATTATATCATTTTATATTTTTTATTTTTTATTTATTTTATTTTTCAATAATACATGTGTTTATATTTATATATATATATATTCTTATGTATGTATACACATATGAATATGCATATTTTTCTTCATATTGCTTTACTCTATATTTACTTTATATTTTATGTTGGTGTTGGGTACTTAGGGTGTTTTTTACTTCTTGCTCTTCTGTTTTTGTGATGGAGCTTCAATTTTCCTGAGGAAACTCCCAAAGGGATCAATAAAGTTGTCTATCAATCAATCAATCAATCAATCTATCTATCTGTCCGTCTGTCCGCCTGCCCACCCCTCTATCTCTCTGTTCTTTTTGTCTATCTGTCTGTGTCTGTCTGTCTGTCTATTACCATGTTATAAATATAGGATTATGTTGTTATGTGTCATATTATATCGACTACGTCATGTTTATGTTGTGTTTTTGTTACATCAGTGTCTCATGATATAATGTAAAACGTCCATTGTTATAGCAACATGATTTTATGTTAATAACTTGAGGGAATATGACTCAATTATGTGATTATATTACGTTTAGCTTCAAACACGATGATATACTTCTGTTATCAATCACAGTGGATGACATTACGATAAGTATGTGCGTGGTAAGAAGGATTTTAAAAAGCATGGAGCTACACAGAGGGAGAAAAATGAGTCCAACTCTTCGGGGGTAGTATCATTTCTCTGCCAGAGACCAACTTTATCTCAATATAACATGAATCATTTCACATCACCAGAACATAAATAGCATGTTGTTATAACTTGATAAATGTGACTGCCACATTCATATGAAAAACTATTAACATTTTAATGTTATAACACAAAACTGATTTGTTTTTTTCTCCGTCATGGCAGTAATCTGTTATCACATTAAATTAGCGATGTTACAGTTATTAGTCAGCTTTTGTTTACCATTTATTTTAAAGCCGGTTATGTATGAATATTTTATTTCTAGATTCAATCCACCACAGGGTCATAAAAAGAGGAAAAAAAAAACATGGTGTGGTCATGTGTGGAAAAAAAAAGAAAAGAGGCTCCTGTTAGAGGAGGTTTCTGTGCTGACTACATGCTGGGGGAGATCCTTGTACTGGCCAGAACATGCTGCCAGAATTATAACTCATCTGACCTGGAAAAGACTGCTGCAGCTCTCCTGTGAAGTGCCTCTCTCCACTTATACATCTCAAATATATGTTTTTTTTCTTTTAAAATCGATTCAACATTTAACCTCAGGGGAAAAAACAGTGTTTTTCAATACTTTGAAACATATTCTGATAGAGATTATATTGAAAAAAAATTCTCATTCTGCCTACCTCTGTTTACTGAATAATGATTGTTGATGCAAAGAAAAACTGCTGCATCAGTTTTTAAATGTTTCTCACGTTAGACTGTGACCGTTTCCTGCTACAATGAAACCGAAGACCAACATTCGTTTTCATTAACGGTATCAAAATGTAAATGGTATTCAATTTGATCAACAAGATAATGTGATAGGGTAATCGAGAAGTTAATCTTTGAATAATTGACAAAAAAAAAAAAAAAAAAAAGTGACACACGCGCACGCGCACACACACACACACACACACACACACACACACACACACTGCCTTCAGATTCCCGGCAGTAAAAGCCATGAATAATGGATCTTAGTTTTCTCTGGCCTGAGGGAGAAGCTTTTAAACATAATTTGTTGCTTTAATTTATTTACACAACCTGGCAAACCTGGGCCTCGGGCTAGGTGCATTACATGGAAGTGAACCACACCAGAGGCAGGAGGAGAGGTGGTGGAGTGGGTCACGATCACACATATGTATGATAAAATGATAAAAATTCATATGACACACGCTTTTGTACATCTTGTATGAAGATTAAATCTCAGGAACATCTGTCTTTCTCAGTCACGCTCACAAAAAAAAAAAAAAAAAAACAGCGTCATTGTTGAATATTCAATAAAAGTGAAATGATGAAACAGATGTCACCATCAGTCTGCTCGAGTCCAATCAAAGCTAACTGTCTCCACAGAGCATGTTTTTCTGTAAAAAAAACAAAAATCGAAAATCGATCATTTTTAATGTAAGTCATGAGTACAGAATGACAGGATTATACACACACACACACACACACACTGACCAGATCAGACGTCAGCAGTTGTTTATGTTGCGAGGTCCAAACTAGTTTTCGTTTTATTCTCTGAACCTTTACTACATTATAACACGCGGTAGAAGTTTGCTAGCATCTGAGGTAATTTCAGTTTTAACAACACAACTTTCAAGATTGAGCTTTGTGATATATTATTCATGATATAGTACACATTATATAGCCTCTCAGGTCTCCTCTGAGTTATGTTTTGATTTGAGACAGCAGCCTTTTTAATGTCCTCTACCCGGGGAGTCTTATAAATCCAAAACAGATTTCAGGACCAGCAGTGCCACCAGGCTTTGATCACGCTCGCCCCATGATGAGCTTCATGTTGCCAAAAGTCTAGAGTGTGTTTACAGACGGTGTTTACAGCACTCCGGTTAGTTGCCCCTGATCCCGCCGAGTCCTTATTCACAGTAAGCTGTTTGCTGTACACGCGTCTTCATTTCCCTGTCGTTAACAAGTCTTTAGATAATAATATTACACACAACACAGTACTAAGCATAAAAGCCAACATTTGACTGGATTAAGAGTTTGCAGGAGCCGGCACATTGGCCACTGCTGCTACTGATATTATAGTCCCAGTGGGAAACATGTGGAGCTTTTGAAAGCTGAGCACAGGTTTTGCACAATAAAGAAATATTTAACCATTAAGCATAATCTTTGTGCAATGAAGAGTTTAGCTTTAATATTAATGTAGCGGAGAAACACTTTTTATTATTAGTGCTGTTATAAGAAGTGGCTGCGTTGATTGATCACGTCTGTATGATAAATACAAAGCCGGTTCATTTAGTTTAGGATAAAACCACAGCCTGGCCGAGATATAGGCAGCGTATATCCCAAAGTTAAACCACAACTTGTCATTTTTTAGTGTTAATAAAATATGCTGCATTAATTAAAAAGCTTTGGAGCTGCTGGTAAACAGATGTTGCTTCTGTCAAACAAAGCAATGACTGTTTCCCTCCTTCTTTCATCTTTATGCTAAGCTATATAGATATCTAGGCGCTGGCTCCAGCTCTTTATTTACAATACAGATATGAGATTAGCAAATCATCTAACTCTCAGCATGAAAGCAAATAAGCCTATCTGCTAAAATGTCAAAGTTTCCTTTAAAGAGGCAGAGCATTTTAAGCGGAGTCTGACTCTAAAGAGGTGATGTGAGGTAATACACAGGATCCTGTTCTATTTTTAGTATGGGCAGGATTTCTACTAATGTGTGCATTCATTTGTGTGTGTGAGTGTGTGAGAGGGCATGCGTGTTTTTTTTTTTTTTTTTTTTTTAGGGCGGCACAATTGATGACTTTCTGGTAAAAAAGCCCAGTGCAGCATCAGAATGAAATAACAAGGAATATAACAATTTATCAGAGCACAGACAAGCATGGCATCGTGCTGCACATGCATCGAATGGAAACAGAAAAGCAAATGCCCCAAAAATTCATTCATTCTTTTATTCTTCTTCTTCTTATTATTATTATTTTTTTCAAAAGTAAATTTTTCTTTGCTCCAACTTTCCCATGTAAAATCTCTTGATTTTGTATAATCTGTAGCGCGGCATGTTATTTTAATTTGAATGGATTGGCAATGCTTTCGTAACACCATATAACTGACATCTTTGCTGTAAATTAAATTTTTTTTATTTCCAGCCAACAACCCCTTGTGCTATATCAATACTTTGGAGATCCATATTAATCTCCACACTGTTGAATTTGGCATAGTGGTGCAATCTATTTAAAAGCACAACGCAGCCCTCTGCAGCTCGGAACAACGCTGCATACTCTGCTTTTTTTTTCAAGAGATGGAATAATAAGACAGATACTGTCACATAATTTTACATTACATCCGCAAACAAATTCAATCTGACTTCACATAAAAGTCCTGTAGCCCAGTGTTTGTCTGTGAGATGAGGAGGATATTAAATTTGCTTGGTGAGGTTTGTCAACCTGAGAGCACTTTTCTGTCATCGCAGCATGAAAGGTAATCTGTTTCTCCATGCTGCTGTTGTGATCAAAGGAATCACACTCCCATGACTATCACACACACACACACACACACACACACACACACACACACACATATACACACACAACAACAACCCACACAGACACAATGAGTCGTGCGCGCACACACATACGCCACCGTACGCACCCGCAGGCATGACACAAATACTGTACTTGTGTGCTCGTGTGGACTTACAGTACAAAAGCATAAACAAAATCTCACTGTTGCTTGATGTTTCTGTTTTTGTGCTTTAAGAAGCTCAGCTCCTGCTGTGAGGACACTAGTGGGATGGGCGCGCACACACACACACAAACACAAACACACACACATCTACACACACTAGTACTCAAAGCAGCTGCACAGCAGAATCCAACAAGAGAGTAAGTGATCAGTTGACGCTCTCTAACATTTTCAACATTTTGCAGCAACGATGTGAGACATTTAATGGCAGCTACACGAGGACTTTTAATTTCTTTTCTTTTTTTTTTTTTTTTTTACTTGAAATAAATGAAGATGTGTCTCACGCTGTGCTTTCAATACGGTTTCAAAATGTGCTCAGATGACAGTCTGAAATATTCAGCGTGTCTTATACCAATGCTGGAAGGATTTTATTCACCAGAGAGCCGTTTGAATGATCTGAATGCTGCAGCTAAGCCACAGAAAATATGAGACTGGTACAAAAGGTTGTTGTCGTCTCTCGGTTGTTTTCTACCTTTGCCTATGCACGGATTTTATTTTTTTTATTTTTTTGTTCTTGTTGTTCTAAAGATGTAGTCCAACACTGTTTATCATAAATGTGCTGCTGCAGGTTTGCAGTCTACACCATTCACTGTACCAAGCCCCCACCTCACTGCCTCCCTCACAAGGGACTCTACCCAACCCTTCTTTCATGCTTTAGTCACCCCGCCTGGGCTGCTGCAACATCCCTCCTGGCTCGACTCCCAAAGCACTCTAAAGCCCTTACATCCAGATTTCTCCCCCAATCACACACACATCCACACACACACACACACACACACACACACACATCCCGCAGTCCCACCACTGGCTTCACCAGGCAGTTTGTATCGAATACAAAACTCCAGTGCTCAGCCCTCCAGGCCACAGCCTAGTTGTGCATGTCGTCCTGTGATCTGCATTCTGTCATTACCTGCCACTTAGCTCTCCCCTCCCTGCGGCAGTCTGGTTATCGCCTCCCCCACCACCACACCATCTCCCCCCAGAGGTGGAATGACTTTACTCCATTTAGATCAGCAGAGTCACTCCCTGTTTTCCATCATCACCCAAAGACCTGTCTCCTCAATAAATACATCACGTCAACCCTGACTTACATCTCCTTTTTTTTTTTTTTTCCTTTTCTAAAAATGAATTTCTCCCCCTTCTCATCCTTTCTGCCTCCTTCTTATATTTCACATAATACATTTGGGAGTGGGAGATAATCTACAGATCGCGTTTGCTGTAAAAGAGACGAATCCGCACAGAAGTTATTTAACTCTTCATCTTAAAAAAGTTTTAATTTCCCTTCATTTCTGATGAATTTAATCAGAGGAGAACAGAGGATGCTGCAGGGTGAGCGAGCACCAAACAGAATAGGATAAAGCAACAGAGAGAGAGAGGGAAAATGAATAAGAGCAACACTGAGGCAGGAGAAAGACAGTGAGTAACAGAAATAGGCAGATTACAGAGACTGAAGGGTCTGATGTTCTGTCATAAGTAATTCATATAAAAAAAGCCAACATTGGTTGTCTAGCAGGCTTTTATTTTGAAATTTCTCCTAAATTAATCAATTAATCAAGCGTCTACATCACACATGAAACAAGTTTTTGTCTCATCAAGCCAACAAGTCATGTCATAATCAATTATTCAGTTAAAACTATAAAACAACTAAAACTGTGAGAATTAGTTTTCATTACAACTTCTCACCAACCAGAGTGAAGTCTCAACATCAATCAAGCCAGTAATTCAAAAAAAAAAATTCAAATTTTAATCATCAAACAGATGAAAGTGTAATCAATGACAACTGCCGTGTTTAGCATGTTTTGGCCAATCTAGCAGCTTTACTAAAATATCTGAAAATAACGACTTGATTTTCAGTCGACTAAGAATGAATCATACCAATTTTGGCGATCCTCTGACTTTTTATGAACCTTAACCATCAAGCAACTCTAATTTCATTCCAGTAATTTGCTTAATGGCCTGTTTTTATTACTAATTAACAAATGTTAGCATGCTAACATGCTATGCTAAGTTGATAAACATGCTATGCTATTGGAAAAATGAACTGAAATGATTGTCAATATAGTTGTCTGCTCATTTCAACAGTATTCTCGTCAAAATGTAACATGTGTACTTGAGGCTGACAGTGTGTTTGACTTTAGGTGAAGTGCTGTGACGCGTGTTAAGAACTTAATGTGAAAAACAATTCAATCTCAGCAGTTGTCTCATTTTCTCCAGATAGTAGACAGCCTTTGGTTTCTCGTTCTGTAAACACAATTGAACATAATTAAAAAGCATCGGTGTATTGTGAATTGACCTGTGAATAGAAAACAACGGGAGTCAAACTGAGCAAGAATGAACTGCCTCTGTTTTTTGTTTTTTGTTGCCTAACTCTCTCCCCCTTTAGCTCAAATCAGTATAGTGAGGTGAAGGAAAGTGGGTTGGGAGGTGGAGGTGGGTGGGTGGTGGGGGGGGGTCTATTTAATCAAAAAAAGTGTCACATTAATTCAGACAAATTCAAGCAATCTAGTTTTCTAATAAAGCTGTCATATTTGCATCCGTTGACTTACACTCGCCATCGTTTTAGATTAATTCCCGTCACAACCTTTTGATTTATGAATGCATAATAACTGAGGGCAACGTCTGCGACTGTGAGCAAGCGTGAGCGCGTGTGCGACTCAGCGCGAGTCGAGTGTGTACGTGAGAATTTGTGTCGACAAAGCCTTGACTTTTAATCTAACATGTTGCTTCTGCCTAGATGAGAAGAAAATCACATTTGGCGATAATTGAGCGTGTTAAGAGGGAAAGATCAGGCTGGTGGCGTGGAGGAGCACGAGTTGCATCACTGCTTCCGTGTTTTACAGCAGCTTCTCATCTTTCCTTATCTCACTGATGCTCATAAGAATTTCTTCTTCTTCTTCCCTCCACTTGACATTGT
The DNA here is from genome assembly GCA_016801845.1 of Polydactylus sextarius. Taxonomy (NCBI): domain Eukaryota; kingdom Metazoa; phylum Chordata; class Actinopteri; family Polynemidae; genus Polydactylus; species Polydactylus sextarius. The sequence continues at coordinate 6,444,531 of CM028918.1, forward strand.
CTTTCAATGTTCAAACACCCAAAGGTTGACATCAGCTTTATTCAGTTTGCATAGATGTTTTTTTTTAAATCACTTCTTTTTGTTTGTTTTCTTTGCGGCAGCTGTGTAAGGAAATTGCATTCTCTGTCGAGACACATTTTTTGATTATCTTTTGGATTTCGCTGGCTGTGGCAACAGAATTACATTGTTCTCTTCCATTAGTTTCCTAAATTTTATGGATTTAATTCAATAAAAAAGAAAACTAAATTAGGAATTCCTCTGGTATATCAACTGGTTTGGCTCAATACTTTGCCATTTTGATCCACTGATCCATTTGATTCTTTCTTAAATTTCCCCAAAATCTTGCTTGATAATCCCACCTCCCCAAAGTAACATCATTAGGTAAACATTAGTCTACACTTTGTCGTATCATTTGTTGTTACTAAAAGGTCGAAGGAAAAAAACACCAACACCTATTCCAGGATAAACGTGTCGCTGTTTTTATTTCGCTGCCGCTGAGTGAAGTCACTGCATCGCACGCAACCGGCATCACAATTCAGATAATCCTGTTATCGTGTTTCAATCCAAAAACTAAACAAGAGTGTGATATTTCTGATTGTATCGTAGAAACCTGAACTCATCTGCACACATCTCTGCCGATGTCAGTTTGTGAAGGTGAACACGTAGAGCAGACCAGTCGATGAATCAGACAGAGGATATGTTAGACGAAAGAAGAAAAAACCCAAAACAAAACACAAGAAGTCAGGGTCTAAAATGAAAGTTTTTTGTTAGAAGATCTGCGTTCTCAGATGTACGCTGCTATTTATGTCTCTTCATGAAACATCTTGAGATGTCTTCAACCTTTTAATCAACTAACAGACCTTGAGTTGTAGCCAAATACAGAAAAAAATCTCCTCAGAGTTACCAAGTTGTATTTATTGTGACGCCACTGTCAAGAAGACCGAATCGTTTTCCATTTCATCAGCTCTTTGATCGTAAGTTGCACCGCTGCTCGCTCTAGAAAGGCCACTGCCAGAAAATGTATTCTTAGTGATTATTAAACAGACAGTGACTCATGGCTACTGCTGCCTGGCCACTGTCCAAAGCTAAGAAAGAACCACGAGAATCCCAATTTAAAAGGAAAAAACAAAAACAAACAAACCCTGATCTCAGTGCTACAATAAAAACACCTTCTTCTAATAGAAACTATGACAACTGAATGTTGGTTTGCAGCTCTCTCCACACTCATGACTACTGGGACAAATCCCAGTGGGGCTCCACATCGGTGTGAGCTAGTGGAGCGTGAAAAAAGTCAGTCCCAGCGGAAGAGTCTGGGTCTGAATTTCAGTCCCAGTCCGATCATGGCTCTCTCCAGCCAGTGAATGCCAGTTTGAGGTCCAATCTTTTTTTTTTTTTTACCTCTGTCTCTCTGTATCACTGCCTCTTTGCCATCTCTGACAACAGAGTGGAGTTTCTACCTCCATCTTGTTGTTCTGCTGTCCATCGTTTCCCGCTACCTGGGGAAAACTGTCCGTAGCTACCAGGGAAATCAAAACTGCAGTTCACTTTCTGCTTTGGTTGCAGTTGCAGATGCATTTTTCTATATCCTGCACATCAACTCAAGTTTTTTTGTGAATTTTCATGCCCGGTAGCAGCCAGAAAGGCCAAATCAAGGAGAGGCTTAAAGGTAACTACTCTAAACACAGATGGCATCATTATTCTATAGCCATTAGCCACATACTGATAAGTTAAAGACAAAAAAGTTGCCAATTATCATACTAAATTTGCTCTGTTGGCTACTAAAGACTATTAAAATGAAGGCAGATGTTACGTTTGTCCTTCAACAAATCAGGTTTTTAGTGTTGAGCTTTCAAGTACAATCACTTTTATTGTTGTTGTTGTTGTTTGTAATAATTTACCTCTTACTGTGAGAAGATTAAATTTAGTCATTTGGCAGATGCTTTTATCCAAAGCGACTTGCAAGTGAAACTCACACAGCGATGGAGCAGCCATCAGGGGCGATTTGAGTTTCAGTATCTTGCAGATCATAGGAGCCAAGAATCGAACCACCGACCTTTCAGTTAGCAGACAATCCACTCCACATCAGCAGACAGAGTGGATCCTGTTTTCTTACATTTTTTTTCACGCTGGACACTTTTATCTTGAGAGAGTTTGTTTTGAAAAGTGCTTGGTAAATAAATATGGACTTCGTAAGACTGGATGTTTGATATAATCTTGATGGTCATAAATGAAAGCAGTAACTAAGAGTGAGACATCTGTTTGTGTTGACTCTTGGCTCCGTCCTGAAATTTGCTGATGCACTGCAGTCTTGGAATGATCTAACACTTAGGCTAGAGGCCAAATCAACCCTTTAACTTCTTTATTAAGATTCCTGCATTTGCTGAATCAAACCGATGGACTCCTGATACCCCGTTACCATCTTCTGGCCAAAGTTTGCCACTGCTTGTAAAAACACTGCTGCAAGACTGCAGCGTTGACTTGGCAGTTAAATGTATGATTGAGTAATTTGTTTTTATTCATTCATTCTTTAAATTAAAAAAAAAAAAAAAGAAGAAGATTGAAAGTATCAAAAAACTTTAGATGTACTCGTCGGAAATAAAACTTTAATCCTCTTGTTGACATAATTAATGTTTGCATTTTGTTGACTGAGGAAGCATCAAAGACTAAATCTGATATCAAGAGCGTCTCAGCGGCTGCTCGGGTACAACGCTGAGCTGTTGATGAAGTTTTCACACATTCTCGTTGTCTCAAACAGACTTTGCATGTCAATGCGTACGGAGTGCCACATTAAACGGGAAAATCTGCACAAAACTGTCTTTTCATTATGAAGCAGAGCCACCGGGAGCTGTCTCACCCCCTGCAGAAAGTCTGACAAAGGAGAGAGAAAACGCTTCAGCGGCTGCCAGTGTCTGCCATGAGGGTGCCGAGAAGAAACTCAGCTTCTGTCACCTGCAGACAAACTGCTGAATGACATTGGATTTAACAAACAAAAACAGATCTGGGTTTTGATTTTGTTTTTCTTTTCTTTTCTTTTTTAGAGTTTTTTTTTTTTTAGCTCACTGCTGCAATAAAGAGAGAGACAATGTCCTAAGATTTTAACTTTTATACCACTTGATTTATCCAGTTTGGTCCCTTGAACTCACTGTTTACTGCACATTATATATATATAGTAATAGTGTCTCACTGGCTCAAACATAAAATGTTTTTCGTAATTTGATAATGATAATGTGCAAAACAACAGCTAGTGTTTAGTTGACTTCTAAATTTATACTGAACAACACAAATGAATATACTTTTACTCAATACACTGCTAAACTTTCTACCTTGGGTTTTGCTTTTCTGACAATGTGAGACAACAGCAGGAAATAATGCTACAAATAAATAAATAATCCGCCTCCTCTTTTTTAAATTAACTGACTCAGGTTAAAATGTTGCCGTGCAGTATTAAAAGTTGTAGAGTGCTGCTCCCTACTGGTTTTTATTATACATGTGAACATGCTGTGTCAGTGAACTGTGGTGGTATTTTATGGTGTGACGCACAGCTGTAAAAATAAATATATAAAATAAATGGTGGTAAAGTATTGCTTTAATCAGCAGTAGTCCGAAGGTCAAAGGCAGTGGACTGAACCAACTACAGGAAGTCTTAGACAATATAGAATAAAGAAGGAAAATAGCTTACACTTCTAAAACAAGTAGTAACTTATGTCACTGGGCAGCAAAGTTAAATCAAACAAAGTGTTGCTGTGTGAATGTTAATATTCTGCCACTTTTTTCTGTTGTAGTTGAAATATGACAGGGATAATGAGCATTATATTTAATGTGTTTGTTTATGAATGATACATATGCTGAAAAAAATATGTAAAATCTTTAAATTAGATTTCATATTGTGGAACAACTCGACACGAATATATTTATTGTCAATCAAAAGTTGTTAAGATTTATTTAAAGTGTAAATACGAGGACGACCAGCGACCAATCGTTGTTTGAAGCGTCGGTGACGTCATCACGTCATGGGACGCAGGAAGGTTTTCGTTTCCCTAAGTTTCACTTTCTATTGACAGTAAGAGGTAAGACTATATGCGCAGTCACGAAGAAAGATACGACGCAAAAATGTTTTTATTGTGAAAACAATAATTAACAGACAACTCGAGTGACACCCGCTGTTACTGATACTCGTTATTGATCATCTATTTGTCGTCAGTTTCAGGCGGTTTAAAGGTCGAAGTCTTCAGCCTCACTCCCGCTGTCTTCTTTCGATCTGTGTGCAAACACGACAAGTTTGTATCTAAATCTTTCACGCCAGAGATCAGCAGCACAATTTTTGTGTTTTCTTTTTTCTTATTTCTCTTATTTCTCCAGTTGACGTCATGGCGACCCTAATAAAAGACATAGAGCGCATCGACCCAGACGCAGCCAAAATACTACGCGGTAAGTGACGTCCCCACCCCACCCTCTCCCCCCATTAATTAGTGTCATTAATTAGTTCTTTTTTTAATCTATTGAGAGCCCTAGTTTTAAGTAAAACTATGCTTTACTCAGAACTAAGGTTCTACACTGACCTGGACCTCCAATCACTGGACAGACAGGACCTGCATGAGCTGTTACCTGGAATTCAGAATCTCAGAAAAAGACAGGACATCTTTGATATCATCCACAAAAAGGTTTGGTCTAAAAATATAAAAATAGAGATTCTATCCGTTTAAAACAATCAACAACTAAGTACCAGTTCTTCTATGTTATATTATTTCTGTTTCAGAAGCCAAACAGTGAGCGCCTAAAGAGCCTGACAGAGCCAATCCCAATTGAAGGTTTGATTTTAGCTTTTCTTATTACCACCATGTTGGTGGAAGCAGCATAATTCAGTTCCTAACAGACACAAGCTGTTATAATGCCTCTAGGTGCTCTGACTGCAAACGGGGTCTTGGATGACTACCTTATAATCCTGAAGGATATAAAGAGACAAGTAACTGAAGTGCAGAACGTCCTTGATGCTCATATTCAACAACTGGAGGGCAAAAGCAAAAATCAAGAGGAGCCAGAATCTGGTAACGTTTACATTATGTTTAAATCACCTGTTCTATCACCTTTTGGTTGCACCAATGTAATGTATCCTTTATGTAAGCAGAAATATCTTATACAGTATGTGGGGGTTAATTAAATACATTTCATATTATTTAAGTTGTTTTTCATAAGATGAGCAGGCAGTAATTACATCATGCCGTTGTACCCAACAGGTTCTTCCTCAAGTGTAAGAAACTCAGCCACAGATGGTCCAGTGACGTCCAAGAGTGACCAGACTGATGACAACACACCAGAGGAACGAGGTAAATCTCATGTTCTTCCACTCACCACTCTTCTACCATGTTTAAAATGTGGCTATTCAATTTGAAGATTTCTTTTGAAGTTCATTTATAAATGATAAGATCTAAAGTCAGGAAATGCTTTTTCTGTGGCAGAGTGTTTTTACTGTTAATGTTTTCAACAACAGGCCACTAAATGCCACTAAATAATATCATTTTAACTACAAATACAAGAGTCTGAAGGTCTATTTATCCCTTTCTGTGTGACAGGCTCTTGGTCACTGGCAAGTTTAAAAGCATCAGCCTCTGCTTATCTTACCTGGAAAGCAGGATCACAAGGTAATCTTACTTGCTTTAATGTTACACAATTTAATTTAAGTTTTTTTCATGTTAATGTTTGTAGCAGTAGCCTCATGCCAACATACCCAACAGGTTTGTTTTTAGGTGTGAATTGTCTCCCCTCCAGTAATAAAACTGATTCCCATTCACCAGAGACACAAGTTAAATCTCATGTTGTATCACTCAACACCCTTTTTACATGTCTAATATGTGGTTATTCATTTATTTTTCATTTATTTATTTTTTGGTGTTAATAATTAGACTATGTTAAAGTCTAATTTCATGTGTCTTTTTCATGTTAAAGTTTGCAACAGCAGCCCAACCTCATTATGCCATTGTTATTATTATTCCTCTTTTTCCCTTGTTTTAGTTGGGGCCTATAGTGGTAAAGTTGTCCAAACACCAGGATCACAGATCTCAGTTTCTTTCACTAACACTCGTTTGACATGTTTAGTTTTGTTTTTTGAAACAGAATCTTGAATCTCTTATGGAGTTTATGTAGCAGGGCAGAACAACAAATCTAATTGCATTTTTTGTCAGATATTTCCAATTGGATTTGAAATCAATTAGCTATTCAGCCCTCTTATATAGTATAAGATGCGAATTTATGCCTTTCTGTGTGACTTTTTTCCATTGACAGCAAAGCCACCAGTGGGTATTAATGACGATAGACAAAGACCATTAGGGCAAGAATCACAAAGACAAAGATCATTAAGTAATTTAGCATCTTTTCTTTAAACACATTTTCATTTAATTATTTTTTTATTTATTTTTATGTCAGTGTGTTTTTATGTTTGGAACAGAAGCTCCGTTATCGGCTTTTAGATTATATTATCACTCAAAATAAAACTGTCTTTAGTTTTGTCAGTCTGAAAATACAAATCTAATGCTCGTGCTTATGTGCTTTTTGTCAAAATTATTCTGACTTGTTACAAAGTTTATAGTTCGTTGATTCATAGTGAATGTTGTCTTTCTCATTAGGATCACCCAACAGCAAGTCATATCGCAGGGAATATAAGGAAGGTAAGATGTATAATAATAAGTCATTTAACATTTAAAGTCCTCTGTGAGAACAGTAAAATTAGCAGATAAGGTCTAACAAACTGCTTCTGATGAGACATCGTCACTGTTAGTATAAAACAGGATTTTAAATTTATCAATGAACTAATACTGTTTTTTTTTCCTTTTTGTGGAATATTCCAACAGTGATTTTATTCCAATTCCATTTTTCTTTCTATAACTGCAGTGAAGTACAAGACAGTGGTCAGCGGTAAAACATTTGGTGCCGAACAACAGGTGATGGCTAGAGTACAGCATCACACAACGGTCGAGACTGAGTTTATTGAAAACAGTGAGGATCACAACATTACGATTCTATTCTGCCCAATCAGCTCACGTGTTGGATCAGATGCGGATGTAGCTTTGGCTGCTGTCAAAGGTAAGGAAGAGATTCTTCAGCTGAACAGGAAACTGAAGAGGAAGTTGAATATAGGTTAGTTGAGTATAGGTTTTTTCTGACATAATTGATCAGCATTAACTTATGATTTTTTCTCTTTTGTTGTCCACAGATGATGAAAATGTCATTCTGGTGTTAATGCACCATTCACATGAGCCCAAGCACACAACTGTTCATAAAACATGGACGCATGGCAACAATGTTGTGATGCATACCAATGTTTTCTACCATGAGACAAAACATGGGTTAATTACATGCGCTCAGAATACACAGGCTTTCATTGGCATAGGACTAAAATTATTGGAGTACAGTACCACGAAAATTGAAACTTGTAGTCACTAATGCAAGATATTGTTAGAGATGCTGGGTCCTACACTTTTTTTTTAAACCTGTATTATTATTATTACTTTTAATTACACCTCTTTGTGCATGTAACCATCATGTTTTATCAATTGTCATTCAGATTTTACATGTACTTTCACCAATGAAAGGGTACTGAACTTGTGATTGCATGAATATTTTGATAGTCCTTTTTTTTTTGGTGCAGAACTTAACATTGTGCTTTTGTGAAATTGAGCATTACGTTTTCAACACAGTTGGGTTTATGGAAGCAGCTGGTTTAAAATAAAACCAAAAGAAATCAAGCTCTACAACACTGGAAATGTTTGTAAGATAGATTTAAGTTTCACTATAGAAAAACCTGAATTATGATAAAAAATTAAACAGTGTATAGGCCACTAGTTCAGAGACGCATCCAAGTTTGTAGATACACAAATACTGAAATAGAACAAATACATAACTGAATTATTTGATGTACATTTTATTGTAACTAAATAAATGAATGCATGTAAGATGTGTGAACACTAATGAATGATATTCAATAAACTTCAAGTATGAATATGATCATATTGCTTCTTTATTATGACGATTTTTTTCAGTCTGTAGCCACTAATTTCTTCTTACGGCCTGAACAGACACTATAAACTATGTTTATATATATATATTTTTTAATAATACTATATTAGATCTATGCTTTTATTTTGAAAAGAGAAAAGCTACCGGAAGTTCGACATTGTTTACAAATAGAAGCTGCTTCCGGTTTTACTCCAAACCAGCGCGTGTGCTTAAAGGAGTCTGTTACGTGTTGGAAGTTTTTTTTTTTTTTTTTTTCCTGAGACAAAATGTTACCGACGAGATTTTTGCACTAGCAACATTAGGCCAAGTTTACTAATATAAATGTAATGTATTTAGTTTTTAAAATGAGCAGCGCAGACAGTTAGCTAACAGTTGGCTAACTGTCTCTCTCTAACTAGCTCTCTACGTGTTGTGCCGCATTTTGATTCATTTCAACAGGTGTTATTAGCTGCAGGCAGCGAAAGTCTGTCTTTACAGGCGATAACTGTCCCAAGGATAGTTAAAATCTAATAATTTATTAATTTTTTTCTGTAGCTAAGTGAACTATAGTTGGCTGTGATATCTGCGTAGCCAGTCGTCAGTAAATGTTAACAGTTTGTGCGTTAGCGAAATTTTGTCACCTTCGTGTCAGTCTCCTCGGTCGTGTCCTGTTGAGCCTCAGGTCGCCGTCTTCCGTTTGTTCACAGAGGATTTTTGCCAGTGAGGTATCAGTCCGCAGGCTGCATCACATATTTACTCACTGTCAAATAGTCAGCGCCATTCAGCCATCTGCACACCGGTTTGATCTTAAGGTAACAACATGAAATACTCAGTCGTAAAACAATTCATACTCTGAAAAAAATCTTCTTAACTGGTTAACTTTATGTTCAGATTCCAGCACAGACCTGTCAGTATCAGCTAACAACGTGTGACATGCAGCCAGTCAGTATCTCCTATGGCAAAGCTACTACGATTTCCTCGGATGGAGAGGGTGATGATGATGGAGAAGGTGAAGGTGTAGTTGGACAGGAGGTTGGAACAGAAGATGGTGAAATGAAGAATAAAGAGTTGAGTCCAGGTCAGGTGGATACAGTCAGTATGGAAAGTCACCAAGAGGCGACTGACACCGGAGCTTCCACCGTTTCTAGTGAGTAAAACTGACTTAATGAGACTGTGTCTGTGCCACACAGTAACAGCTGAAGCAATTTGGCTGACATCGTGCTACTTTGTGCTACATGGACAGTGTTTCCACATAATTTAAAATCAGCATGCAAATTGGCACACGTGGTAAACACAGTGACAGGTGTGCCAACAGCTTGATAAACAAGAGAGATCAGTACATATTTTCACATGGCCTTACGTTTTCGTTTTCAGATGAAAAAGTTATATTACTGTTATTTCCCAATGCACGTATGCTGCCTGCATCTTTAGGTATAGCGTGAAACACCTGTTTTTTAAAATGTTTTAATTTGTAACATTGTCCACGATAGACCAACAGTACCAGATATTTTCTGACTGTATTATGGCTTGGTTTTCCATTAATTCACAGTGTACTGATTCTATAGTTATTGTATAGTTTTTGTCTTTTGAACACTGATCATTATTGTGAAGGACTGGCCACTCATTGTTACAGAGGACTCGTTTGTGCATTCACACCATTTGTCTTTGTCTTTATCTTTTACATTCATGTTCATAGATACATGTGTGTGTGTGTTTTTTTTTGGCAGATCCTTCAACATCAAATGAGAAGAAGACAAGGAGGAAGATGAGGAGGGACAGGAAGAAGATGATTATGAAAAAGCTCAAGTCAGCTGATACATCGGACAATTTAATGTCAGAGCTGCCGTTTGCTCTGACCAGTCCCACCACATGGAAGGAACTAGGATGTATGTACATTATTCATATAATTTATAATTGTTCCTCATATTAAAAGTTAAGATTTTTAACCAGTAGAAAGCTGAATGCTAGCAGGTCTGACAGACTGGTCAGCTGGCTGTAGTATTTCAATGAATATCCGTCTTCTGTAGTCCCAAACCTAGAGTCAACCCAAAAAAAGAGAAAGAGGAAGAGAGGAGACAGCGGAGGGCGAGTGGACAGTGAGGAGGATGGAGACAAGAAGAAAAAAAAGAAAGAGACTCAGCGACCCAACTACTTTGTGTCCATCCCTATTACCAACAAAGAGGTGAGGAATTACTGCATTCAGATCACGTATTTTTATTACAAAGTTTCAAGTAAAACCTGTCAATGTTGACAACTTATTTTCTCACAATTAAGTTTGTGATCACACACTTAATTGTTTTAGGTCACATCATGCTTTGGACAAATTAAATGTTTATAGCACACTGTCTACACATTAGTACTGTACGTCATTCAAATCCTGTTTTACTAACATTAGAACGAGAGTGACAGCAGCTGGACAGTTGCTTACTTTCTTGGTATTAAGGCTTCACTTTGTTTTTGTGAAGATAATAAAATCTATGCTTGTTTTACCTGCTACAACTTCCTCTTATTAGTTTGCGGAAACTAATGAGTGTCGACCTTGTTGTCTCCTAATCGGTTTAGCAATACTCAGATGACTTTAACCCCCTTCACTCCAGTTTTATCCAGAATTTGAAACTTGTTCATGGTTAATGTATTTCAGTCTGCAGAGGATGAAAAAAAAAACAATATTCAATCATCTGATGGTCAAAGACAGTAAAATCTTATTGCTCATTCACCAAAAAGGTCAGAATGGTCTTAAAGGAGATTGAATTGATTGTATTGATGCCTCGTCTTTAATATTGAAATTGTAGATGCTGCTAAAAGTGTGAACTTGGTTCCCTTCTTCTGTCCATTCATACCAAGCTAGTTTTTAAAAAGAGGAGGATGGTGAAGGAAAAGAGGGAATTACTAGTCTCTGAATGTGATGTCATGGACTTTGCTTTTACCTGTTGATGATTGAAAGTAAATTTGTCCAATGACAGATAAGCTCAGCTGTGAAAGAGATCCAGGAGACGGTGCTTCAGCAGGAGCCACTGTTGGCCAAAGCTATGATCCCCGTCCCAACTCTCCACATCACGCTGTTGGTCACTCATCTCAGCAATCAGGAGCAAGTAGACCTGTGAGTAGATGCACACACATCAACATATACACACTCATAAAATGAACCGACAGTGTGTCAACAGTTCATACCGGCACCAGAAAACAATACGACTCTTCTTATCAAACAATTAGACTTGTCAGAGAAGGAAAAGCAGCAGGTGTTATTTATAAATGATGTCTCTCTCTCTTCTTATTATGTCCATTCATTTAAATTGAATTCAGCGATCTGTAATGTTATTGATTATGCCTGTTTTCCAGATTTTTCAAAATAACAGCCACAGAATGAGGTAAATAGACTTAAATATTACAAACTAGATCGTGATATTGTATTGTCACAATATTTTTACACATGTTAACAATATAACAGTGTGTGTCTAATTTAATAAAGAACAGTAACTGTGTCTAATAGACAAACTGCACTGAGTCAGATCCATACTGAAAAAAACAACATTCACATGAGTCATTAGTTAAATGTCAAACAGCCCATTAGCTGGAAAAAAGCCGAGCTGCCTGAAGGTGCAGTTCAGTTTTCAAATGTTCAAACAAAACAAATTCCAATATGTTTGCCAGTTCATCAATAACATCAACAGCAAAACACCATGAATGTATAAATGTATATTGTATTATTGAATTGCCTCTCCACTAATCCACCTAGTTATCCACACACAAAACTGTGCTGCACTATATTTGAAAACAACGACCGATTGTTTTTCCTTGTACCTTAAATCTATGATTGCAAATTAAAATAGAATGACACCTCCTGCTGTCTCTATATGTTAAATCGCTTAACTTCAGTCAGAAAGCAACTCAAATTAACCTATTGCTGTTTCATTTATTCTCAGTGACGTTGTACATTATGTTAACATCACACATCGACAGTCCTGTTGCAGCAGTGAAAGTACAGGCTAAAGTTAGTGTTTGTAGAAGGGGACACTCTGCTCTGCAGTGACTAATTACCAACAAGCCGCATTAGATGCAGCTTTTGTTTTATCTCTTCCTCTCAGCATTTCCAGGAAAAAGTGCAGATAGGTCTATAAATTTTTCAGGGTTAAATTCCGGTAATGAACCTTGAAAATACTGTTAAAGATGTTTTTAAAGAAAGACGGTCACTGACACCACAGTCCTTACAGAGCTGGAGCCTTTTTATTATGATTAACAACAAACAATCAAACACGGCAGTAAGAATAACCCCCCACCCTTCCAACACAAACTTCACATTTCAAAATTTATCTTCCTAATAGTGCCTCTGATGAGTTTCCACTTATGAAATATTTATATTCTGTCTGCACTTGTTGTCCCGCTTGAATTAAACATCAAATTGTTTTTGCTTGTTATGGTAAAATTCCCTTACATATCTAATGAAACTGGTGCTAACAATGCAGAAAAATTCCACTTTAGGCAAATTGATGAAAATATTACTCACACTGATACACAGAGCTGAAAAAATAATATTTCAGAGCGTAGTTATCATTTCTAATATTTCAAGAGACGGAGCTGGAAATGACGGAAACGCGTAATGTGATAAACGTAATCTTTAATCCACATAAAATGAAAGATAGTGTCATTAGTAATCACTGGATTCCCTCATGTAATATGAGAGGAAGGAAGAGAGAGTGAGAGGATTAAGTTGTGAATGGTGTGTTGAGTGTTGTGGATGTTCATGTGCACATTTCCTTTTAGAGCGTCAAACGTTCTGGCTCAGGCCGAGCCGTCACTGGCTGAGCTGCTGGGTGGGCGGGATCTGGTGCTGCCCTTCTCAGGCATCGGTCATTTCAGGAAGGAGGTGGTGTTTGTTGGGCTGGCCCCCGGACAACACAGACACACACTGGATCGCCTGGCAGGTCAGTGACAAACATCCAGCTCTTCTCTCTCTCTTTCTCTCCCGTCATCATCCATCCACTGTAAGTGTGTCACATTCACAAAAAAGGCTGTGAGTATTGTTTGTTTGTTGTGCTGTGTTTTGCTGGTAGATAAATCACTGTTGAATGTTATTATGGAGTTACTTTCTTTTTGGGGTCAGCTGAGGGGCAGATGGTTTAAGTATCTTAAGAACAGGTCAACAGTGAGAATACTTGTTGCCGTGGGTACTTTTCTGACCAAGGTCATAGATTAGACCGCTTTAAGCTATGAGCCTAACTCTCATACTCTCACAGTTTAAGATCAGAAGTGGTCCTAAGACTGACCTTTGTCCTGGTGTGACCTGGAGCTCAGGTAAAACAGGAGAAAGCTTGAAATAAATGAGTGAAAATGCAACTTAACTAAGGCAGGGTGCAATTAATTCTTAATTGTATTTTATATGTTTATGTATATGTAAATGAAAATGTATATGTATGTGCTAAAATACTGTAGTATACTGTGATACTTTGTTCTTTTACTATTATATTTCAGTGTGGATGATACAGAAACATTTGCGTTTTTCTTTTTTTTTTTATCTTTGTGTTGTGCCGTAGGCAGCAACATTAAGCCGTCATTTCTAAGAGGATTCTCATTCTCTCACCCTTTTGACACTAGTGCAAAACTGTGTGCAAACGCACACACACTCACACACAGTCACAGACCGAGTAAATGAGCTTGCATCTGCTTAATACTGTCCATTTCCACTCTAAAATATCAGCTCAATCAGAAATATGCAGTCATTTAGTAGAGTAGTAGAGTAAACACATTTATTAATGTGCAGGTGATTCAGAATGTGTTGTTTCTTTGATGTTATTCATTAATACATATTAAATGTAATATTGGAGCAGTGTATTTAGTTCCTGGTTTTGTGTGGATTTTATAGCTGCTTTATCCAGCGTATAAACCGTTCAGATCCTAGCTAATGCTTCATTTGGGATATTAGTGATGCAAAGCTGAGACAAATCCCAAAAGACATTTCATCTCTTGCTTGACACAACACTGGAAATGCAGTATTTATTTATTTTTTTAACAGACACAGAGTTCCTGTATTAAAACGTCTGCTAGGTCTGAGTTTCAAGGAGTTTTTGTTTTCATCCACTTCTGTCTGTCATCAGTGAAATGGAAATATTTCATTTACAATCAGGAGGAGAAGCTGTGATTAACTTGTATCAAATTTTCAAGTTTCTCCATCAACTTACCTCGGCCTCTAAGCAGACAGAAGAGGCAGACCCTCCAGTAATTGGTCCAGTAAAACACAACCGACCCTTCACCCTTGAGTGATTAAAGTATGTGATGCAGCAAGTCTGAAGTGCGCCGAGGCATATTAATAGAAACGGTTTTTCTCAAGCACTTATTTAATCTTGACATTTAAGGGAAAAAAAACACCTTGCTATTAGTGCATCAAATGAAGCATGGAAGTAAAAAAAGCAACAAAAAACAGCACCTGTGTAACAGTCTGAGCACCATGAGCTGCAGCAGGAAGTCACTGTGGTAAATGTGAGCTTGGGTGTTGCTGTTGTTCCTACTAAAAATAAATGAAAACGCTCTAACTCAAACTACTAAAGTGGTCTAAAGTGAAATCATAATATTATAATCATAACAAAACTGCAGGTGTTGAGTTGGTGTTGTTACATGGTAATGATGGTATTTCCTTTCACAACTATCTCATTTATAATTCTGAAGTAAAAAGACCATAAACACACGAGTCTACATATTGTTGTTGTTGGAAGAAGTAAAATAGGGACGGAGCAGGAAGTCCTGTCCCCTCATCTGCTCTCACCGCCTCTGTTATTGATTATATACTAACCTTTCTCTCCCTGTACAGCTCGTCTTCTAAAAATATCTCTATGGTTTCCCTCTAAACCTTATCAGTTGGTGTGTGTACGTCTTTGTCTGTCCTTGGAGTGTGTGTGTGTGTGTGTGTTTTGTGCCCCTCTTCATGTACCAGGATTGTCTTAAGTGGTGAAATGATACCCCGGCAAAAAGGCTTTTTTTTTTTTTTTTTTTTTCTTCCATCTTTTAACATTTATGTCTCATTATTTGTGATTAGTGTCTTCAATTATATTTTTCTTTTTTTTCCTTTTACAAAAGTCCAGTGATTTATTTATTTATTTATTTATTTTATTTATTTATTTTAAACTTTTAAACATACATTTATTGCAGAGCTGTTGCGGAGTCGTTTTGAAGAGCAGGGTCTTCTACAAGGAGACAGTCGTGGGTTTGAACCTCATCTCACCATTATGAAGTTGTCCAGAGCATCAAAACTACGATCTCAGGTGTGAACACAACCACTTACACACGTATACACACACACACAGGTCATGAAATGAGTGTATAATAGGGTTGTGCTGTGTATATATATATATATATATAGACTATCTGGGGAGCTAACATCACAACACCCCCTCTGCCCCCATTATTAGTGTTATAAAGACAGAAGGAAATCTAGCTGTTATAATTTTTGAGGTTGTAGCAGCATGTAACAATTTAAAGGGATGCAGTTGTTAAGTGGGACATCAACTACGTCAACCACATCGCTGTAGGCTGTTAATTGTTTTTCTAAGTGCAGTCTATTGACAAGCCCAGTGGCGCAGGGCAAGATGGGTAATTAGTTTATAAAAAAAAAGGAGAAAATAAAGGATTATTTATATAAAAAAGAGAAAATAGTTTAAAGAAAAGTTATATAATAACTGTCTAACATCTTTTCTAATTAAAATTCCCAAACATATTAACCCATTGAATACTTTAATTTGCTCTAATACTTGTAAATGTAAACATAATGCAGCATCCTGTCTTCTTAAAATACATCATGTCAGGAACATCAACCAACCAAAGGCTGATGATCGTACAAAAATAGCACATTGATTTCTTTTCTACTATAGTAAACAAATCTTCACATGAATTATATATTATGTTTACAATCTAATTTAATGGACACAGAATAGTTTCACTCGCTCCTGAACTTTATGCAGTTTTATGTTTGATACACAGTTTGATATTAGCTTCCTTTCCTGTAAAAAAAAAAAAAAATAACTTTGATAGAATAGCTCAGTGTTACTCCTCAGTCTCCTGCCGTCCTTTTTATTGTCTTCACCTCTCAGTCGCTGTAAAAAGTGTCATCCGGTAGTTAGATGCCAAATTATTGCCGCGGCCAAAACTGCTTGTGGGAATAAGACGCCCGCAGAGATTATTTTAAGAGAAAATTGAATGTATGTAATTTTATAGTTTATGATGTCGGGCTAAGAGCCAACGATTATATTGGGGGACGGATCATGATGTAAGGTGAGGGAGGGGTGAAAAAATACATAAATAAGAGAGTATAAAGGTGAAGGGTGGAGAAGAGATAGATAAGTGGAGGTGAGTAAAGGTTTGGAGCAGAGACAGAGGAAGGAGCATCATCAGCAACATTTATTTCCCTTTGACACCTGATGACATCTTATCCTGTCTGGCGCCTGCTGGGCAGCTTTGTTGCCTCTATGTGTTTATTTATAGTATTTTGTGTGTGTGTGTGTGTGTGTGTGTGTGTGTGTGTGTGTGTGTGTGTGTGTGTGTGTGTGTGTGTGTGTGTGTGTGTGTGTGTGTGTGTGTGTGTGTGTGTGTGTGTGTGTGTGTGTGTGTGTGTGTGTGTGTGTGTGTGTGTGTGTGTGTGTGTGTGTGTGTGTGTGTGTGTGTTCCTCAGGGTATAAAGCGTGTGGATCCAGCCCTTTACTCCAACTTTACTAACAAGTAGGTGTTTGGTTTGACAATTTCTTCAGGGTCAAAACATTAAACTCAATAAATGCAGTGGGACTCCCATTTACACTCTGTATACATAGTGATAGGAAAGAAACACTACAATTTTATGACTCAGTGGTTTTTTAAAATGATTAAAGATTTTATGAATTTCTTTGAATTTGAAAATTGAATCATTTTTTATTTGAACATTATCTCTGCAAGGATTTTCCTACTGAAAACAGACTTTGTCAGTGAGGATGAACAAATACACGTGTCACCTGTCAGTTTCGGACGATCGTCTTATATCTGTTATTGGTGAAATTATAATTTTACAAATCTGTGCTGGTGTCGATGCATCCTTAGTTGTCAGTTTTAATTTGAGACATCAGCAGTGTCTGTATAATCCACTGGAGGCGTCAACTCTCTCATCACGTCTGTTTTTATAATTTCTCAAACTCACTGTCTCTCTCTGCGTCTCTGCTTCACTCAGTTTCTTTGGAGACCAGACGGTGGAGCGGGTGGATCTTTGCTCGATGCTGAAGAAGAAGCAAAAGGATGGATATTACCACACCGAGACGTCACTTCATCTTGGTTAGTGCACACACAAACACAAGCGTAGTGTGTTTCTGTCTGTAAGACCCAACACTGAGCACTAGAGGGAGCTGTCTGCTCACAGGATTTTATGTTTCTCTGTTCCTTTGGGAAAACAATTGGTCTGAGCAGCTTTTGAATTTTTTTTTTTTTTTTTTTTTATAGTAACAATTTTATTTTATCGTTTGATTTATTATTTTTTTTATCGCAGTCAGTGAACTTGAGTCTTTTATTGTAATTGATTACATGACTGAGGGGACATATTTACATATTTTAGTGTTAAGTGGGTTTATGTAACATTGTCAAACGTCCTGTGCTTAGTAGAAGCAAACTAGCAAGCAGACTAATCAAACATCTCTTTTCCACTGCAGACATCACAGCCTCGTCTACACATTAGCATTCTGCCAGTTCTTTCAACAGTTGGCACTGTGGTTATAAAGCAGCATTAATGAATTCAGCTCCGAATGACACTGTGATGTTGCAGTAATGGGTTAATGTAGCTGATGTATCCACATTTTTAACGAACATTTCCTGTGGTGTAGGTGGTTCACTGGTTTGTTCCGAGTCTGTTTTCAGTTTGTTGGCGGAGAAACACACACATACATACTTGTTTTTTTTAAATGAATAGAGGAAGTGTTCAGTTCAGTGGGGCTGCCTGAACTGTGGTTGAAATGTGACACACAATGTGATTAGTTGTTTGAACTATTTTTTTCTTTTCTTTTAATCTTATAAAACCTGTTATAGAGCATTCATATTACATTGCGTTCCCAAATGAACAGCAGACGGTGCTGTTGACCACCGTCAGACTTGGGTTGTAGCCAGAACAGACTATATCTTTGTTTTGCTAATGATGCTGGGGCTTTTAACGGCAAGTGAGGAGCTAAAAGGGAATTTGATCTCTCAAAGAAAACAATCTCCTGGGGTATTATTATATTTGACGTTACCTATTTTAACCGCCACATCATAATCAAATTTTGTGCAGCTACTATTTGTTAAACATCATCTGATCCTGTTTCACTGCAGCAAAAACGACCTACTCACAGATCTGACAAGTACACAGCTTTTTTTTTTTTTTTGTGATCATCGCAATCAATTGGCAGAGATAATGTCTCGTTTCCTAATTGCAGTGTCTGGAAGAGATGTAAAAATCATTATTGGTGATCGCATTAAATCATTTAAACTATCTTACTGACATTCAAAAAGCCATGCAGCTTTAAAAAAAATCAACATTTTGAAGGTAACAAGTGCTGAAAGATGACATCTGGATTTTGTAAGTTTTAACTCAGTGGAGTCCCAGGGATTTAACCTCGTGAGGACAGTAACACCTTGTGAGTTATTCATCATATGACTCATCTGGGGAGTGCCAGGTTCCTCTTATATAGTAGCTAATCTCTACGTGGAAGAACTTGAGAGCAATTCCCCTGATTTACCTCACAGAAAACTTTCCAAGCTGCTGGTTTGGGTGAAAATCAAAACACAGTCAGCGGGAATCTTGGCAGAACACGTCAGTGCGATGGGCAACAACATCACTCAGGAGGATGTAAGAGGAAATAGTCTGCCCGTCTTGGACTGTATGGTGTGCACTGAATGTGACAGAAGTCTCATCATCAAATAGCTACAAACACAGAACAAAATTTACTCTGCCTCTCATCGTGCACTGGAGCTCTAGTTGTGTGTTATCAGACACTGACACCACTGGGCTCACAACGTGTGTTTATCCCAAGTGAACCCTCATCAAAACAAAAAAGATACAGTGAAAAAAGGACAGTAAACAGAAGTCTGTTTCTCTTCATGTAGCAGGAGAGAAAAACTCAATAAGATCACATCACATCCCTGGTTACACTCTGTGGCAGAGGCTTCTCCGCCCTAAGGACAAAACACCTCAAGCATAAGTGGAGCAGTGTAGCAGAGAGTACACACACTTGTACAAAACAGCCTCTTCTCAAGGGCAAAACACAAGAGAGAACTCCTCAGACCAGAACTCAAAAGTCCACCCACGTCTGAGGAACAAGGGACAGCGATGTACACATGTTGAAATACCATCCGCAGATGGTTTAATACTCATTCACAGCCATGACTCATGTGATACATGTGACCTCAGCAGCTCTCAAGGTGTTAACAACTCCACAGGAGGTTAAATGCTTGTGACTCCCGACCCGTCAGTTAGAAATGAAGGAGCATTTTTCTCGGATTTGGAGGTTAAAAGTCTCGGAGTAAGTTGTGATTCCTTTGTATCGCAGTCAGAGATAGACTGAGAATCTTCACGGACGGAGCGTAATAAGCACACACGCTGCCAATTGTGTAAACTTTGCTTCCGGCAAAATAGCCTATTATTTCTATTTCTCTTATTTCTTCTTACCCACCGGTGGTGTAACATGTCGCGCTGTGATTGGACATAAAGTGGCAGCTTATTCATGGTCTGTTTCTTTTTTTAGAAAGTTAGAAAATACGAACCACGTCGTCTCTTTCCACTTGAATGTGATGATGTGAAATCAGTGACTGCGTCTGCTCCCGACAAGAGCAACCTGACGTGAGAATTTCTGCTTTCAGCTACTAACTAGCACGACCTTTAAAACATTTTTTTATACCAACTGTAGTCAAAAAAATAAGCTTGGTGTTGCAGCTCTGAATTGGCTAAATGTTGTCCAATTAAAGTACGTTATGTTAACTGGTTAACCAGATTAGTGTATATTTCAGAGTATACAAAAGCACACAAGCATATACAGTATACAGTATATAATGGATTGAAAGTGACTCCCCAAACGCCACTGTTAAGTAGCTACGCTAATTACTGTGCACAAGTGTGTGTCCATGCGTGTGTGAGCTGCCAACATGAGTGAGACTCGGCTGTCACGATGTTTTGTGGATCACTGGGTTGTCTGAGAGAGACAAAGAGCGGCGGTGAGAGTGTGGGAGTGACAGACAAGAGCAGGGGGATGTTTACTTCACACTTTCTCATGATCAGAAAGCTTGTGTGTGTGTGTGTGTGTGTGTGTGTGTTTTTTTTTTCCTCAAGTATCACCCCCCACCCCACAACAATCCATACATATTTAAAAACGAGTGTTAAAAGGTTAAAGAATAAAAAAAGAGCACTACATCCAGACGTCTTGACATCACACTGAAGCCTCTACGCTTTGAGCGTTGCATTGTGGAGGATTTAAATAAAAAGTGAAGCGATACTGAATTAAGTGTCACCCACAAACTCATAAGTTATATAAGCTTTTTAAACGTAGACGGTGTAAATTTAAACAAAAAGGAAAAAAAAAAAAGGATCTCATACATGAAAGGTTGAACGCAAAAGAAATGAACACGCTATTAATTTTTGCAACTTACAAATAGATATTTATGTAACTGGCATTACTGAGTCAGCCCCACTCTTTCTTTCTTTCTTTCAGATCTAATGATGGTCTCTTTAGAGCAGCTGACTCAAGGCAGCCTTGAGAAATGAAATGAAATTTCTGTATGAAATTGTCCAACAGTTTGCTACTTGTATTGCTGCGTGACTGTGACTCAGCAAAAAGTTATATATATATTTATATATATTCACTTATGCTTTAATAATGCCTCAAAAGAAAATAGAACAATGACTTTCAGAATCACCACGGGGACATACATTAAACTGATTCAAATTAATTAACAGAAAAAAGTCATTTGGTGATTTGAGAGTAGTTTTCAATAAGATTTTCAACAGAGACTCTAAAGCACATGCTGGTGACTTTTAATTTAGTCACCAGGTCATATTTGATCTGCAATAATCATTTTTTTGAAGGTGGGTTATGACAGAAAATTATTCAGAGGTGGGGTAAAGTGGACGCTTCGTCATCACGATCGTAATGAACTGATCGGCTGAATTATTAATTACAATGATGACATTTACTCTAGAATGATAAATACACGTCTCAGCTTCTAATGACACTAACAAATTCCTGTCTGAAGAGATTGATCCTCGCTAAGATGAGTTTTACACTGGATCTATATAAGTGTAAAAAAACACTTTCATGATCATCATCTGATGCACATATGGTTTGAGAATAGTCGGCGTCAACACCAGAGCTTCAAGTCTCTGTAATTGAAAGCACATAATGAGCAGAGAGTGACGCTGCGCTCTCTCCATTGGAAAGCAATTACTCAGGCACCACACAGCGGTCTTGTTGCTCACTGTAGACAATGATGCAGCAGGAGAATAAGGCACTGACTCCAATTCAGTCAATTTGACTGAAAAATCGGTGAGTGTTTTACCTATGACTTAATTTACACCGACCTTGTGTGGTTGCTACACTCTTCTTCTGTTTTACAGCAGCGAGTTTGATGCAGCTGTTTACGTGATCTAATCCTCACACTGTGTAAATTACACCACCAAAGCAATGGCTGCTGTTAAACTGATTCTCTGTGAGTTCATCCTCTATATACGTCCGTGCTCCTCCTGGGGTGCCGTTGAGCTTCAGCGGGCTTTTCCTGCTGGTGTGCAGTGGTCAGTGCACGATTGTGCGTGTGTGTGTGCGTATGTATATGTTAATCCCATAATCCACAGTACAACATAATCCGCTGCAGGCCCACTGATAATCAACTCCGTAGGGTGTGTTCATGAGTGGAGGAGGCCAGATATAGACGGGGAGAGATGAAAGAGTAAAGAGACAATGAGGGAGTGTTTTCTTTTTTCTTTGTTAAAGTTATAATCCACAAGATTTCTATGCTTATTAAACGGTCACTGCAAGTGTGATTTAATTTAAACAGCACCCAACACTGAGAAATACACAAGAGCAAAGAACCAAACAAGTTGATGTTGTTTTAACGTGAACATGAACATCAGAGTGAGGCTGATATTGATGAGATAAATAAATAAGAAGCGTCAGTGGATTTGGGAGACAAGTAATGTTTATTATTAACAAACTGACTCGTTGTTTTATCTTGACACATCTTGATTTGTCCAACTCAAAGATGCTCACATTACATTTTTACATGAAAAGCATCAAGTCCTCACATCTGAACATCTTTAACCTGCAAATATTTGGCATTTGTGCTTTAAAAAATACTTAAATAGTTACTGAATCAAACAGGGTGATGCTAATAATGCAAACTACAATATAAAAAGATTATTTAATAATATAAATTGAATTGCTAATTCTGGAAAAATGTAGTAGCCACAAGTTGTGAAGCAACATTAACTTCATCGTTTAAATACCAGATTTAGATTCAGATTATCTCAATAATGTAATGTCTTGTAGCCTGATGTCCACCTTGTTCCACAGTACCAGCAAAGTATGACAAAGTACAAAAAAAACTAAACTATACAGAAAAGTTAATATAGCAGCTTTTTTGTTATATATCCACCAGTTACAGAACAACAATGTGACTCATTTAGAGTCATATTTCATCCAATATTCACTCTTCTTAGCTCACAGTTTGGTTTACAGCAACTCCTGAGGGACATATATGGATCTGTAGCTGCTAAATACTCCGCTGTGTTTCCAGCTGCTCGTTGACGGCGTCTGTCTGCTGCCGGATGCTGAGCAGAAAATGAACAGTTTGTTTTTTGTTTTTTTTTGTTGAAAACTGCTGCATGTTGCAGCTAAAAACAGCCAAAGAAAGTAGAGAAATCTCAAAATGCCATGGTTTTATTAACTAATTTTTGTGTCTTAATATACAAACACAAACAGTCAGCGTGATGCATAAAGTGCAGGTTATACTGTAGGACTGTAGAGGACTGGAACTGCTCTTCATGACCTGATGGTATTTACAGTATAAGAGAACTCACACCCACAGCTTTGCACATGGACACACATATATAGGTGTGTGTATATATATAAACACACACACACATACAGACATTTTATACATCACAAATTCAAATCATTCAAAAGGCAAATGCTGGAGGACAGATGAAGGTGGATTGCTGCTCTCAGACCTTTTGGTATTTTACTGAGATAAGGTCACTCACTTCTGCAGAAAGCGTGTGCAGTTTTTCTTCCCCCAATAAAAAACATCTTTGGCAGCCGCGAGTGCAAGATGATGCACTAATTTGCAAGTGATTTAATTTCTCTCTGTGGAAACGGTGAATCAAGGAGACTTCAACATTTAAAGGACCAGAAATGATGTTGTTTCATACTAATCAGGGATTATTGATGATATGGAGACCACAACTAAAGAGACAGTAGATCTGCTTGGATTTTAATATTAAAAATAATCACAGCTTTGCTGGCGATGTGTGACAGGCAGGGAAATTGGATCAAAATATAAATCTGTGTGGAAAATTGATTCTAAAATTACAGTTTTACACTTGAACACACAGTTAATGGTTTCTTCAACAGATAATTTGCATTTTTCCTACATTTTTCAAGTAGCTAGGAATACAACAACGTTGTTGTATATTGGGAAGATAAATATGTGTTATTGCTTTAAGGCATCCCACATGAAAATACTGTCATATCACCACTGGCTCTGTTTCTAATAATTAATGGTATTGAATCGACTCATCCTTCCCTCTCCCCTCTAATTCATTAGAGAGCATCTGAATGAGGTCTTTGTTGTAGAGCTGGATTCTGTGCATCCTTTTCAAACCACAGGAATACCGCCGAAGTTTGTTTGATGATAGCACCACTGAGGTTTGAAGTCATTTCATGCCCTGAAAAGCACCGCACGATGTAATTATACAACTGGAGGAAGTACTCTATAAGGAGTAGGAAATAACACTAATCTGATAAACCAGAAAAAAATTATTAGATCGAAATTAAAAGGCCTCGATTAAATGCGGATGGAAACAAAAAGGACTCATGCCAAGCGCTGGCAGTGGGCCTCATGTCTGATTTGTGTCATAATGTTGAAACTGTAATTAAAAAAACAATAGTCATAATAACAAAAAACACTGACATCAGTGTGTGTGGTGTAACTGTTGCAATTCATCTCCCAGGAGGTGAAAAGACATGTTGACAAAATTCAGGAAAATGGCTGCAAAAGCTTTAAAATAATCCATTCAGGTCATTTAGAAGGAAGTATCCATCTGTTTCCTCTGCATCACTATGTAATGAAGAGTCAGAGTGAATAGTGTTTTTGATTATATGGTTGAAAGAACTTAGTTGAAGCAGCAAAGAGCATCTGCAAGGACTCTACTAGTAGCAACAAAGCCTCGATTGATCAATTTAAAATACTGGTAAAGCAAAGTAAATAGTAAATAGTATCACAGTCGAGTGAGCAAACAATGAACAGATGACAACTTGGTCTTACAATAGTGAATGTTAAGAGGATAGAAAAAGGGCTGGTGGTGAGATTAAGTCGATGAGAGAAGACAGGATAGAAAGAAGATAGAAGTGGACTAGAGGAGAAGAAAGAACGAGAGTAAACGAAGCAGCAGAGACAGAGGATTGGAGGGAGGAAGGGCAAGTGAGCGAGATCGAAAAGGATAGAGCAGGAGGGAACTCGGGAGGTTAAACAAGGATGATAAATGAGTACGGGAAGAGAAAGGAGACGCTCGGGAGATGAGAACTGGTTTGCAGGAGCAGCAGAATTAAACAGATAGCGAGGATGAGACGAGCAGACATAGCACGGCGAGACGAACGGCGAGAGGGAAATTGAGAGTGCGAGAGAAGGTGACATTAAAGAGACGAGCGAATTGAAGTTTGATATTAAAAGGGAGGTTGAAGGAGGGTGACACGGGTCAAGTGAACAAGAAGTCAGACAGACAGCACGATGAGGAGTTGGAGCAGAGCCCAGCAACAGGCTGGATAGGAGGTTTAGAAGAGAGTTGGACTACAGTTTTCTGGCTCTGTCTAAATATTTACTGGCTATATTCTACTTCTGATCAATTTTAAGATGAATTCTGCTCCACACCAACGCTAACTTTGAAAAGCAACCAGTTTTATAAGGAAACTTGATCAAAAACATGATTCTTCTTGTCTTTATTACTGAAAATAGACGATCAAATACTTAAAAAGGACCACAGTTGACTCTTTTTCTGACTCAGACCCAATTAGGAATATTTCTGCTGGCAAATAAAGCCGAGGCAATTTTGTAAATACTTCAAACTGACCCACAGCTGACAAAGGAACAATAAAATCCCAACCTCATGTACTGTGAGTTAGAGAAGCTTTAAAAACCTAAACATTCTTGTTTAGCAAATAAAATTACCAGTGTGGCCGTGTTCAACCAACACGTGAAAAATGTATGAAGTTCACCAAATCGATTCAACACAGTAACTCAGGGAACAAAACTGGTGGTTTTTTGAGTGTGTGTGTGTGTTTTTCCACCTAAAGCTACAGCCCCAGAGTGTACGAAATTATGTGATTTTCTTGGAATTACTTGTCTATGCTGCACACAGCCGTTAAACTTTCACTGTGTCGAGTGAGTGTTGGTGGAAAAAGTAAGTGGATTTAATAACAGGTTAAATTTCCTCTGGTAGTAATAAGCTCAAATAAGTGTCTCTGCTTTTAGGAAATTTTGGACCAGTCTTCCTGACAGAGCTGCTTCAGTCGTATATTCATGACGTCTGGTGGGAAACGGCTCTGAGGTCGTTCCACAACATCACTGTCAGATTAATGTCTGAGCTCATACTGCGCCACGAATGTTCCCTGTCTGAAATGATCCTGGAGTAGATTTTCTTCCTTTTGGTGTCGGGGGTTATTGTCTTGCTGCATCACTCAACTTCTACTTGGAGCTTCATCTGGCGGACAGCCTCCCTGATGTTAGTCTTTTCCCTTTCATCAACAAACAGAACTAAATAATCTCCAATAAAACACAGTTGGAGTGTGGACTGAATATTTCAATGTTTGAGTTCAGTTTATGCAAATCAACAGTTCTTAATCCTCATTTCACATCAGCAGATGCTTCTTGATGATAGCAAACTCAAAATGTTTCAGAGTAGGTCTAACCTAATCTTTATTCATTTATAACGCTTACATTCATTTTCCAGTGAATAAACTGTTTAATTTATTTGCGTGTTGTAATGAAAAAGAGTGTTAAACGAAGATCTGACATGTATTTGTCTGAGTAATTTAATTGTAAATAGCAGCGACGAGTCATAAATCTGTCTCTGAGCTTTCAGCCGCATCGCACACACCACAACGTGTTTGTGGCTGAAATGAATGATGCATACAAAAAAGTCTTTTTTCTTTCTTTGTCGCCTGCATCCGAAATGACAGGCCTCTTTTGCACTAAACAACAACAACAATGAGAGGAGAAGAGCAGTCATCTGTATGGTGAAATTCGCACCTGTGTGACAAACAATAGTCAGTTACACAAGTGAACATTCGAAGTGAGAAACGGAGATAGAAAAAAAAAAAAGAAAAGGAGAGTAAACAGCAAGGATGAGCGAGTAGCAGCCATAATAACATCGGGGAGTTTCCTGTTGGCTTTTAACACACAGGCCATTTATCATATGAGCAATCTGAAATGACAAATATGATGTGTTTATAATGATGATGAATAGCCAGACAATACTGAAATACGCGACCAGGTGTTGGTTATTGCTCTAGATAAATATTAAATGTCGCTGGTTCAGAAGGTTCAGTTGGATGTTCAGCACTTTGTGGCTACACTTGAGTAAACTGGCTTCACCACAGTGTCACGTCTGGAATAACCTTCTAGTAGAAACTCTAAAACACGAGGTATGTCACACTCAGTCTCCACATTATTCACAGCAAACACGCAGGTGCGTATTTTTGTTCTTGTGCATCCTAAGGGGTTTACTATGAACAGGGGTTAGTGGGTTAGTGAAGTATGTTGAGCCTAAAGCCACAGTTTCCTCTGTGTCATGATGAAACTGGTTGTTTTTTAAACATGTCTGTCACAATGCTGCAAACCTAACATGATCCAGAACAGGTTGAATCAGCTACAAAACTATTCATTTCACTTAAATTTGGCTGAAAACTTAAGTAACTTCCTCTAAATCTGTCTTATGATCTTCTCAGAGTATAATGTTTGAATTTGCGGCATTAAACTTTAAAGTTTAAAGACTCTTAACACACACAGCTGTCGCGTTAGAAGTGAAACAGGAGGCCTTGAGAGTGCACTAAGAAGTAGAGTAAAGGTTGTAATTGTAATTTACAAATTCATACCATCAGCAGTTTTCTTGGAGGCATTTCTGTCTTGCTTTATCTGCAGCGACATTGTTGCTTTTTGCTGTGGCAACTGTTTCATGCTCTTTCAATTATAAGAACACGAAAGACCATGTTTTCTTTCTCTTTGTGTTTTCTTTCTTCTCGTGTGGATTGAAGGCTCAGGTTAACAAATGATTTCTGACTGTAAGTTAACGGTCCGTAGCGAACCCCTGTGGTGGCCGTGCTTGTTTTTTTTTTTTTGCACGTACGTCAACATCAGCATGTCCAGAGTTAATTATTCATATAGGAGTTATCATAAACACTACGTCATATCACCATGTGCCTGTAACGAGCAGCACGCAGCTGTCTTCTTCTCTTTGTGTGCATAACCTGTCTTGTGATTAAATACTGAGGCACCATGAAACGACCTTCAGCTTAACAAAGTCAACACTGTCGCTGTTTTCTTTTGGCGTCTCTCTGTGTGTTTTCAGACTTAAAACAAAGCATAAGTAATGTAGTTTTTGAGAAGATTTTCAATAACTTATACATAAGAGAACACAACATCGTGTTCTAGTCGGTTTGACTTTGAGAAAAAGAAACACATGTTGTGTACTGCTGCAGAATGAATTTAGATTATATCTAATATATATCGTGTGTGTCCATTAACATGTATAGATACAGTATGGGTGATGCTCAGTAGCAGTCAGGCCTCATCAATGATGACACTTAAACCCTACAAATAGCAGTGATCACAGCGTGTGTGTGTGTGTGTTTGATGGATGGAGTGTTTGTGTGTAACAGGGGCAGCTGTGAAGTGAACGCTGCTGTTGGAGACAGAGCTCCACTGTCTCTTCACACAGCTGAGCTCAGTGCTTCACGCGCGACAATGTGTGTGTTTCTGGTGTGTTTGTGTGTTACGCACTCACATCCCTCTCTTTACCCCCTTGTTTTATAATCTCCCATTAACCCCGCCGAGTAAGAGATGTGCTTTTAACAGGGCTCGCTGTGTCGGGTTTTTGCACATGAAGCTAAAAGAAAAAAAAAAAAAAAAAATGTCCCTGCAAATATTGGAGAGTCATTGCTCTACTCAAGGACTCATCAGTACAGCTGCTGAAGGAGGCTTCAGCCAAGGCTGTCGGGCTCAAAAGCGCCGCTTCTAATCACCTTGTTACCTGCATCCTCACCTCCTCATGCAGAGCTGCACACAGCAAAAAAATGAAATGGAAGAATACATCTCGTACATAGACAGTTTTCACAATCCTTAACACTAGATGAGTTTTATGTGTGAAGAAGGAAACGTCAACCAGTTTTGGCTTTTCGTAGGTGGTCGCAGAGAGCAGGTTAGCACAGTCACATTTTTATAGATGTATTCTTTAAGTAACTTTTCTTGAATACATTTTGCCTGTAGTTGTCGCTAAAATGTTTTTGTTTTTTTTTAATTGGTTCTGGCCGTGAACAGCTGAAAATGTGAACGTCAATCAGTCCGAGCAGCTTTTGCTGCCGGACAACACTGAGCTCCGACTGTGAACGTTTGTTACAGATCGTTACATCAGTTTGGCCCCTTTTAGGCACCACAACATATATTACATCCAAATTACACAGTTCAACTCTTACTTCAGCTCAACTATTCAAGCGATGCTCTTATTGTTGTGCAGCAATTTTAAACACTGACTGAGGCACAGTAAGACAGTTTTAATGATGAGAGAGAGAAACTCACACACAGAGTAACTGATCAGGAATAATCAGAAGCTTTTGGCCACAAGAAAAGACTGACTCACTCGATGTTTACTGGCTGGAATTGATGTGCTCTCGCAGTGTTTTGACAAAGCATCACAAAGCCTGTTTGACAAGTGACATACCCAAAGGATCAACAAGTGAATGATATGTCCTGGGTGATGTAATACCTTATTTTTGGGTGATGATGACAACCAATTAATCTATAAAATGACAGAAAATTAGTAAATAACTTTTAGTTTTGTGTTGCTAAATAATTTTGTATAAATCCACCAATCATTCCTACATACTAGATCTCACTTATAGACATTAAAATTCAGCTGAAAACCACACTCGGCTAATTAGAGGACTGTTATTTATTATACGTGTGAGTAAAATGAAGCCCGAGCTTGTTAAAACTGGACTGACTCCGCTGGGTCAGATTCAGATTCAGGTTTGAGATGTGGATGTACAGTAAATCCAAGCTCGACCACGGAGGAAATTCTATTATTTATTACCTTTGCAGTGTTTTTTTAAGAAAAGACCACAGCAAAAAAAAAAAAACAATAAAAATTAAATTGAATCTATACGACAAACAGCTGATGAGCCCATGCACTTATATTCTCTTGACCCTTCAATGGGACGTCTGTCTTTACACTTTGACCATCGCGTTAACAGTAATCCATACTTAACCTTGGAACTGACCTATTTATAACAATAAATTTCAATAGATCTTTTTTCTCTATTCTCTGGGGCTATGTGATCGTCTCAAAAACAAACAAACAAACAAACAAACATCACTGGTCTAATAAATACCATAGATACATGCGGTAGCAGGCTGCAGCTGCTGGCTACTCAACAACCATTATTCATGCTACAGTGACTGGTGTAGGTGGAGCCTGTAGCCCCCCTCCCCCTCCGCACACACACACACACACACACACACACACACACACACACACACACACAGTGTCGCGTCTGCTGTCTCCTCATATATACTGCTCCCTTTTCCTCGTCCGTACACTTGCCACACTCTTGAGCGTGCTCTCTCTGTCTCTTCCTTAAATATACAATAACTCAAGCTTCTTCACACAACTCACCCCTCCTCCTCCTCCTCCTCCTCCTCCTCCTCCTCCTCTTCCTCAGCCCCTATCTACTTATACACACACACTTTATCTCATACAGATACACACCTCTCCTCTGCTTTTCCCCACTTAACACAAAAAAAATTACTCTTTTTGTCTTTTGTCTCCTACACACACACACACACACACACACTCCAGCTCTCCTATTCTCTCTCCCTCCCTCTCTCCTATTCTCCCTCCCTCCCTCCCTCCTCTCTCTCTCTCTCTCTCTCTGATACAGACACTCATACACCCCTCCTCCCTGTGTCAGTGCAAAGTAGAGCGAGAGCAAGGAGCCACTCGTTCATTTTTTTCATCGTCTCCTGCCTTTGCTCCGTCTTCTTCGTGGCTGCACACAGGGAAAAGGGAGGGTTTCTTTTTTTTTTTTTTTTTTTTTTCCACTGTTGGCTCCATCCTCACCGAGTCTAATTTGTCATTAAGAGTCGGGAGAGAGTGACACAAACGGGGGGAAAAAGACAGGGAGATAAAGAGTGGAAGAGACAGGGGAAGAAGCAGGACTCTCGCTCCATCTGCCTGTCTTAGAACAAGGCGGGAGAAGGAAAAAGAGAGGTATAAGCGGGGGAGTGGGGAACAGGAGGAGAGGGAAGGAGGCGCTATGGGTCAACTATGCTGCTTCCCTTTCTCCCAAGCTGAGGAGAAAATCAGTAAGTATCTCCTGCTCCTGTCTCCATGCGTGGGTGTGTGTTGTGGGAGAGACTGTGTGCATATTAGTGCTGGAATATAATGTACGCTGTATGTGTGTGTGTGTGTGTGTCGCTTTGTGTCAGCTGTCTGTGAGTACATGGCTACATCCATGACTGCGTGACCTGCAGATGGACAAAGCATGCATGTGTGTGTGATCATGCAGTTGCCATTGTGTGCAGTCTAGTTGTGTGTGTGTGTTGTAGAGTAAAGGTCTGGCTTGTGATTTAAGAGCTTCTGCAACAAGACGAAAGATTTTAGAGTTACTGATAAGTTCTCTTACTTCAGATATCAACTGAAACTTAAAGTTCATTGTTTAACCTTTTAACTGATTAGATCTATATAAATCCACCAGGTAATAAAAAACTTAAAGGAGCTGTGTGAAGTTACGTTGACACTAAAACACACGATGCGTTACTGCGTTCATGTCCTCACTCATAAAACATTTGCAAAGCCATTTTTAACTATGCAATGTTTACATCCATGTTTGCTAGCTTGCAGTTTTCTTCTTTGCTTTCATGGGCACATTTCTGTAGATTTTCGCACTTTACTGCCACCTAGTGGTGATTGGTGGAATGACAGAAACAGACAAGTTATGAATCGTGTCCTTATGAATACGATACAAACAAAACAAGGACTGGCTTGTACAAATATCACCTTATAGCTCTATATAATATCACTCTGTGGGGCGGGGGCTTCCTCTGTCGTCATTAGTCATTACTGTTTCTTCAGTGCACACCCAGACTGGCCTGAAAGATTAAAGATCCCCACCCAGATATGTTAGATACCCTGTGTTCCTCCTTATTAAAAATAGTCAGTGTGTCAGTTGGTAAAATTAATGTAAATAGTCCCTTATTGCGCTGAAATTTGTCAAACTCTGCACATTTATCACTCAGCACATTAAAACACAGACATGAAAGAGCAAAATGCCTTTTTTTTTCTTTCGGGGAGTGGGACTAAAATCATTTCCATTTCCATCCGTTCCATCTATTTGTACGTGAGGCGCAGATTATCCACGTATCTCCTCATCTCTACGACCACAACTTTTCTCTCGATGTTGTCTAAACGTTACATAACAAATTAAACTGGATAAATAAAGGACCAAAGTAAAAGCAGCACAAGCTGACAAGAGATATAGAATGGAAACTGTCCGCTCTGCTTAGGCTCATATGGAACTGAATGAGCTGAAGAGGATAATTACTGATGCAGCTTGCAGTTTGATTACAGCTTTAAGTGCCGATTTCTCTCTCATTGTCCTGTAGCAGCTGCATCACGGTTAATTTTGGTTTTTGTTGAATGTACAACTCAGTTTTTTTAAGCTACTACACGTTTTCAGAGTACAACTAGTCTCGCCTCTGTTATTACTTACTCCTCCATTGTTATATTTTTAAAAAGATGCTCAGACTCTATTCGGATCATTTACGAGTAACTTGTTCCATCCTAACAGCATCAGACTGACGAGTTAAAAGCTAAATCAAGTCGTCTGCTGTATTTAACTGAACTCACATGCTTTTTTTAGCAGTGTGCTATAGATTAGCCACAGTGAAAGGAAGGTTTCAGTCGATTGAGCCGGAATTTGGATTTTTTTTTCCCCTGTAAAGTGTTTGAGTAAATTGCGTTAGGTACTTGTTTGTCCCATCCTGACTTAGATACTTAAACTAAGAGAAAATGTGCCAGACGCACGACAAACGCAAGCACATGACATGTTTTTAAATGACACTCGCTGATCAGTTTTGAAAATGAAAATAACTTCATATTAACACTTCTGCCAACCTGTTGGTCGGGGTTAATGATTAAACAGCGGCACAAAGTGATAAAATGATCTGACAGTATGTGGACTGTACATCATGTGTGTATAATATCTTGCTTACGATGACCATCCTGTCATAAATGCAGACTTTGACTCTGGTTGAAATGGTGATTTTAAAAATAGGTGTGTGTGTGTGTGTGGGCATATGTGTGCTCTTTGAAGCACTGTATTTGTATTAAACTGGGCTGTATCCACATCCACAGCACTGCTCCTCTCTGCTTCGTTTTCTTCCCGATGTGTGTGTGTGTGTGTGTGTGTGTGTGTGTGTGTGTGTGTGTGTGTGTGTGTGTGTGTGTGTTCTCTCTCTCTCTCTGCCTGCTTGCAGCTGCATCGTTATAAACAGTCAAGCCACTGTGCCCTACTTCTGAGCCGAGAGAGACAGAGGGAGAAGGGGAAAAGAGCGACATGGGGAACGAGGACTAATCAGAGGGAAAATATATATATATATATATATATATATATAGAGAGAGAGAGAGAGAGACAGAGAGAGAGACAGAGAAGGGAATGGGTTTAAAGAGAAATGGGGATGCAAAGACAAAGACAGAAGCAAGGAGAGGAGGGCAGACAAACAAAGAGGAGCGTGTGTGTGTGTCTTAGTGTGTGCACTGTAGGTCAGATGCTACCCCTGTGATATAGTGACAGTTGCCCTCGTGAGTACAGCAAGACACATGCATTTATGTGTGTGTGTGTTAGTGCCGTCAGAACTAGCCACAGCGACATTGGATTTTTGCTTCTAAAAAAGACAAGTTGTGCATCGCGTCTACACAAGACCAACACAACGAGGCGAATCATTACTAGTCCATATGTATAGTTATTTAATCATAAACATGCCGTCACATCTACACATTATGGTGCAAGTCAAGATGCCGCGTGTGGAGTTTCCTGGTATCAGGCCGCTCTCATGTTGGTGCATATTTTTTCTCTATGCGCCCTCGGGCAGGCTAACCATAGCTCACCCAGCGTGCATACAAATTCATCTCAACGTCTCACAGTTTTGCTGATTGCAGATTGCTCAGAGTTTCAAATCGCTCTCCCCGCGGTTGAGTTCGGCTCTGAACTCTTCGTCGTCATTACTGCACGGTTGTTGTTGTTAAATTATTTGCCAATTTCAGCTCGTTGCGCCGTTTACATTCAGTGGAAGTGACATTGTGCAACCCCGCCCCTGGCTGCATTCAGAGCAGCGACCCAGGCCAAAGATGAGATCTCGCGATGGCAGAGAGCAGCAGCGCTGCTGCTTTGATTCACAGTTTGATTATATAACCCGATGCAGGATATTCGCTGACAGCTCTAGTGCGCTCGCATCTTGTCTGTGAGTGAATCAGCCATGACCAATCTGGTGTGTCACACAGTGGTGTTGGTAGTTTCTGCAGGTGAAAAACACACAGCACTGGTTGTGCACACAATAACAACACATATGCTCAACGAACATTTGTTGTCTAGTTCAGGAAAAGTTTGTGCAAAATGTCAAATGATGGTGACTTCATTGAGTTACAGTGTTGCCTTTTTTGCGTGTGCTGCCTTTGAACTGTGGTGTGCTGCCAGAGTTTATCATAAAAATGATTAAAAATATTAAAAAACAAAGATAATTCTAGATTTTTTTTAATGATATGATCAGTTGATTATCAGACAACCATTGTAGATCTGGTTATCGTTATTGATTATTTTGTCTAATTAAATCTGTTAATTGTCCAAAAAAAAAAAACAACCTCCGTCAAAAATTAAGAAAATTCACTTAAGATTAATACAAAAAAGAAGCACCTAAAAGCAACAACTCTCAACCTTTCCGAAGCTAAAACAAAAATATTTGCCAACACACTTGATTTTACAGCTCTAACAGTTTATCCATTTTACAACCTTTTGCACATTGATCTTCTGTCACTTCAAGACTTATGTGGGAAAACATTAAGTACTTTATAAATGGCCACATGAGGGAGTGACCTGCATCGAATGAGCTCTCCTTTTCCTTTGGGTGTAGGCCTAACTCTCCACAAAAAATTTTATTGAGCACTTTTTGAGATTTTGTGCCAACAATCAGACAAAGACGTTCTAGTTGTTATTATTCTGTCATAGAGCTGCGGTAACAGGTCTAGTCTCTACATGGTGCAGTTCCTCTCACTCCCTCACTGCTGCTCTGAGAGGAAGTGATTG
This sequence comes from Polydactylus sextarius, assembly GCA_016801845.1. Lineage (NCBI taxonomy): Eukaryota > Metazoa > Chordata > Actinopteri > Polynemidae > Polydactylus > Polydactylus sextarius. Next base: position 6,479,327 of record CM028918.1, read on the forward strand.
TTAATGCCTGCTCTGTTTTCTTGTTGAACACTCCTTATGTTACATTAGTAAGCGCTTTCACCGATGAGTGAATAAATTAAGTAAATATTTCTGCTTTAAAGCAGCTATTACTCAGCGCTTGATGCACTTGGATGGGGCGCCACGTTGCTCTTTGTGATCTCTTTAAACAAATGCACAACCCGACCAGCACCACTCCCTTCACAGCCTGTTTGGTTTGTACTTAGCAGTGGGATAAAGGCAAAGCCGCTGTTACTCCTCCACAGATGGACGCAGGTTGCTTGCATTGAATAAAAGACGGCTCAGCTCCTCCGGTCGACCACCACCAGCATGAGCTCGTTCATCTGCATTAACCGTGTAACACCACAAGGGAAATGACCTTGATTAGATGGGAAGACCGCGTTCCCTTCACCCACCCATGTTTGCACAACGATGGAATGACAAAAAAAAAAATAAAGACGGTTAAAAATTCAGCTATGCAGTCATATTTATGAGGCTCTGTGAAAGGAAAGCGATACACAAAGAAAGAGACCACATGTGAGGACGAGGGGGAGAAAGCTGAGAAGAGAAGAGAAAGACACAGGAAGCGTAGAGAAGGGAAGAGATGCATGCAGCACTGCTTAATTCATCGTTTTTTTTTTTTTTTTCCTCCCATTCATTCCTCTCTGCCAAGTTTTCTTCTTTCATTCCGGTGCTTCTGTGTCTTAACTCTTTCTTGTTTGGTGAAGTCTCTTTTTCAAAAAAAAAAAAAAAAACAACTCTTTTTTTTTTTTTTTTTTTTTTCCCCAAAATGCTGAATTTCCATGGTCTGCATGAGACGTGTTTAAGCAGGAGTCTGACAGCTGACGGCGGCTCGATGAGCTGGGACGCCGAGCAGAAAAAGTCATCTCTGAATAATAATGACTGACTGGGTTTTTTTTTTTTTTTTTTTTGCCCCCGAGTCACATCCCAACACAGAGGAAGGGAAGAAACAGCTGAGTTTAAATTATGTTGAGTGCGAGTTGCGAGCGCCCTGAAGCTTTGCCAGAGGGAGTAAGAGACTTGCTGTGGTTCTGTTCTGCAAAGACGTATTGAGGTAGCTCAGCGACTGCTTTTCTCAAAGTGTAATCAATAAGAAATGTTCACTTCTTCACCGCTCTGTGCTTTGTCCCCACACTGTTTGACTGGATCGCAGCCAGTCTCCCTGTCAGGCCAGATACAGTTTAATCTAGATGCTGTTTCAGGCGATCCCTGCTCTTTAAAAGGTGTCAAGCACTTAATAAAGCTGTAGCAGGTCACATTTATGGATTAAAGTTATAAAATCACACGGTTTCTTTTCAAAAACAAGACTTGGACACAAGAGGGAATCTGTGAAGCAGACACATGTGAATTGTTGTGTTGCTTTGATCCGAAAATGATGAAGATAAAAATAGTATTCATAGTGCTGAGCCCCCTACAGACCCGACACTGTATCAGATTGAGTCACAGTGGAGCGGTGCCAAGCTGATAGAGCAGAGTCACGGCTTGTTATGTTGTTGTGCGTTAGCTAACAGGCTAGGTTGTGATCACTCGTGTTATGACACCAGGCCGGAGAACTAAAGGATGTTAAATCAAGGGCTGCGATGTGTTTGCTGCTGTTCAGAAAAAGGCCAAACCGTTTGTTTGATGTTCGGTCAAGCTGCGTTCACACAGCGACGCATCAGTCCAGCTGCACGGACTGAGCTTTAATGTCTGCGGCCGCCGTCAAGATCTCTGGGCCAAATGTAATGAGATACTTTTACCATGAATTAAAAAGGAAGAAATGGCGATATCATTATTTTTTTTTACACACGTCAGAGAATGACGCAAGTCTGTCAGTCAGTCCACTTTGAAATATCTCACCATCTAATCAACAGGTTGCCTTGAAGTTTTATCCATTCATTAGTACCCCAGTCTGATTTTTTAAAATCTGTAAAATTTGGTCCATACATTTATCTTCTCAGCACTGATTATAAACCATGTTATAATCCCGTGGCAGCTTCTCACACTGACTATCATGGCTGCAGACCGTTAACGTCTGGTCTAATGGTGTGGCTCTTTTCCTCGAGCGATGACACTTTGCTTTTTTTTTTTTTGCCATCATATTGAAATAACAGCACCGCCGTAATGAGAATCAGCTCTTTTCTGCCAGCAGTTGTGATTATTGCCAAATTAGTTAAACCCTGTTGTTGTTTCTCCGTCGGTATTATATCGCCCACATATGCTATTTCACATGCGGCCTTTGCTCGGGTCTTCTTCATCTTGATTGTATCGTTTTGAAGGCGTGTTAGTGTGAAAATCGAGCTTTGATGGCGTTCGCAGTCTCAGCAGAGCAAATTTATCAGCCATGAAATTGTCGATCAGTGTAGACACACACACGCACACACATACACACACACCCTTGTGGGTACCAACACCCTGGATCCTATTGTTCTGTCTCAAGGGAGACATTGTCAGCGATGTAATTATTCTTCCTCTGATCTTATATTCACCAAAACGCAGGTACATTAAGCCACATTTTCACAAAAGCTGTAGATGTACAAGAACAGAATTTTCTCTTCTCATCCTCTGGTCGTGCTTTTGAATTTTTGCATTAGAAAAGAAGTTTTATTTGACATGGTTTAGCTATATTTTAACACTGTGTCCTTCATCTCTTGAAACAGCACTTCGCCCCAAGTCCATTTGACGGGGACACTGGGCGTTGTAGTGTCTCCAGTTAAAGGAGAACAGCTTACGTTTATTGATTTGATGTTCTACCTCCAGCCAAATGTTAAATTAACTGAATTAATCTTCATCGAGCGTGCTGCTAAGCACTATACCCCGATGTCAGTCTGTACATATTCAGGACCTGCATTTGTATTTGCATGTTGTAACAAGCCTTGTACCTGGCGTTGAGTAAGAATAACAATAATCTATAAACAGTTTATTGTCAATGAGATGAATACAGGCGATCTGGATAGTACAGTGTAAATAGACATTTGTTAGACTTGGCTGTAGTTAGTATCTCATGTCTGAGAGAGTCTCTGGTATTTCCTGAGGAAACCACTCCACCATCAGGGCTGAATACCCCCACCTACCCAACAGCTCCTCAGCCTCCATATACCCCCACTGTCCTCGTCCTTTACTCCTTTTTCAAGGTCTGTTCTTCCTCATTCCCTCTCCTCCTCCTCCTCCTTCTCTAGTTTCCCTCTCTGTCCTTAAATGCACCCGCTCCCTTCTTTTTTTTTTTGTACTCATTTCTCATTCGAGCTTGCATTTAAAGAGATCAGCATGTTGCATGAATATCCTCACTCTCCTCTTCCTCACATCACGTACTACACTGTAATCTTCCACCTCCTCTTTGTCCCCCTTCTCCTCCTCCTCCTCCTCATCTGCCTATTGCTTTTTCTTAATTCATCACCTGATATGCTGTATTAAATTTCTACCTCGGCCTCTGCTGGAGCTTTCAGGAGATCAGATGATTTGGAGTAAGAAGAAATTAGTCATAGCGACAGATTATCAGGCTTGATGTAAATATAATCAGTTAAGCTGCTGTTTCCAGTGAATTTGATTCAGATGTTTAATGGGATTATCATGAGTCTTTTCAATACTGCATTTAGATGAGTAGCATCACCAATGTAGCAAATATCAGCTTGGACTGAACATTATAAAGTCACTTAATCATGGAAAGTACAAAGTATTGAAAGTGCCTGGGATTTGTGATCTAACCAGGAAGTAGACTGTCGTAGTTATGAGGAGGATTAAGTTGCGAAAGAATAAGACAAACAGACGTGTAAGGAAAGTTGAAGTAATGGTGCTGAAAGGTTCTTACGTAGCACGAGATAAATCACAGCTGAGTGGTGCCCGGGAGAAGAGCTAAGAGCCAAATAAAACAAGGCAGAGCAGTGACGCGGAGAACAAAGTCAAAACGATCCAGGCGCATGTTGATTGTCACTTGACATTGACCAGACACGTAGCCTCAGCGACAGTGTAGTCATAATCCCATAAACAGCATCTGTACACCGACAACCTTTCAACCTCTCTGAGTGAGTACGAACCAGCTCACACTCGAGACGGAGAGCACGGTGAAAGAGGAAGAAGAAGAAGAAAAGGCGACGTGTCAACACTTTGAGTTACATGTTAATGTTACAATAACAAGCTCACAGTGGCAGAACATCTAGATATAATGAACTCACCAAAATGGCTGTTCATTTGATCATTTTTAATCTAACAGAATTAGGGCTGTGACTGATAATTAAGTAACTGATAAATTAACTTGTTGTTTCAACACTATTAAAACAAACAGTCCTCTGAGACTGAGCTGAATTACCTTAAGACATATTTTACTAATGTTTAGGCCATTAAGTTCATCTTCAAACATCCTTTGTTTTGAGTTTTCTTTCTTTCTTTGTTCTTTTATGTGCAAATTCTGTTGTTTTTGTTTGTTTTTTTCAGTCGAGCAAAACAAGACATTTGAGGATGTCACTTTAGTTTCTGGAAAACAGTAATGGAAAGTTATCAGAGAAAACTTCAGATTTAGTTGAACCACGATGGGCGACCAACAGACAAACCACAACGTTGGCATAGCAATGACTACACGACCTGACAAGGCAACTACTGTTGGACCGAAGATGACGTATAACTGGACTAATCTAATTTACATCCACAGGTTTAACTAGAATCTACCCAGCACAGATAATAATTTCCACACTAAACTGCCCTCATTAGTACTGCTTACCAGATAAAGACACTAATTGGCTTGGTTTGGACCATATGGGCTCAGAGGTTTAGTCTGACTGTGTATGAATTAACATGTCAGAGAAGGAGACAGAGACTGAGTTTAAATCTGTTTTTGTCATTCATGAAATTCTCCTACTTCTTATAGATTTTAACGCAGGAGGTTTGTTGATTCATTGTTGTTTCCTTACGTTGACTCTACAGCTGTAGAGCGGTAGTTGGTGCACAGTGATAGAGAGAGAGCGCGCTATATTTCAAAAGTCATATTTGGTAATAGGTCATGAGCTGCAACAGTCTGTGAATGAGGGTAAGGATGAGCTACAAAGAGACAGGAGATGAGGGGGAACGAACGAGAGCGATCAATGCGGAGAATAAAGACAACAAGGTGTGGGAAGACGACACTTGGAGATGAGCAAGAAAGAGTGAAACCTGCCAGGAAACAGATGGAAGTCAACGCGGCCTCATGTTAAAAAAGTTGAAGTGCCTGTCTGGTTCTCATCATGTCACCATGACAACACTGCCAGGATAAAAAAGGTAGAGAGAGAGAGATAGAAAAGAGAGTGGGGGAGAAAAATAAGGTTTAGATAAAGAGAGAGAGATGTTAGGAAAAGGTAAAGATAAGAGGAGGTTGGAGGCAGGATGGTGATGAAGGATGGAGAAGATGCAGGAACAAAGGAGTGTGAGACTGAGGATGTGAGCGCTCAGAAAACGTGGGTGTTGTTTGAGAAAATGTTTGTAAGATGCTGCTGAACTTCAGTGAGTCAGGGAATATCCTTGTGTCTGTCATGCTTGTTGCTGTGGAATCGACGGTGAAAACGGCTTATCTGTGTGTGTGTGTGTGTGTGTGTGTTCATGTGTCAGCAGGTACAAAGGGCAGCTTTACTGTCATCATAACGGCCTTCGTTTTGACCGGGGCAAGATCGAATAGACAGATAAAAAAGATTTTCCCACAAACACTCGTTCCTTTAAACAAACCTTCGCCAAGGTTATAGTGAGGACCAGTCTGTTTATATAGGGATGAAATCACAAGCTAATATTTAGTGGATGTCAGTAACGACAGCGGGAACTGATCCGAATAAGAGACGAGAAAAACATGGAGGGGCCATTAATCGTTTTACGATTTATTCTTCAAAGTGCTGACGATTTCTTTCATGTTTGCATTACTTGACATAAAACGATCCGGCACCCGACAAATGTTTCTTTTTTTTTTTCCAGTGAGCTCATTTTTTATTTAAGTTCTTCTACACTGTGCAGACTTGTGTAATAAATTATGCTCTTTTGTCAAACAAAAGCACACACCTGCCTCCCTGTTCTTACTGTTGGCCTGTTGTGTCACAGTCAGTGGATTTGGGCAACAATATTTCTTCTGAATATTTTTAGTCTTCATACAGCCCAGAGGTCAAAATGTAATTTTTTTTACTATCGCTGCGGTCTTGCACTAAAAGTATCTGCTTTGTATTAACGGACAAAGAAGCTTTTAGAGCAGCTATGCTTTATGAGTGAATGAAATCCACGAGACACTTTATTATTTCAGTTTGTTCATTTATTTATTATTTATTTGAATGTGTGTTTCTTTGTTTAATGTCTCATGTTTGTGCTTGTGTTGCAGATTTGCAGACTTCCATCCGTGTTAAACGCTCAAGTATGTTCCCTCCTCATGTCATATATTACACAATCAGACTTTGGCAGATAATTTACTACTGATTAAAGGCTGTAAAGTAGAATCCTGTAAAACAATCAAACTAAGGATGAGTCATGATGTGATTACTTCCAGCGACCGCTGGATCGCCATTGATCAGACCATTGATTAATAACTTATACAACAGTGATCGCAGGAACATGTGTAATCATATTAAGACATTTACCAAAAATTCCCACCGAGACCGATCTGTTACACTCCAGGATTTTCTAAAATGTTCCCAGATTTAATCAGTATTCTAATCAATAAAACAACATTTCCTTCTCCGGCTAATTCCATATTTTTCTCCTCCGGTAATCACGTCATGTCCCCTATCAGTATAAATCCAGTTTACGAAAAGCAGCATCCGTCGTCTGAACAGGAAGTGATTAAGGAGACTGTCCATTAACTGCACCGCCTGCTACAACCAGCGCTGCTGTAGTTTCCTCAAGCAAGGCAGTGAATTTTCTCCCAGAGATCAAATTAAGTATCTGTTTCACCCCTTTTTGTTACAAATTAAATCTAATAGCTTGTTTCTACAGCCATGAAAGTTTGAATCTAAGCAGATTTTTTTTGCTGATAATTGCCTTTCCCATGTTTTGGTGTTCGCACGCAAAGATTTTATAATAACTTCCTCTACTGCATAATGAATTCTGTGTACAGAAAGTATAAATCATGCAAACAAGGGTAGAAACACTGAGCTACTATTGGACTTGGGACTTCTTTTACTGTTGTTTCTTTATTTTGAGATTTAGTCCACACATATATTCATATCATGTTTTTACTTTAAGTGAGGAATATGAGGAATATTTGGTGTTTGATTACAGGAGGTGATCATCAATAATGAGCTGCATGAAGTCAGAAATGTGGCTGTGGTGCAGAACTGGTCTGTTACATGGTTACAGTGACTCACAATGATCACGATCTGACCATTAGTGACAGAAACATGTGATCTGGTGTCCGATGGGTTCCTCATTTTTAGTGTGTTGACAGTTTTACTAAGAAAGGGGCATTTGTAATAAATTCAGTGTGCTGCAACCCTGAGGGTAAAAATACCACAGTGAGCGGTAGTCAGAGGTGTGAGTCACTCAAACTGAGTGGCAGGACACAGGTAATCAAATAGCACCTTAGTGCAGCCACAGCAGAGCTTCTCAGAAAACACAACTCAATAAACTATTTAGAGGTAGATGTACTATAACAGAACATCATGTTAGGTACAAATCAATTTTGCAAAACGTAAAACAAAATAAGGAGCTTACGTGAGCACATGAGGACCATAATTGGACGAGCATACATGTGCCCCCCGTCCTCCTTGGTCTCATGGATACTCGTTTTTCTGTTTGGAAAGCTGGTAACAGGCTGAGTGTTTGGCATAAATAACACAAATCCCATGGACGCATGTGTCAACAGAACAAGCTAGAAGTGGTGATGACATGTTGCTGTGACACACATGTGACAGTGGCTGTAATTTATTCCACTGGTCTGTGTCGCGGATCTCGGATCAGCAGACACTTCGACGATTATAGTCGGTAACAGACGTCGTAACCAGCAATCATGGAGCCAGACACCTGCACAGCTTTATCACACCTGGTTAAAGTCACAACTCGCAGGACTAAATTGAACCCATCACATTTTGCATCTTAAAGCTACCTCGTGAAGTTTTCTGTCAAACTAAGTTGGTGCTCATATTGATTGTTATTCATAAAAACACATGATGCTAGTTGTGGCTCATGAATAAGTCAAGTCAATCCTGAGCCAATTCAGAAAATCATATATATCCATAATGCTCCACTGTGCACCTACACAAATAAAAACACATAACAAATGCCAGTAATATTGGATTCATAAACAATGAATGTCAACAAATGGGAAAAAATGGATATGTATGAGACTCTTTATCATCTTCAGTGGCGTCTCTCTGCTGCCTCTTCTGCCCATTTCTATAATAAATAATAGAGTTTTACACTGTTTTCAAATGTAAACAAACCTTTGGGCCCAGTGGGATTTTGCGGTATAGACGATTAGCTCTGGGATTTTATGTCTGGCCTCAGTAATCAAATGTTGAAGCGGTTATAGTGTGTTTTCGAACCGCTGCAGTAATCTGTGTGTGTCAGACAGACTCAACGCTTGAGTGATTCTCACTCTCTCTCTCTGAATAGCTCAGTGCTGGCTGTCCATCTCACAGCCTGTCTGACTGACTGTCTTTCTTCATGAATTATTGACTTCCAGTCCGTCTTTTTACTTCAGCTTTATGTCGTTTTTGTCGTTTTGTCTGCCATTTTGTCCAAAGCACAAGTAGAACCAGCATTGTGCTGAAGAGCTTCACTTGTTTAATTAATTATCTTTTCAAACGCTGCAGGAGACAGATTGAATTCAAAAGGCATGTTTATCTGATAGATGGTTGTTTACCTCATCTGTTATTATCAACGCCCTCGACTGTCACATCTCCTCTATTGTTGTCGTATCCAGTCTTTTGTTGCTGGATTCATTCTGCGAGTCATTTATTATTGTCAGATTATTTTGAACATATTGGAATAAGAATGAAATAAGCCCCGTTATTATATAAGGAGACTTCAACAACAGAGGAAGCAGTTTACAACCAGAATCACATCTAGTTTATGTATAATTAAGAATCTGAATCAGTCATTCCCGTCACATCGGATACAGTCGACCATTAACATAAGATGAGGTGTTTTACTTATACAAATAGTCATATAAGCATATAACAGCTAAAGTATGATTAAAGTATGATTAAAGCTGATTAAAGCTGATTTACAGTTTAATATCAGCATCTGGGAAGATGTATAGTTCTAGAAAACAATGTGCAACGTGTCCAAAAATGGATACATTTATTTAGATTACGTTACATTATATTTTCAGTAAAATATTGTATATAGATCATTTACAGTGTCATTTCAGGGGAGTAGTAACCACAGCTCACTCATACTGACGAATCCACACATCGTTTTAGCGTCTTTCAGCGCATTGTTTTGGTTTTCCAGCCTCCAGCTTTATTTATATTAGCAGCATGTAGCAGCTAAAGAGCCACATACACTCGACAAGAGGTTGTGACGTCGATAAAACATCTACAAATGAATGCAAATATTACTATTACTGTTTGCTAACACATTTTCCATATCAGCTTTAAAGAGACGTAATACCTTAAAGGTAATTACACCTGCTTTTAAGTGGTTAAAAAAATATTAATGCAGGTTTAACGGCTACACTGTCACACAGTCCATAATAAATGAGCAGGTTTGCTCGTGTGATAATACATGAAAAAGAATATAATATTTGCTTTTGTTGTGTTTGTTCTACCCAGGTGGGCGTCGCCGGTCTGAGCCCGACGAAGCGGAGCTCCTGAGGGTGAGCAGGAAGTTGGTCGAGGATGCTGTCAATCGCGCCTTGCAGCAATACAAACAGGAAACACTTCAAAACGGGGGCGGGCCTAACGCCACAGCCGCGCCGCTCCCCGGAGACACTGAGGAAACTGCCACAAAGACGGACACTACAGCTAATTCCGCTACAGACAACAGGAAGTGACATCGCTGGGCTGAGGCACAGAGACTGAAAAAAACAACATCAACAACAACAAAAAAAAAACAAAAAAAACAAAAAGAAACAGCTGCCCATAAAAACCATCAACCGGACCTGGTTAACACCAGGAGAGGAATGAGTCAGTAAGCTCTGGGCAGAAAGCCCGAACCAGCCAAACAGTTTGCTGACCAAACCGGCTAGCCAACCACAACGGCTAGCCAGTCATGCTAGGCTCCTGCCCACCTGACCTAGCTTGACAAAGCACTAGTTAAATAAATAATGTAGCTTAAGATCAGAGCTACCAGGCGACCGTCCCGACAGGCCAGCGAGCCGAGCCTGTTAGTCAACTCACTAACTCTGCCGTCCTACACGTTAACGCGGCCGCTCCTCGATCCTCACTCAGCCGTGGGTCTGCATTTTGATCGTCCAACTCAGAAAACAGATGTGAAGCACTCCTCCAGGGTTCACTGTGACCTATCACTCACAAACTGCCCTTTCAGAATAAAATAAATCATGTTTTGTTGACAGCTTGTTTTTACCAACTGCTGCTCATTAAACATGAGTCAACGTCATCTGTTCCCCACTTGAATAAAAACTCTCACCAGATTGTTTCAGATGAAGAAAATAGTTCACTTTTCTTTCAACATACAGTTTGTTTCTTGTAGAAAAATCAATGCCGTCTTCATAGATAAAGGATTACTCATCTTCTGAAGAGGAAATGTGTTGCGACTGGTTCCACTTTTCAAACATCTATGTGAAATACAGGATGTCGGACTCCTTTGGTCGTTTCAAGTTTTGTCTTTGTCGCATTTTGCAGCCAGTCTGGGTTCAAAGCACATTCGATTCATCCACGTCAGGAAATGGATGTTCTTTTCAAACTTCCAGCATTTCATTTTATGTTTTTACATAAAATGAAAAAGATGTGTCTGCAGTTTTGTCTTTATTCTAAGGCCCCAGCTGTGTTTTAAGTATTATATATATATATATATATATATATATATATATATATATATTATATTATATTATCATCGTCCTGCCGAGGCTGCACTGAGACAATCAATAAATTGAGATATGAAATCATTTTTCAAACCTGAAGCTTAAATGATACCAGCTCTTGATCCAAGGTCGAGTCCATAAACACTCTGGGAAACAAGTGCACATACAGAGCGTGCATAAGTCTGGTCTCCCTCTATCACATCCGTTTATCTCCAGTAATAAAACACTAATTTTTTTCAGAAGATATCCGATAAATTGTAGACACTAGATTGAGGATGCTACAAAAAATAAATATTAACAATAACAATAATAAAACTGCGATAAAACACTATAAAGCTGCCAAGAATTTTTACTCCATTAATGCCAAAACCTCCATTTATGTGGGTGCTTGTCTCCATTCAAACTAGTACATTTTAATGTAACAGGCCGTTATTATTATTATTATTATATTAGATACATTTCATTATGTCTGATCATATAAATTAGTATTTTTCATTCACATGCTATAACATATATAATTAGTTCTGTTTTTTTTTTTCCTCTGTTCAATGAATCTGATGGATGAACGTGCAGATGATTTCAATTCGTTTTGTCTTTTAAAATCCATTGGTAAATGGTTTGACGGTAAAGACGGTGCCTGACAGACTGAAGCGTGGCTCTATTAAGGTTCAGTGTTTATTCAGAGTATTCGTGCTGATCTGAGGAGCTTTTTTATCCTCTGGTACTGTACATGTAAGAGCAGTTATTCAGATGGTGAAGCTGATGTCGGGGGAGGTTAACTCAGACAATCGCTGCTGTTAGATGAAAATCCTTCTGGCTCTTGATTTCAGTATTTCAGTGTCTTCCATTCTCTTCCCCTTTTGGTGAAATATTACAAATGAAATTGGCCTTTTTTCCACTCAGCGTTTGACCACAACAGCTGAAATCTATTGGAAATATGAAATCTATTCAGAAACAAATGGATGCCTGTGTTAAATTAAGGGAGACTTGTTTGATTTTTTTTTTTTCAACTGACAGCAGGATGATGAAGATAATGATAATGAAGAAAGTGATTGGTTTACTTTGACATTAAATCTCTTTATTTTATCCCCTTTAAAGTATTTTATTTGTATTTATTTACGTTGTTGGCTGACTGAAAAAGCACAATATTCTGATTTCCTGTTTGTAACTGAAATGTTTCCACAGGGCAGGTTAATAAATAAAATATTTACATGCTGTTAAATCAAATTGCCTCTGTTCAAAGTGGCCTTTAGTCACTTCAATAAATTGATGTACTTTTTTTCGTTTTGTTTTGCTTTAACTGTAAGTGCTGAAGGTGACGACACGGTAACATTTTAATTTCAGCCACCGTCAATGATTGGACGATGGTGGCTCATTACTGTTAAGATTTGCCACAGTCTCTTAAATGTTAACTTGTGACTTAAGAGTTAGATTCTTGAGTTAATTGTAAAAAGAAATAAATGATAATAATAATAAAAAAAAGAAAATGTCCACCAAAAAGACAGAATTCATGTTCTTTTTATTTTAACACGGACACAATGAGAGAAAGACTTGGTCCTTAACCTCAAGATTTTCAGCTGTGAGGTTTGTTTCTCTGCTGTGAGCAGGTGTGAGCTGGAAAATGTTGTGAAATCCACTTAAATCCTTTCACTGTGCGCTTCAACTCAAACATCAGTAAGATGAAAAAAAATTGAATTCTGTCTTAAGGTGGACTTAAAAAACGTTTTCATTTTGATCTTATATTGCCACCAGATCCTTAATCTCCTTAAAAATCCCCTTTAACACACAAGTTGTCCTGTTGGTTTGCATGGTTACTCTGTTCATCTGTGTCCACTCTGAGTGTGTGTGTGTGTTAGTGTGTGTGTGTGTGTGTGTGAGTTCCCAAAGTGACTGGGATGTTTGATCAATGGTTCCCCAGAGAAGTTTGTGTCACTATCAATCATGATAACTCGAAGCTGTGCGTGTGAACATCTCCATAAACACGTCTTTTCTGTTTGTCTTTCCATTTCGTCCGTGTGTACGTCCGACTGCGTGGGTTTGTTGTTTGTACTGTGATGTATATCTTGTTCTGCCATATTTGAACAATAAAAAAGGATATGAGATTTAAAACCAATATCCTTCTCTGCTCCGTCTCCTGTTTTCAGTACGTGTGGGGTCACTGATGTGTTACATCTGATCTATAACTAGTCATTTAACACTGTAGTCTGAGCTTTGTTAAAGCATCGTAAACCTCTGAAAGGTCTACACACAAATGTTTTTTTGTAAGATGTTGAAGCTAAAAGGCTTTTTTTTGGAAGCATTTGTTACTTAAATGTCACATCCACTTTATTTTATAGAGAAAGAAAAACAGCAGCTTAAATTGATCAGGCAGCTTTTCAGAAATGAATCGTCGTCCTCAGAATGAACCGTCTAATAACTGCAACTTTACCGCACTTTTAAGTCGATGTAAGACGGAACAAATCCTGAATATCCTGTTTTGCAATAAATAAAGAGAATCCATGTCTATTTCATAGAGGAATGTAACACCCACAGCGCCGTAAAAAGTAAAATATTTCCACTTTATTGCCTCATTTTAGACTCAAGTCCTTAAATCCAGATGATTTACTAAATTCTCTGACTCTAAAAAACCTCAGTGAGAAGGACAAAGCGGCCTTTACTAGGGACATGACTGATGTTATGTATTTTATTTTGAAATAACTGGTGAAAGTCAACAAGCAAAACTGATCTCTTCACATTAAGACAGCTGTAGCCAAGGTGAAACGAAGGTTAAAAGGTTAAATGTCAAAGGTCAGTGTGACCTCATAAAATATGTTTCTGGTTCTTCTGTGATATTTCAAGACCCTGTTGAGCAAAGTAATAAAGCTTCACCCAGACTCAAATGAACTGACTGTGTTTTAGTCACAAAACATGTTTTATTTTTATTTATTTATTTATTTTTTTGGCCCCTTGAATCTCACTACATTTGAGATATCACAACAAGACTACATTGAAGGACTCACTATAAATTTGTCACAATTTTTTTGGCCACATGTCAAAGAAACAAAATCTCTCACATATTAGGATGAATTGCTTCAATTTTTAATGGTTGTTGTGAATGTGTTATATCAGGAATATCCAGAGGGAATTTTATTCCATCTGGCACAAACATTCACTTGAACTAAAACATGAACTGATCAGTTTGTTGACCAATAGGTCAAAGGTCACTATGGCCTCATAAAACACTTTTTTTAATTATTATTTGTGGCCTGACTCTGATACGTCAGGGCCACCTCGCAACAAATTTGGCAAAAACATTCACTTAGTCACAAGAATGAGCTAATTAATTAAATTTTGGTGTCACAAAATATGTTTTTTGGCCATAACCAATAAATTAATCACTAATTAACTAACTGCTCTGGTTAGCGGAGACATAATGACCCTAAAGAGCTCGGCTTTAGTCAGAAATATTTGAGAGTTAACGATGTTGTCAAGCAGAGCTGCTAATTAATTAGCGAGTGAACTAAACTGGTGTTTCTATTGAGGAGAGAAAAGACGGAGGAGAAGAAACGTGAGTTTGACATGACTCTGTTGTTAGTTGTTGTTGAGCTGTAACAGCCACTTTGATGTGAAGTAAACAGGCAGGTAAACAATCACTTTAATGAAGAGCCTTTTATTGAGAGCTGTGTATTTCTTTATCTTTTCATTGTTGTTACTGGCAGCCGTTTGTTGTTGCTACACACACATCACCCTAATCTTTTTATTACTAGTTTTTATTACAAAGCCACTGCAGCTCACTTTGCCTGATTAGACCCGTTCTTAGAAAAGCTCTCACACGCGTTACAATAGGGAATATCTCACAAGCTCCATCTAACTTAGACCTGCACTCGCACTGCCGGGCCTTTAAAGCAACACAACAGTAGTGAAGGACTTGTCGTCAGCTCTGTGTTTCCCCAAGAGGTAATTGATTTTTACAAGAAGCCTGAAACAAGGACAGAAAATCATGTGAAGCCTCACGCAGAGAAACAAAACAGAAAGACAGAGACAGAGAGAGAGAGAGCTGAAGGGAGGTTGAGTTAATGATCCTGGTGCAGTGGGACATCTGTACAGGCAATGTCATGACTCCTAGTTGGACAGCGGCTAATAAATGAGCAGATAGTTTTTGAATTCATGAGCCGTTTACCTCCAGAAATTAAAAACAGAAGGATAGATAGAGGGAGAAAGAAAAAAAAAAAAAAAAAAACAGACAGAAATTATGCAGAGTCTCTCGTATGAGCAGCTAATTTCTTCAACATTCAGCATAATGAGCCACTTGACGAACAATAATGACCTTCACCTTCCTCGTGTTGACGTTCAGGAGGGAAGAAACACAAATGATGGTAAATAAACATAAACACGTGCAGGACAGGAAATGTAATTGTGTTTATTCTTAAAGTTTCCTTCCATTATTCTCTTTTTATATCGTGATTTTTTTTTTTTTATTAATTGAAAAAAAAAAAAAAGCCAGTGTTTTTGTTGAACGGGGTCATCAGGGTGTTACCAGTGTGCTATTTATTTCACAGCTTCCCTCATAATGTGAGAACCTATTGAATCACATGGAGTAATGCTGCATATCTGATACTGTGGTTTAGTCATCAGCTGACCTGTGTGTGTGTGTGTGTGTGTGTGTGTGTGTGTGTGTGATGTGGCGCTGTGATGGGTTCAGTCTGAGTCATCAGAAGCCGCTGAAAATTAATAGAACTCCAACTGTGTTGAGGATGAATCGGAGGACAGATTCGTAATCGCCTGTCCAATACGACGTGAGCTGATCTGAGGCCAGATAGTGTCGTCTTTTTGTGAATCGACTCCCCGGGTGTCGCCTGTTCACGACCTTATCTGAGCCTCATCTTTTGGTAAATGTTAACGTTTGTTCTGTAACTGTCACAAAGTCGGTAAAGGTTTTTATAACTCAACCATAAAAACTGAATGCGGACATCATGAGACGGACGACAGTCGACTTGGAAAAAAAACTCATCGTGGGAATATGCACATTTAGGAAACGTAGAATGTAAATTTATCACTTTTGCTCAGAAAAGATTTGTTTTCATCAGCCTCATCAGTCTCCCGTCTGGAATGAAGTATATCTCAAAAAACTGGAGTGAAATGTGGTCGTGTAGTCAATCTTAGGCAGGAGGAGGAAAATTTATAAAAAGGATTGGTAATAATTTCTAACATCGGCTGAAGACTAATGGAGAGATACAACATTATTCCGACACTAAAACATGATTTCGGGGCTGTTGAATCATTCATCAAGTCATTCTTTTTTCTTCCCTACCCACTGTGTCTCAACTGATGTTTGTGTTCCTACTACCACAGAGAAAACTATTAACTAATATACTAACATATATTAAATATTAAGGAATAATATTAGGTTTTTATTGTTCATTAAATCTTACAATAAGACCACGAAAGAGCAGGTTCTTCTTTTTGTTTCATTTCTCCTCATTAATGTAAAATACAGCATACATCAGCCGTATTATTGTAAATGATCGCAACACCGACATTGTTCATGCTTCCGATATTGATCTATTCATATTTAATTAGGCTTAATTGAAACATTTTATCCACATTAACATCAAAATGCTCAAAAGGAGAGTTCAACTTTAGGCAATGTCAAACATATCTGGAGACAAACAGCCGATATTCACATTCAACACTAAATCAATTAACAGAATTGTTTGCCAATTAATTTTCTGTCAATCATTTCATCATTTAGACAATGAATCAATTCAGCTCTGGAGCTTTTGATTGAGTCTCAGAGCCTGAGGAAACAATAATAACCATCATGACCATAACAGTCTGTGTATATTTGGGGTCAACAGGAACTTAATAAGACATTTTTGCCTCGGGGCCGTTGATGGAGGTTAATTATTCAGGTCAGTTCTTCTCACTCGTCATGAAGTCACTTTGTTATCAGATTCATGACATTATCAAGGTTGTGAGTTGCATTGTGGGAAGTTTGATTGGTGTGGTCCATAGTTGTTGGTACCATTTTAATTTAACACAAAATAGCAGCAAACGAATCAGCAGTTGACGACTGATATCCCAGCTTGATTTATAATTCAATAAAATACAATAAATACAAAAAAAAGATGCATTAGAACGTAATAAAACTTGGCCGACGTCCATGTACAACCGTGTGTTTGTGATGTGTTGTGCTGTTTGTCTGCATGTTGGCAGAAGCCCACGTGATTTTCTCTTTGCTCTGAAAGATAAAATATCCTGTTTTACTTTCCCTATTTTCTATTTTAGTCTCGGTTCACGGCTCCATCGGCTTCACTGAACAAAGTTAGTGAGTAAGTGAGTTTTCTCTGTTTCTGTCCAGTGTAACTATACTTATCACCTCATGAGTCTCACTTTTCTTTCCTGTTTCTAATCGACAACAGCGCAAATCCACACAACACACACACATATACTGTAATAAGAATAATACCATTTTGAAAATAGAAACCATCTCACCATGTGTGTGTGTGGGCTGAGAGCTGGCAATTATCACGATAATAATTTTAAGAAATTGAAGGGCAGGCAGATGGAGGGGGAGAGAGCGGTTATTTGTGGTGAAGAGCCTCGACTGCAAGGTGACTCAAACATGACTGGAATATGAACAAGCTGAACCCCCCCACCCCCACATACAGATACACCGAGTCTATTAGGAAGAATGATGCTCTCTCTCTCCGTCGTACATCAAGAAAAGTTCAAATTAAAGCTCTTTTAACGCCGGTAGAAACGCATTTGTTTTTATTCCTCTGAAATGTGCGTTTAGCTTCGCGGATAAGTGATTGTGGAACTTCTGGATTTGTACACACGACTTTAAATTATTCATCTGAGTAATAAATGTTCCCCCCGGCCCCCACCCGCTCTGGAGGAATGTTTATAAAATAGTGTGACAAAAGAATATTTACATTTACATTTCATCCAAAGCGACTTATACGTGAGAAACAGCGCTAAAGCTTCAGTGCAGGAGGAGACTTTAAGGTAAGTGCTGTGTCCTAAATCTGTTCAATAAGACAAAGTGCAGGGAGATTAGGAAAAACAAGCGTGCAGAATAAAGTGCTGCTTAGGTATTTTATGACGTTAGAAGAGGAGGTGCTCGTGATCTCCAGAGAGAGATGGAGCTGCTCTGAGATCAGCTGGGAGCAGAAACAGGTCTGTGATTTTCGGCGATGCTGAATGACTTCTCTCAGAGGAATGTAGTGCCAGACGGAGCGTGAGCCCGTATGATTGAGTTCAAGAAAATGATTATATTCAGAAAATGCTCTTTTGGCGAATATGTTTTTAACTCAAATACTTTCAAGTGTAATTTTCTTCTACTTGATTGTCTCCATTTCATGCCGTTTCCACTCCACTACATTTTAGAGGCATATATGATACATTCTACACGCCGCTTGCTTTTTTAGCTGTGTTGCCCTGAAATATCTTTATGCTACGCTAAGATAAGCTAACTGGACAGTTGATGTAGCTAAAGTCTGCGCTTATTTTGATCAGGAGAGAATTCAAGAAAAAAGAAAAAAATAATCACCATCTACACAAACAAAGAGGTACAAAAGTGAGAGATGAACGTTTTTGGCGATTACGACCCTGACGTGACGTCAGAGCAATGTCAAAGGAGGAGAGGATGTAAACACTCCAGGGGTGAGCAAATGAAAATGTGGATGTGATGAGGAGCGTGATGGAGGAGGAAGGTCGGGGCAACGTGCACTGAAACGACAGCTGACATTTTGACCACGAAGATGTAATTGGCTGATTGAGATCGTGGTAAAATGTAATTGGTTCAACAGACAAAACACCTTTAGCGAGGTGAAAAGAGCACTAAGATAGTCATTCATTTTCTAAAATGTCAAACTATTCACTCAGAAATATATAACGCATGACCATAAAATAGCCAACAATACGCAGCATAATGGAGTTTAACATTAACAAGCTGCTTGCAATGATTCATATTTACGAGTCATTTCTGCTGCATAATGACAACTTCTGATACTTTTAACTACATTACATTCATACAACAAACATTTTAAAAGCAGGATGTTTGCTCATAAGAGTGTTTGTACATTGCAGCAGTGTAATATTTATTTATGGCAAAGAATTACGACAAGATACTTGTTACTACAGACAAAGTGTTTTGCAGCTGAGCATTTTTTTCCAGCGCCTGCAGCTGTGACAAACGACTGTCAGCTAACACCTCGCACGTCGCTCGGCATCGCTGCAATAACACTCGCTGAATTATCACTAAAACCATTTTCAGTTCATTTGACGTTCACCTGCTGTCAGGTGGATGTAACACAGACAAGTAATTGTCCATTTTGAAAGTCAGAATTTCAGGTTTTCTCATCTCATCACAGCAGAGTTCGACTACATGTTGTTTAACTGTAACTATGCATGAAAACATTGAAAATCCTGAGTACCTACTGTCAGAGAGTCAACGTTATTTTCTCTTTTGAGTTGACCAGAGAGGGTGGAGTGAGGCGGGGGGGGGTTTCAATAAACATCACAATTTACGTTCAGGTCTAGTGAAGGTCCACAGATTCATCCTGGGTAATCGGCTCATCTTCACTTCACAGAATCACAGAACGCAATGACACAAACACACACACACACACAAAAACCAAAACAAAACACATAGTACCCATCAGCGGTCCATTATGCACAAGCACACACGATGAATCAAGTATTAGAAAGAAAAAAAAAAAGCACCACACTGAGCCAAAGTGCATGAATGTGGGCACTGACAGATGCTTTTAATGTTAATGAATTAGATTTCCATACAGCATACAGCAGCAGGAAAAGGCTGTATTTTTTTTTTTTTTTTTTTTTTGAAGCAGGTTGTGTGAGTGGGTAGGAAACTGCACTGACAAGTCGAGCAGAGACTTGGAAGTAACACTGAGGAGTGTGAGAGGTTTCAGGAGTTCATGTGTTTGTCTGGACTGTTACAGAGGATGTGAGGATGCTCTCGCTGACAGCCGGAGGACGATGTTTTGACTGATTTTTTTTTTCCTGTCTGAGGAAAAAAGACAAGACATGATGAATGTTAACAGTTCATTTCAGTGAATTGTTTTTGGATGCACCAAAGAGCAGTTATTACCTGCCAGAGGACTCTATGTCCCTAGGTTCTCATTTTGATATGATTACAAAACACACACACACACACACACACGCTGCCTCGCTGTCACAGCTGGTAATTATGAGTTCATTATAATCCGATCAAAGGACAGAGATAACGGCCCCCTTTAGTCATTGTGGTTCCACGTATATGTGTTGTTCAGCCTTGCTATGAACAGATACACATGTTGCTCCTCTGTTGTAGTTTTTTTGTCTCCACATCAGTGTTGTCTGCTTATACATCTACTGCATTCTTATAAAGGTGATATTCAAAAAACTCTATGAGGGTGAACTGATTAGATTTTGGTGCCAAATCACAAAGGTCAAGGACACTGTGACCTCAGGAAACAAATTTTAGCCTCACAAACGAAATATCTGAGGAACTCAACATGGACTCACTAGGTCGAGGTTAGTGTGACCTCATAAATCCTGTTTTCCTGTGATAACTGAAGGTCACATTCAAGGTCAAATTTGGCAGAAACATTCACTTGGACCAAAATAAGAACTTGAACTTTTGTTGGTCAAAGGTCAAATGTCACTATGACCTCACACATCATGTTTTTGCTGATGTCTCATGAATTTAAGCACCAATAACCTGCCTGTCTGGTGGAGACAACTGCACTGTAGTAATTCTAGTTTATTGTATTGACACTGAAGGAGTGTTTGAGTTATCTCTGTGTCCCTGACAGCAAGGTGAGCTGTTATGTACTAATGCTGCTGCTGTTTATAAATCACCTGAACTTACAAGTCAAACAGTCTTTTGAGGAAGTACACTTTAGAGCTGAAGTTAGATCTGTTCATCAGCAAACATCAATTATATACTTTTTTTTTTTCCATTTAAGACGTTCACAATCACAAGCACCGTAATGATATTTATTAGAGTCTGGGTGTTTACTCAGTAAAGTTAATCAGACTCTATGTGGTTTGTCTCTGAGCCACAAGAGCAAACTGACAAACTGAAGGACCATAATGAAGGTTCTGTTTTATCCCATTAACGACAAACAGAGTAGACACAACATCACTCAATCGATTTTTCTACTCTCACAATAGCCTCGGCTTCAGTTAATGGCGGTAAACCATTGACATTAACCTGCGTGAGACATGGATATAATCCATCAAAGTCGACATGCAGTCTTTTATTTTGGTGAAAATCAGTGTTGCTCGAGGTTTTGCTCGTTGCTCGTGTTTGGCTCGAGGGAAACTCTGATATTCACGCTATAATTGAGGCCTGATAAAAAAATAATTCAAAACCAAAAACAAAAGCTTCTTCTTGGTTGTTCATTAACCAACTTACACATGTTAAATGTGTAAGTGTCGACCGAGCCCCGAATCTGCCAAGACGAACCCTGCGGCTACATCATCAAATCACAGTTATGCAGCGCTGACAGAGTAATTAAAATGATTTACTGTGATGGATTGCTTATTTGCAACCAAGCAATTTTTTAAAACCTTGGTAATTATCTTGAGATGTCCCTGAAGACAAATGAAATCCACGAAAAAAAGACTGTATCTCCGTATGTCACCTCTTGATTTAGCTGTACGTACTGTCATCATGGCACAAAGACGATATCGAAACAAGAGGAAGGTGACAATTTATCGATGATTCACTTCTGCCAGAGATGTCGCATCTGATCGTTTCGTCTTTGTTCTGCGGGTCTCAAATTGAGATTTATGTTGACTCTGTCTTCATAACTGCTGCAACTTACACTGCAGGGAAATGTCACCGTTCTGTGAACATCCTTGTAGTGTTGTTTGTTACTGATGAGACACGTCAGTGAAAACACGTGTGAAGAGCAAAACAACTTGAAATGCGAACAAGAAAAGCTACGCTCTCAGATGCACACTTGACTTTGGAAAGGTTTGGATTTTAATTGATGGCTGATATGATTTTGAAAATCTGGTGGGTTGGTTTTTCGTTTTTTTTTTTGCATTACTGCAGCCTTGAGAGCAGATTGAATCATAATACCTTCGGTTGAAACTTCCACAGTTGAGAAAAAGACTCAGGGACTAGAGCATACAGATTGATAAAAGCTGCAAAGAGATTTTGTCCTTATTAGCAAGACTCGCAAAATGTACCCAAACATTCCCACCCACGCTGCGTGTGTGCACACACACACACACACACACACACACACACACACACACACACACACACACACACACACACACACACACACACACACACACACACACACACACAGAGAGAGAGAGAGAGAGAGAATGAGCAAATATAAGCTGGCTCTAACTGTTGACATTGAAGACAAAAATTCCAAAACCAAAATGGGCAAAAGAAGTGTTTACCAGAAACACACACACACACACACACACACACACACACACTGAGACGCCTCCAACAGACATAAACCTCCTCTGAACAGACAAACACGTTCCACTCAGGCTGTGACATATGAGAAAGCTTTGTTTAGGCCACAGAGCGAGAGAAAGACTTGGCAACAAAGACGGTGGAAAAAAAAAAAAAAAAAAAAAAAACAGGTAGAGATTTTGTTATTTTCCACCTCTTCAATCTGTCTAATAATCACCTTTTATCCAGAATGTCCCTAATTTCTACTGTTACTTTTTTTTTTTTTTTTCATAATGCAGAGTTTGTCCTTGTGCTTTCAGTCTAAACCTGGCAACAGACAATGTTGTTCTCTTCTCCTTTAATGATAAGTGATGAGGATGAAGATGCTGTCAACCCTCCTCCTCACGTGGTCACAATGCAGATTATCATCTGGATGCACGTGCAGCTCAGCTTGTGAGAAGCGGTTCCCAGTTGAATGACGTTGCTGGAAGTATTTTGAATAAAAACATTTGAAATTCTCCTGAAGATGAAAACATGTAGCGTGAAGCTTCTCTTTTGTTCTTGAATATCTATTTTATTCTGTTCATCGTTGGGAACATTTCTTTCAAAGTAATTTAATGGGCAGTTTCTTTCAGCACCAGTGTGCTGATAACTGCACTAAAGTTGTTCTGTGTTGTAATGGTTTCAAAGAAAAGAAAAAAAACAACAGCTCTTATCAGTTGGAAACGCTGCTGTCAATCAGTAATCTGAACAGCACGCAGTAGTTTAAAGCTAGAAGTGCAGGACTTTTACATTTTATTCAAGCCTCTTGCCAAAACAGCTCAAACGATGCTGATTGAGCCTGTCGCTGCCAGATAAATCTGTCCACAATGACTGGTGCACTGCTGAAGAAGGCAGCATCAAGAGCGACAGGAACACACTCGGCTACAGCAACTAAAGGTGCGTTTCCACTAAGTAAGTTCCTGGTAACGCTTAGGGGCCGGGAACTTTTCAGAAATGTCCTCTCACTCGGTCCTTGGACCATGAGTTTTGCTTCACAGGAACTATTCCCCTGGTGGAGAAATGTGCCAATGGCCGAGTTCCTGTAATACTACCCAGGTTTCTGCAGTGGAAACGCCCCATAAGAGTTTGACAGAAAAACCCAGGAAGTGTCCAAGAAAAGTTTCTGTACCTTCACAAAAAAACACAAAAGAAACTCCATCTAACAGTTGTATGCCTCCACTAACTGCTTCAATTGCAATTTATTAGTGTGTCAATGCTTGACTTGCGGCCAAAAAACATGATTTGTGAGGTCAAAATTACCTTAATCTTTTTCCTTTCACCAACAAAATGTACTCAGATTATTTTTCAGTGCAAGTGAATGTTTGCGACAATTTTTAAAAAATTCTCACGTGGCATTTGGCAACTGCTGTGTCACTATTAAGTGGCTGCATCTTTCAAAGGTCTGGCCTTTATGGGACTGTTAATCATGCACCTATGACACATACAGTCAACACAGCTAGTTTTCATTAAAATGGGATGGACTGACAACAAAAACAACCACCCACATTTAAATGGTTCAACTCAAACTGAAATGTTTTTTTTTTTTTTTTTTAAAGGTTTCCCCTCAAAGTGTTTGTAAAAAGATATCGACTAACATGTTTTTTTTTATTGATCTTTAACCATCAAAATGTAGTCAGTTTATCATTCAGGCAAATCTGGAAAAGAAAAAAAAAATGTTTGTTGATTTGAGGTTTTTGTTGGTGTTGAGGTTTTGGTTACACATTTGTAACAGTTACATGGAATCTGTAACAACCCCAAAGAGGAAAAAGTTTTAATATCAACAACAACAAAGTGTTTTACATTAGTAAAATGTCAAGGGCTCCAGGATGTAGCTGGGTCCACAAAGTCCACATGTAGATGAGTTTTCAAATAAAAACTCTCTATAAACCTATATCCAAAATAAAAATCAAAATTTCACATTTACAAGTATGTTTAGATAAAAACAATCTTCCATCTTGACTTTCAGTTATCTTAAATATACATGTCATATTCATACACACACAATCTGAACATGCAGCACTAAGAATTTTCTTTCTGACATAATGATCCAGACATCAACAGATTTTCTTAACTTATTGTCAATCTGTACATAGCGTTCTGCTTTAGGAGCCATGGTCAAAAAAAAAAAAACACTCATGAGGAAAATTCGATCCATCGAATACAAATTTGAAACTACAGAGACATCAAATGCATTCATTATCCCGTGAGTGCTTACATTTTTTTTTTTTTTTTTATTAGCGCCAGATACTGTGCATGCAAACATTAACATGTTTTAAAACTCGTCCTAGAACCTGATGTTCTATTTTTGTCCTTGTCCTCTATGGTAATCCTAATCACTGTGCAATAAACAATAATTATGTAGTAATTACTTCCTCTTTGCTAACACTGCTCTCCAGTCTGAAATCTTCAAATACACACATGAACATGTCCATTTGAATTCGAGACAAATCCCATCTGTTACTGCTACAGTTCCTGGTGCATCAGGTGTGTGTGTGTGTGTTTTTATTGTGTACCAAGAAGAAAAGTAATCAACACCCAACTTCACTTTTCAATCTATCACTCTTCTCTCCTTCCCCTTTCACCTGTAATATTCCTTCATCATCCTCCAATCCTCTCATCTCCTGCTTCCTGTCTGAAAAATAAGATTCAAACAAGATCCAGAGTGATAGGGTTAGAAGATCACGCACACACACCCACCTACACACACACACACACACACCCATATCTCATTTATGTCCAAGCAAATGCTGGACACATACACACACACAAACACACTTTCCCTCAAATGCACCCAGTTACCACGGTAACCCCCAGATGAGGAAATGAAGTGCTCGGTGTCTATGCTCATGAATGTTTAGGTCTGAGCTTCTCATTTAGCAGTAATTGAAAGTGAAGGAGGGAACAAAGTGTATACCGTTGTGACTTCAGTATAGAATTTACAAGGCAGTGTGTCTGCAGTTTGTAAAGGAAGAGAAACAAAACAAAAAAAGGGCAAAGGAGAGAATAGTTTTACAGTTTCTGCATAAAATACAACAATGTAAGACTTCTGCATTCAGATACATTCAAATCTGTGCACTATCTTGTTAGACAAGAGTATACATGTATGCCAGCTGCTGTGAGGCTTCGTGAAGGTGCAGGCCACAGCATGGCAGCACCAGAAATGACTCAAAGAGCCTGAGGTGTTGACAGAGCCTCCAAACAACCCAAAACCCACCAGATCCAGAGAACCTGCTGAACAGAAAACTATCACAGAGCACACCTCTAATACAAGCAAATCTGTTGGATTTATTATCATCAGTACTAACAAAAAGCACTAAATCCATATCAATCACTAAATCAAGGCAAAATCAGAAACATAAACTAAACTGTGAAACAGTAAAAGCAGCAGTCTCCACACTAGCAGCATCTCCTGATGTTGACACAGGAGCTTTAAAGCTCCAGGTCCATTTCATTTATCAGGAAGCACCCGAGTGGAATGACACAGAGATAAGAAGAGAGACGGCACCAAACAGCATACAGCCGTAATACCTGCACTCTCAAAGTTCTGAGTTGTCGTCGTCACACACAAGAATTACAAAAACATTTCAGTGAGTCACTAGTGTATAAGAAGTTCATTGTGAGTTTATTGTTCATTGCATTTCACTGAAAATATATAGTAATAGAGTAGGTGCAACATGTGAACCTACAGCCAATCATGAACACGCCACAAAACCCTTTGAAAATGGTAAAAGGACCGTATTTAGTATATAGAGCCTCTCTAGTCTTTCTGTGCCCACTCAAAGCTCTTTACATTATAGCTGAAATTCAGACATAAACACAGAGTACTGATCTATACACTGTGCTTTATTTTTATTTTTTTGCCCTTTACGTTCGCATACACTCATACGCCAATGGAACAGCCATTGATGACACACTGGGGTTCAGTATATAGTTGAATTCACTTCCTTACTGCATTTCATAGCTACGCAAAGTGACAAAAACGAATGTTGTCATTGCACAAAAAAAGAGTAAGATGACAAGACAACATAAACCCCACCAGCCAAGTGACATACAAGTAGACAAACTAGTTTTCTGTTGCTTCTCAAAACATTAAACTCTGTAAATGGACATTTGATCTTAGAGCTACTGCCACACTCTGTACCGGCAGCCAAGTATATCACCAAAAATAAAAAGGGCAAAATAACAAAGACTTTAATAGGAGTCACTTCAAACAAACTCACATAAATAACTACCTTTTCAAAAGTCACCAAGCAACAACAGTCAAACAATATTCTACAAGAGAAACAATGGCCAAAAATACACATAAAATTACGTTACTTGATGTAACATACAGATGTTTAATCCTGGGTGAGCCCCTGAATTTTATGCTCCATCTTTGAGCAGCCATTTTGGGTGTACAACACTCTACCACACTACCAAAAAAAAGTACATTCAAAACAAGCAAATCTGTTGTGGTTAGTGACAACAGCAAAAACTAACCAAACATTAAATGAATGGGACACCTGAGAGGTAGTGAAACCAGCAGTTCCAACACTAATAGCCCTTTCATAATGATGTTGGCAAAGTAGCTTTAAAACTTCTCTCTCAGAGCAGGTGGAGCTCATTGATGGTTGATCAGGAAACACCTGAGTCTAATGACACAGAAGAAATGGCACCAAACACATCAAGATGTAACTCAGTGGAAGAGAAAATACAGGTGGCTTTAATGTTCTGTAAATGGTAACATCCGCATGTTTAAATACTGATGTTCATTTGGTAATAATTACCTAGCCTACTTAATTTATGCTAATTAGCATCAAGGGCGAAGTACAACTAAAGTCAATGTGAATGTCATTAGTTTTAGGCAGGTAATTGTCATATTTAGTAGCATCCATCCTCTGGGGACTGTGAATGTTCACATCCAATATTTGTTTACATATTTTAGTCTGAAATAAAGCTTTCGACCACTTTGGCTGACACTGCTTCCCATAATCCGATGCTAGAGTGGCTACAACAAATGGAAAATAATTTTAGCATTGCCGCCCCAGATGCACTACACTGCATATCCACCTACTTTATTAGTGTGGTGTGATAAATCCTACCAATTATCACTGAAAAACATTATCCAGCGAGTTGAAATGAACCTTAGATGTTTTTTTTTCCCATCACTGATTGTTCATCACGCAGCCTTTGTTTACACAGGAGCAGAAAGAGCTCATTCAGTTCACTGAGCATTTGCTCAAACTGAATGTATTGCAGTATTGCTCCAGGTTTTTTTTTTTTTTTTTGGTTTTTAGATTGTTAGCGATCGCTCAGCTGGATGATGTTTATGAATAAAAATCTGTGACTGCAGCATCTACTAAGGATACTCATTTACATTTACATTATGTACTGCTGCTTTCCTGATATGTTCAGTTTTCATTTAAGAAAAATATGACTAAAACAAAGGTAAATTACATGACCAGAACCGATAGAAGATGACACATTTACATTGTGTATCAGCACATGTACAGCTCAGTAACCCTTATATAGTGCTATACTAAATTTAAACCTGGGCTTCCCACGCAACACTAAAGCAGAATTACACATATCTAACAACAGCTTTAACCAATATCAAACTCCCTGTACATCCACATCCAGCAGCCTACAAATCTACACATTTGCCATTAAGGGCCGGAGTTAAATGTGTGAGCCACAGGCCCAACAGCGAACGCCCTGACCTATATCTCAGGCCTTATAGAGATCATGTGACTCACACTGCACATAAAAGAAGAATAGGATTAAACACCTAAAGTACATGGCATTAGTTGTGATGTGATTAAGTCACGGTTGACCTAGTATCCATGAAACTTTAATGAAGAGGACTAATGATATCAGGCCTCATGACTGGAAAAGCACAATCAATATTTCTTAACATAAGGCCGCTCTTCTAAAGCCACAAGCAAGGATGACTAACAGTTGAATGTGCTCTGTCATCACAGTGAAAATCACCATCAGAGATTCTCAAGTCTCTAATGTAATTAAGTATCAGCTTGCATAATGTTCATGTAATCTAGTTACAGCTGACCTGGTGAAGATGTAATGTAATTGAGTGTGGATGAGAAGGAATGATTCATTATTGGCCTTAACCTTTAGTGCTCTTCTACATAAACATGAGGAATTTATTGGGATTCAACACTGAAGGTAATAAGGACACGATTAAAGGACTCAAAAGGATCCTGTACTAGTAAGACATGTTGACCTTATAAGATTAGCGTTAATAATAATAATAATAATAATAATTCTAAATAATGATTATAATATAATTTAAAAACTCAAAATGTTGTAATTTGTACTAAAATGTGAGAAAATTGAGCAGATTCGTCATTTTCCTCTCTCTTCACAGAAACATCGGCAGGTTGACCAAGAAAATGACGAATCTGCGGATCTGGATCACCCGTCACCACCAGTAAAACAGTAAATCTTGTAAAACAGTATTTTTTAATAAACTCTCAGTACACTTACTAAGTTATCGGTACTTCGGTTTACCTGTTCATGCTACTGCCGAAGTGAAGTGCTATTTGAGCTTTATTAGTGGTTAAAAAGTGACAATTTAGATATGTTTGGCTGACCACCATTTTTAATATCAACTGAGAGGGAGAGTGACTGTTGTAAAGAGCTACGCCTCCTGTCACCGCTATCGAGGATTACAATATGGATCAAAATATCATATGATAAAAACGTTTAAATGTTTACCTCCGTAAGTTTGGTCCGTTGTTACCGGACAGTGAACATCAGCTGCATCCGACTTGTTGACATCCATCTTAGTCGCTGCATCAGTCTGACTTGTTGAACTCTGTAATTGATGATTCAAATGTTGGATCGTCGGTTTCCTCCATCATTGCAGTATCCAAATTCAGCTTTAGCAGCAGGTTGTTTACATCCTAGCAGGACCCAGCGTCTCTTGTCTCTCACTTTTCATACACTCGTTATGCGCAACTATGGTGAAGTTAGTTTCAGGTTGGATATTCAGTGAACATGCAAATGGCTGTTGAATATCCAACATGAAACTAACTTCGCGGCCTGTGACCTGCATTTAGATCCTTTTTGGGAGAAAATTGTAGCTCATCATTTTAGTCTAGTCTTTAGTCTTTCGCACCTGTAAGCTCTTTTATCCGCTGCGGTCACTAAATACCTCAAACACATTAGAGCTGAAGTGACCAGAACACAGCCACGGGTCTTTAGGGAGTTGTACTAGTCCACAAACACCTTCTCATTATTTTCTTCTTTTCCCCAGCGTGATGAAAGCAGCTGTGAAGGTTTACATCTCTTCTCTTGTTGCAATTCGACTGAAAACTGCAACCCAAAACCGCACAGTGTGTGACTGTCTTTCATTTCCAGCTGTTAGCTCGGCGCCATTAGCTCACTTGTCAACGATCAACGACAGCAACCGTTATACATCATCTACCCATAATGCATTGCGTACGATAAATAATGGCTGCCTCCATTATAGACATGTGCAACCTCCACATCTGAAATTGTGTCTTAAACTGAGGATTTTCTAACTTATTGTGTGGTCTGTGTATGTCTTATATTGTCTGTATTTTTTAAAATGTTTTTTAGTGTATTTTTGTGTTGCATTCTTAGTTTTTAAGCTGTTCTATTGCCATGTACAGCACTTTGGCTAGCATGTGTTTTTTAAAATGTGCTATATAAATAATGGTGGATTGGATTGGGTTGGGTGTGTTCTAAATATGTTTTTTTTTTTTTTTTTCCTTGCAGGAGAGCAATTGTAGCATATTTAGGACAACATGTCTTATAGTATTCGAGGATCTATTTAAGGGAGCAAGCAAACACGCTTTATCTTGCCACATGAGAAAACACCACAGACTGACCTTCAACAGTAGTCGACATCACCATCATTGATTACATTTACGTTTTAAAGTGCAAAGTAACACCAGCTGTAAAGTGGTTTCACATTTCATCCAGCTGCAGTGACATGTCAGTGCCCGTGGGTGCAGCTCCGGGCACATCATATACAGCTTGGCTCTCAACGTGACGACAGAAAAAAACAACAAAACATGTCAAATGTGTTTAATAGTCTGTATTTTTAGACACACTTATGGCGGTGGCTTCAGGGATTGTTTTAGTGCCATCAATTTCAATTTGTCATATTTTGTTTACATGTCACACTGAGCAGTGGATTCAGGTTGGCAACAAGCAGCAGGTGGACTTTTGTACTCTTGAGTTGTAAAGGAAGTGGAAATGAAGTCCAGCTGCTAAAGGTCAACTCAGCCACTCCCTCACTGATCACTGATGCTCAACCTGAGGCTTTTTAAAGCAGTGAGGGTGATATTTAGGTACAAATGTCATGTCTTGCTGCTGAAGAAGTAGCTATTTGAGCAAAAAGGTTCTAATTTATTTGCCTTGTTCATAGCATTATTAAGTTTTGAATACTGCTTACACATGGCAGAATGAGAGCACAAAGCATTATCCACGCTTCACTTCTCCAGCTTTGCCGTAACACCCAAAGGCAACACTTTAATTATAATTTGATTTACTGACCCAAGAAATGCACCTCTAGGATTTGGAATCAAGTTTTTTCCTCTTACTATTAGTTTCATTGCCAATTGTCAAATGGCAAATATCCCAGACCAGAATCATGGCCAAAATCTTAAATATTCTTAGCTCAAAGCTGGGCAGTCTACCAAATGTAATGGATACTGCGTGATCAGATGTTTTTAAGAGATCTTGCTGGCAGAAAGATGGAGATAAATCTGCTCAGGCCTTTAATGTCCATCTCGGTTACTTTAGAAATAAAAGCTATGACTGAGAGAAAGTGACTGAACCATACCCAAAATGTTGTACTCCCCCTACTGGTGTTATATCGCACCCTGTTTGGTGCAGTAGATTAGTTCTCAGAATCTGGGTTGTATCGGTCATGACCTGTCTGAGCATGACTCAACAAAAGGAAAAAAAGGTGTTTCTCCAGAGTGTGAGAGATGAAGGTCAGACAGAGATACAGGGAGAACAGTGAGCAGATGTTATCAGGGCGACACCAATGACACACAAAAACACATTACACTCAACCTGATTTTACCTCTTTCTACAAAAAGCTCAAATCACAAACACTACAATAAATAATAATAATAATAATAAAAAAAGCTGAAACCAGAATACCAAAATCTTCTTTTAATGAAGTAGCAATAAAAACATACAGTATAAAAATGACTGCAAACTGAGAGAGATAAAAAAAGTGATGTCATGATATTAACAAGAATGACAGTTTCCTGTGACCCTCCTAAACGAGAGCTGGGGAATATTGTACAGTTTGTTGATACAGATGCTTTCTGTTCTGTTGCTTTCTAAATATATCTGTACCACTGGATTCAGTCAGTGATTCATTTTGAGCAGTTCCTGGGCAGCAGCCTGTTTTTTTTTTTTTTTTTCCACTTTACTTTAATTTTTGGAAATACATGTTCTTATTCACATGATTCAGACACAAAACCAGCTCTACAATTACTTTGTGTATTAAAGTACAATAAACATATATAACCTTTTGAGCGTAATCCTGTTTTAGAAGACCGACTAATGAAAGATGGTTTCGAACAAAACAAAAATATTTCACTGTGTTTAAAAGTCCATCTTCGGGTTTGTTTGTTTTTTTCACAGAGACCGCCTACATAGGCGTGTGTGTGTGCTGTGCTGAGGACGGTGACGCCGCCGCGGAGGATGATGAGAGCGAGGTGGGAGGGGGCTGCGGGGTGGAGGCAGAGGTCGGGGTTGACGTGGAGGTGGCCGTGGCAGCTGATGATGAAGTCTCTATCTTGCTGCTGTGCGTGATGAAGCGCAGACGCAGCTTCATGGCCGTGCGTAGAGTCATGATGATTTTCTCCACCTGGAGGGACACGGAGGCAGACGATGTTCAGGTTGACACTAACCTGCGCAATCAATTCTCCGAAGTAGTGGGAACATTATGATATGATATGGTGTAATTACCACTTCAACACAGGTCACATTTATTTGTTTTAAATTGTAGCTAAAGCATAACAGATATATTGGATAAATGTGCAATAGTGGCTTTGTACAGTCATTGAATTATGTTAAAATGTCGATATGAAGCTCTCTCATCTGAGCCTCGGGCACAAAGTGCAGAAACAGTTTCACCTCCTCTAATTAACTCTGAGTCATAGATGGACACTGGTGGGAAGCTGTCTTTGCTGCACGGGGGGTGACAGATGTCATCTTATTTAAAGATCGGATAATGAAGGTCTCATTTGTTTCTGTTTTTAGTATCATTTTTGTACTATTGTCATTACTGTTCAGTTTAGAAAAATACACTTGACTGTTGAAACAGAGAGCTCAAAGTAATAAAAATAAGGTAGTCAAAGTAATAAACCAGGTTTGAATCTTACCTGCTCTTTCACACTGTCTCCAGTGTACATGTACTTGATGTGATAGAGGAAGTCACAGATCGGGTCCATGTAGTTGAGATGTTGACAGTGTTGGTCAACTGCCTGGAGCATCTCGTAAAAGGCCACGCCAATCTGAAATACGCACAAACACAGGAATGTATATTTTAAAAAAAAACAAACATAAACCATAAAGAAAGGCAGAATTTAAACAAATACGTTATTTAAATCTATTGTCAACTTATTTGCGTATACCTCTAACATGCATCGTGTCCTCTCCTGCTGGAAACGCTGCAGGAATGGTCCAACCAGGTGATACACGTAGAGGAGCTGGAACTCCGTCTTGACAATGGGCTTCAGGGTCTCTGACAGGAACCTACACACACAGACATGAGGTGATGATTATAAACAAAACGAGGGATAAAAAGCATTAACGGAACCGAGTCAGAAACTAAGGAAGACGTCTTTACTTGGGAATCAGAGACAACTGTCCGATGGACGAGTGATGCCAGACAGCGTGCGCTAACGCGAGCGCGTAGCTGCAGTTCATCTCGCTGTAGCTCTGGTGGCAGGCTGTAAAGTCCAGTAAGGTGAAGGGATACCCCGCCCACTCTGTCTCTGATGTCAGAGCCGGTGAGCTGATCACTGACACGATCCGGTCGTGGAGAACGATCCAGTAAGGCTCCTTAGAGACAACAGGAGAGGAGGGTCACAATGAGCAAACACTATGTGACTTAATCAAATAGAAATGAACCTGAAAAGTTAGTATGTTTTTCTTACAGGAAGTGCAGTGATCACAAGTCCGATGGCGTTCATCCAAGCTGTGATGTTCTCTCTGGGAACCAGCGGTTGGCTAAAAGGTAAAAAAAAAGTTAGATAAATAATTTAAATGTTCTGTTTGTTTAAACAGTCAGAGCTGTTTGAAGAGGACACGCTGTCACATGCTGATCGTGTCTGCTGTCACACCTCTTCAACACAACGTTGAGCAGAGCGTTGCCGACATCTTTCCCCGGCACAGCCAGAGCCATCAGCTCCACGCAGGTGACGTGCAGGGCATGAGCCGCAGGGTTGGGGAACTCATTGAACCTCCAGTCACAGTTGGGGAACGGACCTGGCGACTTCCCCGCCATGGGTGAGAAAGAGTTGAGGAGGGTACACGCCACAGGAGGAAGTGTATCTGACTGGTTTAATATCGAACCTGTTGTCTAGATACAGCCCTTTTCTACTGCAGTAACTCCACTGACTGTGAAATTAAATTAACTGGAAATGTTTAAACGCTTACTGTCTCACATCGGCAGTAAGGTAAATATATTATTCATGTTCCACTGAGACCTGTGATTTTGTCCAGCGTCACTTTAATGTTGTTATAGAGAACAGTGATAGGTTAATGAAGGATATTGTCCACCAGGCGTCCAATCAGCTTGCAGTAGTATGTGTCATCAGGGATCCATACGTTGTCTTCTCTGGGGTTCATGCCAAACTTCAAATAGGTCTCACTTAAGCACCAACCTGGAGTACGGTTGTCCTACAAAAACATTACAAAATGAGACACCGTGTGTGGTTTTAATACATTAAAACATGATATATTAACTTGGGTGTACGTATGTTCCCTGTGAATACCTTCAGAGACGACATGATGGCGTGCACCAGTTTTCTCTTCAGGTTGGTTCGGTCTCTCAGGTGTCGTTCGTAGTAGTGAAGCGTGTTGTACAGGTAGGTGACTGGGCGGTCTGCACAGAAACAACAGTAAACACATATGAGCAACAAACTCAAGGAATTAAAATCCCAGAATATGACACTATTCTTTTGCTTTTTCATTTTTTTTCCTCATTAAAATCATACTTCCTTGTATTTCATACATATATTAACGCATTTAGACAGTTTCACTTACCGTGGAACTTGTACAGCCCTCCCAGATGATCCAGCAGCGTTTCCAGAGACTTGGAGACGGGAAGAAGCTCCAGGAAGCGGTGGATGACGATGTCAAAGACGGGGAGGAAGCGCAGACACACGTTGCCAAAGTAGATCGGCAGATACTCTGGCTGGAGCTGCATTGGAGGGTTGACCTGCTCTGCGAGACCCTCAAAGTACAGCTTCTCTGGGTATTTCTGGTGGAAGAACAACAGATATATTTTGATGTTTTTAAAACCAGATTTGTCCAAGTTTTCTTTTTTTTCCAGAGAGTGTGTGTACCTTGTGGTAGCTCATGTGTTTGTTGTGCCAGTCACTCTGCAGCCAGTGTTCAGGAGCGTTCTCCTTCACAAAGTCGTTGACTCTGTTTCTGAAGTCGTTGGGCTTCAGCAGCAGCAGCTGGATTATGAAGTAACAGACCTGAGCCTCGTTTCCTTCGTGGCTGCGCATCGCCTGGAGGGAGAGGAGACGAGCAAAATGACACACCAGAATCCAATATGTCTGTGTTTTATTAAACAACTCAATTCATGTCTCTGTCCTTACCAAACACAGGATGAGTCGGTCCAGTGTGACTATGTTGTATTTCCACACCATGTCGTTGAGTATTTCAATGCATTTGTTGAGCTGCTGTCCGCCAGCTGAGGTTGAGAACTCGTAAACGAGGAAGTCCGCAAAAGTGCGCACGTGAGCCACAAGCGCACGAGCCCCGATGTGCTCCAAGACCCTGATGGACACAAAGTCAGACCATGGTTAGCTCATCATAACCACAACATCTATTTTTGCCCATCGGGCCAATTAGCTACAGTTGTTGTTTACAGACCAGCAACCAGTCAGTGTGAATTAAAAATGTGTCAGTTAGTATTGAGCTGCATCATTACCATATACAACACACTCAGTGGTGTCAGATATTGAGCGTAACACATGTAAATATCAGTATCAGCTCTATACACAACATGTGCATCAGTGACATGTTTGTGTATCACTAATGTGAAATTGTTGGGTTTTAACACAGGTAGAAGAAATATTAACAGCCCACCTGAAGCCGATCTGGTTGATGTGATCCGTCTCCAGCAGCATCTTCCACAGCAGACAGAGGAAAAGTGGAGGTGACCCCTGCATGGAGAAGTGAGTGATGATGTCATTTTCGTTGGCCATGGATTTCCACTTCCTGTACTCCTCTTCCACGTTCTTCTTCAGGTTGAAACGAGACTCCTGAGGAACGTTGTTCTGCTTGAAGAACGCCTGAAAGAAAGAAAGGGGGTGATTAAGGTGTTTGATTTGAAATAAAAATAAAATAACAGTCTGTGTTTATTTGTGCTGTCTATGTCAAAGTGGATGTATCTGCACCTGTAGTGGAGCAGGGAAGCACGACAGAGTGTGTGAGGCCCAGTTATGAGGCGTGAAGGTCATGATGGTCTGGAGAATGTCTTTACACCAAGTCCCATGGATGGAGTCCGACCCTGTGAAAAAATCTACACAGACACAAAATAGCCGAACATAAAACATTAAAAACAGGAGCTGACAAGTCAGTTAAAACAGAGAAAACAAATCCAGAGAGATTTGTACCGGTGACGTGTGTGGCTCTGGCCAAAGTGAGGATCAACGCTCGGTTCAGTTCCTCAGACTCAGCTGACAGAACAGTCTTTGGGTCGTTGAGGAAGCGGGTGAACTGGGGTTGTACCTCCGAACTTCCCAACGCTGTGATCAACCGCAGAGCTGTGCTCTCAACACTGAGGAGAAAGTAGAAAGACAAAGGAATAAACATCAACAGCAGCCTAAACATATGTTTGTGTGTTGGTACAACCATGTGGTATTTTCTGTGTATTTTGTTTTATCTGACATCACATCACATTTCATTTTGAATTTAATGTATAAACAATTTGTAAAGTCTACTACACATAAAGAGAAACTTGTTGTTTTAGTTGTTAGAGCAAACAATCTGTTGTTGTTTACTTATGTAATCATGTAATGTGAGGTTTGATTTAGGCTTTTAGAGATAAATAAAAGATTAATGATGATGGTTTAATTGTGTAGTTAGTTACAGTAATTACATCAGATATATGTGAGGGTGTGAATGTGTGTGTGCACATTTACCACAGATGCAGCTGGTTCTGGTTGGTCTGTGGTACTGCAGCCAGACTGTGGAGATGACTCAGTAACTGGACTCTGTAATGCGGCTGGATGTGATGCATCCTGTAGCTAAACATCTCCAGCAAAGTGTGAAGGATTCCCCACGCGTGACACTTAAACACGTTGGGCAACAACTGACCTAAACAGACACACAGAGAGAGAACGCTTTTAATTAATAACAGTCAAGATTTGTCTTTTCTAACAGCTTTTTTTTCTGAATATTGTCTGAAGATCCCTCATTTTCTCCAGCCTCAAGTGCTGGAGTGAATAAGAATTGATTTAAACCTGTGATTAAAATTAGTGTCATTTTAACATCAAGGTGTTTACACTGGTTAAAGATATCAAACTAACTGCCAACAAGACAAGAAGTTAATCAAGAGTCATTATGATCATTTCACATCTTTTTTTTCATGCTTCTTCTTCACACTGCTTGAAAATCTGTGCCATTCTGACTGTGACAGTCAAAACAGAAAAATCTGAATAAATCAGTACAAACTGTGATTTTTATGTGAACTGAAATATACTCACTAATGAATCCTTTGATGCCCAGTGACTCAATCTCCATATAGACCAGCAGTCTGCTGTACGTCTCTACCAGTGCAGGAGCCAGGGCAATGCTGGACTTGGCGTGAGCCAACTTTATCACCCGGGTGGCGATGCTGTGGATCAGACTGGAGACAGACAAGCAGGCTGAGACTTGCAGAGGAAGACGGTTAAATTAATTTACAAAATAATTTGATTACCTTTCCGTCAAATTCATTTTATATTTTCTAAATAGAAGCTAAATGTAGAACGCAGCATCTCATTTAACATCTTCGTCATTCTCCGTTTCCTTCCTACCTCATCTTTGCGTGGACTGTGAGTGAATCCAGTAGGTTCATGGGCAGCGGCGTGACGGATCCTGACGCCACGCAGCTGGTCCCGGGCAGGTTGATCCTCATGGATCCGTTTCCGTAGATGGTTTCTACCAGGACACCCATCGGCAGCGTGAAGCACTCTGAGTTTGTGCTGTAGGCGTTACACAGCAGTGCGATCTTATAGTCAGACATGCCCAGGGTCTTGTTACGCAATGACTGCTGAAGAAACCTAACAGACAGACAAGATGGAGGCCAGGTTGTTATGTTTAGTATTAGAGTCTTAGAATTAGCTTGGGGTTAATTGCACACTTTAGTGTTCTAAAGATATGTACTCGTGGTGTAGTTTCAGAGAGTGTGGTATGGGGATCTGTAGCTTGGAGTTGTCATTCTGAGCTTTGCGGTTCAGGTGGATCCAGATGCAGGTCATGGCAAAGGAATGAGTCGACTGGGGCTTGTTAATGTCAGGAACTGGGATGCACTGCAGAAAGAGAAAAAAAAAAAAAAAACAGATAAATCCACCCAGAAAACTGTTAGTAAGAAAAAAAATAAAACCACTTCTACAACTAGGTCTGCTACTGCCACATAAATAAACCAGACACTTATAATTATAATAATAATAATAATAATAATAGAGCAAACCAAATCACAGATTCATTTCCGATGCATACCTCTTTCTCTGGATAAAGCAGGTCAAAGAGCTTCATGACCGGCAGGAAGTCAGCCAAGGCGTTCTTCTGTATGCTTCCTGATATGAACTGTAGCAAAACCCACATCAGGTGATCTCTGCCTTTAATGAGACCCCTGCCTGCAAGCTGCAAGAGAAAAAAGATGCAATACAGACACTATTGTAGTTTAGTTTTTACCTACATTTCCTAGGAGCTGAGAAAAACCACAGAGCTGGTACACTATTCATTTATCTAATGGGTTGTATACATATGACTTAAGTGAACTGAGCTGCCTGCAAACTGCTTGTCTCCTCACCTTTTGGTGTAACGACAGCACCATGTGGGGGAAGCTCGCGAATTGAAACAACACAAAGAAGATGAGCTGGGAGGAGAGGTGCTGCCAAAGCAGTTGACTAGTTCCTCCAATGTCGGCGTCAAAGTGTTCCTCGGTCTCAGAGCGCTCCATGGCGTACACCACCAGGTCCACCAGCTGCTCCTCGAGCACCGGGCAACGTTGCTTGTGCTGGTAGGGTGGAGGAGGGGAGTGTTAAAGGATAAAAGAAAAATAGTGGGCAGGAGAGAGAGAGAGAGAAAGAGAGAGAGAGATGAGGTTAAACAGAGAAAGGGAAGGAAAGATGTCCGAGAAAGGAAAACAGAGGTGGTGAAGGAAAGGTGTAAGGACAGAAAGAAAGACAGGGAGGGAGAGAATGAGAGGAAGGTTATCATCAATATATTTCACACACAAAGTTTTATGTTAATATATGTTCTGGAAGTTGTTAGAAATTGACTTCCAGTCCCTTGTATGCAGGATGGAGTCTCCTTCCTGCTTCTGTCAGCTGGGTAAACCTCGTTTCACACATTTACCTTAAATCTCCACATTCCTGTTATGTTTTTATTTAAGAGCAGTGGATAAAGTTTAGTCTCCACAGCTCCAGTACTTTAGCTTGATATAATATGGACCTAGTGTGATTTCCTACAACCCCGTAAAATAAATGAGCCAATCACAAGATTTTCAAAACCAACCAAGAGCTCAACATTTATAATAAGACTTGTAAATAAACTTTGACACTGGAACGAGCTCATTAACACACGTGATGGTTAACTGGATTGTCCTTCCATGTACAGCAGATCTACATGATGTGTGAACCAGCGACGTTGTCAGTTCCAGATGTAAAAAAGAACTTTCATTGAAAGACAGGAGGAGAAAAGGAATCAAGAGAAAGGCAGAAAAATAACTGGAGATAGGAGGGGGAGACGGAGGAGGCAGAGAGGGATCAGGAGGGAGGTTCATGAAATATTTAAAGCTCAGAGGCCATGTGGTACACTGGACACAGTCCGTGTTCAAATGTGGCCTGAGTGAATTCAACTGGGTAGGCTTGAGTTGGTATACCATGTGGAAGACTGTGTAGTAGTGGTGCTATAAACCAGGACTGGATTTAAAACTTATTTATGCACCTCAATTGGTGAATTTCACAGAGAAACTCTAACTTCACCCAGTTGTGACAGAGCAGGAGAGAGCATCTCTGCACTGCAGGACGTAACAGAGCCCTTTTCATACAACTGGGACACAGCATTTCAAGGGACTGAAGAGAGAACAGCACAGGGCGATACGATGTGGCACAGAACAGCACAGCACTGAACACCAAACAGAGCCAAACAATGCGACACATTCCTGCATGCAGGCTAACTAGGGTTTGGGAAAGTGGGGAGTTGGTGTGATTGGGAAGAGGTAGAAGAAGAAGAAGAGTAGGAGGAAGATCTGTAAGGATGACCATCACTTTTCTTCTGCTTCTGCTTCTCCAAAACACACACTCTCTCACACAACACACACACACACACACACACACACGGAAAGAGAGAAAGGACAAGAGAGAGACAGAAAGAAGAAGAGAGAGAAGGGTCCAACATCTACAAAGAAATCAGCCAAACACCTTGCCGAGTCACATCCAAACGCCAGAGTCTCACCAACAGTAAAACCATACCGGTGGCTGGTCTATAACCCCACAGTCGCCTGTCAACATCCCAGCCAGTTTCAGGCTGATTCGGCAGGATGATCTTTATTTATTCTGGTTCCAAACAAGCCACAAAACACATCAGTGCATCGAGGCCAAAATACAATTTCACGTTCTACACAGAAAATCATTTTTCCCCCTAAATGAAAATGAATGAATGTCAGCCACCGATTATAATCACTGCTGGTAATTGCTTGTAAAGCAAATAAACATGCCATCTGTCTGCCACCGAGAGTCCATGTCTGACTGTGTTTTCAGATTTTCGCAGCCCTGGTCACAAAAACGA
The DNA here is from genome assembly GCA_016801845.1 of Polydactylus sextarius. Lineage (NCBI taxonomy): Eukaryota > Metazoa > Chordata > Actinopteri > Polynemidae > Polydactylus > Polydactylus sextarius. The sequence continues at coordinate 6,519,937 of CM028918.1, forward strand.
GACCGGATCTTAGTGAACCTCGTCAGGTGGTGATTTTGATTATCAACCACAGATGAAAGTGCAATTGTATTTTATGTAACGTCTAAGTGTCTGGATGAAATGTGTAATTTTAGTCTGAACGTCTAACAAACAAAAACTCTGGTAAACTCGTTCTACAGAATCCAATTTTTATCTAAAACTTCTCTTTGCACCTGATTATGAAACGCTGTTATGTCGGTGCACAACGTGACGTGTTTGTTAATGATTGTTGCATTTGAGGGAATATCAATATCATTAGAGGCTCAGTAACAATCAACTGAGGTACAAACTGAAACAAAACAAGAAGGAGGGGAAAAAAAAAAAAAAGCCCAAACGACTGTTTCCGTCTTTCATTAATGCGCGTCATTAACCAGTGAACATCATGCAACACAAGTCAGAGTTCACTCAACCAGTCAGACAGCCAATCAGAGTCACTCATCAGCTGACCTGGGCAAAAAACACCAAACAAACGCCGAAAATACACACCTGACCGTGAGGAGCATATTGCATTTGTGCATTATCACACTTTGCCATGTCTTCTATTTGTTTTTTTATTTCATAAGCTGCTGTCAACAGGAATATCATCCTATCATATCTCTACCCTGGGGGGAGACTGAAGTCAGTTTATATAATAAGGAAGCCGAACTTAGCGGAGCGTGAACATTTCAAATTAAGTGGCCTTCATCACTTTGGATGGCTCGATTTGCATAAGAATGAGGTTTTCTAATGTAGTGAAACAACAAAAAAAAAAAAGTTTGTTTAGACTGAAAGTAGAAGACATGACAGTGAGACAAATTCATTTGGAAGCTCCACAAACTTACAATGCAAATTCTAATTCAACCCATTACTGCTCGCTGCTATGGGAAAATGAAACCGGCCTGATTTGTGCTTTTCTGTAAATTGATAATTATACATTTCTCTGTAAACACTCAGATTTCTTTCCTCGCTTTATATGGGGCACAAAAATATACACATTCATTATTTTAACGTGGTTTGCTGGCAAGATTTAGTGTCAGTTTAAGCTGATTCATGTGATTAGATAGCAGTATTACTATTGACAAATATGGTTGCTCAACTTCTTCTTTAAAAATAGTGTCGTTTTGCCCAGGTCAGTGCAACAGGAAGCAGCAGCATCAGTTCAGACACGAGACGACCCGGCTAACGACAGGCACGGACCAGACTACAATCACACATGCAGTGCAGCAGGACTTGAAATGTCAACAGCAGGGTTTAAAGTTTGAAACATTAATGCCACAGCGAGATAAATAATCATTAGAATATAGCACATGAGGTGTAAGAACATTAACATTAACAGATAAGGAATTCCAATGATGAGGTGATAAATTTAAGCAGTAATTAGCTGTTTAAGCTCTGAACAACAGAAGTCTTTCACTGCTCCTTTGAGCATTAGAGATGGTTGTAGAATTATTTTACTTTAAAAAAAAAAAGGCCTGAACTATAATAATCCTGGGAGGAAACACTTAATTTGCCAACATGTTGTGTGTTATTAGTATACTGAATGTGATGTTCATGGAAAATACTGACCATCTGTGTCTTCAATCAATATGTTTTACTGCTGCCCTATTAAAAGCAGAGATAAGATAGAATGTGATATGTGACCTTATTAGTTAAACAAACCCACTCATGGATAATGATCCATGAAAAGTCTGCATGTCCATCGATCCACCTGCAGTTTCCTGTCTATCACACTTTATCTTCATAAACATTGTCTGTCTGTGAACCTCTATGAAGCCCTGCTGTGAGCATTTCAAACTCTGTGGCATTTTCCTTTACTCCATTTCAAGTTTTTTTTCCTTCTTTTTTAGAGCCACTTTCACACTTCTAGGACATCAGTGTGGCTAAAAAAAATAAAAAATAAATACAAAAAGCTAAACGTCCAATAGGCTGGTTAGTTGGGTAGGTCAGGTTGACCAGGAAGAGGAACAACGACATACCTGGACAATGTTCAGAGTCTAGAGAGCGCATGGCAGAGAGACAGACACAACACACAACCAGAGGACAAAAGAGAGAGAGAGAGAGAGAGAGAGAGAGAGAAAAAATATAGAGAGAAACAAAGACAGAAGGAGAAAGGAGGAAAAGGAGGGAAAAAGGAGAGACAGAAAGAGAAAGTGGTGACTAAGGAGCTAGGTTGTTCACTGTCTGTTCAGTTTAGCGTCAACTCAGCCAAGTCAAACATGCAAACCAGATTCTGGATTATTTTCTCATGATTAAAATATGAACAGAAATCAGATGTGAGGTTTTAATTTCTGCTTTGTGTTAACAACACAAGAGTCACGCTGTGTCGATGGCTGCGCTCAGTGAGACGGGCTGAGTTGAAACTGCATGAACCCAACAGGGCAAACTAACACCACCAGTGCATTATGGGTCAAGCTCACAGCATTGGCTTGCTTTACATATGGTCTCATATAGCTGTGTTACCAGAGGGGGGGGGGGCAAGGGACGGAGGATGTAGGGAGAGGAAATTAAAGAAAGGGAATAAAGAAAAGAATCAGGTTATAAAAATAAATAAAGAACGAACGGCAGGATAATAATGAAAACAAGAAAGAGATGAGGTGGAGGAACAGATCAAGGAGAACAACAAGCAAGGAGCAGCAGAGAGGAGAATGAGAAAGAGGAGGAGCAAGTGCAAAAGGAACAGGCAGAGCTGGGAGTATAGGATGGAAAAAACTGGGTCAAAGTCAAGGGGGGATGAAAGGGACAAGAGAAGTGCTGGCACACTGAGGACCTGATTTACCGTGAAAGAAAAGGAAGCAGAAGTCAAAGGGTTATGTTGTTTTACCTGTTTGTTGAGTCCTAACATGTTGCACACCATCTCTCTGGAGTACGGTTGTTCTAGTACATAGCGCAGCAAACCCGTCTGCGGCTCAAACAGGTCCTGGATCCAGAAAAAAAAAAACAACAACAGAAGAAATATTTTGTTACTGCTTCGGTGAACATGTGCACATTTGTGAAATATGTCCATGAACATATGTTACCTTGTCAAACGGCAGCATGCCTTTCAAGGGAAAGCGAAGAGTGGTTGGATCTAATTTCCAGGAGTTACAGATGGCTCCACTGTTATTCACTACTGGTAACAGGCTACATCGTCCTGCAAATGACCAAACAGGTGCAGAAAACATACATGAGTTGTAATCATAAATCTATAGCAAGCAGCATACATGCAAGCCACAGAGTGAACGACGAAACCTTTTGCTAGTTTTGTTTCTTTAAAGTTCATTTTCTTTCTAGGTTTAAAAAAAAAGAGTGGACTTAAACAATAAAAAAAAGAAACAATCAGTAAAAAAATCAGAAAAGAAATGAGAGAAAAAAACGTTGAGAACCAGAATACTGTGAAAACGTGGTGTTTTTGAGAATAATATTTTGGACGTTTGTGTGTCTCTTACCACAGATAGAGTTGATTCTCGCTGTGGGTCTGAAACTGTCCACAAAGTCTGATATCAAACTGCCAAGAAGCTACAAATGACAGTGACAATGAATTATTGTCAGAGGACAAAATAAGAAAAAACAAGTGTGAGATATACAACAAAATAGCTGCAGAAATATACACACACACAAACAAAAAACACACACACTTACCCAGTGTGACAACTGTCCCTCGGGATACAGTTTTCTGATTTCTGTGACAGCAAAGTAGGCCGGAAGGAGGCAGGCGTTTCTGTCCAGGATATACTCTACTACCTAGAATACACAAACATCCACACAGAATAAAAATTTGCTTCATATACAATAAAAAGATTGACATTTATTTAACTGAATAATAGGTACCTCTCTAGCAGCCAGGAGTTGTTGGACTACAGCTGAGCTGACTGTGGTGGGAATGGTCTGAATTTTTTCCAGGACGTCTTTCAACAGATCCCGGACACCCTGAAACAAAAACATACATAACATGAATTAAAAATATATCCAGTCAGTGTTATAACTGTCAACTGCTTCTTTAATATTCTTTGTGATGGCTGATAAGAGCTATAAATCCCTGGGAAAACTGGGACTCCGCAATTGATTTATAGCTTAGAACTTTAAAATGTTTGACTAAAAGCCTGATCTCTGTCAACAATGGTCTCCAAATAGAGTCAACACACTGTTGTTGTATCTGGCTTGTGAGCTGTTGCACTGTCAGCGTGACCTCCACTTAACAGCAGCAGACGATTTCACAAGAAATGTTCACTAGAGAGACAGTGTTTTATTCAAGGACTTCATTGCTGAGCTGTGTGAGAGCGTGTGCGTGTCAGAGACCTTGTAGTCCACCCCGCCGATGACCTTCCGGATCAGTTTGAAAGTCAACGCCCATAACTGAGTCCTCTCCCATTCCAAACTCTCAGAGTTTATCAGAGCTACACACACCATCCTAGAGACACGGAAAGAGATTTGTTAGATGTTGGATTGAGACAAATCAACAGGATAATGGACACGATGTCCAACACACCATGTGTTTGTGTTCTGTCAACAGATTAACAGCAGATGCGTTAATGAGACTTCATATTTCATATGAATGAGCAGTAATACTTCCAATATTGGAATTAACATAAACCATAAGGTTCATTAATCTGTTTTAATTATAACTTAAGGCAAAAACTGACAATGACACAGTAGTCTAATGAAAAAAATCTCAGTATCTTATTCATATTTACACATAAGTAACAGGATAATAGTAGATTTTCTATGTCTGTGTAGACCAGAGTGTGAATGAATAGATATACACATTATCTATTTGTGTTTGCAAGTGAGTATATGAATGTGTGTATACCTGGGTGGTAACAGGCTGGTTTCCACAGCCATTCCAAGACAGTCATAGAGGAAGGAAATTCTTTTGGGACTGTGTTGGCTGTGTATAAACCGAACTATCCACTGTATACACTGTTCATGTGATTCCTGCAGAGAGACATGAAGGTAGGAAATAAAAAAGTAATGAGCTTATTGAAATATTCATTACCTTATGTGTAAAAGAAGTACTTGTTTGTGTGTGTACAGACCTGTGGTAACGTTCCCCAGTATTGTCTGAAGGCTCCGAGACAACTGATCAGTTTAGTCCGTTCATCCTCTGGTGTGTCCATAAACATCCTAAAACACAACACAAATGTTACTGTAGTCACATTTATAGGAAGATGAGAGAAGACAGTTTTATATTTATGTATTTTATCCAAGACACAACATAAGAGTGATTTATAGATACATGTTTCCAGAGCCATGTACATGGTTGGTGATACTTGTCTGTCTCTTTAATTAAATGTGTGATCCACTGAAGAGAACGGGATTAGGTAATTCCCCGCACAGTGGGCACTTAAATCCCAAAACTGATAATAATACCTCTTGTTCAACATTAGAACTGTTAAGGAGGCACAGTACAGTCCAAGACTATAAGACAATGGTTCACTATTGTTTATTCACTTTCTCTGCAAACCAACAGAGCTTGAAAAAAAGTCTCCATTCATTCATCATTTGTTTCACCACCACAACATTATTGGTCTTTCTGCTGAGACATAAAATGACTACAACAATATTACTAACTAATAACATTCATTCATCAACAGGCCAAAAATGTTTTATCTTTATGATAAAACCGCATCAGGAGGGGTGTGTCTGTGTGTTTAGAGTTATCTTACCCAGCAAAGGCCTCTTCTATCATCTCAGTTTTCTGAAAGAGAAAGAAAAAACATTAATATTTCATGTGAAGACGTGAAGTGTTTAACCCCTTAGATCTTTCATCTTTCTTTTTTCCCCCGATAACAATGACGGCGCAAGTTCATTCATTAGGACAACTGTCCTGAGATGAACCATCTTGTTTTCAACATAAAATACATAAAATATAGGCTAATTAAATAACAAAACACAAAGCAAGGACATTAGAATAATAGGAGAGATGAGCAGTGCAACACAGACTCTACAATAAAGATAATCAAAACACAAACATCAGAGTGGCAAGAACACTGATGATCACAACCACTAGTTGGCAACACAGAGGCCATAAGTAAGTAAGTCTTTCCCAGCAATAATAATAATAAAATAAAAAAAAATCATATAAACTACATTTTGCGCACTGCAACACAGATATAAAATAAATACAGTTTCATCAACTTCTGTGACACATGAACAGCTGAAGTTTCCCACTGAAAATGACTCAGCGTGCACTGAGGTTCACAGGGTCACAAGTTTAACTGTATGAAAACAACGGTTGTTCTTTTAAAGTTGGCACTGACATCACGAATCTGTATATACAGATCACATGTATCAATGTGCAGGAATGTGGAAAAGCAAAATGTTTTCTCACTCAAGCAGCTGTGGATTTACTGGGAAGTGAAGCCAAAGATATCATGACCCTCAGAGATCACAGTGAAAATCAGAAGATCAGACACAGCTCTGGGAAATATCACCTTTCAGATCAGTATTATCTTGAGTTAATTCTTTGATTGGTCAGATCTGATAGATTGTCCTTGTTTGCCCTGATCCCTTGTTCAATTAAAGATGCATCCAGGGACAATCAAATTTGAATAAAAGTCCACATCTGAATCAAGATAAGCGAGTATATGTGTCTGGATCTGTTGGATGACCTTCTTAAGTTTGTAGGGACATCTGATTTTGTTGGTCTAGTACCTTTGGTCAGAAAAAAAATGTTTGTCTGAATTGATTGTGCTGAGTAAAAAGGAACTACACTAAACTTATAAAACAACAAGCTTTTTTTTTTTTTTTAAATAAAATACACTCAAAATATAAGATCTGAATGGTAGCTATACACTTCAACATTTATATATTTTTAAAAAATTCTTAGTTAAACATATAAACAAATGGAAATATTTGTTTTAATGTAAAATGCCTTTATTGATTATTGATTGATTATTGACTGAATGCATAGTAAAGGTGTAAATTCGGTGCATAATTTGATTTCGAAAAACCTTTTAAACACAATGCACAAAGTTAAAATAATTTTTCTTGGGATTTCTGTTTTTGTTAACGTTACTCTTTTAGCCGGTGTAGTTTTATTTAGCCGGTACATACGTGATAAACCAATACGAACCAATAAATTCTCTATAGAATTGCAGTTTCGATTATTAATTTTTTCAAAAAAATCGCCAGTTAACAGAAAAGTCTAACGCTCTGTGACTATGCTAATAACTGGTAGCTTTAAAAAGCAACTGATAAAAGATGCAAATTACCACAATATCTTCAAAGATGCTTTGGAGCTGCGTCTCCATCGAAAGCGCCATCTCTGCATCAAAATTGAGAAAATTTCTTTTAGCGAACCATCACACAAACTGCTCAGTTTCTCCTTTCAGAGAACGCACACAAGCCTGTCAACAAGCTAAATGCTAACAGGAACCGGAATGAATGAGCCGCGGGACGCGCAACAGTATAAACAGTCCGGGGCGACACAAGTGACCGGAGCTACAAAGTTCCGCTTTGTTTATTTGTCATTTTCTGTAACATTTATGTACACTGACGGTCATTAAAAACTTTGAAACCATATTTTTCGATATCATTTTTATTTTGAAGCCCTAAACTGGATTTCTTTCCCCCATATGAATCATTTGTTTGGGATATTGACATACAGAAATAAAAATCTAAAGTTTCAAGAATAATTTCAGGTTTCTGGTTGTGGGTTGGGAACAGCCCATACATCTGGCTATATCACTGTAGCTCAAACCGGCCTCCACCATACCCAGTGTCCAGAGACGTCGTTCACATGATAGACGTGGCATGATGCTGTTCACTGGACTAATAATGGTGGCCTTTTTTTGGCTTTTATACGGGCCTTCAAAACCAATCCTCAAATTGTGCAGATACCCACCGAATATTGCTCAATGTGTATTTGGACCAACGCATGTGCAATGAACCGTGACAACATGACAAATCATTATCTCAACTACCTGAGAACTAAGTCATCAATAAATCCACAATGAATAATCACAACCCCCCTACAAATAGGAATATGCATACATTTCTACCTCAAAGTTTCTATTGACTGTCAGTGTAGATATGAATATACTGACAATGTGTATTATAATTTATATAATAACAATTATAATTGGTACATTTCATTTTATAGACAAAGTATTGAAGTAATTGTATATATCGGCCACCAGATGTCCCTCTGGAGAGCGTTGCTGTTTGTGGTGTTGAGTTTTTTATGTTTCACCGAAATTAATTGTAATTAAGGTGTGGCCGTTTCTGTGTGTAACCAATACAAAGTTACAAATAATAATAATTAAAAAAACTCAGCCTTCACTGACTCAACAAGTTTGTTTAGATAATTCAGTAACCTGATCTGGGACATGACGCACGTAATAAACATGGAAAACATAAAAACAAGGTTTTGATGTTTTTCTTTTCAGGTTTCATGCAACAAAAGTGACTTATCCAAATAAGCTACAAATAACAATATTTAATTAAAAAAACATTAAAAAACAAGAAATAAGAAACAGTGGTTATTGTAAAAGGTGTTGTAGTTTTACCTTTTTAATGAAAAATTAAGTAGTAGGTAGTGGAAAGTACCTACTTTGACTCTGCTCAGTCATTCTATACCTGTACTTTATTACATTTAGTGGAAAAACACTGGGCCTGTCACTGCACCACAATCACCTAACAGTAGTTAGTTATTTATTTTCTTTGCACAGAAGGAACATGATCATTTATAAATGTGTGTGCGTGTGTGCGCGTGTGTGTGTAATTTTATTTATTAATTACAGGAAGGGAGGAAGTAAAAATTAATTGTGTAGAAAACCTGTAGCATCCATTTATAGACAAAACTATCCAACTTTTTTTAAAACGTCATAGCCTGAGATATAAACTTACGTGTTGACTCATCAATTATTAACAGTACACGTTGTCATTTGTTCCTCCTGAACTGTCTGACGGTCTGGCCTTAATTTCCTCAAGACAACTTATACAACCCGAGATCGCGCGTGCGCGCGCGCTCATTCACTCTGAGCACGGGTACCGGTGTAATGTGCACAAACAAGTGTGATCACATTCCTTCCTCGTTCACGGGGAACCTGTTAAAAAAGATTGTCGCGTATGAGAGAGTGTGTTTTTTTTTTCTCTCTCTGCTGTGGTTTTGTTGGTAACAGTTCATCTGTTTATTTGTTTTACTGAATCCACATGCGCTTTATTCGCTTTTACACCCGGTAACCTGCTTCACCTGGGTGGAGTAGGTGTAGTAGGTGAAACGCACAGGGACGGCACAAGGACGAACAGGTGTCGGACGGAGCTGAAAATGTTTCTGTTGAAAACATGACCATACAGACATGTGGACAGTGCTATTTCTTCTGAAGTTGTGGATTTTCCACTCTGCAGGTATGACACCATTAATTTAATAATAAAGGTACTATTGTTGATGATGTTTAGTTTATTTTTTGTTATTTTACCCTCTTTTTTTTTTTACTGGGGACGTTGGGTTATATAACAGTTTAATGGGCTACTTCAGACTGTTGACGAGCAACTAGATTAAATACTCTCATTATAGGGTAGGAATATATTGTAGATTCATTAAAAAAAACTGAGTTGATTATAATATATAATATTTTTCCAGTTGGTTTTGTGATGTTTATTCAAATGTACTAGTTTGTCATTATAGCAACCACTAATAGCAACAACAAATAAATCAGTTTATAGTTTCCTCTAAGACCAAAACAGAAAAGGCACCGTTTTATTTGTAAATTTGACTATATAATACAAAATGAGTAGTGTGAATGTACAAGTATCACTATACACATAGTTGTTCAGTAATTATTTAATTTAAGTGTTTAATGTTGAGGTGGTGGAAAAGCAGGAAGTGCCTTTAAGTCTGTGTTGACAAACTGCAGGTTTTAGGGGTTTTTTGTGGGGGTATTTTTTTGTTTTTATGTGAGGTTTTGAAAAGTGTTATTGTGGTGGGTTAGAGTTAGTACAACTCATGATGTATTTTCACCACTCATCAGACTTAAGGTTCAGAGAATGATCCTACCAACTACCTACATTGCTCAGTAGGTAGTTCCTACTATCTTAACTACTGCAACATATTGTACGTTCATACCAAAGTGAATGAATAACTCTTATCTTTCAGTCTCGGCGTCTATCCCCAGCCCAACCGATGTCGTCTTCTCTTCAGTAAATCTCAGGAATGTTTTGCACTGGACCCCTGGAAATGGCACGCCACAGGACACACACTTTACAGCCCAGTATACTATGTATGTTAGATTTTAACTACTTCTCACTGCACATCCCATGTATGTATATATAGGTAATAGTGTGGACTGTATCTGCTTAAAAGTCTTCTTAAAAGTCTCAAAGGAATTCACAAATAAAAGAAGCAGAGAAAGGAGAGAAGGAGGCAAAACAGGGATAGATGTAACTTGATCTAACAAACCGTTCATATAACCTGTACTTTTTAGCTTGAAGGAGCTGGTTGTTATTGCTCCAGCTCGCATGTAGCTTCAGAGCAGTTGTCCTCTTAACTGCGTTGGCCGTCTCTCCGTTTCCACAGCTATGGGGACAGCGTGGAGGGAAGTAAAGGAAGACGGGTGCTCTGGAGAACCGTGAGGCATTGTACAGAAATAGTGCGGACGTGGTGCGATCTTAGCAACGAGACATGGGATGGGGAGCACGGATACCACGGCAGAGTTCGTGCTGTGGGCAAGAAAGGGTCGTCCAAATGGATTTTGACACGGAGAAGATTTGATCCAAAGTCAGACAGTAAGTTCAAGTAACGATTGACACATCAATTTTAAATATTTTAAAACCAACCAAACTAAATATTTTTTGTCGGTCCCTATAGCTGCTTTTGGTCCTCCACTGATGTCTGTGGAACTAGAGGAGAATAATGCCGTCATTTCTCTGAAAGGACCTATGAGATATCAACCTAACAACCACACCCTAATGATTTCTATGGCAACATTATATCCCCACATGTCATATAACCTCTCTGTACGCAATTCCCATAGCGGCCACACAGTGAGTAGAAATCTATAACAATCCCAACTTCTTTTATTCTTCTGTTTTTCTATATTATTTTCTGAGCCACTGAATCAGTTATGAACTAATCTGTTATTGGTGTGCATGTTTGTTTGCAGTATCATTTCCCAGTGCTCTCCAATCTGTACAAATATCGTCTGTTGGAGCATAAAACAGAGTACTGCTTCTCCGCCAAAACACGTTTTCTCTCCATGCCTGTCCAGTGCCAACCGTCAGAGTGGTACTGCATAACCACACCTCAAGGTTTGTGATTTTGGCCTCAAATAAAAGATTTTTTTTTTTTATGGCTGACTCATTACATTTTAACCATCTATTTATTGGCAGTGGTGGAAATCTGGGCTTTAGTAGAAGTATTGTTACTTGACTGAAATGTTACTCAATTACAAGTACAAGTACTGGTGTAAAAATATACTCAAGTAAAAGTATAGTAATAGTATTCTTTTAAAAAAACACTGAAATTTTGTTGTTTAAAGCATTCTCAACAGCTGGAAACATTTGCTCCTTTCTCTGACACAATTATATGAATACATTAGATAAATTATCTTCAAAAGAAATATAAAGCATCTTTTCTTTTAAATGCATTTAAACGGGCCTTAGGTCAAAACTGAAACCCTGCACACTTCACACTCTTGAGCTTTTAATAAAACTCTACCCTTGTGATATGTCTCATACACCAACATTATAAGATGATTACACTTTTTTTAAACTTTAGAGCAGATTGACTTAGTCTCTAAATTCCAATATTTGTTTTTTATATTAGTATCCTACTGTTGATGTATGGATGGAGTGTGTGTTGATGTTGTAGCTGCTGTACCAAAGTCCTTTCCTGTAAAGGATAATTAAGTATCCATCTATCAAGGTGAGGAATGATATTACATTCTCACAAAGGTTCTCAGTGTGCGTGTGTAAGAGTGAACCTGTTTCACAGGTCAAAGGAATGTGACTAAACGTGACACAGAAGTGAAAGAAAGATGTGTTATATTGTTTGTGTACAAGCATGGAAATTTTCTTGTCTTTTTGTCTTATATTTATACTTGTATGTATATATTTGTGTGACATGTTCCTGATTCTTGTCTCCCTCCAGATCCTAACATTGTCCACCTGCAGAGGGTCATTTGCAGCATCGTTGTCCCGTCTTTGTGCATTTGTGTTCTTATCTTGATCGGCTACTTTCTTCGTAACTATCTGACAGGGAAGGGACAGCAGAGACCACATATCCTGGTAATGCAAACATACAAAACACACACACGACACTTGTTTTACCTAATTTATATTTTCATTCAGAATGCTATATAACTTTACTTTTTTTGTGCAAACTAGTATCAGCAAGTAAGCATTTTTTTTTTTTTTTTTAATTGATGATGATTTTAAAAAATCCACACAATGCAGAATATGTGAGTAAAACTGTAAAAACATGGTGTCCTGAGGGTGTGTGGAGCGGTTGTTGAAAGGTTTAAAAGGACACAAAGATCAGTTTACCTGTCATGCAGGAGTGTGTGAAAACAGTTTGGAGGAGCCAAGTGTTTTGAGAAAAAAAATTCCAGATGATCTTGTTACTTAGTTTATCTCAGCTGGGAACTATTGTTGGGAACTATTGTTTTGACGTAGAAAGACTGTTAGAGTTTGAAAGATACGTTATAGGATGTTTTCTGAGCTTGGAAGCAAAAGAATAACATAATATCTTGGTCTATTTTAAATCCCTTTAAGAACTTATTTTATTGTCTAACTGATACATTTATGTGATGAGCAAATTATCCAAAAATGGTCTGTTGCATGGCAGACAAGTTATACTTATTTGAGAAATGTGTCAGCAGCTAATGATCAGTCTTTTAATGCCACGCACCTTCTCCTTTACCCTCCAGAACACGCCCTGTTCGTGCCCTGCACCACAACCTTTACCTTTGGAGTACATCAACTACATCATCGTTGTCAAAAACAGGCCACCATCAGACACTGACAGCGCCATATCAGACCTTGAATTCCCCTTCGCAGACCCCCCACCAAGATACTCCCCGCAGAGGCACAATGAACCTGAAGAGCCTGAGGAACTTGAGGAGCCCAGGGATGACTCATCTATTGATTATGGATTTGTTGGACCAGCTCCTGCAATCACGGTTGGATGTAAAGAAGAAGAAAGCAAGAGGAGGTACAACAGAGGAGAAGATGGGAATAATCTGAACGTTAAATGCTGGGATGACTGTGAGAAGAAAGAGCAGAGAGATGAGGACGGTCAAACTCCCCAGGTGGCATCTTTTTTTTCACAGAGGTTAAACCACACATGCTCACAATCACAGATGCCCATACAGTCAGAGACTGAGATGAACACACTTGTGCAGGCGCGGGTATGGTCGCCATTAAGACCAGATTTAATGAGATTGCTACCATCTAATGAAGCAGCTGAGGCAGAGGCGGATGGAGAGAATGAGGAGAGAGAGCATATAGGGTTATTTCTAAAGAGAAACGCCCGAACTGGCCTGTTTGATGTTCCTTTAAATATACAAACAAAAATGAAGGCAGGAATGGGAGGAAAGATTGAAAGAAAGGTGAGAGGAGATAGAGAGATAGACGGATCTGTAGAGGAAACAAGTGAGAGTGATAACATAGCTCTTCTTTCTGCTTACGCTTCCCAGAACATCAGAGGCATCACCACCTCCTGCAGTAACCTGCCAGCTTATTTACCAAATGACTACGCTGTGTTGAATGTACCCACTGCACAAGGTACAGAGGAAGATGATGATCAGGAGGAGGAGGATGGTCATGTTTGCATTGATTGGGATCCAGAAACTGGGAAACTAATGCTCCCAGAGATGGTGGTGAATAGGTTGATGCAAGGGGAGGAGAGAAGTGAGAATAGGATGAGAGAAGAGGAGGAGGAGGTGGTGAATACAGTGAGCAGCAAGTTGAAGTTGGAAAGTGTGTATGTCAGACAAGGGTCCGAGGAGGCAGCAGAGGCACAGAGAGGGATGGAGGCGCGTAAAGAAGCGGGATGGGAGGAGGCGGATGATATTTTCACCAAATGGAACTTGGTTTTGATGGACGAGTAGATGATATTCATCAATATATATTTACCCAGTTATTACAAAACAATGCTCTTATTCTGCACTTATCCTGTTTCAAATTCAGAATCACAATGAATCAAGTATCATTTTACAAAATCAAGTGTACACACATAATGGTATCAAATCATAGGAGCAATTATCACTACAGTTCAGTTACTTTTTTGCTGCTTTATCATCGTCATCATGCCATATCAATACTAATGAAGGAATCATACCATGACTATTATTTGTATTTGTATTCTTGTGTTTTTCTACTGATTTAATTCCGAGTAAAGTAGATGTTTATTATGTATGTCACATAAACGAACTACTGTTTGACACGCAGCTCTTTAAAATGATCAGTAATTAATTTTCTTCTGAACAGTTTCGGCCTGAACAGCCTGATCTAACGAACGCCAGGTTTATCAGACAGCGTCTGTGATAATAACAGTGATTACTGCAGAAATAGGTGTGCTTAGTTTTGGTTTTCCTTTAGCTCTCATTAACTGTCTCCATTTTAGTTCCGTGTGAAGAACTTCAACCATTGTTGCTGAAAATACTTTAGTCTTAAATTGGACTCAGTCATAGTGTAATTCCTATTTTTTGTTTATACTTTATATTTTTTTAAGGAAGTGTTGATGGTCAAATGATCATGAAGCTTTAATCTTTGATTAATGTGTTGGTTGATGTATGATGAGGACAGAGCTATTACACTTTAGTACTTATTCTTCTATTTAATCTAGATTTTCTACAAACATTGAAGATGCCTCACGTGTCTTGTAAAATGTGCTGTGTCTGTTTTCTCTCTTTGTACTGAAAAATGGGACAGTCGATTGTTAATATGTTGCTGCATTATCCTTTTGTTTGTTCTCTGAACCTTGCTTATAATTACCGAAAAAAAACTTTATAATTCCTGTCACAAGAAAACAAAAAGTAGTATGTAATGACTTATATTTTTGTATACGATGTAGTTTTCTTTTCCACTTTGATTTGAGGATATTTGATGCTGTCTCATCTACAAGTTGTCAGACCTCACTGTTTTATTACCACATCTTCCACGTCGACATAAGCTTGAAATAATAATTAAGATCACAAATATAGTATATAATGATCAAAGCACAAAAAGCACCAAAAACCATCACCTCACTTTTAGACCGTCAATTTTTTTATTTAATCACATAAATTAAGTTCCATCATGAAACAACGAAGAAACTCTTGATGGACTTTTGTTCATGTTGTTCCTCTTTCTACGTGTCTGTGTACCAGGTCTGTTCACATTATGTTTTAGTTCATTGTGAACACACTCGCCGCACATTTATAATCACAGCTCACGGTTGGCAGCACAGTGCTGTGTCATTGTCTCATATTGGCATTTACTGTTAAAAAAAAAAAAAAGAAATCTCTTCCTTTAAACTTCCTGAAACTTGCATGTATCGAATGCCACATGAAGGTGGACTCCTGAAGCAGCTCAGGTTATCTGTTCCATCATCAGAGCTTTGATGCTGTGCATGATGTTATATCCATTTAATTATGATGGGTTTTACTTTGACAAATTAACTAGTGCTATTTTTTTTAGAATTTTTGTATGTCACAAGATGAAATTATTGTATATTCAAAAATAATAAATAAATAAATAAAGAGGAATTGCCATTGTGATGATTAAAAAGACAGAAGCCGTTTATTCATTTACCAGAATTTACCAACTTGTGTGTGATCTCAGGATGAATCTGCTGCTTCAAATGATTGACAAGCATAAGGAAGTGAGTGTGTGTGTGTGTGTGTGTGTGTGTGTGTGTGTGTGTGTGTGTTTGTGTCTGACTGACCTTTGTTCTGTATGGTATATGACACCTGCTTCTACATGTTGAAACAAGTGGGTAAATGGAGGCATCTACTGGTCAAATTGAGAACAAGCACTATGAATGAAGCAATGACACTTCTTTTTACATTGAAATACACTTTATTGGTATCTTTCAGTCAAGACCAACTGTTGACTAAACTCTCTCAGGCACTTTTATAAATAATTAATTTAAAAATGAATATTTTCTGGTAATTTCTGTGATTTTTAAATTGATAAACATAAAACATGAAAACAAACACATTAAAAAAACAGAGATGTTCTCATCTATAAAGGTGGTGTGTTGTCTAATATAATATATTGCGTGTTTCTATGCATCAGATCTCCAGCACATTAATTAACCTTTTTTTTTTTAATCATATTTTTCTGCTGCCATGATACTATATACAGTCCATTACTAGTGTATTCTAACTATAGCATAGACAGTTATGTATGGCAGCCAGTGGGCCCAGTTATTTCCAGGTTAGAAAAGTCAAAAATAATCTATACATGTTCATATTCAGCGTGTGTGTCATCATATTCATATAATACACTGTGGAGTGATAACTATATATGCACAATATTTACAGTCATGTTTTGGGTGTCAAGTGTTATTGTAATCTTAAAAATGATAGTAATGATGATGATTATATTCGTATTCTTATATTCTATCATTAATATTATGAATTGAGGCAAATGTTTTAAGTTATTCTAAGGAAAGAATATTATTTTGAAGTCACTTTTTAATGTAGATTAAATTGAAAGTATGAAATTAAATGTAAAATCCAGCTGCATCAGCTCTAATGATGAATGATGAATCTAATGATGGATTTAGTGATGTGAATCTAAAAATGAAGTAAAAATAAATAATAAAAAAGTTATAATAAAAGAAAAATAAATTAAATCTAAAATTGATGGTGATAATAATAATAATAATAATAATAATAAATAATTTCAAATAAAAGACAATTATTTACAGGATATATGATCAATAAAATTAGATATAGAAATATATTTGTAGTACTGATCAATTTTCAAACGTAAATCTTCATATTACCGCTAGATGGCGCGCTGTCTCTCAGCAGCGGCTCCTCCATCCCTTCACCATCCATCATGGCGTCGCCCGGCTCGGCTTCTTCAGCTCCACCATCACCGGGGTGGGGCGGGGCCGCGGTGGGTCGGACTGCCAGCCGTTGGGCACTTCCGGCGGGTTCGGGTTACCTTCGACTCGGCATTTAAATTGAGCCGCAGGACATCAGCTGCTTCTACATTCAGCGCCGTGTAGTGACAGAAAATAACCCGTTGCTCTGTGGTTAGTCTTATTTTATTTATTTTTTTGACTCGAAAACGACAGAAATAAACCGTTGACCTTGTCTCCTGCACCACCACCGAGGAGGTTTTGGGGGTTGTTTTGTTGACAGAAGAGCGGGAGCTGTTGAACAATAACGGCGGTGGAGCTGTGACAGCAGCTCGGTGCATCGTTTTTGGGATTCCTCCTCTGCTAGCTCTCGTGGATAGCGGTAACGTGATGTTGTGCATGAGCAGAATTTGATTTAGCTTTTTTATTTTTATTTTTAATGAGCAGTGTTTGTTTACTTAAAAAACCGACTTGGTAAACAAAATAAAACTCACTGAATGTGGTGGTTTTTTTTTTTTTGTTTTGTTTTTTTTTTCGGCCCAGGAGCATAAGTGGCCTGATGGACTCGATGATGAGACTGCATTTAAATGATCAGGTTTAAATTATCATAAATAAAATACGATTTCATTATTATTATTTTTTTTTAAATCATAGATACACTATTTTACTTGGCTGGACATAATATCAAACTATAACATTACAGTCAACACCCATTCAGTGTTTACTGTTATCATCTAAACATTTTATCATTGTTACTATTAGTTTTTAATGCATATGTGTCACTAACCAGTTAGATTTTAACATCATCTGACTCTTATATGTCAAGTATTTACAACTACACCATATTAACAAGCAGCACATTTGGCTATAAACATATATTAGAGGCTTTATTAGTTCAATAACAAGCAACCAGCAACCATGTTCAGCTGGCTTGGAACCGACGACAGGAGGAAGAAGGAGCCAGAAGTCTTTCAGACCGTCAGCGAAGGACTCAAGAAGCTTTATAAAACCAAACTCTTGCCGCTGGAGGAGAGTTACAAGTTCCACGAGTTCCACTCCCCAGCCCTGGAGGATGCTGACTTTGACAACAAGCCCATGGTCTTACTGGTGGGACAGTACTCCACCGGCAAGACGAGCTTCATACGGTGAGATCACACAGCAAATTCAGTCATATACAGGCAATATGATATGATGTGATGAACACCATATGGAAAAAGAAGGGAAACACATTAAGACATGAGGCAGAGGCTACCAGAAAGATAGCACGCATGGGAGAGGCTGACACACCCAAACTGACTTTCTCCCTCCAAACCCCACAACCATCTCTCAGCTTTAGCAGTGAAGCAGTTTGACAGCGAGGCTGATGAAGAAGGGGTGGAGTGGTCATGTAATAAATGTAATTCGAACAACATAGAAACGCCTTTAAAGAAAACAAACAAGTAAAACAGAAGAAAAAAGGGGGGAAAGACGTCCATCAAACCCTCGCAAACACTCGACCTCACTGCTCAGAGCCACGCCTCTGTAAGCTTTAATGAAACCATTGAACGTTTATGTGACTGCCAACATAACACACACACACACACATATTGATGCATATGGAGGCAGTAATGTCTGGCACAGCAGTCTGCCCTGATGATGTCTGTCTGTATGTTTTTGTTTATGTTTTCTATGTGATTTAATCACAGGAGTTATCTATTCAACTAAGCCAAAAAAAAAGAAAAGCATTTTCTTGTTTATCACATTTAGGCGTCTGATGTCTGACCTCGTGCAGGGATGTTGAACCCTGAGGTGCAGAAGGTCATGTAGACCTCCTTCTTGTTAGTGTCATGAGGAGAAGTATTCAGATCTGGATTTCATCGTTGTCTAAACATCCACGTATCCAGTTCCTTTCTCTCTTATAGACACTCTATCCACAGACTTCTCATACATTATTAGTGTGTTACACACATATATCTATACAAAGTTGCTGAACACACATCTAGTGCTATTTGTTGTGGTTTAAACTGCCTTCAGCAGTAAATTATTTCCATTAAAAATAAGGTTTTATATTCAAAAACTGTGTTGGAGTTTATCTGAAGTGTCTCTTCCTGAGGCATATGTGTGTTATCTCATGTGCATGTGTGTTTGTGACAGAGAGATATTAGCAGCTGGGTGATAGGCCTTCTTTGAACCGCAGGGCTGCAGGACGTCTTACACACACACACACACATATGCAGCTACAAAGACACACACATGCTTGCAGTGCATTGTAGGTAATTAGCTGAAAGACAGAGAGAGGATGCTGTTAGCGACTTCCTGCTGTAAGACAGGACAGAGCAGACATCCCTGCTCTCCCTCTCCTTCCTCGCCGATCCTCTCCGTCTCTCTCCATTTCATCTTCACTCGCCCCCCTCTCTCCCTCTCTCTCTCTCTCTCTCTCTCTCTCTCTCCCCTCTGATGACAACACCCACACTCTCTCGGCAGCCTGACCCTTCGCCACCAACATTGTAACGGCAAGATGAAGAATGCACAAATTGCTGAGTAACCCTCGGTCAGAGCCGCTACACGCTCGCAACATCTCTTTCGTTTCACATCACAGTGACTCACCGAGACAGTGCAGGTCTAAAGGATGTGGCCGAATGATCTGACAGTGTCGTTAATCTCACTTGAACTACAAGGGAGTGCTGTTTTGTGCTTAGCATTAGGTCAGCTGCAATTGTACTAATATATTCAGGGCTTGTGCTGTTCTTGGCTACTATTTTAATAAGAGAAGCTGCAATAATAATGGTGTTAACATCATATTTGAATGAGGAAATAGATGGAGAGATGAGTGATGCTGATGGAGGGTAATATAGTCTTCTTCTTTGGCATGTAGTCAGATCTCAGTAATCTGAGCCTGTCTTTGTTTTTGGGATGAAATTATTGATTTCTCACGTTTGTCCTAAGTCCAAGGTGACCGGCTTCATTTTTTTGTGCAGTAGGGAAGTCTTAAAGTCAAAAACTGTTGCGACAGATGTTGTTTTTCTTACTGATCATACTTCTGTTCTTGTTTACCCACATGTAGATTAACTTCTGTTTAAACTTGTTGTTAAGCTGAAACATGTGAACAGTGACGTTTGCGCCTGTGAATCTTCAGTTTATCTTCCTGATGGGAAATTAACAAACCACACAGAATGTGATAAATGAAATGTTACATGTGTTAGCAGATGCGTAAATGTGAAGCCTGCACATACACACACACACACACACACACACACACACACAGTATGTCTATGTCAAACATACAAGCTGGTAGATGTACATATGCACAGCCTCCCTTTTGGCAAAACAGACAGACATACAGACATAGAGATGGCTCTACCAGGCACTGCTGGCTCCTCTGACAAGGTGTGTGTATATATGTGTGTGTGCTTGTGTAGAAGATGTATAAGACACCCATCTTTACATCTGGTAGTGGTTAAAATGCATACAATCCCACACTCACACTTGAAATTTATGATCCTTTAAGCAGTAAATCTCTTCCATGAATCACTCTCATATGGCTCAACAGTGTTCACACTGTTGGGGTTGTGAAACTTTACTGAAACACACTAATGTCTGTGTGATGTCACTAAATGAACAGCTTCAGAGATGTAACTCAGCTGTCATGTTACAGATGATGCCAGAAGTTAGGCTGAGTTTTAAGCTGACAGTTATACTCATTTGCTCTTAAAAATGTTGAAAAGTTGAGTTCTTTCAAATATATTGTTTGTCAGAATGAAACAACTGTCTGTCCCTTAAACCTTTTCACCCCAGTCAGCTGCTTTTGATCATCACTGAGCCAACAAGCCTGTGGCAAGGGAAGGGAGTGTATTTGACCGTTTGTCTTGTCAGAACAGAAGGAGTCAAACCAAATTCTTCATCTTTGGGAATGCCAGGTCCAGAGTATCCAAGGTTTAAAAGAGAATATAGATTGATTCAGTGGGGATGTTCATGTATGAAGCAGCTGATAGAGGAGAAATAAGTCTGACAAGAGTCCTGTGGCCTTGTCTCACCTGATCATAAAAATCTCATTTAATGGGACTTTTCTCTGATCTAATTCTGCCTTTTCTGGAGCCAGTGCACGGCAGCCATCCAATCTAAGATGTTGTAAAACTCCCCTAATCTTTGTTCCAGTGGCTTTTAATTTAAGGCAGATTGCTTTGATTTTGATTTTCCAATTATGTCTTACACCCAGACCAATTTCCTTTCGGCATTATCGCTATGAAAAGACACACAGTGCTTCTATGAATTAAGAAGCTTCATTTGTAGCACACATTTGTCCTATTTCACTGATTCAACAGCAATATGATGTAAATGATCCCCTGTTATTGTTTAATACCTCAGGTGGCGTCTTTAGGAAGAATTACACCAACATACCAAGAAGAGTTTTGTCTCACGGATGATTTATTCTACACACTCATCTATTATCTTGCTTGATGCCTGCAGGTACCTGCTGGAGCAGGATTTTCCCGGCATGCGAATCGGACCTGAACCCACCACAGATTCCTTCATCGCGGTGATGCACGGCGACACAGAAGGAGTCGTTCCTGGGAACGCTTTAGTGGTGGACCCCAAGAAGCCCTTCAGGAAACTGAACGCGTTTGGAAACGCATTCCTCAACAGGTAGATGCTTACACACACCACCTGCCCGCATATGTAAAGTTCTGGGTGAAATGTAGATGGCAGATTTTGTTCAATATCTTAAAAGACATCTATCTTTGTGAGCTGAAAAGACTAAGTGTTGAATGAAGGTGAAGTATATGAATACAGTGGGAAAGACTGAGGAAGAGAATGAAGAAAGAGAGAGTGAGAGCGAGAATCCACACCGCAGCTCTACATTCCTGTGTGATTGAATTTCCCTCTGCTCACTGGTCAGGCTTTCCTCTGTTAATGGCTGAGTGTGTGTTTGTGTGTGTGTGAGGGGTAGAGAGAGAGAGAAAGAGAGGGAGAGAGACACAGCCAGTCATCTTTGCAGAGTCATCCTTCTGGAAAAGGGGAAACTGCCAAAAAACTCTTTACTCTTGCTCTTGCGGTAGTGTCCTGACGGTGAAGGCCCACCACTGCTGAAAGGAGACAGCACTGACTGTCAGTGGGGAATTAGAGGAGGGGGTTCACAGTGAGGACGGCTGCTAACCTGTTACTATTTATTCAGCTGGAGAAAGAAAGAGATAGAAGAAGCAGAGAAGAGAAGAGAAGTTAGAGAGGTCTGGTGTGGATTATGTTTGTTGTTAGAATGTTTTACACTTCTGTACTGATACGTTCATGTCTCCTCTTGTGTGTGTGTGTGTGTGTGTGTGTGTGTGTGTGTGTGTGTGTGTGTGTGTGGTTTGTTGTGTGTGCCCAGCTGCCTAACCCAGTGCTGGAAAGCATCAGCGTGATCGACACACCAGGGATTCTGTCTGGAGAAAAACAGAGAATCAGTCGAGGTAGGACATCAACACTGCAGACACTCACACTTTTATCCTCCACTGTTTATGTGTGTGAAAGAAAGTGTGTGTATGTGTATGTGTATGTGTCTTTGTGTGTGTGTGTGTGTAAGTGTCCGTTCATTGGACTCATTCAGCTGCAGCCCCCTGGTCCCACTGAGCCCTGAACAACAATGTCAGCGTTTCCTTTGGACGTGTACGCGTGCGAGTGTGTTTATTTTAGCTTTTTAACTATCAGGAGGATTATGCTTCGTTCGTTTCAAAGAACAGGAAGCAGCGACAAAACGATCAGCTTTGATTGTGCGCTCTCTCTCTCTCTCACACACACACACGTATCCATGCACTTCAAACATTAAAAGCAGAGTGTTCAGGCATTTTCCATGCATTGAATTTATTATATAAAGTAATAAACAAACAGCCGCAGATTAAAGAGGACCTGCAGTTTAGTTAAAAGTAGTTACACATGTTTAAACCTTGGCTGAGAAAGAAAATTCAGCATTACTGAGACCAGCAGTACAGATGTTTGTTATTACTTGTAACAGTTGTTCTCAGTTATCTTATAAATGTAAGAAAAACCAAATGATATTAACGTGAAAGAGTGCCACATGGACAATTTGTGTTTTTTTTTTTTTTATTTAACTTTACTTCATTCATTTCATTTGCATTTTTCTTTTCTATCCTCAGTCCACTTTGGAAGCTATTTGATTTTTAATTTTCCTTCTTATCTGCGTTTTGAGCTCAGTTCAACCACCAGTGGACAGAGAGTGAGAGGATACAGTGTGAGGAGACGTTTAGGTGTGAAAGGCGACAACAACAACTACCAAAAAAAAAGAAAAGAAAAAAAAAACCCTCCTCAGCTTTTCTTACAGGTTGATATGTGTCTGGCATTGCTGCCATTCCCAAAGCTAAAAGCTGGCATCGCCATACCAACGGACAACATTAACCAAAGCGCTCACATAATTAAAGACAGCTGTAATTTACTCTTTCACACATTCCCCTGCTCCCTCTTTCTCCATTCATCTTTGAATTTCTGTCTTTGTCTTCCTTTGCCCTTTTCTCCGTCCGTTCCTTCCTTTTTGTTTGTTCTAAGATGAAACACCCAGGGCTGTTTTCAACTGTTTAACGTCTTTCTTGTGCCAAGTCAGGCCCAGATGATTGATCCTCTTTTACCGAAACTCTTCGGACATTTGAAATTAATGTGATGACTGTCAACACTTCACAGTATTACAAAATAAAAACTAGAATTCATGTTTGCTTCTAGTGCTAAACATGAACAATATCAGGAATAATAACAGCATAAATAGATTAGTCCCGCTGATCCTGGTGGAATAAAAAAACCCTTTACCAATTTAGATTATCATCATTTCTAAGTATGAAATTAACTGCACTCAGAACTGATTGTGATCTCAGTGTTGTGAGGTCAAAATATGCACGACATATAAAGAGATGATTGTCCCCTTGTGTTTCCAAAAGGTTTGTGCGCGGAGGGGAGTGTTGATGTGATTAAATGAGCACACATATGCAGTTTGAAGGACTAAACAAAAACAAGGAAGAAAATCATGGTCATTGAGTTCAAGCACATGACTTCATATTAGGGTTTGGTCACTGGATTTCTCCTACAAACTCAAACATGGAAAGGTTTTTGTTATGAGAGCATTGTTTTTTTTTTTTGTTTTTTTTTGCTCTTCTGTTGAGAAATCACATTAATGCTTCGTCAGCACTAACTGAATTTCAGACTTTTGTTAATATTTGGTAGTGGATTGATTAAAACACATCACATCAGCCCTGCTTTGGTTTCTATTTTTTTTTTCCCTCCGTCCAAATGTCCCTCGAACGTGTTGTCAAACCAAATAAACTGCACAGCGAGATGTGACCCTGCCATTGTCTTTCAAAAAAAAAAAAAAAAATACAGGCTTAAAGTTAACCTCTACTGAGTCAGCACAGCTGTGTTTTCTCTCGGGACAAAGTCTATGTGTGTGTAAGGTGAAGCTTTTGTTTATATATGTGTGTGTGTGTGTGTGTTCACTTTCATTGTCTTGTCATCATTTTTCCATCCACTTGTTTTATATTTGTATATTTCATTTCTTTTCTCCTGAATGTTGCGTTATTTTATCAACATCTGTCTTCATTTCTGTGTGTGTGTGTGTGTGTGTGTGTGTGTGTGTGTGTGTGTGTGTGTGTGTGTGTGTGTGTGTGTGTGTGTGTGTGTGTGTGTGTGTGTGTGTGTGTGTGTGTGTGTGTGTGTGTGTGTGTGTGTGTGTGTGTGTGTGTGTGTGTGTGTGTGTGTGTGTGTGTGTGTGTGTGTGTGTGTGTGTGTGTGTGTGTCCAGAGGAGGAGTTGTCAAGCTATAGCTGCCTCTATAGATGTCCTTATGGAGGTATTGTAGAAAATAAACCTGAACATCAATTAGCTGCAACAAGACTAAATAAAATGATATCTTGACTTAAAGAATTTGAATGTTCTTCACCAGATGTTTGTCACTCGGTCTTTCGGTTTGAAGGGAAACAGATTTTATAACATAAACATAGGTTAGTTTCATTTTTACACTTTTTTTATTTTTGGTTTTGATTTTTTCTTGATACTACTTATCCAGTCCAGTAGTTATTTTTTGTATTTATTTATTTATTTTTTTTATTTTTTTGGTTCATTTAGGGTCAGGTCCTTTTCATGGTAATGATGGTTCATGTGTTTTTATCACAATTAGAGCGAGATATTTCAACAATTATACACCAAACATTTTTGGGGGTGATGCTCATACTGTTCTTCTGTGGTCTTTGAAAACAGAAATTTCAGTACAAACTAAGTAAATAGAGTAAATTTGTATTCCACGTAGAATGAGCTCCCGCTAGTTTCGGTACATTATTTCACTGTCACACCACATTTTTATGCTCTGACACAATAAGACCCTTGTTCTTTTTTGTTACACAATGAAACTGACGTTGTAGCTTTAAAAAGGTCCTAACAGGACCCTTCACATCGTGCTTCCCCTCCACATACTGTGTGAAAACTGAACTGTGTGAAGAACAAATCATCAAAATTCAAAACATCAAGGTATCGGCCTCTCTGTCTATAAACTCTAAACAAGGCAGCGTTTCCTCTGTCTCCTCTCATTTGTGCTATTACTGAGCAAAAAGACACAGTTGAAACCAGTTTCCATGTTTGTATGTTTATTGCTACCACTGCTAAACTGAATGGGCAACAATGTGACTTTGTTCTGAAGGGTTAGCTAGCGTCAGCATTGTAATTTACACTGGAAATAGAGGATTAGATGTTTTGTTTAACAAATCTTGAAATGATTTACCCACTTGACTGAGAGAAGCAGCTGTGCAACCACAGTAGCAATAGCAGCAGTTTGGCAAGTAAGTAAAAAGAAAATGGGGATTTTTTTTTTTATCACAGCTATGTCTGTATAGTGAGATCACTTCCATATGAGGAGGAGAGATGCTTCAGTCCAGGTCAGATTTGGATATTTAATGTAATAACATGTAGATTTAGTTTGTATTTAGAAAACCAATCATTCACTGTATTAACTGTATAACACTACTACCCACTACCAACTGACAGCAGCATCTAGCCGCTATCCCATAATCTTCACTATAACAGGTTTACCATTGACTCCGCTTCTCTTATGTTTCCTTCGATGTTTGGTTGGAAATTTCAGCTCACTAATCCTCCGTTCTGTCCTTTGTTCTTTGTTCTCCTCTCATATCCTGTGGAATTTTTCCAGGTACGAGTCCTTGAGCGGGAAAGAAAGTCAAAGAAGTCAATAAAGGATTCCTGCTGACAGACTCAGTCATTGATTCATTTATTTAAGTATTAATTTATGGAAGCATTAACTCATTCATTCATTCATTCACTCAGAAGACTTTTATAGAATAAAGGAAAACTGTGGAAATATATAAAGCTAAATAAATTGGTTTTCCCCTCATTATTTAGTGTTTAAAAGCAATTCAGTTTGAACTCTGGCAGAACCAAAAACATCAGTAAACATTCTTTTCTCTCAGCGTGTTGTAATGTGAGCGCCCTTCTTATTGCCTCCTCTGTGACCTCAAACTATCATAATGGTTTTCTTTCGGGAATATTGCAACATGCAGCTGATGTTGATCATCAGCGTTAAAACCGTTTTGCGTTGGGTCTGTTCACTGTCATTTAAAATGAACGGGATGAAATGAGAGAAAGAAAGAATGAAAGGAAGAATATGTCGTTATTTATATCATCTCTCCTCTTCCTTGTGTTGTCTTTTTTTTTTTATCACAACCCTAGTTCATTGAGACCTTCATTTAAAACCTCTATTTTTTTAATTGTCTCTTTTCAGGCTATGACTTCGCGGCTGTTCTGGAGTGGTTCGCAGAGCGAGTGGACAGGATCATATTACTGTTCGACGCCCACAAACTGGATATTTCTGATGAGTTCTCCGAGGTGATAAAGGCCCTGAAGAACCACGAAGACAAGATCAGGTACAAGATCTAGGACGTATAAATGGTCTGGAGCGTGTTGAAGTCTATAAGTGTATCTATCTAATATGTATCTTTTTGGTTGTTTTGTTTAGGGTTGTTTTGAACAAAGCTGACCAGATAGAGACCCAGCAGTTGATGAGAGTCTACGGGGCCCTGATGTGGTCACTGGGGAAAATAGTCAACACCCCTGAGGTACAGAAAAAATAAGTCAACTGTCACAAGGTTTATGGAAAGTCTAACAAAGGTGGAGAGTGTAAAGTTGTCATGACATGTAGAGGCGATATGCCAGCTTGTGACAAACTGGAAATTTCCCATAAACCTCACCACCATGTTGTCTAGTAATTACAACACAACTTTTTTTCACCCCAATCTGTCTAAAAGGGCAGAGCTGGGGTGCAACTGAGAAGGGCAGAGCATGTGACGTTTTGCATGTGACGTTGTGTTCACACCCACAAAACTGTGGTGCAATTGATGCAGAATATATGAAATTGCTTTAGAAAAATACCAGAATGCTGGAATCACAGCTCCTTTAGGCTGACAAGGACACTGCAACAACAACAACACACGTTTCCCTCAAGCAACTGACTGACTGTTTGTGTCTCATTATCTTCATCATAGAACAATTATTGTTTTTAAATTGTCTCTTCATAAATTATTTCAATTGGCCTTATGGAAAAAATGACTTTCTATTTCCAGTTTTGATTTTTTCCCTCTGTTTAAAAACTAAACTAAAGGCTCTTTACTCATCTGTGTGTGTTACACTTGTGTTTCTAGACATTTAACCTTGAAAAACTGCAGCTGTTCTAGCTGTTTGCTGAATAGTTTTTTCGGTTTTTGCCATAATATATCATTTAAAAAATGTGGTTTATACCTACATTACAGGCCTTGTATTCCCAGAGTGTGAGGGGCTCCCAATATTTATACAAAAATTAAAGCTTATACAAACATTTACAATAATCTACCAGTAATAACATACTCTAACCCTTCTGTTTCTTCATATTACAAAAAACGATCAAGATATTAGGATGAATGCAAAACTTAAATATCATATCTAAGATTTCCTTGTCTATCAACATCAAAAATAACTAAAACTTATAAGTATAAAGCAGCATTTTCAAAGGCAGTTGACACTAAGTCCTACTGTCATGAACACTGGGGGTTAATGTACCTGATTTAATAAACTGATCAAAACCTTGTTGCTTTAAAATATCAAAATTGAGATGCTACCAGCCGGATAGGTTCTTTGTTTTGTCGTATTTACTGTTAATTTCCTCTTTGTCTCCTTCATCGACAGGTGATCCGAGTCTACATCGGTTCGTTTTGGTCCCACCCTCTGTTGATCCCTGACAACAGGAAGCTGTTTGAAGCGGAGGAGCAGGATTTATTTAAAGACATTCAGTCTTTGCCGAGAAATGCGGCGCTTAGAAAACTCAACGATCTGATCAAGAGGGCAAGACTAGCCAAGGTGAGACACGTAGGAAAGAAACAACCTCACACACCACTGATTATACAGAATTAAATCATTATTATAACTGAACTTCACCAATGTTCACACTCATTCACAATTACTCTGTGGAGATGACAGACACTATGTTTGAATTGTCCACACAGGTGTGTCTGTGTCTGTGTGTTTTCCTATTTTCTTTTTTCCCATCACTCACTCACCTTCTCCGCCTTGTCCAGCTGTTAACCTTGACAGAATCAATGGACGCAGACAAAATGTAGTTATTTTCCTCTGAGTTAATTATTTCCTGTTTCCTCTCTGGACAGGAAGTCAGGTATGAGAGGCGGCAGCCATCTGTCTGTTGTAGTTTAAGGAAAACGCAGAGGATGTACACATGCACACACTCAAACAAACAGCGAGAGAGTTCAGTGCATTTTTCCTGTTCAGCTGATAGGGTGTGTCGTCTGTGTTTTGTGACGAACCTCAAGGACACAAGGTGGATTCAGGGAAACACACCACAGCAACACAACAAATATGGGTTTTCCCATCAATTTGTCATGAATATTAAAAGCAAATGTCTGTTATCTGAGAGATTTAGTGTTTAACTAATTTAGATAAAACTGTATTTTGCTTTTTATGATGTTACACTAAAGCCATTTATTAAAACATCTTTTCTAAAGTAAATATCAGTGGGATGTATAACACTTAAGGATGAGAATGAGACAATGATCTAAACACATTGTGGAGTTTGGCCATGTTTTGCTCATAGGTAATTTGATATTTATGAATCCTTCATTGTTTTTTGAAGGAATTTTACTTCCTAATTAAAAAGAGTAAAGGTAATTGTGAAGTATAAGTATATCTACGGCAGTTTAAGAAGAAACCATGAATAAATACATACATTATTTGCCTTTGTTTGTTGTAATCCTCAAACATTATACTCTGGAACTAGTGTTATCTCAAGTTACCGTTAACAGGTTTTGCCAAATCAACCAGAGCTGAAATCAAGGATTTTATAAACGCTGAGTTGATCTTACTGCTTCAGTAATTTTCAACCGATTTTCCAACATGCAGGTCCACGCCTACATTATCAGCTCACTGAAGAAAGAGATGCCCACTGTTTTCGGAAAGGAGAACAAGAAGAAGGAACTGATCGGCAGTCTGGGTGATATCTATAAACGCATTGAGAGAGAGCATCAGATATCACCTGGAGATTTCCCAAATTTGAAGAAGATGCAGGTAAAGCATGAAGATGGTAGATTTTTTTTTTTTTTAAATAAGGGTTTTGATAGATAAAACTCACTAAAACTTGTTGATACCATTTTGTCCTGTTTTTGTTCTTTCAGGATCAACTCCAAGCTCAGGATCTCACCAAATTTCAGCCTCTGAAATCTAAACTCCTGGAGGCAGTTGACGACATGCTTGCCAATGACATCGCTAGCTTAATGGTCCTGGTCCGTCAAGAGGAGACTCAGCGTCCAAACCCTGTGGTGAAAGGAGGCGCGTTTGATGGCACTTTGGACGGCCCGTTCGGCCACGGCTACGGTGAAGGAGCCGGCGAAGGCATCGATGAAGCTGAGTGGGTTGTTGCACGTGACAAACCAGCCTATGATGAGATTTTCTACACGTTATCTCCGGTCAATGGAAAGGTGACGGGAGCCAACGCGAAGAAGGAAATGGTGAAGTCAAAACTGCCAAATACAGTGCTGGGAAAGATCTGGAAGCTGGCAGATATCGATAAGGATGGGATGCTGGATGATGAGGAGTTTGCATTGGCCAACCACCTGATAAAAGTGAAACTGGAAGGACACGAACTGCCGTCAGACCTGCCTGCACACCTGGTGCCTCCATCTAAGAGGAAAATGCCTGAGTAAATGTAAGATTACCCCAAGTCCCTGCTCCAAAATCCTGTAAGTAGATCCACCCCTGCCCCAGAGTAAAAGAGGAAGTTTCCTGAAGCATTATAGTAAACATGTACAAACAAATTCCCTTTTCCAACTCCCTGCCCACACTGTTGTCATCCATGCATCCGTAGTCTTTCCTTATCTTCAAGAGGCAAATGTCACAATAAAATATTCAATTAGACTCAAACAAACTCAAGTTAATGATAGGATTAGCATTTATTAACTATTTGTCTTTAGCAGAAACAGCTGTTTACTTACCAATCTTACTGTTAGTAGAAACACAACAAACTCTTATTTTACTTATTTTGTTTTTGTCACGTCTTTGCCTCTAATAAAGTTAGCATGCTAAACAGCTGAAGAGTCATTGTAGTGTCCAATCTGCCGTGAAGAGGTAGCGCTACTCAAAGTGCAAATTATAATAGCTGAAGCTCTTGGCAAGTACCCACCATTCACTGCTGACAAGAGAAAACACCTTTAAATGCAGCGTTTCTACAGCACTGAGGAGTCTTTTACCAGGTTCGTCCATCGATTGAAGTCAAGTCTTAGACCAGACCACCATCTAAAGGTAAAATATTACATACAGGACAACTGACGTGGTGGTTAGTGAAGAAAAACATAGAAACACTGGAATACAGAAAAACGTAAGTTGGTCTAAACTACTGGAAGAAAATGGGAAAACAATGTAACAATGTGAAGACAAAACTTTTAATAGTAGGATTTTTTTGGGGAGAGAATCGGTATAAAAACCCAACTATTAAACCTATTAAAACCTTTTCTATATTATGAATTATGATTATGTTATTATCTGTAATCAGCACAGTGAACTCATGTTCAACTGCAGTATTTCACAAGGCCACCAAAACATTTCACAGCCCTCGTACCTCGAGGTCCAGCATTATTTTTGGTCTTCTGGCACGACAGACTATTCTGGCTTTTGTTTCACGGCGACATATTAAACAACTACAAAGATTTCCTGTCAAATGGCTTGAGAATACACACAAAACACAGACCGATGTGGAAAAACACACACACACACATACACACACACGTACACTAATAAAATGAACCATTCAGGGGGTTTGGGATTTTGTAACCAGACAGTGACAGAGTGGAGCACTTTGTTGTGTAACACATCCAGTTAACATGGAAAAAAAAGAGAAAACACTGTAAATCAGTGACTAACTTTTTAAAAATCTAAAATGTGACGTGCTGATGTTAGTATTTGTGCATGTGGTGGAGGATGGAAGAAGAAGAAGAAGAGCTGTCGCAGCGAGGGAGGAAATGTTTCTTTGGCGGTGAAAGAAGCAGCAGAGAAACTTAAGAATGTTAAGTGGTTTGTGTGTTCGAGGGTTTTTAAATTGTTCTGAATCTCTCAAGATTTTTTATTATTTTATTTTTAAGATACTGTGACAATATGAAAGCTGGGTGTTGTTTGGACGCATCGGTGTGCTGAAATTCTCAGTATAAATGTATTGTGAGGACTTTGTTGAGTGTGCAGACATGTGAGCTCATCCCGACTCCTCTATGTAAACATGTCATTGTTATTATTTGTAACATAAATGTATTAAGTCTTAAACGTTACACAGGCTACTGACATGAGATTATTCCAGTGAATGATGAACCAGTTAGTGTTAACTAACATGAAACATGCAGTCCAGAAAGTGCACACTTATTTCATTATGATAACAAATACTAATCGACTTATTTCAAAATGTTTTGTTTGTTTTTTGAAGAAAAATCTGGCTTTTTATTTCATGTATTGAAATTCTCTTTACAAGGTATTACTGTAGCGTTATGCCAGTATATGTATGTATGTATGTATGTATGTATATTTCACATTAGAACCATAGTTTTAATGAGTCTATCTTAAGATTAAATTGAATTCCCGTATGAAAATAAACATTCACATACGTGAGACGGTATTTAGCCTTTCTGGGGCCAGATTCGCAAAAAAACTTCTTACGAAAAAATATGTTCTTAAATGGCTTTTTTCTTAACTTTGAACTTAGGACAAAATTAAGAAAAAAGACAAAAGTATGTAGCCTATATCAGATTAAAATAAGCTACACTTTACAGTTAGCCTGCAGGTTAACATTCAATGGGCCTTCTACCCAGTGGCTTTAACATGTGTAGCCTATTGAATGTACTGATATAGTTTACTATTTACTATAAGTAGATCAGGTAGGCAGGGTTTATTTAAGTTAAACATTAAATTGGTTACTGAACTTGTCCCTGTCGTTTTCTACATGGAGATACTTTGGGTTGCTGCCAGGGAAGAAGATCCACCAAGGCCACTGAGAGACAGAATGGACCCCCTTAGACTGCCCAATAACTTTGTAATTAGGCAGTATAGGCTTCCTAGGACCGCAGTCATGTTCTTTGCTAATCTTTTGTCAGGAAATGTACAAACACTGTAAAATTTCCCTAATAAAAGTTTTCTTCTGGCTGAAACCCCCTCGACCAGCACCTCCAGCTCCTGTTTGGAACAATTTTTCGATCGTTTTGCGGTGGCCTCTGTCTTTACATTTTGATCACGCGAGTGGGTTATTTCTATTTTCAAACTAATAAACGTTCTTCTGAGAAGTTCCTACGTGAGAAAAACTAAGAAGTTCCTAAGAAATGACAATGATCTTAAGAAAATGTTTGTGAATTCCACTTAAGATGATTCTTAAGAATTTCCTATTTTTATTCTTAAGACTTTACCTAAGATTTATCTTAAGAAAATGTTTGTGAATCCGGCCTCTGATATTTAGAATTGGATTAATTGAAATATTTCCGGTCCCGCTCTCTCTCTATCTCTATCTCTGTCTCTCTGTGCATCTCTGTATTGTTACTGTGAATCTGTTGTACATAAGAGACGACTGCTTGCATTCCAAGAAACACGGATTGAGAAATCCTCCACTTCATCCCGTACGCTTTTTCCTGCATCAGTAGCTCACATATCACATCGACGAGCCACATCAGACAAACTTGGACTCGAGACAATGTTGATTTCGTACCCTGACGGATGGCGTCTACTGGTAAACTACACAATGTGGACAACACTGGCGTTTATGGTATTTTGTCTGTTTTTTGCGATGGTGATGCATTGCTTAATCTGTACTTCACTGCTTTCCTGTCAACATAAACAGCCTAATAGTGTAATAAAATCCATTTACTCGACTTACTGGCCTATTTTATTTTGTTTGTAAACATTGAATGACCACTCTTAGCTCTTATATGACGGTATATGACAAACAAAAAGATACTAATTCAATAATGAGGCAAACATTTGAAAGTATAATTATGTACTTTATTATTTTTAATGCAGTTAGACTCAAGTTATAATGACATTCTTTCTCTGTTGTGGAAGTTGTTTGATGCCACTGATTAACTGTCTGGACATTGCACGCTAAGAGGATAATTACAGTTATTTTTTTCTCCTTTCTGTGCCTAAAGAGATGGAGTTGATAGCAAGTCAAACATATTTTTGGAGTTTATTTGTGAGACAACC
Source organism: Polydactylus sextarius (assembly GCA_016801845.1). NCBI lineage: Eukaryota > Metazoa > Chordata > Actinopteri > Polynemidae > Polydactylus > Polydactylus sextarius. The sequence goes on from CM028918.1 coordinate 6,553,651, forward strand.
CTGAAAAAGACAAGAGTTCAGACAAAAAAACAGATTGAAGCTGATTATTTCTATGGTAAAGAAAAAAAGAGGTCTACATTTCTCAAGAGATTTATCGTCATTTTGGATCCAGTTGGATGTAAATAGTGTGTGTGACAGGAAGTGGAAGCATCCCCTCGGCCTGTGACTCAAAGACCCCTTTAACATGCATGCACACACACACACACACACACACACACATGTAGGGAAGATGTAGCACTCTCTCCTCTCACACAGGAAGTTCTGTTCTTGTCCACTATTTCCTGCCTGTCCCACCTTGACCCTCACACACAGTTAATATTTTTGATGTCTCACAAGACTGAGACTAAAAACGGTTGGAGTTGTATCAGTTTTGAATCATACAGTAATAAAAATAAACCAAAATTTATATGTATAGGTCTTTATGGTTTAGTTACAACAGAATACTTTTTACTTTTACTTTTTCAGAGGAGATTTTTTTTAATCAGACATTGTTTAGACAACTTTATGTGTGTATGCATGTGTGAGTGACCTTCGCGATTGCCATTGTTCAAGGGTTGTCCCTAGATCATAAAACTGTGAAAATAGGACTAAAATTAAATAACCAATAGGAAAAACTATTTTAAGTAGAGTATTTTAGTGCTTCCAGGATATTGGACAGAAGTGAGAGGAAAAGGAATTTAGAGACAGCTGAAACATGTTTATCCCTTGCCCTGGTTGGTATCTTATCATCTTGAAGGGAAACAGTGCATCTTTAACATTCTGTGTATGTGTGTGTGTGTGTGTGTGTGTGTGTGTGTGTGTGTGTGGCATGTCGTGTATGTATGTGATGGATGTGTGTGTTTGTGTAGTGGAGAAGCACGCATGAGGAAGCTGTACGTCAGGATTAAATGTATACACCCAGATACCCAAGGGAATGGGTATTTCTGAACACTGGGTGGAGATGATGCTCACACACACACACACACACACACACACACACACACACACACACACACACACACACACACACACACACACAAACGGTCACATACATTCATATATAAGTGACACATGTTGTAAACACAAGCAAATATCCTCCCACAATCTTCTCAATTTTCAACTCTTTTCAACAGCTTTCTGCCTCGTCTCAGTGTTTTCATCAGGAAAAAATACTTTTATTTTATTAACCACATAATAATAATAATAATAATAATGATTATGTTTCCATTCACTAAAATTAAAAACAACATAATGAGATATGATTAAATGTATTTATGTCTGAGAGCAAATTATAATTGCTCATTAAATTCACTGATGACATTTCGTTAAGTACCCATTAAATTGCTTTGGTTTATTTATTAGAAATGCTGTGTGACATTAGTTAAATGTGACATCTTATGACAACAACCTATAAACAAACAAAGCGTCTTGATCTGCACCGATCAGCCACAACATTACAACTATTGAGAGGTGAAGTTATTAAAAATGGGAATCTTGTTACAATACAATGATCTGGTATGAACCTGAAAACATTAGTGCCGGCCAATTATTTCCCAATGTTCACTGCATCATTACAGAAATTGCTAGGGAGTGACTCAAAGAACATTACAGAGACCAGAAAGTAGTGACAGAGCCTCCAACCTGCCAAATCATCTTTGAGATGCCTGTGAAGAAACAGGTCCATAGATGCTACAGGACACAACCATGCCTGGATGGGTCAGAGCTGGTTTGACGTTATCAGGGGACATATCAATATTACATAACATTTGGTTTGGTTTCTTTATTACTATAGCACCTATCACCTCTTGAACCCTTGACCTTTAAAGGGCCACTACAAGATTTTTAAGTTAATGTACCAGCATCATAGTCACTGTGATGGTTAAATGATTCCTTACTGACTGAATGAAGGGACTCACCTGCCTCCACTGTCTCTTGGTGAAAAACCACACTTACAAGATCAGTGTCAGCAACCTAGTGATGTTGGATTCACAAAGGGCAAGTTCAGCGGCACAACCTTGTGCGACGATTCACAACAGTCTTTTGAGGTAGTTTTCTCCCGTTTGGTAGACGTGTTCAAGGAGTCATCCAGTCTGATCTGTGGTTTATATAAGTCCCAAATATTTAAAAAGCCATTTTAAGTAGTCGTAAGGTTTAAATTACGCAACAGGACATTCAGCACTTCTATTTCTGTTGAATTAAACATTTTGTTATGTATCGTGCATCTTGAACTAGGCTCTGTAGGAGGAGCTTTATAGAGAAAAAAGCAACCAGGCTTAGTGAACCTCTAAGGTCTGCAGATATGTTACAGTTAGATGTTCTTCTTCTGTCTTGAAACCAAACATTTTAAACGTCTCAATTTATCATATACAGCTCTGTTCATTTCCAACGTCGGTGTGTGTTAGCCCTGAATGTGCAAAGTTCACAGCCACAATAAAAACTTGCCACTTCTCGTTTTTGACTGAACCTTGCACCAACTACAGAAGCTGAGAGCACTGACACATCAACCGATAACTCCGTCTGAGTCACATCTCATCGCTGCTTCAACGAGAGAGTGAGTGCGTGTTTGTGCACGAGGGTGGAGTGGTCACACGGACGGCCGATTGGTAACACCTTTACGTTAATTGCCCTCTGTCTCCGTGGTGACACAACGTGTGAGAGCAGGGCACGATAACAAAAGCAGTTCACCCAAACCTCATTGACATGATTCCAGTTTCACTCCAACAATGACATTAATCAAACTAAACACCCGCTAGGGTTCATTTCTCAAAATTCCAATCAACGACCGACGTCACAGATGTTGTGACATAACATGTATGAATCTGATAAACTTGATTGAGCTACATGAACATGATTGAGCTGCGTCTGGATAAAAACAGAAATTAAGACAATGAATGATGGTGCACATGTTGTTTGAATGGGTGACGGGTCATCTGTCTGTGCCATGTTTGTATCCTGTGACTGAAGGAAACAATTAGTGTGTCTCTGCGTTGTTAAAAGTAACCACGGGTCCTGGTGGCCATTCCTTGAACCTCTTCCTGGCTTAGAGGTCATGGACGAGGGCAGCATCCTGTGAAAACATGCACGCTGGAGTGTGCACGAACACAAACACGAGCACGTTCACATTAGTGATGGGTTCAGCTCGTGTATTTGAATGTTACTTCCATCTCAACTTGCTCTGACTCCTGCCAAACAAATCTGACCATTGACCTTTAGTACAACAACCCCATTGTTTTAAAAGGAAGAAGCTTATTTTAAAAAAAATCCTTTATACCTTCGGATTGTGAAATAAGTCGAAAAAAAAAAAAAAAACTTGGTCAAAGTTTCTTACAAAGCATCTCATCAGCTTGGAATCAGTTCAGTAACAGCCTGTATATAGATACTGTCTCTCTGAGAAAGAACACAACACAATATCACATTCTTGTTGCACAGGATGGTAAGACTTATCAGTGCTATTGTGATCCAATATTTCCTTTGTGTTTTGATTATCACCTGAAAGACCTGATAAGTTACTTCCAGGATGTTGTTGTATGAGAATTTCAGACGTGTTTTTTTTTTGTTTGTTTTTTTTAACTTTTTTATCAGAACAACACACACCTCGAATATTTTACATTCTAACAATGTTTTTTTTTTTTTTTTTTTTGGGATCACTGAGTCCCACAACAGTCATTCTTTACACATTCCTGTTTTTACATGGGGGTGCATGTGTGTCTGCACATGTTCGGAGGTACGCATACGCATGCAGGAACAAAGTTTTCATCACTGTTATGTAATGTGTCCAAATGAGAAATTGTGCGATATGTTATCAGAGAACATTATGTCTTTTGAGGGGAAGGAGGCGCAGGCACCAGATTGACTCAGCTACAGACAGCAGGTCTCATTTATTTAGGCGAGGCACTAACAAGTCACAGTTATAAGCAGTTTTGGATATAGTGGATTTTAAGGTGGTACTGTACTCAAATGCATCCACCCAAAAAAGTTATTTTTTTCTTGTTGTTACTATTTTCTTGTCACTTTTCACCCTCAGTTCCTGTTGAACTGGTTGGTTTTTACAGCCTAATAAACCAATGAGTTGTGTTGTAGTTTACTCATCGCAGTCTGTTTGTGCAACAGCTTAGCCTTTCTTTTTTCCTGCAGGCAGATCAGTTGTCTTAGACAGTCATTACCCTGAGCAAACCCTGAGGGAACATTGTATCACTTAACGAAATATGGGTATGTGTCTGTGAACTGAGCAAGGTCAAGGGCCAGGATGAAGAGAGGATATGCAGAGAAAAGATGGTGGACGTTGTTTACTAAACATCTTCCTCTTTAACTGACAGACAGGATGTATCCTCTGAAAAGACAAAGATTCTGTATAAACACACCGGTAATAAAAGCACATTAGAAATATACAAGACAATTATAAAGAAAAATATGGAAAAGTCCTTTCACCCTCTTGCCTTTTGTTTGACATATAGAAATAAATGTCTTTCTTGTTCCAAAGCCTCATAAAGGTTCTTCTAACATGGATCAGAATAAACTACTGGTTTTTCTGGTGTTAAGTTAAAACACAAATACAAAGACACAAAAAACTGTTGTTTGCAAAGATCATAATTTAATTGCATTTGGAATAAAACTGCAAACTAAATTCGTCTTCCACTCCTTTCAACATTAGTCTACTGCCACCTAGTGGTCATTCATTTACTACAACATTTCTGGCGTCATCTCACAAACCTACAGTGGAGTTAGAGGCGGCCTGAACTTAGTGGTAAATTTAGTCCCCTTTATCTTAAAGTGATGTTACATAGTTACATTTCCCATAGTTACATTTTACAAAACACTAACACAGATCAATTAAACACAATGTTTATAGTTTAATTCATTATGAATCATAAAGTTGATTTACTTTAGTCTTTAATCAATAACTATGTTTTAGTTGTTAACTGCAGCTCTAGTATAACACTGTTGAAACAAACAAGACATAACTTCTCAAAAAACCATTTAGCTCTGTTTGTGTACACAGGTAAAATGTCCTTTTAAACTAACGGGTAATTCTTGTTGTAGTTTGTTACTTCCCTTCATTTGTTCAGTGCAGCTGTGACTTGGCCTCACATGACATCCTGTTCTTCTTCTTCTCATCGTTACTATTTTAATTGATTAATACTTTAAGTTTTTAAAAAACAATCTTGTTTTATTTAAAAGTTTTAAGTTTGGAAAATTAATGACCAATTTTAAATATGATATCGAAAATACAGTTAATACCCAAAACAGAAATGATGACAAATATTATATTATCATTTCTCCTTTGAATTTCAACTATGTTTTAATTAGGCAACAATTAAAAACAGCTGAATAGATTATTCACTTCACCTGCAACCTCAAAACTTCACACCTTAGGTATATTAAAGGTGCTATATGTAAATATTTCATTTTAAAACATTCAAAAATGATAGCACGCATCTTTAAAGCTTCCACAAAGTTTCCCTGTACAAGTCAGATGATTCAAAACCAAAGTAAGACCAATGAGCTTAACATATTGACTCATTTTGATAAAAATCTGCCCTGAGATGCCACAGCATGAATTTTAAAGAATATACGCTCGTCTCTCATAAAGAATATGAGAGACGAGCGACATCTGCTGAAACACAGAGAAACATCAGAAGCTAAACTGTAGATTAAAGATATCTGACAGAGATTATTGTTTTGTTTTTTTTGTAGGATTAAATTAAAGTGATATTTCTTTTCTTGTTAATACCCCGTAAACCTGATTGATTCTCGTCTGCCTGCAGAGATGAGGTTTTGTTTGTGCCAAACTTGATGTGTGTATCATGCAGATGTGAGTTTCCTGTGGTTTCATAAGCGACAAACCACATCAGATATCTCATGTGTGCTAACTTAACGACGACGACAAAGGACAAAACAACTGAGCAACATGAAGGCCACCAGAACCACACCGTCCTGCATCATCAGAATCATCTCCTTCATATCAATATCATTTCACATGGAAATTTTTCTTTCCATCACACCCACAAAAAAATAAGCCACAAAAATGTCAGTAGCAAAAGTCTGCTCTCTGTGATGACTGAAACCAAATCCTGTGGTTTGTGTAAGAACGATGAGTGAAACACACTGATGCTGCACATTTATAAAGGTGTAAAAACCAAAAGCAAAAGCAAAAAACAAACAAAAAAAAAATTACTGTGTGATTGAACTGTTCCCTTCACTAAATAAACCAAAAGTGATCATGAAAGTTTACACATGCAGAAGTATGAAATTATTTGTTTCACAGGAAAAAAAAAAAAAAAACACAACCTCGGTTACATAATTATCACCTGCTTTACCAACTGCAGCTTATTATCTTGATATTTTCAAAACTGAACAAGAGAACAAAAATTAACAACAGGTCAATTAATGAATTTAATTGAGTTTTTTTTTTTTTCTGACATTAACGAAACATTAAGTGAGATAAGTAGGTAGGATGAGTTTTTATCTGCACTTTCCTCTTCCTACCAAACTTCACCCAGGTGAACTTTCCACATCAAACTTTCCACATCAACCGACCTACAGAAACTCCAGATGTGGTGATGGGGCGAAGTGACATAACCGAGTTATATATCTGTAGATTGCTAAATATTTATTTGTTATTTATCTAGTTATTTGTATTAGTAGTTATTTGTTTATCTCTGTTACAGAAGTTGAGAAATCACTTTTTTTTTTAAGAATAGCCAGACTTTCTCTTTGAGAACTTTGGTCATAATTGATTGTTTTGGATTCGACATTTGTGATTGTATTTCTATGCGAGTTCACAAACGCAACAACTGGTCTGTTTTCTGTTCGTTCACATTGAATTTCATCTATATCCACTCAGTTGTAAGTGTAGACATTTCTCTAATACATATTGTTAATAATCAAGCAGCTTTTGGCCTTTTATCTACAGTTAATACAGAGCTGTCTGTGCTAAGTAGGTCAGCTTCATAAAGATATTGGTTTTCTCACATTTATAACTACCCCTCACTCATAATCAACCACAGGTTTCAGTTCTTGTTAACAGAGTGTATGCTTCTTAAAAAACGATTGAGGTTTTGTGTTCACTTCATCAGTAAATTCATCTGTCAGTCTGTTTATCTGTCTAATATGTCTTATGTTTGTTTGCTGTGTAACCAGCGATACATAACCAGATAAAATCTTTTTTAAGTTTTGTTTCTTAACATTTCAGCAGCAGAAGAATCTTTTCTGTGAATTTAAATATCTATTGTGAGTCAATATTGAATATATAATATAGAACAAATTGTACAAATGAACAAACTCTTCATTTTATAACTGATAAGAAATGAAAAAAAGATGTGTAAACATATGATGTGTAAACATATGTGTGATCATATCGTGTGTGTGTGTGTGTGTGTGTCTCACTGAAGTGAAGAGACTGGAGACATGGACAGTAACTGTGGTTTATAGAGTAGCAGGTCGGTGTTGACCATGAACCACACGATACATTTCATTACTATGATATAAAATATATTTATGTATTATATTGTAATGTTTGAAACAAACACGAGCACGATCATGGGTGGAGCTTAAGACCACGGTGCATCTGCACACTGCACCAGCACATAAACTAATGCACAAATTATTTTTGTTCGTTCTCACCCACAACGTCCTGCTCCCCTCCCTCTGTTTCTCCGTGTTACTGAGAATTGTTGACCACATGACCACAAAAAAATAGTTTCAGGTTAATTTGTCATGGAACTTTTTTTTTTATATATATAACCTTGTAGCTTTATAAAAGTGGGGCTCTGTAAGAGTAGCAGACAGAAGAGGGAACAGACGCTGACAGAAACACATCCAAAAACAAGAAGAAGATGATGATGATGATAAAGAACCCCGTCATTCTGGTGGCCTTCATCTTTCTTGTTTCATTTCTCGCTGTCGTGGAATCTAATAGTAAGTTGGCTGCACTTGACTCTTCACACATCTTGTGTAAAACTGAGGAAAGTAAATTGTGCTGTTTCTTAATATAAAAGTTACTCATTAACGTCCTAACAGGGTTCATGGTGTCTGATTGACATAATGCAACGTGTCACAAGTTGTACATTATTTATTTATTGTGAAATTTCTTTCTTTCTTATCAAAATGATGAATCATAAGAATCAACATATTATGGAGCTTGTTGTGGAGGTCTGTTTATATGTTTGTATTTGTTTAAATTTGTGTTTTTTGTGGTGAATTTCACTCAGTCTGTCTTGTCATCACAGATGGTGTTGGTCCAACCGCGTGCTGTTTTAACTACTGCCCTCACCGTCTGCCTAAGAACAAAGTGAAGAGCTACGAATACACAGACCGCCAATGTGCCATGAATGCTGCAATGTGAGTATCTTATCTCAGCGTCAACATCAGAATCAAAGTGTATAAATATAGAAAACATTTTACTCAATCATGAAAAAACTTATAAACAATAATGATTTTTTTCTCCATTTTAGCTTCACGACGGTGGCTGGAAAAAAGTTTTGTGTCAACCCGTCTGAGTCATGGGTCCATGACATTATCGTGGCTGTAGATCAACGCAAGTCTCAAACAGTGAACGACGCCATCACCACACAATCCAATGCTGAGTATTAGTGTTGGTGACCTGTGAATTATCTTCAGAGATCTCTTTTTATACTGATTCTTCTTCTTTTTAACAAATTGACTTTTCTTTGATTTCAAATGACTGTTTGAAAGATTCAACCTTTTACAGTGCATTATTTACAAACATTGCTCTCTGATATCACAATAAAAAGTGTCTTGCATTATATCTCACGCTGTTGTCTTCATTTAAGTTAGTCCCCATGAGATTTCTAATGTGGTTTCTTGCTGATGAAGCCACAGGAAAGTCAGATCTGAACCACACAAAGACTTCAAGTCAGACACTTAAACTTGAACTCTGCAGGCAGATGTGAATAAATCAACCTTGAAGGCTATTATTTAAAAAGTAGAAAAATAAATAACACTTTAATTTAATCCTGCAATAATGAACAATATTGTTATATAGTATATTTAATTGTTATATAGTATATTAATTACCATATCAGTAATTAATTATTACTAATAACAATAATAATTAACATTAAGACAAACACTTTTAAACTATATTTAAGTATTTCTATTTAAAACATTTAAAAATGAGATGAAATATTCAACACAAAGTAAAGAAATAATAATTCTGACATTGTATCAAAGACGTCTATGTATTGTTGTAGCAGATAAATCATGCTAATCAGCCCCGTCCCCTCTTGTCTTGTGATACCACCATGTACTTAAGAGGTGATAGTGAGTCACTGCAGCTGATTTCAGTCCAATATTAGAAGATGAAGAAGTAGCTCAACTCAAACAGAAAGATACTGTATTAAATCAAAACTGCTTTGCTTTCCACCACCACTGGAGGCAGCTCTGGCCCAGTGAAGAAACTGTGATGAAGTTTGATGCCTCATTTATTATTATTATCATTATTATTATTGATATGTTTATTATTATTTTAAGCAAACAACTGTCAGTGCTAATGGTGGCTAAGTAGCTAAATATCTTTACATAGGGCTGTTAAATAAGACCATTTATACTTAATAATTTCTTATATAAGTTATCTACACAAAATTTTAGGGAAATATCACTTTATAATCAAAACAAAAGTTTTGTTTTTGTTTTTCCATGATGCATCTCCACACAGCACCAGCACGTAAACTGATGCACAAATTAGTTTTGTTGAATTTGTTCTCAACCACAAAGTCCTCCCTCCCCCCTTGTTTCTCCATGTTACTGAGAACTGTTGGCCACATGACCGCAAAATAGTTTCAGATTAATTTGATAAGAAACCTGCACTTTTTTTTAATGAACTTGTAGCTTTATAAATGTGGGGGACTGTGAGAGGAGCAGACAAAAAAAGGGAACAGACGCTGACAGAAACACATCCAAACAAGAGGAAGATGATGATGATGATGATGATGAAGAAGAACCCCGTCATTCTGGTGGCCTTCATCTTACTTGTTTCATTTCTCGCTGTCGTGGAATCGAATAGTAAGTTGGCTGCACTTGACTCTTCACACATCTTGTTGTGTAAAACTGAGGAAAGTAAATTGTGCTGTTTCTTAATATAAAAGTTACTCATTAATGTCCTAACAGGGTTCATGGTGTCTGATTGACATAATGCAACGTGTCACAAGTTGTACATTATTTATTTATTGTGAAATTTCTTTCTTTCTTATCAAAATGATGAATCATATGAATCAACATATTATGGAGCTTGTTGTGGAGGTCTGTTTATATGTTTGTATTTGTTTAAATTTGTGTTTTTTGTGGTGAATTTCACTCAGTCTGTCTTGTCATCACAGATGGTGTTGGTCCAACCGTGTGCTGTTTTAACTACTACCCTCACCATCTGCCTAAGAACAGAGTGAAGAGCTACGAATACACAGACCGCCAATGTGCCATGAACGCTGCAATGTGAGTATCTTATCTCAGCGTCAACATCAGAATCAAAGTGTATAAATATAGAAAACATTTTACTCAATCATGAAAAAACTTATAAACAATAATGATTTTTTTTTTTCAATTTCCATTTTAGCTTCACGATGGTGGAGGGCAAAAAGTTTTGTGTCAACCCGTCTGAGTCATGGGTCCATCACATTATCGTGGCTGTAGATCAACGCAAGTCTCAAACAGTGAACGACGCCATCACCACACAATCCAATGCTGAGTATTAGTGTTGGTGACCTGTGAATTATCTTCAGAGATCTCTTTTTATACTGATTCTTCTTCTTTTTAACAAATTGACTTTTCTTTGATTTCAAATGACTGTTTGAAAGATTCAACCTTTTACAGTGCATTATTTACGAACATTGCTCTCTGATATCACAATAAAAAGTGTCTTGCATTATATCTCACGCTGTTGTCTTCATTTAAGTTAGTCCCCATGAGATTTCTAATGTGGTTTCTTGCTGATGAAGCCACAGGAAAGTCAGATCTGAACCACACAAAGACTTCAAGTCAGACACTTACAACTTGAACTCTGCAGGCAGATGTGAATAAATCAACCTTGAAGGCTATTATTTAAAAAGTAGAAAAATAAATAACACTTTAATTTAATCCTGCAATAATGAACAATATTGTTATATAGTATATTTAATTGTTATATAGTATATTAATTACCATATCAGTAATTAATTATTACTAATAACAATAATAATTAACATTAAGACAAACACTTTTAAGCTATATTTAAGTATTTCTATTTAAAACATTTAAAAATGAGATGAAATATTCAACACAAAGTAAAGAAATAATAGTTCTGACATTGTATCAAAGACGTCTATGTATTGTTGTAGCAGATAAATCATGCTAATCAGCCCCGTCCCCTCTTGTCTTGTGATACCACCATGTACTTAAGAGGTGATAGTGAGTCACTGCAGCTGATTTCAGTCCAATATTAGAAGATGAAGAAGTAGCTCAACTCAAACAGAAAGATACTGTATTAAATCAAAACTGCTTTGCTTTCCACCACCACTGGAGGCAGCTCTGGCCCAGTGAAGAAACTGTGATGAAGTTTGATGCCTCATTTATTATTATTATCATTATTATTATTGATATGTTTATTATTATTTTAAGCAAACAACTGTCAGTGCTAATGGTGGCTAAGTAGCTAAATATCTTTACATAGGGCTGTTAAATAAGACCATTTATACTTAACAATTTCTTATATAAGTTATCTACACAAAATTTTAGGGAAATATCACTTTATAATCAAAACAAAAGTTTTGTTTTTGTTTTTCCATGATGCATCTCCACACAGCACCAGCACGTAAACTGATGCACAAATTAGTTTTGTTGAATTTGTTCTCAACCACAAAGTCCTCCCTCCCCCCTTGTTTCTCCATGTTACTGAGAACTGTTGGCCACATGACCGCAAAATAGTTTCAGATTAATTTGATAAGAAACCTGCACTTTTTTTTTAATTAACTTGTAGCTTTATAAATGTGGGGGACTGTGAGAGGAGCAGACAAAAAAAGGGAACAGACGCTGACAGAAACACATCCAAACAAGAGGAAGATGATGATGATGATGAAGAAGAACCCCGTCATTCTGGTGGCCTTCATCTTACTTGTTTCATTTCTCACTGTCGTGGAATCTCAGAGTAAGTTGGCTGCACTTGACTCTTCACACATCTTGTTGTGTAAAACTGAGGAAAGTAAATTGTGCTGTTTCTTAATATAAAAGTTACTCATTAACGTCCTAACAGGGTTCATGGTGTCTGATTGACATAATGCAACGTGTCACAAGTTGTACATTATTTATTTATTGTGAAATTTCTTTCTTTCTTATCAAAATGATGAATCATATGAATCAACATATTATGGAGCTTGTTGTGGAGGTCTGTTTATATGTTTGTATTTGTTTAAATTTGTGTTTTTTGTGGTGAATTTCACTCAGTCTGTCTTGTCATCACAGATGGTGTTGGTCCAACCGCGTGCTGTTTTAACTACTACCCTGACCATCTGCCTGAGAACAGAGTGAAGAGCTATGAATACACAGACCGCCAATGTGCCATGAACGCTGCAATGTGAGTATCTTATCTCAGCGTCAACATCAGAATCAAAGTGTATAAATATAGAAAACATTTTACTCAATCACGAAAAAACTTATAAACAATAATGATTTTTTTTTTTTTCAATTTCCATTTTAGCTTCACGATGGTGGAGGGCAAAAAGTTTTGTGTCAACCCGTCTGAGTCATGGGTCCATGACATTATCGTGGCTGTAGATCAACGCAAGTCTCAAACAGTGAACGACGCCATCACCACACAATCCAATGCTGAGTATTAGTGTTGGTGACCTGTGAATTATCTTCAGAGATCTCTTTTTATACTGATTCTTCTTCTTTTTAACAAATTGACTTTTCTTTGATTTCAAATGACTGTTTGAAATATTCAACCTTTTACAGTGCATTATTTACGAACATTGCTCTCTGATATCACAATAAAAAGTGTCTTGCATTATATCTCACGCTGTTGTCTTCATTTAAGTTAGTCCCCATGAGATTTCTAATGTGGTTTCTTGCTGATGAAGCCACAGGAAAGTCAGATCTGAACCACACAAAGACTTCAAGTCAGACACTTACAACTTGAACTCTGCAGGCAGATGTGAATAAATCAACCTTGAAGGCTATTATTTAAAAAGTAGAAAAATAAATAACACTTTAATTTAATCCTGCAATAATGAACAATATTGTTATATAGTATATTTAATTGTTATATAGTATATTAATTACCATATCAGTAATTAATTATTACTAATAACAATAATAATTAACATTAAGACAAACACTTTTAAACTATATTTAAGTATTTCTATTTAAAACATTTAAAAATGAAATAAAATATTCAACACAAAGTAAAGAAATAATAGTTCTGACATTGTATCAAAGACGTCTATGTATTGTTGTAGCAGATAAATCATGCTAATCAGCCCCGTCCCCTCTTGTCTTGTGATACCACCATGTACTTAAGAGGTGATAGTGAGTCACTGCAGCTGATTTCAGTCCAATATTAGAAGATGAAGAAGCAGCTCAACTCAAACAGAAAGATACTGTATTAAATCAAAACTGCTTTGCTTTCCACCACCACTGGAGGCAGCTCTGGCCCAGTGAAGAAAACATCATGAATACATCAATTTCATGCTACATTGTAATGAAACTTCTTCTGAGATGGATATATAATATAGCATAAGATATAATGACTTGCATGTATGTCTTTAGTTGGTGTTAGCTCCAAAAACTCTACTTCTCCAAACCTGCATCCCTAACCTACTTCCTGAAGTGGTTTATCACCAATGTACATAAATTACATCACATGACAATATATTATATTATATAAATGTTATATATCAGGTTTATCATTTAAAACTATAAACTAACACAGGCAGCTCCATAAGCACCAACATTAATACACTAATTTGTTCTCCCCGGCAGCGTGCTCTTTCTTCCTCTCTCGCTGTAAAATACTAACCTGTAAGTTGATATTTAGTCGACTAATTAAAAGTTTATTACCTACAAAATAAGTATAACTACTTAATAATGAGATATTAATGCTTTAATTACATTTTTTTTATGACATGCACTAATAGCTTGCTTTTAACAAAATACATTTTTCATTAAGGTTTTTCCAAATATTTCTAGTTAATACTAATTAGTCAACTAGTAGTTCAGTCTTTTTAGCTGCAGTTTAATCAGTTTAAAAAACAAACAAACAAAAAAAAAAAAAAAACATGTACATCATCACGTACAGTTTATTTCTGTTAGCGTACTTGTATGCTTGTACAGCATTCATTAATTTAGAAGTTACACATTAAAGTTCTAACAAGGTTAATGTTTACTGAAAATGTTGCAGAAGTTACACATTAATTATAGAATATAACAGTGAGATAAGATTGGTTCATCTGCTGATACGCAACTGATGCAACTGACGGTTTTATTGAATTTGTTCCCACCCACAATGTCCTCAGACCTCACCTCTTACACCCGCCACCCCCACCCCTGTTTCTCTGTGTTTCTGAGAATTGTTGACTTCATGACCACAAAATAGTTTCAGTTTATTTTGATAGGTCACCTGCGCTGTTTTTTATGAACTTGTAGCTTCATGAAAGTGAGGGACTGTGACAGAAGCAAATAGAGAAGAGGACAGACGGCGACAGAAAAACATCCAGACAATAAGAAGAAGAAGATGATGATGAAGAACCCCGTCATTCTGGTGGCCTTCATCTTACTTGTTTCATTCCTCGCTGCCGTGGAATCTAATAGTAAGTTGGCTGCAATTGACTCTTCACACTTCTCATTGCGTAAAACTAAGAAAAGTAAATTATATTTTTCCTTAATACAAACGTTACTCATAAAAGGCCAAAGAACCAGAATCAGAATCAGTTTTATTGCCAAGTAAGTTTTCACATACAAGGAATTTTGTTCAGGTAAAAAAAAAAAAATTGATAGAAGAATACATTTAAAATTAAATGAATGGTATGGTAATATTAATTAATTATGTGGGATATTTACAATAAAGATGTGAGGAATGTAATGTAGCTATTATAAAAGGGTTCATGGTGTCTCTGAAGTAATGCAGCGTGTCACAAGTTGTACATTATTTATATATTGTGAAATTTCTTTCTTTTTTATCAAAATGATGAATCAACATGTTACAGTTGTTGTGGAGGTCTGTTTATATGTTTGTATTTGAGTAAATTTGTGTTTTTTGTGGTGAATTTCACTCAGTCTGTCTTTTTGTTCTGTCTCTGTCTTGTCATCACAGATGGTGGTGGTCCACAGGGGTGCTGTTTTAACTACTACCCTCACCATCTGCCTAAGAACAGAGTGAAGAGCTACGAATACACAGACCGCCAATGTGCCATGAACGCTGTGATGTGAGTATCTTATCTCAGGATCAACATCAGATTAAAAGTGTATAAATATAGAAAACATTTTACTCAATCACTAAAATACTGATAAACAATAATGATTTTTTTCCTCCATTTTAGCTTCACGACGGTGGCTGGAAAAAAGTTTTGTGTCAACCCGTCTGAGTCATGGGTCCATGACATTATCGTGGCTGTAGATCAACGTGAGTCTCAAACAGTGAACGACGCAATCACCACACAATCCGACGCTCAGTATTGTTAGTGACCTGTGAATTATCTTCAGAGATCTCTTTTTTATACTGATTCTTCTTCTTTTTAACAAATTGACTTTTAACCCACCAGGACCATGGCCTCCAACCTCATCAACATCCAGGCCGACACCTACAAGTATAAATCTAAAGACGGCTCTTTATGAAGCCCTGTACCAATGTACGGCTTTGGGTTTTGGTCTTTGATATTTCAAGTCAATCCTCCTCTTACTCTAGAGCATCACCCAGACTTTCTTTATGTAGTTTCAGACAGATTTAACTTTTCATGTTCACTCTCCATGCTATTTATCATTTCATACATTTATGATTAATTTTACAAGTTACATATTTGTAACAGATAGAAACATGCACCTTGTCGGTTGTTTTTTTCTTTTTTCATTCGTAGTTATTTTTCATGTACGTGTGCTGTAAAAATGATCTTTTACACTCCACCTTTTCTGTAGTTTCTGTTCTTCAGTAGGTCCTCCCTCAAAGTAATGTTTTGCAGGTGCCTGGTTGGCCGAGTCGCTAAGGCGCACCACGTTGGCGTATATGCCGCACAGTTGTTTGCTGGTTTCAGTCCTGACCTTTCCTGTGTGTCCTTCCTCCCTGTTTCCTGTCTTTCTACATTATCATGTCTTTCTATAGAATGCCCCCAAAAAAGTTAGATTTTGCATCGCTGACTGTGCGTTTGGTGGGGAAAAATGTCACTGTGTTTTTTAATATATTTATATGGAAAAATTTGCCATTTACATTGTAATTATTGGTGCATGTTGTTTAATTTGAAAGTCTAAATCTAGCAGCAGATAGTGCCCCCATGTTGTTTTAACCATTAATATAAGTTTATTAGATGTTTTCATAAAACTTTATGGATTTGTTCCATTTTTCTCTGGTGGGCTGACAGTGTTACATAACTCAGATAACGCTGCAAAGACTAAAACATTTTAGCTTCTATTTTCTCATGTGAACCATGTTGTTTCTGTTCTTTAAGGTCTGTAGGACAATTAGTGTTTTATTTGTGTTGAATTCCACTTAGTGTCTCCTTTCATTCTTTCTCTGTCTTGTCATCACAGCTGGAGCTGTTTCTCCTACCACTAACTCATTCTGCATCAGGACAAAGTGAAGAGTTACGCATAAGAAACAATGTCCAAAAAACACTGTGATGTGAGTATCTTATCTCAGCATCGACATCAGAATAAAGGTGTATAAATATAGAAAACATTTTACTTAATCACAAAAAAACTGATAAACTACTCCATTTTAGCTTCACGATGACGAGTGGTAAAAAGTTTTGTGTCGACTTGTCTGAGTCGTGGGTCCAGGACATCATCAATGGCAAAGATGAAGCACAAGACCGTAGATGGAGCCCAGTACCAATGGCTACTTTGGATGGATGAATACTTTATTAACAAAATTAAAGCATCCAGCAGCTTATACACATGATACACAAGATATTATTAAAACAATTGATGATATCTTTAAAAAATGAGGATAAAAAAAATAATTTTAAACAATTTGTATCTTTGATATTTCAAGTCGAACCTCCTCTAACTCCAGAATGTCTCAGTAGATGTCATCACCCAGACTTTCTTTATGTAGTTTCAGACCCAGATTTTTATTTTCATGTTCACTCTCTATGCTATTTTATTCACAATCATTAGAAAACAATCACTCAACTCATACCACAGGTGATTTCTACAGATGTATTAGTGTTAAAAATACATAGTGAGTTTTTTAAAGTCATTATATATATATATATATATATATATATATATATATATATATTCTGTTTTTTATTCATCATTGTTGTAATAACAAGAAATTATATTGTTAATTCATTTAGAAGTTGCTCATTAAAATTCTAACAAGGTTCCATTGTGTACAAATAATTTTGTGAAAAATATATGTAAAGAATAAATAAACATTGTCCTGGAAACCAAACAACCACAGAACAGAGTTTCAATGAGTGAAAATAAAAAAAAAAAATGAAATGAAAAATTGTTGTTAGTTAGTAACCAATGTAAACAGACATGTTCTTATATTCTGATAAATTATGTATCATAGCAAACTCAAGCAGAATCATGGGTGGAGCTTAATCATCTACACACTGTACACCCCACCCCACCTCCCACCACCACCACCACCAGCTCCCACCACCACCACCACCACCACACACACTCTGTTTCTCTGTGTTTCTGAGAAGTGTTGACCACATGACCACGAAGTAGTTTCAGGTAATTTTGATGAGGAACCTGCGTTGTTTTTTATGAACTTGCAGCTTTATGAAAGTGAGGGACTGTGAGAGAAGCAGACGGAAGAGGACAGACGTTGACAGAAAAACATCCACAGGATCAAAAGGAAGAAGAAGCTGATGACGATGGTGAAGAACCTCGTCACTCTGCTTTATCTTTCTTGTCTCATTCCTCACTGTTGTCGGATCAGAGTAAGTTGACTGCACTTAACTAATCTCACATCTCATTGTCTAAGACTGAGGAAAGCGTCTGAGGACATCATCAGTGGCAAAGAAGAAGCCCAGTACCAACGCACGGCTTTGGGTTTTGGTCTTTGATATTTCAAGTCAAACCTCAGTAGATGTCATCACCCAGACTTTTTAGGTTTACTCTTCATGCTATTTCATACACAATCTTTGGAAAATAATCACTCGTCTGTGTCCAGATAACTCAGATAACACTGCAGAGACTAAAACATTTCAGCTTCTATTTCCTCATCTGCACCATGTTGTCTCAGTTTTTTCAAAGTCTGTAAGACAATTAAATGTGTTTGATCATGTTAAAATGTCACAATATTCTTTTTCTCCACATATGCACTGCTTCTCTGTGTCCACTAGATGTCCCTGTTTCTCTATTAGGATATTAATCCTCAAGGTTTTCTGCTGTTTAAAATCAAAGTGTTTCCTGTCTATTTTAATAGCTTTTGGTTAGAAAAATTAAATATAGATATAAATAAAAAACTTTTTAGCTATTAAGTCTACCACCAAAATATCTAAATTTTAAATTTTTTTTAAAAAAGAGATTGAAAAATTATTTTCCCAATCCACTTTGACTTCTATCCTGGATCGCACATATGTTGCATCTTGATTTAAATGATAACTATTATTGTGAGTCAAGGCTATATTTGTCGTGTTATTGTTGATTTTTATTCTTTTGAAAATACGTAACTGGTTCGACTACAAACAAAATACTTACGTAAGTGACGTCACGTCAGAATTTCTCCTCGCAAACTTTTCACTGAATTTCTTTCCCCCTTTTTTCCCTTCTGAAGAGAGAACAATGAGTAGGTGGATAAAACTTAAAACTGAGATATTTTCCTAGGTTAGCGTAGCTAGCTGTTAGACAAGCCTTGTAGTCCGCTATGTGGTCTCTCCCAAAACCTAAAGTGATGTTTGCAGCCTGTCACAAAACAGTCCTCTCTCCATGTCAAAAAGTTTCTTTAAAATTCACAAACATCATATGTTAAAAAACAAGACACATTTCAAACGGGACCAGAATTTATTTTTATTTTTTTCCATAGACGCTAGTTCAAAATTTTTAACAAGCACAGGACCGGAGGACCGGAAGTAGATGGACATGACCTTGGCTCCACATCAATGTTCCCTCTAAGCTGCGCGCGTGCTGCCCGCACATTCTCAGCGCACAAGAAAATCTATCCAGCGCAGAAACAACATCAACATAACGTATTAATTAAGATCTAATATTAGACTTAATCTAATCTAATTAATTCGCCCAATATTATTGTTTTTTTTGTTTCTCACTCAGTGAGTGACAGGTGTCTAGCTAATGATACGATACAGTTCACTTACGGTACAAAGCCAATCATGGCATTGACGGTGCTTGCGTCTGGGCCCCGCCTATATGCGCCGTGCAGGTTAGCTAGCAGGTTAATAGATGCTAATACAAACCCCGCATCATGGCGAAACGAACATGCAGCGACACATCCACTCACCAAGCTACGGTAAAAAAGAAATGCAGTTCTTTTAAGATGGAATGGTTGTCGGAGTATGTGCAAATTGAAGAAAAAGCGGTGAAATTGGGTGAGATTTTTTCTTTTTCAAGTGAGAAATGTCTACTCTGCAAAACATGCAGCGATGCCAAAGTAGCAAGTGAGTTTTCAGAGGGAAAAATGTGGATTGAATGGAAGCTGGACTATCTCAAGCGTCACGTTCAGCATAAAAGTCATTTAAAAGCTGTCAAAACTGTACGAAGACTCAAGATGGGACAGGGGATTAGTACATTATTGCGGGAGAGCGCAAAAGACCGAGAGAAAAGGAACGAGCTGTCACACAAAACAAAATCGGACCCTGAACAAGTTAAAGTTCTCATTGACAATATTTTACTTTAATTTTTCAGATTTTTGTCTTTTTTTTTAAGTGGAACAAATTACTTATTTAAAAATAAAGCGTGCATATCTGATGTTGCTCACAGTAGTCCTCAGTTTGCTCAGAGAACTTGTGTGTATGCCCAGATACATGAAAAATTAGAGGGAACATTGCTCCACATATGAGACAAGTGCTCCGGCATTGTTACATTTTTAAGTCTTTCATTGTCATTTATCAATGGAAACTGTTTTAGCTTTATGTCACACGGGCTATTGTAGCACAGATAATCATGGATTACTAGGTTATACTAGACACACAATGATGCACGGAGACTGAGACCGCCGGGAAAACCACTTCAAGACAAGACCAATCAAAAACTAATGCTGCACGTCATGACGCTGGAAGTCAAACGTAGTCGAGCGCAGAATGATCAATCACACCACAGAGTCTATGGCCTGATTCGCACCGCACAGCGCGTGAGAGTTGCGGAGCGGAAGCTGTCTGTGACCGAGGCGGGCGCGTGTGTTGTAATTCACAACCAGGCACGTCTGCGGGCGCGGTGCATGCGCAGCGCAACAGCTGTCAGCCTGGTCTTTAAATGCACGTGACCCGATGTAAAGTGATGCTTTTTAAACTTTTTTTTAAAAAGTTTTTAAGGTGATGGGTTAAATGCAGAGGGTAATTTCGTTGTGTGCATGGTGTGCTGTGCTATTTCCTCAGTGATCACTGTTGTATCACTTTCACTTAATAGTAAGTATCCATACTTGATAACAACCGCCATTTTGGCTATTATTTGCAGCTTTATGGTATGTATGTCTTTGTCTACGTGCTGTTGTGTATTTCTGTTGGTGGAAACATGCATTTGTGCGAAATTATTTTTAGAGGGTTTTAGAGGGCTTATTTCTACTGGTCACATTTGAAACGTCTGTCATCATAAGTCCAAACCACAAAACTCCAACATATTAGGATAATAATGAGGGAGACTGTTTTGGAGATGAGTATAATATTCTTGAGAAAAAAACATTGAAAATAGTTGTTTACCTTTGTTTATATCCTCACCATGTAGGTCTGATGAAACCTTCTGGTCAACATCACCGTCAGAAAATGTCCTGAATCAACCACGAACACAGACAGATTCCTGTTGTTTCTGATAATCATCTTAAGACATCGGCTTTGATGCATCGCATTTTTTTTCATGGCTAGTATATGTACATTTATATCGCTGGAGTCTTCATTATATCATGGGATTCTGCAGCCTACAGGTTAAAATTTTAATTTTTTAAAATTATTTTGCAGTAAAAAACCCCCAAAAAAACATAAATAACAAGGGTGGGAAAGGTTTATACAGGTTTATAACTAAGCTTAAAAAATAAAATAGTTTTTCACCTATCGTAGGGCGTGAGGTGGGGGTAGGAGGATAGTTAAGGGATCACTGTATAACCACCAACATTCAAACAAATTTGACTGGACTTTGCTGTCACTCATTTAGTTACAAAAATTGGAAAGAAAAATAAACATAGACCTCTGAATAAAGCTGAAAATTTATTTTCTCTAGCTGATTTAACAAAACTATATCATATAAGGAATAAGGAGCCTAAGTCACGTCCATCTACTTCCAGTCCACGGGTCCTGTGCTCGTAAAAATTATGAACTAGCGTCTATGGAGAGAAAATAATACTTTCTGGTCCTGTTTGAAATGTGTCATGGTTTTCACATATGATGTTTGTGAATTCTAAAGATATTTTTTGACATGGAGAGAGGATTGTTTTGTGACAGGCAGCGAACATCACTTTAGGTTTAGTGTGAGACCACATAGCGGACTACAACGCTCGTCTCGCAAAATTTATGTCACCATCAAACTCTGACAGACAACATTAGGTTAACAGCTAGCTACGCTAACCTAGGAGGGAGAAGAAATTCTGACGTGACGTCACCTACGTAACTATTTGGTTTGTAATTGAAACAGTTACGTATTTACGGAAGAATATAAATGAACAATTACACAACAAACATAGCCTTGACTCACACTAATGGTTATTATTCAAATTAAGATACAACATATGTGCAATTCAGGGTTCACAAGGAGCGTGACTTAGGCTCCTTATATTGTGCAACAATCTATCAAAGCTTGTTGCTCATTTTTTATTTCTTACTCATTATAATAAGCTTGTTGTTTGTTATATCATAGCAAACCAGTAAATTATCTATTTATCTACCCATGTTTATTGCTTGTAATTGACCTGTTGTTTGAAACTGATGCATGTAGTTTTACACAGAGTTGAATGCGTAGTCTCTGATAGAACTATAATACATTGTCAGTTTTGTCTTCAGTTTATTTCCATGGGCTCCTCTTCATCACAAGCGTTGGGTGGTGCCACATTGCTGCAGGAAGAACATATGTCTTTTGATAAGTTGTTCATAAATTAGACAAATAATTAATTATCCTGCCAGGGAAGTTATTGAGTTATAATTAAGTCAAAGCCTAGTTATAGATTTTCTGAAACCAAGTTAACATGTTAGATAGATACAAAACGTAACCAACCTCACAGTAACTCCCAGGCGCCCAGGACCAGGGGCAGGGCTTTGTGAACCAGAAAGACTCCTCTTCCTCCTTTGTATGGTGATCTGCAATATTGAAAATGTTTAATGATGTATGTTCTTCAGCACGTGAATGTTAGACTGTTAAAAAGAAAATAAACATATTATTGGAAAAAAAAAAGTTTGATGAAAATTAAAGGTATAATCCAAAGGTGCTGACACAATACCAAACTGTATCTGTTGTGTTTTAAGTTCATTAATACAGTAATTCATACAGTCATTAATTTGGTCCAATTCATGAATGTAAAAAGTCTGACCTTCAAGTATTTTGAACCCATTTACCCATTTACGCTAGCTTAACCAGCTGAGGGTCATTTTAGCTGAATGTAGGTGAGGGCAGTCATCAGTCATCTTAAAACATATGTCTTTGGACGGTGGGAAGATGCTGGATTTCCTGCTTATTTGTGCTAACTTGTTAACAAAAAGCTAATGTCACATGTGACCAAATGAATTCAATCAATTTTCATCTCACATGCAGATACACAAATAACTTATAAACAACTAGTAACTTAACACTTCCGTTAAACTACCAAATATATTTGTTCAGGTAAATTAATTATAACCTAAAAGTTTTAAATGCATCACCATTTACTTATAGGCTGTTTGATGAAGTATTGACACGGCACAATGATGCCAGCATTGCATCAAGTTGTTGTGCTGAAGAGGAAGATGAGCTAAAAGGCAAAGCCATCAATTAACCAATCTCAGGTCCAACCGCCACCCATAGGACCATAAGTTTTGGGTAGTGATCAAAACAATTCTTAAGATTTTGCCAAAATCATGACATGTGCAGTCAGACTCACCTTGACCTTTAACCCACGATCATCAACTTTCTCCTGAGGACTGTGGGAAATAAAATGTCAAACTTTAGAGCCACTAACAAAAAACAGAATCATCAAAACAATAATCCATCAATGAAAATATCTAGACGTACAGAAATTAAAATTAGTGTAAGAGAACACACCAACAAAAAGTAAATAAGTAATATTGCAAAGATGCTTCTGCCATTAAATCTGTTAAATATGAAAGATATGAGAGAAATTAGAAAATACACATGCATCGATGGACTCAACACTTGCACAGAGAGATACATTGAAACAGTTGTACATAGAGCTGTGTTTAAGTAAAAGTACAAGTTCTTGTGCAAAAGTAAATTACACCTTAAAATTTGATATATTTACCGCTCAGGGCCGTGTCCATCATTGAAAGCGTTTCCCTGTGGCTGAGCAGCCTGGTCAAAAACAAAATACACTGGTGTTTTATTTTTATTTTTAATTAACACTTTAAATTAGCTGGTAAAGGCCTCACCTGTTTGGAGGACATTGGGAAAGTTTCACGGTCATAAATGACCACACCAGGACATCCATACAGATCATCCACACATTGGATGGAAATCTGTAAAATCATCAATAATGCTTTATATTAATTCTAATGGTTCTTTCACTACTCCAAACTGTGCTGCTTAAATCCCAGCAGTTGCGGCTTATGCTAAATGCTAACAAAGACTAAGAAAGGTCATGCTTGTTTACACGAACGCACTTGACTCCAATTCACCATCTAAATACAAACAGTAACTTCCCAAACAGCAAATATTTGTTTAGACATATTAATCTCAACATAAAACTTACATGGATGTCTGTAACGAAGGTTGACATTTTTCAAATTCAAGAGTTGAAGCAAGAATGTCACCAGCTTGACTTCTTCAAACTGTGCAAGATTATCGTAATATCCCAAAATTCTACCTGGTGGAGATAAGTAAACGTGATTTTGATTCAGTCAGCTCAATTAAATTTACACCCAAACAGAAATATTCACAAAAGGTCGATCACTTTGTAAAAAAAAAAAAAAACCTCTTATTTTCCGCCTTCTACTCATGCGCAAAATACGTCACACGTTGCACGCCACCCGATCATACGTGATCACGAAAGTATGCTACGTAAGTCCTACATATTGTAATAATAATGTAGTAATGTTTAAATTGTATATGTCATACTTTTGTTTGACCTGGGTTATCTTGGATAACTGCTTTCCATTTGTGCAATAAGCTTTTATTTACGTTACATGTCATATTTTTATATAAAATAAAAAAAACCTACTAAAATCACAAGTACAACTCCTAAAACTTCCTATATGTTTATGACATATGATTTAGTATTGAATACAGATTTTTTTCCCTCCAAAATCCTGAATAAAATCGTACCTTTTTTTCTCCTTGACATCCTTATGAAGAGCGTAGATTACTTAGATTTGTCCTCTGGTCAATGTTCATGTCAGTCTGGTTCATGTTGGTAGAAAGAACAAAAAGCTGAAAAATAACATCCACCCATGATTGATCGATTGGTTTAAGAGACACCCGTGTCTATTAAGTATCTGTTGGAGATCGTTTTACTGCTCAAGAAGAGGTTTGCTCTCTTCGGGGAACAAAAATTAAATGTGAATTCTGATGTCCTAGTCTTTTGTATCCACAAGAAAAACAGGATGTTCTGGTATCCTGTACGTCATGGGCGTTGTGAGTTTAACAACAATCCAATCCACTTTACTTATATAGAACCTCATAAAAGTTTCCAAAGTCCTGCACATAGATATAGACACACTATATTATAGAATCACAAAAGATAAAACACTTAAACATCTTGAAGACTAAGAATGCACTAAACACCAAAGGAATAAAAGACTAAAATGCAGTAAAGCACTAAAATACACTGCAAGACATGAAAAAAACTAAAAGACAGACAGTGACGCGAGACACTCAACTGTCACCCTGGGTTAAAAGTCAAGCAGTTGGCAGCACCAGGGCTGCCAACTCTCACACAATGAATGTGAGACACATTCTTTTGACTACCTTTACACACCCTGACACCACACCTTCCATTTCTCACACACACACACACAAAAAAATAAATAAATAAAAAAAATCTCTGTCTATCTGATCTAGGCGTTGAGCCTGATGAACGCCACACGTGACTGAGTAATTACCCCGTGTTTTAGGCTGAAATGGCATAAAGAGTGTAGAAATGGTGTTTGTTCCTTTACATTCTCTCCTAAAGTAGGTGGCACAAAGGCACTTGCCTGCAGCTAAAGAAGCTAGAGGGTGTCAGAAGGAACAGGAAAGAGTAGCTGAGTATCCCAAACACTTATATAATATGTATGCCAGTGTGTGGCACATCTATGCTCTTAAAATATATTCATCTATGAACTTGCCTTTAAATATTAAACACAGTTCTATAAACCAGGTTGTAGATACATAAGCAGTCATCTACAGTAGTTTTCTAGTGTGAGGGCACCTTAGCCCAAATTTGGCGCTTTGTCAGTCACTCTAAGCTGAATGCTCAGCTCTGGTTTACACATCAGGACAGGCTATGATTCCGAATGAATTTTAGGTATTGCACATCTCCAGCACACAGAATGCACATATTATGCAGGAAATCACATCTAACAGATTTGGAGGAAACCCCTCCCCATGCACCCCACACACCACCACCACAACCACCACATGTAACTCCAAGGTTTTTGGGAAAGTTGGCAGCCCTGACACACCCACACCCACACCCACACACACACACACACACACACACACACACACACTTGTCAGATTAATGTCTTTATTTAGAGATATTGGCCTCAGTTTATTTATTGTTCATGAGCATTTGATTGAAGTATCACTGTGGCTCAATTTATACAAAATGTCAATTCTACTGAACAAAACATTTTCTAAATATTTATTAAATATTTTTATCCTCATGTTTAAATGTGAAAAATACTATAAAATATTAAATTTCACTCCGGTATCTGCAGACAACTTGTTCTCAAGAATAGTAACAAACTTTACAAGTTTTCACTTTTTTAATCATACATGAACAGTAAATATAAAAAACATTAACAAATCAGAGTCTGCTTTGTGGTCTGCTGTCACTCACATCCTGCTGTATGTTGGTTTAACTGTCGTCATAAAAGAGGAAATAAGATAAATACAAATTTTGTACAGAACTACATACATACATACATATATACACACACACACACACACACACACAGAGATTACAATACAGATACAGTATGTCATCTGCTTACTGGGCTTTCTACTGATAAAGTCTGATGAACTTATGTTGCAGGGCCCCATGGAAGGATTTGACAATGGGTCCCTTATGTAATATGTTGCTATAATATACTAATATTCTTTGGGCCCCTGTCAGTCAGGGACCTTTGGAATTGTCCTAACTCCGAACCTCACCCATTTACACTTCTCAATAGGTAATTATTTCAGTAACAGTATTCTTTTCTTTGTTTGTTTTATTGTGAAATGCTGAGTAGCTGAGTGTTTAATTTTGGATTTGATATTCACAAACCACAATTTTAAGTAAAGTAAGACCTTTTACTTTCTTAATGTGTTTAAAACACCAACACTTCAGATTCCACAAAGGTATGAACATGTCAACAACGTAGAGATGTTAACTCACTCAAACACCAAATGTTCTGCCACAAACACAAACACACACACACACACACACACACACACACACACACACACACACACACACACTTTTGTGAGATTAATGTCAGTTTTGTTGCCATCTAGTGGCTGTTCCCAGCACATGCCTCCATAATCATGTGTTCATTCAGTTCACCTGTGACTAATCAGTGCTATATGTCCCAGTGTTACTTAAACTCTGTCATGGTTGAGTCCTTTTATTCTGTTTCTGATCTTTTTGTCTTTGTGTCTTGCAATTTCTGACACTACCCAGACCCTCAGCTTGTGTCTTGTCTTGTTACAACTTCGTGGACTTTTTTCTGTTTGGATCACCTTCGGTAATATGTCTTTTAGTTTTGCCCTTTTGAACTTGCTCTTTTGAAGTGCTCATTTCTGTTCAGATTTCTGTCTTTGTTTTTACTTGCACGTGTCAAAAGATTCAAAGCTTGTGGGCTTCAAAGCCAAAGAGAGAGCGCCATGTAGTGGCGAAGTTAAGTCAAAGCTGAAGTGAAACGGTGGGAATGAATCACTGTTTAAATCTCCTGTTCTCAGCTCTCCAGGGAATTGCACATCAGCCAGAGATGATAACAAGTACTTTAACACATTTCTGACCCTGAAAAACTACCAGATAATATTCCTGAGACAAGCTGAAAGTGTTTTTTTCTCCAACTGATTTGATGAAATTACTTTAAAAGGCAGAAGGTATATTATAAAACAATCTGTCAAAACTTATCATTTTTTATTTCACTCTCATAAGTTTCCTGTTACATTATAACAAACAATTAAACTATCTAGCTATCTAACCATGTTGCTTGCAATTGACCTGGGATATAAAATTGATAAATTATGCTGTTACTGTCAGTGAAGTATAACAAAATAGTGAGAGGTGAGTGAGTAACAACCACAACATGAACCAGTGCACCTATTGTAATGTATGTATGTTTAGTTGTTTTCCTTTTTTAAATCTATGTCTATGAGATTTCAAGTGAATTCATGTTACTGTTAATATGAGCAACAGCATTTGCAGCTCTGGAAGTGACCAATCAACACACACAGTCATACTGCACCTCCAGCTGGATTAGTTTACGTTTTGTTTATTTAGATTCTTGAATGAGCACAGAGTTGGGAAATAACTATTACTCAGGCACTCCACTTATGTACTTAACCAGAGATGTACTTAACTCCTGTGTTTCCAGTTCCTTTATTCTACTTCATAAGTGTTACTTATGTTACTTTATACATCTAGTGCTTGAAAGAGTTGATCACCAAATATTGACCAACATGTTTGCTACCCTGAGGTGACAAAACTTACTATTCCAAAAGCAGAAAGAAAGATCTATTTTAAGTTAATTTACATTATACCTTAAAGTAAGATGGGTTGGTAAAGATGTCCTTTTTTTTTATTACGTCTTCTCTTTAGGGATTAGGATTTAAGGATTAAACAGAGACTTTTTTTACCAATGAAATTTGAACATGTTTTATTGGTAGACAAAAGGATTAATTATAGACAAAGGAGATGGTTGATGGTTGTAGCTGCATCCAGTAACTACAATAGACAAACAATAAAAATTATTATATGTAAGAAATAATGTGTGAACAAGTGCTCATATCAATGTTTGTTTTCTACAAGTTTTGACCAGATTTCACAATAAAAGTTAAAACAAACAGTACTGTGTTAAAGTTATAGGCCCCCCACATGTTTTGTTTTAGCAGTGCTTTAAAGACCATACATATTTATGCAGATAAAATAAGTAACTACAGGGAATGTGTACAAAGTATTTAAGAACACTTAAAATGTACTAATGATTCTGGATTCAGACTCTGGTCACCCCCAGATTTGTTGCCCCAGCAGCACTTCAGTGACTCAACAATTACAAGGAATAAGCTGATAACAAAGTCATTGTTCCACACGTCTATCAGATCACTGATAGACATGCCCAGCCTGCCAGAAACTGTTGCAAGATCCATATGTGACAGGGGTCTTGAGATCAGTTGTTGATTTCACTTTGGCTCACAGTGGCTCGGCCAACAGCTTACCCCTTGCGGTTGTGGTCACTGAAGCACTGCTGGGACAATAAATCTGGAGGTGGCTGTTGCTACAATACCTCACCTGATTGAAAGCCATTTTACTTCATCCTCAGTCTATTTCCATTGGCTCCTCTTCATCATGAGTATTGGTTGGTGCCACATTGCTGCAGGAAGAACATATGTCTTTTGATAAGTTGTTTCATAAATTAGGTAGATAGATACTTTATCAGTCCTTCTTATTAATCCAGTTGTTGAGTTATAATTAAATTATGTTTCATTTAATCCAAGTCTAGTTATAGATTTCCTGAAAACAAATTAACATGGAACAAATACAAAATGTAACCAACCTCACAGTAACTTCCAGGCGCCCAGGACCAAAGACAGGGCTTTGTGGGCAAGAAAGACCCCCTTTCATCCATTGTATGATGATCTGCAATATCAAAAATGTTTGACGAAAATTAAATGTATCATCTAATGGTGCTGACACAATACCAAACTGTATCTGTTGTGTTTTAGGTTCATCAATACAGTAATTCATACAGTTATTAATTGGGTCCAATTCATGAATTGGACCAATAAAAAGGCTGACAGTCAAGTATTCAGAGGCCATTTATCCATCCATTAGCGTATCCTGTTGAGGGTCATGGGCTGGAGCCAATTTTAGCTGAGTGTAGGTGAGGGCAGCCATCAAACATCCTGACCTACATGTCTTTGTAGTCTTTGTGTCTTTGTGAGATGCTGGAGTTCCTGCTTAGCCCTGATTTACACCGAAATCGAATCAAAAGCCTCCCAACTGTGAAAAATATGACCACTCGCCTACAATTGCATGAAACAAAAGTGATAAACTTTCTCGTCATTGTTTATAATAAAAGAAAAACAGAGAAACACATACTGTGTCTGGGGTGAATTACACACACATGCCAATCACGGACAGTGATGCACTTTGATAAGTGCATCCCTTCCATTAAACTACAATATTTGTACAGGTAAATGAATTTTAACCTTTTTTTTTTAATGCATGACCTTAAAGTTATTGGCAGTTTAGTGAAGTATTGACAATAAAGACTTTATTGACAGATGGATTAATGATGCAGGCATTGCATCAAGCTGTTGTGGTAAAGAGGGAGCTCAGCTAAAAAGCAAAGCTATGAATTTACCAATCTCTGTTCCAACCCTCACCTATGGAACCACGACCTTTGGGTAGTGATCAAAAACAATGAGACCAATAGAATTGACCTACAAACAACCAAGTTTCTTCCGTAGGACAGATTGGCTCAGCATTTGGGAGAAAATGAAGAGCTCAAACATCCAGAGGGAACTCTGAGTAACTCTGCTCCTTGTGTTGAAAGGAGACAGTTAAGGTGGTTACCTGATTGAAGTAAATTCACTGAAGGAAACCACCATGTCTGTGCCACCAGCTGTCACACAAGTTGCAATCTGATAAAAGGTTGACTGTTGATGAGGATGAGGCAAAGCCCTAATTTTACAGTATATCTTAAGCAAGTTGCGCAGTAAATATATACAAAACAAACACTCTTCTAAATGTAAGATGAAAATGTTAATCACAAACACAAACCTTGACCTTTAACCCACGATCATCAACTTTCTCCTGAGGACTGTGGGGAATAAAATGTCAAACTTTAGAGCCACTGACAAAAAAAGAATCGTCAATACATGTATGAAAATATCTAGACTTACAGAAATTAAAATCCGTGTAAAAGATCACACAAAAATCAGTAAATAAATGATATTGTAAAGATGCTTTTATGATCAAATCTGTTAAATATAATGAGTAAAAATAGAAAATATACAAGCATTTATTTACATTTCTATAAATCTTTTTATGTACAATGTTTATAAGACCCACATAAATAATATGCTGATACTGACTCTTTCTTTGTTTTCGTTTCAGAGTTTGGCTTTTGCAATATAGGTCCATAAATATATATATATATAAACAGTTCTATAAATCTTTTAGTTTTTGTTTTTACCTGGTACAGGCCACCTGGAACACTTGCACAGAGCTACGTTGAAACAATTGTACATAGAGAAGTAGTGTTAAAGTAAGAATACCAGTTTACAAAAAAGTAAATTACACCTTAAATTTTGATATATTTACCTCTCAGGGTTGTGTCCATCATCGAAAGCGTTTCCCTGTGGCTGAGCAGCCTGGTCAAGAACAAAACACACTGGAGTTTTATTTTTATTTTCAAATAACAGTTTAAATTAGCTGGTAAGAGCCTCACCTGGTTGGAGGACATGGGAAATGTTTCATGGTCATAAATGACCACACCAGAATATCCATGCACATCATCCACACATTGGATGGAAATCTGCAAAATCATCAGTAATGCTTTATATTAATTCTAATGGTTCCTTTAGTTCTCCAAACTGGACCGCTTGGACCACAGTGATCGTGATCGTGATTCATGCTATATGCTAACAATGCTAACGATGAACAAAGGAAACGCTTGTTCACATGAGCACACTCGACACTGATTCAGTCAACTTGCATCCAAATACAAACAATAACTTCCCAAACCACTGCATGTCACACTTTTACCAAATATCTAAATATATATATTGATCTCAACATACACTGTTCGCGTTACCGGCGGTAGCCATGTGTTTTAAACTCTCCCTCAAACACGGAAACACAGAAGTACGTCACCAGTGTGACTTCTTTGCATCCGGTAGCACCCAAATATAAATTCACTTCATCGTAAAATGTTTAAACTCATTTTAATTCTTCTACTCAAGCATACTATAGCTCACACCAGCATGGTCTTATCAGGCCACATAAGAGCCATTGTATTAAATATTACTACAATGTATTAAACATTGTATTAAATATATTTACATTATAATATAAATATTAAATTAGTAATAATATAGTAATGCAGAAATGGTTATATAAACTTTTTGTTTGATCCGCGTTATTGTGGATAACTGATTTCTATTTGTTCAGTATGGTTTTGTTTATGTTAGATATCATATTATTATATAAACTAAAAAAATAAAAAATAAAAATTACTATTAAACTACTAAAAAAACTAGTACAACTGCCAAAAGTTTCCTTTATGCTGATGACACAATTGAATATTGACATGATTCAATATTAAGTACAATTTTTTTTTTCCATCCAAAACTCTGGATAAAATCTTACCTTTTCTTTTTTTTCTTGAGATCCTTATGTAGAACATGGATTACTTAGATTTGTCTTCTAGTCAAGTTGGTTCATGTTGCAGTCCCCACTCCCTTCCCTGTTTCCTGTCTTTTGTCACTGTATTTATCAATAAAAGGCTATAATGCCTCCCAAAATTGCAATAGTAACAAAAAGAATAAAGAAGAAAAAAAATTGCTTCATGTTGGTAGAAAAAACAGAAAACTGAAAAATAACATCCACCCATGATTGATCGATTGGTTTAGGGACACCTATGTCTATTAACTATGTGTTGGAGATGATTCCATTGTCCAAGATGAGACTTGCTGTCTTCTGATGATGAAGAATAAAAATGAAACCTAACTTCTGTACTTTACAACTTTAAGTGCTATGTCTCAGTTCTCATGAAACTTAAGGGAACAGTAAGCACTTGGGAAGCGGACAGCCACAACACCACTGTAAACAGGATGTAATCCTGCACTGACACTCGACAAATACACTTTCCCATGTAAACCCAATGACCATAGCAGTCATTTTGCTTACTGAACATTATACAGTTTTTCTCAGTTCTCACTTCGGTTACTTTGGTGCACTTCTGAAAACAGAATTGAAATTGAAAAACTGCTTGTTCAATTTCCACATCCTCTTGTCACTTCACGTCATAACAGCAATTTCTTATTCATTTTGTCATTTTGCGAATGCTTTTGTACAGTTAAGCAGGCGATTATGTGCAACTGACAGATTTTGCTTATGTCATGATGCATTATTGTTAGTAAGTCAAAATCTGTCAAGCATATTTTTATACATTTCTAATACAGTTTTTTTCTGGAAATGTCTCCTAAATTGATGAATTAGTCTTAGATGAATTTTAACTTTCTTCACTTACAAGGGGGAATGTGTGAAGCAAATTACAACATTTTGTCAGGAAAACAGGTGTGTCAATGAAGGAATGTACACTGTTTATACAGTACTGTTAGTGTACAATCTGTTTACTTGCAAAGTGGATACAAGCATGTATACATGCAAAGTAGTTGACACAATGTTGCTTGAATTTACTCAGCTAGGTGCTGCTGTACTGTCCTTGTATTACCGTATTTGGGGATTGTAACATGTTTACTACACCTTGCTGTAAATATGGTATGTAAATATAGTTAAATCAGGAGAGACTAACAAGAGAGTGTGCAATAATGAAAGCATTTTATTGACAGCCTGCAGTAGTCTTTGGCAGTTAGACCCCGGCAGGAAGCATGATGCAGAAGAAACGCACAAGATGATCTGTTCTCCCTGTAGGCCTAGACTCTGGTGGTGGTGGAGTGAGAGGATGAGCTTTGCCATGGAGATGATTCTGATTGTGACTTGATGGGAGGTAGACTGGCGACCATGGTAGAGGAAGTGACGGGGTAGAGGTGGGACTTGCAGTGCACAATGTTGAAATTATAGCTGAATGAGAGCAGAGAGAATGACACATTTAAAACTTTACGGCTTGAGTGAGTGACTGAGTGGTTGATGCCAGCCTGCTGAGTGAGGACTGGATAAAGATCAGCTGGTGGGTGCATGATGCTGATGGCTTGTGAGTAGGAGTGGGACTCCAGAACCAGTTCTGACTCAGAACAGGTTTAAATTTACGGATTCCATCAGAATCGTACACCTCCACCGTTAATGATTGCTCTTAACAATTATTTAATTTCCCTGCACAACCTTTTCTTGTTTTCCTCAAGCTTTGAGTTGTGATACATCAATGTTACACTCTCTGTGACTCCACCTTCCACTACTAGGCTGTATCATCTTTGGAGATGACGATCAGTGACAGGACTGGGGTGGGACGGACTTTGCCGGTCGTCTTCTCTGTGATTTCTTCGTGGCATTATTACTAATTAACTACACGCTGCAGTGTGTGTAGTTAAATGATAGGATTTACAGTTTTTGAATGAGAAGCCTGTAAGTGACAAGTGGACAGACCAACTGCCTAATAGGATCCCATGTTAATCCAGCAAAGGTTTCAACCAGAAAAGCAGAAATGTCAGTTGTTTTGAATTTGCTCCAGTGTCCACATTTTTGACACTAGGAACAAAAAATGACATCAGTGTGTTCATTAAAACCTTGTAGCACTGAACATGAAAGAATTTTGTGGGTATCTGCTTTACTTTTTGCATAAATAGCAGTAGTTCAAGACCTAATCCTGACCCATATCCTGCTGCTGAGAAAAACTGTAAGATTCTAGAAGCTAAAACTGTGTGAACAGTACTACAGTACCCCATCTGCCATTTCACTTCAGCTTCAATCTGTCTCCATTGGCTCCTCTTCATCAGAAGGATGAGGATTGGTTGGTGCCACATTGCTGTAGGAAGAACATATGTCTTTTGATATGTTGTTCATAAGTGGCTAAATTGTTTGGTCCATAGTGGTCAACACACTGCAACTTCAAAAAATAAAATAATAGAAAATGAACAAAGGATTTTGCAAAAGTGACTATTATCTTGTATTATCCTGCCAGGGAAGTTACTGAGTTATAATCAAGTTATGTTTCAAGTTAACATGTTACAAATAGAAAATGTTACCAACCTCATAGTAACTTCCAGCCACCCTGGCCCAGAGGCAGGGCTTTGTGAACCAGAAAAACACCCTTTCATCCATTGTATGGTGATCTGCAAGATCGAAAATGTTTGATGAAAATGAAAGTAATAATTTAATGGTGCTGACACAATACCAAACTTTCTGTTGTGTTTTAATTTCTTTGATACAGTAATTCATACAGTCATTAATTGGGTCCAATTCATGAATTTAAAAAGGTTAAACGTTAATTATTCTGAACCAATTTATCTATCCATTAGCTTATCCTGTTGAGGGTCATGGGCTGGAGCCAGTTTTAGCTGACTGTAGGTGAGGGCAGTCATCAAACATCCTATATGTCTTTGGACTGTGGGAAGATGCTGGAGTTCCTGCTTGTTTGTGCTAACATGCTAGCAAAAAACTAATGGAGATTAAGAGCTCAAACATCCAGAGGGAACTGTAAGTAGAGCTGCTGCTTCTTCTGTTGAAAGAAACCAGTTGAGGTGGTTTGCACATCTCCTGAACGCCTCCTGATTGAGCCTTTTTGCTCACGTCCATCTGGGAGGAGAGTACAGGGTAGTTCTCTGAACGTGCAGAAAAGATTTTACATCTCATCTAGCCAGGGAAGTCTCTGAATATAATCCAGATAAGCAGTTGAAAATGGATGGATGAATGGATTTAGTTTTATTTAAAGTAAATGCACTGAACCAAACCACCATGTCTATGCCACCAGTTGTCACACAAGTTACAATTTAAATGTAAGATGAAAATGCTAATCACAAAGTCAAAACAATGCGACAAAATAAAAACTAGAATTACTGGTGCACAGTTGTTTGCCAACTAGTTTAGTTGCAGGTAATTACTGTTTTAGTTGTTGAGATATGGACAAATCATGATGTGTGACAGACTGTCAGTCAGACTGACCTTGACCTCCTCCTGAGGACTGTGGGAAACCAGGTCACTGATTAAAAAAACAGAATCATCAAAACAATAATACATCTGTAAAAATATAATAACACCAATAATAGGTAAACAGATGCCTTTATTATTAAATGTGTTAAATATAAATGCATAAAATTATAAAATACATGGTTCTACATAGCTTTCATGAACACCATTCAGAGGACCCAAACAAATCTTCTGACATGGACTTCTCATTTTAAAGTTTAACTCTTGTGATACAGGTCTACGAACACATTTAAAGTTTAGATTATGTTTTTACCTGGTGCAGGCCAAACGGAATACTCTCACAGACCTACAATAACAGTTGCAGACAAGCAGTATTAAAGTAAGAATATAAGTTCATATGTGCAACAATTAGTACATTTTTTGATATATCAACCTTTCGGGGCCTAGTCCGTCATTAAAGGCGTTTCCCCACTGCCGAGCACCCTGGTCAAAAACAGAACACACTGAAGTTTTATTTTTATTTCATTAAATAGCACGAGGTCATTCATCCACACATTGGATGAAAATCTGAAAAATCATCAATCATGATTTCTGTTAATTCTAATGGTATTTTCACTTCTCCAAACTGTGCTTCTTTGACCACAGTGACCGTGACTTATGCTAAATGCTAACGATGATTAGGACAACTAAGGACACCCTTGTTTATGCAAGCACTCTTAAAAAATTCAGTCAGCTCACATCCTAACAAACAGTAACTTCCCGAACAGCAGCATGTCGCACTTTTACCAAATATTTGTGTAGGTATGTTAATCACAACATAAAAAACTTACACTGTTTATTTTTGCGGCCATTGTTTTTTTTTTTAAACCAACTCCTCCCAAAAGTCACGAGCGTGACTTCTTCAGACATCGCGAGATTATCTAAATATTACAAAACTACGTTTGGTGACAATGGGTAATCTTAATTTTGATTCAGTCACTTCAATTTAGCTCACACCAAAAGAGAAATATTGATACAGAATCATTTATTTATCATAAAATCTTTAAACTTACACGGGCATCAGAGGCAACTATTATTTTCCATCTTCCACTCAAGTCTACTATACCACACACCAGCGTGATCTCATCAGGCCACGTAAGTGCTGCATATTGTTATGAATATTGTAATAATATAGTAATGTAGTAATGCAGTAATGCGTCTAAGAGATGTTTAAATTGATTACATAATCCTTTTGTTTGACCTGGGTTATTTTAAATATAGTTTTGTTTATATTAGACATCATATTATTATATAAACTAAAAGAAACTACTAAAAGAAATAAAAATATTTTAAAATATTAAGCCAAACTCAAAATTGTAGTAATACAAATTTTAAAAAAAAACCTACTAAAACCACTAGTACAACTGCCAAAACTTTCCTATATGCTGATGACACATGATTCAATATTGAATACAGATATTTTTCCTTCCAAAACTCTGGATAAAATCATACCTTTTCTTTTTTCTTGTGATCCTTATGTAGAGCTTGGATTACTTAGATTTTTCTTCTGGTCAAGTTGGTTCATGTTGGTCCAAAGAACAAAAAACTGAAAAATAACATCCACTCATGATTGATTAATGGTTTACCAAACGTCTCCTATATTAGTCTATGTTTTATCCTCTGAATCCACTCTTGAATTTGCCATTAAATTGGTTTTGGTTTGGTTTAGAGGGGCCTGTGTCTATTAAGTATCCGTTGCAGATAATCTCTCTTCCCAAGAAGAGGTTTTCTTTTGTAATGATGATGAACAGAACTGAAACCTTTATTCTATGTGGGTGGTTCTCGTGGGAAACTTGAGCAGTGCAGAGTAAATACGTGAGAGTAGTCAGCTACGGCCTACTACCACAACCTATGTGATGATGATGTACTCATAGCAGCATAATTTTGACCACAGCTGTTATTTTTGCTGTTAGTAAGAATAATAACAGGTGCGGTTTACCGTTGACACAAATAGACTTAATTCTTCCTACGTGTCTTGGGTGAGTGTTTGAGTGAAATATTACTGTGGCTCCATTTAAATGAGATTTACATCCCAGTGTTTAAAACATTTTCTAAATATTTATTAAATATGTTTTTCCTTATATTGGAGGTTTATCCTTTTATTCACTTCATAACTAAGAAGCCTACTTATTATTGTTATGTTTATATTGTGATTATATTGTTCATTTTAATTATTATTTATAAGATCTTTATAAGATGTTCAGTGTAACACTGTGGGCCTGGGTATGACCTGTATGTAAGGTTTTGACAATAAAACTGACTTGAGACTTGAGAAACCCTGAAACTCAGACTTGCATAGTCCCTTTAAACACTTAACTGTATCTGTAAATGTGACATTATTTCCACTGTATGTTGTACTTGTAGATCTGTCTTTCTTCTGTTTCTCTTCAACAGATCCTCTGGAATCATCTGGTTACATTTGAAACATAGGTCATCAGAGGAAATCTCAGACAAACCAACAAAACTCCAACATATTAGGATAATAATGAGGGAGGTTGTTTTTGGGATGAGTTTTTTTAGAGAGTATTAACAAGTACGCTAATATGTTTCTGACCCTGAAAAAATACTAGATACTATTCCTGAGAGAAAAATACTTGAAAACAGTCACTGAGCCTCTGATTTCCCGTGTTTATATCCTCATCATGTAGGTCTGATGAAACCTTCTGGTCAACATCACTATCAGAAAATGTCCTGAATCAACCACCAACACAGACAGATCTCTGTTGTTTCTGAGAATCACCAGGTAAACTACAGACTTTTCACCATGTCACTGATTTGCTGATACTGATTTACTTTATTATACTCAACAAAGTCATCAGGAAATATCTTTTTCATGACGTTTCATAGTACATACAAAATATGCACGAGGAATGATGATGAGATTTTCACTGAGATGTAATGTCTTGTATGTCATATTCTGGTTTCAAACACAGTTTTATTATCAATATTCAAACAAATTTGACTGGACTTT
Source organism: Polydactylus sextarius (assembly GCA_016801845.1). Lineage (NCBI taxonomy): Eukaryota > Metazoa > Chordata > Actinopteri > Polynemidae > Polydactylus > Polydactylus sextarius. The sequence continues at coordinate 6,592,344 of CM028918.1, forward strand.
GCTGTCACCCATTTAGTTACACAAATTGAAAAGTAAAAATAAACATTGCCCTGTGAATCAAGGTGAACATGTATTTTCTACAGCTGATTCGATGAAACTACTCTTTAAAGGCAGAAGGTATACTGTATAACAATGTATCAAAGCTTGTAATTAATTTTTTATTTGTTACTCATTATAAGTTGCTTGTTTTATCATAACAAACAAGTAAACTATCTATTTATCTACCCATGTTTATTGCTGTAATTGACCTGTAATGTAAAATTAAAAAAAATCTGCTGTTACTGTCAGTGAAGTGTAATAGAGATTTACGTATGCTTTTAGAAAATAAACAGAAAATATTTTATTATTTTTATATTTTAGAAAATATAAAGCTTTTTATGTACAATGTTTACAAGACCCACATAAATAATATGCTGATACTGACTCTTGAGCTTTTGCAATATAGGTCTATAAATTTGAATTATAAACAGTTCTATAAATCTTTTAGTTTTTGTTTTTACCTGGTACAGGCCACCTGGAACACTTGCACAGAGCTACGTTAAAAGAGTTGTACATAGAGAAGTAGTGTTAAAGTAAGAATACCAGTTTACAAAAAAGTAAATTACACCTTAAATTTTGATATATTTACCTCTCAGGGTTGTGTCCATCATTGAAAGCGTTTCCCTGTGGCTGAGCAGCCTGGTCAAGAACAAAACACACTGGAGTTTTATTTTTATTTTCAAATAACAGTTTAAATTAGCTGGTAAGGGCCTCACCTGGGTGGAGGACATGGGAAATGGTTCCTTTAGTTCTCCAAACTGGACCGCTTGGACCACAGTGATCGTGATTCATGCAATATGCTAACAATGCTAACGACAAACAAAGGACATGCTTGGTCACATGAGCACACTCGACATTGATTCAGTCAACTTGCATCCAAATACAAACAATAACTTCCCAAACCACTGCATGTCACACTTTTACCAAATATATATATATATATATATATATATATATATACACATTGTAAAACATTTAAACTTATTTTCCTTCTTCTACTCAAGCATACCTACCTCACACTGGTATGGTCTCATCAGGCCACATAAGTGCCATTGTATTAAATATTACTACAATGTATTAAACATTGTATTAAATATATTTATATTATAATATAGATATTAAATTAGTAATAATATAGTAATGCAGAATCGGTTATATAAACTTTTTGTTTGACCCAGGTTATTGTGGATAACTGATTTCCATTTGTGCTGTATGGTTTTATTTATGTTAGATATCATATTAAATTTTTAAACTACTAAAACCAATAGTACAACTGCCAAAACTTCACTATATGCTGATGACACAATTGAATATTGACATGAGTCATTATTAACTCTGGATAAAATCTTACCTTTTCTTTTTTCTTGAGATCCTTATGTAGAACATGGATTACTTAGATTTGTCTTCTAGTCAAGTTGGTTCATGTTGCAGCCCCCACTCCCTTCCCTGTTTCCTGTCTTTTGTCACTGTATCTATAAAATAAAAGGCTATAATGCCTCCCAAAATTGCAATAGTAACAAAAAGAATAAAGAAGAAAAAAATTGCTTCATGTTGGTAGAAAAAACAGAAAACTGGAAAAATAACAGCCACCCATGATTGATTAATTGGTTTAGAGACACCTATGTCTATTAACTATCTGTCAGTGATGATTCCATTGTCCAAGATGAGACTTGCTGTCTTCTAATGATGAATAATAGAAATAGAGAACCTAACTACTGTACTTTACAACTTCAAGTGCTATGTCTCAGTTCTCATGAAACTTAAGGGGACAGTAAACACTTGGGAAGCGGAGAGTCACAACAAACCACTATAAAGGATTCATAGAGTTACTTCAGTTACTTTGGTGCTCTTCTGAAACCAGAATTGAAATTGAAACCAGTTGGTCAATTTCCACATCCTCTTGTTACTCCACATCATAACAGCAATTTCTCATTCATTTTGTAATTTTGCAAATGCTTTTGTACAGTTAAGCAGGCACTTGTTGCTTTTGTCATGATGATCAAAATGCATTGTACTAGCCCTCAATTGAATAGTCTTGCATTTCAGACTAACTCACTTTTTCATTGTTTAAGTCATTGCATGTAAAAGTGTTGAACTATTTGTCAAAATCTGTCAAGCATATTTATACATTTCTGACACCGTTTTTTTCATCTCCTAAATTGATGAATTGGTCTTAGATGAACGTTAACTTTCTTCACTTACAAGGGGGAAATGTGTGAAGCATTAGATCAAATGGTTCAAAAGAGAGGAAGAGAAGACCAAGTACACAGAAATGTTGTTCCAGATGAAATAAGGGCTATAGTTAAAGACCATGTTATCAACCATGGTCTGATGATGTCTGAGGCTGGATGAAGAGTGCAGCGAAATCTTGGGAGAACCACTGTGTCTTCAATTAAACAAACATTTTGTCAGGGGAACAGGTGTGTGAGGTAATGTGGTAATGTGCATTGTATATACAGTACTGTTAGAGTGTTAGAGGACATTAAGGCATTGAGACAAAGAAATTCTGACAATTTTTCAGAAGTAATATTTATTTTGTTTCATTAAATTAAATGTGTATTTTGCAAATACAATGCAAAGGACACAGAGTCCAGTTTGACCTGGTTGTCTGGGTTTTCCAAAAAAAAAAAAAAAAAAACCTCCATGATGACACACACACACACACACACATGTGCGTGCATGCGCTTGTGTAAGTGAGAGCAACACATACACAAATTATTAGTACACATAAAAACACAATATAAATGGCAGCATCACCTCAAACTTTGTGGAATGTTTGTATATCTAGATGTAAAAAAAAAATTCATGACACATTTCAGACTGTACGATCTACATGAATAAATTTAAAATGCCGACATTTGTGTTGCGCTTCATTGTGTAATGATAATTGTCTTTGCCAAAGATGTACGTTGGTTGGACTGTAGATTTGTCACAATTACTGACATTTGTGCTGTGTTTTAATGTCTAATGATAATAATCATTGTGTGTGTTTTATACAGGTGAAACAACAACCTTTGCCAGACTTCACAACACAACAGCCTGAAGGGCAGTTAGTGGCAGAGCCTCCACCAAGTGTCACCATGTAGATAAGGCTGTCATGTTAACTACTGTTAGAGTGACAGTGTTCATGTTGTTGCTCTATGTTCACATTCACTATGTTTTCCATTTATTTGTTCCATCTTTAAATGCCAGCATTTGTGCTTTAATTTGTAACAGTGATTGTCTTGTGTGTGTTTTCTGACGGATCCCCACAGGGGCCAGGCTCTGTGCAAAAAAAATGTATATGAACTCTTCACAAACTAAACTTTTTTTTTTCAAATACTGGAATGTCATGAAATAAGAACATGCAGATGGTCCTTTACAACAGTCCTCAACAACTGCTATCATTTCAAACCTCATGAAGCTTTGCTGCTTTCTGTCAATTTATGCCAGAAAAGATTCAAAGTTTTGGGGCTTTAGATGAACCAAAGAGAGTGACATCTAGTGACAAAGTTAAGTCAAAGCTACTCACATCAAGAGCTGAAGTGAAACAGTGGGATGAGTCAGTGTTTTAATCTCATGCCAGCAATTAAAGTAAAATATGTTTAAGTATATCATTATTATAAAAACTTTATCTTTCCCGCATTAGGTCACTACCTTGCTGGGCATGACTGTCATCATGTCTGGCACACAAGTGTCTCAACATTGATGTGCTGTTGTACGACAATTCATGTGTACACAACAAAGATTAAACCAGGAAAAAAGACAATAAAATAATTTTCAATTATTAGTAATGCAATTAAGACATATTCAACAACAACAATAAATTACAACTGGCACACAAAATAGTCATAAAATATCATGTATTTTATCTTATTTGGTGGGAAAAGATCAAAATGATCCCAGACTTTGAAACACCACTTTCCACTATTACTTGCTATGTAATCTGATGATCTCCTCACAAACTACCATTGTACTGATGTTGAGGCTCCATAAATTCATATTTCAATGCAACAGCAAGCTGCAAAGCAACGGCAGGTGTCAAACTGATTCACACCAACAAAACGTACTGTCAATGATTGCAAAGCATTTGATACCAGTGACATGAGGTTTCAAACGTCACACTAAGCTGTTTCAAACCGCTGTTTTAAAACACGCACTGTTTCAAAACTTTGCTTCAAGATGACTGACACTAGCTCTGGAGCTTCAGTATCATCTCCCCATCTCTATTGTTGTGTTTGTAAACCAGCGGCCTGGGTTTGTGATGCAGGTGTAACAGTTAAAACATTAAAACTGAACTGTAGCCGATCCCAGAACTCCCCCACTTTTAAAAAGTTTGATACACTTTTGTGCACTGTACTGAACTGCTACTGAAGTAGAGAATCTTTCATTCTACACTGACACTGCACAGAAAAACATTTTCACATGGACAAAATGACCTTTTGATTACACCTGTGTTTCTGTTGAATCAAACATTTTGCTACGCATCAGGCGTCCTGAATTTGACCTTATTCCAGGACTGTAGGGGGAGCTAGAAAAAAAAAGCAACCAGATTTGCTCAGTGCCCCTTTAAAGACACAACAGTGTCTGTAAATGTGACATTATTTCAACTGTGTATTGTACTAGTAGATCTGTCTTCTATCTGTGTCTATTCAACAGATTGTCTGGAATCTTCTGGTCATATTTGAAACATCAGCCATCGGACAAAATCTCAGACCAACCAACAAAACTCCAGCATATTAGGATAATAATGAGGTAGGTCGTTTTTGAGAGGATCAGCTTTCCAATGAATTGGACATTAGCCAGGCATGAGTTTTCCGAGAGCATTAACTATTATGCTAACACATTTCTGACCCCAATTTCTGACCCTGTTGTGTCTCTGATTACCTGCATTTATTATATCCTCATCACGTAAGTCTGATAAAACCTTCTGGTCAATATCACCGTCAGAAAATGTCCTGAATCAACCACCAACACAGACGGATCTCTGTTGTTTCTGAGAATCACCAGGTAAACTACAGATTTTTCACCATGTCACTGATGATGACTGTCAACAAAGTCATCATCTTTTTAATGATGTCTAACAATTAAATATGTTACATTATTACATTACTGTTTAATTTGTTTCTGTTAATTTGTGAAAAAAGTGACTCCTTTAAAAAACAAAAGTTAGTTATTCTGTTTAGGGATTAGGGTCGAAGAGTTAGACCTTGTGTGGAATCAGCACAACAAAAAGGCTTTGAATGAAGTCAGATTTTTACCTACATATTTTATTAGTGTTTAGGAAGTAGAATACTTGGCAAAGCATACTCTCATTATATGGTGCTTGATGGTTGTAGATCTATCCAGTAATCTTCTTCCTCCCACTATAAGAGACAAACAATAAAAATAAGCATTAGGAAGAAATTATGTGTGAAAAAGTGCTCATGTAATAATAATGTTTATTTTCTCAAGATTTATTGGCAGTTTTCATTATTAAACACACAACTGTATGTAGCCTCATGCAAATACACACATCATGGACCAACAATTGAATAATAGATGCATTAAACGGTGAAGAAAAAAAAAAAATCAGCTTTAAGACTGGGACTGGCAAGAAGCCATATGATGATCAAATATTTATTGTGAGTCTTGATTCTAGTTTTTAGCACGAAAAAGCCGAACTTGTTAAAGCTTGCACTTGACCTTGGCAGCTGTGAAATGTAGTTAAGTTTTTAGAAGCTAAAACTTAGGAAACTAATATTAGGAAACAAGTGTTACACAGACATGAATCAATAGTCTGTGATAGTACTACAATACCTTGTCAGTTTCATCAGTCTATTTCCATGGGTTCCTCTTCATCATAAGGATGAGGATTAGGTGGTGCCACACTGCTGCAGGAAAAACATATGTCTTACGATAAGTTGTTCATGAATTAGATATTAGATATTTTATTAACCCTGCCAGGGAAGTTATTGAGTTGTAGTCAAGTTATATCTAATTTAGTCAACGCCTAGTTATAGATTTTCTGAAACCAAATTAAAATTTTACAAATACAAAATGTAACCAACCTCACAGTAACTTTGGGGCACCCAGGACCAAAGGCAGGGCTTTGTGAACCAGAAAGACCCCCCTTCATCAATTGTATGGTGATCTGCATTATTGGAAATGTTTGATGAAAATTAAATGTGTCATCTAAAGGTGCTGACACAAAACCAAACTGTATCTATTGTTTTAAGTTCTTTGATACAGTAATTCATACAGTCATTAATTTGGTCCAATTCATGAATTTAAAATGGTTGACCTTCAAGTATTCTGAACCCATTTATCCATCCATTAGCTTATCCTGTTGCGGGATGGAGCCAATTTTAGCTGACATTAGATAAGACTCAGTCATCCTAACCTACATGTCTTTGGACTGTGGGAAGATGCTGGAGTTCCTGCTTATTTGTGCTAACATGCTCGTAGAATAAACCAGATAAGCAGTTGAAAATGAAAGGATGAATTAATTTAATTTTATGTTCAGCCATCCATTTTTTTTACCCCTTTATCCACTTGCACTTAAGGTCGGGGGCGACTGGAGCCTACCCCAGCTGCTTACAGGCGAAGGCAGGTTACACCCTGGACGGTCGCCAGCTCGTCACAGGGCCACAAATTTAGACAAACAACCATTCACGCTCACATCCACACTTATGGACAATTTAGTATGCTCAATTCACCTATCCCCAATGCTGCATGTTTTTGGGGGTGGGAGGAAGTCCAGGAAGAACATGCAAACACACACAGAAAGACCCCGGACCTTCTTGCAAGGCAACAGCGTTAACCCGTCTGCCATGCTACCCCATTATTTGAATAACTGAAGTAAATTCACTGAACCAAACCACTATGTCTGTGCCACCAGTTGTCACACAAGTTGTGATCTGATAAAAGGATGATGGATGTTGAGGATGAAGCAAAGCCCTAATACAGTATATCTTAGGCAAGTGGCACAGAAACTATATACAAACCAAACACTCTTCTAAATGTAAGACATGTATTTCAATGTATAACATAAACTTGTAGTTACTGGCATGCAATTGTTTGCCTCAGCCAACTAGTCTAGTTGCAAGAAATTAGTGTTTCAGTTCTTGAGATTTGGTAAAAGTCACGACGTACAGTCAGACTCACCTTGACCTTTAACCCACGATCATCAACTTTCTCCTGAGGACTGTAAAATGTCAAACTTTAGAGCCACTGACAAAAAAAGAATCATCAATACACGTATGAAAATATCTAGACTTACAAAAATTAAAATCAGTGTAAAAGATCACACAAAAATCAGTAAATAAGTGATAATATAAAGATGCTTTTATGATCAAATGACTGTGACTAATGACTTTATGACTAATGACTGTTTCTTTGTTTTCTTTTTAGAGTTTAGCTTTTGTGATACAGGTCCATAAATTTAAATTATAAACAGTTCTATAAATCTTTTAGATTTTGTTTTTACCTGGTACAGGCCACCTGGAACACTTGCACAGAGCTACAATGAAACAATTGTACATAGAGACAAGAAGTGTTTAACTAAGAATACCAGTTCACATTTGCAAAAGTAAATTACACCTTAAAATTTGATATATTTACCTCTCAGGGTTGTGTCCATCATCGAAAGCATTTCCCTGTGGCTGAGCAGCCTGGTCAAGAACAAAACACACTGGAGTTTTATTTTTTATTTGTATTTTCAAATAAGAGTTTAATTAGCTGGTAAGGGCCTCACCTGGTTGGAGGACATGGGAAATGTTTCACGGTCATAGACGACCACACCAGGACATCCATGCATATCACCCACACATTGAAGGGAAATCTGTGAAATCATCAATAATGCTTTATATTAATTCTAATGGTTCCTTTACTTTTCGAAACTGGACCGCTTGGACCATAGTGATTGTGATTTATGCTAACTCGTAACAATGCTAACAATGCTAAGTTAGCAAACAAAGGAAACGCTTCTTCACATGAGCACACTCAACACTGATTCAGTCAACTTGCATCCAAATACAAACAGTAACTTCCCAAACAGCTGCATGTCCCACTTTTACCAAATATTTGTTTAGGTTTGTTAATTCAAAAAAAAAAAAAAAAAAACCTACATTGATGGCTGCCATTTTCCGAGCTTGGTTTTTGCAGTACGTCACTAGCGTGATGACGTTACGACATGCGTGAGATACGGAATATTCCAAATTGATTGGTAAACTTAATTCTGATTCAGTTGCTTCAATTCAACTCACACCCAAATATAAATATAATATATATTTACATTTAATTATTCACTTCATCGTAAAATGTTTAAACTCTCACGGGCCTTGGAGGCAACGACTATTTTCCTTCTTCTACTCAAGCGTACAGTTCCCTTACACCACGTAAGTCCTATATATTGTAATAATATAGTAATGCAGAATCTCAGATATTTTAATTGATTACATGAATAGTTAAACTGATCAAAAAAGTATTTTTAAATACTAAAAGAAACTAAAAAAGAGTAATATAATTTAACAAAAACTACTAAAACCACAAGTACAACTGTCAAAACGTTCCTATATGTTGATGACACATGATTCAATGGTAAGGTTTTTTCCCTCCAAAACTCTGAATAAAATCATACCTTTTTTTCTGGAGATCCATGTGTAGAATGTGGATTCCTTACTTGGATTTGTCTTCTGATCAAGTTGGTTCATGTGCAGAAAAACAACATCCACCCATGATTGATTAAATGGTTTAGAGGCACTTGTGTCTGTTAAGTATCTGTTGGAGGTGATTTCACTGCCCAAGATGAAGCTTGCTGCTTCTTATGATGAAGAACAAAAATGAAATCTGACTTTTGTTTTTCCCCGTTTTACATTTCTATAGATGAGTAAGTCTGTTTTTCAGTTGTAAAGGAAGGAAACACCCACAATCATGAACAGGATGCTTTGTTTGTGCATAATAGATAAATAGTTTTCACTCTTTCTATTTCTCCTAAAATATGAACATTTGAGTGAAGTACCACTGTGGCTCTATTTATCCAAAATCTCAATCCTTCTGATTAAAACATTCTCTGAATATTTATTTAATACTTTTATCCTCAAGTTCGAAGCTGAAAAAAAAAAAAAAAAAAAAATTTAATTTGACTCTCTGGTATCTACAGACAACTCATTCTTCTCAAGAATTATCATACAAACTTTACAACTTTCCTTTAAAATCCTACATGAACAGTATATATAAAACAACATTAAATAATAAGAAGACCGAGTTAGCAACCTACTTATATTTGCTGTCTGCTGTCACCACACATCCTGTTGTGTGTTTCAGTAAGGAGGAAATAAAATAGTACAATGAAAACTAAACCTAAAGTGATAGTTGAAAGTAATTTGAATTTGAGTTGAATTAAACATGCATATGAGTCAAACCCCCAACCCCACACCACTATTTTCAGTACAGTTTTATTTATATAGTCCCAAATTATAAAAACATTTATTCATAACAATTTATATACATTTGGCTGACTGCACCATTTACATTCATTGTTAGCTTTTTGGCTGTGGAAACAAAAACCAGTCAAATTTGAGAGAATATTTGCTGGTGAAATAGACCCTGGGTTCAAATTACCCTAATCCATTGCTTTAACCAAGTGGTGCTGCACAGTGAGGAAGTGAAAGTAGTAGTCAAATAAGTGCATATGCATGGTTTTATTTATCATTTTAGTTAGTAGAATAATGAAATTTGTCCTTCACACTCATTTCCACTAGATGTCAGCATTGCTTCTGAGGATGTTTTTACATTGATTCACTGATTCACTTAATTGGATTTTTAGGCTGTTTTACACATTTACACTCTTATTAATGGGTAATTATTTTAGTAAAGGTACTATTTTTTCCCTTTGTTTATTTTATTGTGAAATGCTGAGTGGCTGAGTGTTTATTTTTAGATTCAATGTTGACAAACCCCATTATTTTAAAGTAAGACCTTTTACTTTCTTATTGTGTTTAAATCATCAATACTTCAGATTCCACAAAGGTATGAATGTGTCAACTATGTAGAGACATTTAGTCACTCAATTTACAAATGTCCAGACACACACACACACATACACACACACACAAGCTAGATGGTGACATTAAGCTTATTTGTTGTGAGCTGCATGACACACACTAATCTGACAGCTGTAATCAGGGATTACACTGTACACTGAGGTGAAGAGGTCTCAGGAAAACGGAGACATCCTGCATGCAGATAATGAAGATACAGATGAATTCATTTACGTGAAAAAGTATTTACATTCAGGTCTTCTGTGGAACAAGACGAAAGTTTCCATTTTGCCGTGTTTATACCTCAATGGAGGAAATGTTATGCAATATTTAAAAGTGTGTCTTCGCAGAATAATACAGACAGGAAGAGACGTCAGATGCACAAGTGTCATCTTGTTTTTTTTTGTTTTTTTTTTGGGAGGGGGGGTTCCTCAGACATACATTTGACATTATGTAGTTATTTTTTTCCCTCTCAATGTTCTGAAGTTTAAAGAGATTAGATTAAACTCAGTTGTCTAATAGTCAGGTCAGTGAAGAAAAAAGTCTTGACTTACAGACATTTGTCTCTTTTTCCTACATGATGACAAATTTACCTTTCATAATCTTCCCCCAACCTTTATCAAGTGTTTATAATTGTAACCAAGGTGACAAAGCTCCCTTACCCTTATAGAGGTAGTCATTTCAACCCAAACTGTGAGGTTTCCCTGAAACCTCATAATGTTTTCGTGTCTAAACCTAAACAAACGTTAACATTTGTGGTGTGACATTGGATTCATTTTTCACAAATGATACGTAATGGTTTTTAGAAGGCACAGAAAATGATGATCACTAAATGTAATAATGTGTTTATTTTTATACTCAGTAGGGTCTCATTTCCTCCTGGTATGGTTTCCACAGGATGTTAGAGACATTTCTTTGAAATTCTTGCCCATTCTCGCGCATTCATGCTACTCATATCCAGAAATAGCGATCAGAAAAGCGTCAGCAGCAATTGTTTAGGGGCAAAGAACTGTGCCCACAAAATGTTGTGGGGACACCACCTCAACCATCAGCCTGGACAGTTGACACAAGGCAGGTTGGGATTCATGCTCCTGACCCCAGTTCTGACCTGCCATCGTGTGACACCTCAGTGACCAGGCTATGTTTTCATAGTCTTGTCTGTCTGGTGTTGGTGAGCTTCTGTCTACTGCAGGAGTGGAGGAGAACTTAATGTGATCTTTTTCTATTGCAGTCCATCTGTTCTGAGATGAACTAGTCATCTGTGTTAACGTAGCCTTTTCTGTCAGCTCAAACCAGATTCACCATTTTCCTCTGACCTCTCTCACCAACAAGGCTTTTCTATTTGCAAAGCTTTTGCTCACTGGATGTTTGTTTTGTTTTCACTATGTCCTGAGACTGTTAAGACTGTCAGTCTCAGTCAATTTTACAGTATCACCACACTTTTGTATCTACATGATTTTATAGATGACACTGCTGCCACCTGATTGGCCGATCCCCTAATTGCATGAATAAGCAGTTGTACAGGTATAATGATAAAATTATCAGTAAGTGTATACAGTGTTTTGAGGAGCTGGGATCCTTCTGTTGGTTGAAATACTCATTAACACTTATCTAAACCCAGTGTTGTATTGTAAGGAAGCAATAATACTTTGCTGCTGTACATAAGTATGTTTTGGGAGTATGTGCACTTAGGTTTTTTTCTCTATTCTGTCAACTTTTACTTTTACTTCACTACATTTCCTGACTTAATCACACACTTTTACTCTGATACATTTTTAATGTGCAGTGTCGTTACAAAAATCAGATGAAATGAAATGTGATGTTTTCTCTACTGGCTGTTCTATTGTGACTGTTCAGACTATCAAATCCATGTTTGAGTGTTGATGTAGGCTCCATCTTAAAGGGTGGATGGATGGATGGATGGACAAACTTAAGATATATATTAATATCAAACAGAAAACAAACAGTTTTTGTACTTTTGTTCAGAAGACTCAAGACATTTAGTGTGTGTCTAAATTTGGATACTTCGGATACACTTCCATGTTGTATGCTATGTACACTGTTTGCTTACTTCCATGCAAAGTGCACTTACCAGACATGACTATAGCATTCTTCTTCTTCTTCTTCAGTAAATTGCCTGGACAGAACATTAATCACCATTTTGGACCGCAATTGTCTCCTGCCAAGATATCCACCGGCTTGTTTTTAATTATAATCATGAATGAAAGCCTTACTAATATTGCTGTTTGTTTGTGTGGTTCCATGTTTCATGTGAGGTGGAGATTACACCACCACTGCCATCCCTCCTCTTCTACTATGTAGTTGTTGAGAGTGAGAAGTGTTCATTGTTCCACACCCAACTTTTTGACCGGTATGAGTGCACCACCCGGGTGTTAACAGCACACTGCATTTTCCCACACTTGTCAATGGAAACATACACACTCAAAATAGTAAGTGTAAGTATGGAAATATGCAAATTGAAATACATGGATTGTCTGTGAAGATTATTGTAGGCTCCATGTTTTAAAGTGCTGGATGAAGTTCATAATATTGTTGTGTTTTTATTAACATATACTTGTACTTTTACTTTCATTACTTAAGTAAATTTAATAATAGATGACTTGTCATACTACATACATAGTATCTGTACTTCCACTCTAGTGAGACTTTCAGGTACTTTATACAACACTGTATAAATTTTCCAAATTGAAATACTTTTTAATTGAGCCCCACCAATTGTAGTCAAATCAGTGATTTACCCAGCTCTAATTGGTCCATTCTCCACGTCCCGCCTCTTTGATGCTACAACCAGCAGCCCCTCCCCTCCCCTCACTCTGCGGCTCACAACCATAGTCATACACACGACACGCGGACACGCAAGGCGAGAGAAAACGACAACTTCACCTTGTCCCTCTTTATTTCACTAAACGCCGACGCTGACATTACGAAGCTAGTTAGATGAGAGGCAACCGCGAGAGAAGGAGGGGAACGAGGTGGATGAAATAGTTTGTGTATTTAAAAGAGAGAGAGAGAAAAGAAAAGAAAAACAAGTGTCAACCAGGGCACAGTCACCTTTCATGCTGCTGGATGAGGTTCAGTCCTGCGCTTCTCGTGACATGAAAACACTCAGCACGCGCCTGGTTCCGTCGTATTCACTCGCTGTCCACGAGCTGCCACGATGGTTAAATGTCCTGTTTAATGGTCGAGGTATGTAGACTGACTTTACAGCTGTGTGTGTGTGTGTGTGTGTGTGTGTGTGTGTGTGTGTGTGTGTGTGTGTGTGTGCGCGCGCGCACGCTTGCCTCCTGAAGCATACAAACACATACACACTGAGACTTGTTTTGGAACAGGCCTATCGAAAAATTCTTCTGTTGTCACTGTAAAGGCATGTAAAGTGTGTGTGGTGCTTATTAGAGACTATAAAATTTACGTGTTCAGTCTTCTGTGTGTTAATGTGAACCATTTTTTTCTTCTAATATCCCTTTATGAGTGCGATAGTATTGTCATTAGATTTAAATTTTTGTAAACCAACGTTGTGAGTTTATTGTGACCTTGTGGTCTAATGGATAGGGTATATATATATATATATATATAATTGTTTTCCTTGGTGCAGACTTCTCTATGTATATCCCATAAGCTGCAGTATTAGCTACAGTAGGCCTTGTGTATTATTGCAATGTGTCACGTCACTGTATTGACAGTTTTACAGCAGCCTCAACCTGCAGCCTGGACACTGCAGACCACATGTAGACAGGGGGCAGGTGGAAGGTGAGCAGTGGAAGGAGCTGTGATGCAACATAAAGTGTGTCTGGTGTTTGTTTTTAGTTGTTATGCCACTTTACATATGTTAGAAACTGTTTTGAATGTTTAATAAGATAATGTCAATAGAAACATTCAATTAAGTGGTTAAGGGAGATTATCATTCATATATATATATATATATATATATATATATATATATATATACACACACAGGTAATTTACATGTACATCTGTATTTCAGTTCACAAACAATTAACTAGAAAATCTTAACTAAAAGTCTTGAACTTGGAAACAATTTGACATCAGCCAACTTTTCCAAGCTCTTTCTAACACATCTCATGGTTTTTCTAAGCGGATGTAGTTTTTTTGGTTGTCATGGAGATCACTCAGCAGCTTCTATTTCATATTGTCCATCATATGCAGTGTTAAACATTGTCTACATTGTCTATTTTGTGTCCAAATACTTAAATAATACTACGTAAAACATACATATTACTGCAGAAGTTCAAGACTATGTAGAGCAGATGTTGGTCACACATACAGTGTGTCTCATCTTTGGTGAACTTACAAGAGACGGTGAATAGTCCTGCTCAGTCTAACAGTTTGACAAGAGTTAGACATAAATAAACAAACACACAGAATACTTGACCAGAGAACTGTTCAGATGTCACGACCCGAATCGAAGGGTCACTACAAAAAGGGAGACAACACCTTGCAACTGTTCAACTAAATGCTTTATTAAACCAAACTGAACCAAATTAGACCAAATTAAATCAACAAGGAAAATATCTACATTGTAGAGTGTGTGAATCAGTGAATTCAGTGATATATGTATGTATATTCAGGAATAAAATGTATGCAAGTCTTGAACATGTAAAATGAGCAAAAGGAAAACTTAGAGCAGCATAACCAAACCAAACCAACACATGGTCTTCCTGTGGAGGGAAGCAGAGAGAGAGAAAACGGCTGCAGGGGCTTAAATAACTTCATCACACAGGGCCCAGGTGTGTTGAGCCATTCACGCACCTGCAGACAGGAAGGAGAAGACACACCCAGACACACATGGACACACCCGCCACCTAACACACAGGGTTGGACAAGCATGGGGCATCACACCCCCCTTTAAGACCGGGGCTGGAAAGGAATCCCCGTAAGACCACCCAACGTAACAGGCACACATAACAATAACGAAAATACTTTACAACGGCCGCTCACAAAACAGTGTGGAATTCCTAACCCACAGGGGCACGTGAAAGGGCATCAGCCACCACCTGCCCACACACGACTACCAGCCAGGTCATTCCCCAGAACCACAGCAATACCTTTAAGAGGCAGTTCTGGCCGAATATCAACAGGAACAGCACCCTGCACCAGCTCACAATCAATCTCCACCACGTCGTGGTGCAGGAACCAAACCTAACTCCATCCCCTTCGTCAATATAAAATCACCTGTCGCAGACTCTGCTGTCCAAAACAAAGGAGTGCTGTGCACCTGTGTCACACAACAACTTGATCAGGACCCGTGTGTCACTACCAACCAATGATACCGTAGCATCAGTAATGAACGGTTCAAAATCAGAGTTCTCATCTGGAGCAACACAGACAGGAATCTTCTGACACATCAGCAGAGCTCACATCAAGACTCACCCAAGCAGCTTTATCAGGAACGGTGCAAAACATTGCTGGAGCGTCCACCGCTGCTTTGTATTTCACCTTCGACTGCAACAGGGGACACTGACCTTTCTAGTGCCGTGACAGGCACAAAACAAAACCAGTGTTACCCTAAGGCAACAAAAAACTTTAAAATCTAATCTAATCCAAAGTCCGCATTTGTCACGACCCGACTCGAAGACTCACAACAAAAAAGGGGGACAACACCATGCAACTGTTAAACTAAATGCTTTATTAAACCAAATTGAACCAAATTAAATCAACAAGGAAAATGTCTACATTGTGGAGTGTGGAGAATCAGTGAAATCAATGATGTTAGGTGTGCATGAGTGAGGAGTGTTTGTATGCAGGTGTTGAATGTCTAAAATGAGCAATTCACGCACCTGCAGACAGAAGAAGACATACATGGACACACGAGGACAAACCCACCACCTAACACACAGGGTAGGACAAGCATGGGGCATCACAGAGCACAGAGCTTGACATCATGGAAACAAAAAGAAAAGAAAAAAAATGACGAGAGCATCCTGTAAACATGCGATAAACCACGTGGGCTGGATGCATGAACAGTCATTGCCTCTGGTTCGTCTCCATCCACCCGTTTCCTGCCTGTCAGTAAACAGCAGTGAACTAATTTAGATGTAAATCCTCCCACTCGAGGTACGTGTTATATGACTAGTTTCCTCCGGAGAGGTGACAGAATGCTGTCTAGTAACAGATAACAGATGATTTGTTATGTCTCCGGCAGGTCGGCTAGAGGAGTCTACCTGGTTTCTGTCAAATGTGTTCATGTGTATGTCTTTGCTGTCGTGTTTCTCTAAACCACCAATCAACTTTTAAGATAGATGTTGAGACATCATAACTATTATAGTCATTACTAGCTGTTATAAATAGTTGACCTCAATAGAGGAAATGTACAGAGCTGAGTCTGTGTAAAGTGCAGTACTTGAGTTGTTCAGCACTGAGCTCAGATCAGGGCTAATTTTATGTTATCAGACAGAGATTGGTAAGAAAATCGGTAGGGATGGATTTATAAGAAAAGCAGAGCTGTTGATGGAAACTATTTGTTTGTCATCACTTGCATTACTCACTTTCCCGGGGGTTGTAGCGAGATAACCGAGTACTTGATCAGATGGGATTTATGAATCGAGACTTGACATTAATCAGCATCAAAACAATTAGTGGGTTAATCTATTAGATATAAGCTGATTGTCGGAAAATTAATCAACATTTGTTTTTGTTTCAACTTCTCGAATGTAAAGCTCTGCTACTGTTCTTTGTCATGTGTGATATTTCATTTAGTGTTTTTTTTTTTTTGGGGGGTTATTGCTCATCAATCATTAGAAAATATTATTATTATTATTAAAAATAAGATAAAATAAAAACAAATTTCTTGAACTTTGTGTTATAAAAAAGATACAAAAAATTGAAAATTTCTATAGAGTATTTTCTAAATGACTGAAGACCCTTGACCGTGTGGAAACTTATGATTAAGCCAGTTTTCTGTCTGACCTAATTTTTCAGTGGTGTTGGCCGACGCACAGACACGTCGGCATCGGAACAGCAGATGCCACTGTCACTAAAAGCACCTACTCTTTATTATTCACCAAGATGATGAATAGTCTTCAAACAGATGCCAGTAATCATCCAGTTCCAGATTCATGATTCAATTCAGGACATTAATATTAATTACAATCAGTGTGGGTGTAAACGATGATTTACATCGATATGATGCATTTGTGGAAGTTCAAGGCTCATGATTCATTTTTTTTTTTTTTTTTTTTTTGTCTTACCTTCACAACCTACACTTATATAATCGGAATTAGTGTCCCGTATTTTAAAATGTTAAGATAATATTAAGTTAAGCTTCTCTGGGGGTTTAAGCGCCTGTGGGGAGACGACGCAGCCTCGCAGGATGACACTCTGGTGTGAAAGAAGTCTGCGTGTGTGCACGAAGCCTCGTGAAGGGAATCGCCGTGACTTTTGGCACAGTTTCTATTTATTAGCCAGGTTCATTAATGCTGTTTGATAGCAGTGTGTATTTTTGGGTGTTGTAATATTTATCTCTACTCTCTCTCTCTCTCTCTCCTTTCTCTCTAACGCAGAGGTGTGGAGCTGTCACATTTGAAAGGTCGGAGCAGAATGCCATACAAGTTCGCATGCTGGGTAAGAGCGCTAACTGACCTGAATACCTCAGCGAAAAAAAAAAAGAAAAAAATTTTGTTAATTTATGTCGTCAGCTGCAAATTAGCAGTGGAGATACGTTTCCAAACATTTGATTGGTCGCCCTGCTTCAGCCTTTCACTCACCTTCGGCCCAGTGTAATCTCTGTTTTCTCTGTATAGACTCTACACTGTCCTGCTGGATGTTTCTCTTGTTCAATACAATGAGTTTCACAATTCTTAACAGTGTTTAGTTTTTCTCCCCAGTCATGTTTTCTGAAATCTTGTGTGAACTGGAGACAGTAAGAAGTAGCTGTTTATGATAACCGCTGTCTCAGACCTTGATACTTCAGACCTTGAAATGTAGCCAGATACTCCATACTAATGTCAAACTTATTAAAAAGTTTCATGGAAAAAAAAAAAAAAAGATTTCAAGTGTGAAGGAACATGAGGAAAAAGAGTGAATCAGTGTGTGTAAAAAAAAAAAAAAAAAACTTGCACACGTGTTTGGACACTTTCACATGCACAAGCAGAAAAAAAAAGACACACAAACCCACAGAAAGACACTCGCCACTATTTTCTTTTAGACGGACCGTTTTATTCACTGGCTGACCCACTTCTCCACAGTGGCCTGCCAGAAAACGTGACCAATGGCATCATTAAAGTGAATCACAAATAAGTATGTCACTTACCAACACACAACACAGAGTGCAGAGTGGTACAGTAAAGTGTACACCGTGTATCTGAGTGTGTGAGAGAGAGAGAGAGAGAGAGAGAGAGAGAGAGATCTATTGGAGCCAACAGTCTGCTGGCCGCCTCCCAAGTTTACTTGTCAAGACTCCCACTGACCCAGTCGACTCTCTGATATCTCTCTCTCTCTCTCACTTTGTGACATTATCACAGTTTCACTGTTTCTCCTGTCACATGCCTTCTTTTTCACGCTCTCATAAATCTCATCTGCTCGTTTGCTGCTGATACTGTTTTGCAGCTTTATTTACATGTACTCGTCGGTTAAAGTCGCATACAATACATTTCTATGAAGACAGACCTTCACAGACTTGATTATTTTCTTTCAACAGCAACGTTGTGTAACAGATTTGCTTAAGTTCAGTGCTAACCAAGACTGTTTTACACACTGTATTTACATACGGCTGAGTAAAATTAAGATTTTTTGAACATACAAAGTGTTTGGACCGAGTCTATTGAAAGCCTGAGGTAAAACTCACATGGTGGAACATCATAAATCATTCTTCTTTGTGATTCTGTCATCATGTCATTCTTTTAAAATTTCAACATGACATTTATGATGAGAAAACGCAACAGATTTCACATAGTTGTCAAAACCTAAAGTAATGATGTAATGATGTAATCCAGCTTCCGTGTAAGTTTTTAATTGTTTTCTTTGATTGGATTTTCCATGCTAAACACTGTTTTTGATGGATGAGCTGTTATGTTTTAGTACATGAACATACAAGAATTAATCATTATATATTAGTAGAAGTAACTTTAACCTGAAGTACCTGAAGTAACCTTATAGTAAAACAAATCTTACACCACATACCAACTGCTGATGATGGCTACAAAACAGCTGTCGACAGGACACATGCATGGTGCGTTTTCACCCTGTTGTACAGTGTCTCTGTGACTTTTTCACACGATTTCCACTGCCCTGTATCTTTTATCTTAACATTCTTTGTCTCGTGATTTCTTGCAATCGACTTCTTGTGTCTGATATGTCACATTCAAGGCAATGTGTCTGTCTTTGCCTCTGTGTGTGTGTGTGTGTGTGGATGTGTGTGCGTCAGTACATTTGTCAGCTTGTGACTGTTTCTCAAGGGAACATTTCAGTGGAAAAATGTAATGGTTGCAACACTGAATCCTCCATGATTACACACAGGTCTACTTATACTCACTTGTATTTTTTTTCCCAAAATTCTGGGAAATCTCACAAACTTCTGCAGAAACTTTCAAATGTTTGTGTCAAAACTAAACTCTTAACTCAAAACGGTTCCGTCATCACACTAGAAAACACACATGCTTTGCGTAATAGTCATCAGACACTGATGACATCATTTCAAAACGTTTAAAGATAAAAGTTAGTGTCAGGTTTTACTGCAATGATTAATGACACTTGTGGTTTTTACCACTGAGAGACCTTTTTATATGATTATTGCAATATAAAGTCATAACATTTATATATTCCCAGTGTTTTTAGTTCTTCAGTTTGCTGTAGCAAAAATAATCAGAAAAATAATTTAAAATACAGTAAAAATAATTGCCCGGGTCAGCCCGGAGATTCTCATCACCATCACAGACAGTAGCAGCCTTGACCAGGGAGTGAGTGGAAAATACCCCGTCTATGCTTTATCCCCCCTGGCAAGCCTCAACTGTAATATCTAAACAATCCGTCTGCAGCCTCCGGCCTGGAGGAGGTGGATACAGTTTGTGGGGGTCTCAGTCATAAACCTTCCACTTCCACCATGATGAGACAAAAATACTATATGGGGTTTAGGAGTGAAGAATATGTAGATAGGAAGTTGTTGCTGATAAAGTTGTGCTAGTTCCCTCTGGTCTACTTGTTATACATGATCTCACAGATCGTTGAGGAAACAGAATGAATGAAGGGTAGCATGACTCTATCAAAGATCCTTTAGAAAGGAAAACAATGTTCCTGTTTTATTCTCAACCAGCTGACTGCATCAGTGTTTTGAAATATTCCCTCAGCCTCAATAACTCTACTTTGCATTATATATATATATATATATATATATATATATATATATATATATATATATATATAAAAGCGATGACCATATTGATAATTGTTTCTTCATAATTTTCAGCCTTCATGAGAACCATCAGGTTTTACAAAAAAAAAAAAAAAAGGTAAATCTGGTAACTCCACATTAACAATATATGGCACAATAATACATTGCATTTCAATGTGCTGCAACAGTTCAGAGTACAGAACTAGAAAGTCACAGTAGAGAGCAGTGTGTAAATTATCTACCTAGTTTCCTATCTGAAGGTCCAGATTGTTGAGGCTACTGTTCAGCGGCACAGATTCGACTGCCTCCCTCATTGACATCCCATGGACAAGGACATGGTCAACTAGATTTGCACGAATCTCATCAGAAACTATTTGTCTCTTTGCCCTTCCTCTTCCTCTTCCAGCTCCTCTCCCCGTGTCCTCTTCCTCTACCTTCAGGTCTTTGTGAATGCATTGTTCCAAAACAAGTGAACTGACCAGCGGTCGTTTTATCTGTCCCAAGGTTCTCGGTGTGGACAGTTTTGACTTAGTGTTTCCACCAGGGGGTTTGTGGGTTAATTTGGTTCCAGTTAATGACATTAAATGCCAGTGATTTCTAAATGTGCTGCAACCAGTGATATATGAAGGGATTTTTTTATATGGAGTCTTTTACAAAAAGCTGAACAAATCTGTATCATCGGTGAAAATAGGAAAATAGTGTTTATAGTTTTGGAAAATAGGCCTGACTTTCAGTAAATGGTGTTGTGTACTGGGATACTTGCATTGAAAGACTCGGTTGTAGTGTGTCAATGATTGAGAAAAGCTGTAATTGCAGTAGTATAATTAACATGTTGTTTTCAGCAGCCACAGGAAAGCCTTTGGGTGTTTGGGACATTTAAGGATGACAAAAAAGGCTGGTTCACTCCTAAAAGAGTCTTCTGTCCTGAGGAGTTCATGTGAGTTAAAACTGGTTCGGTTCAGACCATTAAAATCATTTTCTGTGACTCAGCTGGAGCACAAATGGTAGATAATGCACGTGTGAGTAAGACTTTGGATGTTGGATTTCATATGGTTGGTTTAGATAAGTCCTGCGTACAGCTGGAGTTGATGTTATGGTATCTGCATTAGTCATTGGGAGGTGAACTGTGTTGCTGTTTTCCTTTTGACATTTTTTTGAACATTTTCCAAGAATTTAATGTTTCGATTAAACCCTGTCTTTTTGCTTCTGTGTGAAAACCAAGTCATGTTGAAGCCCAAGGCTGATTAGTCACTTGAACAGGAAAATTCAGAGCAAATAAATCAAAACAAACCTGCTGGAGTGTTTCTAGGCCAGCGAAGCTTTAATGAAGAGTGACTCATGGCGAGTTCATTATGTTGCCCTCTCGGAGTACAAGCTTGTTTACCTAAAGGCTAAACACACTGTGTGCATAATTAGTGGTTAAATTGAACAATTCATTTATCAGTTAATTGATTAATCGTGCTTTTCTGTGTTTTATATTATTGTAATATGGGATCTTGGCTTGTGTTTTGACAAACCAAGCTAATTTTCATGTCAATAGTTAGTGTCTAAAGTAGTTTAGTGTCTAAATATTTAGTGTCTAGATACTAATTAAAATTTTTGTGATAGAAATTCATGTGGGGGAAAGTCTGTGTGGGTTTTTTTTTCTTTAATGTGTGTGTGTGTGTGTGTGTGTTCACCCAAAACAACCCTGTCCCCACTGACCTGAGACAGAGGATACTTGAACCCAAAGCCCGACATGAATTCACACGTATCCTATTGGTCTGTCCTTGTAGCAGCAACATATAGTCAGAGAGGGAGAGAGGGAGTGTGTGTGTGTGTGTGAGCTCAGAGTGAGGAGAGGAGGGGCTTTTAGACTCCACAACAACACTGGTGAGAGTGAGACTGTGGAGGGGAGAGATAATGCGGCAGAAAGAGGGAGCAGACCGTCAGTGGACGACACCGAGAGACGTGGGGACGGACAGATTCTCTGCTCTTTTTGTCCTGGCTTTCCCCTTCTTCGCATTTCTGTTTTATCTTTATTGTTATACTGCACCTTTTGTTCTCGATCTGTCTGTCCCTCTGTTTGTGCTGCCGCTGATTCTCTCTCCTCCTGCGGTCTTCATCTCACTGTCCTACATCCAGACTTGCTCTTTCTTACCGATGGGTACCTGAGTGAGCTTCTCCCTCTCCTGGTTTCTTCTTTGTCCCGCCATCCTCTTTTCCTCCCCTCTCTTTACTTTGATCTTTCTTTCCTTCGCACTTTGTCCATCATCCATCTGTCATCTTGTGGTGTGAGGATGCCAGTATTAGAGGGACTCTGGGGACCAGATCTAAGGATGCGGGACTCTGGTCTTGGTGTCGGGGTGGATGTTGGGGTCTGTCCGGACGAGGCACCGTGCTCTCCGGTCTGGGGTCCTCTCCGGACTCCTCCGGTCACCTGCGGCGGTCTATCGCTGGCCCTTGAGCTACCAGCTCTCTTACGGCAGCTCAGGGCAGCCTGGAGGGCGCGCAGAAGGGGGGGCACACAAGAGTCCGAGAGAAGCGAGACGAGCACTTGGGTAGAGGTGGAGGAGGAGGTGGTAGAGGAGGTGAAGCAGGACGCAGAGGACAGGGGCGAACATCTGGAAGGTAACTGATGCATAAAACATGTTACAAGTACAGTCAAGCTTGCGGGAGTTTATCTGATGAATGTTTAATGTCTTGTGTATGTTGTTTTAGTTTTCCCCAGCAGCTGCCTACACTGCATGAAAAAACATTTATGACTGAAACCAGACAATGTGTGACTTTACATTGGGGTTTTTCTGACACATAAATTCACAATGTGACCACTTTGTGGTTACCTTTATGAATAGGAGTTCTTTAGTTATGCTTGTTCTCTTTTTTTGCCAGACTGTTTTTGTCTTTGAGAAGAGCATGCGTGGGTACATACATTTGTGTCTGTGTGACAGATTATTGTTGACAAGCGCGCCTCTGGCCGTATGTATATGTGAAGTGACGGGGTTCACGGCAGTTAATGCAGCGGGGCAGAGTGGATGGTGAAACGAGGGATTTGGGCTGAAAAGCCAGAGGCTCCATTAGGTAAAACGGTGCGTCAATCTGCTCAGCTGCAGCTGTAATGATGACACCGATATGACGCCATCAGTTGAGCCTTTGTCCGTCTGTCAGGAGCAGGAGTTTAATGTAAAAAGTATGATTTGATAATAAACAAGTGTTTAATATCAACAGTAATGACCAGAAAGAAAGTTACATGACAATGAATAAAAGTCACATCACATAGATATTGAATATGACTTACTGTGGGAACACTATTGAAACTGACTTTATATTGATTGAGACTTGTCTTTGACCCAGTCCTTCTCTTTCAACATGATTTTGCTTCATCAGATAATTTGATATGTCAAATGTATTTTTTTCATAGCCGTGATCTGTTTGCCATTTTAGTCATTATGGATATGGAGCAGTGACCGATAAGACTTTTGCATAAAAAAACAAGATTATGAGATTGACTGTAATCGTATTTACAGAGAGATGTTTTAACTGGTAACCAGCTGATCCAAAAGTGGAACAGCGTACTTTTAAATCCTTTCTGAAGAGTTAAGACGAGAGATGATTCATACTGTGGGGAATTACCTGTGCGCAAGCACTGACTCATACGGTGGAAAATGGACGAGCGTATTCTGTCCGCAGCCTCTGACTTTCCCCCTGAATTGTTGATGATCTCATTCATTTGACTTTCTCATTCATTTCATTTTCTCACGTTTGATGTAGCAGAATCTACCTGGTTATTTTTGTACTTTTGGGAAGATTTAAGTGGAAATAGCACAACAAAATGAAACAATTATATTTTTAATGTCTTTTAATTTCCCTTTTTTTGCAGACAACCCAATGAAATAGGGGAGATCTCAGGGTTACTAATACTGGCTAATACTGAATTTTTTTTAGATGAAGATTTTGATTAATTTATTAGAAAATTACAGTTGTTTTCCACAATTATTTATATCTGATGACAGTGATTTCACACCCAGCCCCTTCAGTCAGTGACACAAAGTAGATGTGATGTTGGCAGGTGTAGCAGATGAGACGACTAATCACGACGTCAACGAAAGTAAGGGGGAGCAGCAGCTTCGGTAGCTGAGTTTGAGGAAAGCATGGATGGATGTCGCTCTCATATTGGACTCAGGACTTGGATATTGGACTTTGTGTCATCATCATTTCTTGATATACAAACCAGTATTTATGAGATGAGACATGACGAACAGGTTAGCGCACTAAGTCAAGTAGATATCCCTGATGTCTTCACACGTTTTGATAACTTTGGTTGATTTTTTTTTTTTTTTTTTTAAATGTAATGTTTAACTAAACTAGTCTTATAACTATGTCTGGAGATCACAGCCAGCTCTGTTGATCTCCTGTGTGTGTGTGTGTGTATATCCAGATAAAGCAGGCAGCAGCAGACAGCAGCTGCCGCTGTGTGTTTATATTCAAAGGCTGTAGCTGCTGCATATGGCGGCGATGTGTCTGACTGTCTCTTTCTGAGAAGGAAAACAGCCCCAAAGCTCAGTCTGTGCTGTAAACACCCAGATTGTGTAGCCAAGTGAATATATTCCTATCAGAGCCCCGTGTCTCTATTTGAGTGTGTTTATGTGTTTGTGTGCATGTGCGTGTGTGTGTGTGTGTGTGTGTGTGTGTGTGTGTGTGGAAGAGCAGTGAGCCAAGTGTGTGATCTTGTTTTTGTGTTTGGAATCAGGGATTTAGCCTCATTTGCAAGTGTGTGAGCATGTGTGCGTGTGTGTGTATCATAAGCGACCCGGTGACGAGGCACCTGTACGTCGCCACGTCTTTAAACACCCTTTTCTGACTGATTCACATTGGTTTTCGTCCACGGTGACCCAGTTCTTGTCAGCGTGGAGACAATGCCCTATTTACCACACAGAGAGTTAAAAGAAGGGGAAGGGGGAAGAGGAGAGGAGAGGGATGGGAGGGGGCGAGACGAAAGGATGGATTAGAGGGGATGTTGTTGTTGAACAGGAAAGAATGAGGGATGATGACAGTGTTGAGGGAAAGAGAGAGAGAGAGATGAGGATGTAGATACAGGATCCAGAAGTAGGTGAGGGATGAAGGATGGAGTGACACATAAAATAGAGGGGGGTTGAGGAAAGGAAGAGAGATAGAGGGCTGTGTGTGTGTGTGTGTGTGTGATGGAGGGAATGGTGGTGATTACAGTTTTACCATGGTGGTTTTTCCAGATGATGTATTTCCTCCTCGCCAGCACGTAGAATAAAAAAGCAAAATGGCTTTCCCCCATTTTGCTCCTTTTCTTGCTCAAACTAGGCCAGCGGGACTCTTGCTTCACTTCAACAGGCTGAGTCACGCCCCCCCCCCCCACCCACACCTCAAGCGGTTTATATTTGTTTGTTGGGACTGTAACGCTGTAACATAAATAGGGAATGATGCCACTTTTCCATCATATGTTTTATGTATAGCCTTGCCTACTCTCAAACACTCGCACACATGCATATTGACCAAAAAACCACAACACCTTCCAGTGAACTCTTCAACACTTTGGCAACCCACACTCTCAAGGCAAGATCTGGCAGCCTGAGGAAGTTACCACAGTGACTCTGAAACGCATGAACAGGTAGTTTAGCTGCTTTTGTAAAAGAAGGAGTCACTGAGAGGTGATGTGAATTGGCATCCTCTGAGGGGACTTAACATGCTCCAGTTCTTCGCATTTGATCTGTAAATTATTCAGTCTTCCAACGGATTTTAGTTTATCCGAGTGTAAATTTCATGTGTGTGCATGTTTACTGTGACTAAAGCCTCAAGAGTTCTGTTGCGCCTCATCGTCTCTGGCTCCAGCGTGGATTTTAAACAGAGGCGGCATTCAAGGATCTGCTGGACTTGTTGTGTCTCTCTGTCTCTGTCTCTCTGTGTCTGATAGGTGCTCACACAGCAAGGATTAATATCCCAAAAGGTTACATCTGGGACTTGAGACATTTCCTGTGGAAAGAATTTATACAGTAGACAGAAAAAAAAACAAATAAAAAAAACAAAAACGTTTGATATCCTTTTTAGGAGAAATTGTGCCGTCAGCATGTCAGAAATACGCGGCCACTTCAAACGTATGAGAAATCGACGTTTCCTTTTCTTTGTTAGGAAACATTTGTCAGCGGTTTAAGTGAGTTTCATGTTTTTTGTTTTTTTTTTTGTCACAGGAAATTAATATTTCCACATTTCCTTCCATTTGGTCCTTGATTATAATATAAACAGGTTATAAAATACCTTTCTGAAACTCAGTGAAACACTACATGAGGAAGTGAGAATAATTATTGTATGAACAAAATATCCGCATCCGTGCAGCAGCAATCTGATAAATTAAAAAAAAAAAGAAAAAAGAATTATTCAGACATGCAGCACAGCAGCTGCGCCGTGGCATGAAATCCATTCTCCTTGGTCGAACATGAACCAGATGCATGATGCCCTGCTGATTCACTTAAAGTCAAAGATCCTCTTGTTTCTTAGAAGCTGATTTTCAAGACGGCACTAAATCTGCTTCTATGAGGCTGATTATGTAGGACATCTATGAACCGAGCCAGGCAACGTTACGCTCATTGTCCTACGGTCACCCGGCTTCCGACTGGATTCATCCCGCTCCGTTCCGTTTCCACGCTGACATACTTTTCCTCCTTGAAAGTTTTGATTCATGGATTTTGAGGCTTGTTTGGCCCCAAAGCATTCAATCCCAAACATCTGTAATATCACCAAATATTTACACTCCTCGCTCCATCTGTTTTGTTTTTCCACTCACTTCTCCTCCTCTCTTCTCTCTGTCTTGTTCAGCTGATGGCAGACTGAGCACTGGTCATGCTGGTGTGTTGCTGGCTGAGAGACGAGGCTCCTACCCGCTGATTGACCTGCGCATCCTGAAAAGTAAGTATCCTCATCTGCTAACGAAAACACCAAAGCCTTGGTAATTATCAGTCCAAAAAGCAGGACTAACAATAACAGTGTTTATATAAAGGTGATATCTAAATTACTTCATTTGAATGAAGATGATGCAGTAAATGAAAGTCACGCTTATTTATCGTGTTTCTCACTCATCAGTTCAGAATGAGACCAAGGCGTCGTCCCGGCACCTACGTAAAAACTTTTTACACCTAGTCAGATACAACTTATGTGATGGATTTCTGGGAAATTACAACAAATACTCCCATTGACTGTGCAAAGGTGTGAAGTATTCTCAGAGAACGAAGAGAAATACGTGCTTAATGTGTTCATCTGACTGCTCCCATAAAGAAGTGTATGTTCGTGTGCGTGAATATATATTCTCACATAAAGGGAGTTTGCATGCAATACAGTGAAATAACAGTGCTTGTCCGAGTTGTTTTGCACACAAGTTAAGAGACAAGATGATATTATTTCCATATTATTGTAACATTTAAATTTATTTTTTTCAAAAATCAAACTTGCTGTCAAAAATTTAAAAAAGGAGGCTTTTATGAAACATAGCATTTCATTGGATTAAAGCTGAATCCATCATGTCAGGAACATGAACTTCTTTGTGTTTGTTATTTATTTCTAGTTGTTATATTGTGATTAATACTCTGAACTGCACTGAACTTAGCAAATCAAGACCAAAAATCTTGGGCCAGAATTTGATACAGACCAGGAAATACTAAAACTGCTCATGTACATGTCAAAAATTAAATTCTGTCTTTGTAATTCCAGCCAGTGCCCAGCAGGGGGAGGTAGAGTCCGGCACCAGGAAAAAGGTGAAGCGTCTGCTGAGCTTCCAGAGATACTGCCACGCCTCCAGGCTTCTGAGGGGGCTGGTGCCCCACACCCCCGGGTCCCTGCATCTGCTGGACGACGACTATGTGGGACAAGCTGCGGTGAGGACACACACTCCACACGCATGTGTTGACAGAGCTGCAGCAACTGAAGCATCCTCAGCTCTCTCTGTACGACACACGTTAATCATTGAACCGTTTGTCTTTTTTGTTTCAGCACATGCTGTCAAAAGTAGGCACATGGAACTTTGACATTTTCCTCTTCGATCGTCTTACAAATGGTGAGAAGACTTCAGCGTTATTTACTTTATATCATTTGGTCATTGGCCTTAACCTTGCTGTTATTGTTTTATTCTTATATCCAACTTAAAAAATTGGTATCGGTGTGTTTGTGTGTGTGCGCTGCAGGCAACAGCTTGGTGACTCTGATGTGCCATCTCTTCAATGTCTATGGTCTCATTCATCACTTCCAGCTGGACATGGTCAAACTGCACAGGTTTCTGGGTAAGCTGCTAAAAAGTAGCAGTGATGTCACACATCAGCCATCATCCCGACATGACTGTTTCCTGTCTCTCTACACTGTCATAAATAAATGAAATAAATCTACACTGTCATAAATAAATGAAATAAATCTAGTAATTATTTTTTATTACCACTTTCTCTTATTTACATTAAAATGCCTGGGTATTAAAAAAAGTTATAGTTATCTTATGCAACCAGTAATGGGAAAGAAGATCTGGTATTATCACACATAACATTAGCTCACAATTGCCACCACCTATTCCTTGTAAGAAAGCACTTTCTCTGTGAAGGGCTCGACCCGGTGGCTGTTTAGGGAGAATACTCCTGAAAGCTGAGCCGGGTTTAACGTTTCAGAAAAGCCCAAACTGACGTCAACTGTTTTCTCTCCGCCAGTCGCTCATGACAAAAGGCACAAATGGTTTATTTTCCGTTCTGTGACAACAAATGTGGATAAAGTGACTGTGGGGATGTGGTGCTATCAATATACAGGATAAGGAAAAAGTACCTATGTTGTAATAGACACTAAGTGTTTTCCTTTTTCCTTCTGTACACACACAAACCTAAATGTGTGAAGACAACCCATAGAGGAAGGATTATAAAGTTTCAACTTCTTTCTATCAATTTTTGGTTTGCTCTACTGCTGCAGCTGTTGTATTTTCTGGTGGATATCAGTAGTTTGAATAATTATTAATTGTTGAATTTACATATCCCAGAGTTTTATAATGTTGTGATGTGTCGTGTTAACTGAATTATGATGATTTTATTGATCTAATTAAGGCCTTTATGTGACAGTTTCAGCAATTTTGCCTGGGTGTTGCCTGGAGTGTTAATATTTAAAACATGAATATGAAAGGTTAAATGATTTAATGGAGTTTGGCCTCATCTTTTGTGTTGCCAGGCATGGTGCAGGAAGACTACCACTCCCAGAATCCCTATCACAATGCTGTTCATGCAGCGGATGTCACTCAGGCTATGTACTGTTACCTGAAGGAGCCCAAGGTAATGAATAATACTGTATTCATACGCACACACACACACACACTGTAGCACTTCAGTGGGCCTTAGCTTCTCCTTGACATATTCTATTAGCGTTGCTCCCTGAGGGATAATTCCTGCTCGCTTACACTCAGCAACACATCCATCCACAGCCAGGAAAAAATCCCTGAAGCCCCCCCGACCAGATTAAGTACCTGTGCATCTTTCCCTTCATACAGTAATTGTTTCATGCCCTCAGATGCTTTGTAAAGCACTTACAGATGAACTCAATTTGTTAAAAGCACACATGCTGGTGTCCTTTAGATAAGTAGTATACACCCACACTCACATGACGGCAAGCCTGCTGCTGCTTATTTGATCAATACACCGTTTTGTCCTTTACTCGACAATTAAGCGTTTAACTGTGTGCTGTGACGGACACCTTGACATGTCCTGAATTCAAATCCATAACTAAGAGCAAGCATGAGTTTACACAGCTAAGATGTGAGATCATTTAAATTCTGGAGCAAACTCTTTTGTCCTAGAGCAAAAATATGCAAAGTAGAGTTGCAAAAGAGTAAATACATTTCATATTGAAAACTTAAATTAAACCTAATATACAATACAGTCACAAAGTACAAGGGTGAGTTTGTTTAGCCTCTGTACTCCACATAATTGGACACTATTAGGTTTAAATTCAGAATTTTCATTTGTATTTTAAAGGTATTAAACTAAGACCTAGTGTGTTGAAGTATGTATCAGTTACAGGAAATCATCAGATAAATGATGGTGGTGATACTGGTGAAAACTGATCATCATGATTGTTCTAAATTTAGGATGTTCTCAAAATGAGTCTCTTCATGATTTCTAGAGATAATTTTATCTGAAGTGAGTGTTAAATTCTCCTTTGTCGTAGCTGGCAGAGCAGCTGAGCCCTCTGGACGTTTTCTTGGGTCTAATGGCAGCGGCCGCCCACGATGTGGACCATCCCGGTGTGAACCAGCCCTTCCTCATCAAGACCAGACACCACCTGGCCTCACTCTACCAGGTACACGCTAGGTTTGATATCAGATGCAATTTCATCAGGTCTGTTTTGGGGAAAAAAAAAAGTGTTTTCTAAATCGAAACTTTCCCTGAACAGAACACATCTGTGCTGGAGAGTCACCACTGGAGGTCCACGGTGGGAATGTTGCGAGAGTCAGGGCTGCTGTCCCACCTGCAAGCGGACATGTCGTAAGAACACACACGAGCGTGTTTGATATGAATAAATAACTGTATTTTTATGAGCAAATTCTTCCTTGGTCATCTAAAGCTCTCCATTTATCACATCACTGTAAAATGTTGTAGAAACTGGACAGTGTGCATAGTTTAGATGATGACCCCCCTCTCCTCTGCAGGCAGGACATAGAACAGCAGCTTGGCTCTCTCATCCTGGCCACAGACATCAGCCGCCAGAACGAGTTCCTGTTGACCTTCAGAGAACATCTGGACAACCAGGACCTGGACCTCACACTGGCCTCACACAGGCACTTTATTCTGCAGGTACTGCACACTCACCACAACTATACAGTATATCCAAGCATTTTTCCACAATCAAATAACCTGCATTTTAAAAGTAAAACTAAAACGTACGTGTGAATCTTTCTATGGTTGGCCTCAGATCGCTCTGAAGTGTGCTGACATCTGTAACCCCTGTCGGGTTTGGGAGCTGAGCAGACAGTGGAGTGAGAGGGTGTGTGAGGAATTCTACAGGCAGGGTGAGTGAAGTGTTACTTCTCAATTTGAAATAAGAGTTGTTTTCAACCTTTGCTCCCAAAAAACACATTTCATTCATAATATTATGTATCCAAGCCTATAATGTCACAGTTGATTTTTCTGGGATTGTGTGTGGGGGGAAAAAAGCAGAAAAAAACTACAAAAAACAGATCTGATATGGTTCTGTGACCTCCACTGGTTTTATGACCTGGGTGAAAACTACCCAGAATGCCAAGCTGTAAATGTCTGAGAGCTCTAAAGAAGCAAGTGTGAACAGAAAGAAAACTGAGAGCCCATCACAGCTTAAGTGGACCAGAAAGAGAACCCAGTCCTCTTTCACAATGTGAACACAAACAGAACTGAGTCTGTTTTCTGTCGGTCCGCTTTTAGGGGCTGAGTTTGGTTTGTTTGAAGGGGACCAAGTGTGAAAAGACCCAAAAATAAATGAATATATAAATACATATATGAATAAAATGCATCAGAGAAAACTGCTGTGACATTTGAAACATTGTGAGTGTGTTTTAAAATTTAACAGGACTGCATCATTTTTAAAAATGTTTATATTTATCACATTAATTATGATTCTATGTATAAACTGAAAATAAGTAAGTGAATTGCAGTGCTTTCCACCAAGTCAGTAAAGGTGATAAACTTCTAAATAATATATATATATATATGTGTGTAGAACCTTGCACTTTTCTAAATGGTTGTCTTTGTTTAGATTCATTGAAAATATCTTTAGTGATTATTATTAATGTTCTAAATGTTAGAGCTTGGTGTCATCAAAATCTACAATAACCTGGCAGCAGAATCAAGTTGTACCTGCATAAGTTGACTGACTCTTGCGAAATGAAACATCAGCGTTTATCAGCAAGTTCACATGAGTTCTTTCCCTCAGTATTGAAGGGAAATGTGCTGCTTTTTATCTCAAAATTGAGTTCACTTCACTGTGTTCAGTGGTTACTTGTAATCTTTGTATAAACACTGTTTGCTGCTGGTCAGGTGGTTTTCAGTGGAATTTGAGAGCCTTTTTGTTTTAAACAGCTGTGTGAAGTGAGAGCATGAAAACCAGAACAATGAGATGAAACACTTTAAAACACTCCACAGATTAGACAGTTTGGTGATAATTTTATGCCACCATCTGTCTAAAACAACGGTTCTACTATTATCTACGCTTTTGTTTCAGGTGACCTGGAGAGAAAGTTTGACCTGGAAATCAGTCCTCTGTGTAACCAGCAGGCTGATTCTGTCCCAGCCATCCAGATAGGTGAGTAATCTACAGGTCAATGTAAAGTTATCAGTCCTCCCTCACCACATCCTCATCACCTTTGCTGTGCGTCCTAGGTTTTATCACCTACATTGTGGAACCTCTGTTTGAGGAGTGGCAGCGCTTCACAGAGCCCAGCCTCCTGAGCCAAACCATGATGGGTCACCTGCACAAGAACAAGGCCCACTGGAGCCGCCTGCGATACGCTCACGCCCCTTTAGACGCCACGCAAACGCACTCCCACACCGACGGGCCTGAGCCTGACGGAGGAGGCAGCGAAGAGGGTGAAAACATCCCTTAATGCTCCTCTTTGTTCCTTGGGTGTGTTTCATCTAGCTTTTTTTAAACGGAGAAGAGGAGCGTTTATCAACCTCCTTGTTTGTCCTCCAGTGTATTTCCTCTCACCCTTGGCTGTTCACACGCTCCGAAAAACGGTAGCTCAGCATGGGAGCGTGGCTGGCGGTGTTAGAAAGAAGTGGCTCCCTCTGCTGGAGCAGAGGACTCATAGCAAAAAATAAATAAATAAAAGATGATGGCGGTGGATCCATGGTAGAGCGGATTCATGGATAATCTTAGTAAATAAATGCCAATTTGATAAAGTCATGCCTTGCTCTTTAACCCTGAGATATCTGCTTTAAAGACGCAGGAAATGGAATTGAAAGGTTATGTCGGTTACGATGACAGGAGAGAGATCAGCAAAGACAAATATTAATGTGTTTGTACAATGCTGCTAGAATAATAAAGAAAAGCCAAAATTATATACAATTCTTAAAAAGTCAGCTGGACTGAGCTGGAAAAGATGTTATAAAAAATATATATATATATATATAAACAAAAACAAGAGGATATAAGAATATATGAATATATGAATTATACTATGCTTTTTAAACTTTTAGACAATACATATTAAGCTCTTTTCACTTTTTCTCTTTTTTTGTACAGCTTGCACTTCTATTGGATGCTCTTTCATACAAGTGTCTGACTTGTCTACTTTTCACTGAAGTGCATTTTAACTCGAGCACTAAGTTGGTTTGTCAAGGTATCGTAACCGTAACATGTACTCTGTTTTAATCGTGTAACTTGTTGACTGATACAATTACTTTTACTGACTTAACACGAAGCATCATCGGTCGAGAAACGCTGAGTCACTCGAACTCTTGATATCAACCGTCAGCCTGATTTTTTTTTGGACTCTAGCTGACTCACTGACGTGGAGAACACAAACAAGAGCCATTTTATTTCCTGTCCCCCAACCCCTTCATGTGACTTTGTTATAAACAGTATAACCTGTACATACTGTGACGTACAACCTCAGCATTTCACATGCCAGAATCTCAGCAATGTATTAACATTTTTAATCTGCGGCATGTATATTGGTGGAGGTGGGGAGGAGAGGGTGAGGGGGGACATAACTGGTGTTAACCTTTGTAACAACTTAATGGGTGCATTTGTTTATCTGGAAAAAAAAACTCACTTTACACTTTGCTCATACAACAACAAAGCCTTAACAGCAACACGGCAACAATCAAACTGTTGTTGCCTGTTTTTCTTCAGCCATACCAGCATACTGAAACACACACACACCACCCAGTACTGTAGCTGTTTGTTTCCTGTTATATCTTTCAACCAGTATTCGGGTCAGATTGTGTTTTACACTCGGTGAGCATTGCCAAGGTGCCAATGTACCTATCTGATACATTGACTCACTGCTCTTGTTACCTCTCTATGGCTTTTCTATTACTTTTCTTTTTACACTGGCTGCAGGCACTGTGTGCACTGTATCTTATGAACAAACTTGGGCCAATTAGTACCTACAGATTCCTCTATAATTTGGTAAATCCTGCGGTAAATATACACCATCATTCATTATTAAATAGATGTACAATAATCGTTTATGATGGTACGTATATGTATAATCTCTATATTTAAAAAAAAAACCCATCTGTATGTAACTGATGTAACTTTTAACAAAGCATGTCGAGTATTTGTAAATACTAGTTGGTCCAAGTCGAAGATGTACCAATATAAATCAGTACTCGTTTTTTTTTTTTTTTTAACCACTTGGTTAAAAAATATGTATATGATAAGGTTGTCAAATTTTTCATTTCTGTCCAGCATGGTCAAGATTGTGTGCGCGGTGCTAACAGAGGCCCAGGCTCCATGTCTTCCCTGAGCTATAGAAAGAAGAATAACTAATAATTGAGTTTTATGATTCTAACAACCCAGCCAACGCACAGTATATTCTACGTACAGTGTCAATAAGACTATCGCACCTCTAATATCGAGAGGATATGGAAAAAAAGTAAGTAAAACCAATGATTATGAAGATATTAATGATGATGATGATGATGAATTTCTATGAATTTTTAAAACCTTTACACTAACTTTGATTGAAGCTTTTTCTACAAGGTGCAGTGCAATAAAGTTAAGTCACTGTCCAAGTTGTGAGAAAGTGGCCATATTCATATTGTATCTATAGCTCTTGTTATCTGTAAATTATTCCTCTCCTCACTGTAGCGCTCTACGGGCTTCTCCTAAAACTCACTATACGTAAACCACACACTTTGTCTGAAGTGCACACTATCATCGCTGTTTTTAACGTCTCTACTGTAACGTGGAGTCATAGAGTATCCCTGAAAAGCCCAACACTTTTGACTGATTTCATTCGCTCTAACACATACACACGCACACACACACTCCGATCACCAGTGATTACTGAGAATGCTTACTGAGTAATTTAGTCCTGTTTTGATTTTATTATTTTTATTTTTTCACTTACAGTACTTATAATACTTACAGTACAGCTTTCAATGTCGAGAGCAAACCTGTCTTTAACTTTCAATGCAGAACATTGTGAAACGTAACTGAATGCTACCTATAAACCTGCAGTATTTTATTCTTCGTAAGAGACACGTTCCTGCCGTAGAGTAGACTCTAGTCAAGATCGCAGGCCTCAGGCTGCCTTGTATTTGAATACCTCTTCGAATCCGCACTGATACAGGGTAACTGAGCCATACTGGTTTTACTAACAAGTACAACTATGTACTTTGTCTTTAATAAACGTTTTTATACCTGAGTGATTATTATACCAGATTCACTTTAAGTATCAAAAAAAAAAAAAAAAAAATCAGTGACTTGACTGGTTGAGAGCGGTTCGGTCGTGACCAGCTGGTGTTGTATGTAGTGCAATAGTTGCAGTAGTTTCCTTTTTAAGATTGAACAAAGGATTTAACAGTAATAACAACTTATTTGTAACGATTAATATTGTATTCATATGCAGTGAGATGGAGGAGGTGTGTTTTTTTTTTTTACTCTACATTCAAAAGAAAACACTGTGTTCAATAAACTGATCCTGTGCTGCAGATTTAAAGATATTTACCAACAATCAAATTCACACCTGTAATCAGTTTTACCTGATGGTTTGAAAAATTGTCAGTGATCAATACTTGAGGAAGTGGAAGTTATTATGTTTGATCTCCGTGGGTTTAAGAGTTACTGCCTGTTGGCTTTAACGCTGAAGTTTTAAAGGAAACAATCTCTTCATAAAAATGAGTTCACAGTTTATGAGTTTTTATACACACGCTAGCTACTATAAGGTCTATTGTCTGTGGTGAAGGGGGAAAGTAATCATTGGCTTAGTAATTAAAAAAAAAAAAGAAAAGTTTTTTGAAGGAAATGTTTCAAATGAAGCCCGTTGATGTCTTGGCTGTATACTTCTGTTTTGACAACCAACCTCTGAGCACTGTGAGAAATAAAATAAAATAAATGTTTTTCAATTAACGTCAGACTTATATTACTTAGTCTGTATAGCTTATATACATACATACATAAACATACACACACACACACACATATGTGCGTGTGCGTGCGTGCGTGCGTGTGTGTGTGTGCGTGTGTGTGTGTGCGTGTGTGTGCGTGTGTGTGTGTGTGTGTGTGTGTGTGTGTGTGTGTATAATGTCAGGACTATGTTTGGCCACTAGATGGCAACACAGTCATTGCAATGTCAACCTTCCCAGTGAGGCGATGCATTGTGTGTCTCTACCTGCTGCTTGTATATGGTATAAATACAATAGACAGTCTGTGATTCAACACGACCATTTCTGTGTGTAAGCATAGCTGGAGGGGGGTGGCTGCATTATGTAAACAAAAAAAAATTAAAGAAAGAAGAAAGACGGGCTTAAATCACACAGCGTAAAAAAGTTGCGTTTAGATGTAGTTTGCAGGACAAACAATGGAATTTGAGAAGCTGAATGAGTCACACTGTTGAATCATGAAACTTAACACTGAGATATTGTTCGGGAAGCAGTTAGTAATCTCTAACTTGTCAAGAAATTCAACTTGAGGGCACACAAAGCTAAATTTGACACAGAAGAGAGGGGGCGAAGGGGAGGGAAATGTAAAGTTAAAAAAAAAAAAAAAGTCAGAGACAATTAAAACAAATGTGATGTTGAAGCAGGATGAGTGGAGATTTAGTATTCAAAAGAGTTGACTAAAGAAATTTGAAGCTATGGTAAATACAGGATTGATAGACACTGTTGATGTAGGGAGCAGAGGACAGAGACGGTCTGTGTCTCTGTCATTTGCATATCTACGATTTGCAATGTAAATGAGGCTTGTAGATTGTGACAGAGGCAGAGTCCACTTGTGATTGGTCACCTATTAAATCACAATACGTCGTACTGGCCGACTCTCTAAACTTTATCTCATCAGAGGGGTTGTTTCAAATGCGGCAACTCAACTTTTCCTCCTACTCTTAGGACTTAGTGGAGGGTTTAGTATTCAAAAGAGTAGATTTTGTGAACACTGATAACAGACTAATGATCACACACACACACACCCTCACACTCACACGGAAGTACATACAGGATTCTCCACACAAAAGAGAAGTTATGTTTTTAAGACTGGAATCTGTTCATCACAGCGTGACGTCTTACAATCCATTTGTACTGATAATGCTGTGTTTCTGTCTCCCACTTACACTCACACACTCATACACACCCACACACACAATTCATCCCAGTCAGTCAGTCTTCACCCAGCATGTGTCACTGTAAATATTGACACTGCAAACAGAGCCCCCTCTTTTGCCCCCTAAATGACAGTCAACCAATCCAACCACTCC
This sequence comes from Polydactylus sextarius, assembly GCA_016801845.1. Taxonomy (NCBI): domain Eukaryota; kingdom Metazoa; phylum Chordata; class Actinopteri; family Polynemidae; genus Polydactylus; species Polydactylus sextarius. Next base: position 6,630,160 of record CM028918.1, read on the forward strand.
CTCTGTAAAAACACTCCACTCCATCAGCTCATTGTGCTCATTACCATCCAAATGCAAAACCTCTTAAAGGTGCTTTTTGGGTCGCTTTTTTTGATCAATAGCTGTGTGAGAGCGAGAGTGCTTAAATTGATCGCTGCTTCATATGACAAACACCTTTATATTTTTTGAGCTGAAACCACCTAATGAACTCTGATGCCTCCTCGCCACTATAGGATGAAGAGTAAGACAGTTTAGAAAGTGAAAAATGAAACTTCAAGTGCTGTGTCTGTCTCACCTTGTCATACTGGCTACACTCTGCACTGAAAGGGTTAATCTTTTGTTGTTAGTCACTATATCTGTTATATGTACTGTATAAGCTCACCGTCTTTGCATTATCTTTCTTTCACTTTTTGAAAAACAGTCATTTCTGTCGCTTTGCTGCACTTCATTGCCGACAGCACAGCAAAAACTGCTACTTTTGTGAAGCATGTGTTTCTTATTTTGTCCATCCTCTGTGCTCAGGCAGGAAGAAGAAGTAGCACATGTGAGATACAGTTATGAGAAGGATTTCTCACTGTCTCTCTGTCCCCTTCTCTCTTTTTAACCTACTCTCAAACATATATACATATACCTCCATATAGGCCCAGATAAACTATCAAGCTGTCAAGCTGTCATCAGGCTTTTCCTTTAAGTGACATTGGGCGGGTAATGTCAAAATTTCTATTTTGATCTCAAGTGAGAAAAAGAACTCTAATGTGTAACAATTATTAAATACTCCTCCTTAACCTAAAGAGACCGGTTTTCAGATTGACATCAGACAAAAAAAAAAAAAAAAAGTGTCATTAGTTCATTCAACTCTGCATCATAGATTAGTACTTTCCCACTGGCACTAAGGAATAATCATCTCTAAAGGATTACAGTTACATAATTACTTAACCTAAAACATTTCATGTGCTGCACAGATCTTGGAAGAACCTTTTCCAGCGATTATGTATTTTAAACCTCAAACATTCCTCAGTTTAATTTCATTTTTTCATTCTTTTTTGGAGATTTTAAACCTTATTATCATTACCGGCCTTTTTTTTTTCTTTTTATTTGCTGTCTGGCTTTTCTATGTGTTGTTCTTCTATACTGTCTGTGTATGCTGTTGTTATGAACATTTGTTGTTCTCAGGTCTCAATAAGACTGACTGATCAAATAAAGTTACTTAATACTTTTACTGACAGTGCAACAATTGAGAGTGAGTAGGACACATAGATACATGTCAGTGGGATACACGGTATATCGGTGTAAAAGACTTTCATTTCAACATTTAAAGCTGCTTTAAGTTTTTGGTGAAAAACAGATCAACACAAATATTTGATACTTCATAGACTCAATGGAATAGATAAGAGATAATATGTACCTCACTGTACACTGGATTTTGGTGATTTTACACTCCACTACATCCCTGCATTTGAGTGTCTCTGTGTAGCAGGTGGTTTCCAAGCAGCGCTCAATGTTGTGGAATGACTAAAGCGTACACTTAGGGGAAATAAAGGGTTAATTTGTCATGCAGTATTGAGATCTGCGACATGCAACACCCACACATTCACAAACACTCTGCAAGCAAATATGTACATGATCAATAACCAAGAGCAAAACTTGTTTGCAGCTCTCTCTTTTCTCTCTCTCTCACTCTCTTTGTCATTTGTGTGTGTGTGTGTGTGTGTGTGTGTTCATGTTTAGATCTTATCTTAATTTCTGAACCCTTGTTTTGTCTGACCTACACAATCCCCAACTTCTGTAGAAGTACACCTACCCTATTTCCCCTGCGCCAGTTCTACGTGCACGGTGTGTTTGAATGATGGACAGTGAACTGTGTGTACATCTGAGTACAGTAATTTGTCATCATGTGGTGTTTTTTTGGTGTTCAATGCGTGAGAATGCATATAGATTTGTTGGCTGCTTTTGTGAATTTGCATACTGCAAATAATAGTACAAATGTGTGGGCAGATGAGAGAGTTATTATTATTATTATTTTTTGCCATATGAAAAGTACATCATGATGATTATTGGGATTTCATTGTTTTTTTTGTTTTTTTTCGGACAGAGTCTCAACAGCCATTTAACAATGACCTGCTTTTTTTTTTTTTTTTCCGTTAAAACCCAAACACTTTTTCCAAAGAAAAAAATAATAGCATTCTACAGTAATGCTCATTATTACGCACTATGAAAGTACTTTGAACCACTAAAATGATAAATGGGTTCTGTATGGTTTCCTGTCTTGTGCCCATGTTTATGTTGTTAACTGTGATACAGTACAACCCACAAATCTATTTTTACAAAAAAGAAAAACTACACCAACCTGATATCTTTGAATGGACAGTATAACTTGAAAACCGTGTAAGTCTAAGACACTAAATCTTTGAAAATATGAAAATACAAATTCTGAAAAAGTGTAAATAACACTTTTTTTTTTCTTATTTTTTTTATTAGTATTTCTTTAAACGTATTTCCTCTGTATACACATGAAGCCAAATCTCTCCCGTTCTGTTCCAATTCCAAATCCTGTACGTGCAGTTTCCTGTAAGTCGTGTCTCCTCTTGTTATTACAAGTTCAGTCTGACCTGCTCGACCTGTTCCTCCGGCTTTGCATCATTAGCCAAATCATATTGCTATCAAACTCACAAACTATACAGGCTTATAAAAAATTGTTGCTGCTGTAAACAAGGTGTTCAGTTTTGGATTCATTTGTGCGTAACATTGTTTTTTTTTTTTTTTTTTTTTGTTTTTTTTACTAGATTAGGGGGAGATTTGGAGATGTGTCATGTTTGTAGTTTGCATGGCCAAGTTTCATAGCATGATTGCAATGCTGGTTTCAGACGAGGGGGAATACACTTCTACTACATTCCCTAGAGATTATATTTTGAGCCACCAATCATATTTCATGTTACAGAAGCAATGTAAACTACTTTGTATGAATCATGTTTATGAATCATACATCTTCAAGTTAAAGGCATCAGCTTTGAACTGAAGGCAGACGGGGCCTAAAATTGTAAATAGCAGTTTGATATGGATCCTGTGGAAAATCTAATAGAATAATTAATTACCCAAAACAGAGTTAAATTAGCTTCAATTGCATTTCAACATCAGGTCCAAATAGGCCACAGGGCAAACCCACATTTGCATAGTCAAAGTGACGCTGAGTCATTTCAAAGAGGTTTGATGGGGCAGTGTGCCGTTTAGACTCACTGACCCTGCCTTCGTCAAAACACTTTTACTATGAGTTTTCAATAAAAATTGAAAAGCGTTTGAGGATAAAATGTAACTTTTGTGCATATTGTAGCTTGTCAAATCAAAAAAAAAAAAGTGAGGTAGCGCATATCATTAAACCATTGTAGCTCTGTAAATCCAACACCATTAAGATGCATATTTGTATTAGAGGGGATAAACAAACAACCAAACTGCAGAACAAATAGGTGTGGTGCTCTTCTTCACTAGATTTATTGTCATACTGAATGTGTAGAACTTTTACTGGTGCAATAAAGTAGCAAGTAACAAGTAAAGTATAAAGTTAAACATAAGATATAGATATACATGGTTACAATCATGAAACAATTCCAGAGGGTCAACTATAAATAGAAGTAATTTCATTTACTTTTGTAAAGGTAATAATTTTATACTTGTAATCTATATGTTCTTGGTGCCAAAATGAACATCAGATAAAAAAAGGTTAAGTATTTTCCATCCTACCTTATTAGGACGGAAAATAATAAAACAGCAGTATGAAACTTGACAAAGATGACAGCGTTTGTGTTTAAACCTGACCTCAGAGTGAGGGTCACAGTTGAGCTGCTGGTACATCAGCTTTGAAATCAAAGTCTGCGAAGGGCAGCGAGTTCTTGACCCCTTGAGGATTAATTAGCGGGAAACAATGGCGACATTTCCATCTCTATCAAAAGTGAATCTACAAGCAAGTCAAATGAAGGTGACGACACTTTTATTTCAGGAATCTGCCCTCCAACTGATTTAGGTGAGGTACGCAGAAAACATACATGAAAAACATATATGTAACATAAAAAACATATATGTAGCTGCATGTGTTTGCAGATTTAATGAAGCTATTTGTATGAATCTATTTCACCAGTTTACAAAATAATAATAATAATAGTAATCTGATCGATGTCCAATGTTTGCGAAACAGAACAACATGTCCTCTAATCACCATCTGACCCTTATCTTTTCTTGGAAGTGATTTGGGAGTCTCCTCAACAAGGGGGAATTCTGGGGGAGTTTGCTCTCCAGTGTTACACACCTACTTTTTTTTTTCACCAGGCATCTCATTTGACTTGCAAATCTCTATGCAAATCTGCCGTGCCAGTGACGTGGACACATGGAGAGTCGGGTGGGTGACTGAGTGCACATGGTGGGGTGGGTCAGTTCAAACCTGTGTATTTGGAGAGAAAGAGGGATTTTTTTTTTTTGCTTACATGCTCCATCTTGCCCCTTCACATCCCTCGTCGTCCCTTGGCTAGGAAGGGGTTTATTTTCTTTTTCTTATTCTTTTTCTTTTTGTAATGAAAATGTAGCTAGGTAATCCATAATATTTTGCATACAAGACTGGGTAAGAGAAGCGGATAAGGTGGGCCTAAGTGTGTGTGTGTTTGTGTGTGTGTGTGTGTGTGTGTGTGTGTGTGTCTATGTATGTGTTCATTGAGTTGTCAGTGTTGCATCACAAAAGAATGAGTGACACACGTGCCTTCCTCTTTCTAGTTGCAACACAGCTCTCTTCTTGTTCTCTCTCCCTCTGCGTCCACGTGCGCGTGTGTGCCCGCGCGCACGCGTGTGTGTTTCTTCATTCATATGCAGCCTCTTGTAGTAAGTAGTAGTGGTAGTGAAAACTGTGGGGAAGTTGTCACAAAGAGGGGAAGTGTGTAGTAAAAATATGTCAAGATATGTCAAGTATTGTTCACCTCATTGAAAGAGAGTTTCCTCTTTTTCTTATGGGCATGTGCCACAGAGCAAGTGTACCAGTTTGTGTGTGTGTGTGTGTGTGTTTGCATTGTTATTGCATGTGTGGATATTGCATTAAGGAGGATCCACCCAGTGCTCCACTACTACTGTGACAGACATATAAAATGACTTGATATTGCTTTTTTGTTGTTCCTCCTCTGTCAAACTTCCCCTAATGCAAGGTTCTCCATGCAGTGATTATACAATAAAATAAAGATGCTTCCCTCTTTTAAACCAAGCTGCTTCCCAATAAAACTTTAAATCGGTTTAACTTTTTACTTCCCAGACTCACAAAGATCTGAATCTGACCTTTGCTGTGACCTCTCTCTGCTAATGAAGAGAACAGATGTGCTCCAGTTTGAGTCATGTGTAGGAAAGATTTAAGGAAATTAGATTGTTTCTCTTTTAGTAAAATAAAAAAAATGTGTGAAATTAAAGCATGCATAGAAAACAACTCCAAACATATGTTAGTTAGGTGTGTAACTGTGGTTATGTCACCATAGCATCAATTGCATCACCATTGTTGTTATTCTGTAAACGCACATGTATGACACGTGTGTGTGTTTTGTGTGAGTGACCCAGGAAGCCTCGCTTGCGCCTCTGTCTCATACTCTTCCCCCAGCTGATGTCATTCACTTCCTGGTGTCTCTCCTCTTGTCCACTCTCTGTGTGCGTCCATTCACTCAGACAGTCCAGGGAATAATTTTGTTCCTGTTGATTTCATCTCTACATGCAACAACGAAAACAAAAGTGGCCGTGTCATCACGTTGACAGTCGTCTGTGAGTGTTCTGTATTTGTTTTAATCTTTGGATACATGGCCTGTCAGCTTGTCTGGCTCAACTGTCTGGGTCTGTGTGCTTTGATGTCTGATTGGCTAAAAACTGAAAGCGTAGCGGTTTCTCATTTTAACAAAAATGATTCTGAAAGTGGTACAGTGATGTGGAACTACTCCGCTTCTTTAAAGATACACTGTACATCAGACATTTAGAGCAAAAGCATCTGAAAATAACAGTATAACAGGTGGCTAATGCTTGTGGTTTCTTTACAGTTGTGATAAATTTTAAAGTTTTGCTTTTGGCCAGAAGGAAGATGGAGAGGAGAGATGATGGTTTACATCCAGAAATCAAGGACAGAGTTTAACCACATGAACTAAAGGTGATGTTGGATTTAAATGGTGTCTTGTCATGATGGATATAGAGAAAAATACCCTAGTGGTGCTCCACAGGGGACTGTTCTGTTTTCTTTCTTATTCACCGCCTCCATCACGGGCTTCAGCTACAGCACAGAGTCCTTCAGAAGTTTTCAGTAATGGTGGGTAACGTCTAGGACCAAGGTACCAATGTGACCCGTGTTTCCATGCACTGTGAAGGATTACGTGTATTTTGTGATTAAACTGAACTGGTCTAAGAACAGTGAAAAGTATTTTTTGAAGAGGTTGGGGTCCGTCAACATCTCCCAGATGATGATGAGAATATTCTGCAGTTTCAAGTCTTGTTTGTTGTCGTCTGCTGGAGCAGCAGCTTGAACGCAACAGACACCAACAAGTTCAACAAACTTATTTTTACGACCAGTGATCTCTCCATCAGCCATGTGACAGAAGAGGACACTCTGTGCTAATGGACTTATTTACTTTATTTAAACTTGTACATTTATACCATCATTTATAATGTTAAACTATCTCAGCTTACAGTGAATATGTCTCTACTTAATAGTTGCACAGTGCTTTTATTTTGTATTTTATTACAATTCTTTAATTCTGTATATGTTCATATTCTTGGTTGTAGCAACTGTAATGATACCCAGGGATCAATAAAGTATTTCTGATTTTGAGATATGTAATGGAAAAACAAAGTTGTTTACACTGATCAGAGTTCCTTTGTGGCTAATCGTGTTTCCTTTTGACTTTCTGGGAAACAGGGAGAGAAGAGGAATGAGGAAGTTGGTCACAGAGACTGTATCTCCATTTCTTTTTGCATAATTTTTTAATACCATGGTGTTCCCATATCATGTTTACTTCTGCTGAGACACAGAAACGTCTGTTTCAATCAACTGAAATCAGAATTTGAAGAGATGATTTGCAGAAAAAAAAAAAAAAAAACAGAACACTTCATTTTGAGCTGATATTTCACACAAATGTTACGTAACAAATATTGGCCCGCGCTCACAATGCAGTTGTGTAAAAATGATGTAATACATCCTTTAAAAACTGTTGCAAATGTGACATTGATTTGTTAAATGTTCATTTACAAAAGGACAAGTGTTGTAAAAACAAGTTGGTGCAGTGCAATCACATGCATCAAAAACAAAAGATGATAAAGTCTGTATATTTCCAGTGTGCGTGTCAAATGGTTGCACCTTCCCCTTTCACACCGGTCTTTAATATCCACGACAGGTTGAATGGAGACGCTGCCATGAACCAAAACACGGACAACAAACAGACTTGTCATAAATATAAAAAAGTCTCCATTATATTATATGGTTCTATTCTTAATGTCTTAATGTCACGACGTGTTGAAAGTCACCATGGAATAAAGCGTAATGTTGATATTGTGTAACCGTTACCATTAGTTTTCATTTTAAAATAAGGATGATGCCATTTACTGAAAATCATGTGACTTCTTTATAAGGCCTTGGTCTGACTTGACTGGGGAGTTTGATGAGCAGGTCTGACAGCAGATGTAGGGACACAGAGTGGATCATCCCTGCTATAAATACAGCTGTATTTGTTGTTGTTTGTTTGCTTTTTAAATATCCATATATATATATATATATATATATATATATATATATATATATATATATATATATATAGTTTTCTTTCTTCACTTTTTGACAATATGAGTGAGCAGAGAGAAGTCATTGTAAAATGCTTTTTCAACATGACCTCTATTAGAATAAAAGGAATTCAGGTCAACTTCAAGTGTCTGAAGGCCTGAAATGTTGCTGTATGAAGGAAAAAGAAAGCAAAAACATGGTGATTACAGGAATGATGGTTTAAAATGCTAAGTCAACACAGTGAAGTTTCATAATCAGAGAGAAAAAAAATAGTGCATAGGTTACGATGTGCAACCAAAACTCCGAGATCCGGCTGAGCGAGAACAGACGAGAGTTTCCTAACAGTGCTGCTGCGAGTCCTGACACGATGCCGATCGTGACAGCGAGCCCGGGGATGGGATCGAAGAACAGGGAGTGAGTCTAGACCCAGAAAAACGGGATTCCTCTCTCACTCCCTGCTCACAGAGCAACATACTTCCCTGAGAGTTTCCCACGAGAAAAACCTCGGGCGTTTTTCGGTCCAGGAGGCGAAGGAAAGAAAAAAAAAGACAGCAGAGATGAGGGAGACAAGGAGACAGATATATAGATACATACTGCATGCAGCAGCATGGGAAGACCAGAAGCCATGTTTCAATGTATTACTGGTGGGGTGGGGGGCCTGACAGCCTGACATTTAGTCTCTGCCACGCTGACAGTGATAGTGGGAGGGATTAGGTGTGAGGATCATGAGAAAGACCGCTAGATAGGCATCAGCTGTCCAGCTCTGCACCACAAAGTTTTCATAACTGTCTACTCAGTTGTGTTCAGCATTCGGTGCCAAAAAAACATATAAGAGGTTAAATCAGTCACATATAGACACATTAATAGCACAAAATGCCAGGGTGTGGTTCACCAGGTGCATCTAACGTGATTTGCTAATGTACCCGGAGTTTCTGGTGACGTGACTTCTTCTCTTTTTCCCCGTCTTCCTGCAAACTCCCTCCATCCATCCCTCGTCGGCTTTGTTGGGAGGATAAAGTCATAGCTGTCAAACCTGTTCTTTGTCTCCATTTATCAGCTGGATCTGTTGGGATGTATTTCCTTCACCACCTCTTCCAGCTCTTTTGAGGAGCACGAAAGCAAATGATTATGAGCTAAGTAACGACATAAGCACTTTATTGGATCTTTTAATCCCCCCTGTCTTTACTACGCCTGCCTCGTAATTTATGTACATACCGCAAGGGATGATTTCAAGGTTATGATAACGAGCACCTGCTCAGGTGAGATGCCCCCGGAGCAAGGTCCCTAACTGTGGCTGACACTGACCTTTGACCTCCCTGTGGAAAAAGTTACTGAAGAAAAAAGAAGAAAAACAAACACTGATAGTTCTGTTTTGTTTTTACATTTTTGGTTACACATTTTGTGTGTCTTTCAGTCATAACTGTCTGATGATTTCTGTGGGATCAAATGTGTAGTTTCACTCTGACTTGTCGTTGAGTAGTGTGTGAAGTAAGTACTGAACGTAGAATAGCAGCACACACGTTACAACACTTAGTCCCTTTCAGTGCTGGATTGTTGTGTAGTCATGAAAAAAGTTAAACACTTGTTTACTATAATAAAAAAAGGTGTGCCTCAGCCAAAGAGAAATTTTCCATCGCAACCCTGACTCTTTGCATCTTATTTGCATAGTTTTGCATTCAACTTTGTTCCTTGCCAAGTTATCCATTCAGCCTCATATTTGTTAAAAAAAAACAAAAAAAACATTGAGCTTTGTGTGTGTGTGTGTGTGTGTGTGTGTATGTGTGTGTGGGTCTGTGCCTGAAGACCTAAATTATAAAAAAGTAAATCCCAGACTGAGATTTTTATCTCTTGCAGTTCTCTCCTTCATGCTGACAGGATAGCAGGTTGTGGTAAAGTCCCCATCGTGGGTACATCACGGACCTGAGGCTTTACAGTAAAGGATCTGTTTTTTCTGCTGCTTCATTTCTTGTGCAAACACAAGCAAAAGACGCTTTTAGGCGTTTGCACAGCTACATCCTGTTCCAGAGAATCCCCCCCACACACATCCACCCGTACCACAGCTTGTTCTGTAAGTTCCCCATAATGGCAAAGACAAAACTATACCTTTGCGTTGTGTTTTTCTTTTAAAAACAAGGGCTATATTCATATTGTCTTGGGGTTGGGCTCTTGCAGGAGACTACTTTACCTTGTTGACTGACCAGAAAAAAGAAAAAGCTTTTTAAGACTGAGGTAACCAATTCAGTTTGAATAACTTGCCTTTTAGGTGTGGATCACCATTCTCCACACAATTGTAGGAGGAACTAAAAGTATCTCTACCATTGTTCAGTGTCAGATTTTGGCAATTACTCCTCAACCTCTTCCCTATCGACATCTCCTCACCCAGGTCTTATACAGTAAAAGCTCTCGTTGTGGGCAGACAGAAAATTAAGGAAATGAAACACATACAATCACAATAGTAATCAGACCAGTACGCTCTCCATTATATTTCAGTTGTGCAAAACACTTTAATTAAAGTATTAAAGTATTTAAGTTAAATGAGTCATGGCAATCAGCAGTCAGTCATACAGTCATACATTTGAAAAATAAACACAACAATTCTCAATTTAGAAAATTATTGAAGCTCATGACTAAATGAGTAATGAGATTTCCTTCACACAAGTGGAGCCAATGTTACAAGTAAGACCATTCAGGCCGTAACACCCACCAACATGTCGATGCACCAACCTATGAGTATTAAGTCATCGCTACATTATTATATGAGTACTCAATAATCAAACCACACCCTTCACTATTTTAATCTCAACTACACACCTGTAAAGTTTAGCACCACTGTGTTGCACAGTTGTGATCATAGTGACAAACTCAAAAAAAGAAAAGAAAAGAAAAAACTCAAAACTGCCTCGTAGTTTTAGATTTAGCCTAAAAACCTTTGACCTTTACTGTGCTTGATCCAAAAAAGAGCCTTTGTCCCCAATTGGACAAACTGACCCCAATTAACTGGTCTACAGTCTGAGTCTATGGCAGGGACTTACTGTCAGTGTTGTTATGTTTCATCGCTGATAAAGCGTGAAAATAAATAAATCCTTCACCTTTCACTCAACTTTTGAACTCACTGCTGTTTTCTGCCCTTGAGTCTGTGGCCTCAAATGCACTAGGTGCCATATATCATATGGGCATTGTTGTTCTTTTCCAGAATGGACTTGTCATGTTTGAATAAACAAACACTTAAACAAGAGACTGCAATGTCTGAATGACAAAATGCTGCTACGTCAACAGCCATGTAATGTATTCTATGTCTGAAAAGAGGCTTTTGACTGTGAAGGAGCGGCAGCGTGTGTTGACTTAGCTACTGACCCACACAAAGAGCAACTCTTTGTTGGATTAAAAGATGTCGTAAATCCAAGTTTTATATGTTTGTTGTTTTTTTTTTTCAAATCATTATCATCAGATTGTTATCAATTAGCTCCCACGAAAGATATCAAGACGAGCAGATCAGACAACATGGAAGATTGTGTAGGTTAGATAAACAACAACAATGATAACAAAGGTGTAAAATTAATTTGGACAAACAAAACGACCTTTTAAAAATGCTAACATGTATATATAAACAGTGGTGAACACATAACTGTACACCTCGAATGCAGGATCTTTAGCCAAAATTAACAAGGACGGCAACAATAACACCCTCATGACACAACCCTATCATTTTGTTACCTACACTAAGTGGTGTCTAACCGGTTCAGCATCTGTGTGTGTGTTTTAGTGATCACGGACCTATCTGCATGTTCAAACTTGTCCAGGATTCACAGAAAAGACAAGAGCATGTCAGGTGTGTGTGTGTGTGTGTTTGTGTGTATTACACATCAGAGGCAGCAATGAAGAGAAAGGACATACTCATCAATCTTAATGAGTGCTTACTCATATACTCATGTTACTGCTCTTGTCTTTCATTTATTATGTTTTGCCATTATTATTATTTTTTTTTTACTCAGGCCTCCCTCGTTTGGTACCTGTTCATCCTGCAAAACCAGTGACGACCGACTCGCTAATAGCTTCAGTACCATCAGACCTTGTGATCATCTTGGCGCATACTGTACGCATCTTCAGCTTCACAACTTGCCAGTACACACACACAAATATCCTGCACTTACTGAGGTGTGTAGAGAAGAGCATCAGGAGGGGCCCTGTCACTGACACACACACACACACACACACACACACACACACACACACACACACACACACACTACTTTACTCTAAACCATTTCCAAATGCCCTATGCAACATCCCCACACACTTTTTGTATGTGCAAGTGCCCTGTGTGTGCATCTGTGTGTGTGTGTAAGTTATCAAGGCCTGTGTTTCCTGTTTTGCAATCCTCACTATGCCCTCCCAGAAAACGTCTGCTGGCTGGTTCAGGAACAGTGTGTTTTCTATCCCTCTCAGAGGGGGCATATGCACTCAGAGAAATTTAACACTGGATTTCTAATTGTTTTAAACACAAGACTTTCACCCATATCCTTTCATTTATCTAGTGGAATATGATTTCAAACCAGAGTAAAATAAAATATGGTGAAAGAGCTCTAAATTCTATGATACAACAGAACCAGAAACCAGTTTTTGATCAGTACATCCAGTTTTAGATTAAATTAGATCACATTATCCTTTTCCACGATGGGGAAATTTTCAAGTTTAAATTTTCCAAACAGCAACAACAACAGCAAAAAGAAAGAAAAAAGTCTTTTCACTTAACTGATGTTAACTCTACATTCTAATTGAAAATGTGATCTCAGTGTTTCAGTAAACGCACTTTAATGATGAAAATGAAAGGGATCATAATGGATACGTGTTGGTTACAGACACGATGAAATCCCGAGCTGCCTGTTGCAACTGAAAATCAATTTTGGCAACATTGTCATATTTTATTTTGTCACATTTTTATTGCTGTGTAGAATAAAGAAAGGAAAGCAATAAAAACTGCAGTTCCTGGTTAGTTTTTACACTTAACTTTTGTACAAAAAAATCCAGTGATCAAATTTGTGCAACTAACGAAACAGAGATTACCTCACACCTTAAATTGACTTGTGCAAGTATTCAGTATTATTGTTTTTTTTTTCTTTCTTTAGCCAAATAGAAACATGGCAACAGTCACATTTGGCGCAATTTGAGATTTAAGAACCTTTCAACGCAAGTTTGTCACAGCGTACACGTGGGTATTAGGAAGGGTTATCATGTTGCAGGTGAGAAAACGTAACGTCATCCAAGACGATTAAATTGCATGACACCAGGTTATCTATGGATGCACCTGCGTGTGTGTGTGTGTGTGTGTGTGTGTGTGCGCATGCGTGTTTGATTATGAAAAACTCCTCCTCACCCTGCAGTTATCTGTCCAGAAGGCTGTGCACCTGTACTTTACAACTCACCTGACTAACGTGCCAGACAATGACATTAATTGCCTCTGAGTCAGGCCAAATACCTCTACGTGGTGCCACCGTTCCATGTAACTGCGGGGGTTTCTTATTCCTATTTATTGCAGCCATTTTTTTGTATTGTAATGAATAATCAGTTTATCTAAGGCCATGACCATAGTGGTGGTTTCCCCTCCGGGGCAGGTGTGTGTCTGCATGTGTGTGAGTGTGTGAAAGTGACTCTGCAGACAGGAGTTCCCCAGAGGTAAGTAATTCACAACTTTCACTTATCGATACCATACGCTGATGAATGACTAGATGACTGGCAATACACACAAAGTTCAAATAGCAAAACAGCAAGTCAGGGATTCCCAGTACAACAACAAAACACTACTGTCAGTGTGAGCGAAATGAATGTCACTGTTGAATTGATGAAGCTTCTGTCTTACATAATAGCAGGGCTGGACCACCTTGGGGCCTTTAGGTGTGGCCATGGTTTATGCTGGGGATACGTCTGACTGCAGTCAATTGTGGTCAAGAGAGGTACCAGCTGTGGTCAGATACTGTATGTCAGTGAGTGTACGTGTGTATGTGTGTGGTTTGTGCTCAGGATGGGTGGAGTTGGGCAGGGCTTTTTGCTCCTATCATACCCACAAAAGACGGGGGCCTCCTTCCTGAGAAATTAAAGTGATAAAGGTCAAAGCTGCAATGTGATGTAACAAAAAAGTATAGAAAGTGAAAGCCATATTCATTGTCTGTTGGATGAATGTGGAATAAAGTTCAGAACTGCTTTTGTGCAGGTGAAGAGAGACCAAAGCAACGCATGATGAGCAACGATGATGTTAACTGAAAGTGTTATGCAGCGAGTCTCATTTTCACCAAATAGGTATGAAACTTTAAACAAACTCTACATTTTTCTAATAAAGATGCAGTCAGAATATAAATTAAATGAGTAACACATTTAGTTTATATAGTCAGACAATAGCAGCGCTGCAGGATTAGCTACACGTTACACTATCAGTCACAACATTATGACCACATACCAAATATTGGGTAGGTCCCCTTATCAATCAACTCCACCAGGATTCTGAAATAGGTGCATTAGATCCTTTAAGTCCATTGTTTGTCCATCACATCCCAAAGATGCTCGATTGGATTGAGTTCAGGGAAATTTGGAGGCAAGATCAACACCATGAATTCTTTGCTCTGTCTCAAACAATCCTGAACCCTTGTGCTGTGTAGCAGGCACTATATAGCAATGAAAAAGCGGCCACTGCCATTTGGGAATACTATTTTCCAGTGAAGGGGTATGCTCGGTCTACAACAATGTTCAAGTAGGTGGTACATGTCAAAGTAGCTTCTGCACGAATGGAAGGACCCAAGGATTAAAAAGTAGAACATTTTCTAAAGAATCACAATGGTGCTTGATGGTATGAAAGAGAACGTGATTCATGAGATCAGATCACCTTCTCCCATGTCATCAACTTCTGATGCTCATGTGGCAATTGTAGAGGGTTTTGGCGGTGGACAGCATGGGCACCATGAGTAGATCATACCAAACAGGCCTACCTTCATTCTCTATGTGCATCAATGAGCTTTGACTGCCCACAACCCCGTTGCTGGTACACTGGTTTCCTTACTTGGACTACTTTTGGGAGATCATGATCATAAGATGATCTTCTAACCATTGTAATTTGACTTTTGTCAAAGTCACTCACATCTTTATATTTGCTCAATTTTCCGGCTTGTAACACATCCTCTCCGAAGACAACATGTTCATATATACCATTCATACCAGGTACCATTGTAACAAAATAATCAATGTTTATTTCATCTGTCAGTGGTCATAATGTTACGATATCATTGTCAGCAGAGTATTTCTGATGGTGGAGCAAAGTCAAAGAAATGTGATTTCACTGTTTCTAAAAAAACCAGCTCATATGTGGTTGCATGTTTTTGCTAAGCTAATTAGCATCTTCAGGTTTCCCTTTACAAAAGTGAAGCTGAGCATGAAGATAGGATCAGTAAGATCAAAATTCGTCATCTCTTAGATGACTCTCTGAGTGTGTGTTGCACATGAGAGGCTATGACCCAGTAAACAGGAGTTTATATCGACCATCAGGTGCATCCATCGGTCGGCTCTGCCCTGGCAGCCGGGGTCGTGTTGGTGCTGTGTTTGTTGTTATGGTACAGAGGTGATCCCTCATGTCTGTCAGTGAGCAGCTGTCACTCCCTGCACCTCTGCTGTTGTTGTTGTCTTGATGAGGTACTTTCCCTCCCTTGCACTTCCTCCCACAGGACCCTTTGTTTATGACAGGGTGTGTGTGTGTGTGTGTGTGTTTGTGTACGTGTGTGTTTGTGTGTGTGTGTTTGTGTGTGCGTGTATGTGTGTGTGTGCGCGTGTGTGTTTGTGTACGTGTGTGTGTGTGTGTGTACAAGTGTGTCTAATACATTTGGCACACGTGGGCCCACGGATTCTCAGAATGTGATTTAAAGTGAATGTATTATCGTTGCCTGTGATGTGCACACATTGCACACATGCACATTCACCGTAATCGTCTCCACTCGCACGCACTTGTTTCACAATCCAGACTGATAATCAAACAGCGTTGTGTTTTTTTATATCCATATATATTGAAGAACAAGAATAATCCTTGTTTGTCTTTCTACTTTTTACTCCAGATAATGACATGTTCATCGTGTGACGAAGCTGTACCGTGTGATTGTTTTTGCATAACTCCTGCTTCTCTTTTCCTCAAACACTCTCTCTCTCTCGCTCTGTCACTTTCCACGTTTCCTCTGTCCTAGTGTCCGTAGTGATGAAGTGTGGCGATCTCCTAAATCCAGCTTTTCTTCTGGAAGAAGGGAAATACCAGGTACTTTTTGTGTGTCTGTGTGTGTGTATGTGAGTGTCTGTGTTTTGAGGGTTGTAAGCAGTTGTGTGAGGAAAGCATGGTTTTAACAACACAGACAAAATGTGCTTACCTCAACTAAATTGCGCTGTGGAACTGCTTTTGGTGAGAACATTCGAACGTCTGAGCATGTGTTAAAGTCTGTGCACTTTTTTGTTTGCACTCTTTCTCGCCTTTTGGTTTTATAGCATCACTGTACGTGTACATGAAAGGCAGGTGTGAGACTGTGAAGCTGATCTGTCTGTTTCTGTGTGTGTCTCTGTGTGTGTGCATACGTGTGCGTACTATACGAAGGATGTACAGCAGCTAAGAACTTCCCTGCATCAGTGCGTGTCCATGTACTTGTATCTTCCGTGCGAACGCGCATGCTCTACCTGCACTGTAATTCTCACCGCTTATTTGGATATCAGCATCATGTGGAGCAGCATTCAGCCTGTGGTTGTGCTCTCTAACACTGTCTCTTCTTTGAGGAATATTAGCCAGCCATTACAATCGCCTTTCACTTTGAAATTTTCCTCTATGCTCACTGGACTTCTCATCCTCAAATCACAGGAAAAAACTCTGGGAGGACTCTGGGAACCCCCCTGTTAACGGCTTCTTTGATAAAAAAAAAAAAAAAAGAAAGGTAGAGCGCTGCACCCAGCAGATGGTATGTGGTGAGTGGATAAGGGTTGAATATGACAGATGTACATTATTAACTCATGTTCTGCAGAATAAAAGAGGCTTTAAACATTTATTAGATGGGTCTGAATTCTAGGTTTTGAATGTAATGTACAGTGAAAAGTGTTTCACAAGAATTTGAAATGAGTACAAATGCTTCCCTTCTGTTTATGCAACAAAAATCATATCTGAGTCATATCCATGTTGACTATAAACAATATTTTTTACTGTGTTTGTGAAATCAACATCATAACCATGAAAGGTTTCTTAAGTGCAGCTGCGTCCAACAATAACTGTTTTTAAAAGAAAAAAGTTGGTTATTATTCTGAAGTGCTTCTGCTCAAAATGTGACCTCTAATATTGGCGTGGCTGCAGTGAAGTTGTGAAGTTGTGGTATAGAAAGACACACGTACACACACACACACACACACACTCACATACACAGTCTCTACATCCATCTGTTGTCTCTGCTTTTTTTTTCTCGTTCCCTCTCGACTCGACAATCCCACAACTTCTTATCTCTCTGCACGGCTGTGTTCCTACCACCCTGAATCCTGCCCCCCCTCTTCTCACACTCTCCACATCCTCGCATACACACACACACATACGCAGACACACGCACACAGACACACACACACCTCAAACCCCTCTTATTCTGCTGATGAGCAAGGGCGCTAGGACGCCTTTGGTTGGTCACATTACCCCAATGTTGCATCCAGATAACTACGCTGTGAGGCCTGTGGTTTTGTGCGTGCGTGTGTGTTTGTTTTTTTCAAGGTGTGTTCAGAACTCTTCATTCCACAAAGCTGTTATTTTACAATAAAACATGAATAAACAGATTTGAATATGAAAATGAAATGCTGTTGCTTTTTCTGCTCACATCACAAACATGTCATATAAAAAACACAAATGCTTCGTATTGAAAAAACAAACATTTGTGGATTAGTAACTAAATTCAGGTTTATTAAACAATAAAGATGCAAAATTAGTACTTTAACTACATTTCAATTCTTCAATAATCTGTGTTTTATCAGTGTCATGTGCATGGGAGCATGATGTGTAAATACCAAATAAGATATGACCACAGATTAAACTAAGTGACAATGTCTCATCTCTTCTCTGTGTACACTGCTGGTTCATCAGACTTAATGCTGACACTGCACATGTGTTTGAAAGAGCTGTGACACAATGTGTCCATACATGAGTATTTTGTAAAATGTTGGTCTTGTTTACACATCAACTTCTCCACACATGTGATATGTCTCTCATTTCTTTGTGTTGGTAAGCGTTAATAATTGATATTGATACCCTGCAGATAAAAGTTTTTGTTCTCTGGTCCGTTGATGCAAATGAAATGAAATAAAAGAGTGGGCCGTCTCTTGATAAGGAAGGAAATAAGAAACTGTGTTATTGTTCCAAAAAGACTCTCAACATGAGCTGGTGGAATATTTTAGGACATATTCACAAAGCAGCTCGACTTCTCATAATATTGTTTCCACAAGATGTTGGAAACACCACATCCAAAAGTTCTTGTGTTGGATTTATATGTTGTGTGTATAAGTGTGTGTGTTGCCATGCCGCCCGCCCACCCGACTCTTAACATATATCGGTTCAGATAAGACCTATTAAACACACCTTTCCACTCATTCTGGTATCTGCTCTTCTTATCTTTAGCGGGGCAGGTGTCACAAAACTTACCGTCTGCATTACACAGCGCATTTATCACACACACACACACAGACATACAGAGGTGTTTGCTTAGAATTTCCCGCCATTGATAACATCATTTTAGCCACTAGGGACATATGGACCCACACGCAGGGAATAGTGCTTTAGATGAAGTAATGTTGATATTACGCTGTCATTCCACTGGCTGTTTGCACATTGTATTAAGCATCGATGTATTGGTTTATACATTGACTCCTCTGAAAAGTTTCCATCTTTTTCTTCTTTATTTGCATTTCTTTTATCTCAGTGACTGTTGGGCCCAAAGGCATTTACAGCTTTCACTAACATCAAAGGTTGGAAAAGGGTTACTATTAGCTTGTGCCATCTGTACACACTAAACATGCATACGCAGACTCACACTTAGAGACATTGGGGTTAGTCTGTACTTTGTCAGCAATTTCTTGTCTTCCTGTCAGTTTCCATAGAAGAAAAGCAAAGAGAGGAACTAAATTACATCATTGAGAATTGATGTGAAGTTGGTCTTTTTAATGTTGAGCTGAAAAATAAAAGCAGAGTGGAAAAATCAGGATGAGATATATTAAGGTTGACCCTGAGATGATGGAAATACATGGAATATAACAATTAGACGATGGGCTTATCTCACTCTATAGCATCTGCTACATCATTTGTCCAACTTGGCTAAACCGCTGTTTCCCTGGCTCATATTTTACATTTTTCACATCCTACAAAAACACTGAAATCAACAATGGATCAGTCCATCCAACAAATATTGTAACTCAATCCTCTGTGCCTTGGACCTCCATTGTTGCCCCCAAACTATTAAAAACATAGAAATGATCCACACAATTGCACAATGCCTGACACTTTGTCACATATAACACTGTGACGCTGCCTTGTAAGAATAGCTAAATTGCTAAAGAAAAACTACAATTATCACTAACAGTTTGTCCAGCTGTTTTAGAAAATTATTTATATATATATATATATATATATATATATATATTAAAGTAAAAGTATTAAGCATTAAGTAGGTCCTCCCTTTGCTCTCATTCGATTGGTCTTCTCTATTATGTATGTGTCATGCAGCTTTATGGTAACATAACATACCATAGTCTCCTAAAGTATTTGTATATTTTTGTAAATATCATGAATTACATAGATCTAAAAAGTGATGTGTTTTATACATGTCACTGTGCATCCATTACCAAGAACACTGCAAAACTGTTCTATTAAGCTCCACAATGCCTTCACTGCCAGCTGTACAGTTTTTTTGTTCTGTTTTTTGTTTTGTTTTCCTCATTACATTCTTTTCTCCCATATGTCCTCTCTAACAGAGGAAAAGCGAAATGTGCCTGTTCAGAGGAACATGTGCTTGCTTCAGCTGTCCGACTTGGAACAACGATGATGTCAGAACGTGACAGTCACCGCTCTATTCACCCGTTTATTTCATAACAGGTGTCATACATACAAAGAGCAAGTGTCTGCGCCTATTCGTGTCTGTGTGTGTGTGTATTTGCCTTTTCAGTCTGTCTGTGTTTTGGACTGCAGACCACAAACAACCCTGAGGTCTGAGTATTGTTATCTCATTGGTGCAATTACACACACACACACACACACACACACACACACACGCACACACACACACACACACAACTTTCACCCCATTGCCTCCAACCACACCCACCCTCCAAATGAGTTCAAGGGCAGTGGGGGGTATATCTTAATCGTTGTGGGGTGTGTGAGTGTGTTTTTTGGAGGGGTGGAGGGTGGATGGAGGGCAGATTTATTGATGGCTGGGGGGACAAGTGTCCTAAATCGGGGCGGTCAGGCGTGTTCATGGCATGTGAATCGACTTGTCAAGATTACTTAGTGACAACAATGGATGCGACAAATGAGAAAGAAAGCAGAGGAAAGAAGAAGAAGGGGAAAGGAAAAGGAAGGGGTGTTATTGGATCTTAGACTGAGAATTGAAATGTGCGTATTTGTGTGCAGTAAGTGGTGGTAAAAGGCAGGAGGGGTGAGTGTGTATGCGCATGTGTTAGTGTGTTTGTGTGTGTGTGTGATTGTGTGTATGTGGGGTGGGCTTCTCTGAAAGGGCCTTCCTTCTGCTCTATTTACCCAGGTGAATAGGGAAGCTGGACCAAGCCTGAGCGGGAAAACATGCCATGTGTGTGTGTGTGTGTGTATGTGTGTGTGTGTGTGTGTGTGTGTGTTCGGAGGGTGGGTACTTGTGACTGTATGTAAGCATAAATGTTCAAGACAAAAAGTTAACCACATGACCCTACACCCCCCTGCCTCGAATCTTGAACCCAAATAGATAAACAAACACTAGTGTGAACGCATGCATGCGCGCGCACACACACACACACACACACACACACACACACACTTGGGTACACACAGAAATTCCTAGACTTGTCAGAATACTATCATAAGAGAACCTTTAACTCTCTTTCGAACAAAAAAACTTTCATTTTCCCTCTGTCTTTATCTTCCTGTTTTCACATGTGTAATGAAGAAAACCCAGACATGGCCTGTGTGAAAGTAGACAACATAAGGCGGTGTGTGTGAGTGTATGTGGGTTGTGTTTAGGGGTGCTGCTGGGAAAAAGGCCTTAGCCTCAGCAAGTCAGGAAACTAGGTGACAAACCTGACCACACAGCACCAGAAGGCTGTAGGGATGACTGTGTGTGTGAGTGTGACAATTTTTGTGTAAGTTTCTAGTGTGTTTGTGGTTATTTGTAAAGACCCCGTTTGACTCATGACACCTGCTTTAGTGAATTAGATTTATTTGCAGTGTATATTAATCTTTTTTTAAATCTTCCCTCGTGTTTTCTGTTCACACTTCAAGAATAGATTGTCTTTTACTGTTCTACATGTGGTATGAACACACAGACCCTCGTGTGTGCTGTGAGCACCTCATTGCAGGGTGAATGGACCTTAAAATGTGCTGCAGCGACCTGCTTTTTGAGGTCACATTAATGATAAAGTGTGAAAACGTTCTGCTCCGGTCTGAATTTTAATATTTAAATTAAACATTTGATTTTCACAGTCTAACCAGGCTTTAAACAAATTAAAACAGGTGTCGGACAACTCAGGTTGGACTGTCAGGATCATTTGCATGTAAGAGACAGCGGAACCACAACATAGATCCATGAATTTTACAGTAACAATCTATTTGTGTGTGATCCAGACAAATTATATAAACCATCATGAAAAGATAATTCTAGATGGGAGTCCATAATAAAATGTTATGACATTTAATTCTTAAATCGATAGCTTATTTAGCATTTTTTCAATAACTATTTATTTAGAATGTATAATTCATTTCCATTTTAACTCAACGGCAAATGGTACAAAGGTGGTTGAAGCTGAAATAAACAAGCTGATTGATAAAAAAATAACCTGCAACTAGGTTAATAACTGATAAAAAAAAAGTAAAACAATAATCATTTGAGCATGAAAGCACAAAAAATTATTTTATTTGAGTTAAAGTAAATTGAATATTATAAGATTTAGATGGAATATGAAGACGTCACCATAACCTGTAGGAAATAGTGAAATAGTGAATGAATAGTTATAATTCTTTTTCTAAAAAAAAAAAAAAAGTAAAAATCATAGAGCAGGTTTGACAATTAATTTAATAACAGTAATTGAATGAATTCAATAAATGAATTCAATAAAGGGAGGCCCTAATAGAAGCATGCCTTGTTATATCATAAGTAGGTCATTACATTGGGCAGCTGATGCTAAAACACCTCATTTTTCTCTCTTTCTTCTCCACACATCTCCTCCCTTGTTCTGTTGTTGTCTGTTTGTTCTCTTCTGGGTCAGGATTTTTATCAAATGGACAAACGTTTTGTTTCTTGCTCTGTGACATGGTTGGCACTACTTTCACAGTCCTGACCCACTTTTTCTTTCTTTTCTTTTCTTTTTTTTAAAAAATGTTTACAGTTATTGTTTTGGGCTATCTGCAACAGGCACATTGCTCTATACATTTTTTAGGTCCTGAAAAAACAACAAACAAACGGCCAAACGAATGGCAGCCAAATCTGGGAAGACAGTAACTGTTACAGATGAGTCTAATCACCTCAGCAGCAGCTCCAACAGTCCCCCATCCCTCTCTCTCTCTCTCTCTCTCTCTCTCTCTCTCTCCTCTGGCTGTAGCTCTCTCTCTCGGTGCGTTCACCTCTTGAAACCACTTATCTCTACACCCTCAGTCTCTGTTTCTACATGGTGGGGGTCTATCTGCTCAATCTGTGTGTGTTCTGGTTGCGTGTGAGCATTCGCATGTATGTGCATTTTGTGATTGTGACTCAATCGCAACACGTGGGTCACAGGGTCCACTGTCCATGTGTGGCAGTGGTCACGTGGCTGTGGAGAAAACATGGACGTTTTGGGCCGGGGGTCCTGTACCTTTACCTCTATCTGCAAATGACTTACTCTGCATGGAACATCAGATACACACACACTCTTATATACACTATACATATATACACACGTCTCCGCAGCATTCATCATCATCATTATAACCTAAATTTAAAAAGTATTGCGTGCCACATCGCAGGGCTAAAAATAGTTTGAGAACTATGTCAAAATGTGTCACCTGAATCACTATGCAAGCCTGGGTTTGCGGTATTTAGTTACATATAGGTCATAGCATCCCATCTGTTTATCTAACTGAGCCCACCGAGGTCAGGTGTGTCCCATACTGTTCATTTATTACCATTTTGATACAGTAAGCACTTTCTGAATGAACACATCAAGCTTGTGTGTATTTTCTACATGCCGCAATACAAAGGCAGATGGAGATGTTTATTAACTTTATAATTGTTTGAACCTGGTGATTGATTTTATCACAACCCTAACGTTCTTGAATGACTTATTGGCATAATGGCTCCTAAGTTACATTTAACTGCTTGCTCTTTATTGAAACTCAGTCATTGTTAATAATATGCATAGCACGTGTATTAACAAGTTAAAACTGTTGTTTCGATGCACCTTCAGAAAATAGTTTGACATTTAGTCAGAAGATGTGAGAAGATTGACACTCTTCATGTTTACACGGTAAGACTATACCCACAGTGCATGCTGGGAAGAGATTAATTTAGCATAGTCAACAGAAGCCTAGAAGGCACTTTACCTGCCTGTTGTTTACTGCATGTTGTAGTTACAGCATTTTACTCTGTATGTTTACTCTGTATTTTTTTTCTGTGTATGTTAAATAAATGAGACACAACCCTTTGTGGTAAACTGATATTTTAAAAGTTTTAACTCAGACAGGTTTCATCCAACTGTTAATAGTCTTCTCAAAGCTAAACTAACAGCCACCAAGTTCTGCCTCCATACTGATGGCCAAAAATCTAATAATTGTATTTCATAAAATGCCCCATAACTAATATGAGCTTTAACACAAAACCTTCTTTTTGACTGACAACTTTGTCTTTAGTTTGCTTTTTGTTAGAGAGAAACCAGACAGCCATGGGTTTGCAGAGGTTTGACTCTGTCTCAAGCCTCCTTGTTTTTTTTTTTTTAACTTCATCACTTGTCTTGTTATTTACCCCCAGTTTCTCTCCTCATGGATGGGTAGGGTGTTTATCAGGGCCGGACAGCCCAGCCCAGCCCTCGTACCTGACCGCTGCCAGCAGGGAGCGGCTGCTCTTGCTCTAGAATATCTCCAACCACAACAGCACCCAGGGAATGAGGAAATCAGGCTAGAGTAATCTATGCAGGCCCAGAGCGCGCTGGCCAGCACGTGAGTGTGTGTATGTGTGTGTGTGTGTTTGTGTGTGTTTTGTGAGTATGCACGCGCATGTTCAGGAGCCCGCCACTTCTGCAACATCCGGCTATAAATCTATTGTGACACGTCAAACTGAATTTATGAGCCAATCTACTTGCGACAGACATGTTTGATTTGAAAAGGGAAAGGAGGATAAAAAAAGCAGTGAGAGTGACATTTAGGGCTGAATATTTCACTGAAATTTCACCATTATTATTTTGACATGGTAACATTCTCAGCTTGTGTCAACGTGTGCTAACAGTCCAATTCTAATTTAGCTGTTTACCAGTTGTTGTTTTTGTTGTTGTTTATTTTGTTGCTGTGGCACATATATTCAAAGCTTCAATGGACACAACCAGATACATCGGACCATCTCTGAGGTAAACACTGCGGAACTTATATTTAGGCCTGTCTTTAAAGATGAATACTTTTTCTTTCTTTTTTACTGTGAAAGTGAACATAAATAAACTTTGGCATCAATGATTTCACATTTTTATATATATTTATATAAAACACATCAACGGGGAGTCACGAGGAGATGGAAGGCTTTTACTAATTCATATTATACTTAGTCATGACTAAAGTCTTTGCCCCGTTCTGTCTCTATTTTATATATTTACAGTCTCCTGTGAACTGAAGTGAACTCAGTATGAAAAACACAGATGAAATCCAATAACAGCATGAATACACCGCAAACCAAACTTGTTATGATTGTTTGATAGTGTGTAGTATCACACCCTTCTGCTCTGACCAATGAGGTCTTGTGGTCACTGTCAGTAGTACAGTGAAGATGTATGATGACCACCATTACTCTTCCTGTTGGTCTCAATCTAAATCCTAAAATGCTCTAAATTCAACTTGTCGACCCATTTCACGCTACAGGATGTTATGTTGCATGTATTATATTCATCTGGGTCTCTATTGTTTTTGCCAATAAACCACCACCCGTCCATACACACACACTCGTACCCAGGCAGCTGCCTTCTCATTCAGTGGAAGCAGGTGTCTGTGAATCTCGTGGGGTTTGGGGTTTTAGGTTTTTTTTTTTTCTTCTTCTTCTTCTGGGTGTAGTAGAAGATGGTGAAATTCCCAATGTGAAAGTCTGCTTCTTTGTTCTGGCCCCTTTCCACAAGACAACCCCCAGCTCACACAAACACACACACACACACACACACACACACACACACACACACACATTCAGTGTGTTTCTGACAGTTTCTGACAATTGCTGACAGTGTGTTTCAAACCCATCTTCTTTACTGTCTGTTTACATCATTAAAGTCACAATAGTTAAATCATGACTTGTTTTAAATAAGTGAATATCATTATATACTATATATATATCACTTACTGTATAACTGTATATCACTTAATGGTGCAGCAAGCATGCACACATGCCCCTGAGGAAGCTATTTCTGTTAGATATCACAGATAGATATCACTGTGTCCACTATGATGAATGTAATTTCTGTTTATATGCCCCTATGAGACCACTACTTGAGATGGGAATCTGTGTTTGAGGGCGCTGTGGTGGATCAATGTGAAGTGGGGGTGTGTGTGTGTGGGGTGGTGCAGGTTGGTTGAGAACAAGTGTGGGGGGGTGGGTGTAAATATAACTCGTGGTCTGAGTCTGGGCCCCTTCATTCTCCTGCCCTCACAGGAAAACAAGTCTCCTCAAGAGACTGAATGTGAAGCTCATACGTGTGTGTTTTTTGGAGAACAATGAGGAGCGAGGTGTTTTATATAGTAACAGTACGCGACTCATCTTCACACGTGCTCACACTTGTGTCTGAAATTAAGTTGAGCACTATTTGTTTTTCCTCACCAGGATATACCGGTGTGTATTTTTGGAACATGCACACATGATTAGTGTCCCTTATCCACAGAAAAGAGGGAACGGTTGGAGACATTTGCTTATTATTTTTACTGGCTGATAAAATTATACGTACTTAGTAACTGGCAGATGGAGGGAAAGTTTTATGATA
This sequence comes from Polydactylus sextarius, assembly GCA_016801845.1. Classification (NCBI taxonomy): domain Eukaryota; kingdom Metazoa; phylum Chordata; class Actinopteri; family Polynemidae; genus Polydactylus; species Polydactylus sextarius. Next base: position 6,656,342 of record CM028918.1, read on the forward strand.
TGCTTCGCATAGTACACACAAGGCTTTGTATCTGCAGGATTATGTTAGTGTGTGTGTGTGTGTGTGTATTGGAGTGTCTGGGGGAGGGGGTGGGTGTAAAATTTTGAATACTACACTCGTCACATAAATTTGAATACTAGAGATAGGGTACACTTCTGTGAGCACCTGAGAGCAAACACTTCATTCATGTCAAACAGGAGAATTGCTCATGACAATAGTGTGGCTTTACCATGCTATTTACTCTTCTAAGTTAAACCACTGCAGGCTATTTACACTAAACTTATGACTAATAAAAGTGTATTTGCAGCTTAAATATAAGGAAATGTTGTCTATTGTCTTAGAGGAACGATGTTTGAAATGTTATTACCGCTTTAACTCAAGATATATTCACAAGAGAACACAAGTTTATAATAAAACACACTTTATTTACTAGGCAGTACAGAAAAGTATAAAAAAAAAACATCAAAACTTGGCATGTATAAATGCTTTTATAAAATCATTTTTTGCTCAAAAGCTAGTATAAAAACAAGGCATTAAAAATGTATAAAAAAGATAGTTTGCTAAGTGTTTGACATGGGCTACTGCAGTCTTTGTATGAAAACATAATTCTGATTGAATATGCATTACAAAACAATATAAAAGTATTCAAAGAAATGTTTAGAAACAAACAACCATACAAAAGTTTCATTTGGGCTTTTGTTTTGTAGCATTACATAAAATATCAGTGTTTATTTTAGAATATAAAATTCAAGTGCAGGTTGGTCTTTTACTGGGTGAAAGCTCATAGTTTCAAAACATACAACCTCATTCAAATGAGTATTTGAACAAATACAATAGTTTGTTCATTGAATGTTACCCCAAATGTGATACTGTGAAGGCCAGAAATGTTTTTTTTTGTTTTGTTTTTTCAGTTCAGTTAATTATTTATGATATAATGGGACCAATGTGGTTAATTAGGTAATACTAATAAGGCTGCCCACTTGTGTTGAGAAAAACGTTAACGAATAGTGATGTAAGAACAGACGTAGTTGTTCTTGTTCGGTAGTTAGTAGTAGTTACATGTGTTTACGTGAGGTGGCACAGACCAAACACTTGAAATTTTCAGTACACCCATTATATCGTATCAAAAATGACAAAAAAAAAAAAAAAAACAGAAAAGTTTCAGAGGTCAGTTTTAAATTCATTAATATGCTTTTACATATATGATAATGCTAATAGGGCTTAAATACTTAACTTACAACACTGCTCCATTGGCCAATTGTAGAAAAAAAACATCAACAGTCATCATAAAAACAAAAGAAATAAATTAATCAACTTGTTCTTTATATTAATATCAAAATTCGGAATTAATAACACAGCCCAACGCAAATTATATAGCCACCATATCCCATTTATAATACAACATTGATAATAATACAACGACAAGACAAAAAGAAAAAAAAGGACGAACAGTTAAAAAAAACCCAAAGCAAATTAAATGTAAAAGATATATATACATAAAAAAGGTTATAGTCTTTGGTTGGTTGAAATCCAACAAGTGTGAGTGTAAAAACACCAGTGGCATAAAGCCTCTCCCAACTGTTGTACCACAACAAATATGAAACCCACCGCGCTGCGTCCAGCGCAGGGAAGGTTGATGTTTCCAGATCAACATGTGTCTCTGTCTACATGACCAGTGTCCTCGTAGGGTAAGTGTTGATGTACTTGTGGCCCTGCTCTGAGGCCAAAACGTGCTCCTCTGTTTTCCCACACGTCACCTGTTCCCAGGAACTGAGCTGCTGTTGACGAGAGATGAAAGAGTTTTTGATGATTAACATTCGATCGATGTGATTCTATAAATGCGTGTCAGTAAATGCATCAAGTGCAAAATGCACATACCTGTAGTGGGCTGCCGATGCCTCTACGAGGGAGGTGGTAGGTTTTGTGTCCGTCTTCACTCAGTAACGAGCTGGTGAGTAGATCCTGAAGGAAAATGTAGAAAAAAAAAAGAGTTTTATTTCAGAAATCATGGATGGATTCACATTATCAAACATATGTAATGTGGTGTTAAAGGTCTAATCTTAGACTTACAGGTACTTCCTGTGCGGGGCCGTTGGGAGAGAAGAGCTGTGTGTGAAGCTCTTGTGCTTCCCACTGCATACATGGGCTCCTCTCACATGGAGACTCCACCTAAGACACAAAACACATCATGGTTATATAAAATTATCAAAAGACATACAAAAGACATGCAAAACTTAAAAAAAAAAATAATCACACACATTTGCTACCACAACTGTAAAATGAAAATAGATTCCATGTTTTGCCCTCATATTTGGTTTCTCACCATAAGAAAAAAAAAAAAAATAGGAACTCTCATGTCAGTCTCATACTGGTCTACACTGTGTATGTGCTTATGCTGAGTGGAAAGTACCTCTTGTTTTATCTTCTTCAGAGGAGGCTGCTCAATGGCACACTCCACCGGCTCCTGCTTAATGGAGTTGACCATCTGCTGCTCCAAAGGAGTGTTCTGGAGAAGACACAAATCCCCCAGTGAGTCTCAAGCAAATTACATGAAGAACATCAGAGATAAACAAGTGTATTTGATGGATTCTCTTACCAGTAGTTTAAGGGGACCATACTTTGCTTCCTGCAGGGCCAGAGCTGACCTGAAAGGAGTGGGTGTGCGAGGTGTTGACTCCAGGATTGAACGACAAATGTTTGGAGTTCTGAACCTGAGAGAGGAGATACAGCTGTTAGTAAGAGCCTCATCATCATCATCAACAACAACAATAACTAAAGCAATCTGCATTATATGACAGATCAGAGACAGAGCTACTCACATTTCATTCTCTTTCTGAGGCCTGATTGAGTGGTCAATCAGAGGCTTGGTGTCCACGGGTGAGCTCATTGGTAAACTGTCACTGTCGGAGTGTTCTGGGCTCATTGACTGGTTGAGAAACTGAAACGAGAAGAAGTGAACCAATCAATCAGAGAGATCTGACAAGCTGAGGTTTAGGCAAAAAACAAGCTGGCGGATCACGGGAGCACACGGGAGAGGAAATGTGAAGGAGAACTGGTGCCTCTAAAGATGAGTTATAGATAGAATGATTGAAGTAAAGGTGGCGAAATGACAACAAAACACAAATTCTGGATGATTGGTTGTTGATGTCATTAGATGGTGGTTTGGTGATTGGATGGATTCTGATCACACGCGGCTACTTTAACTACCTGTGAGGGTGAAAAGGGTAGATTTCTGACTGGAGAAGGCTTGGGAGTTGAGCAGATGAAACCAGCCCATGCTCTGTGAGCAGTTCTTGAGCTCTGATTGGGAAAGACCCTGTCTGTTTTGAGATTGCTTTTATCCGTGAACCCACTGGTAATGACCTCATCCACTGAGGAGAGGCTCTGGGGAGAGGGTGGGAGAATAGGGGTCAAGGCCCACTACTGGGAACAATCTACAGTATGTTGCTAATTGCTCAGCTATCTGTTTTTTCCATCTGGGCAGAGTGAAGAAACTTAGATGAAGAAACTTACTGAATCAATGACAGATTCCATGAACTCTGGAATAGTATTTGAGAACGCTGGGCTGCTGTGATGACTGTTGTTGTTGTTGTTGTTGCTGCTGCTGTTGTTGCTGTGGGCACGTGTGGAAGAGGCGCTCTCCTCTGGAAGGCAGCTCTGGTCGAGAGGCAGGGCAGGGGCAGCGGCCTGGTGATGAGGTAACGACATGGCCAAACCTTCTGAGCTGTTGGTCACAGAGCTCTGGCTGACCCAGCTTGGATAAGACAAATTCATCTGTGGAGAGAGAAAAAAAGATGCAAAGATTGAGGCGCTGAACATGAGCACAGTAGAGTGAGCGTGTAAAACTGTTGCAAGCACAAGAGAGAAAATGCAAGCTTAATAATTAGGGAAGAGATATAAAAATTGAACAAATGAGAAAAAGAGAAGGAGAAAGGGAAGTGTAATGCAAAAGGTGACAGAGTTGTCAAGTAGAGGGTTGCACAAGGGGTCACACATGTACAAAAATGGTGATAAGGTCCTGTTTCGTCACTTTTGCAGAAACAGACCCCCCAGATGTTTCCTCCTTGTCCTTATTCACACAGACACGCACATCCAACCACTGTCCTTAAAGCCAGGGTCAAATGCACATGCACATAAATTGAGCTGTCACACTTGCAAAGTTCAGCCCTCACTCACACTCAAACTTGCACAAACACACACGTACTACTCACTGGTAGTGACGGCTGGCCTCTCAGCTCATTTTCTGTTGACATGAGCAGCAGTTCGATCTCTTTCACCCTCTGCTCCTTCTCGGGGTCCTCCTCACTATAGTGTCTCTGAGAGAACAAGAACAGAAGAAGGCAGATCAGATTTTAGTACCGATTACAATCTCAGTCAATCTCCCTTTGCTTTGTTAAAGCAATCAATTAGATCATTGTATTTACTTGCTATGTTTTACCTGTATTGCAGCAGTTCCATGCTGGGGAATGTTCAGGATGTTCAAAGGCAGGGCCATTGGAAAGGGCACCTGTTAACCCAATCAGAAACATGTGCATGTTTAATAAGTGAACGTCCTGTTGTTACGATCAGTATCATTTGATGTTTCATTCCAGGATCCTGAGCTTTTAGTTAAACTCACTCTGTGTGTGTGCGCGGTGATGTAGGTGTAGTTGAGGGGCGACACAGGAGGCAGCTGCGCTTGATTGGGCGAGTGGTTGGGAAAACCCATGATGTGATTGTTGGTCTTTACGTAGCCGTGGCCGATGGAGAGTGAAGAGTTGCCGTTCTTTGACGTGTTCTGTAGGTAGCCCTCTTGTTCCACCTTTCGCCTCATGGTGGAGTTCCAGTGGTTCTTTATAGCGTTGTCAGTCCTGTGTGTTAACATATATGCATATTAATCCACGTAACCTACGCTATTCATTATGAAACACGTCCACGCATGCACAAAAAGTAAGGACCTCTGGTGAACCTAGAGTGGTACTTGATAGCATTATCATTACAGGCAAACACGCTGGCTGACACAGATAGAGAAAGTCTCAGTCACACACACACACACACAGACACTTAGGTACACACACTACTGATAAGGTTATCCGTAAAGAGCAATTACAATCATGTCAAAACTATGGTATCTTTCTGCTCACATTCTTTCTGTCTTTATTTGATTCGAGGCCTTACTTCAAAAACAAAACCCTGTGTTTTTCTTTACTTTATTTTCCTGGTAATTCTGTAATACTATCCAGCCCCATGTTTCAAAAGAAGGGAACTACTTTCTGTGTTCACACATCCATCTTTTTTTCAGGTTCTGCATGCTTTTTCTAAGTTGCTTCTTCTCTTTTCACCCCCACCGCCCCCCCCTCCTCTCTCTCTGTCCTCCCTTCCATTTCACTCTCTCAACCACAACATTGCACAGTCAACCAACAAGGGTTCAGTGATTCATCTAGCTTCTCCTTTCTTCAGTCTCTTCCTCACCTGCCAGGGAGCAGCTTTGCGATTTCAGCCCAGCGATTGCCCAGCTTCTCGTGTGCCTGGTAGATGATCCGGTCCTCCTCCTCTGTCCACGATGTCTTTTTCACCTCTGGGTTCAGGTGGTTGTGCCAGCGCTCGCGGCACTGCTTCCCGATTCGGCCCTTCAGGTGCTTGGCGATCACCGACCAGCGTTTGGCTCCATATTTCTGGACCAATTCAATCACCTGGGGTGAATGTGTTTTTTTTGTGTAGGGGAGTAAAAGAGGAAAGACAGGAGGGGAGGAGGAAGAGTGGTGAAAAGGAAGAGAAGTGAATGATAGGACAGGCATGAGGAAAGAGGAAGGAAGGAGCAATAACAGGGAGGAGAGGGAGAAGTAGAGAGGTACAGAAAGAAAAACAACAAGGTAAAGAAGAGAAAAGTAAATGAGAAGTAGAGTAGATGGGATATGACAAGAGAAAAAAAATAAAAATAAATTATTAGTTATCCATAAAAACCTCAAACACCCACACACTGTGTCACTGAACACTTCCTCTCTCTTTCTCTCTTCTCCTCTCTCCTTCCCTCTTTCTTTATCTTTGAAGAGGTGATTGAGAACACCTGCTGGTGAGCAGTGAGGGAGTTTCCAGTGGAACGTTAGCCACTCTGCTAATCATTACAGTGGCATATGGGTGGAAATATAACTCCTTTGAACAAGTTCAATAACACTTCTTGAGTTGTAAGAGACTTAAACTTGTTGTTGTTGAGTAACAGCAACTTTTTGGGAAACTAAAAATGTGCAACAGCAGCCAAGAGGTTGCTACAGAATAGTTGCTTTAACCACTCAGGGTTATACTCAACATACCGTAGAGTAATATTTTTTTCACCCTGAATGACACTTGATTGCTTGTTTCCTGTGAGTGCTATCCAACTATGTGACTCCATATAATTACCCAATGTAACAAACCCTAGTAGTAAAGGTCATGACTGATGGCTCTGAGAGAATCACCTTCATCAAATTGATGTAATGATATTGTATAATTGCATTTTTTGCAACATTATTGTGCAAAATGCATACTCTATGCATGGAAATTCATTGTTTTCATATGAGCCCTACAGAGTACTGTGGGGTCATTTAAGGGTTTTCAAATGTTTTCTTACCCTCTGGTCCTCCTCTTTAGTCCAGGGCCCTTTGATGAGTTCTGGGTTTAGGACCTTCTGCCATCTGTGTTGACACTGCACATCTGTACGGTTCTGGTGGGTTAGAAAGCAAAGACATTAATTATCATCCTTAAAACATGGACTTTACATTCATATAAATCAGTGGTTAAAAGTTGAAAATAACCCTTTGTGTCAACACGTTACAACAAGACTATGTTGTCAGATATTGTTTGCTTCCTTGTTTTTGTGTGTTTCTGTGTGTACAGTATGTCCATGCATTTGTGCACCTACAGAGCAGCTACTTACAGTTAATAAATTTGCAATGAGTTTCCAGTCCTCTGATCCATGAAGTTCAACAAGTTTCTTCAACTTCTCATCCTGAAAAAAAAATGCATGTTGGATTAATACATGTCTCTGCAACAAACAACATCCACTCCACAGCACTTTAATCTGAGTGAATGTGGCCAAACCTGACTGGAATACAACAAAGGTTCACAGGTTCTTGGGAAGTGATGAGGAAACATATTTATATGTTGTGTATTGGTACTGGATTGCCCAGGCAGGTGTCTTTGTGTGTACCTCTTCTCGTGTCCAACGTGTTTTGCCGAGGTGCCGTTTCCCTGCCTTGGCGAGCGATCCATCGTAATCATGTTCATACATCTCAGTCTCCTCCTCATCTTCCTCACTACTGTAAACACTGCACACAGAGACACACACAGAAAGAGACAGAGAGAGAGAAGAAATTTTAAAAAAGGTGATGGCCATGTGGAAAAAAAATTTGTACGATAATAGAAAGGTAAATAATAGCACAATAAGTACATGTGTATTTCCAAGCTACTCCCTAATCATCTCTTTACAGAGCATACAAAGAACTCAGCCCACTCTTTAACTCATCAGGTGTCACCACAGACAGAACCAGTCATTCTTGAAGGTTTGGGTGCAGGCTTTTAGCCAAGACACCCACAAGGGAAGGGAGAGGGAGAGAGAGAGATGGAGGGAGGGAGAAAGAGAGAGAGAGAGAGACGGATAGAGAGAGAGAGAGTGAGTAGGAGGGAGGGAGGGGGGGTATGGATGAACAGGTTCCAATGTTTTTAGTTTCCACAGATACTGGGATAGGCACATGCGATCATAATTTCATGACCCTGGCGTGTTCAGACCTGCAGTGGCATTGTACAGTACAGCCATGCATGCACGCATGCACACGCACAAACACACACACAGACACACACACACACAGAGGTGATTTCTAACCAATCAGACTGTAGAGCACAAACAACGTGGAAGCTAGGTTGGCGTCATACAGCGCAACAGGTGAACAGGAACCCCACTGAGGTGTGTGTGTGTGCTTGTACAAGAGGATATTTAATATGGACTACCTTCCTTTTTTTTAACCACTTCACTGAATTGTATGACACCAAAAACTGACCTTAACCTTAAAATAACCTAAAAATAGTACAAATATAGAACCTTACAATATTAATTTAGGGAAGTTTCCCAATGTTTACCACCAAACAATGAAACAACCTTCTCATGCATTTCATAAGACAATAAAAATATCTCTCAACAAACAAACATGACCTCGCCATAACTCCAGCTATGGTGAGAAATAGTTCAATGACCATTCCCTTTTATCTCAATCAGCGGGGTGTTTTTTTTTTTTTTTTTTTTGGCAGTGAAACAAACATTGGTAAAACTCGATAAATACTTAACACGCGCGCTAAAGAGTAATTGGTTATGATGTTTTTTTTTTTTTAAACTAAATAATAAATATATTGTTTAAAGTATCCAAACGTGTAACTCCGCATCGATTCCGATTCGCGTATCAAAACAAAAGGGAAATACAACTAATGCGAGAGCAAGTGCAACACACACAGAGAGAGACAGAGAGACACAGAAAGAGAGAGAGAGCGAGAGGACCGCTGCAAAAAAGCGCAGTTTCCAAAATAACAGTGAGCGCAGTCCGCTTTCAGAGATGCTGCGGCAACATTCAGGGGTTTATGTAGGTTTCACTGAGGCGGCTGTAAAAAAAAAATTACCTTTAATAATGCCAGTTTAGTTCACGTATTAAGATCCAACCATCGAGTTAAAGAGACATAAAGAGAAATGAAAACATCTCTGTTCTGCGAGTGATCGTGTGGCTGACCAAACCAAAGCGTAATGAAATATTTTTCAAAGCCTTTCATAAACCAAAGTTAGGGTGCGAAATCGCTTGTTGCAGGTGCGTGTATATATATATAGATGCAATTATATATTATAGATTGTGTTTATTACAGGTTACTATAAAGAAAAAAACGATGTCCATACAGTGTGGCACGCGCCTGTCCACCCGCCTAATGCTAATAATGCGCGCGCGCGTGAGTGTGTGACAGAGAGACACAGAAAGAGGCTCCTTTCTCTCTCTCGCCACTGACAGCAGCGCGAGGAGCGCACATGCCAGATGACCACCACCTGTCATGAGCGCGCGAGCGACACACTCGCAGCACTACTTAGTTTTAACGGCCGAGAGAAAAAAAAACGGTTACAAACGTATTAAAAAAAAAAAAAAAAAAGCTTAAATATACAAAGAGTCAATGAAATAAGAACAGAAACTCTGTCAGCAAGATGCATCATTAAGCCCCCGTCAACCTCACGCCGTATCCAGTAGTAACACCAGGAAAAAACAGTTTTTTTTTTTTTTTTTTTTTTAAAATAACTTACCTGTTTCTCGGCCGCCGAGCCATGTTAAAGTGTGTGAAGCGGCTCGCAGGTTGCGCTGAATATGTACTTTCGCTATGTGTGCTGAGTTTGTTCTCCCGGCGAGGAGTAGGTTGACATTAATTTAAACTACAGCACCCTCGACTAATGCTCCTCCCTCCCTTCGCATCCCGGTAACTTTCGCGCTATTGACCTCGAAAGTTGTCTACTGCGCATGCCCACTGTGAGTCCACTTGTAAGTGAGCATGTGAGTCCAGTTCTTACCGTCAGACTTTCATTCATTAGGATTTGAACGAAAACGAAATGTTTTGACACATTTATAACTAAACTCGAATGAATGCCCAGAAAATATAAATGTATCATTTTATGTTAAATATAACCCTCACTATCTGAATCTAAAACGTTGTTGTACACGTCCAAGCAAGAACTACATCATAACACTGCACATTAAAAATGTCATTAAAATAAATATCGAACGATCTTATACTTAAAAATAAAAATGGTCATTTGGCTATTGGTTTAATGGTGAACTAGTGAATATTTGCTTCCATTATTACGTTTTACAGAGCTATCTTGCGCCCTGGAGATGTTTCTAGAAGTATATACGAGCCGTCATTGAACGCACCTCATTGCTACAGCGTAGTACTGTAGAAGGCGCGGTTTACTTGTCTGTCCGCGCTAAACCTTTTTTTGTCAACAATTTTCGTGCCTTACTTCTCTTCTGGTGGAAAAGAGAAGGAAACTATAGTATCTGGACGAAGTAAACAATTGACAGAATTGCGAGGAAAGCGAAGTTACAACGCTTTCCGCGCTCCGCTACCTGTTTGTAAAGTGCCTGCGAGCGAGTGTTACAGATGTTTCTTGGTGATAAAACACGAAACAAGACCTTGTCTTATCATCTGGCGATAAAATCGTCCAAAGACAAAGACAGTTAAAGAAATGCAGCGGCACTTCGACTTTTTTGTGTGAATTTATTGCACATAAGTCAAAGGGCAACTTGAGTTATACCTGCAATAAAATCGTCTTGTTTCGTTTTTAGTGTCTTGGGTGTCAGCATAATGATTTTGTCAGTGAATTTATTCAGAATAAATCAGATGTTAATCTGGAACAGGTTGAACCCGACCAACAACACACTCATCTAAAGATGAGTAATGTCATAACTCATCCGTCTTAGTTGCGTTGCTATATTATGCTGTATGAGAACAAAATGCCATCATCATGTATAAGGGTTATTTTTTATTTTGGTTGAGTTCTCCATTCTCCCTGTGCCAAAGCTGCGGTCACTGAACCATTCATTGCACTCAGGAGGAGGGGGGGGTTAATACTTTATTTGTGTAAATGTGTTTTCTCATTGTATTAGTTCCTCCATACGCAACCGTATTGTCCTGGTCACTTGTAATTACCATCGTGCCAGACCAGCCTATTGTCTCAGGGCAGTCATCATAATAGTGGACTGATAAAGGGGCACACACACACACACACTCATGGACACATGGTCATGGACTGCGAATTTCACTATCTGATGCAACAGCTTGGACATAGTGCTCAATGAACTGAATGAAGATGTCCAGGACTGGAAGACATGGATTCAACTTAGCTTAGTCCAGTGATGTTGGATCATAGGGGGGCATGTGTGTAACAAAAAACAAAACAAAACAAAACAAAACACTGCTACATCTAACAGCAGGTCTGCGATATAATGTAACACATGGTTGCCTGGTTGCAATCACCTGTAGGCTTCAAGTCCTTTACACACCTGTGTACACGGGCATTGTTCCTGTCATTTTTGCCTGGAGGTGTTACTTCTAATCTTTTCACATAAAAAAAAATTTAATTACAGAGCAGCTATCATGTGAGACTCACGACAAGGTGATTCACTCATACAAAGAAAGATAGGTAGTACAAAGAAGTAAGCAGAAAAAAATAAATCACTTAAACACCAGTCGTAAGAAGTGTTAACAACAGTATTAAATCAAACTTCATATAAACACTGTATTTCTATTTCGGTGTGTCTTTATTTGTTTTTTGCACAAGTCCCGAATATGTCTTTTCCCTCGAGGGTAATATTAAAAACTACATCTTGTTATCTGAAACCAAATTGAAGGAAGGGAGTCAGGGTATGCAAATACCCTTATACTAGGTTGAGCAGGAAGCCCGAGACCTATTGACTCTTAGCTGAGGACATTTGCATGGGCGCGATTGGACAGGTTAAGGGCAGGTATTGTGATGGCTGCCCCCTTTGCAAAGCTTTGTGTGCACAGGTTGGTTCATTTGAATGATTTTTAATGATGGCCCCTGGGCGTGAGTTATCATCCCACCAAGCTTTCAAATCCACTGCTGGGAAGGCAAAATGTGTATTGTTAATTGTCTCTGTGTTTTGTGTGTGTGTGTGTGTGTCTGTCGATGTGTATGTAAAGGCCCTCGCTGGGGAAAGACTGATCCATATCAAACAGGTAGTGAATGTGATCCTGTATGGTTATGTGGTTAAATAAACCAACATGTTGAACTATTGCAAATATCTGACAATTAATATATATAAACATGCACTGGGATCATATATCATTATTGTTTTACAGTGCATCGCTTTACAGGAAACCAGCAAATTGTTTTCAGTTTCTTTTTTCCAATTGTAGATGCAATCTTACTGAAAACATTAAAAATATAATGAAAATGTAAATGCTCTTAAAACAGATCACCACTGGTATTGAGTTTATTTAGTAAGTCGTTTAGTTTAGTTTAGTTTAGTTATAGTACTTTTACTTTACATCATACCACTTTAAGAACCTCATCTATGTTTCTTTATTGACTCTAGTTGTTTGGACCACCTGTCAAAGACTGCCAAGGGTGCACGTTTTGCATTTTCCCCAGGGGTGAGTTCCTCTTCCCATGTTGTCCTGTGCCTTTGGCAAATTATGTAAAGCATTACCTCATGGCCACTGCCAACTTCTGGGATAGACTTCACCCCTCACCCACTTGTACAAAGGCTCTGTCTTCTACAATTACACCATGATTAATCTGTTTTCAGGTTTACAGTCCTTCGCTTTCACTTGATTCCATAGATACCATTGTTATTCAGTTGCTAACAACCATTTTGTGACATCTCTTACAACCAAATATAATTTGGTAACAAAGAAAATATGGAGACGAACTACGATGTTTCCTGAACATTCGGTTATATAATTTATACATCATTTAAACAAAGCACCCATCCACTGATCCGTTCATTCTTCAAGCAATCTGTCCATCCATCTGTTTAATCCATCTAATCAGAGCAACATTAAATCTCTCTGAAACACGTTTTACCCACCCCTAATGTGCCGATCCGACGTACTATGAAGTTTGCGGCGGCCTCACTGACAGCACAGATTTGACCAGAGAACGCTCAAAAGACACCGAAAGGAAACAAATGTTCGGCTCTTGTGTGGAGGTGTGAAAAATCACACATCAGCCTTCCTGCAGCACAAACATGTGTTTAATTCATCTCGACACTGACTTTATGAAGAAAGCAGAGAGATATAATATGAAATGAACAGACAAAGCAAAGTAAAAAAGCCAAAAAGCAAAAAGCTGCAAATCACAATCTTAATTGTTGAGGCAGTTTCTACTTTTCACTTAGGCAATATGTTCCATTTCCATCACAGATCAGGTGGTACTTTGTTAACTTTGGTTTTAAAATGTCCTAGAAACATTTTAGTGATGCAAAAGCAGAGTTCCCTGTCTGTCACCTGTGTGACCCTGTAAAATGAACATTTCTGAGCCTGTCTGTTTGTATGTGTTTGTTCCACGCGTGCATGTGCAGTTGTTTATTTTGACATGTAGATGTGCAACTAAGACTTCAAAACGCAGGAAGTGGAATTTTAGAGGGGAAACCTCCACCCACTTTAACACACATACACACACACACACTCTCACGCAGACACACATATGCGGGCACACACACACTCTTAACCAAAGGTAAAACTTGTCCAAAATAATGACAAAGTCCTCAAACACCCCCACCTGATATGAGTGATACCCTCCTGTTTTTAGTAAAGTCTGTCAATTCTTGCTGGTCTTCATAAAACTGTCAGTTGCAATTTGAGCCATTCATTGTGAGTGAAAAGGTCTTTACAATTACCTAAGCAGACGTCTTTCTTTATTCTGCTCTATTTTTAGGTTGGGGAGACACGCCAACCCTCGTATTTCATTTCATGGTGCAGATGTGCAAGTGTACTTCACCTGCATCACTGGTATCAGATTATTGTCTGACATTTTCATCTTCTCTTTCACTGGCACACAGGCTAGTATAGATGAGATAAGAACAAAATGCATCAAAAACCCACACTTACACAAACCTGCAAACATATTTGTAACTGTGTGCATGTATGTGCATATATATACAAAGACTTCTTCATTGACAAGCAAGTGTATTCACTTGCTTAAAAATGCACAAGCACAAACACACACGTCTGACTTCTTTCCCCTTTGTGGTAGATAGGCTATAGATTTCTTGTGGTACAAAGATAGTTGGAAAAAATGATGTCACTCATTGGGTGCGTGTGTTTGTGTGAGGTGTAGAGTGTGGGCTCAGAGATGGGCTGGTCTCTAACCATAGGGCATAACCTTTGACAAAAATGGTTTAGACATTCACACCCCAAGACGATAGGTGGGATTGAAAGCAGTACGTGTATTTCATGCAGAGCGGAGTCTGTCATGTTCTTTCATTGCACTGCTCTTGACCTCTTTGAGAGATGAAATTATTTGCTCAAGTTTGTGCAGAGAGAAAAAAAGCTCTTCACTTTCACACATTGCTTTGCCACAGTGATGCTGTGCTTCCTTTCTAAACTGATAACACATTATTAATACGAATAAAAGTGTTTCTCCATAAATGGAACTGTTTCTGTATGTAGGCTATTTACTTAATTAATTTCCATTATCTTCACTTTCATTTCTATTTGGTTCTCAAGAGCAGGATTAATGATAAATGGGTCCACAGATACCTTATCTGCTCATTCAGTTCAGACTTCATTAACCTGTGTCACTGCTCTATGCAGTTAGCGGTTACTTTCTTTGCAACTTTACTTATATTTAAGTTAAATATATTTTCCCACTTGATCATCCTGATATAGAGCACATGTATCCATTTAAGTGCTGACAATAATCAGATTTGCAGACACCTCACAGGGAACACTTTACCTCTACCTGTCAGCTTGCAAATCCTGAGGCTTATTTGGGAGAGCTGATCCCAGGCCACCGGAAGTGACGTCACGACGAAACAATCTTGTTTTAAAATTTTATTTTAATGACTGTATTGCCGTCCCTCAAGCAAAAGGGGACCAATGTAGTATTTTTTTTTTTTTTTTTTTTTTAGTATCTCTGGTTCAGTAAACATTGTAGCTGCAGAATTAAATCTGAACTGTCAGCTGCAGAAACTTCACAGCAGCCGCAGCGGAGGCGCAGCAGCAGGGGCAGCTGGGCAGTAAGACACATGTCACTACAGCCTGTGAGAGGAAAAACTTTTTAGCTGGGGCCGAGAGACGACACATAAGCAAAATGTCTCGGCATCGAAATGTCCGAGGTTACAACTACGATGAAGGTAGATAACTTGAACTGGGTGGTGGTTACGATGTAAACATCATGGCAAGGCCGCAAGCAGCTAAACTCGTTAGCCGCTAAGCTACAATTCAATGTTATTGAATGTAGCTTTAGCAGCTAACGCTAGCTAGTTCAGCTGGCACGACAACGTTGCTGTCGTGTCACTTGGTACCTGGCACAAGATAAATTGAATTTTTATATCAGCATCCATTTTCGTGCTCAAGCTTCTGGGCTAACGTTATAATGTTAAAAACTAACCGAGACATGTTCAGATAAACTAAATTGTGTAGCTACTGTTTTGTTTACAAAAGCTGCCGACAGCTAGTTAGCTAGCTTGCTAACTTTCCAATCCTGTGGCAGTATTGTTAGAACCATAATATAAATTGCTGGATAGATAATTAGACACGTAAACCCCGTTGTTATTAAACGTTCAGTCATCCTAATTTGCCAAACCTACACTTTTATGTCTAAAATCACGTGAATCTGCATTTACTGTTTTGTTATGCATGTTGTAAAGCTGCTGACCAAGCAAAGTGACAGCTGGCACAAAAAGACACATTCCCTCCACTTGTACTGCTTTTTAAACATGTAAATGTTTATCACAAGCACAGGAAATGAACATATGTAATGCTCATGTATATTTCTTTCTAGACTTTGAAGATGATGACATGTACGGACAGTCTGTGGATGATGACTACTGCATATCACCAGCAACAGGTTGGTATGAGTAAATACAGGATTCATGGTAAACTTTTGGTTGATATTTACCATCATAAATGCTGAATGTGACTTTATGAAGTTATATCTAAAACTATTACATTTGCAGATAAACAGCCAACATTATTACACTAGCAATTGTTTTTAAAGTGTAACATAGGACCGTTGAACCACTAAGTAAAGATTTTCTTTGTTTTTCTCAGCAAATCAGTTCATCTACTCACGTCGAGAGAAGCAAGCACCAAAGGACGAGCCTCTAGAAGAGGAAGAGTATGAAGATGAAGATATTCCTATGTCCCCTACTGTCAGCCACAACCTTGACCCGCTTGATCAAGGTAATCTTTTTAAGCCCAAGTGACTGACTTTATACCACAGATCAATTCTTTTGAGTTAACGTATTTGTCTTATTTGTATCTGTTAATGTGTTTCATCTGTAATATGTTTCTGAATCTTAAATTCAACATCTATAACTAACCTGCGTGCTGTACTTTGCAGCCAAGCTGTATTCTTGTCTGGACCATATGCGGACGGTGCTGGGGGATGCAGTGCCAGACTCAGTCCTGACCCAGGCGGCCATAAGATATGGATTCGACCCACAGAAGGCACTGGATGCGGTCCTTTCTGAAGACAGTAAAACAGCCCCAGTTACCAGAACTACCATTGAAGAGACTGTGTCAATACCAAGACTTACCCAGGAGAAAGCACCACTTCCACAAAGAACCAAACGAGAGCCCATGGTTGAGAAAGGTACGCCTGGAGCTGATCGAAATTTGGTCAGAAGTTGTTAAACTTGACTTATTTTCCGGTTGCAGTACAAGTTTTCTTTTTTACTCTGTATTTAAAATAATAAGAATTTCACAGATACTTGGGTCATAACAAGTGTTTCTTCTTATTATTTTGTTACTCAGATGTATGTAACCTATTTCATGGTGATATACATAAAAGGTCTTGTTCATTTGCATCACCTGTTTCAGTATAGATTTCAGTATTGATAGTTTCTAGTCTAGGATTTTTGAACATCCTGCATGAAATATTTCAAAAACACAATTTCGAAACCGGTGTTAGTGAATAGCAGTAATGACAGAGAGCGTCTGGTGAAGTTCTGTAAGCTTGCCAGATAAAAGACCTCTAAATGGAGAGAGGGAAGTTGTTGCGACTGATGTATGTAAGATAACAAGTATTACCCACATAGCAGCTGGTTTGTTATGAGACAACCTAAGGTATTAATATAAGGAGGATTCAGAGGAGCACAATAACGGGACTGTTGCATAAAAGAGTGATTAAAATGATAGAAACAAAGCCTGGTGACATATTCTTGGTGAATGATGATATTTTTCATTCATTTCAATCCTGTGGATTCTTCATTAAATATTCAAACAAAAGATCAGTTTAAATAACGTTCATTAGTATTTTGTACATTAAAGACTAACAAACGCTGTTTGTTTTACCCAAATGTGTGGGATGACACATTTAAGTCATGCAAATGTTTAACAAACTGCCTTCTTTCTGTTTTTTCCCCCCTCACATTTATGTTATGATTCATCTGTCCTCCTGTCTCTCCTCCTCGACACCTGCAATTGGCTTTCGTAAGGTAAGGAGCCTGCTTGTCTGCCTCTCATACAGACATTACACCCGAGACACATAACCCCCAGTCTGACGGGCGCAAACATACACAGTTGTGTGTGCCACAAAGCGCACTAAATTTAAGCAGCCTGTTATTTCAACATAAGGCTAACCCGCTGGTCAGCAGCTCTGAAAGTCAAAATGTTGGTTCAGGTGTGAGCAGTCTTGCACAGCTCATGTCAGAGCATGAGCAGAAGAGTAAGGGGAGCTCAGGAGTTGACATAGGGCGGGGTCTGGGTGTTCCCTCATTAAGTGCTCTTATCGTAGGACCCAATTCACCTCCATCTATTGTCTCTAATCCAAATTGTCTCTCACTGGGAACATTGGCTTCTTTAACTATGTCTACAGCACCGCAGAGCTCAGCTCCGTCCCTCCTGTCAGTTTCACTCAGTAGTCTGTCACTAACCCCTCCTACACTAACAACTTCAAGCTCTTCTATGGCTGTTCCTACTGGTTTTGGGAGCCTTAGTTCTGTCCTCCAGGGCAGTCAGCTCTTAGTGGGAGTTGGGACTGGAGGCAAAGCCACAATAGCTGATCCTAAGGGAAGCCCCTCATTGGCTGATTTAATCCAGGAGCACTCCAACCACAGCCCAACTATGAGTAACTCTTTCCTCTCACCACATAGTAGCATCGGTTCTGTAAAGTGTCAGGGTATGGCTGCACCAGCACAAACTCTCTCACTGTCTGAGCTTGCTTCCCAGCACCAAAATAAAAGTGCACCCTCTCAGTTCAGTCAATGTCAGAGCACTGGAAAACCAGCAGACACACTGACCTTTTCTAAATCGACTAACATTACTCCTACATCACAGAGTAAGACTGTCTCACTGTCACAGCTAGCCTTGCAGCATGAAACCAACAGTTCCTTGGCGTCCCCTCAACCCATCAGCACTGAATCTTCTGCAAATGCACGGAAACAACCACCTGGGCTCTCTGAGTTGCTTTCTCTGTCACACTTGGTATCTGAGCACACAGGCAAAACCTCAACCACCTCATATGGGTCACAGTACTGCCTCACCTCCCTCTTGTCACCAGCAAAACCAGAGAAGGCGGGTGTGTTGGCAGAGAATACTTCAAAGGGTGGCATCAGGTGTAAGCCCAACCACAAACCATACCACCAGAACTCCCGGCCATGTAAACCGGGCCAATCAATTGATCTGAGTGCACTCATGGCCCAGTCAAACGGAGTGGGTCCCTGTGACTTTGAAAATGACCCTGTTTTGCCATCTGATCCAGCTCCAGTTTCCTTGCGACTGGATTCTTCTGTTTTTGCGAAACCCTCAGTATTTGCAATTACTTTGTTGACTCAGAGCCGCAGACAACAGAAAAAGACAAGGAGCGCGTTTAAGGGAAAAATGAGAAGTCAGAGGACAGGAAGTGGCTACCAGGCCTTCCTTCCTAAAAGGCAGGACAAATCCAAAGAGCAGCACACCCTGCTCTCACCGATTGTACCGTTCCGCTTCGACACGCCGTCGCCTGACGACATTGTCCGTGCTAACCAACGAAAAGCTTTCACC
This sequence comes from Polydactylus sextarius, assembly GCA_016801845.1. NCBI lineage: Eukaryota > Metazoa > Chordata > Actinopteri > Polynemidae > Polydactylus > Polydactylus sextarius. The sequence goes on from CM028918.1 coordinate 6,675,050, forward strand.
AGGTAGATGGGTTGAAATATAAAGCACTTAATTCAATTGCATCCAGGTTGGTGCTAAATTGACTCATTTGGGATTAGAACCTCAGATCCTCCTGTTGGCCTTTTCTCCACTAACAGAACTGAACTCAATAGAGATGCAGCTCTCAGGGTCATCAGTCCTTATGAGTCTTTTTAAACTATTATGTCCCACAATCAGTCATATGGAATGAAAAACCTTTGGGACCAACACTGCAACACAGTTACATTTCATTTTCATTGCTGATCACTGCTAGAAAAACAATCTGCCTAAACCAGTATTATTATAGTATTCTTGCATTTAAAAAATAGTGATAAATGGTAAATAAATCTTATGTTACTATTATAAAAAGAAAATAATGTTTTAGGCAAACAATTAAAAAAAATACTCAGAGCCTATCTGGCAGCTTGAAACTAATTGCAGCTAGTCTTTCAAAGGATTTTAAGAACTTTTAGAAAGAGTTTTCTTCATTTAATGTAGTTATACATTTTTCTTATATTTTAAATTTTGAGTATTACTTTTGTATGCTTTGATGGCCAATGGCTTTTTAATTTTTGTATGAGACTAAAGTAGTTTAATCTTAGCCAGGGAAAATTAAAGTGTAACTCATCTTGGCATGGCCTCTTTTTTTTTTTTTTTTTTTTTTTTTCTAGCTTCAAGCTGTCTGAACCCTCAAAAGAGAAAAAGAGGTTGATTTTTGTTTGCAGGTGTGCTGCAGCTATTGGAATATGGATCAGTAAACCATTGTACTGGTTTACTGCTGCCTGTGTTTGAGATCATGGGGTTGACTTTTTGGTTTAGAGGACACCTGGAGATTTTCCCATGAGAGAGCGAGAACACGCACATATACACAAGCACTTGCCCTTGTACACAAACAACTGAACACTTTTTATTGTGTGATATTGACAAAATGAGATGAATATTAATGCAAGTACTGTGAATAAAGAGTGTATTAAATAAGTCCAAATGACTGCCTTCAGACATGAGGTAAAGGGTTTTTCTTTTTCTTTTTTCTTGCTCTTATAAGGTTTTACTATTACAATGTACAGATGGCTTTGATTTACACTGGGTGTGTCATCATTTGCTGCCAGAGGTTAATTTGTTAATTTTGAAATAAAGATGACTGAATTTATGTACTCATAAGTACGCCTGTGTCTGGGCGTGTCCCTCTGGTTGTATGTCTGTGTGTATGAGTGTAAAATCATATCTTTTTGATTTAATTGCATTTTTTTGCAGTTGAATCAGAACTCCATTTACTTTTTACATTCTAATATGTGTAAATGTACATAACATGTATGACACCTGTTAATTCAGAATAAGTGCTTACTTTAAAATGGAGTAGTTGTCATCAGTGTGAAATAGTGAAGGGATTGTGTAGAGACAGTGTCTTTTGACAACGTGAAACATTTAAGAAAGACAACTGCAGCATATATCTGGTGCCCTGTATCCACGTTTAGGCGTTTCTTAAATTGTGCCACATTATTAGTGTGAGTCATTAGTATTGGTTTGAATGAAATGAATGTTTATGACTAAATATTGATTAAGGATTGCTCCAAGATATGGCATATAACATCAAGCAATGTCAAACTGTAAGGCGCATCACTTTATATGTGGTCTTTTCAAGTCTAAAAGCTGTATTTAAGTGATCTTCACTTGCCGCGTTGTCGTGAGGACCCTGGTCTCTACTGTAGGTCTGAGTCAAAAGAAGAAAAGTCTAATGTTAGATTGTTTTATGGTTGAGTCATTTTCTCACACTGCCTTATTGTTGTGTTGAACACTTTCCCAGCGTAGTGTTAGTCTTTGGGTTAGATGTGTGTAAACTTTATACAGGTGCAGAAAGGTTAGTGAACTGGACCCCTCAGGGTGTCAAACAGACTGGAGAGCCTGAGGGAAATGATAGATAACAAAGGGCAGATAGCGGTAATAATGACAAGTCAAACATTAGAAGTCAAACAGGTTTGTCAGTGAAGTCCTAGGAGTGTTATGATGTTTGGAAATAATGAGGTGTATTGGTGATGTTGTGGTCTGGCTTGTAAATGAAAGAGTATTTTTAGTTTTTTGTTGCACAAAATTATAGATATATAAAAGATCATGTACTGATTTGCTCTATTAACAAGTGGGTTTTGTCCATAAACCGTTTAGTCCTTTTCTCTTAAGGCGAGCCAGTGTGTGGGTTTGCGCAGGAAGCTGCACTGTTGGAGAAAATGTCACCCCAGGCACACGTCGTCTCGACGCAGCAGCCGATCATCTTACTCTGTGTGTCTCTTTTACACCTACGTAGGAAAATCTGATCATGTCTCTCAACTTTCACAGCTTTGTCAGAGGCTTTGACAGATCAAATCATTTTTACACACACGGCATTTCTGCAAGGCGTACTTGTTGCACAAACAGTGGCTTGTTGTGAAGAGGTCCCATCACTGGAAAATACAATTTTACTCACAGCAAGTGGTCAAAAGAAAACAGGTCCATATGGACATGACTTCCGTATGACTGCTTTGATGTGGTGCAGTATGCTTAAGGGGGGAAAAGCTAAGAGACAAAATTAACTCTTAATCAAAATGGAAGAAGTTAATTATCCTTCATATATGAAGCAGTGAGAGCTTGAACTGTTGGTTTTTCTGTGATTTAATGAACGAAACCACAGGACTTTCTTCCTTGTAGGTGCACTTTGGTAAACTGTGGCTTTTCTTGCACGTTTCTGTGAGTGATTCCAAAGATTTTTTTTCATTCAGATTCAGAGTGTGATGTTTCACTGTGCTTGCTCTGCACATCACTTTCTTGTTCACTCATTCAGTTTCCCGTGCATCATAAAACCCAGCTATGTAGTGGTAGATTAAGTAATTTGGTTTTTCGTCACTTTCTGAATCATTGTCAAGCTAGTAGATTGACACTGGATATCATTCGCACATTCACCAACGGCTAAACAATGCATTGTGAGAACCGATGCCAGCGTAAAGCATTATGTGTTTCAGTACCAACCATAGTACAGGAAGCCCAGTTGATCACCACAACCTCGAGCAACATCACAGGACCTTTAACAAAATACATCAGCTTCACGATCAAGGATGCTGATTTTTTTTTCTCTAAAATCCAAAGAGGCAGCAGGATTCTTATTATTATTCCATCATCTTATTATCTCCCCTGCACTTGAATCAATGTCATATAGGTAAGAGATTAAATCTGCTACTTCCACGGTTTGCACTAGTGTTACTTAAAACATTGTCAGATGGCTGATTTTCACAGTACAGACAGCTTTGTTTGACAGCTCAAAGGTTGATGTTTATTAAAGTGCATGTTTGCCTTTACGTCCCATTTCTTCCTTCATTGGAAATGGTGTCTTGAAATGGTAGATTATTATGCTGTTGCTGCGAGGCATTAATCCTAATATAGTTGTGTTTACAGACGTTATCATAACAAAGCAGTAGGTGAGAGTTCTCTGGTAGTTGGTATGACTCAGTTTGTCTGCTGAGTAGGTGGTTGTAGAGGATGAGAAGATTGATCTTATGAAATGTTGAGTGGTGGTACTGACGGGCGGTGTGTGCGTGCGTGTGTGTGTGTGTGTGTGTCATCCTGAAAGTGGTCATATGGCCCGTACTAAGAGCTTTTCCCCCAGACAGTTTTTTCATTTCCTTTGTAGATATTTTCATTCATGTCTTCATTGATTTTGCAAATGTAAATGAAATCTAACTTATTATATATATATTAAAAGCAAGGGAGGTGTCAGAATTTAGGTTTCAATTCCTAACATGTACCGCCCTAGGATTTTAACTTTTTGATTGACTTAAATCATCATCACTATTTCTTGTACATAGTTTTTCAATAATGTACATTTGTTCAACAGCCAGAACAAAACCTAGACTGTTCTGTGATAGAGCTAACTTTAGTAGAGTGATATTGGCTCTTGAATCAATTTAAATGTGTTCCCCTTTTTCTCCCCTTCAGTTTCCCCCACACAGGGACTGTTAAAATGTGAGTCATAGCCACAGAAAAGAGGTTTAATTTTTGTCTTTTGTAGCCTTTAGCGGCCTCAAGTGGCAGGGAGCCACAAAATTCAACTGCAATTTTAATTTTGAACAGCAGTTCAAAAGTGTTCAGTCTGTTTTGGTTGGAGAAAGTGTTGTACATGCATGGAAAATTGACATGCATGTTTACCTGATGCTGTCAGTCAGAGACATTAAAAAGACACTTGTGTGTATTTGGACAAGGGGGGAAGAGGGTTGATATTTGCATATCCTGGGCGGACTTGTCTTATCTGCAGCTCAGTTGGGCCTCCAGGCCAAGGTGTACAAATGACTCACTCCTTTCTAGTGACTGCAAGGGTCCCTCATATTGGAGAAATCCTGGATGGAAGGACGCCAACTGTTTACCTGCCAGTCTTAACAGTGAAAAGAGATCCTGCTCTGTGCCTAAAACCCTGATTGCACAGTGTAGTTATTCTCAGGCCTCCCCCATGTTAATACTGCCCCTAGGCTAGCCCCAAAAAAAGTATCTGGCAATCCAGTTGTTTGCAAAGGTATTACAATGTTTTAACAGTGCAAGGTTGCTGGTAGTTAAAACGTCGGTTGTGTAGGTGATCTTAAATCCTCATGATCTTTGTCTCATTATTATATAACTGAATCTAAAGGGAACAATTCTCTCACAGCTGATGTACCATATAAGTGGATAGAAGGCTGTCAGCTCGTGTCCTATTTGAGACAGGTGGTAGAAACCTACACGTCACCGTAGTTGGGACGTGAAAAGCCCCCAGCTGCAGGAAGCACCAAAATTCCCCAGAGAGGACTTTTTCCATCTCATGTTGCTTCTTACTGCAGGACAGAAAGCACCATAATGCTGCAAACTTAAGTGATGATGATGATAAGGATGACATTGAGGAGGATCTTTTACTGTTGCCCTTACAGTGCAATTCCCTTGTAGTTACAGTGCCCTTTTGTGTATGTCTCTGTATTACAAATGCGGGTCATTTTAAGAAGCTGCTGCTAGCTCTCCAAGTGCAGCTCACAGTTCCTGTAATCTGTAACCTTTCAGATAAGCTTGTCATGATGCAGCTTTAAATTGGTTGTCCCCATTTTTTCCACCATTTCAACAGATGTGGATCAGTGTGTGGAAATACACAGCGTGCAAGTGTGTACTTTATAGAGAGAGAATGCTCTTCAAAGTGCAGTGAACTGCCTGTCTTGTGTATCAGTGTTTCACAATGAAAGGGACTTTTTTCTCTAATGCAGAGCCAGTCATATAGAGAATGCTTGGTTAGAGAAAGTCCATTAATAATTCAGTTGTATGACACCTTTTGTTTCTCCATTTTCCCTCAGGGTATTTTCTCAAATGATGAATAAACTGAATGAAGCATAGACCCAAAAAAGCGATTAGTATAAATCTATAAAATGCATGCTTAACCAAAGAGTAAGGTCAATAAACATATATTTATATTTAGAGATATCAGCTAATCTCTGATGACAAGTGTTGAAAGAGTGCAAAACTCAAACTCAAACTCAAGAAAAACAAACACAATTTTTCTTACCTAATGAAGTTTCTATGACTGAAATGTTACATTAACACTGAATATAGATGAGGAGTGTGTGGGAGTTTGTTCTGTTTTCATTCTAACCAAAAATATTGAAAGAAAACTATTGAAATTGAAATTTTACGACTAAAATCTGTCTTTGAGTTGTGATATATCAACCATTTTGGGGGCGATTGTGTTATTTAGTGCAAATCTATACATTTATTTCAGTCGTTTGTGTGTGCAACAACACACACATTCAACTCCAGCCAGGCACTTTGCTGAGGTGACACCTTTTCACAAGATTCATTCTGCGAAACGCTGTGTCACTCTGCTCTATTTACGTGGAGACGGAAGGCAACGGCCACTTCTGAAATTAACCCTTTCTGAGCCAGGATGACAATGCCACACAGATGCACACAGCGTGCTAAAAGGTTTGGCTGTGCAGCCCAGTCTAAATGAATCAGTAGCAGGTTGATATGACTACGACTGGTGGCCATTTGGGACTGGGATGACAAAGCAGCAAGTATCACTGGTGCAGAATTTTAGGGTGCAAATGGATTGCATCACATGTTCATGCTAATGTGTATATATACCAGTAAGTGGCAACTATTACAAAGAAAACGCTGTAAGCAATCATCTAAAACATTGATTTCGCAACATTATGTCATCATCAGCAGAATACACTGTTGGATAAGCTGTCTGTAATTTGGTAATATTAGTCATCTTAAAAACTCAAATCTCTGGATTAGACCCACGTTTAATGCTGGTCCTAACAGATGGACTGACAAATGTGTGAAAAATCAACCTAAAAGTTTACATAGAGTTTCAATGCCCTTTTTAAATGGGGATAAAATTCCCATATGCTTCATGTTTGTAAGCAACTGTACCTTTATGTTCTTTTCCTCTCCCCAGCTAAAAGCAGAGAGGCATCTAACAACAAACTGGAATCTGAGGTCGTCCCCAAAGTGGCTCGGATGACCGTCACTGGCAAGAAACAGACTATGGGGTTTGATGTTCCCAGGTATCTAAAACACTTCTACAGTTCAGTCTATACATTTAGATGAAATGTTGACATATGTTATGGAGTTGAAAAGTTGTGTTTCATCCTCATGTAATTAATTTAGTGAATTAATCTACATTCTCTCCACAGTTTAGGGGAGAATGGGGTAGTCACTACTTCAGTTCGTCGTGGTGGCAGTCCAGAAAACGCGAATGTAACACCTGCTGCAGAAGCTACGGCCAAACGTCCCGAGACCCCATCCAAAGGGTCGTCAACTGCAGATGAACCCTCCACTGTTCCCACTCCAGGCCGTTCTGCTGGAAAGTCCCGTCAAGCAATTAATGTCAAGGCTGAGCTGGAGAAGAGACAGGGTGGCAAACCTCTGTTAAATCTGGTGGTGATAGGTAGGAAGAAACTACACAAACCACCACAATCACTGATTACTCACTTGATGACACATATATTTATTTATTTACTTATTTTTACATTTATAAGATTTTATGTTTTGGAAGTCGGATGAAGTTGTGGTTTTGTGCCTCAAAGTATATTGTAGTTTAAGGTTTTTCCTTCCTCCAAAATATAGTTTTTCAAATTTCACAGTGAATGATGCCCATATAAGAATCTCCACATAATGTAACAGCACTGGCAGCAGTTATTTTTCTCCACATCCCTTATTAGGTGCATGTGAACTGTCTTCCAAATAGAAGTCGCCCCATTTGCAGTGTGATATGTAAATGTACCGTTCGATAAATCGTTTTGAGCTCCTTGTTTGGTGTGAATTTCAAAGCGCAATAGTAGTGAATGAGTTGAACTGCAGACCAACTCATTCTCAGTTACACCAGAAAGAGTGACTTGGTAGTTTCAGGAGTGCAGATGATTCTAGTTTCCCACAGCCTGTGAAACCTTTTGTTTTACCTCGACCGTCTCCCTTCCCCCTTTGCCCTCCCCGTCTCACTCTCTATCCATGTTCCCACTTCTGTCTACCACCATCCACTTGTGCAATTCTGCTTCTTCCCTTCTCCTGTCTGTGGCTTTCCTTTGCCATGCCTTGTGTTCTCTCTTCCTCCTACCTGTCTTATCACTCTTGATACAGTCTTCCTGTCTCTATCACTGTCCTCCACTCAGATCTCCCTGATGTCTTCCCCAACCTCCAAAGCCCTGCTGTTTCTCTGTCATTTCCTGTCTTTTTACATCCTTTAACTCCTTGGAACTGTTTTTCATGACCCCTCCCCCCCTTTCTCTGCAGGTCACGTGGATGCAGGTAAAAGCACGCTGATGGGCCACCTGCTTTATCTGCTGGGCAACGTCAACAAACGCACTATGCACAAGTATGAGCAGGAGTCAAAGAAAGCGGGCAAGGCCTCATTTGCATATGCATGGGTCCTGGACGAAACTGGAGAAGAAAGGGACAGGTACATTTTAAGAGTGAAGCTACAAACATAAAAATATATTAACATATATGGTTGGACAGGAAAGTGTTTGGAAGTGTTTGTTTGCCTCCTCTTTGACAAGGTTGCTTGTAAAGCTCAGCTGTTCACCAAACTGTCTTTTCCTGCTGTGTGGTTCTAGTTGATAAACAAATCTTGACAGTAAAACATTTAGTCCATTTACTATTGTTCCAATACTAGTGATGGAAAGTCAACATAATGTTGTCCAGGGTGTGATGTGGAAAAAAAAATTAATTGCTCATCGGAAGTACCAGATCTTTCCTATACCACTTTGAATGGGTTTTGCCGATAAATAGCTGTGCAATTTTTTTGACCCCGAAAATTTGTTATTGTTGAACAATACATTCCTGGTTGCCCCCACGCAGTTGTTGTCACAAGAGCGAAACGGAAGCGAAATATGCCAGAAACAGAAAGTGACTCGGGTGGGAATCCATATTCATTTATCAGTAACTTCTGTAGCAAATGCGTAATACAGCGACAGACTGAGAGCCGCACCCACTTGAAGACGTTGCTCTTGAACTGAAATTGACCGAGATTTTGAATCTACATCCTTCAATGGGGCAGTCATTTTTATCTGTCTTAGTTTTACTTTTACTACACACAGTTTTGATTGTGTTTTTTTGAGGGGATAGTTTTAGGAAAAAGAAAAAAAACCCAATAAAACAGAAACACTAACTTGTCTTGTTTTCTCCAGAGGTGTGACGATGGATGTAGGCATGACCAAGTTTGAGACAAACTCTAAGGTGGTGACACTAATGGATGCACCGGGACACAAAGACTTCATCCCCAACATGATCACAGGCGCTGCGCAGGTATAAAGTGTGTGAAAGTCTTTAAACAGCCTGTACTCAAACATTACAATGTCAATATATTTTTAAAACTTATATGGGATTTAAGTGTTTTAATTGTTACACTAACAAAACACAAACAGGCCATTAAATAAGGCAGAATACACATAAAGTTAAGTATGTGATATTGTAGTCAAGTGTACATAAATATAACGTTGCAAAAATAAGTTAAAAAAGTAAAAATGAATGTATGTAAAAGGTCAATGATGGATTACAGTGTGATATTAGTAATATGACAATGTTACATTTACATACATTGTTAAACAGAAAGTGTTCCTGGAAAATCACTGGAACAGTTTTTTTGATTGTATAATGTTTACAATTAAAAACTAAACTAAAAGTATAATCTCTTGTCCCGTTTCTGCACACAAACTGTTGAAACGTTTCCAGTAACTCAATATCAGTTAGCTACATTTGTGTTTTGATTTCAATTTGTTCCTCAAGGTGATTTCGCCCAGCTTCTCTCTAACTATACGAAACTGTGTCTGATTTAAATCCGATCCCTCCCTCCGCACTGTCTGCCTGCACGCCTGCCCCACCCCTCAACATAATTTGAAATAACTTTTGTGGTTTTGGGTGTTGGTTTTGTAAGGTGTCCTTGCTGGCAATGGTATGCTTGTCTGTCTTTTTTTTGGGGCACAAATGTAATTTCTCTTTTTACCATATGACTGTCTTCACGTTCAGCCTTTCCTGTAGTGACTAAGGGGGTTTCTGTTGAAAGCAATTTAATGTGTCAGCCAGACACGTACTGTGAAGGACTTGAGGATATTTTTCAGTCTGTTATTACCCTGTAAAGCATCCGGTGATTAATTTAAAAAGAGCTGAGACGCTGCATTTCTACATTTCTACATTTCTCCACCCAAGTTAAAATATTCATCATCATAGGCGAGAAACAGAAGTTCTCATGCTATCTTCATCATACACTCAGTGTATGAATCAATTAGGAATCATTTTTTAATTAACTTATATGTTGTGCATGATGAAAATTAACAGTTATTTCATGCAGTTATTTCAAGATTGTCTCTGTTTGTAAGCCACCTCATTTTACATGTTTGTGTTAAAACTGAATCTCAGAATCCAGCTGTTGAGTTACCTACTGAGCTGAGTTTGTGTGATTGCAATGCTCGCTGCCTCATCAGAAATGCATGAGGGTCTAATCTGTCCCCTCGGTTCTTGACTCCAGGCCGACGTGGCTGTGATGGTGGTGGATGCCAGCCGAGGAGAGTTTGAGGCTGGCTTCGAGGCGGGAGGTCAGACCAGAGAGCATGCCCTGCTGGTGCGTTCGCTGGGCGTCACTCAGCTGGCTGTGGCTGTCAACAAGATGGACCAGGTCAGAAAAGACTTTTATTTTGGTAGCACTACAGATACACGAAACGCTAAGTATAAAAAACAGTATACAAAATGGGGAAAAAAAAAGAAAAGTGGCACACTGAGTTTCACTGATAAAGTCAAGCAAAACAATCTCCCTGTTCTGTAATGGTGCAAATGCTTCAATAACGTCTGAAATGTTTTTGAATTTCATTGGGTTTTTTTTTTCCAATAATCACTGGCATGTTGCTGACATATTTCCATTTCAAAGCTGTGCTGAAGGGGAAACTTTCTGTGTATTTTTCCCTTTTCCTTTAAATGTGCATATGAATTAGGTAAACTGGCAACAAGATCGTTTCCAAGAAATCACCTCCAAACTTGGACATTTTCTCAAGCAGGCAGGGTTCAAGGTGAGTTGGCACTCCACATCTTGACATATTAAGATATTGATCTTGTTGTCGGTGTCAAACCGTGGTTTTATGTGTTTGGCTAAGAGAAGCCTCAGAGTCTAAGAGTTTGAATCTGGTGTTTATCTGACTTTCGCAGGATTCTGATGTTTTCTACATCCCCACCAGCGGCCTGTCAGGAGAAAACCTCGCCACCAGGAGTTCGGTTTCACAGCTCACCTCCTGGTACTCTGGTCTCAGCTTGCTGGAGCAGATCGGTAATAAACACTGGCATGGATCAAGCTGCCCAAAGCTTTTACTAACCCTTTTGACACTGTGTACTTTGGGGAAAAGGGAAAAAAAAAAGATACACAAACATAAGCTGAATTTCAGCCATTTATTTCATCATAGTTCTCTTGCAAATGTTGAGAACTGATTATGTGATTCAAGGATTCCTACATCTCATTGTCTTGCATTAATCATGTGCTCAAATATTTTGCAACTAGACTTTTTTTCTTTAAAATTATTGGCTAGTAAATGTAAATAAGATATAATTGGTCGTTTTTTTACTGGAATGTGAGTAACTTCTGTTAAAGTGCTGATCATCCAGGCTCATGTCCCGTAAGAAGAAATCTTGAACCATTACTAGTAAAAATGATTCATTAGCAATGGTCACCACTTCCTATTCACTTTCTATATATCTATCATTGTCTTCCTCTTTTTTATGCCCTGTATTTTGCCTCTTTTCCAAAGATGCCTTCAAAGCTCCACAGAGATCTGTAGACAAACCCTTCAGACTTTGTGTCTCAGATGTGTTCAAAGGTAAACTCACTGATGCATTCCTGCTGTTATTTAATTCATCTCCTTTTTTTTTAACAAATCTTGTTTAAATTAAAGTGATTACCGATGTTTTGCCTTCTCTCCTCACAGACCAGGGTTCAGGCTTCTGTGTTACAGGAAAGATTGAAGCTGGTTACATTCAGACAGGAGACAGAATACTGGCTATGCCTCCTAATGAAACCTGCACCGTCAAAGGTACGAGCTGGTGTTTCTGTGTTGCCATTTTTGGCGTTGTGTGGCTGACTTTGGTTCTTCAGTTTCAATCTTAATGTGACCTTCACAGTATTTTCTTCATTTGGCGGCAATAACGTTTCTAGCACCATGATTTTAAATTTTGCACTGCATGAAGCCATGCTCTGACTTTCCAAGTAGAAATACTTACAAAAAGAAAAAGACTAAACTCTTTTTGCTTGCTTCAGCATCTGCAAACACAGTTCACATTTCATTCAGGGAATTGATACTAACACCTAAATTACATAAGATGATAATCACATTGATGGCATAATACTTAAGGAACATGAGTTAGGTGTTACACTGCTTTCTCAGACAGGAAGAGGATTTAAGAGTAAGTTTTTCTAAGTGTATTAAAGTGTTATTTTTTTTTTCCATTTCAAAATAAATTGTCATGTCAGCTTCAAGCTCAACTACAGCTGTGTTGTAGATGACTAGTGGTAAATACTGCCCCCCTGTGGTAAGAGAGTGACCTCTACCGCCTCATCTGTGTTCGCTGCAGGAATTACTCTACATGACGAGGCTCTGGACTGGGCTGCAGCAGGAGACCATGTGAGCCTCACAGTCACCGGCATGGACATCATTAAGATCAAGTAAACAAATGACAGATAATAGTTATAATATTTAATAGTTCAGGATTGCTGTATAACAACCATAACAAGTCATTAATATAAACTTGAGTTTTGATTATATCAACATTTAATTCATTTGTTACATTTTCTTCTGTCTGCTTCCTTCCAGTGTGGGCTGTGTGTTCTGTGATCCGAAGGAGCCTATTCGAGTCTGCACTAGATTCAGAGCCCGAATCCTTCTCTTCAACATCGAGATCCCAATCACACAAGGCTTCCCGGTAAGTTTAGACAAACACTCTGCAACACTTGTTCCTCTTAGGCTCTTTAATGATAATGCCACATAAAGGATTTCTATTTTTATTGTGTGTATATATGTTCATTTTTCCCCTGTGTGCGTGTGTGTGTGTTCGGTGTAGGTATTGTTGCATTACCAGACAGTCAGTGAACCGGCCACCATTAGAAAACTGGTGAGCGTTCTGCACAAGAGCAGTGGCGAAGTCCTCAAGAAGAAACCAAAGTGAGTTTCAGGACATGGCGGGTGGGCTACATATTACATTACACATTACATTTTACATAATATACACATTGGGATTTCCCCTTGCTGTACACTCCATTTATTAATAGTTGGTGATTAGGTATTCATCCTCAGTTAAAAGCAGCACACAGCACTCAAGCTGCTTTTGGGAACTGGGAAGTGAAGAATACAGTTACTTTCAACAAATTTGAATTGTTGAAGTTCTGCTTTACAGTCTTTCATTTTATTATCTGTAAAGTATTGAAGCATTCTCACAGGAGCACTGTTTCTGCTCTGTTCTTCAAAACATGATGAGAACACTAGTTTTTACAAATCACAAATCAGAGTTCAATGAACTAGTCGCTTTCATCCAACCGTATAAAACCGCTCTCTGTACTCTTTGAGTATATTGTTCATATTTGTTGTCTTACTTGCATATAACTACTAAAACACAATTTCTTGTTATTTCTGTGAAGGTGTCTCAGTAAGGGTATGAATGCCATTGTGGAGATCCAGACCCAGAGGCCGGTGTCATTAGAGCTCTATAAGGACTACAAAGAACTAGGACGCTTCATGCTGCGATATGTCGGCTCCACCATTGCTGCCGGGGTGGTCACTGAGGTGAAGAGCAAAGTCAAAGCCGAATATAAATAGTGCATTACAGCTAACCACTGTTGCTTATATGTAAGTATTTATGCTTTTGTTTTTCATCTTCGCAGATCAAAGAATAAAAACCCCCTTCACACTGACGCAGAGTTGCTCTGGCGTTGCTCTGGAGACTGCATGCAGCCAGAGACAGAAGTGCAATTTCTCAAACAGACGTCGCTCATGAACTCTGAGCATCACATTCATCCATCCATCGTTCCATCCAGCTCAGTAGCTGCTTAACCCGACTCCTCCTGTCAACACTTAACCACACAGCCACGTGGCGAGATGCCTGACATCCTGACACAGTGATGCTCTGCACCGAGCTGCTCCCACTTAACATTACTTCCATCTGACCCATTGACCTGTCAGTTAAATCCTGTTGCTCTCAGATATCTGTTCTCTGTTGAAGCCAAATCAGTAATATAATCAGACTCTGAGCAACAATCCTGCTATGCTCAGACTATCACAGTGATTAATTTTACTGTGTTCTTCTTGAAGAAGCTGTGACTGCTCATAAATCTTGACTGATTTAGAAACCATGAGATCAACCATGGTGTGAGGACTACATTTGCTTTCTGCTGTATTTAATAAGGAGTGAAAGAACAAGTCCACAATTCTCCTTTATTCTATTTAGAAACTTAATTTAGGGATGAAGATTTAGCATCCAGTTTACATCTCAAGTTTATTTTCCTCCCTTAACAAAGCTCTCCTAATCAAACCTGCTGAAGTAAATAATTTAAAATTGTATGTTTGTGCCTCAAAGTACATAGCTGAGGACACAATGTTTACTCTAACCAAGGTAGAGTAGCTCATGAACAAAAAGGGAAACTAATTTTCTAGCGTTTTCTTTTATGTTAACAAAAGATAAAATAATTGAAATGCTTCTAAAACAGAGGCTTTCAGGAGCAAAATGCTTTTTGAAGGGCACCCCACCCCCCCTTTTTTTTTTTAAACAAAAATGAGAGAGAAGAAGAGCTGAATGAAAGTGGGAGGTCAAATAAGCTGTATCTCTGTTTTTCCATATGTTTAATTAGACAAAGATGGTAAAGATGGTATGAAGAACGATGATGCAAAATGAACATGACATCAGTATTCTGTGGTTTGAGTTTTGATTTCGGCAATTGTCTGTGTGAATCTTTTTTTTTTTTTTTTTTTTTTTTTTAAAGCGTGGTGAGAAGTTTTGAGACCAACAGTCTGTGAAAATGAGAATCTTAAATGCCACTAAATTCTACAGCGTTATATTGCGGATTAGAATCTGGGTCTTTCAATGCCTTAAAGTAAGTAGGAAGTGGAAAATCTAGCGGTGATCATTTCCCATCATGTTTGACAGTGACATCGCTGGGGTTGTTCCCACTGGACTGGAAAGCACCATAAAAGCCAAGGAAACTTTTATTCAGTTAAATTTACGTAAGAATGACGGGAAAGATCAAAGGAGGTAATTAACCTTAATGTCATTAACAATGAAAGTAAATCAATCCTCAGACAAACACTTTGTGTCATTATTGTATAGTACAGATATTACAAGGACAACGTTTTTAAAAATTACAGTAAGATACAGACTTTTATAAAGGCAGATAATGTGTTATAAAACTCTTGAGGGTTTCCGGTATGCAGACTCCACAAAGGTGTACTCAGATGATGTCTATGATCAGCTATGAGTAAACCGTTTAGTTCCTGTATGCAAACACAGCAAAGTGTCTGAGTTGGCAAGTTGGTGTCAAAAGTTGGTTGGGGTTACAGTGACAGTGCAATATATTCAGGCTGGGTTAGAGGGACAATCTATTTCTGTTACATTTTAACATTAATGGAAATACTATATCACATTCACATATCACTATTGCACATTCAATTTTCATGCATCACTTATCCATGTGTTTATAATCTTAAACCTTTTAACCTTGTTTTGTGCTTTGGTTATCTCTGATGCAGTACGTCTCGTATGACTCACTTCTATAGCTGCTTTCTTGATGTGCAGCAACATCTGTCACGAACACTGCAGAATTATGTGACATTATGACAAAATGCAGAGGTCTTAAAAATTGATGACACGCTATTCTGATCATTTTTATGAGAAAGAGTTTCCATCATAATCAGATGGACAGTGTATGTGTGTATGTGTGTGTCAGCCAGTTGCCACAGGATGGCATTATTCAATTCTAAGCATTCATAAAGATTATGCACTTGAAACATAACATGAACTGATTAAGGTTAAAATCAAGCATCATGTCACGTACATGAATCTGCACATGTCTGTAGATCTGGAATATATCTGAAACGTCTGCTGGCCTCTGCTGAACCCTTTAAGACATCTACCAAATCCAAGAGGCAGATGACGGTAAGAGCAGTTGTAAACGCTGTAATTTTGTCGGCCTCTACCATAATGATGAATCACTTTCTCTGTAGGCTGATGAGTAATGCTGTGGCTTTGTAGTCATAAGCTACTTTTTCCAAAACAGTACTCTCTAAAACTGACAGTCACACGGTTGTCACCCTTATGTACACTAACCTGAAGCAAACTGTTAAGTTCCATTAATCTTCACCGTTACGTCTCATGCAGAACTGTTGTGTTCTCAAGGCGAGATTCTCAACTGTGGCCTTGCACTTTTTCTTCGTATCAGCGGGAGTGCGCAACGGAAAGTGTGATGATTAGTCATTGGGATAAAAGTGTATTAAAAGGTTAAACGTTTTGATATTTTAATGGGAAGAAATTTTAAAGCAGAACGACTTGGGCCCTGAGCAAAGGATGGAGGTTGAGGATAGGTTGTTTGCCTATATCCAAAACACCTGAATGAAATTCACCTCAAAGCTTTGGAGCTTTTATTTATATCATTGTTCAATGTTATTCACTCAGGGATAACTGAATTATTGTAGATCCTCAAATTTACTCCCCTGAGCACCTCGTGTAGAGCAAAAGAGGTGATCAAAGGAGGAAATAAGTGGGGTGATTGATAAGTTCTTAGCCTGAAGTAAAGGAGTTGAATTATACAGCTCCCATTACTTGCTCAGCTGCATGTATTACATGTACCTGATGTACCTGAGTGATAATGCAGAAATTATTGAAGTTGTCATGTCTTCTGGAATTTTATATTCAGATATTTGAAAATCACAAGTCAAGAGCTGCTGAATTCAAACATAGTAGAGATGAATTATAAAACGATGCCAGTCCTGGAAGTCTGGACACCAAACAGTTTTTGACAGATCAATGAATAACAACAAACTCAAAGTGATCAAGATGCCGGATGAGAAGTGGATTCAGCAAAACATGTCAAGGAATTCTCTTTTTTTGAGTGTCCTGACGAGTTTCTCCAGCAGTCCATAACCATTAATGAGAAGAGTGTCCACTTTGAAACCGATAGATGAGAAGAAGCCAAGATCTGTCACTGTTAACTGATGTGCTATCACACAAAAAGTTATTCACTTAAAACTTTTTGCGTAATCACTCGAACAGCTGAACTGTGTGTCCACTTGACTTCTTCTATCATGAGCCATAAAAACAAGCTCATACTGAGTCTCATATATTCTGCATTGTTCAAATTTTGTTGAACCACAGTTTTCAATGTGCAACTGCTTGGGAAACCTTATACATTTACCTAAGCACGTGAGGAGCTATGAAAATTTCTGGTTAGCAACCAGTGCTGTGTTCAGGGAGAATCATAAGCTACCACTGTTTTGCACCACATCAGAGTTAGTTATTGTGAAATGTTCAGTGGGAGGATCAGTTCAAGGCTGGGTTAATGTGTCTTAACAGTTGAATTTCCTTTAGGCTAGTTTGAAACACTGACTGTACCACACTACTCTATTTTTATTCTCAGTTAGTTGTATGCGTTTGGCAGCATTAGCCTATAGTCATGGCGAAAGTATCGGGCTCTCGATCTTACCTGGTTCTGGAGAACTACATTGGTGGAAAATTTATCCCTTGTCCAGATTACATCGACTCCTACAACCCGTCCACTGGAGAGGTCTACTGCAAAGTGCCTGACAGTGGCAAAGAAGAGGTGGGATAATAATAATAATAATACTTCGGCATTCTAGTGCACTATAAATTTGGTACTTTCTCAACAGTGAAACTCTCTTAAGTGGATAAAAGAGAGCTGTGAAATTTTCCCAAAAAAAAAAAAAAAAAAAAAAAAAATGTACCTCTGTGAATTGAAAGAATAGTACACTTAATTGCATTTTATCATGCATGCATGTTGTTTTATAGAGCGTACTTGGTAATGGCAGAAAGGAAAAGTTTTTTGTTAAATATAGGTGTAGGGTAGTCCAAATGCTACCTTTGAAACGCAGTTTTACAGGGAAGCACCTTTGCTCTTTGCAAAGTCAACATTCCAGTAATCATTAAACTCAGTTTTCAATAAACCAAAATATGTTATGCTTAACAGATTATTATGAGTGACCATGCAATTCTCCCCTTCATTGTAGTATTTTGTGTATGTAATTTTTTGTTTTTACCACTTTCTCGCCAATATAACCCTCAGAATTATCTTGAGTCTCCTTGGGTTGTCCCTGATCTGCAAATTGGGAACTATTTATACAGGGTAGTACACTCTACCCATCTATCTATAATATGAAAATCACATATCCCCTGCAGGTGGATGCAGCAGTGGTGGCAGCCAAGGAGGCCTTCCCTGACTGGTCTGCATGCAGCCCACAGGAACGAGCAGAAATCCTCAACAAGCTGGCTGATCTGATCGATTCCCACCTAGAGGAGTTTGCCCAAGCTGAATCCAGAGACCAAGGTGTCTTATAATGTGTCAAAAAATCACGACTGGTTATCCAAATCATTGCAGCCAATATCATGTTACAGCTAAATCTTAAAACCAAACAATAGTTACCATTCCACTTAAGAATTCACAATAACTGGAGATTGTATGTAACTACAGTGTTTGCATTAAATAATCCATCACATTGACATTAATTAGCCAGAACTGATGTACACATTTGCACATGAATTCTCCTGTTTTCTCCTTTAAACTTTTCTTTATCGCTGTTGATCTCTTGCAGCTCCCATGTCAAATTTATAACCGATCTCATTACAAAGGGACATTAAGTACTAATACTGGTATTATATAAATAACAGTATTGGCAATATTAAACCAATACTGGTTCTTGGATAGTTGACTTGGAATTCTTGGATAGTTTCACCTTGAGCTACTGAGAAAACAGGGTCATGACATTTGGGTGGTTAAGTTCAAATAAGCATGAAAATATTTCATAAAGTTAATAGTTATCTGAGTATCACATTATGTGGAGTCTTGTGTGCTTTATTCAAAGTAGAATTTGAGCATTGTCCCACACAACTTATAGAATGCTTACAACCCAAATTAAATTCAAATTAAGTTAAATTAAAAACGCAAAGACAGTTCAGTGTTCTGTATGGTACATAGCAAATGTGTAAGCAAGTGTTATATCATCCTCCACTGTTTATAACTTACACAACATTTGTGGTGTAAACTCAAAGGTAAAACAGTAACATTTGCAAGGACTGTGGACATTCCCCGATCAGCGTACAACTTCCGCTTCTTTGCATCCTCGATGCTCCACCACACCACAGAGTGCAGCCAGATGGACCACATGGGCTGCCTCAACTACACCATCCGCTGTCCTGTGGGAGTGGGTGAGGAGCACAGTGTGTTTGTGTCAAAATCTTTTAAAGTTATATTTGTTTTTTTCTGTACTTTAAGTTGCTTGTGTGTGTGTGTGTAGCTGGTCTGATCAGCCCCTGGAATCTACCACTGTACCTGCTGACCTGGAAGATTGCACCTGCAATTGCTACAGGAAACACAGTGGTGGCCAAACCCAGCGAGATGACCTCAGTGACAGCCTGGATGATGTGCAAGTTGATGCAGCAGGCTGGTAGGACTACAGTACCCACAATGCAATTGCAATCAGCATTAAAAAAAAAAAAAAAAATAAAAATAAGACAAAAAAGATACATACCATATATTTCTGTTCCTGCAGGTGTCCCTCCAGGTGTAGTCAACATTGTGTTTGGCACTGGTCCAAAAGCAGGTGATGCTCTTGTTGGTCATCCTGATGTCCCATTGGTCTCCTTCACTGGCTCCACAGCAACTGCTCAGCGCATCACAGAGCGGAGCGCCCCCTACTGTAAGAAGCTCTCACTGGAGCTGGGAGGTAAAAACCCAGCCATTATATTCGCTGATGCAGACCTGGATAAGTGCATTGAGACCACGGTTCGCTCTAGCTTCTCTAATCAGGTGGGAAATGCTCTGAAAAAGAATTGGAAAGAAGAAAAATTATTCTTTGTCTATTAAAAAAAGTGGTTTGTGTATTGCGCTCAGCTGGTTGTCACTTGAATTTGATTTTCAATGTACCAAAAGTTAGTTTCCAGATTGAAATTTAGTTGTGTGGGAATATTGTCTATTTTATATTCTTAGCTTAATGTCTTTGAATACACAGGAACCAAGAAATGAACAAACAGCATCTTAGATTTTCTTTTTGAGGCCTGGTCATGGTCATCTGATTTTTAACTTTTTAAGCACATCATTAATCTGGGTTTACATAAATAAATATTGATTTTATTCTTGTTAGTCTCATCACATAGAGCCGACCGCAGTGGCATCAATTGTCCACATGAGGGCGATCATTGACCATATTTTCTCATAAGATAGAAACTAGGGAACTGCTTGGAAACAATGTCCTGATGAAGCTGATGACATTTATTAACCATCCCCAATCTTTCCTGTTTTCAGGGAGAGATCTGTTTGTGCACCAGTAGGATTTATGTAGAGAGGAGTATCTACCCTGAGTTTCTGGAAAAGTTTGTGTCTGCAGCTAAGAAGTGGAAGACTGGTGCACCTTCTGACCCCAGCAACAACAATGGAGCTCTCATCAGCAAAGAACACCTGGAAAAGGTGAAGGTTGAATAAAATTTTAGATGATGCAATTTTTTTAATTAAAGAGACATTTTGTGTCCAATCCTCCTGTCCTATGAGTTGAAATCCTTTTTGATTTCGTCTTGATTCCTAGGTTCGAAGCTTTGTGGCACTTGCCAGATCTGAAGGTGGCATCGTCCACTGTGGTGAAGGGGTTGACCAGTTGGATCTTCCTGAGCAAAACCACTCTGGCTACTTCATGCCAGCCACCGTCATCTCAGGCATATCTGACAGCTCCCGTGTCATGCAGGAGGAGATCTTTGGTCCCGTCACCTGTGTCAGCCCCTTCGACACGGAAGATGAAGCTGTTTCCAAAGGCAACGGCGTTCGTTATGGTCTAGCAGCCACCGTGTGGTCCAGAGATGTGGGGAAAGTTCACCGTATGGCCAAGCTGTTACAGGCAGGTTTGGTTTGGACCAACTGTTGGCTGGTGAGAGATCTAAATCTGCCCTTTGGAGGGATGAAAAACTCTGGTGTTGGGAGGGAAGGAGGCAAGGATTCCTACCACTTCTTCACAGAGGTGAAGAGTATCACGATCAAACACTAAGGAAAGAAAAGAAGATGGCGTCAGATGCAAGGAAGAACTTTTTGTAAGAGGCAGGTACAAAGATGTGGGGAAAGTTTGGCATCCATCAATCTGTCAATACAACACTTTCTCAGATTATTGAAGCCTGTAATTGAGTCACATTTGTAGAATATAAAAGTCAGAGAAAGCACCTTTCAACATTACATTACTGATGAGTAAACTAGAACAGATCCAAAATAAATTCAAAAATATTAAATAAACTCTCGTCATTTGTTCTTGGCTGAATATGTTCTTCCATTTCCTGTCCTGTTTTTAGTCTTTATTGAGAAAAAATACAGACCAGACAAAGTAAAACCAGATAAGATTAAACGAACAAACAAAAAACAAACAAAACAAACAAACAAAAAACAGTCAATTTAAAGAAAAGAAGTCAAATTACAATTTATGAATTTAATAACAGCAACTTAATTCTTCATCCCTTAAAATTTCAAACTGCAGGTTCATGTCCTGCGTGCCAGTGCAGGAAGTAACATAACAATTTTGAAGACAAGGCATAAAACAACGATTATACTAAAGAAAAAGTGAACCAGGTCAACAGAGAGAATGTTAGTATGTGCTCCAGGCCATAGCCAAACCCAAGGGCTAAATACTTGTAGCTTATAGAGTTTCATCAGTGCAAAACATATGGACTGGAATTTGCTCTAGTGTTTTGTAACATACACATGGTTCCTCAAATGAAAATACCTTATATAAAGTCCACGGGCAGTTCAATGTGTTTTGATGTTTGCTACAGAAAGTCTGGTTTATGTCATTGATGTCTGTGGAATGCCGCAACTACTGATAATAGATGTCACAATCTGGGTCGGTTACAAAAAAACAGGTCTGCCGACAGATTAACACTTAGTTGACAGTGATGAGGTCAAAGTGTTCCTTTTTTTATTTTATTTTTTATCAACACACTTTGAACTTTTAATGTCCCGTGGAGTTTTTCTTTCTTTATGGTTGTAGATTCAAAGTCTGCTCTGTAACAGGTTTTCTGTAGTTTAATAGACACTTTAACAGAATATTCTTCCAACAGGCTTTTTTTTTTAGTTTTTAATGTTTGACCTGCTGACGTAAGAGAGGTGAATAAATTCTACAACATGTCTCGTGTGGTGGTTGGATAACAGGTTTGAATAGAGACATAGGAATGTCAGTAAACTGGTGAACTTGTCTGTCTGACTGAAATCAAAGGCTGCAAATGTCTGTCATGAAAACATTTTGGTGTTTTACTGTAGAACCAGACATGTTGACTGTGTTTCCATAATTAGCATTGGACATAAAGTACAGATCAACTTTTCTCAGTCATTTAGAAGATTTAGAAATTTTAACCTGAGGAGTCATATTAGAATAAAAGGAATCTGCAATATTATTACAATTAAATGGACTTTGAGGGGCTGCACTAAATTTCGGTTATTACATTTAACTCAAAATCACAAATAAAGAAAAATGAGATTCACTGAAATCATCAGGATTCATAGGCTGTGGCCCATGGTGGTTTGTGAAAGGTATTGAATAAATTCCTAATAATAATCCAAATCTTTTTAAATGTTAGATTATTCCTTCGCTGACATTGTCAGCATCTTGCTTCATCTCCTATGATCATGTTTTTCCTGCATTTTCCTGCCCTCCCCTCTCTGCCTCCTGCCCTCTCTATTGAACATGCCTCCTCCTCATGTTAAACATCTGATCATGACTTAATTCAGTGTGAGATGAGACTGATGTGGGTGGTGGATCATGCATGCAGATGAGCGTTTGCGCACGTTGCAGCTCTGTTTCATCTGGGCCACCGTGCCAGTTTAGGGGAAAGGAGGGCACCCGGAGGAGGAAGCGCCCTATCCGTTAAGTGAATGTGTAAAATCACGTCCCTTGGTGAGCTGTAAATGCGACATTTACCATGGAGCCAGTTTGAGTGTCCCACCCTATGTGTTTTGGCTACAGGAATGGGCATTGTGCTGTGTCACACTGGCTGACTGCACACACACGCTCCTATGCATTCCTCGAACATAGCGTGTGATGAAATGGATACCACCCAAAAGTCAGGTTAGGAGGTCTGAAGAGACGTGTGTTGTTGCACTCACTAGCACATACACACACCCACAATCTTAGAAACAGAATGGGAACAAAGTAAGTCAGCACTTATTTCATTTTCCTATGTTTCCGCCCATTTTCTTGATTTATCTTTCATCTCCCCCCTTTTGTGGATGTTTCATTGAGAAGGAAAAGGCTCATTGAAGTAAGTCTTGCTCTGTTGTACGTGACTCTTAGTACTCCGCCGGTGGCTTCAGCCAAACTAAGCATTTAACTTTTACCACTCTTATCAGGCTCAGGGAGCACTTTAAAGAGAGAATCCTTCCATTTTATATCCATTAGGAAACTGGAATATCTAGAATATATAAAGATCTGTTTTCATAGTGGTTGCAGGGATGTGATAGGCCTCCTGCAGAAAACCCTCTGCACGAGCCCTCATTTATATGTATGTGGAGAGAACAGTCATAGCCAACAATAATTTTGTCTCGTCTTTGTCTTTTTATGTGTTTTGATTATAAATGTACAAACAGAAACATTGTCTGCGGAGAGACAGAGAATAAAACAGTCTGTGTTCCTATCTCTTTCCTCTATCCTGTTTAAGCATTTGCCTGTTTTATTTTTTTTTTTTTTTCCTTTCTAGCTTTCTGACTGTTTGAATGTCATGTGTCACTTAGTGTGAACTTGCTTATTCTCACCACCAGCCTCTCCTTCTCCCACCACCACATCACCACCACTCCTCTTTCTCAAGGCCCTCTGTCACATTTGGGTTCAGGGAATTTTCCACAGCGCGCTGCCTGGGTTTAGTAGTAGATAAGCCGTGAGATGAAGCTGAGTCCTGAGAAAATGCTGCAGTTCAAGCAGGTTAAGCAAACTCAGCCAAGACAACCCTGCGTACTCTGTCTCACTCTGTGTGTGTGTGTGTGTGTGTGTGTGTGTGTTTTTGGAGAAGGAGAGAGTTACTTGGCTACAGGAGGCCAAATGTTTGCAGCTGCATGTCAGTCTCAGTGCAGAATATTTACCAGCCTAAAAAAAAGTAAAAATGGAAACACACACACAGAATCTATCTAGGTAAAAACTTCCAAAGAACAAGGATTGGAGTGAGAAGATGAGCAGTAATCATTGAGGCACAACATCCACAAATATGCAGAGATTGCATTGGTCGCGGTTGCTGATTTTAAAAGGCCCTCTGTGTGAAATTCTGCTGAGAAGAAAAAAAAAAAAAAAGAAAAGGTGACTTTCACTGCTCTCCCAACTAAACATACACACCAGAACAGAACTCATAAAATAGCTGTAGTGCCAAATATTTTTTTATTGCATTGCACTCTGGCTTGTTTTATATTAGCTATATGAGCTATCACCAACTTAAAAGCTGCTTACAGCATCTGTAATCTCAGCATTCTGTATATTACTTTGTGATTTGATCACATAACATGGCAAATACAGTAGAAATACCATATGTGGGATCAGCAAAATACTCTTGAAGTAACAAATGAAAAGCTGATGTCATATAAGGATCTACAAGAACTGAAATACATGTGTTTTAGTAATGTTATCCTCAGTTCCAGTTCTAGTATTCTATTATTACACAGCAAAGATATGTTCTTATTCTATTATTAAACATTGTACACTCATGGTTGCAGCTATTTCCTGCTTTAGCAAATGTGTTAGCAGCGTAACATTAGCATTTCTAGTCGCTCTGTTAACTTTGTTAACTTGGCTCTGACATACGAAGTACGGTTGGAACTGCTATGAAAATGTTATGCTTGTTGGCTTCAGTTCTTATAATTAACTTGCTTTATCATAACTTAATTTTATTAATGCTAAGTTTTGTCTTGCTAATTTTACATTTTGACTCATCACTACTACTACTGTAGTTGCCAGAACATGGTGTCCTAGATGCATTCTTCCTGACAAACTGAGTAAATGACGTGTTCATCCTGATTATACATCAATCACAGCAT
This sequence comes from Polydactylus sextarius, assembly GCA_016801845.1. Lineage (NCBI taxonomy): Eukaryota > Metazoa > Chordata > Actinopteri > Polynemidae > Polydactylus > Polydactylus sextarius. The sequence continues at coordinate 6,699,813 of CM028918.1, forward strand.
TATGTTTCATGCCATCTGGACTGTATATTTGTTCACCAATAATGTAATAGAGAACCAAAAATCCCTTTTAACCTCTGGGCAGATATCCTCACAGTGCATACTGTGAAAACGTACCATGGGATACATCAGATTTTTTTCCTGATCTGATGAGATTAGTCCATTTTGTTATTTTTAGCGAAGGTACTCCTAGGGTTATTTTTCAGGATTCAATAACTATACTGGCAGATTGGACAGTACATGTATGCCAAAGACTCACAGGAAGCCAGTTGAACAGCTCAAAATAGGGCAAGACTTTGGCTTTTTTTTTTTTTTTACAATTAAAGCGAGCCAGTGAGTCCTGCATTTTCTGTGCCAGAGTTGTGAGCATGCAGTAAACAGTGAAGGACTGTTGATTTTATTTGGTGTAAAACGGAGCACAGTGCAAATACGTGTCAGGAAGCCCTGGGTCATGTAATAGGGTGGTGTTGTAGTTCTGCATTTGAGACGTTGCCTATCCATCACAGCACTCTGGATGGCAAAGTGATATTGAGATAAGAAAATGAGATGACAGAGTGAAATGGGCAAAATCCATGTTACAATTCAGAGGAAATATTACATCAGATTTTGGCTTCAGGAAAAGAAGAGAAATTAGCTGCAGATTAACAGATTGTTACCGATCTGAGCTGTTGCAGAGATATGGAATATGTTACCTATTGTCTAAATATGGCTGTCGAGTGCAAGCACACTTTTAGGCTTTGCATTTCAAGTCCTCAGGCAGCGATGATTCATGCTTGAATAAGGAGTTCCTCTATCTTGAAGTGGTTCTCAGCTCATTATCTTTGCAGTGCCCATTGCTAATTTTCTAGTGCAAAGGTGTCTCAAATTTAAGCTTTTTGCATAAGAGTTGTTTGCATAGTGTGGTGCAACTAATGCAGTTACAAGAAGATACAAGAAAAACTTGGCTCAACCACAGTGGAGTAAACATCACAGAGAAACCAGGTCAGAATGAAAATATCAGTTGTTTACACAGGGGAGTTTATTGATATAAAACTGAAAAAAGATGTGTGTGATATAACACTAAATGTGACTCAAATAAAGCAGACGTAGATGGATATAATATTACAACTAACAAGCCAGAGTAGATGGAAGACAAAATATAGTGCAAATAATAAAATAAATAAGTTGATACAGGCATAGTGTTGTAGATATTAGTGGGCATATTTTATATTTTTGGTGCTATTATGTGTCAGCAAGGTCATGGAAATGTTTGGGGAAGTCAGTGAGTGAGAAAGGATATTTGGAATATTTGCAATCTGTAAAAGAGTTTGAGAAGCAAAACTCTCATTCCCAATGCACTGCTGATTTCTCCGTAGGGACCAACTTAATGTGACCTTTCGATGACAAAACTCCTGAAGCCTTTGTTATAGTTGTTCAGATTGTTGTATCAACATCAGCACAATCGCTCAGCGTGTGTACAAGTTTGCTGCTCTCCAGCTGAACGACAGTTGTACAAGGTAGCAGAGTGAGAGGTCCTCACATTTGTAGGCCAACATGCCTGATGTTACCTCTCCAATGGTTACTTAACACCTCTCATCTGACACCAGGAAATGAAACAGCAAACATGTTGTCACATGTTGTATGTAGGCCGTCACGCAGGTAATCACTCATGTGGAGTGAAAATATGTGAGAGTGCTTGCTCGGCGTGGGACGATCTGTCCTAGATTACTCATGTTCAGTATTTGACATGATGATGAATGTCTTTTACATAATCCTATATCTTGATCTTATAACCTACACTTCATATTGATAGGGGGGGATGATGGTTTATTTTGTTTTTATAACATGGGCACAAAAGGCTGACATGTACAGCAGCATGGAGGCGGTATATGGAATGACTCCTCAAAGCCGTTTGAATCCTGGAAATGTGTCACAGACAAAATACCCTCTGCTTTTCATTTGTCCAAATGTGTTATCTGTTGAACATAAAAGAATATTATTTAGACTCCCTTTCAGTCTCTTTATAATCAGTATCTCTTATCTCCACATTTCAAATCTAGCTGAACCTATTCAGCGCTAAGACCATGCCCTTGGGGGCGGCTTGGCCCAGATTTATTGAGCCTTAATTAAAGACTTTGAATGGAAGCAGACAACTGACCTTTCAGGTGAGTATATTTGGTCCACAAGTCTTTTCACTGGGAGTTACTAAATATCCAAAGGTGAATAGATGTGAGATACAACAGTTGTTGGTTAAAAATAATGAGACATTTCTTTTGCACTGGTTTCTTTAAGTGTTTTAAAATATAGATTTTTTTTTTTTTAGATCTTATGTTCTTGTAAACAACTGTTGTTGCTTTAAACAGGGTTGCATTATACTGCATAAAGACATTTAATGTAAATTAAAATGGGTTGCACAAAGACTATTTTTTAGCCAGCTCTGATGAAATCTTTATGGTCTCTAACAATTAATCCAAATAATAAAATCTTTTAATAAATAATAATTATTGATTAATAATAATAATAATAATGAATAATATTATAAACTAATATTCTGAACTCTGAAACACAGATTTCTCCATGTGATTATGAATCAGTGGCTTATAGTTAGTGTGTACACAGAAATGCAGCCAAAATATCTGTAATGTCATCTTGAGCAGGTTATGTCATTTGGAGCCACATTGGTGTTTGCAATATATCAGGAAAAAGTAACACTGGAATATACATCAGCATGATAAGAGTGACCCAACATGACAGAAACAATTTAATTCAGTCGTGGGTCATCTGCTAATATAGAGCTGATGTGACTTATGACCAGTCTATCACAATGGGGTCAGATGACATGTTCTGACTTTACTTTAGAGGAACTGCCATGTCATCCATCTATCATACAAGGAACACTTGGAAAGTTACTTGAAAACACTGATCAATCATGCAAAGTGCACACAGCAACTCACCAGAGGTTGTAGCAGTTATACACCTGAACTCTAAAAATAAGGTGAGTCCTGAATGTTGGTGCACATCTAATGTTAGCAAACTCAGAATACATCTTATATTATATAAGTTTGGTATAATTGTGAGATGCATAAAACCATATCAGACTTTCAAACTGATATCTACCTCCTGGTAAGGCAGAAAATAAGTCTATTGCCTTAAATATAAATGCCTTGTACCTGAATTTACAAAGGATTAACATTGTAAAATACTGTTTGGAATTAATACAGATTTATTGGTGTAACATAATTCAAAAAGCAGACCGCAGGCAGCACTCTCAAATAAATTTCTTGACCAGAAAAGACATTTGGCCTTACAAGGTCTCAAGCTGGGCTTCTCTGCTGCATACCGTCTCTATAATAGATTCTTTAAAAATACACCTCATGGCATTGGTGTCTCTCTAGGAAAAAAGGCTCACAAAGCTTGATTTCATTTTCCACACAGAGGGGGTTGGATGACACCAAATCCTCCTCTGAAAGGAGAAATAACGAAGCCAACATGTCATGGTGGAACAGTGAGCCGGGCCTGTCGCCTCCAGCATGGCTGCCTCACAAAGGCCATCAGAGCTCCGCTGAGACTGCACAGAGCCGAGGCCTGTCTGTCAGTGCGTGGGTGGATGAGTGTGTGCATAAACGAGGGGGGAGATGGGGAGAGAGAGAGAGTTGCCGACTTAATGCTGACTGGTCAGTTCCAGGCCCTAAGACCAGATGGCCCAGTTTGGCCTCTGATTCCTCAGGCCATTGTCCAGGTGAGCATTTGTCTGCACACTCACACCCTCTCATACCTCACACACTCACGCATATGCAAAAATATGCTTTTATACACACAAACACACACACACACACACACACACACACACACACATATATATATATATATATATATATATATAAAACACTATCCTCAAGCCAGTACTTTATTTTTTCAATTTCACCTTGAAAAACTTCCTCTCACTCGTCACTCGTTTTTAGTTTATAGCCTGAGCCTATTCCCAGTCCTCTCACTGTTAAAGTTATACATAGTCTATAAAATGGTGAGAGATTAGAAACATGATGGAAAAGGGACCTGGAAGGTGGATGAGAGCTGTGTATCTATCGTGTATGTGTGAACAGGATGAAAGATAGGAACTTGGCATTAGATAGAAATATATGAGGATTATAACTGATATAATTGTTAAAGTTTGACTTTAATTTATTCTAATCCTATTTAATTATATTTTAAACACATGAACATGAAATATTTATTAAATCTTTACATAGTTGGTGTTATCTGTCTCTCTTTTTTTCTTCTTTCACCGTACCTTTACATGTTCATCGACCTCCTCACCCCGCTCATCTTTTGTTTTTGAGGCTTGTACCTTTTCCTGACATTTTATTGGTTCTCCAATGACACACCGCCTCTGGGAATGCAGCCACAAAAGATCAAACGTGCTCCTAACTACACACACACACACAAAAAAGTGGCTGAACCTTCCTGGCACATGACAAAAAAGGCGCCATGTGACCTCTCCGTCTGTTTACATTCGCTTCCTGTCCATGACCGACAGTACAACCAGAGTTCTGTCTGTCATTGTCACGCAGGTGATGTTGGGAGATAAACACATAGAAATCCCTAATGTAACATAGCGTAAATCACACCTCTAGTTATTGATGTTATTTTTACTCATATATCAATTCAAATATTTGTAATAAACGATATATATATATATATATATAATGTATATTATTTTATCCTTTCATTCTTCCATGTCATAGTGCATCCATCCCATGACTCGAAATGTAGGCCATATTATTTCATAATACACCTCATGTTTACCTATCGGTTTGGTGCAAGGCCACTGCAGCTGCACGGCAAATCAGTTAAATAGTATTATTTCAAAAGTGTATTGACCTTACACACACACATAGACACACACACACACACAAACAAACACACACACACACACGCTCCTTGCTGGCTTTTTGTGACAATAGCTCCTTGTCTTGGTGCATTTCCTGACTTAGTGTGGAAAGAAAGGGACACTTTCCGGGGATTCTTCAGCTGCGTTGGCCTTGAAGCACACCCTTGCAAAAAACACCCTTGCGTTCATACTCGGTCTGTAACTAAACACCCCCATGAGACAATAAAACGACTTCAGTTTAATTTACTTAATTTGTCCTACGTCATCAGAAATGCGAGTGCTTCGTAGGCAGACAATGAGTCGTCTTGTGTCCGGCGCTCGTAAGTTGGAACTCTGATACGATCAAAGCTGCTTTTCCTTTTACGTAAAAATAATGTCAAACAGTTTTCTGTTCATAGGAAATTTGATTTAAAAACCCAAGACAATAGTAGGTTTTTATACTATGAGTCATAAATTAAGAGATCAATTTCATTTTTCCTGTTTTATTCTTTTTGTTTTAATAATATTGACTTCAGCAGCCTGTACGTGACTCACAGCCCCAATGTCATGTGTTGCTACTTGTGCTTTCATCGAACAGCACATTTATTATTATTTGTTTAGCTAATATTCTTTTATAACATAGGGCTCGATCTCCTCTCCTTTTGCTCCATCATTTAATTGGGTGTCTGTATAGGTTCTTATCGTGTGTGTATTGCGTAACCCTCTGTCTGAGGAGCGCTTGAAAGGGAAGCAGAACACTTGTCCTCGGGCGCTGTCAGTCGTGCCACTGAAACCAACTGTGGGATTAGATAAAGAAGAAGAGAAAGAGATGATCTGAGAGCAACACAGAAAGAAAGACAGCTGTGTAGATGCATAGCGGGGGCCTCACAACACCCCGTGGGGCAGCCATTTATTAGCCCACTGGGATGCTTAGCTCAAGATGCAACAGGACCAGCTGGGAAGATGAGGAGAAGAAGAACAGACAGACACAAAACTGATGAATTGTCTTGGGCACTTTTTTTTAGTCTGGTCAACAACGAAGTTATGAGTTTGTACATTAAATTATATCACAAGTATAAATTAGCCTGTTTTCTATTGGATTAGGTTGTTTTTTATAGCACCTGTTCTAGTTTAGCGGCGCTGCAAAGATTTAATGTGATATCGATACCCTTTACCTGAAGTATTAATGACATCCTTCATACTGAAGTGTCATACGACAGTTTAAAAGCCACAGAAAATTAAATCTGTCTGTCAGTTTAACACCACTGTTTGAGTAAGGATGATGTTGCCATCCCTGTCACATGATCAGCCGCCTGTATAAACCTTTGGCCAAGGTCAAGCTCTCCACAAATTTGTTCTTTAATATAAATTACATCATGTTTTGTTATATTTAAACCTAATTTAAGGCTACAACGGTCAATATATTTTTTTGTTGGTATAATATCAAGAAATATTATCCTTAAAAATATGTTTTTATTGAGTTGATGGGGTTCAGTGCTTATTCTGTTACTGATATTTAATGCTGTTTTTCCTTTTATCATATGAAGGGGAATCAGTAGCTTCCATTACACATTAAACCTCTCATTTCATCCTGTTAAGATTATTTTTGTTTGATGCGGTGTAGTCATTCTGGACACATCATTCCCTGTGGGAGGTCGATGGGAACAAAGCTATCTGTGTCCAATTGTTTTGGTTCTAATTTCACTGGTGGTGCTGGTATGCATATCGGTGGGATGTGTTTATGAGTGAGTGAAGAGAATGAAAGGTCAAATTACTCACTCAATTACTCACTATTCACAAGAATGTGGATTAACATTTGAAATAGGTAATCTTATATAGATTAAACGTATAGATCTATATGCTGTTCCACATCACAAGCACAAGCAAAAGCTCAGTTGTAAACAGGTCACATGATATTTTCCTCCAAAAAGGCTCCTGATGTAACAACGTTTCAGGCACATTGTGTCCTTTGGCTGCTTCGTGTCATCTTTTCCACATCGTCCACCAACACTGACACAGCATTGAACATGTTTTTCACACAGATTCAATCAATGGACCTTATTCCTTCTGTCTAACCTGAGACTCCCCCCACGCTGCTCCAATCGGATTGGCTGAATTCCACAACATCAACAACTTTCACATGATTTTATCTATATTGCTTGCGCAATAAGACCGAAAGACTAAAGACTACAATACTGTTTTTTTTTTAATCTTGTGTTTTCCCATGTGAGGTGAGGGAAAGTTTGGAATTGATCTGATCTGTTAATAAATGTCTGTGTTTGGCTGTTAGTTTGTGTATATTTATGTGTTATGTGATTGTTGAGGTGGGTGTGATGGCACACATGGGTCCAAATCATGACCTTTCCTCCTTGACACCAAATAGATTATTAACTGAACTCTATGTGTTGTGACGCCGCAAACGACGCAGAACAACCCAAAAACATTCAAATAACAGCACATACGTCATCACTAACTGCGATTGAGATGTTTATGTTTACTGTTCTGTGTAACGGTGGAAGGGGAGGATTGAGAGGGTGGGAGGTAAAGAGGGAGGGGCAGCAGAGGAGGAGAAGGAGGTAAATGTTTTGGTTTTGGTTTGGAGGGAGTGTGAGGAAAGTGAGTGTAAGGTTTGGGTCAGCGTGGAGCCAGAGTATAAACACGCCAGAGGAAATGATGTGTGTACGCCCTTTAATGCGGATGAATGAACACCGGCTGAGGTTACTATAATACAAATGCGCAACCACACACACATTACACACATTACAATACTGAGCCTCAATCGGATGTAAACTGAGACATTCATATTTGGCATACCGAAACACAAAAGGTGAACAATAGCCTTCATTAAACACTAAATTGGTGGATTGATGTTGCCTGCATGTGACCTCCATTAGCTACATGAGTCTGTAAGAAAAGCCAGAATGAAAATTTCCAGTGTTTTCTACTCCATTCATATATGATACACTTATAAAACAGGTTCTAGTAAGGGTTGGGAATGGTACAGTGCACTATTGTACTGTGCTACGTAGTGTTTTAGGGTATGCCACAGTATTGTATGGCATGAAATTGTTTTCTAGGAAGTGGTATTGTATTGCTTGGTATAGTATGTCATGGTTAACCAGAGTGGTACATCATGATTTGGTAATGTATGGTATGACACATACCATAATTTGATATGACGGTATTGCATGGTGTGTTATACCACAGTACTGTATAGCATGGCATGGAATGGAATGGTATTATATTATGCAGTATGGTATTGCTTGGCATGTCAGGATTTGGCATTGTTTGCTATGGCACACTATGATGCATTCTGGCATTACATTGCTTGGCCTGGTATGGTATAGCATGGTAATGCATGGCATTGTATGGTATGTTAAAATATGGCATTGGATGTCATGACTTGGTAGTATATGGTCTGTAGTATTATCTTGTTAATTTTACTGTTATTTAGGAAGAACACTTCACTCACTGATGAGCTTCCTCCTTTAATTTATACACATCAAAAAGTGTATTGATGTCTCATCACTTTAATGCCACAGCATGGAGCAGTGCTGATCTGCATGCTGAGGTAAGAGTAACAAGGGAATCCACATGCCTTGAGTCAGTTTAACATGTAATAAAAATAAGTGGGGATTAACACAGGGAGGATCAAAAGACAATGAGACAAGAGAGGATAGAGAGCAGGTCATCACCTTCTTGTGGACTGACAGGGGCTTTGTGCATCCTGGCTATTTAAAGCACTGTGTTGACCACAGGGTTGAAAGTGTGTGTGTGTGTGCGCGTGTGTGTATGTGAGTGAGTGAAAGTTTGTATGTGTGTGTGTATGTGTTCCTCAGTGGTTAAGGGTTATGGTCTGTATAAACAGGGAAGGGATTTGTGCATCACTTCTTTCCTGATAGTTTTTCACCTCACTGATTTCTATCCCACTGCCTCTCTCCATAGATGGCACTGTATTGCGTGTGTATGTGTGTGCATGCGTTTGACCTGCAGGACACCAGCTCAGACTGCTGTCTCCATGGCGAGGGCTGCTTCCTGTCATCGGAAGGCTTGGCTTCCTGTGCTGAGGGTGCTGTTACAGTTTTGTGTGTGTACAGAGTACATTTCTAGTATTGGACATGTGTCAGAACCACACAAGGGAAAGTCCATACATTTATAAACAATAGAAAGAATGGAAATCTTAAATCAATGTTTTTGGTGTTGGTGGTTTGTTCTGCTTTGGGACTAAGCTTGGTTTTTCAAGGACATATGCATCAGACTTATTCTTTATTTTTAACCAAAAAAATTACACTGGCAGTTCTTCATCTCATTGTTTGCATGGCAGCAGGTCGTGGAGACAGAATCAGCATCCGGGAAGCTGTTTCAATCAAGCAGTCTCTATGACTCACTCTCTCGTCTAGATTAGACTCCTGCTAGCACGAGACCAAAAAGATAGAGCTGAACTGAGGAGAGGAGTTTGGGTGAAGTTTGGGGCGAGGCTAAAGGTGGAGGAAGCCTCTCAAAATAGCAAATGCAGGCCAAAGCCATTGTCTGAACTGTTCCAGTGTCTGTTCTTTTCTTCCAGTACACTGCTCCATCCCTTTTTGACACACCCCTGCAGTACACTGACTGGACAGTAGACACACAGGCACCAAAGGGGGGAAACTGTGCTGCTGCACGCGATTCTCTGTGGATGGCTATTGTGAAGCACAATAGGGAGGGTGCTGTCACTAAACGAAATTTGTGCAAATGAGCACATCTCTGTTTTATACATAGACTTTCCCGCGTACAGGGTTAAACAGCTGCAACATCCAATATATTTTTGTCAGAAAAAATCTGTCCAAAGTTTAACTTCTTATTCCCAGTGACACTAAAATCTCTTGAGTATTGCACTCGAATTATCACGAGAGACATAACGGGATTTCTCATGCCCTTTCCTACTGAAGTTGCAACCCTCTGCATTGGAGCTGTCGCTGATTGCTATTGCTTACATAACTTTTCACATGCAGTAGTTTTGAAACTTGAAAAACTGTGTTGCATTTTTTTTTTTTATATACTGCAGGTGAGACAGTTTCTGCTCAAGGGTTGCAAATCTGACGCGTCAGAACTTTCACTCTCGGCGCACAGTTTCTTGGATCTAAAACTCTGATCAGGCTGCAAAACCACTTCAGTAAACTGCTGCCGTATTCACATTCTCATGATGTTGTATTTGCAATACAGCAGACATACTTTTTTTTTCTTTTTTTCCTCTGCTTCTTTTTTTTTTTTTTTTGGCTTAATGCTCTAATACTCTGGTACTCTGCAGAGTTTTTGAGAAATGCTTGTAAAGCAAAGCAAGTAGGAATATAAACAAACACCTGCAGGACAGCAGCCTGTTGGCTTGGCTCTAAACTCTCTGTCCATCACAGGTATTGTGCTCTGGCATACTTCAGCCGTCTGCTTGACATTTGTGACTGACAGGGTAGTGAGTGAAAAACTGCTGACCTGACTTGTCTTTCTCCTCTTAGAGCATGTTTGACCATTTTGCCTGGACTCTGTTTTGTCTTGTAGCCCCATCTTCATGAACAAGCTTGCTCAAATAGTTTCGCCGGGTAATTCTTGACACAGGCAGCAGATGTTATCCCTGTGTTTTCGAGTTACGTAAAAACAACGTTTTCTTTGACTCTGACCGACAACACTGACTCATACATCTGCTGCTCTGCACATACACACTTATACCAGGTCTGATAAACTGTGTGTCAGAAGCTAAATGGACGACATGACTGTGACTGCAGCTCTGCAGTATCTGATGAAACAGTTCTTGTGACGACACCTGACATTTCAGTCAGCCAGTCAGCACAGCGCTGCTCCCTGCACCGCGAGGCAGTCAGCATCTTTACATAATAGCTGATATGTATCAAGCAGAGCTAAGATTGAGATACAGAGTGGCAAGATTGCAGTGAACACCCACACTATGTGAAAAAGTGTGTCTGTGTGGGTGTGTGTGTTTCTGTGTGTGTGTGTGTGTGTGTGTGTGTGTACCATGGCTTCTAATCTTTCCATAAGAAGCAGCAGATATCAGAGAGAAAATACACTGGATGCCACAATCACAAGATTGTGTGTTCAACCAGAAACTTGCTGCCTACTCAGAGATTAGATAAAAGAAAATAGACTCTGAGCAGAGGTGTCATTCTGATTTGGAAACCAACCACTCAAACTTGGACAGAGCTCTACTTAAAATACTCGTTCTGTTTTTTTTTTTTCTTTCTTTCTTTTTTCTATTATATTTTCTGTGTGCCAGGACAAAAGAAAATTGTCATAAAAGTGACTCTTAAATACTTTCCTGTGATTTTCTCAACTTTATGACTCATTGTCTTGGGGGGTGTAATCCATCCCCCATCTGGTGTGGGGAGGTGGGATTAATAAAACGGTGTAAAAGACTTTGAAAATAGCATCTTTCTCATTTTGGCAGCTGGTTTAAAACCTGCCCTCGTCATAGTTCCTTTACACACACACACACACACATACAGAGAGAGAGAGATACACGAGTGGTTGTGAAGTGTTAAACAGATGTTAAATAGAACTAGATGTAAATGGCATCTGATTTTTTTTTTGTCTTATTAGAAAGTGGTGCCAGCACTTAAATGAAACAAATAGAGGTTTAGATGTAATCATTGTGTCTTCACACACGCACACACGCACTCACACACAGACATACACGCACACTCCTCATTGTCTCTAACCAGAGAGACCCTCATCCTCTTCACTCCAGAGCCCAATCCGACTCGCTGCCATGATGCAACCATGGAGGCAAAAATGTAATGTCAGAGAAACTGGAGCTGCAGCCTCTTACAGACACACACACACACACACACACAAAAGAAAAAAGAGCTGTAATGTTAATGTTCACTGAGAAGGAGAGAACATAAACTGACACAATGATTGAATTTAATTGTTACATAACATCATACTCTGTGTGTGTGTGTGTGCGTGTGTGTGTGCGTGTGTGTGTATGTGTGTGTGTGTGTGTGTGTGTGTGTGTGTGTGTGTGTGTGTGTGTGTGTGTGTGTGTGTGTGTGTGTGTGTGTGTGTGTGTGTGTGTGTGTGTGTGTGTGATAAAATGATATACACAGACACATTTATCCCATTTAACTTTCTCGTCTCTACCGTTCTCTTCTACCCTACATATCTTCTTCTGCACTACTACTTCTTTTTACATCTTTTTCATCATTTCTGAGTCTACCTTTGTTGCAGATTACAACTCACAGACCGGCATGGCACACAGCTGATTCATGAACGCGAGTGTGTGTGTAATCTTTGCCAGGAATAAGGGTTTATCACTAGCCCAGAGAAACTAATTACTCAGTCAGTTGGAAGCAACAAGCAAGACCGAGCAAGGGAGGAAGAGGAGAGGAAAGAGGAAGGTTAAGTATGCAGCAGGGAGAAGAGGGGGGTGGGAGGGTGTAAGGCCAGGGTAAAGCAGAAATAATTACTATATCATGGTAAAAAAAGAGCATGAAAAGGAGCTGGTGATTATGAGGAATAAAGGGAGGAGAGTGATGGATGAGTGTAGACGGAGGATTTGGGCCGTGATAATAAACTATTTGATACTAAAACAAGGTTATGAGAGAGAAATACAGAGATAGACGATGGGGAAAGAGAGAAACGGTTGCTGACATCGAAGAGTCAATTAGCGAAGGGTGATGAGAGGAAAAGGCGAATAAGAGGAGACACAGCAGACAGAAGATAGAGCACACAGACATGTACAGAGATGACTTGATCAGTTGTTATAACAGTGATGTAATAGTAACGAACAGTGATGGTGATTCACCCTGTTTTTTTTATTTCTCAACATCTGTATCCTGGTTTCTCTTTGAGACAGATCTGCCTCATCTGTATTCAACACCTGCTCCACTTCGCCTCATCTGCCCTCTATGTGTGTGTGTGTGTGTGTGTGTGTGTGTGTGTGTGTGTGTGTATACATGCACATGCATTGGCATACCAAGATGATTCAGTCACTGAGTAGTTTCACCAGGCCACCGGTCCACAGACCTGTCCCGCACGGTTATTGGTTCCTGGGATGTTCTGCCTCAGCCAATGAGATCGCAGCGAGACTTTATGGACACGGTGGTGTGTGTATGTGTGTGTGCGCAGTCTGGTAACCTGTGTGTGTATGTGTGAAAACACTGAGAGAGACACAGAGAGAGAAAGCACAATGTTATGTAGTCAAACGCGAACATTAATAACAAAGACTGCGTATGTCGAAAATGCTTCCTTAGATTTTCCTCAGGCTATGAAAGAAGAAAAGATGCATCATAATGAGACATTAGAAGTAATCAAGAGCAACAGCACACTGATTTTTTTTTTTTTTTACATCCTTCTCCTTCTTTCCCCCTCTTCTCTCGTGCTAGTTAATGGTTAAAGAAGCAGAAAGCAGCTCAGCGGACCTATTCTAAGGTCAAAGAATCTCAGGCCATTGTAATCTGTGGATACTTGTGGTTTTATCCTGCTGTTGATCTGGATCCTGCATGTGACAGCTCTTTTCAAGTGACATATTATTTGCAAAACAGATATAATCCTCCAGCAACTCAATCTTAACGGAACAAATGTGGATACGTGTAAATACGAACAGAATTGTCCAACCTTTTAATTACAGGAAAAGAAACATGCCATTACTGACAAAAACACAAAAGTGCCCCCCCAAAAAACCACAACATGTAATTTGAAGTTGAACAGAAATGTTGTGTTGTAGCGCAGGGCGTAGTGATTTGACATTTGATTTGCTTTTTAGTACATTGAAAGTTAAGGGTGTTCCCGTCAGGATGGTGGTGGTGTACAAGCCTTCTTGTTAATGCAAACTTCAGTTCACAACTGATCTCACAGCAGTTTGTTGACAAACTTATTATCATTAACACAAACTGTAACCACTTCATGTTGAATTTGATATGATTGCTGTAGTGTTGTTTACCCTGAAAAATAAAAAATATGCAAATAAGAGTCATTTATTGTACTGTACATACAGACGATGGTATTGTCTATTGTTGGATCCCATGTGGGTAGTTTATGTAATTATTTTAAGCATTTAAATATAGAGACAAATTCTCATTTATTTGGACAGTGTTTAAATACCACTGGACTTGCATTTCAATTTGTATTAACTTTATAAAAAATGTTGTGATGTCAGGCTCTGGGGCAAAATGAGGGGAATGTCACGACTATTCTCTTCTCAAGTTTTGTTAGATTAAAAGAGGACAACCACATTATGCAACTATCAGCGCTATCAGACTCCACTTTGATGCCTTTGTTCTCACTGTGTGGTGCCAAAAAAAAAGGAAAAAAGAGGCTACCACTAGAGGAGAGTGCATTGCCCACTCATCCATTCCTGGTAGAGCTGCTGGTAGAGAAATGTCACATCTATCAGCTTTGGAGTTTGTATTAACAATTCTCCCAGGGCCATTATGGCCTACATCAAGATGGTTTTATTCATTTATTTATTTGTGTTTTGTTTGTAAGTTTATGACAGATGGATTCCAAAGAAATACCTGGATGATTCATTACGAATCTCATACATACTTTGATGAACAAATCTTAGTAAATCTTACAGTCAAAGTCACTTTGTGCCTTTAGAGATCAAAACGCAAGAGAGCGATTTGTTTTTTCCATGTCATCTTCTCTCCTTCTTTTTTTATTTTATTTTATTTTTTTTACTGGTAGTTTTGTTTTTTAGTGTTTGTGTCAGGAGAGTGTTTTTCTCTTCCTCGGCTCTGTATTCCCTGGAACATGGCTGAAACATTTCCATTTCAAAGGAGAACTTCTCTAAATCAGTATGTGTGTGTGAAAGTGTGTGCATGAGTTTATGTGTATGTCTGTGGTGCATATATATATATATATATATATATATATATATATATATATATATATATATATATATATATATATACATGTGTGTGTGTGTGTGTGCTTGACTATGCATGTGTGTCAGGCTGTTGAACCCCATGACGAGGACAGCTTTCTGAAATTTCCTGTTCAAATGTTCAGTGACATCTCTGTTTGCCTCTAACCCAAAAGCAAAACTGTTATCTTTTATGCAGCCTTCAAAGGCACACAAATGAAACGGGATGAGGGAATGCTCTCTTTTTTTCCCAGAGAGAGAGAGAGACAGACAGAAAGAGAGAAAATGAGGTGAAAAATAAAAAAAAAGCTGTGTTTGTATGAGTTTTGTAGGTGACTAGAGCTGCATGTGTTTCAACAGTAGCTCAGATTCATGGTAAAGGAGATGAAGAAACTACCCACTCATCTTCTTCAATTATAGGCCATCACTGTGAGCACACGGACTGATGTTGTAAGTGCTGTTTGATGGATATTGAATGCACCTGTCAGACAGCCAGAACTAATTGAGCTCAAATCTTTGTGTGTGAATGAATCTTATGCCAGAATGAATCATCTGCATGTGTGTGTATGGACTGTATTAGTTTACATTATATGGAATGGGGGAAAGATTAATTATGAATAATTATGTCCTTAAACATTATTAATTATTGTAATTACTAGTTACACATATTTTCACCCGTTCATCACCCAGAAAGACTGATACTTTAGCTCAGCAGACAAATACATGGGAGTTGTTTTACAAAGCTGCAGTGACAGTGAGCGGACTGCAGGTTTGCAGCTCTGCTGAAAAGCAAGATGATGTTACCTGCAGTGGTATTTGAATTATGCATTATTTCAAATAAACAACCAGACTGCAAGTAACTAACTATGTTGTGGATTAACAAAGTGGGACAACAGCTGCTGCTGTAACATTAGTGTGAAGAGAGGATGAGATGGTTTCTCATAGACAGTGATACTTGTATGGTTTTTGTAGATTTCCATTGGCTGTTGCCGATTTTTTGAAGAATAGAATAGAATAGAATAGAATAGAATAGAATAGAATAGAATAGACAACTATATTGATCCCTTTGGTAGGTTCCCTCAGAGAAATTGAATCTCCATCACATACAGCACTGACAAACTTAGGACAGACATAATATATATATATAATATATGCACATGGTTATATAGTCTATTGCACATGGTTGTAGTCTGGTGATCTTTTGGTCAGACTCTTTTGTTCACCCTTCTCCCCCCCAGTGAGGAGTTGAACAGTTTGATGACATAAGGGACCAAGGAGTTTTTCAGTCTATTAGTCCTGCACTTTGGGAGGAGCAGCCTGTTGCTGATCAGGCTTCTCTGGCTGCTGATTACAGTGTGCAGAGGGTGGCTGATGTTGTCCAGGATGCTCAGCAATTTGTTCAGTGTTCTCTCTGCCACTGACACCAGAGGCTCCAGCTTTGTGTCGACCACCGAGCTGGACAGCCTGATCAGCTACAGTATACGTATTATCATCATACATATTATCATGTATTACATCAAGTATATGTATTATATACAAAAATAGCTTTCATAGACTTCCATACACCTCTGCTGGCCATAAAATAAATTATTAAACATATTAATCCATTCCATGGGCTTTCATTTGCTATTAATGGAATAATTGATGTATATGTATGATATATACATGTATGGCTTTCATATATATATATATATATATATATATATATATATATATATGCACACACATGTTTGGCTTCCATAGGCCTCCATTGGCCAATAAATGAATTATCAGAGTATATGGATTATATATACATGTATGCTTTCCATAGATGCTGAAGATGCTGGAACTGAAGTCTTCACTCTAAGCAGAAAAGTTATCCGGCTGGTTGAATCCAGGTCACCAGAAATGAAGGTAAGTTTAAACGTCTGTCCTCCTGACTCACATCATCATTTATTACTGCTCCACTTTCTGTAAATGCAGCAGAAGCTTAATGATTCATACAATCTTTTGTAGTTAGAGATTCATTTTATCCACCTTTTTTTTTTTTTTTTTTTTTGCGATGCATTCGGTGCATGAATATTTTGAGGCTGAGTCCTTCGTTTCTTTTAGTTTCTTTGACATCATCCTGTTTCTCTTCAGCTGAAATCTGGAGATACACATAAATAAATGATGAAGTTGTTTACAAAATAAATGTGCGGAAATGTGAACGTGTGTGATTTTAAGTAGAATAAGCAACATATTGTGATATGGAGCTGGGAGTGGGTGTAATATGAGAGCTCCAAAAACACCCTCAACGTGTAGATAACAAATGCATGTAAAACAGAGAGAGTAAAACAGTGAGCCTGAAAGATGAAAGAGAATAAGGAAGCAGTAAAAGATGAAGTGTTTTACACTGGGGGCTGCAGCTCAGCTCACTTTGTCTTTTCCTGTATTTTTCCCTCTGAAATAACTTTATGTTTATATACATATTTTTCTCAACACAAGAAAGAAGTTGATGTGATTCCCATGCTCGTTGTGTATTTATTCTACATAAGATATGTTCTGTTTGAAGTGGAATTATTTCAGTTAATGTTGACTGAAGAAAAAAACAGAAGAAGCAGGTGAAAGCCTCCCACAGGATGTGTCTCAACGGCGATAATAAATCTGCCAAGTCAAACTTGGGGGCACCGGCAAGTGGATTGTCCTCGGCTACAAGTCTTAGTCTGACAAGAATTTAAAGGACAGGAAATACCAAAGAAAAAAGAAACCTTCAACCGGAATTTTAGGGTTATCTATTCAGACAACAGAGAGCACAACTGATAACGTATCATAGTCAGTATCCAGGTGACTGGGCCACAAGGTTTAACACAATACATCTCACACTGGCACGTTAATGCGAAAATTCATGATAAGCCTCTTGGTGTGCTAAAGGAAATTCTAGCATTAGAAATGCTAACACTGCTGCTATATATCACCAGTCTTCTAAGTGCCTCTTGTAAAAGATATTTCCTTGTAATCGTTCTGTTTGCACCTTATAGTGACTAAGTCTAGTTAGAATATGTTTTCTAAGAGCCGATTTATGCATAATTAAAGTGCTGAACCAGCTGATGACACCGATGTTTACTTTCTGGCACGTGTGCAATTAAAATTAGACAAGATATGATATTTAACAGATGATTAATGATGATGTAAACCGGGAAGATTTTGAATCACATGCACAAAATACCTGAATTTATCACGTTTCCCGAACAACATTAGACGAAATCAGTGTAAATAGCACAATCAGATAATTCCCATTCAGTTTCTAAATGTATAAATAGGACTAACACATACACACACAACAAACACACACAAATTAAGCAAATGAAATCCAGATTCTTGTAAGTTTTTATAGCGCAAGTAAGTTTAGTAAAAGGACTAAAAAGCAATAGTTGGGACAATCCTATTTTGTCAGCTAAATGCAAAACATCACAGAGTTTCACTGTCAACAGCAGAAAACAGTTGATGCTTTTTTTTTTTCCATAAGTTTGCATCAGAGTCTTGGTTTAATCCACCTGTCAAACACTGAATAGAAAAGTAAGAGAAATGATGTGGGACTCAATGTGTCAATGAATCGTCGTTTAACAGTAAATATTTTTGTTTGTATGTTTTTGGATAATATAGTTTTAACTTCTGCTGACACCTCACTGTATATGTGAATAAGCGTGTGTGTGTAGAGAAACGAGGCTACATCCCCCAGGGAGACAGACTGCGGCTCATATCCAATGCTCTTTATGAAAGAGAGCTGTCTCCCCTGTCAGATCTCTGTATGTCTCTTCTCCCCACGCCTTCATCTCTCTCTCTCTCTCTCCCCTCCTTTATATTCATCTTTTTTTCTCTTTTCTCTCACATCTACTCACCCCTCCAGCACGCTCTCCTGTATTTCATTCATCTGGCTCTGCGTATCCTTTCTCAGAGTCTATCAGGATTTCACTTTGAACTGGTTTCCCCTCTCTCTCCGTACATGTCCACGGCTTTTTCGTGATGAAATTGAAATTCTTGCCTCACGGCTAAAATAGACGCCTTGACTCATGATTTATCTTTCACACTGAATAAAATCACCCCAGAAACTTCTGGACTAGAAGATGAGTTAAGGACATGTGTGTATTATTATTATTATTATTTTTTACAAATGATGACATCAAGTGTGTTGATGAATCTGTGAATCTGTGAATGATGATGTTTTTTTTTCCATATATTAACAAATGAAAAATCCCCCAAACAGTCATTAAAACTGTTATGACCATTATGACCATTATAGGCCAATGTCATCATCTCACACCTTTTAGGGCTGATACATCCCTGCTGCATTGCAAAATCACCCTGCAAATTTCCGTAAGCTTACTTCACTTTGAATAACGGAATGTCCCTGCTTTTTTAAATCTTTTTATTTTTTTTTTACTTCCAATCAGCATTTCTCATCTTGTCTCTCTCTGCTCTTGACCTCCTCATAGCGTTCCAGTGGCGATGGGGGGTCGGTGTGTTGCTTGTTGGTGTGGCGCCAGATAGGAAGCAGCTGACCGCTGTGTGGGGAGTGAACAATAAAGGACATGCTGAACCTCAGGCAAGAAAAGAAATGTGTGTGTATGAGTGTCTGTGTGTGTGTGTGTGTGTGTGTGTGTGTAAATATGTGGACCATTGTTTTCTGTGGTGCCATAAATGGATGGAATGAAGGGTAAAACCCAGCTCAACTTTATCTCTATTAGTTGACAGATTAGTTGATTAGTTGAATTTTTTTTGGAAACACTTCATTTGCCCATTTATCAACTACAATGGCTTTTGTCGCTATTGTGTTGCTGTAAATACATGAAGACACTGTAAGTGTCTATTAGTGTATTTCTCATTACGCATCAGTAACTGGTGCTCAAACTTGTTTGTCCTTGATTGCATGTTATTGCTTTGAATAAAATCATCTGACACAAAAAAAAAACCTCAATGTAACTGAATGTAACACAATATAACATTAAATCAACTTTATGAGTTTTGAGTACATTTATACCAACCACCAATAAACTATTTGTACATGTGTAGAAAAATTAATCAAGTCTTTGCAATACTGAAAGATGTAATGATACACCTAATGTTCACAAGCAATCATAATTTTGCTATAAACAAATCGAATAGCATTAGCAATAATATGAAGATTAAAATATCGTGTTCCCATTAATTCTTAATGTGCATCATAATTAAAAATTAAGGAAAAATGATTTGAAAATTGGATTTGATATTAATCACTTAATGAATTTGTTTTGTTCCTGTTGATTTTCTGATTATTATTCTGATGTTGATCTGAAATGTGAGACCGAGGTCATAGTTTTTATTACTGCATGTTCTGATTACCTTACAGGGTACTGTGCAAATATAAACTGTGATTCCATACCCAAAGCACAGATGAGGCAAAGGGAAATGATTGGCATGCCACGAGCTGCCTGAGAGACAAAAGACCGAAACAAAGCGTGTCTGTAAATAGTCCTGCCGTATGTCTGTGCGCTCTCTGTGGCTCCTGCAGACTTCCTTATCTGAGAGGCATCGCTTGGATCGCTCCTCTGAAGTCAACGCTTCCCATTGTTCCTGGAAAGACTGGAATTTCACAGCTGGTACAATGGGACTGACAGAGCAGGGACACAGGGTAAAGTTAAGGTTTGATATAGTCCATATAAGGTAGGAAAACAACCAATGGAGGAGACATTGAATACTCTATAAGGTTGTTTTTATCCTTAAATCGGTCCATATTAAGTCAACTATGAGCTAGGTGTGTCAAAACTTACTCAAATATAATAGAGAAGACATATAATAAGGAATTTAATTTTTTGCCATTCAAACCTGAGCCTGTAGGCTTCCCCCCAATATCTAGAACATTAAAATAATTTTACTTAACAGCTTTTTATAAAAATCCCATGATGACACTATTAAGCTTTGAGCTGTTGGCATTGAAAGAACGACAAAAAATATTTTCAGCTGTAGCCAACAGGAGAGGAAGACTTATGATTCAGTGTATTTTCAAAGAGACACCACAGGGTGAACCCCCCCCACCTCATGCCACCCCCCGCCATTCTCCTGACTTTCCCTTGAAAATCTGAATTTAGCAGACTTTGGGAGAATCAAAACCCACGGAGGAGGATGGAAAAAAAAAAACAACAACTGTGAGAAATATATAAAATATATTTCTTGTGAATAAAGACACGTTTCATGTCAAGTGAGAAACTTTTCAGCCTCTAAACTTTTCTTCCAGCGGTTGAGAGTCGACTTGAGGAAACCATGATGAAATCATCAAGGTTTGACACAAAACTTGGACATTTAACTTTGGTGCAGCATCAAAACAAGATGCACAATGTACTTTTTTTTTGTTTTGTTTGTTTGTTTTGTTTTTAGATTTTAAAGAAACTCATTCGGCCTGAGGACAAAGAGCTGCAGCTGAGGTATGATTATTTTAGTGCCTGCTGCATTCAGCATACCGAGAAAAAAATGTAACGCACATTATTTTTGCACACATAACTCTACGTCAGGGTTCCCATTGTCTCAAGAAAATTAAATTAAACAGCTTTTAGAAGAATCTGCTGTTGGATAAACAGTCTAGATGTGCATCTGCATCTACGCACACTTTGATTTTACCTGAAGAGAAGCTCTTCCCTTGACTCATGAGGGAAGCAGCCTGCTGCTGTTAAGAGGTGGAGCTGATGATTAATGAAGCTGACTCCTGCTGATGCTATATTCCCATGATAACTGTATTTTTTTCCTGCTTTAGCCTTGTTCCTAAATCATACAAAAAAGGCCTTTGGTCACCTAAACAGCAGAAAAAGCCATTAATCACTTGCATTTGCAACATAGATTTACAGCCTCTGTTTTGTTTTAGCTGAACATGCAAACCCTGGAAATCTGAAGTTGCATTATACAACCGGCACAGAGAAATATATGGCCTTGTTCCTGCTTTTGTGTTCCCTGGCCAAAATAAGATCAATATCAAGTCAAAGATGAAGAGATATGATAAAATGCCCTCTGCTCTGTGTCCTTGGAGACACATGACTCAGGTGTGGGGATTTTTCGTGTGTGCGTTTGTGTTTGTGAGGAGGTAATATGTACCTGTGCCCCCTGGCTTATTCCTGTCAATCATCCATTGAAGACTGTATTACTGAAAAGGTCACAAGCATCTGCTAAAGAGACAGAAAGAGAGAAAGAACAAGAGAGAGAGTTAATATTTTACATATTTTTTTTGCAGTCAGAGTAGAGACACAAGGAAGGGAATGGGAATTTTTGTTCACAAGTTTGCAACAAAAAGCTAAAAAATTAATTAATCTGATTTGATTTCATGTTTGTTTGGTTTTGTTTGTGTGTTCTTCACTTAATTACATCTTATACAAGCACACGCATTAGAGGACAGACTCTACAAGTTGCCGCTCCACATTCCTGCTTTGTCTAACATCGAGTCTGACTAGAACAGAATGTTTCTTACCCAGCCCATGGCTGTGCAGCGTGAATCACCTGAGCAGGTGTGAATCACCTGCTCGGCTATGCAGAACCAGTTACGCTTGGCCAATGTCGGGCTTCCTCCTGCGTCGCCAAGGACGCGGTAAATAGGCAGGGCAGCCAAGTCACAAGGTAGAGAGAAATAACACAGCAAGGTCAGATATCGTGCAAAAGACCTGCACCTTGTTGACAACAGATTGGTCAGATTCATGTGCAGCTTTTTGTTGTAACTGGAATATAATTACTTTATCTATTTATTTTTTATAATCATTTTGGTGTAATTAGATACGTTAGGTACGTTTGAGGAAATGTACTACACATTATATATTAGACCTGTTAATTTTAGTTGGTCACTTCTAATGAATGTCTCCAAATATTAAATCCCACCAGAAAAATCATTCTCAGGAAGCATATTTAAAGAAATGCAAACTGTATAACATAAGTTGTCCTTGTTTCGTGCAGTTTTGACATTTTCGGATGTTTTTTGTGGTTGGAAAATGAAATAGAATCCGTATATACATTTTACACTTTGGTGCAAAATTGCTCACACACTTGCTGTCATCCCTCATGCAGCTGCAGTAATGGAAAATATAGAATACATACAAGTTATTAACTGTGCTGCCCCAACATGTAACATATGGTATATTACAGAATATAAATATATAGGGCACAAGGACAAGCCCTGACCTCTCATATGATAGATGACTTCTCCCAGGCCCTGTTCTTCCCATTGCTGCAGCCTGCATGTGATTGGCTGGAAATAACTGAAAGTGAAATAGCTGAGAGGTTAACATGTTCAAAATCTGCATCCAGACACGCCACATTCCTAGGCTGCTTTTGCTTCAGCAACCATGTGATGAGACTTGTGAACAGAACTGTATATACACTGAGACACTGAGACAGGTATGCAGATGCAATTCTCACAAACACACCCTTTGGGTTAACTTTGATCCTAGACTTCAACTGCTAACTACTTGTGTGTAACACTCATTATACATGTGCAGAAAAAGTCTTGATTCCATCTCTTTTGGTATATGATAATATCAACCACTGCGAACACTCTGCATGACATTATTTATAACACAGCGTTTCCTTGGTGCACACAGAGTACACACATCACACCGCACATCTCATATCGCTGTCAAATCATCAGGTGATGAACGTCAGGTGAATGTGTGAGAGTCAGATGACAAGCTTGACACCTCCTTCGAGACTTGTCCTCATACCTCACTGCCACATAGTTTCAACGTTTTTTTCAAACTTCATCTCATCCATCTCAGGTCTTTGGGGTCAGTATAGTCAAGGCAATGTTAATTTGTGTTTTAATATATCTTTAAATAACAAAAACAGTTAAATTTATATATTTATATGTATTTATTTGCTGAATTTGCTTTTTCACAGTCAGGAAAGTAAAAGTACAATCTCCTCTGCACAGTAAAGCATACAGTTTACTGAAACTTATACAAAACTATACCTATCATACACAATCCATATGTATCATACATAATACACTGGTACTGGGTTGGTACTCTGAACTGGCCAATACCCAAAGCCCAACTTTTTGAGTCGTGATAAAGAAACTGATACCAGAGACTCAAAAAAAAAAAAAAAAAAAAAAAAAATGGATATATACCCCCTGCTCTAACTCTTGGTGAGCCTGATTATATTTACAAAGAGTTGTCAAAATTTTTAGAGAGCACACATTAAGTTAATAAAAATAGTCTCATCTCTTTTGAGACTTTTGACTGACTGTATCATATGGTCGTCTTCGTTGGATAAGTGGAGCTTGAGGTGCATGTGTTGTCTCCAAAGGTCAATCAAGAAGGAATTGTCAAGTTCTACTTTCAACTCAACATAGATCAGTTGATCAATCTGTTTATGAAGACCAGGTAAGTGGAGATCATTTTTCTCAGCTTTCAAGGGCAAGAGTTAAGCATCAAAACTGTTTCTTGTTAGTAAAAGTTTTCAAAATACAGTATTTGAAATAAAATACTTTTGGAAACATTTTCAGACTGGAAAAGAACATAGACTTTGTCATCTTATAAAACATAAAAAACAAACATCCATTGCAAAGTCCCTCTGCTGTGTACACTTAAAAAAGCATGACGGTCAAGCTTTACAACACAGCTGTGCTTATTGCTTAACAATTTGGAGATCCTCCTTACTCAACAAAGTCTTGCTAATGCTGGGTAAGCTGGAGTCATTCAGTCAACATTCTGTCACATAGAAAACCCCCGCTGACTGCTGAGGTGTAAGAAAGTGGCTGACTTTGCCTTTTACTCTCACCTTGCTATCAGAGTGCGTCTGAATATTTGTGTGGAACTCTTGCAAGGTTGCAAGGGCTCTTTGCAGGATGCTCACAAAAATGAGTCTCCTGAAATTCTGTGAAATAATATCCACTCTGTCAGCCATGGTGGGATGACGGGAAGAAGACAATAGTATTCCTTGACAGGTTGTGTTTTTTTTTTTTTTTTTATGAAATACATTATGTAAAATGCTTGACCTTTGTCTTGTGAAATGTGCCACGCTAATTAAATCACCTTGCCTTTGTTGCATAGTTGAACAGGGAGTAGACAACTTGACAGGAATCTTGACAACAAGTCAATTTGAGTTTCGATGCTGTGGGTGAGAACATAAACATCATCATTTTCTCACGTTGAAACAGAAAATGAAAATGACTGAAATTCGTGTAGCTATTCACACTTTGCTACTTAACATCTGCTGCTTGATTTCAGGGGGCAAAGATCATGATGAACTGAACATTAACCACAGAAGTGATGCAGATTACTGGCCTGAAATCTATAAGAAAGTAAGACAATGACTCAGAGCCTCCTCACATTTTGAGGAAGCTGTTGCTTTCCTTTAGTCCATCCACGCAACAAAATTGGACAAGTATTATTTTACCCTGTCAGCAGTCCATGAGACACCAACAGTGTAATTTTCTTACCCCTAACCCTAAACAAAAGTAAACCAATATTGGCCAGCCAATCAAAGGTAAAAACTCTATATCTGTGTGTATCCTGCATTTTGCCTCTTACCATATCTAGAATATTTCCGTTGTCTAATATCCTTGACCATTAACCTTATTTAAGTGAAGTATTTTTGTACAGTAACCTACCTTAGAATCATGGTCTGCTATACTGCATATACTGTCATTTTTTTCCAGCACATGTTAAGTATAATGGAATATTAGTGCCGTGCACAGGAAAAATGTGAGAATTGATTTTATTCATGAATAAAGTTGAAATGTTGTCTTAAAACTCGAAATTCTGAGACTTCTGTCATTAATGTTGACTTTCAATGTTGACTTTCAAATGTTGACATTCTCAACGTTTTACTTAAATCTCAAAATTTCAACTTTATTCTTGTGTTTAATGTGTTAAGTTGCATATAATGAGACGAAAGTTTGTCACGACTTGACTCGAACTCTATGTCCCACCTCCATGCCTCTGGTAAGAACCACAACTCAAGTGTTTATCATGAAGTGTCACACCAAATAAAACATGTAAAATGAGTCCTGATCTAAGGAGCCTGACTGGCTGCGTGTTGCAGCCGCTGCCTCTTGTTTTTAGCTGAGTGAGCACAGTGATGAGAGTCGGCCAGTGAGCCATTGTAATTGGTTCTCTCCTCTCCAGTTCTTTCCCTCTGTCTCCTTAGCTCAGCACTGCAGTGTTGTCGGCCCCACTGGGAGTTGGTTCGTGGCTACACTCCCTCCCACACACACACACACACAGACACACGCCATCGCACTCTCACACACTCATCAACACAATATGGCACCCTGGCAAACAAATCCACAAAATAAACAACCTCAAACAAAGGCACTGCATCAGTGGCACGTGAGGCTGTGTGTGCGACCCAATATATTTATATGGCTCCTCCTTCTTTTTGCTAACACCATCGCTACCAACTCCCACGCATCCCTCACACACACACATACACACATACACTGGTACCAGTGGTAGGCACATGGCTGTTGTGTGTGTGTGTGTAGTGCTCATTAGGCAGAGATATTCAGTAAGCTTGACTTAAGGCCCTGGGAGAGCCTTGAGGTAAACTACACCTAATAAGAAGATATGACAGAGACCAAAACACACACACGCACGCGCATATGTGCATGCACAAACTCCCAAAATGCTGTTCATTTCTCTCTTCGTTAGTCAAATGTGGCTGTCAAAGTGAATTAATGTTGTTTACTCACTAGTCAAAACTCTGTATTCACTTGCAGGTGGCAGTTCTTTAGTCATTCTCACTTGTCTCGATGCCATCTCTCTCTCTCTCTCTCTCTCTCTCTCTCTCTCTCTCTCTCTCTCTCTTTTCTCTCACACACACATTTTCCTTGCCAACCTATACACCTTGCTTTATACTGATCTTATGTTTTTCCAACACCTTTGCTTTCTGAGATTATTCACACAAAACAACTGTTTTCAGTTTGTGTTTATGCAAGAAATCTCACATGGACACACACACAAACACGCACACTCACACACCTGTGAACTATATTTGAAAAATTCGAGCTTTGCTGCAACACATATGCAAAGCAGAGTTACTATTTTCAGCGTGGGAGAGAACTTGAAACTGGTGTGTGTGAGAGAAGCACTTTTCCCTATAGATGCTCTTTGCTGCAGCCTGTGGAAGCAGAGCAGGGATATGGTTAATTTATGAAAGTGACTCTGAGACAGCTTCTTTGAAAGTAGAAGACAGCGAGAAAGGACAGTGGCATGTAAATGCATCTTGGAAGATGACTTTTTTTTCACAACATAGATATGCATGCATTCAAGCACACACAGTGTCAGACATCTTGGGGGTGGGGGGGTTGTTGGTTGGTTGGTTGTTCCCAGAGATGAGTTCACCTTCAGGTATCAGCAGGCGGTCTGTCCCTGCCCAGAAAAGACTCAACCTTGGTGAGTTAGCAGCCTTTCTGAGCAGAGAAGTAGAGCTAGGAAGGACGGAGGAAATCAATTCTGTTTGATGCAGTGGAGAAAGGTCAGAGGGCAAAGACAAAAATAGAGCGATACAGAGAGAGAAAGGGGAAGAAAGGCTGGAAAGGAAACATCTTTTGATCTTCTTCTCATCTGTAATGTTGATTTGCTCTTTTCTTGAACTGGCTGTTTAGTACCATCATGGTGCTATGTATGTTTTGCATGCAAGTTTAAACAGAAACATTATTGATTTTCATGGATGATCTTTCAATACACTTTACACTGTGGTTTAACTTAAGGCTTGTGATGAGGAATCCAATCCAAAACATCTGACACAGCTAAATTACTGAATTATTTTCACAACATTATTTCCCAATTTTATTTTTAGGAGGTATAAAGATTTAAAAAGGCACATTTGTTCGATATATCTCTGATGTGGTGGTTTTTATTAGAGTGTCATTCATTCTTTAAGAGGAATGAAAAAGGATGAGTAGATTTTCTTCTTCTTCTTTTTTTTTTTTTTTTTTTTTTAAACAGGTCTTGTTTGCCATACGATTAAAACATGCCCAGTGGACCTCATTAGCAACTGAGATAGCAAGTGCATATCATCTCTGACCATCACAAGGGCATAAAACAGCCTCACTTAGCTCTCTATTAAAAGTTTTGTCTCTGATGTGCTCTCTGATTATTCTGGGTAAAAATAAAATGCATATAAAAACCAGCCTCCCCCACAACTCATCTCGGTCATCACGGTTGCATTTTTTTTTTTTTTTTTTTGAGCAAAGAGTTGATATATATGATACTCTGTATCTAGCTCATTTTAAGGAAAATCCATAATTTATTGGATTTAAGAGCATTTTGGCAATTCTCTGAACCATTTAAGAAACCTTGTTATTAATTATTTATTGACTGCATTTGAATTTACAAGAGCGGCGGAGAATCTTTGGGGCCTTTTGGGAGATCACAGAATAATTTATTTGCAGAGGAGCTATATATTAGAATGAGAAATTTTTTGCAGTTATGTAAGAGTGTTTCTGCTGTCAAACAATGTAAATCGCAGCCCGGAGCTCTTACAGCTCCGTGAGGAGATATTTTGGAAAACTGCGTTTTCATCTTCCTTAACTCTTCGGTGAAGTAAACCACTGGTGCTTAAAAGCAAAGTGCAAAAACAGACTTTATTATAAGGGAGGCAAACATTGAAAAAAGCAAGTTTTAGCTCAAACATATATGTTTTGTTCTATTCATGTACAGCACATGCAATGAAAACCTTTTTAGGGTTCAAGTCAAAGCTGCTCCAAGGATAAAGAACAACACAAGATAAAAAGCAAGTGCAGTATATAAAGTTTGAAAAAATAGGTTGCGAGCAAATAAAAGTTTAAGAGATTCTAGTGAAGCCAAGAAACATCTCTTGAGAGGTTTTTTTCACAGAAGAAAATAAACTGTTTCCTTCCGTTTGGTAAATTACATGCTGCCCTCAGGTTTTATTCAGCTGGGTTGCAAAGCTGATTTCACCAATCATTGTCCCATTTCATTACCGCTGAGTCACTGTTGATTGGGCCTCTGACTGATCCTGATTACAGTGAATACTGCACAGTCATTGTTTTCCCCCTCCGAGGAGAACTACATCCGTCTCAATATGAGGCTGAGGCAAAGCGACTCGCTCGCTGCGTAATGAGAGTTTCATTTCTACTGAACGCTTACGACACATGCAGCTGAGTGTTATTCAGAAATACATTTTATCCTACACCGAGACTGTTTGTTTGTTCACAACTTTTTCTTTTCAATTGGTTCTGTCGTGATCGATACATTAATAGCCAGTTTAATTGTGCTTTTGTGCTACTGTTCTGCAATAAAAACCCACCTCTGTAAACTGATTCCTTTTATGTGTCCCACAGTTTTCAAGCAAATTGCACACACGCAGCATTTTCTGCAAGGTCACATGTTATTTGGTAGGTTAATTATCACAGATATTTAACATTATTACCATATTACAGACATACCATAGGCCAGCACATATGCATAATACTTCATGAAATACACATATTTGTTTAGTCAAGTTAGATGAAAAAAAATCAATAACTTTCTCACGTCTGTAAACTAAAGATCAAGATACAGCCGGGAGATATTAGATCAAGTAAAGGCTGGAAGCAAAAGAAAGCAGCAGCTTAAATACTGTTGTATAATAATTTAACAGTAACTACCTGTAATAGCTTTTACATAGTATTTTCTATATAGATGAGTGCCCACTGAGGTTACCAATGGCAATTATACATTTACAAAGAATTTAAATATTTAAAATTTAATTTAATACCAAAATCCCAAACTGTCTTAAGTATCACAAATGAATAAATGTTATAAATGTTAACTGACTCAGTATCATTTTATTTTCCTAAACTTCGCTAACATTAACTGAGCCCCATCCATCCATTATTATCCATCTATTATCTATATTGTTTATCCTTTCAGGGTTGCAGGGAGGCGGGGGTCCATCTCCCCTGACTGTCTGACTGTGTGTGTGGGCTGAGTAGGTCATGGACACATCACCAGTCTGTCAAAAGGCTGACACACTTCATGCAGACAAACACACCTCACATTCATACCTATGGTCACAACCATCAGTGACTAAAATAAGAATATGCAAACTCAACACAGAAAAGCACAGACTCAGTTTCAAACCCAGTTTTAACTAAGATTAGCCACTAAAATCTGCTGGTCATAAAAAGCAACAAAACCCTAAAGTGTTCTGAACCAAGTAATCCTACATAACTCAATCAAAAATGTATTTTATTAATAGAGAAATTTATCGTTTATACAACACATCAATTGCATTAAGTGTTTAGATCTAAGTTTTTACATTTAGACAGAACTAGACTAGGTCTTACTCCCTGATTTGAGGAATAATGATAAAGATAAACTAATCACCTGCTAGCTGAAGCACTGTTCAATGTACAGACATGACACTGGTTTAGAGTATGTACCCTCTAAGTCCCTGTCTTACAGCCAAAACAGCCGTCCTGGTTTTGGGGAAGAGGTGGCCTGGTAGTTAGGGGAGTGGACTGGAAAGTGTCTGGAAAGTGTCTGGAAAGTTACAGATGTGAATCCACCAACCGCCAAGGTCCCACTAAGGTACCGTTGAGAAAGGTACCGTCCCCACACACTGCTCCCTGCGCGCTGTACGGCTGCCCCTGCTCATGTGTGTGATGTGTTAAATGCATAGGTCAAATATCTTTGTGTGTGCTGTGGTGTGGTGTGCATCAATGACAAATGGGAATAACTTAAAAAAATCATTAAAAAAAAGTTACAATGGAAAAACTGACCAATGTCACATTAGCATCAATTGCAACATTGTGTAGATTCAAAGACCCGTCGTCTACAACGAGCTTCACCGCTTAATGGCAAACTAGAACTGATCAGATATGAGCAAATTGCTCTGGTGAAAAAAAAAAAAAACCTAAACATCTTGGATCCTGCTTGACCCGATTACGATTCAAGTCACACTTTGACATTTGACTAGAAATACCTCCAGCCAATCTCCTCTGGCCGTTTGAGTTTGTCAGCTACAGTACACAAAGGTCACATTTAAACTTATTTCCTCATCATGACTCAAATGAAGTCAGTAAATATCTGATTCTCAATGATACACAGAGAAGATGGACATTAAAAAAAAAACAAACCCTGAGAAGCATGAAACATTTATTTCATTAATATTTTTTTTCATCTGTCTCAGTCTCTCTGGGAGAAAATTATGTTGTATTGTATTTTTTAAATTATTTTTAAGGCAATGTATATATTGAGCTCACTGGAAACATGATTTGATTTCTGTTGCCAGATTTATTGCACAAGTGAAGTGCATGGATTCATAAAAAGGAACATGATTCAGCTTTATCGTCCATGGGTGTCACATCAGGAAATTAAACTGCTCCCATGTTAGAGGTTCTGAGGCAAGGGCATACACACAGATATGATGAGGTATGCGTGTGTGTGTGTGTGTGAATAAAAACCAGCTGGACCAAAGCTGTCAGGAAAAATGGTTTACTATATCAAACACACACACACACACACACACACACACACACACACACACACACATAGTGTAATGTGTGGCTGTGGTATATTTTGGGTGTCCCTGTCCTCCTCTGTCGTCACAGGGACAATTCAAGAGAAGAGAGGAAGAAATCACAGTCGGATGAGCTGGGAGGTGAGGGAGATCGATGAAGGGAGACAGAGAAGGGGAGAGAGAGAGGGAGGAGCCACCATCGACTGCAGCAGAAAAATGAGCAAACGGAGGAGAAGCGGGAGGGCAGAGTGGTGATAAGAGACAGTGAGGGAGCCACAGAGAGAGAGAGAGAGCGAGAGAGAGATGGAAGGAAGGAGAAAGGGGAGGGGAGGCAGCATCTGCTCACTGCAGAGCCTTTCATTGATAAAGTAACGCTGGTGTGAGCCAGAGGACTGCAGCTGGACACATCACACATGCCTCATCATGCTCTCACACACACACTTCCTGGGTGTTTGTTTACAGCCCGACACCACAGCGACAACAGTGCATTCATCAGTCCCAGTGCGACCCAAACAACTGTACTATTGAGGACACACACACTCACACACACACAGTCACACAGTGACATGCTCTTATTGACCTGGACAGCAGCATCATTGCAGAATCTGGCTCCTGGGCTTATTTGGGCTTAGTCCAGTGAAAAAACACAGAGAGAAGGAGGTGACACCTGTAACTGAGGAGTGGGAGACGAGCATCTGATCTGGGATCAGTTTTTTTCTTTTCTGTTTTTGGAGGAGTCCTCGGATTTAAAAGGCACAGGCTGCAGTAGGATCAGCAGGATCAGCCATCTCACCCACATAAAGGTACGGAGGGAGGCGAGCATGTGTGCACACACAGTGCATGTGTTTGTGGATTTGAGTGGTTTTACACACACTTTGGAAACACACACACAGACACACACACACATAGACACACACAGTGTGCATGTGAACTCACTCATGCATGGATAAACTTCACACACAGCTGACAGTTCATAAAGATGCTCTCTGAGTGTTGTTGGACTCTAGAGCTGTAAACACCCCTCACAGCAACAGGAGCTGGTATCCATCCTTCCCGCTTTCTCCCACTCTGTCTTTTTATGTGCACCTTAGTCTCTCCCTCACTTTCTCTCTTACTTCTACCCTGTCTTTGTCCCTATCCTGACACCTAGTTGTTCCAGTATAATCTCATTCTCATTGCAGCATCCTGCCTCTCTCCCCCGTATTTTGGTCCATCTGCCTCCTCCACCTCCTCACGCTCTCACTCTCCTCCTCCATCCTCCGTAAGGCATCTCTCGCATCATTCGCTGTCCCGCGCTTGTCTCTGCAACAGCTCGATAACCTCATCTCCTTCATGCCTTAGAACAACTCTCTGTCTCTTGTTTTTTTTTTTTTTTTTACTCTCTGCCACAGTCTTGTCCGTCATCCTGGGATCTACAGAGGCAAGCGGAGTGCCGGTGTCGGCCATGAAGCTGGTGAATGGGGGAGGAGGAGGAGGTGGAGGTGGAGGTGGAGGTGGCGGGGGAAGTGGAGGTGGAGGTGGAGGAGTGGGAGCAGGGGGAGAAAAGGCTGCCTTTTCCTTTAAGAAGTGCTCTGCTTTCCAGTTTGTCAAGAGGAAGGTGAGTTTGGATCACACACACAAATACACAAACACACACTTGGGATGGATGCATCTGTATATGTGCACCTACACTTGCTCCTACACACAGAGTGACTGGTATATTGGCCGAGAGAGATGTCACAGCCGGAGTGTTCCCTCTCTCTTTCTGTGTATGTGTGTGCACGCCAGAGATGATGTCATAGTGGAGGCTAAGCCGCACTAATCAGGCACAAGATTCGACTCCCTGTGTATGTGTGTTTTGTGTGTGTGCGTGTGTGTGTGTGTGTGTGTGTGTGTGTGTGTGAGAGAGAGTGCTCCTTAAGCACTGTTGCATTACAGAACCTACAAGTGTGTGTTGTGTAGAAATCATGACGTCACCGAGCTGGCGAGATCCTGGACTGTACTTTAGGATCTACTCAGCACATCCTGCGTTATGCTGCAGTGCTGTCACAAGCCTCATTTCCTGTGTAATGTTAATGGTTTTGCATTAAATGCTTTCCTTGGTTAGTGTGTTAGTGAAATAAATGCATGTGCTGACTTTTCCAAAACAAAAGTATAATGCCGGGATTTAATGGACCGAAAAATTGTACTTGAAGGGCATTAGGTGCTTTACAAAGATTTATAGGATGTAACTAATGCTTTTATTAATGGAAAATAAATCACTTTGTTCATTTTGTTTTTTTTTAACTCTTTGACCACCTGATTGATAATCATATCAAATCAGCAAACTACAGACTTGATGAACTCTTAAAGGTGGAATCATATTTTATCTAACCGCATATCTTAGAATTGTAGGTTAAGTTAATGAGTTTCTCATTTGAGTGAGAACGAGCCATTAACCCTTATTAATGACTTACTCACTTTCTAACAAGCTATCAGGGCTGAAGTTATAAATGTTACTAAGTCACTGATCAGGGGTAATGAAACATCAAGAGGAATAAAAGACTATGAAACGATGATATAGAACAACGATATGACTGCTTCACAGTTGAGCACCTGGACATTGGTCTCAATTATTACCTCTAACTTCACTATAAAGCATTAACAAATGATTTAATCACATTAACAAAAGTCATTAGTTACAAATTGGAGATTCTTTCTGAAGTATGTCTCACCAGAAAACTAATCAGCAATTATTCTGATGCTGCTGCTGTTTAATTTGGCAGATAAATCAATAATAAAACAAGTGCAGCTCTAAATAGATGTAAACGATCCATAAGAGACCAAAAAAAAAAAAAAAAAAAAAAAAAAAAGAAATTTAAAAAAAAAAAAAAAAATTGGGGTTGAATATATTCTACAAATTACCAACAGCACAGCAATCATTGATGGTATGTACTTGCCAAATATATCTTCTCTTTAGGGAGGTTGGTAGATTTCTTACTTTTCCACTCTGGATGTATCATCACCATATGCCGCTGCTCGTACT
Source organism: Polydactylus sextarius (assembly GCA_016801845.1). NCBI lineage: Eukaryota > Metazoa > Chordata > Actinopteri > Polynemidae > Polydactylus > Polydactylus sextarius. The sequence goes on from CM028918.1 coordinate 6,733,956, forward strand.
ATGATTGACTGAAGTATGTGTTATTGTGAGTGATGGTCTCAGATGGTGTACAGTATGGTGTGGATCACTGATGATTCGCCTGGTTAATATGGGCAGATTGTGTTGTGTTAACACCCACACACAAACACAAATGCACTCCCACAGGCACATTCTGCTGTGATGAGTCTCCCATGAGATTTTTATGAAGCTCTATCTATCTATCTATCTATCTATCTATCTATCTATCTATCTATCTATCTATCTATCTATCTATCTATCTATCTATCTATCTGCATATTTCTGGATAAATCTGAGTTTTCTTTTACGCTTCACCCTTGCGAGAACTTCCTAGATATGCATCAGCAGACACAAACCCAAGTCAGAATTAATGCCCGCTGCCGTTCAGGGGTTTATTTGTTTCTCTATTTGTGTCTAAATAAACCTAATCACATAATGTGGAGAGTACGGATCCAGACTCTGCTCTGTATTGTATAAATGAGTGAGGGAAATGATGGAAGGAAATATAAAATCAATGACTGTGTGAGTGTTGTGCATTGAGAGTGTCCAAGCCAGATGACATCTGATTTGGAAGGTGTGTGAAAAAGCAGTGAAACAGTGAAAATCAGTGAACAGTGAAATCGCCTGTGTAATGTATATCAGTGAATGTTAAAAATGGGTCAAAAGAAAGAAAAAGAAAGAAAAGGAAGAGGCCATATTGTTGTTGCTGTGTATACAGTGTGACGTGAGTGCGTGTTAAGCTTTAAATGACACCGAGCATCAGTGTCACTGTCAATGTGACATGTTAGACAAGAGGTATGACAGCACACGCTCTGATCCATGAGATAATGCCAGATAATGGCTTTTCTCACTCTTTGAGTACATAACAAAAGAGAGAGTCATCTAATTGGATGTAATGTCAGTCACAGTTGCACTGAGTTCATATTCTATGTGAAGAAACGTGTGTAACTGTTTTCTCATTCCAGGTGTGGTTGTTGGACTTCTGTGAGTCCAACAGTGGTTGGTTTGTGTTTGTGTTGACCTGCTGGAGTGTTTTTACAAGTCTGTTTTCCTTTAGACCCGACATGCCTTGACATGCTGTCTGGCTACCCTTTGACTAAAGCATTTAATCTCAGAGTGTGTGTGTGTGTGTGTGCGTGCGTGCGTGCATGTGTGTGTGCGTGTCACAGCTGTCTGGACTCTGTGCTACTCAGCCACATTGACTACTGCCCCGTGGAGCATGTTTGCAAATTTTTTTTTTTTTTTTTACTCACGCAGCAGGATGTGAGTTCATAAGGCTTCTCGTGAAAATATTGTCTTTTCCCCTAACTGTCGGTCTCCTTTAATTTATCTGTTCTCTCACCACTTTCACCATTTCTTTCCAACACACACATGCACATGCAGGGTTTTACGGTTAGGGATAGTGCCTTAACTGGAAAGTCTGGAAAGTCTTAGTCACTGCAGCAGTGATGTGTGTACAGTATGCAGTGTGCTTTGCAGATTGAAGAGTAATCCTGAGAGGAAAATATTATCCTTGCAGGTTTGGCAACACGCAACACATAGGTAGGTAGGTAGATAGATAGATAGATAGATAGATAGATAGATAGATAGATAGATAGATAGATAGATAGATAGATAGATAGATAGATAGATAGATAGATAGATAGATAGATAGATAGATAGATAGATAGATAGATAGATAGATAGATAGATAGATAGATAGATAGATAGATAGATAGATAGATAGATAGGCTGTTTCATATTTGTGCATGACTTTGACAGTCGGCCAATTGTTGTCTCAATTCACGTAGTTCCATACTCACACTTACTATTTTGAGTGCATAAGCGTGTTCACACTGACAACTGCAGCAGCATTATGTACCTGCATGGTGTCACTCTGACATGGTGCATTAGCTACATAGCTGAATGGTGGTGTTTGATTGGGAACAACGCTGCCCTTTTTTAGTTCTGTATGTGTACTACATGTTAGCGTGCCACTGAAGTATTTTTTTTTTTACACGCACAGCAAATGTGGCATTCATTTTTGGTACTGTAACGTTGCATAATAACAACGTGGAAAAGGATTGTTCAGGTCAGCTGACATAAAAGCAGGTCAAAGATTTTAAAGAAATAGTCACATTTTACTTCATGTCACCCACATGTGACAAGGCCATGTGCATATTTTGTGTCATTCTGTGAGATCCCACACTGATCCATGTGTTCAAAGTGTGACAGAGAAGCCTCTTTGAAGTGCACTGCTATGAGTGTGTATGTGTTAGTGCCCCACTTGAACTCAAATGTAATCAGGGATAACAAAAAAACCTCTTCATTTTCTGATCAAAGGTTGCAGCTGGCAGGGTTGACAGTATTCGTGCATGTGTTTGTGGAGCAACTGTGCCACAGCCACAACTTTTTCAAATGCATGTGAACAAAAACAAGAGAAATAAAGTGAAAGTGAGATCAAACCAACCTTTTAATTTTAAAGAACTCCTTTCACAAATCTTTTTTTTTTTTTCTGACGCAGGTACGAAGATGGATGAGGAACCCGAAGGTGAGCGTGGAGAAAGCCCAGGGGAAAGGTCTCCTTCATCCCTGTCCAAAGTGTCCGCTGGCTGAGGACCTGTGGTACACGCACTTCCCTTCGCCTTATGGCTGCTGTCACTACAACGGTCTGCAGGGCGGCCAGTATTACCACCATGAGCCGTGCTCACCGTGCCCCGCTGCCGGGCAAACCAGCGGCCACGACAAGAGCAAAGGCTGTAAGGTAAATGGAAAAACAAACAAGAGAGTGTGTGACCGGAAGTGTGTATATCCCCATGACTGCATTTGTCACAACCCATTCATTAAGTCACGCTCTACTCCTCAATACACAATCAACACTCTGTACCTCATAAGTACCATTTGTCACCTCCATTGCACACACAGCTGGAGGCAGTGAATAATGTGCTCAGGGTGATCAGTTTTAACCCCATTTTACTCCATAGGTATAAAACTAGAACAAAGACAAAAACCCAAAACAGACTAACAAATAATACAATACTTGTAACCACTTGTAACTGATTAAATGAAGATCGGATTGACCAAAGTGGTACAATTTCCTCTTTGTAAATCACCAAAAAAGCAAAGACTATGAACATCTGAAGAAATGAATATACATAATAAATGTCTCCTTATCCAATATGATTTATGAATCCCAATCCCACAATCCCAAGGATCCCAGATCGGGAACAACCTTTCACATAGGTTAAACACACTTAAAACAGATGCTCTAAACCATTTTATTCTGAAATTTAAACTGATAGCAACTACAGCAGAAATGTTATCAATAATGTATAACTGCACAGAATCTTTAGAATCTCGAAGAAATAACGAAATAATACAGAATATTTTATTTTGATGCAAAAAAAAAAAAAAGAGTTGAATGGGGATTTTAACAAACTTTAGTCAATATATATATATATATATATATATATATATATATATATATATATAATTCAATCACTTGTAGAAAATGTAACCAGTTTAAAGTAAAATTAGAAATCTAAAAGGTAAATAAAGAGAAGAGAAGGAGTATATGACCTATTTCTTGATGTGTGTCATACAGCCAGTCCTCCCATTATCTCCTCACCACAGGTGGGAATATAATAACACTTCATCATAACACTTGACTCACTTCACAGCCGTTGCTCTGTTTGTCCAATGGGGCTCAATGAAGAAAGTCAAAGAAGCAAATTAGCAGCAAACAGGGCTCCAGTACTACATGTTGTTCTGTTTGTTGCTTTAAGCTCAACCACAAGTGTTGTTGCATAACATAAACACGAAGGCGACTGAAGACTGGGGGCGTTTTTTTGTCAAAGACCCTCTTGTTGTTATTGTTGTTGTTATTGTTGTTGTTGTTTACCACGAGCCTGTTGTTTGCTGAAATTACAGCATGTAGCAGATCGTCAGAAGAGAATAGGAACTTTCATGTTGGAAAAAAAAAATGTTAAAAATAAAACAAAGACGGAGCTGTCAACCAGTCCAAACACACACAAACACATACACACTCCAGTCTGTTCTTCTCACTAATGCTTCTGAAGGTGGCCATGTTGTCCTTGGTTATGTAACTGCAATCACAATATCTAACCCACTCCTAATCAATCATCATACCCATCAACTAGTTCCCACTCATGTTCATGAGTGTGTGTGTGTTATTACAATCCCATGGGCGACAGGAGAGAATGAGTCATCCCCATCCCAGCAAGACAAAGCCATGCTGTACCGTCTTGTGTTTGAATGTGAGTGTGTGTGTGTGTGTGCACTGAGAAAACAGCACTGAGGTGTGTAAGAATATAAAACAGGGCCATGTAGTTGTCCATCTGCTCTCTCCCCCTGCAGCCCTTCCGTTTTTTTTTTTTTTTTTTCCATTTTGTTTCATTTCATTCTGGTTTTCTTCCAGGCCGTTCTGCCTCACTCTATCTCTCCATCAATTCCACCTCTTGCCCTCGCAACCAATAGATCTGTCACTAATGTCTCAGTGGAGATAACCGGTGAGTGTGTGCGTGAGTGTGTGTATGTGTGTAGAATTAATGGGTGTTGTGGTGCAGTGGGAGCAGGCTGACGGGTTAAAGAGGAGGGGGCTCGGCGATGAGTCATAGCTTGTATTCACTGCAGAGTGTGTGTGTGTGCAAGTCAATACAAAGCCAATGTGGAGTTAAACAGGGTTGACCTACAGTAACCTTTCATATCTTGTACATTTTGTAAACCTCGACCGGGCTCGATAAATGATTAAAATGGAAAATTACAGCAGACGGCAAAAACCTAAATATGGACAGAAATGCATTCCTCCTTTGTTTGACTTTGTGTGGTGTTGCCACATCTTCCATGACAAAATCTATCGTACGATCGTCATGTACTGTACTGTTCTCTACATCCTGTGCCATACCTCGGCACGCTGTCCAAACATTTCACAACTCGGAGGCCCTCAAAGTCGGTTTGTCAAACACTCCTCGAGTATGGCACTTGCTCAGCAAATGGGAGCGGGAACAGAAATATTTCCCTCGCATTGCCAAAAAAACTCCACTCTGCTCTGCTCTCTGGGAGGCCACCCACGACCGGACTCCAATGCAAATGAGCACAGCTTCACTATGAAATTTTGTCAGCTCATCAAAGCAGAGCGCATCAGTCGCTGTCTAGCGAGCATCTCAGACTCGGACTTAAGACAGTGGGGGTGACGACGCTGAGAGGCTGCTGTCACATTTTAGAGGAGGTGGAGATGAATACACATGGGATGATGACAGACATTGTCAGATTATTCTTACGTGTGTAGAAACAGACAGAAACACTCAGAGGATACTTTTCTTGATATGTTGCTCTTTATTCTTTACTTTTTATGCTGTCGTTAATGAAGCATGAGGTATATACATATTTTACTATCAATGCTCTGTATTATTCAGCTTTTGCTTTAATTCTCTGTAGAAGCTTTTGTTAGAGACTGCGGCTGGCAACAAAATCTTGTTGCAGTTGTTTGTAGCCAGAGGACCTGCATCTGAACTCTGATTAAAGTTTTCACAAACCCCACAGAGGCACTCAATGAATAAAATATGAACTCTGCCATATTTGAATTAATGCAAGCTAAAGACACTTACCAGTTACTGTTACACTTATGACTGTTGTTCTCTCTTTCCAAGAAAAGTCCACAACAGATTGACCTCCTTCTCCTTCTTATTAAACATCTATCACGTTACCTTTTTTTTTCTAATTAAAGAAGCATCAGCACTTTAAAAAATGCAGGTAGCTCAGCTTTACCTTGACCCAGAGCTCCGCGCAGCCTTCACCCCAGTGCAACTTTCGATAAGTCTATCAGAGCCAAAGCTAAATATAGGCCAAGCTTTATGGCACTGATCTTATTATATGATGAAATAGTGCACTAAATTTATGACACCTGAATTTTCCATGGGGAGATGATAGCGGGAGGAAATTGAGGAAATAGGAGGAGGGAAGGTTGACTGTGAGTAAAGAAGAAAGACGAGCCATTGAAGTGTTTTGCAGAAATTATAATTAAAAAGTGACAAAGAGTAAATAATAATGGCTGCTGAGGAGAAATGAGGGATTGACAGACACTGAGGGGAGAGACATAAACAGCAGTGAGGGAGAGAGAGAGATGAGAAGAGCTGACAGGACAGTTTTATTAGAAGATAGAGGAGATGAGGTCAGAGCATCTGCCCCACTGCCTGAACATGACCAGAAATCAAAAGCATATAAATCCTCTTGATAAGGACGTCCTGTACTGTGCCTTGTACACACCAGCAGGCTGTCAGATACTCTGCACACACAAACACACTAAAGCTAATGCAAACGCAGCCTTTCCACTAATCTCTCGCATCAAGCTCTTACTGTTCTCGATGAAGACTTAATCAAAAATGAAAAGAACACGAACTTTTGCTGACTGCCGGTTGTCCTGACGTGGTATCTCTTTTGCTTTGTTTTTTTTTTTTTTTTGCAATCTTGCAGGAAAGTCAGACAATAACAGCTCACAAATTATTTGCAAATATTTTGTACATTCAGAGTACAAATGCAGTACTAACTGGAGCTGAAGATGGTGGAAAGACAACTGCAATCATCATTCTTTGCCGTACTTTAGTTTGATGTATGTTTTGTTAGCTGTGAGCTACAACGTGAGCCACTTTTGGACTTGTATGTCTTTGAATTTTGGCAAAATAACACCAAATAACACCATCCTGCAATGTCCCCGTGTAAGTCCAGACAATTCTTACTGGATTACAACAACACTACAGAAAACTTTTCAACAGTGAAAACTGAAAAGGCTTTGTTTGCCGATTTACAGACATAATCTTAGATAATGATAAATCACGCTGAATTTAAAGGCGTGTATTATATCTCTGTGTTGTTTTGTCTGTTATCTGTCATGACGTAGAGAGGAGTAGGAATTTTGACGCAAGTTGTGGTAAAGTGGTGTAAGTTGTGTAAGATGTGTGTTAAACATTGCTGAAAGTTCAGCTGCTGATCTAGTTTATGAGTGAGAATAAGCTGACAAATCCACAATAATTCACTCCCTGCTGTTGTCAGAACACCAGCAGGCACCTGTTCTCTCCTGTTGTATCTTTCCTCTTGGCTCTTCCTCCATCCCTCACTTTCAGCTCTTCCCTTGGCAGTAAATGATACCAAAGCAAATTTTATCACACAGTGTAATAGAAATCCCTCTTGAGCTTGAAGTTGTAGTCATTATTTCCTGAGCTCTTGTTTTTATGCACTTTTATCCTGGTATAATTATTTTATGCCTTTAAGTGTTTTATTTTAAGTGTTACTGGAAGTTCTCATCGAGTAAGATAAAATATAACAATAACTGGAGGTAAAGCAAGAAAACAGCACAATGGCTCTATTATATTATTGCTGTATTCTTGGCTCAAATGGCTTTACATAAGTGGCTTACTGGCATTACCCTATTTCCTTATGATCTGGGCCTCTTATGGTATGGATCAGGTGACTGTTAATCAGTTAGTGAATTCAGTAATGGTTTAAACACCAACTTTACCCAAACAGACTTTACCCTCTTTGGCCCCTATTTGCATTCACTGTCGAAAAACTCATAAACTCATTCATGCTGTATGAATGAGTTATGCAGAAGAAAAAAGAGAGAGGAAAGAGAAGGGAGGAAGCAAGGAAGGAAAAGGGGGGATGAAGAAATTCAAGGAGATGAGAGAAGCCAAGTGTGTCCAAGAAGAACAGTGATTTTTATCTACTTCCACGCAGCCTGTGAGACGCAGCTGGCTATCGATTAGATCTCAGCTGAAAGCCAGAGTCGCACAAAGTAGAGGTCCCGAAAAAATGCATCTGAATTCTTCTAGAAATTAGTTTTGGATGCAGAAAAGCTCTTGCGTCATTTGTCAGCGAGGTGAGCTCATCTCGTTAATGTTTTTGTTGGCGTCAGCGGGAACAAGAGGAGAGCGTGATCGTAGTGTACCTTTGTCCACACTGTAAAAAAGACAGAAAGAAAAAAAGTACACCCAGCTCAAATGATCAGTAGGTCACTGGGCTTTTAAACATGTGTCTTTTCAGACTGACCTGTTTCGAAAAAGAACAGGAGAAGAAAGAACCTGTAAGAAATCCACCTCTCTTGTTCTCCTTCAAGTTGTGACAAGGCCCTGCAGGCTAAAGCTCTGGTCCCCGAATGCTAATGCACCCGGTCTGAGTTTGTGAATGAGAGTGAGAAGAGCCAACAGTGTTTGACAGATCTTATTCCAAAATCCTGTCAAGTGAAATATACTTGAGTCCAACGCAAGTAAAAATGTATTTTGGATCTGTCATCAGATAACAGCTCAGGGGGATTTGATTGCATAACTGCAAACACACACACACACACACACACACACACACACACACACACACACAAACACACACCCTCAGGATGACATATCAGCTGTTGACACTGTCTTTTTAGAAAAAATATTTCTCACTTTTACGGCGCATTAAGGTTTCTCTGTGATGTACTGAAGCAATTATATTTCTGCCTGACTTTGCACTCCAGACTTTGGTTCTTGATGTGGTCTTATCTGTGAAGTGGCTTTTCTGAGAAGCAGCAGATCTCAGGCAGTTCACTTCTTGGTGGAGCTAATGGTTAATGACTTGTGTGTCACAGTTGAAGATTGCGACGCTTTACCGGTGACCTTTTCCTTTGGCGTCATCCGAGGCAAGGATGTGAACTCTGGACGGTAGACATCTCCCACGCAGTTGGTTGAGTCCAGACTACAAACACTGGATGGAAACTGCTGTTGCTGATTCAACTAAATTTACAAGTTGATGGTTTTCCACTAATACTTAGGTTAATATTCAATGTTAATAATAGGTTAAAAAAAAACATGTTCCTGTATAATAAGATCAAATGTAACACTACAAACTACAGTCTTTAAAAGGACTCCCAGACGCAGTCTGAGCCAAAAGTGTGTGATTTTTGCAGTGTTGTTGTATTGGATTGCATTCAATGTAGCAAGGTATGCCTAATGAAGTGGTGCCCTGGGGGGTCACCCCATGCCTCTTCTCACTTGCCAAACGGGTAACACAGCCTTGCCTGAGTTGTGTTTGCCATGAATTGCATTACTGTCAAAACAATTTTTAGCCGGAGTTGGGAATAAGAAGGAATTAAGAACAGCCCACGAGGTCCAATTATACTTGATACAAAGAGTTACAAAGGGAGACAGAATTGCTTTCCAAGTTGTTGGCTTGTCATGCATATTGTACCAATACCAGAGAGGAAAGCTACTCAATCCAAACTTCTGTTTGTTCTCCTTTGAATGGTTTCACTAATTGACAAACCTTCTTTTTTCCATCTCTATTAAAGACACCTGCGTATATTCACCTTCTTTGCATGTAAATACCAACCATCAGAACTGTCTGAGTGTTTCAGATTCTGTGCTTTTATAATGACGGTGATGAGCTGCAGATTAATGCTTGTGTCACATCTTAATACGTTTATGTTTTTGATGTTTTCAAGCTATCATCTCTTTAGTGTTATACTTCTCTGATTTCAAACATATGTAAGTAGCATTTAAATGAGGTAGCTCTCCCATGGTCTGGAAAGCATTTCTAAGATGCAATTGCTCAGCATAGACTCAGCAATGGAAACTGCTAATCCTTAACTATGCTTGTGTTTCTACAGCCAAGTAGTCTGGCAATGGAAGAATGTGGTTGGAGTAATAAACTTGGAATTGCTTTAGTTGCATGATCTCCTCGCTTTGCTCACAGTAGATATATATGTACACATCCCAAAAATGGCTCGATGCATTTGTTTCTATTGCTGAAGCAGGATTATATACAGACGCTTTTTCTGCCAAAGCGCAAAAAATCAAAAACAAACAAAAAAACAGGAAATAAATAAGCAAAGAGGTAGAGCTTCATACCTTGGCTGCAGTTTCCCAGATTATTTGTCATGACACAGCGGGATGTGTGAATTAACTTTGTAGCTTTTGTGAAAACAAACCAGAGGGGTGCTGAAGTGAGAAAAGAGCAGTAGGTGTTTTGTGACGTTGAAAAAGCTACACTGACTTACCTGTGTCAGGGCTGATAGAGATAAACACTGGGAAAGATACGTCTCTGCATATCATGTTGTGGAAAAAACAATAAGAATAATTTACACTACTTCTAGACCATTTCTAGAAAATGGGTCGATTTCAGAAACGGTTGTTTGTGATGTAAAATTTACCTCACTGCCCCCCCACTCTGAGTCCATTCCCTCACCTTCAAAGGTGATTAGCTGTGAAAAGACAGTCTGTCCATGAAGCTGGCAAAGATACATTTGAGTGGCAGTGAAGGCAGCAAATCAGTGTCAAGTGCTTGCATTTCTTAATGAGGTTGCCAGTTAAGCCTGAAAAGATGTCAAATAGGTGCAAAACCACGCGTTTAACATCCCCCATCCTAATACAGCTTTCTGAGAGAGGTTTTTTGAAAGCTTCTGAGGCGTTACAGATTCAACTAAAATTTTATTGCATATATGTCACATCACAGAACAAGGATCAAAAGTCATGCCGTTTTTCTTTTCGCGTATTGTTAATTTAGTTTTATTGACTGTTCTAAATAGACAGCGGTGACTTAAGGAATCACTGGGAGTTTTAATAAACGCTGCATCAGTTTCTTTATCCTGTGGATTAAATCCTCCATATCTGGGAGATCCACTGGCAATACCCATTTCCTCACACTCCCCCTTTCCTCCATTCCTCCCTCCCTCCCTCCCTCCCCCTTTTCTTTCCACTGACCTTGGCCCACTCAAAAAAAAAAGAAAAAAAAGAGGGAGCACCCTCCCTTCCGACTCTCATTCTGAGGGAATTTGGGAATTATTGTTCTTCTAATCTACCCTGAGAACCCGGCTAATCCCATCTTCCATCTTGATGTTCCAGAGCTCAAGCCAAAACTACTGTGCCACAAAGGCTCAGCAGCACCCTGACTATGCAGTCTAACTTTTTTTTTCTTTTTTCTTTCTTTTCTTTTTTTCTTCCCATTCATATACTCAGCTCTGTTGAAGCAGCTTTGTGCAATGAGGTTTTTGGGTTTATGGCACATACTTGACAACTGAGCTTTAAGTTGAACTGAGCTGCTTTCATATGGCCAGTATGCTGACTCAGGGCATTACTTATCCAGCAAGGCATTGTGGTTGTTTTTGCTGTTACTATAAACTGCATTTTGTTGTACTGTAAAATGCTCGGACCTGCTGGTCATTTCCAGTAGGGGTGAACCTAAAGATATAGTTTTGTGTAACAAAAATCCTTGAAAATCCACAATGTAGCAACAAAAACATAGAAACAATTGAGCATTCATATTTGTAAAATACTAATATTAATATCTAGTTGGTCAAATTTGGATTTTGGACTTTCATGTTTTCCAGAGGATTTTAATAGATCATCTCCAACAGATTGACACTTTTGGTTTTGAGTAAAATATCTTAACAAATTGATGCCTTCCACGTCAGCATCCAATATTATTATTTATAACCAAATATCTGCTAAAGATTGTGTTTAATTCTAATTAGCAACTATTAAATGACTAACTAATTCACAACAATGTGTCTTTAATGAGTTGCCAAGAAATAAAACCAGAAAAGAGCGACACTTGGAAACAAATGGTGGATGTGATTTGTGTGTCTAGCGCTGGCAGATATGTCAGTATGTAAATTACATTTTCAACGCAACACATTCCCAGAACTACAGTTAGTTTTGTTTATCTGTGAGGTCAGATGCAAATCTGTTTCATATATATTTGATTTTATTATTACATAAGAGGTAATTTTCCTGCCGTAACCTCAAACATCTAAAATAAGATGAGTCTCGTCTGTGAATACGTTCGGCTGTGTTTTTAAAGTCAGTGATCCGATGTTTTCAACCTTTAGCCAATTTAGTCAAACTGTGCTCATGCAATGTGAAATGTTTTGGTTGTTATGACTATCTCAGTGAGACAGGAGGTGAGGTTTAGTGTCAAAACAAAGAGGAACGAAACAAATCTCATAATAACCCCTGCAGTGAGTAAATAGGCTCTGTGCCACACACATATATTCTCCTCTATCTGTTTATAGAGATGAGAGGAAAGAGAAGAAGAGAGCGATAGAAATTTGGAGGAAGATGCAGGGGGAAAAAATAGTCCAAAGAGATGGTAGCTTTTGGAAATTTCTATGAAAAAGTTGCATGGGTTTAGACCCAGTGGATGACCATGAATATTAATCTTTCTCTACAATGCCAGGGTTCAGAGACCTCGTCACATTTCTCCTCAGGATTTTAAGACCCCAGAGGATGAAAATGGCCACAAACCCTAAAGCAGCTTAGGGTCAATATCCCAATCTTGAAATCCAAAACTCACCCTCTCGGCCCGGTTCCCTGTTCAACAATAATATTACAGCTTTCCCCACTCTGCTGTCTTGTTTCTCGAATACTCGCTCTCATTTTTCAGGTTGACCCCCTCCCTCCTCCTTCTCCTTGTTGCTGGCTCTGAACAGTATTTCTGAGGTTTAATCTCCCATGGGAGATACCGTATACTTGGTGTTTGTATTCCTTTTGGACCGCCTGAATCATAGCTCTCTTTGCCTCTCTACACACTGGGATCTGACTTTTCTCCACGTTCATTCATTTTAAGCTCCGTGCTTGTGTTCTAGGAACAGAAGAAGGAGGGTTAGTAAAAGAAAAGGAGAAGAAAGAGCACTGACCTTGGTGTTAATAAGCAAGTCTTATCTCTCAGAGAGAATAGAGCAGCTTATGTAAGACTATCTCGCACTCAAATTTTCTCTGTTTATCTTTTTGTCTTTCAAACATATTTTCTTTGTCTCCACATCTCTGCTTGAACCTTATTACCTCATTCTACTTTGTCATCCCCCTCTACTGATGCTCTCTCACTTTCCCCTCATTTCATTTCTCTTTCATTCTTAGACATATGTGGGACATCACACCTAGTAGAGGTTGAGAAATGCAGCGAGGAGAGACGATGGAGGACAAGAGGGTACAGGCAGGATGAGGCAAAAAGGGGGTTACCAGGATAGAAGGTCACAGACGAGCTAATAACAGGATGGACAAAGTAACAGGATTTTTTGCTGTAACACAGTACAGCAGCTGTAAATTCCAGTTCAGTGAAGCTGATAATGATATTTTCGTTAGTTTGTTCTTAACTCGTTTGTGTGTTTGGCAGATTTAATCAGGTTAGTTCAACCAAATATCACGTTACACGTCTTTGAGTAAATGTGGTATTTCACTGTCAACGCTGCTTCTCTGTTTCTGCAAATCTCGTGATCTTTCTGGCTCCAAATCACAGTGAAAAAGTGATGTGAGAACAAGCAGAGAATGTGTGAAATGAGTCTCCCAAACTCCACAAGCGAATGTAACCAGATCTGTGTGTATCAGGGGAATCATCATCTGTAAACAAATACAGAAAAATTTGAAGAATATCTTTAGACGGTTGTGTACACAGGAAGCTGTTGGAAAGCAGAAATGATCAGATAAAGTCTGATCAGATAAATGATCAGTAAAGTTTAAGTTAAAGATCTATGTGTAAGACAGTTATATTCATTCAGGCTGTGATGTGTGCATTTGTAAAACGCTTGATATTTGTGTGTGAATTGGAGCAATTACCCACAATTACCATTATTTGTAATTTGCGGCTCATGTGATCAATACATATTAGGACCATTTTCAACCATTTTCAAGAATTTTACACATTTTTTGACTTTTATCACAGCTTTATTACACACTACTGTACTGTTTATGGCTCCATGTAATGTACTGTATGGGAGTAAAGGGCACATCTTCCAGCGAGGAGTTTACATAATGTTGTTAGTAACCAAAACGTTGTTTTTCAAAGATAATCTGTACAGAGCTCATGAGAAGGCAAAGAGGTCAGTGAGAAAGAAAGTAATGGAGGAAATGAGTCTAATGAAGTCTGGATATGATGCATGTGATGTTTTTATTTCTTGATTTATGGAACTTTGTGGCTGATGTGTACATCCTGGCATTACTATGAGAATTTCCTTGGACTATATTACATCCTGAGTTTATGAGGTGAAAAGCACAGATCTTTAGAAGAAGCCTTATGTAACCTAAATAATAACTGTACCACCATTGTCTTAAAGGGTCATGGCACCACAGCAGGTTAAAGGTCAGGGACAGGAATGGAGAGGAAGGGGCGTCTGGAGATTGCATGCACATATGTGTGTGTAAGTGTAATTGTGTATGTTGCACTTCCTGTTCACATATTTTCTTACTCACTGAGAGAATTCATGGCACCTTCTCTGGAACAAGGTTCAGTTAAAGGCTATACAATAAAGGATGATAAATAGCATGATAAACATGTACAGTTCAGCGTAATAAAGTGCAGTTTAAGGGTCTGTACATACATAACTGTGATAAAAATGCTCCCTAGAGTAAGAATCTCCAAGACTTATACACCAAAAACCTAATAAATATGTAAATATATATATATGCATTTGATGTGAATTAGTACGCGGCATGTGGGAGTTCTGGGAACATTTGTGTTGTAATAAATTGAAATGAAAGTAGTTACAGCATTGTGACAGAAGGAAAAAATAAACAAAAGGCATTAAGATAAAACTGCTTTATAATTAAGATAATATTTTCAGAACGACACTTGAATTGCTCATTAGTATCATTTTCATTTTGAAGCTGTAGCTTATTGTTTTTACTTATTGGACAAAATTTAAATAAATAGATAAATAATAACTAATTAAAGCATAAAAACAATAAGATATAACATGTTAATGTTTCATTTTTTCACTTTCATAGTCATACAGTGTGTTCTAATGTCACACAATTTTGAAACAATATGTGAAAATTTAATCTCCACAGATGAAGATGGTTCTCACACACTCACACTGTTATGAGAGAGCAACATCATATTGTACTCGACACCCTTCATTACTGTTTGGAACCATCCTGTCCTTCCAGCACTGAGCCATAATGACAGTCAAGGGAACAGCCATTCACATGCAGAGAAAGTTTTGTGCCGAGTTTTGTGCAAGATTGGACTCAAATACTCATACTCATGCACACACACAAATAAAATCTCAAATGTACACATTCCCAGATGCCAAGTTGTGTTAATGTAGAAGCCAAGCAGAGCAGCAGCTGCTGATAGAAGCCTTGATAAGATTCATTTGAAATGGCTGCAGTCATTGAACCTGAATCTGCTCTGTCTGCCAAGGACACCATTTACCTTACATAACAGCCACTCTGGGTCACTAACACATCCATCTCTCAATTCACCTTTCTTTAAAAACTATGTGGACTTTGACTTTACTTTTCCATTGTCCCTGGTATCTTATATTTCCCCCAGAGTGTGTTTGTGTGTGTGTGTGTGTGTGTGTGTGTGTGTGTGTGTGTGTGTGTGTGTGTGTGTGTGTGTGTGTGTGTGTGTGTGTGTGTGTGTGTGTGTGTGTGTGTGTGTGGTCACTGTATCAGAATTGTGCTTTATAATTACGATAATACGACGTATTTTTTCAGGGTTGAGAAAAGGAGTTTGAAATGTTCTCAGGACAGTGTGTTACTGTGCAACAGAGTGACACACTAGTGTGAACACTGACACTGACTCACTCTTTGCCTCCCATGTAATGAAAATATGAGCCTCGAATTATTAACTTATAAAGTGATGATGTTGACACGACCTGTAGTAATCTTTGACTCCTACATCAGATGAAATTTGACCTTTCTGAAGGATCAAAATAATTCACACAAGTGTGTTTCAGAACATCTCTATATCACCTCTTCAGTCTATTTTTTGAGTTGGTTTATCTTTGACTCTAATTAAAACTAACATTGTCACACATTGATATCAAAATAATATGCATGTTAGTGTCACGTATTACTTACTTCCTCAAGTTTATCGTCACGTTGATAAAAACAGTCTTTGTATTGATTGTAAAATCAAATAACCGAATGAGTTTTAACTTAAGATACCTTCAGATAATGAAAGTAAATGCTCAAGAATGGGGCCTTTGTTTGTACTGAGGTGATATCTGTTACAGGAATAACTTGGAAGAGTAAGAACTTGGAAACACGTCAGGTATGAGGTTTAAGAAAAGACTCCAATGTAGATTATGTGTTTCTCTTTTGCTTTTCTATTCGACCTTGTGACAAGTTGTGACAAGTTGTAGTTGTAGTAAAATTCCAAACTGACAAATTTGGGAGTACACTTTTTTTTTATTTCACAATGATACAATATAAGATCAGATCAGATCCAAACAGCATGTACTGCTTTTAAGTAGATGGTTACTGTTTGTTTACAAGCTACGGCGGTGAAGCTGCAAGTCATCGTGGCAACATGTGGTCTCCTGCCAAGGCAATTACCCCTGAAGTGGTTTTAAGTACTTTGACAGGTGTTTATATACATGTGTCTTAAGTAGGATATTACAGTACACTGTATACTACATGTGTGTATCATAAATATTGACATGTTGGTGCGGTTTTAAGTCAAACATGGCCTTTTTATGCACTTGCCAGAAATGACGATTGCAACATCTGACTGCTATTGACTCTCGCCAAGATCTCTACCAGCTGCTTTTCTCTCTTGGCTTAAAAATGAAGATAGAAATTATGGCGATTAGTTCTTCATCGGTGTCCCCTCCCATTCAGTTCTGCAGCCAAGATGGTGACTGTTGAGGGTGACAAAACTTTTTGACTTTCTAAGTGCACCATGTGCGTACTTGTATGTTGCCATGTTATGTTTTTCAGTGATAGTTAAGATGTTTTTAAGAACAAAACAGTACAAGAATGTTGTTAAATTCCATCTAAACTCCCATTTGAGGTTTGGAGTGGAAATGATACTCATTGTGGGTTAGGTTTATGTGCTTATGTGGTTGTAGACTTCATTGGCCCTAATGAAAAAACACGATTGATCTTTTTCTTAAAGGTCAGGAAGTGGAAGATGCTGGCTCGTCATCATGGCGACGGTACGGGCAAGCAGAAGGACGCTGAGTCAGATGTTCATTTGGGAGGTTGTCAGTCCTGGGGAGTCCACGCCTCACCCCTCCTGGCCAGCCCTGTCATGCTGGAGTGCTCCATCTGCAGTGGACCCTACATCAGCTATGCCCTGGAGGATATCTGGCAGCCACGCCAACGCACACAGGCAAGTTCATTCTCTGCGCGGCTAATTAACTTACAGGTTGCAAACACTAATTTATTACAACAACCAGTGGATCACAAAGCAGGGGACTTCCAGGTGTCCTTGACAGGAGGGTTCAGGAAATCCACAGAGAAATGATGGATTATAAACATCTTGTTATTTTCTACAACAGATGTTAGCTGTGAACCAAAAAAGATTGTTTTCACTCTATTTTCTCTGGGTTGTTTACAGTAAGCAATTTCATGTCTTACAACAAATGGTTAATTATAGAATTACCTTAACTGGCAGTTGACAAAATAATGAAAATACCTGTTAGAGGAAAACATGTCATAGGACTTTTTAAAGTAAGTTATTATCAGAAACAATACCACTATACACAACTCTCTGTTTATCCAACGCTAACAACTCATTTCAGCTTATGATCTTCTTAAGTGATTTGGTTTGTGTGCGGCATGTTACTCTGTTCACTGACACTGACTCACCTACAATTTGGCCACATATCCTTTGGCTCTGTCCACTCAGTACAAAGTGCTGACTGCCACACTACTTTTATTGCTGACTAATAGATTAATTGGTGACTGTCACCCAGCAGTATTTGTACCTGTCATGAGGTTATTTCAAAGTATAAGACCCCGACAAGCAGCCTAAAGTGAGCAAAATACATTGGCTGAATTTAGGAAAATGAAATGAAATCCACTATTTTTAGCTTTCATTTATGTAAATATGTACCAGTAACTCAAAGTAATGTTTAACATTTGTCTCTGTGTCTGAATTGTTTTGTGCAATTTCCTCACTCCTTCAAAAACTTAACAACATAATGTAAGAAATGATTAACAGTTTAAAATGCAAGAATTGTAAGAATTGCAGAAAAAGTTAGGAGAATTTTTTTTTATGTTTACCAATGTTTTCATGGTTACCAATCAGGGACAAACATTCAGAAAAATATACTAATTACTTTGATGGTAAAATCATTTGTTAGTCAAATGACTCACAGTTGAGTCATATGGGCCTCTACCTTTCCTTGACCCTTACAAAGACCAAAACTATTCCTCCCACCATCTCTCTTTGCCTTTACAAGAAGAACTTTTTCTCCACAACAAAGTTTCTGTCTCCTTTTGGAAAAATAAGTCTGCGATGAAATATTAATGAACAGAAAGCCTAGATTCACCATCACTATGGATACAACTACATCAGATCTCTTCACCGAATCAATAAACAACCTGAAGCAGAAGAGAGGAAGGACATGACAGGATTGAGGCAAACTTAAGGAGAAAGGACAAAGGGACATGAGTAGTGATTTTTTTTTTTTTTTTTTTTGTGATTTTTGTCTGTAAAGACGTTCTGACAGTATAAGAGCAGTGAGCAGTGTATTTGTGTGTTTGTGGATCTGAGAAATAAAGATGGATAGAAGAGGCTACTGTCAGATACATTACAACTTATACAGAGATGAAATGATCGGCACGATTGACAGACTGTTGAAAACAGAACTTCTGAAGGAATAAACAAACTGATGAAATTGAAACAACTGGCACGCACGCACATGTCTCAGCTTGTCTTGTTCTCAGAAAACACTCACAGGACAATACTGGGCGCTGCGATAAGTTTTTTCAGAGCTGCCGTGTGAAAAGTAAACTAGGCTAAGACTGCATTTAAGTTTGCCACTTTAAAAAGGTGATGACTGGCAGTTACATCTCAACAAACACTAATATCTGACGTGACGGTGTAGTTTCATGGAAGTGCTGCTGGTCCCGTGACAGCTGCCAATTATACTGTTACTGTATGTAAAAAGGAAAAATAGGGCAGACTTAAGTAACTGGTGTTAGGCACATAGATGAGAGTGAAATTAAAGGAAAAGAGGTGTAAAGTTTTGGACAAATGAACAGCATTAGTTGAAAGAAATAAGTATAACACATCACTGCAAAATCTCCCATAGGTGTTCTCCTAGAGTCCTCCTAGAGGACCCTTAAAAATCTCCTATAGATCGATTAGAAATATAGTGAAGGACTGCTACAACTTCCAAAAGACACATACACTGAGAAACAATCAGAGACCTTTGGAAAAAAAAAAACTCCAAATCTCCTTGGACTTTGAACATCCAAAACCTCATGGAATGTACACAGTAGATCTTGGAACAAAGGACCACTAGAACCACCAGGGAAACTAAAACTTCCTAAACCCTTTAAACAATCCTTAGAACTACCTATAGGACCTTTCTAACCTTCCCATAGACCACTTAAACACCCTAAATGATTCTAAATAGTCCACAGGACCTCCTCAATAACCACTAGAACCTTGTAAAGACCCCCTAGAGTCCAGTGAATGACATAAAAGTAAAAGCCAACATAAAGTGTGTCAGCAAGACTCATGCCAGGATTTTTCTTGAATTCACCTGTCTGTTGTGTGTTTGTGTCTGAGCCATTTATCCAAATAAAGACTGATGTATTGACTTTAATAATCGCATGGGACAAGTTAAAGATAAACCCTCACACAAACAAAACACACCCAACTCAACAAGCACTAATAAAAAAAATAGTATGCACATTGACACAAGTGCTTCAGTACAATTTCTGAGGTAGTTCTACTTCAATTTGAATTTTGAATTTTACGGGAAATGTATGTTTTTAATTGCATTGCCATGTTCATGAAGCAGATGTCCTGTTCAGCCCTTGAAGTGAGGTCAATTTCAACTGGGCACAATCTTGTCATGTTATAGAGCAAAGGTTTCTCACCATTTTCAGAGCAAGACCCGGAGTGATTTAATGCAGTCTCACCCTGGAAACTCAGCCTCATTAAAACACGTCACGTGGGGAACCAACTGGAACTGGGGCATGAACCAGTCGGGGTCGGGAACCAGTGGTTTTGAAAATGCTGATATAGAGTGCTGCTGTTCAAAAAGGCTGTAATTCCTGTTATGGCTGCACAAGAAAAAAAAGTTTTCAAGAGCAAAAAAAAAAAAAAGCAGCTTAGATCAGTGCTTTCCAAACTTCTTGGCAAATCAACACTAGGGCTTGACTTATGTAGTAATTCACAAGAGAGAAAGAAGGAAATCATTAGCAGAAGTTGAAAGGGAAAAAATAAAAATTGCACATAATTTGATGTCAGTGTTATTTCTAGTTTCCTGTTCTGTTAATTATCTATTAGATTTGACTTGGGACCAGATTGTAGCCTGTCCATTGTTGAGGTGAGGTCATGTAAAGGGGAAGGAGATTTATACAGTTTTATATAAAGGAGATTTATACAGTTTTCATGGGATGTACAACACACATTGCCATCCAACTGAATTAAAATATGAAAACCAACAAAACTGGATTTACAAGGTTGGATCCATTGTTTGATTTATATGTACTATAATCCAGTTTCATACAGTATTTGTTTTGTTTTCAACAAGTTGTACTGAAGATTGTCAGACCAGAATAAAGTGTGCCCAACTTTTCATTTCCTTGTCTTTGTCATATGAGTATTTGAGTTGTTTTTACTAAGCAATGCCATATGTCTTTCCCAGGCGATGGACCTGTACTACCACAATGAGTCAGACCCAGACAGCTACTGTTGCCCTGGCGACAACAGTAAGTCAAAACCCACTAAGCCTGTTGTTTTGTATTCTTCCACTTCCTTGCGCCTCTCCCTCTTTTCCATCAATCTTTCACAATTTGACTCTATAGTGCACACACTCTCCTTCCTCTGTTGTCTTTCCCAATCGCCTCTCTCAGTCACTCAAGGGTCATTTCTCTTTATTATCTGAGGTTTAGTTTATTTTCACCATCAATCTAGAATTATCCTCTACCATTCATTCTCTGTTTTTCTCCTGCTTGTTGTTTTCCTGTTCGTCCGTACCTGATGGCTGTGGGAGCAAAAATGATTCATCCTGCACACACTCACACTTTGCGATGTTACCTCACCGCTTGGCCTCTAATCCAACCTCTAAACAGCATAATAACTGTTGTCCATAAACCAAGATTACTATTTGTTGTTTTGTGGAAATGGGCAAAACAGTAGTTACAGGCAAAATACACAGGACTGATCATTATAGACATGACACAGTGACCTTTTTCTGTTTACAACTTCACTGCAGCAGAAATATGTGTTTGAGTTTCTCTGCTCCTTGGTTTCATGATTGCCACTGGGTGAGGGTTCAGAATCGGTTTATAGCCAGCATGAATTACTGTACTTTAATATTCCATCATGCACATTATTTGTGCCACAGATCGTAGTCCAATACAAAGGCCACATTCTGTACACGTGCACCACAGTTGGTGCAGATCTGGATAGCATGCACACCCTTGTCCGCAGTGATGGAGGAAGTATTGAGATTCTTTACTGAAGTTACAGAAGAAATACTGCAATATCAAAATCAGCCATAACAATTCCATACTATATTTAAACATTAAACATCATAATATTGATATTATGATTCAATTTACTGGGGCTACTTACAAATTGATGTGTAAGTAATATACTTGTGAGCAGTTTAATCTGTAACAGTGCAACATATTTAATGTAAATTCATTTTATAGTCTGTATATAAAAACTTTATCTGTAAAGTAAAACCAGAAAAATGTGTAAAAGTATGAAGAGGCATAAAATGGAGATACACAACGTGCTGAACTGTCAAATGATGACGATGTGCAAGTATCTGCCGCCTGCTGCTGGAACATCTCCAAGAAAGCAAAGTGACAAGAGCCGTATTCTGATGAAAATGTTTTTCACTGGGAGTAGTCAGCCCCGTTAATTATGGGAGTTTTCGGAGAGAGACCCAAGCAATTAGCCAAGGTGGTGACAAGCTGTTCCTGTGACCCTGGCTGCTACACCCTGTCGTTCCAAGTTCAGCAATTAGTGGCCTTAACTGCACTTGTGCACAGTGTCACATGTCACGGTCATTTACAGTGCTGCACTGATGTGTTTGACATAAAGAGCAGTCAGGAGCAATGACAAGTGAGGAAAAGATCCAGTGATAATCACTATAGGGAGATGAATTTAAGAGTCTAATTTTACAGCGGAACAAACAGCAAACAGTGTGTGTGTTCTTTCAGATATAGTACAGCTGTCTTATGCAACAAAGCATCTGCTGAATATACCCTTATTAAACCACATTAGTATGTTCATCAACCTGCTGCAGTGCAGCTAATCAGCATTTACACTGACTTATAGTGGTTTTCCTCTCAGTATGTAAATAGGTTTTTATATAACATGTGATTACTAAGCTCACTAAGTTGCTTTTGTGTGTGTGTGTGTTCTCAAACTTTACTCTTTTGTTCACACTGACACGAAATCCAATCAACAGATCCCTTTCTGTGGCTTATGTTTACACTTCTCTCCCACCATTTATGACGCATAACTCACCTGTATCAACCTGCCCATCAGAGCTAAACAGGCAACACACCTACACAAACAAACACACATACACACACACATAATGAAATACAACACCACAATATGTATAGAATCCATAAAGAAGATAGAGAGAAGGTTTCCTTTACTTGATTTTTTTTTTAACATTATACCCTACAAATTTAAAGCAAGTGCTTTAATATATGTAGACAGATAGATTTAGGTGTGTGTGTGTTGTATTCAGAGCCAGGCCTACCAATTGCATAACATAATACACTCCCTTTCCCTTAAACACACCTTTGACCATTCCTCACCTACACTAATGCTAACAATAATCTAAAATTCAAACTCTGACTAAACTGATAAACTGGATGAACCAAATGTCTTTTCTTCACAAACATGTTCTCACTTTTCAGGCTTCTTGTTTTTCCCTTTGCTGTCACTATAATAAAGGCATGACATACTTAAACACACACAGACTCATGTAAGAATTTTCAAAAGTCAAACTGTGGCCTCAAAAAATGATCATGGTCACATGACTGTCTAAAGAGGTAGCTGGAGGATGGTGGATAAGTAGGCTATTTTTTGGTAGCTTAGCCATCCAGGCAGGCCACACACACACACTCGCTCACTCACACACACAGTGCAAGTTCACGGTATCCAGTGGCAAAATAAAAGCCTAGCTGTCCTCTCTGAATAGCCGAGTCCTTTATGTAACTGTGTCATTTGGTTCCTCACCACCGAGGCTCATTCACATTCATCACCAGATCAACTATAGCCACAAACACACTCATCATACCCCGGCACAGAGAACAGACATTACAAGATGGAGGGATGGGAGAATGATGGCAGACATGAATGGACCTAATGGACGGATGTCATCTGCCGGAGACAGCGTGAATATGGGCATGTGCTACTCTTTGTGTATGTGTGGGTACACTGTCGTTGTAGGTGGGTGGGCTGAGGGAGTGTGTGTATGTGTGTGTGTGTGTTTGTATGTTTTTATTATGAATCTAATATCCTGCACCCCAACCCCCTCTGATGCTGCAGCGAACCCCTTCCTGTCCTTTCATGAAATGGCCCCCGGAGTGTGTGTGTGTGTGTGTGTGTGAGTTGATGCTGGCTTTGGCAACGATGACAGTGCCTCTAATGGGTTGTATAACGTATAAAGTGTCACACACACACAGAAAGAGAGAGAGGGAGAGAAAGGCCGTAAACACACATCTTAAGTATTGTGGAGCCTCCTCTTAATGGTCCGAGCCTCTGCAGCCTGTAAATCCAGAAGGGAAAGAGGGCCAGAAAGGAAAAACACTGTGTGGCGCTTTTGTTAGCGTCGCCCCCTCTCTCTCCTTCTTCCTCTCCTGATCTTCTCTCAACACCTCTCTCTCATTTCATTCAACTCTGGGCCATGACCATAGATGCAGTACTTACACCCCAGCAGAGGTAACGTACAATCTTTTGTTTCAAAGTATTCACAACTACATTTTTTTTAAATCTCTTCCTTCTGGGACAAACCTTTATACTAAAAAAGAACTGCACCTTTTCAAGGTCAACACTTTCTCTATGCTGGTGCCCTCGTTCTTCATTTGAAAAAGCAATATATGATGCACAAGGTTTCACTTGTTTGGTTCGTGATGCTTTCAAGCACCGATAACAGATGTCGCTTTGTGTCCCACACGGACTCCTACTGTTGTGTCGGCGGTGAGATATTGTACATGATGAATACTGAACGCTGAAGGATGGCACTGTATCACTGCAACCTGTGCTGTCTGAAGGAGAAAGATCTTTTACTAACAACCTGCATTAAGTTCTTGGTGGTGCAGTGAAGGAAGTGTGTGTGTGTGTGTGTGTGTGTGTGTGTGTGTGTGTGTGTGTGTGGAAACCCTTACGGGAATTTAGGAAGTACCTGACGTGCCCTTTCTCTATCTGGTTTAGAAAGTGTGGATGTGTGTGTGTCCTGTCCCTGCAGGTTTGTTTTGCCCTCAAGCTCTTTGTGTGTGTGTGTGTGTGTGTGTGTGTGTGTGTGTGTGCGCGCACGCATCAGGTGGCTGTGGGGGACAGATTAATAATAGATTTGACCTGAGCTAAGGGAGAAACAGAGACAGCGGTAAAAAGTTGAGGCTATATTTAAAACTGCAAAGTCATACTTTGGGCCCACGCAATGATTTTGACTGAGAGGGGTCAGGAGCAAAAGATACACTCATACACCGTCTCTCTCACACACACACCCACATCCACCTTCCTGACCCTGGGTAATATGTGGATGAGTCTTAATCACTTCCACGTCTGAATCAGGGTAGCTGTCAGACAAAACACACATCTTTATGGCTAAGGCAAAATTTGTTTTGCCTCAAGTAATTTTACTCAAAGATTTAATGGTTCATTCCATGTATGTATTTAAAAAAAAAAAAAAAAAGTCTATGACTTAGTCTATGACTTATTGTGACAAAATACTGGGGTGTGTGCACATGCAAAAAATAGTTAGGAGAGCGATTCATCAAGAGATGGACTAACTTCTGTGAATTTCAAAATCTAGGTTACTTTATTTTGTTTTAGATTCCCAGCACAGTGGGTGAAAAGCCTCGGCTGTAAGAGGCTGCAGGGGAAAAGAAGCTACTCATGATGAGGATGTGAAGAAATTCTAATAACCAAAGGTTTGTTTGTTTTTTGTATTTAGACTTTAACTATAAACCTCATTTGCTGAAACATTAGAATTAGGAGGAAGTGCTGGTTCCAGTGAAATACTGATGACTGTTGCTGTGTTAATGTGATCATACAGGCGTTCACTGACATAATCTGTGTACAGTAAACAGCATTTTAAACTACTTCAATTCAGTTTGTAGACAAAAATAACAATAATGTGCTCAAGAATATATCAGTCCTATGATCTTATACCATTTTTCAAATATAAAAAATACACTTTAGCTTATGTTGTCATTAGTAAACTATATCTTGTGGCTGAATTTGAAAAGTAGGAGCTCGTGAGGCGCACTTGAACGCAGCATAGACCAACCCGCCCCCCGCCTTGAGGAAAACCTCACCCAACCCTTCGATGTAATATAAAACTGTAGAGGAAATAGAGGCGGGGACGTCTCCGCCCCGAAAAAAAAAAGAAAAAAAATTGTGGTGGATGAAATTGACCATGAAGAAGAATGTGCTGTAGTTCGATTACCTCCTTGCCGTGGAGCCTGAAAGCCTCTCTCCGTTTGATTCAGGAATAAAGCATCCTTATGAAAGACAAAACAGCCGCTTTGACTTGTGAGTAGACTTCACATTCATTTGAAAGAAACAGCAACAGATATATTTAGAAATCTGAATAATCAACATGTAAGACTTAGAATAGAATCGTCTTTTATTGGAATTGAACGCTATTTCTGCATCAAGCCGCCTGTTGTTGGAGGCTATTCCGCTTTAAAGCTGTGTCTGTGGAGAGTGTGTGTTTGTGTGTTTGTGTGGTTGAAAACCATGGAAGACATAGTTCAGGGGGGGGTCAGAAAGAAATGGGGGGAGGAGGAGGAGTGGGGTTTGCTCTGTTCACCCCTTAAATCCCATGACCTGGATTTATGAAGGTGTTATCTATGGAAAATGCCTCTTTCTGATAAGAGGTTGTGTTAAAAGTGCCAGGGAAAACCTCTGAAACTCTTTTTTGGTAACTTAGTTGAACTGAAGCACAACGAGCAGCGAGAATGAAAACTCCTTCAGATCTCAAAGGTTTGTTTGTTTCCCATGTGGTAACTCATATCTCGTGTGTGTGTGTTTTTTTCTATATTTTCACAGCCAATTAAGATTTGGATTAGTATTTACAAACTGTTTAACAATGATTTTACGCAACTATATCTTCTGAAAAACACAGTTTGCATATGTTTGATTGTTGCATAGCTGTTTGCTTACAATGTTCCCAAAACGTTAAGTTACAGTTTCCTCTTTGCTGACCTTTAACGTGTCTTACATCGGTTAAAAAGAAACCTCTTTTTTAAAGAGTATTTTGGCTCTCATCGGTCTAACATACTCACATTCCTCTAAAGGCTGCGGATCAAACTTGAACCAGGTGTCATTACATAACGGTGCCAGCAGCCAAACGCAGCGCAAAGACTGGCTTTTTTTTCCACCACCACCACCACAAACGTAATTTATTATCCTTGAACACTGAAGTCTTTGGGTTCCTCTGAGAGGATTACCTCTTAGCTTAAAACGTATTGCAACTGTCCTGTGGTGTGGAGCTCTTTACTTTTTTTTTTTTCTCTCTCGCCTGAGCTTGATGCATTCAGGAGTTTCTCAGTCTGTACTTTTCCACTACCGGCGGCTTTTCTTGGCATCAAGCCTCCACTCGGCTCAGGGCTCTCCCCCTCGTCTTTTGTATGGCCTTACATGCGTCACTCCCGGCCCCGATTTTAATTGAGAAGCAGCCAAACACACTGAAGCTGATAGGCCCTGGTTGAGGAGGCTATCAGATTATTTGAACAAGTCCTACTTACAGAGAGGGAGGGAGGAGAGAGGTCAGACGGGACTGTGTGAACACAGTGTGACTGAAATAACCACGAACTTGGAAGAAGAATCCAAGTATCTCAAGAAACATCTCGTGCAGTTTCACCCCATGTGCGCAAGCTGAACTTTTAACTGTCCCCCTGGAGCATTAAGTGACACCATGTGTTACTGAGTGGACACAGCTGGGTGTCATTAGCCTTTAAAATCGTTTCTGCTGCTCGGTAAAGTCTTGATATGTTTGCAGTGTTGCTGACGCACAGGATGTCGATGACACTTGTTAACGTATTACACAAACATATGTGCAACTAGTACAACATGGCCGTTCAGCCAGTGGTGGTGATGAAAAACTTCTTATTTTCCACTTTTTTTTCTCGCTCTGTTTTTGACGCAAACGTATCCCGAGAAGCGGCTGTGACGTAACGGGAGCGCAACGGCCTCTGATTGGTCGCGAAAGGGATCGCTCAACCTCCTGTGGCCTGGAGAGGGTTCACGCCCACTAGGGGGAGCTGTGTGGGCGTGTGTAGGGAGGGAGAGGGAAGGGGGTAGGTGGCTCCGCCCTCCTCTGGCCTCTTATAAAACAAGAGCCAAAGGCTGAAGAGTTACACTTTAGCTCTGACTAGTTGATGAGTGAACAACTGCTGTTGAACTCATCATCATCATCATGACGATCAAAACAGAAACAGAGAAGCCTGCGCTAACATACTCAAAATCTAGAGGACTAGTGGCTTTAGTCACCGGTACGGAATCACAACTGGATATTTTGAGCTGATTCTTCATGAAACCGATGGATAAAAATCAAAATATTCATTTCTCTCTCTCTCTCTCTTTTGCATTGCAGCTTTTATGAAACAGAGGAGGATGGGTCTGAACGACTTAATTCAGAGGCTCGCCACAAACTCCTACGCCTGCAAGCAGTGAGTACCATCTGACTCATGTTATTGTTCTGCATTTGCTGGAGGACCAAACAGTGGGAAACACAAACAGAAATACCAGTGATCGGTCCTCTGTAGAAACTTTGTGACTTGCAGATCAGCTCATTCACACGTCATATTTTCATGCTTTCTAATTTGATGAACTAAAGTTTTACCCTTTTCTTTTTCCAGCCCTGAGGTTCAGTCTATTCTGAACCTAAGTCCTCCTCAGGATGCTGAACTCATGAACGCAAACCCCTCTCCACCTGTAAGTATATCTGCATTCAAAAGTGATTTCTTTATTTTTACTTGCACAAACATCTCCTCAGGTGACATGAGAGTTATTTTAACTTCCCTCTCCTCCTCCTCTTCTTACAGCCCAGTCCATCCCAACAGATCAACCTCGGTCCGTCCTCCAACCCTTCAGCCAAACCCAGCGACTTCCACTTCCTCAAGGTGATTGGCAAAGGCAGTTTCGGCAAAGTCCTGCTGGCACGCCACCGCACAGACGACCAGTTCTACGCAGTCAAAGTCTTACAGAAAAAGGCCATCCTGAAGAAGAAGGAGGTAATGCACTTGTACAATGGAATTCAATCAGAAACATGCAATCAAACAAGCTCATACTTCCGAAGGTGTTTTCTCATCAACGTCTCTAACCTCTATTCTTTGTGTTTGACAGGAGAAACACATAATGTCAGAAAGGAATGTGTTGCTAAAGAATGTCAAGCATCCATTCTTGGTCGGCCTGCACTACTCGTTCCAAACAGCAGACAAACTCTACTTCATCTTGGACTACATCAATGGAGGAGAGGTGAGTTATTTTCTGAACTGCTGCCAGAAAACTAAGAGGATATGAAAGAGGAGAAGGGAGCTGAGCTATATAAAAAAAAAAGGACATGATGGAAAGAGGAAAAAGGAAAATGTATGATAGATGTAGCTGAAAGAAAAAGTGAAGGAGACAGCAGACATAAATTCAGACTCAATCAGACATGAAGATGAGGCAGAAACAGACAGAGGGGATATCCTGTCATGAGAAGCAGAATAGAGGCCGTCGCTCTCTTGTCTTTTCTCTGTCTCTCTTTCACTAAAAGGAAACACCTCTCAGGAAATCATGGGGTGGGTTTGGGGCAGCGAGGCAGAGACTCAGGGGGCCAAAATTAGCTGCACCATTCTGACTCAGTGTGTGTCTAATCGAGCTAATTTCCTGTGATTGTTGGCCGAGCTAAGACAGCGCTGATTAAATATGGGCCTCATCAGGAAACAGGACGCATTGACTCTCCTTCTCCCCTTTCTCTTTTCTTCCCCTCTTTGATTCTCTCCATCCCGCTGGTCTCTCTCTCTATTTCACTCTCTCTCTGCCTTTGGCCCCCGTCATTTCATCTGTCTTCCCTTGTCAAACTTTTTAAGCTGTCATCTTCCTGCCTCCCTTCCGGTTTCCTGTCTGTTTTCTGCATCTGTCCCTTTATAACTGTTGGCCGTTCTCGTACTAATTTCTGTCCATGTAATGTCAGAGCCTCTGTAGCCACTGGAAAAGTTATACATTTATGAATAAACTTTGCTTTCTTGTGTCTTTTTTTCTCTTCTAGTTGTTCTACCACCTACAAAGAGAGCGCTGCTTCCTTGAACCCAGAGCCAGGTTCTATGCTGCTGAGATCGCCAGTGCCCTGGGGTACCTCCACTCCCTCAACATTGTCTACAGGGACCTGAAGCCAGAGAACATCCTGCTGGACTCCCAGGGACACATCATTCTCACAGATTTCGGCCTTTGCAAGGAGAACATCGAACCCAATGGAACCACATCGACCTTCTGCGGTACGCCAGAGGTAAGGATGAATCTCTGGTACTCGCTCTCTCTATATCTCTCTATATATATTGGTCATATTCAGTATGTAACTCTTACTACTTTTCCCATCCACAGTATTTAGCTCCAGAGGTGCTACACAAGCAGCCCTACGACAGGACAGTAGACTGGTGGTGTTTAGGAGCTGTTCTCTATGAGATGCTCTATGGCCTGGTGAGTAATTAGTATTTATGATAAAAATCTCTCTGGTTTTGCTTGTGTTCCATGTGTTTGCACAAGATTTTATGCTTGATTTAAACCGATACCATCAGAGTACATCGGGTGAATTCCTTGCCAAGATCCTAATCATTTCCTTTTGTCTCTCCGCAGCCTCCATTCTACAGCCGTAACACAGCAGAGATGTATGACAACATCCTGAACAAGCCGTTGCAGCTGAAACCCAACATTTCCAACGCAGCCAGACACTTGCTGGAGGGCCTGCTGCAGAAGGACCGCACCAAGAGGCTCGGCTGTACAGAGGACTTTGTAAGTGTTTTTATTATGTGATTCTATGTGCGTGTTTATTTATAGTTTATCTCTTTGCGTTAAAGCCAGTCATTTAATGACTTATATCCTGGGTCTTTTTCCAGATTGAAATCAAGAACCACATATTCTTCTCTCCCATTAACTGGGATGACCTCAATGCCAAGAAGATCACCCCACCCTTCAACCCCAATGTGGTATGTTGCTTTTTTTTAAAAAAAAGATACTTTAAATACAGTAGCCACAGACTTGCTCTCTTGTTTTAGACTTAGCTGTTAATTGCAACATTTCCAATTATGGTTTGGTATTTTACAGCCTGACTAATCCCCTGTTGTCTCCCCTCTCTCTTATTCTCCCCCCCATTCCAGACAGGACCCAATGACCTGCGGCACTTTGATCCAGAGTTCACAGATGAGCCGGTGCCCGGCTCCATTTGCTGTTCCCCCGACAGTGCACTTGTCACAGCCAGCATCAAAGAGGCTGCTGAGGCCTTCGTGGGCTTTTCCTATGCCCCGTCTATGGATTCTTACCTATAGGATTTAAACACAGACACTAAATTGGACATGAGTTTAGACTTACAGGACATTAACTGTGGCGTGTCCACGTGGATCTGCATCTTGACCCCCATCCTACATATCTTTATTAGGATGGATATTTCTGAACCAAAACCCTGCAACAACTCTGCATCTACAAAAATTTATACACGTGTACTTGCCATATCCTCCCCAACTCTTGACTGCATTTAAGAAGACTTGCTACAAGAGGATGCCTGCCATTATAATAGCTCAGTGAGGTTGTAATCCTCCATTTTACCATGAAATACCAACGCACAAAGTCTCCAACCTACCACCGCGGACACAAACCAAGATCCCTCTTCAGCCTTCTATTACCATCTACAACCAGATAGTAGAGGTCCTTTGCACATAGCACAGGCAGCTTAAAAGCCCCTACCCCCCCAACCCGAAGCCACAACTGACAAGCACACACACCACCGAGGCTGGACCGCACCATATCAGCCCTGATAAGGAATTCCATCTTCATCTATGTAGCGAAACACCTTCTCTCTTACGAGGTCCTGTCTACCACCCATGGAAACCTGCCTGAGTCTGAACGAGTAGCTTGGAGATGACATTGATTTTGGTGCTTTAGTTTCTTCTCATTTTCTTTCATGTATTTGAAAAGGGAGTCATTTTGAAGCTGAATGTTACAGAGGGGGACGTTTTTATTTCTTTCAAAAGGTGCCTTTATTTTTTCTTCTCTCCATCAGAACTCAACACTTTTGGGTTCGTCTGTGTCAAACCTTAACGTCACCATTTCGCCTGTTTTTTTTTTTTTTTTTTTTTTTTTTTAAAGTCACAAGAGAGGAGCAATGTAGCACTAAATTTTACCCACCTGTTCTGTCACTAACACATGAGACGTAGGGAACTCAACTGATGTTGTGTATCTTCATTTGCACATAAAACAATAACGGTAATGCTGATAGAGAGGGAGAGAGAGAGAGAGCACTGCTGCTAAGTGAGTGTGTTCAGAGGCATTTGTGTAGTTCTGCTTGCCAACAGTGTCCCCCTCATATAGTCTTCCATTTGCCTCACAATAATGAAACGGTGGCCTGCAGACAGGCCGACAACATCGAAACTGAACATTCCATTTTAATATTGCTGTAATGCAGTTTGATGGTATTTAAGTTTGTTTGTATATTTGGAGTTATGTGTACTAGTTTTAATGTATATTGAACAAAAAACGACTAAAGGTATGCTTAAAATATGTATATGTAACAAGTCATGTTAAATGTACTGTAAATTGTAAAATTGTTTAAGATTTATGTGACCATGTTTGGTTTGCAATAAAAATTTAACTTTATTACACCTTAAATGAGAATGGATTCATTTTACAGAGGTTATTTTTCACACTTGTGTCTTAACATTGTTAGAGAAATTACCACAATTAAAGCATTTCTTAAACAATTAAGAATAAATTGAAAGATTGTTAAAAAAAATATTGTAAATATTTACTAGTCTGGGTTGAAATGGATTTGAGCTACTGACCCATGACAAACATCCCATATTGATGTAGAATGGACTTTAATCGCCCTCAATGCGTCAGCAGCCTTACACAACAATGACTGTGACGTCCAAGTGCGTGCGTGTGTGTGTGTGTGCGTGAGTGTTTGTTTGTGTGTGTGCATGTGTGTGTGTGTGTGTGTGCTGAGGGCAAATTATTGGCTGGTCTAACATAGACTGATAAGGCCACTCTAGGTCAAAAAGATATTAATGAACCCAGCTCAGCAGAGAACCTTTACATTGCATCAACGGCAGTTATGTGAATGATACATCAAATGGGAATAACATAAAGACTGACTCCCAGTAAGATTACAGCAGGTTGGTTGATGATGGAGAGTGTCCTTCTTCTGGAGGTCAAAGATGTGTTCATGGTTAATAGTGTCTGTTGAGGTGGATGCTGAATATCTGCCAGATCCAGGGGGTTGTTATGTAGCCGACCTGTGACCTCAAACTTCCTGCCCCACAAAAATTTAAATTATAAAAGGATAGTGAGGAAGGTTTCCTGGTGGGAACTCATAAAAGATTTAACGCTGTGGACTCTTTTGTCCACATTGTTTGCGCCAACAAGTTACTTGTAAATTCAGTGAAACTAGTTCAAAACGGCCACAGAATATTTATGAACTGAATTATAATGGGACAGAATGTTATTATTTTTTTCATCATTAGCACTCTTAAGTTAAAAACATCTTTTCAAGATGCTATTTCTCCAACTAAAGTGACCACTGCCTTGCACTGAACATTGGTATTGTTGTTTTATTTATTATTATTTTAACTCAAAGTGCTCAGTTACCCTTCATCTCTGATAAAGAAAAAACAGTTAAAATAAAAAGATGGAGGTAAAATCTAAATAATTTCTAAATTTCTACAAGAATTTGTGGAGTATTTCAGATATAATGAATGTTCTACATGATTGTTATTAACTCTTCTGTACTTCATAGTCTCGGTCTTTCAAACTGTATTGTGCTGATAATGTGCTGCTGAAATTATAGGTCCACTCTGCAGCTGTAGTCACACACTGCCATCTACTGGTCAATCTTTGAAATGATTAAGTAAACCACCACCTTACCAACGCAATAGAGTAACTCTATGCAGCTTGTGTTTTTCAAGTAATATTATGTTGACATATAGGCATTTATGACTGATTGGACACAGATTAAATGTGGATTTAACTGTGTTACAAACCTGCAATTGATCCAAATTGCTGCAGCACAAGTATACTGACAGGAAGTGGGAACAGAGATCATATTTCTCCTGTATTTGCTTGTTTTTATTGGGTTCCTGTAAAATCTATGATAGAATTCAAAATCCTCCTGCTTACACATAAAGCTGTTAATGGCCAGGCATCATCATCATATCTTAAAGAGCTCATCTTTAACAATAGCTCACTGCAATCACAAACAGGTCTATTTGTGGTTGCTAGAGTCTCTTAGAACAGAATGGGACGTAGAGTCGTCAGTTATCAGGTTTTTCTCTGATGGAACCAGCTCCCAGTTTAGGTCCAGGAGGCAGACGACCTTTCTACATTTAAAGTTAGATAAAACTAATAGTTAGGGATGGGTCAGGTAGGTCTTGAATCGTCTTTTTGTTAATCTACCTCTAGGATTAAGTTGCTCATGATTATTGTTAACTTTGTTATTATTACTTCTGCTGCAGATTGTAACAGCAAAAAAAAAAAAAAAAAAAAAAAAAGGCTATTCCTTGCCTCCCTCTCTTTTTTCTCCCCCTCTCCCTCTCCCCCCTACCGTCCTCCTCCCTTTCCTCTCTTTTGTCTCTCTTTTTTTTTTTTTTCACCCCAACCAGTTGGCCGCCCACTTCCAGTCTGGTTCTGTTGGAGGTTTCTTCCTGTTAAATGGGAGTTTTTCCTTTCCACTGTTGCCAAGTACATGTTCATTGTGGGAACAGTTTTTTTTTTTCTTTCTATAATTTGTAAAATGTCTTGACATCAATGTATTTTATGATTTGGTGCTACACAAATAAAATTGAATTGAACTGAATTATTAATTACTAATTGTACTGTCTGATGTTTTTTAGTTAACAAAGAGGAACAAGGAAATAAATCCCATGTGGGACCTAAGTGAGATGAGGATTTAGTTCATATTTTACACCATACATATCATCTGACATACAAGTTTTGACAAAAATGTTTCTCTTCACTTTATAAGAAATCTGAAAAATGGAAATTGTGACATTGTCTAAATAGTCTTCTAGAGCTACAGTCTGGCAACCTGATGAGTGAGACTGCTCATCAGTGTAATGAAACAGATTTTTCACAAGATGTCACTGTTTTTATTCCCTTTCACCTAAAACCTTATTCACAACAGGATTATCATTCGGTCACATGGATGTCATTTAAAAGCATGCAATGAAAAGAGCTCATTCCATGTAGGAACTATGTTACATGGCAGTTTATTAGATACACCCAGCTAAAACTATAGCATTGTATTGCAACAATCCTGTAACAAATCCTACTTTTATTAAAGTTCCAATGCTCTTTTCCTTTTGTATAGCTGTTGGTTTAGTTAGAATTGTTCTAGTTTATATATTGGATCAAGCAGTTTATGATGCTCTTTAACTGTTTATTATACAGAGAAGTCATTCGTGTCATTTAGCCTGTCTTTTATCTCTTTTTCAAGCCAGACAAAGAGAGAATGTAACCTTTGAAATGAGAGATTTTTTCCCTTAGATCACAAATTAACAGCTTCACATACAATAGGTGCAGTTAAGTCATATTTCTAATAGGTTCCAGGAAATGCTTGCTTTGGATTAACTCAGCCACTCAGTTATGTATCTGTCACGATATGGTTCCGGTTTGTGTCTTAACTTGTAATTTTCCACTCTGATCCAAGGCTGTGTCCTCTTATTAGTATTAACTCTGCAGTTAATATTATGCTATACCGACCACCTTAGACCTTTCACAGTATATATGCTGCAATGTAGATGCTTGTGTATATTTCAAGAGAAATATAAATAAAGAGTGGAATGGGCTTTTACAGAATTGTCCATAAGTAAAATTCCAGGTTTCGTTTTATGATAATATGGTGAATTATTGCAGATAAAACTACACATCATTTTTATTACAGTTAGTTTATCAGCTCAACCAGCTACATCATAAAATACTACAAAATCAATAATCTGATTTTACAATATATAAAAAAGTCTTTCTGTTGTTTAATAAATACCTTCAGTAAAATTTATTGGTAATAAGTCAAATTTTGAATAACTCATCCACTTCAAATCAAAACAAACTTATTGATCAGTTTGTTTGTTTTTATTTTGTTTTGTACAAACAAGCTTTATGCAAGTTTAACCTTTAGACTGGGTGTGTTTACTGATCATCAACACTGGTGAGTACAACTTTCTATACTTCATCCTTCATAAGAAAGAAAAACACAAATTTCAGGGAGTTTGTCAGACTGTAAAACAAATGTTACACTTTGAAAGCAAGAAAGTTAAACAGTGGCATGTGATTTTGCTTTTGAATGATTTCCAATACATAGTATTCAAGCAACAAGACTGATAAGAAATCAATGAGTTTGAAAAGGGTGATTTGGCAAGAAGAATATTTGCTGACATTGTAAAGCCAAGTCTCTTCTAACAAGTAGGTCACCCATAGTTATCTCTGTTACCCAGTCATTACATAACACACACACACACACACACACACACACACACACACACACACACACACACACACACACACACACACACACACACACACACACACACACACACACATCCCTTTAGTAAACATAACTGAGGATCAAATGACAGTGGTTACAAACAGGTCAAACTTTTGGATGTTATAGGTCATATCAGATCATCTAAATACATCCCTTGGAAAAGTAGGCCAAGCACAGGCACATTAGGCTACATTCTGTCATATGTGAAGCAGCGGGGGCAGGTGTGACAGTTCAGGCCTGCAGCATTGGTAGAGACAGGACATGGGAACCGAGCAAAGCGGCAGTTGGTCTCTCCAGTTGTTTACCCATGCTCTCTGAGTGGAACACCATTATTGATACAGGTGTATTTTATTTCTGACGTGATTTAGAGCATAAAATGAGTTCATTATGAAGTAGAAATGCAGTTTGAGTTTCTACAAAAAGCACATAAATAAAAGACAAACTCATTAGTAACTATTTATATAGTGGTATAATAGATAAATGTGACTTTATTGTTTTATTACATATAATTCTATAGGTAATAACTGATAGAAACGCCCGGGCCAATAGAATTCCAGCTTGGGTAATTCTGAAGCTTCCTATTGGTGGTTTTAGGTGACGTAGGCGGGCTTTAACAAGCGCCTTACCAAAACAAGCTGGACGCCTGCACCGACACGGGAGAAGAGGAGAGCAGAGTTAGGAGCTGAGAAGTTGGTCAAAGAAAACGAATGGACGGACAGACACGACTGAAATAAAGCTTAGAGCACAAACACAGCCGGGGGCGTCAGGTAGGAAGAGTTGTCACTGCGAACTGTTGTTGTTACAACTTAACTATTCTCGTTTTGGTCAAACTTCAGCGTTAATCTGCATGTGAATAGCAGACAAGCCCATACTTGAAGTCAGTGTCTTAGCTTTCGCCTTTTGCTACATAGATACTGTGTTTTCTTTCTTTCTTTTTATTTATTTTTTTACTTCATGCAGTGAGGGTCTGTGTTTTCTGGCCTTCACACACTATGACCTTGTAACATTTTAGCTGAAGTCACTAGGTTTGCTGGGGGTGGGGGGGCGGTAAAACAAAGACAAGCAGAAGAATGGTCCCATTTTTCAGTGACAACCAATAAGATGCTGCTACAGGTGTAGAAAAAATAACAGCTGGAGCTGCAGCTTCAATACAAAACAGATGCAACAACATCACAAAACTCACACAACAGCATCAGTGTCAAACACTACAAAACGACAGTATTTTAGAAACTGCTTTTAAAGTCACCTAACATCTGCAAGTGTCCATTGTGAAATCCACAGAGCTGGTATTTATGACACAGCTTC
This sequence comes from Polydactylus sextarius, assembly GCA_016801845.1. Taxonomy (NCBI): domain Eukaryota; kingdom Metazoa; phylum Chordata; class Actinopteri; family Polynemidae; genus Polydactylus; species Polydactylus sextarius. The sequence continues at coordinate 6,771,124 of CM028918.1, forward strand.
CAACTGGAGGCTTGTTTGTATCCAGGGCCACCAGTCCTGTCCTGGAACCAGCTGGCGAGACACTGAAAAAAGGAGGATCTAGTCTTACAGTTATTTATTTGAAACTTTTTATTTTCTTGCACCAGGTTAAAATAAGTGGAAAATATACCACAAGTTTTGGATTTGATCTTGTTAACTAAGTCTCTATGACAATCATTAGACCCAATCTGTCTGAATCATGGTTGATGTTCCTGTATTCAGAGATATTGAGAAAACATGCAGCTCGACGGTGAAGTAATACTTGTGTTGCATTCATGGGAAGAGCTTGGTATCTCATTGCCAAGTACCTAAGTTGTTGTGTCCCTAGAGCTGGCATCAATTATGTGATAAGATTGGTGATCTTGTTTATTCGTTTCCAACTGAAAAATCTATTCTGTAACTTTTTTTGTGCCAGTTTTAGAACATTTTAGAACAAGTCCTTACGTTGGAGCTTTCTTGTAGAATAATACATTTTGAATTGTAAAAGTAAAGTGTAATGGCTGTAGAGTCTTAATATAAGTTGTGGATTTCCAACCCTTTTATTTCTAAATGTCTGAGAATGCTGCAGTATCCATCAGTCAATCATTAGTACACATTTGACACTTTTTAGTGTCTTTGTGCAATATAGATTGGCTCAGTGTAATGGTGTGTATCTGTGTTTCTTTCTTTTCTTTATTTTAAACCTAGGCCTACTGTAAGTGGTGGTTGACAATGGACCCCGACAGTGAGACCAAGAAGACGACCTCTTACCGCCCAGCCAACTCCTCCTCTGAGACACAGATACCAGCAACACCCAGAGGTCCAGGTATGCATGAAGACACCAGTAACCTTTTTTTTTTTTTTTTTGTTTTTTTTTTCAACCAGATGAATTAACATGTTGTTTTTGTTTGATGTGAATGTCAACATCACAAAGCCAAGACATTTTTGGCTTTGTGATGTTGCAATTACATTTGTTTTGTTAAGCGCTTATATGATACGTAATATAAATGGCATTGCACACTGGGTGTCTTCAGCTTTCATTCCTACTGATCCTCCACGCAAACAACAGAGTCTGTTGTGAAACTTGATAATCCTGATGATCAGTATTTGTCCGTCTCGAGCTTGTGTCAAGATGCTTTTCAACTGAGTTATCTAGATAATTAGTACACCTGCAACAAATCTGGGACTTGGACTGATGTATACAGTAAACCTCCTTCCTGGAACAAGTTTCTCCTTCCTGAATTTTAAGGACAATGGTGATTCAGCTGTAACAAAACTGTAATTTTCCTGAAGCTCCAATTAATGATGAAGCCAAAGGTTTACAACTGTTTTTTCACTTTGACCTGTCACTATGACCAGTGTCACATTTTTGGTATTGTGCCACACAGACTCATAACAAAACACCCGCCCATCACTGCAAAAACACTACCTTCCTATAATCAGTTATCTCTCTCGTTAGTTTTCAACGTGACCTGAAAAGATGACAGGGATTAGTAAGATTTACTCTGTTGTCGTGGACTAAATTATTTACAGTTACATGTTGACAACATTATACTGACAGTTTTTCACAATACAATAACACCTTCTATTCTGTCTCAAAAATGTGCAACTTCCTGCACATTGTTGCCTCACACAGCAGAGAGAAGTCAATAAACAAGACTTCTTGAAGTCTTCTTTGGAGTTCTTGAATAGCACTACAGCTGATGAAGTGCAATACCATCAGACTTGGGCTCAATTCTAATTCATGAGATTGCAAAATACTGCGAAACACTTTGGTTTCTGTTTCAACTCGGCATGGGAAGACAATTCTTAAGTAGCAGGTCATAGCAGGCTAAACAACAACTGTCAAGCCAATGGTTAATGTGGCAAATGCATGTGTCACTCAGAAGCAGTGATGTGTAGTTGCAGTTTCATGTTCTTGGCCAGGTCTCTCTTATAAAAGAGATCTTGATCTCAATGGGACTAACCTGGTTAAATAAAGATAATAATAATAATAGTCCTACACAGTAAAATCATATGGTATAACTGTATAACTGCACAAATAAGCAGGTGTATAGGCATTCCCATGAAAGCAGATTGCGTTCCATTGTTTTAAATGTTTCGCTCCTAATATTCGATAATGTCACTTGTAGAAAGAAAATGAGGCAGTCGCAGTGCGACACACAAGGGAAATAACTTCACAAGTTCCTGCAGTTTGCAGCTGTGTCTCTGTTTTTCTTGTGTGTTGCATAATGTTAATTAAGTCTGAACACAGAGAAAAAAGTTTTTACAAGCGCGATTATCAGGACACGTATAGAGAGTCACGGTGATTGTGCAGCGTCCTGATGCATATGGTCGGACTCAAAGTAGCAGCTCGCTCACATGGAGCATTAATGGTGACATTTATGACGGCTTGTCTCAAAATGAGATAAAAAGTTCTGGATATTTCAGCAGTTTTTTTTTTTTTTTTTGAAAATTATCAAATGTGTCTACATGCTGAGCGCATCAGTTTTCTATTTGTTCCTTTGCTATCTGCGTCGCTCTAATGATAATGAATATCTGTTAGTTCACAGTCCTGCATTCAAGACAAAACTTATAGACGTAAACCTCTCACACACACAGACATATGTGCATGTATATATACAATGACTTACAAGGTTGCTTCAGCATTCTTCCTGTGAACTTCTGACCTGTAATTCCACTCAGTCAGCACTGTTAAGCAACTTCATGGCTGGGGGAAACCTACAGGGAGAAAAGCTGCAGTCCTTCCAAAAGTTAAGATTTAAAACAATGGATAATATAACAAGACATTGTTTTATGGTTAGAAATTTATTTTGCTTCTCACATCTGACATCTTACAGTTTTTTTCCTCAAATGATGAGAATCTCACCAAAAAAATAATAATCCAAACATGGGGAAAAAATTTGTGTATTAGGACTTATTTTTCTTATCTTCTTTTCCTCTACAGTTAATCATCTGACGACTGCTCGTATTTAACTGATGTCCCTTTGTATAAAACTGGATATAAAAAAGTTTCTGCTACAACAGAAACTTGCTGCTTAAACATTGATGATCTAATAATTTCATCAGTCACATGGACCAAACCAGTAACTTTACTCAAACATTTAAACTACATTTTGCTGCCAGTACTCAAGCGTGTTTTTACTTAAGAAGGACTTTTCATGCAGGAATTTTACTTTATTGATAACTGAGGACTTTATTTTAATGTGGCTTTGTTAGTATGGATAATAAAGTTAAGGATCTGAATACTTCTCATGTCCACCTCCCCACGTGTCATCTCAGGCTTATTACAGCAGCTGTAGATGAGATCAGCTGCTGCTTTGAAACTTAACTAGCGGTAAACAAGTAAACAAGAACACAGTGCTTGTTTTGATGACCAAAGGGAATCAAATAGTCATCTTGTTGACCCCACTGTGGATCTTACTCACACAGATGGATCTTTAATGGGTTCGCTGTCTTGCTCTTTAATAAATGACCACAGCTAATGCCTGTACAAAGTAATTGTACAGGCATTTGCCTGTACAAATACAGATATCATTGAACCATCCACTTCATTCTTAAGACATCTGAGTGTCTGTGTGTCATTGTGTCTATGTCCTCATCCTCCAACAAGCTCCAACATTCCCACAACACCCAGTACCAGTTTCCACCTTCACTACTTACCTGTGATCAACATTAGCCTCAGAGTTTAGGCTCCAAACACAGGGAGAGGAATGGGACAGCACTTTTTGATACTGACATTTACTCATTTGTCATTTGTGTGGTCTGCACATAATTATAAGTCACAAACTTCCTTTTGTTGGGTGGCTGACATTTTGAGCTTATTCTCTGACTCCCAGTGTTTCTGTCCCTCTCTCCAGGTTGCAGCTGGCTGGTGGTGGTAGCAGCTGTGGCGGCCTCTCTGAGTGGCCTGATGTTGGGTTATGAAATGGGCCTGACCTCTGGGGTCCTGCTGCAGCTGCGCGGCCTCCTCTCCCTCTCCTGCCGAGAACAGGAACTGCTGGTCAGCTCCCACCTGCTCGGCGCTCTCCTCATCTGCCTCGCTGGTGGTCCCATCCTGGATCGCTACGGCCGCCGCTGGTCTCTGCTCCTGAGCGCCGCCCTGGTGGTCGCGGGGACCGTCGTGCTCATTGCCGTGACTTCTCTTGTCGTGCTGGCGCTGGGCAGGGTGATAGTTGGCATGGGAACGGCGCTGTCAGGAACAGCGGCCTGTCTGTACATCGCAGAGATCTCACCGCGGGAGAGAAGGGGTCTGCTGGTGACGCTCTACGAGCTGATGCTAGTTGTAGGTGTGATGCTGGGATTCAGCTGCAGTTACGCCTTCGCCACTCTGCCCCATGGTTGGGCTTACACATTTGGACTAGTGATCCCACCAGCGCTGCTGCAAATAGGTGCGCTTGTGTTCCTCCCACCCAGCCCTCGCTTCCTGGTCGCTCAGGGTAAAGTGGACAGGGCTAAGGTAGTTTTGGCCAGAATGAGGGGTGGGGTTATAGAAAATGTAGAGGCTGAGCTGAGAGACATCCAGGCTGGACTAAAAGAGGAATCAGAGCACAGTTTCCTGGAGTTGTTCAGTGCCAAGGCCAACCTGCGATCACGGCTACTAACGGGTGTAGCTTTAGTTTTCCTCCAGCAGGCCACTGGTCAACCGAACATCCTCTCCTACGCTTCACCACTTCTCCGCAGCGTAGGCTTCAACAGCGATGCCGCAGCAACGTTAGCCTCTACAGGTTTCGGAGTCGTCAAAGTAGTCGGAACCATCCCTGCTGTGTTGCTGGTCGACCGCGTGGGACCTAAAAGCTTTTTGTGCGTGGGTGCTGTGGCAATGGGATTGTCATTAGCCACACTCGGGACACTGACACTACAGAGTCACACTCACCTCACCAGCTTGTGTAAAAGCCACATTATACCAAACCACACACACACGCCGTGGGACTTAAACGGTTCTTCTATAGACTTGGAAAACACAGATACGTTCTCTACTCACCTCCCCAGTGAGTGGAGCAGCGAAGATGAACAGAGGACTAACAGAGAGGATGATGGGATTGGGAAGATGGAAGGAGGAAGGACTCATGTAGAAGTGTCTTCCTCACTGAAGTGGGCGTCATTGATCAGTTTGCTGGTGTTTGTGGCAGCTTTCTCCATCAGCCTCGGGCCAAGTAAGTGTGCATGCATTCTTGTTTTATTCAAACACCCTCTTGTAGCACACACAAGAATTAAAATCAGCTGGTGACAAGGCCTTGGGACATTTTCAGGACAATTATCTTGTAAACAGACATTACTTAACTTTCTCTCACTCTTTAGTATATTGACAAACCTGTATTTCCAGGTCATGCAGGAAAGCAGCAGCTTTAAAGCTACAGACCTTCTCTAAAAATCCATCAAATCGTACAGAGCAATCACGAATGAATCATTTTAATCATCACTCTTTACTTGTTTGTCTTTGTTTTCTCTCCTCTCCAGTGGTTTATGTGGTTGTCAGTGAGATCTTTCCAATGGGAGTCCGAGGCAGGGCAGTGTCCGTGGTGTCAGCTGTCAATTGGGCCACGAACCTGCTCATCTCCATGACCTTCCTCACAATGACCGGTCCGTGTGTTTTGTTGGTTGTAATTTATTAAATGTAGGTTCTGGACATGTTATGTTGAGCTGTAATTTTCCTGAATCTGACAACGGCAGCAAAGATTCAACAGTAGCTTAGCACACAAGTGTGTGTTTCTGTGTTTTTATCTCTTGTTCAGGGCAGACAACAAAAACTACTAACAAACTCTTAGCTGTTTATTAACAAAGTTTATTAACAAGTTTTACTGGTTCACTGATCTTTTTGACCATGTTCCAGCTGCTTGTCAGTCAAAACTCTGGAGATGTTGAGTAATCATTTTACTGTGGGATTAACAAACCAAACCATTTATTACTTGTCTAATTTCTATAATGCAATTTTTTATGGTTCAGCAGCAACTGAATTCAATTCAAGTTTGCCGGTCATTGATTTATTCTATGTAAATGTTATCACAACTGTAGGCAAGCAAATAAATCATGTATATAGATACATTTGCAGACTGGGGTTATGTGCAAAAATTTGACGACACCCATTTCTTGTTATTTCCAGAAAAGATCGGTGTTCCTAATGTGATGTTCCTCTACGCTGCCATGAGCTTTGTTCTACTGGTGTTTGTGATCCTCTGTGTTCCTGAGACCAAAGGTCGCACACTGGAGGAGATATCAAAAGAACTAGCTAAGAAGTGAGTGTCAGCCCATGCGTGACTCTTTACATATCATCATATTATCTTGGCAAACTTTTAAAAGTTGACCCCCATTATCTTATGTTCCTGCTCTCTCTCTGCTTTTATCAGGAAGCATTTCGAGATGAGTTTCTGTCGGCAGAGTCAGCCTCAGGAGAACCTGATCAGCAGCAGCTCGTCCACAGAGACGCCAGCGAACAACTGACCACAACTACACACACCTCACGTGAAGGAGAATCAGGAGCGAGCACCAAGAAAGACGTTATTTTTTAGTACTGTTCGGTACTGTTAGAGTTCCTTCTTGCTACAGATGTGAAGGAAGAAAACATACAGTGGGAATTTCATACAGTAAAACATTCAACTGTAGGTAGCTCAGGGTTCATGCTTGCTGGTTTAAAAAGAACAAAACAGTAATAAAAGGTAAACAATCGGGAATGAATGTAAAATCATATGAAATATATACAAGATTTATTTAATTCTTCTGTTTTGACTTTATTCTAAGTAGATGTATCCTCCCAACGTATAGAGCCTTTGCTTCACGATTTAAAATGAATGAAGTTTGTGCTACTTTAGGCTTTTTAGTCACATGAATGTTTCCTTTTTCATTCTGACCTTCTGACCTTGCTGCACAAGAAGATTTAACACTAATCACCTCCAACAGTGATTTTTTTAACAGTTTGGCTCTTTTCTGAATTGTGAATTAATTTCTATAATGTGACAGTATTTCTCTATTGCCATCGTGTACAGTAATGCAATAATTCTAATGTAGCTCAGACCGTTTCCTACATACAGGAAATATCAGGAAGTGCTTCAGTATGTCTCCTCATTTATATATTATCGGAACAAATAATGACAATGATAATGAATGAACACACTCTGCTCCACTGTGTTTGGTCAGCTGTTGAATTCTCAAACTAAACCCATCACCTCCTATAGTTATATCGGGTAAATTATTTACTGACAAGTACTGTTGTAGGTTAAGAATTGTTTACTTGCCAAAATTACACTTTAATAATTCATGTTAATAAGTGGAATGTTTTGCTGTAAGAAAAAGAATGACTGGTGTGGACATTTTCGTAATTACACTTGCACATTTTTTTTATCTCAAATTTGAGACTTGTACCTTTTTTTCCCCATGTTGTGAAATGTAGAGATTTGTTTGTGAAGTCTGTCATATTGAAAGTCTTAGAAACTGTAATGAGGGTATTCTGTTGTTGAGAAAAGGAAAAAAAAAAAAAAAAACACAGAAGAAGAGAAGTTTTTGGCCTGTTTTATCATTAACCTTTATTATTTTATACAAAATACAAAATTCTGAACAAGTGTCACAAATTCAGTTGACACTGGTTCAAAAAGTAATCTATTCCACATACTTAAGACAACATGTCGAAGAATTTTTTCAACATCTTTCCCGTCATCTTATAATATACATACATGTTACCTCTATGGACGTAATACCCAGCACACAAGTCAGCAGTCATGTCAGGGCTAGGATTGCAGTTTCTGTTAAAAGCGAGAAAAAGGTTTTCGACGGAGGGTTTATTTTTCAGACAGTTGGCATGAGTGTAAGGCATGATCTCGACACGTCTTCCTTTAACACTGTTGGTGGTATGATTTTACTTTAAAAGCACTCACTTAACATTTTACCATACAACTTTTTATGACTTAAAAGAGCGGATGTCTAAACATGACAATCCTCAATGAGTTTCTGTTGCTATGCTCTGATTATTTTTTTTTTTTTAATACATCCACCCCTCAAGGCTAATTTTGAAAGTCTGAGTCTCACCTTGTCTGTGCCACTATTGTCTTTACTGACCCAACTGTGAACGCAGGAGAACAATTCTGAACACCCACAACAAATAAAAAATATTCTTTAAAAGCTTTCATGACTTCCGACACTTAGGACATCAATCTTTTTCTGTACATCGTCCAAACAGAACCTAGAAAAAGTTAAATAGTTAAATATCATCAAGGCTAGCTTGAGTTGACAACTATTAGAAAATGACAAGAAAGTAAGTGACAAAAACGTGTGTGCACTGAACCGACGCCGCAGTGAAAACAGAACAAATATGTACTGAAGTGACAAACGAACGACATCTGATAATGTGAGAAAATGATTAAAGTCAGAGATGAAAACACGTCGTCTGCGGCGTGAGGACGATCCACGTTCAGTCTGGTTTTTAAAGGCTGTTTTTCTCTAAGCAAACGAGGGTTATACAGTGGACGCCTGGTGTTTGTGTTTTAACACCTTTACAAACGAGCCACGGACGGAGATTCTTCCAGAGATAGTGTCAAACGGGACCATTTACTGTAAGTAGGGTTAAAGATGAGGCTTCTTGGTGTTAATGTACACTTTTTTTAAATGGTCTCCTCTGCTTTTACATAGACTGTTGGCAGATGTTTCTTTCTGTGTCCATGCAAAGACACCCCGAGTCGAAACACAGCGAGATCAAACAACATGCTCTCCCTTGAGTAGAAAGTCATGAGTTGCAGTTTCTATTGACGGTTATGAAGTTTTGGAAGACATTTGCATGTTCAGACCGTTAAAATCACAAAAGCCACAGAATCCACGACAACACTGAAATTTTAAGAGATATTAAAACTCAGAGAGAGGTGTTGTTGAGAATTTTTTTAAAATCCAATATCCAGGTGATGTGTGGTCCTGTCGATTATGGTAGACATTTAGAGCTGTGTAGCGATAAAATCAAAACAAATAACTTCATAGATAAGGTGCTTCCTCTGTGTTTTCTTCTCTTTCACTCGCTCCCTCTGTCTTCTTTAACAGATTTTCGCCTTTATTTGCAGAGTGGTTTCTGACACTCAAACAGTAGTGGGTAGACCTGCTCCACAGCTGTGGCCACATTCTGCACATTTGGTCCTACATCGATGAAAAGGGAGGAGTGGGGGTGTAGGGAGAGTGTAAGAACAGGTTTTGATTACGAATATAAAAAGAAGGAAAATAAAAGACAGACAGTCAGAGAACCACACAATCACAACAGAAGAGTTATAAAATATCAATAATAAAACATCCCTGTTTTGACTGATGCGTGCCATGCTATGTCATACAAAGGCTGCATAAACAGTTTCACTCTTGTGCAAAATTCCTTGAAGGATTTACAAACTGCTTTTGTGATTTTAATGGAACATTCAAGTGTTTTATGACAATGTGACCTCAATCCCTTAAGCTGGCGTTCCCTCTAGCTGTATGTAAAGGAGGGCAGTGTGTGAATATAGGCCTGCGTGTGATGTATACCTGTAACTGTGATGCTGCCAGTGGAGAACACTTGAATGGTGGCCTTAAGGTTTTTGATCCTGTATGTGGCAGCAGGATGGAGCTCTGGTTCATAACTAACACACAAAGACAAACGTGGTTAAAAACACCAAAGGCTTTTCCACACATATGTATAGTTTTACACTGCTTACATAATTACAATACAAGGCAAGTAGTTCATATATTATCATGTTAAGAAGTGAAAGGCTGATTAGACCAACTTTTTCTGTCTGGTTGCTCAACTGATGACAGCTGTTGCCACTAGAGGTCATCCTATACTAGTAAACACTGGATCCTCAGTAAAATAGGTTTAAGATTTTTAACATGTCTGTTAGATGCATAGTACATGTATAAAGATATTTAATCATAATTAATGACAATAATAGATAATTATGACACTGACTTGTATTTATCCTCATAGATCATTATTTATAACTTAAAATTAATGAACCAAAGTAAACAACATCACAAGGCCCCAGAGATTCTGAACTGAGGGTAAAGTCTATAACAGGAGACACTAAATATAGATCAAAAATAATACAGATGACAATGATAGCAATGTTTTTAATTAATATTATGATAATGGTTGTGATGTATTGGACTGTATTACCTGGCAATGGGTCGGTTGTTCTTAGTGAAGTCTATGAGGCGAATTGCAAAAGGCATGGAGCACACTGCCAGCACGTTCACCACTTTGAAGGCTGAAAACCTCACCTGAAGAGACAACACATGCATGCAGGTACTCGATTAATGTATAAATATGTACAAACCTAGCGTTTTAGCTTTAAAGGAAACTCTTTGTTCACTCTTGAACTTTATGCCTTGTGTTGTGTTGACAGGAATTCCTTAAAGCTATCCTCATTTGTACTTAATCCAGTTGAAGCAGAAATAGCAAACACAAGTGTTTACTGGATAAAGCATGAACTTAAACAAATACAGCCACTGAACATTACAGAGCTACTCTGCTTCTGGGTCAATCTGTCGATTAACCCGTTTTTTTCTGCTGGTTTCTTCACAGCGATCCATAGTACAAAAACAAAACAGAGCCATGTGCATGGTCTTATGATTCACAGAGGTTTTTTTATAATAATTAAACACCTGTGACCTAAGAACTGTGTGTCCTTCGAACTCTTTCACACAGAATTTATGTCAACAATCTCGACGCTATGCTAATTTTGAGGTGTATAATGAAAAAACAAGTACCTAAACATTCATGCTTAGTCACATTAAAGACATTTATAGAATAATTAACAAACATAGCGTTTAAGTTTAAATTCACATAGTGAAATGGTCTTTCAGATTGTCCCGTTTCTAAAATACTTGAGTGTCAGCTGTAAAAGACAGCTGTTAACAGCATCAACTTCACAACCACCAATGCAACACATTAACAGCTACTGTATTTGATCATTCTCACCTTGAAGCCTAGTTTCTGCAGACAGCGCGCTAATCTGCGAGCACCCAGCTTTGCCTCATCCTCACTTAACAAAAAAAAAAAAAAAAAAAAAAACAGAGCAGGAGTGAGAGACAGTACAACAACACGTACATACTCAATGTGGTTTAGCAAGTGGTAACCCTAAAAGTAACTTTACTAACAGGGTCCCCAGTACGGTAGCATGTGATGGCTGATTTGCACAAGATGCAATTATTACTTTTTGTGACGCAATTGAATCTATTAAACGAATGGGGAATCAGCTACACCAACAAGATAGAGGCAAGACAGCCAAATTTTTACTAGTTGGAGAAAATTAATAGCGTTTTGGCGACTAGAGCTTAAATTTATTATGTTTTGTATGACGTGTGTTTACCTTGTTGCTCCAGTGCAGATGATTTTCCCTGAGGACCAAATGGAGGCTGTTATCATGGGCTTACGAAGTTTCATCAGGACTTTCTAAAAACAAAAAAAGCAGTTTAATTTCAACATGGTCCAATTAACATCTTTGGATTTTTGCGCAAACCTTTGATAAACAAATTATAAATTTATACATGTGTATTTTGCCAAGAATAATGTCCCTCCTTCTTTCCCAGATTTTAATTTTCTTACCCCTACTTCCGGCTTATAGATAACGTTGATTCCCTCTAAGGCAATGGTGCGCAGGTTGAGGTGGCACCTGGTCCTGAAGGTCGCCACCACGTTGGTGACAATAATATCAAGTGCCTCATCATTGCTGGAATCCATGAGGAAGTGTGCGGTGCAGAATAGAGACCACTGGGGCTTTTCTTGTCACACAGTCATCATCAACACCACCATGACCACTGTTTCCACGGACAGGCAGGGATAGAAGACTTGCTGCAAGTACAAAATAAGAGAGGCGATATTATGTTAAAGTGTGAGAAAATATAAACTTGCCATCTTTAGATAAATAGTTTCATCTTCAGTCAGTTTAATTCATTTATACCTGTTTAAAAACGTTAAAATGTCAGGAAGGGGAGTTTGTAGCATCAGTTCATGTAGATCCCCTTTACTACAGATGCTGGGAGTCAAAACGCGAATCACGTAGGCATCTATATTACAATAGAGAAATAACTTCAAACATTTATTACTCTTTTTTCCAATGTACCTCTTTGCTGTGTTGGCTACATGTAAACGTTAGCTTACCCAGTAGCAACAAAGTGCTAGCTACTGTTTTACTACTAGTGGTCGACATAAAGGAAAACAATAACTCAAGAGATGAAAAACCACAATAAACTGAGTTACTTAGATAAGTGATAGCTCACTGTATAGGCCGTAGCATTTATATATGTATATAATGCATGTTTAATGGCGTCACAGTTGATGCATTGTTCATCCCGGTTACTGCACAATAACGCAGCTGATAAACATGTTTGGGAAAACGATGCTAGCTAAGTCTTTCCAAGCTAACAAGCCGGGTCGGTTAACTATTTATCGCAATCTAACTCAGCATCACTTGTACGAAATAACTTGTTGCTTTGGCTAAAATCCTACAGAAACGAGAAGCTGAAAAAAAAAACAAATAACAACAATACCTCGCTAATGCCCAGCTAATGTTGTGAAGGAAGCTATCCGCTAGCTACCAACAAAGAAAAGTGCACAAGCAGCAATGAATGAAAAGTTGTTAGCTACGCTAGCTTAGCAGGCTAGCAGACGTTACACTGAGGACGCATTATTTCCACTATTTCCAGGTGATTCTGCGTGTTGATTCAAAAGTGTGTATCTCATATGTTAGCTTTGAGTCTTTTAGCTACCTCTTCAGCTAGCTCACTGTTGTAAACTCAAGAAGCTCCCCCATGTATGTGGACAAAAAAAAACTCCTTCCTCCTTCCTCGCGACTCTAGCGCTAAGCCCCGCCCACTCAGCGCACTGATAAACATACGTTGCGCTGAAACTAACGCGTCGGCTGTTAATGTCGAGACATATCAACATTTTTATTCAAAGCGATTGAGGACAGACTGGTTTTATTTCACACAGAGAACATCTGAAGTGTCTTCACTTTGCCGTCGAGCGAAATGATCAGGATTTAAATGTAGATAAAGCGGTGACAAGACCAAGTTAAACGCAAGAGTTTACAGCTCTTAGTGCGGAGGACAGGCCATGGAGAAGCATCATCTCGCCTTTTTAACAATAAATCATTGTTGGTTTTAATTATTTACAGTACAACTACAACTTGCTGCACTTTAGTCAAGTGAGTTGTCGATTGAAAAGACTTGGTCATGCAAGCCACTATGTTTTTTTTTTTTTTTTCTTGCGTATGTATTGGTGCACTTACGGTACGGATGCTGACAAGGGTCAAAAATGATGTTGTAAACAATTAATTAAATATAGCCGCAAGCGGCGATGACAGACCATGCACTTGCAACTACTCAGGGGCATGACCCCCCCTCACAATGTAAACGCAAGCACGTGAGCTTCCATACACATAACTTTAAATAAATATTTTGAAGAACCAAGTGATATTCAAGGAAAAAAAAAAAAAAACAACATAAAATTGTTTCTCCTGATGGCGCTATGACACACAGACAGTTTGGACATGTAGAAGTTGTAATGATGTGTATTAAATTGTTGTTTCAGACAAATCATTCCTAATTCCTAAAGAAACATTATTATTAAAGTCTCAGAATATACTGTAAAAGAATTACAGTAATAGATAGAACAGTAACAGATAAAAAGTTAGTTATTCAATTTCAGAGAGAAGAAGATCATGTCTAAAATAACTAATCAAAATCATGGGAAAAAAATTAATGTAAGTGAATAGTGTTCAAATAAAAGATGTGTTTAGTTTTTATTTCTAGTTATTGCTACAGTCTCCTCATGTTATTCTGCCTTTGTAAAACAGGAAACCATAAATCAGAACCAGAGACAAAGTCAATGTGAGTGAATCAAAGGTTGTGAATTTATTGACCTTTGATCTCTCAAACAAAGAAAGTGCGGAGGATGCTAACTGTGTGGTTTGTGCCAAATAAATGAAATAAATTCAAATAAAAAAACAAAACAAGGCCTAACTCATCTCTGTCTAACAAAAACAAAACAACAAGTCCTGACTATCTTATCTAAGAAACAAAATGAATTAAAAAAAAAAAAAAAAAAAAAAAAAAATGGTGGCACCAACCCATAACCTGGTGAAATCACAGAGAGCAGCTACATGTGTGTTAAATAAACAGGGTACCCCAGACTAAACTCAGACAACCTCCCCACCACAAAACATTAACAATCAACATTAACGATTGAGCTCAAAGAGCTGGATCCCAAAGAAGAAGAGGTGACGTCCTTGTTCACAGCTGGAGGAAGAGAAAGAGAGAGATGGTGAGTACAGGTCTGAACATTCTTCAGGTTGAGATTAAAAACAAAACAAAACAAAACAAAAAAACATCTTTAAAATGAAATAAAAGTTGATGGTGAAAGAATGTACCAGATGTCATCTTGTCACAGTGATAAATCATCTCAGAGGACTCAGCACAGCTCGGTCTCAACTTCCTCAGTGTCTCAGTTGTCACATCCAACGTCAACTTCACTGAAACGTCGGTGGTTGAGTGTTTGTCTTCAGCCTGGACCTTCAACACTCATCTCCCTCACTCTCACCTTGACTCTGCCTTCAACACTTACAAACCAACAGGAGGCCAAAAACTCTACTCTTTAGAGTTGTACTTAGTTGTATTAGAGTTGTATCTTGTTCTTACAGAAATAAAACTCTGTATTCTAGTTGTTCTATTGATGTGGTAGTTTTATCTGGAGTCTGAATTAGATTTAAACTGGATTAAAGTTTGTTTGTGTTTCAAGTTATGGTGACTTATGGTGAAACAGCACTGAGACTTCTTCCTCACATCCTTCTGATCCCTGTAAAGTGTCTGTTACCCAGAGTCCAACTCTGGAATCAACGACCAGGAGCAGATCAGAACTAGAATATTGGATTGAGACTTTTTGTCGTCTAAACTAAGTTCATCCTCTGCTCTTGATTCTGCAGCTTCACTTCAAGTTTATCTCTGCATCGACCTCCCGTCATCCCAGGTCTCACTTCACCCTGATGTGTTCAATCAATGTTTACTGCTGCTGCCGTCACATCGGTGGAGGAAGTCATTTCCTCGCCCAACATGATTACTTTTATGTATTTGGTGAGATGTGACACTCGACCACTGACAAAACAAATAGTTTAAAATGCTACAAATGTTATTATATAAACATTATGTACATTGTACTAATTGTTTAGATTAGCAGAGCAGCAACTGCTGCTGTTGTAGGACCATAATATCACACCATAGTCAGCAGATTCACAAAACCAGATGGATCCAAGTCTAGCTTTGGAAACTGCGTCACCAGGCAGACTACAGTCCTACATATAAAATTTTAAATGTTTTAAACAATCAGTTTCCTTCAAGTTCAGACTTCATCACACACAGAGAAGAAAGGGAAGGAGAAAACCCTTGCCTTTTTATGGAGTCGACTCAGTTTACCTTGTTCTCTGTAGCGTTAAGAATTGACTGCATGAATCCTGATTGTGACTGACAATTAGCAGAAAGTGTAAAAAGTTTTAAACTGAGGAGCTTCTAACACAACCTACAGTATTTAATGCTGTGAGGTTAATGTGATATGTAGTTTTGACACATTTCAATCTGTTTGCTTTGTCAGCTTGCTACTGTCACATCTTCCTGAATATGTAAAAACAACCAGTGAACGAGGAGAACGACTCACTGAACGGATGAAGCAGGAGCTGTGAAAGTTGATGGGCCACATCAGGAGGAAGTGAGAACTGGTGACAGTGACGTGAGACTGTTACATGAACAAACAACTGCAGATTAATGCAAACTTCAGAGGAAGAAACAGAATCTGGAGCAGAGAAACAACCACCTGAATGATTTTTATGCAACAAATTACTGGATTAAAAAATTACTCTATGATGACTTCAAATGGCCGATCAGGGCGTCAAGTGGACGTCAAATGCTGATTGTTGATTCCTGAAAACTGAACATTGGACAACAGTCATGAGAGCAGATGTCAGAAACATATCAGTATCTGAAACTATCCTATCATATGACTTAAAATACAAACAGTAAAAACAGTTTAGAGCTTAATGAAACTTCTGTAGTTGACATTGCTGTCACTCAGTACCGGTAAATTAAAATTTGGCAAATACTCTCAAGTTGAGTGTGTTTTAGAGTCACAGTGTAAAAAGGTCCCTCTGTCAGCTTCACTTCCTCCTAAAGAACAAATGTTTCCTATCATGTAACCTGAAGTCGCAACAAACCGTCAAACTGACGTTTACGTTACACAGGGGAGAATTAATTCCCCTGCTGGGAGACCTCCCGATATTTCACACAAGAAAAATGTTAACGTAAGAAACTGCTTTATTTCACCTGACCTGCTCGAAATGTACAACTTAACATTTGAAACTCAAGTTGGAATTAAACCTGACAGAGACAAGTCAGACTTCGAAGATCAACACAAATATACATATGAAGTTATAGGGAGATGAATGACAGCAGCACAACTATAGGCCAGTGTTTGACAGTTAAACTGTACATTTACTCGACATGAAATTCTCAGTAATTTGTCAAAAGCCAATGAAGAACAAGAGGATCAATAGATACATTTTATTTTAAAGATTTGAATCTTGGAACTGAGTGCTCATACTTAAAGATAAACCAGTGAAGATTTAATACCAGTGTTGTGGCCATGAGCTGTTGTTCTACACTGTGAAACCCAAACCACATAATTCAAAGAGAATGTTTCTATCTCAGTGTTGTTGAACCAAGGCGCACAACAGATGAGATGGACGAGAAGACATGGGTGATATAAACAGTATGGACAAACAAATACAAGACAAACGTCATGTTCACAAATACGATAGGACAAACAGACATAAAACAAGGCAGATTCAAATCTGAACATGAAAAAACGGAAGGAATAAGAGTGAAAGCTAAGATGGCAGGCAGCCCAGAGAGGACAGAACTGGTTGGCGAGCAACAATTTTCTGTGTTGTAGTTTCATTCATTTCTACTCGATTCAATCATCAGGGTGACAGGGTTCAAAAGAAAACAGCTAACCTGACCTGACTGGAGAACAAAGTTAGAATGGGTCCTACCTCAAGTTGACAAAACCTACAAAGGAAAAAGTAGTGCACAGGAAACACAACACTGCAGCTGAGCCTAAAACAACACCACTGAACTTACTAACACCACAACTAACCAACTTTACAGCTTCAAACACCTTCAACTGAAATACTGAAGAAGCCTAAACATCTCAGCACCAACAACAAAAAATAAAATCCAAATCACACACACACAGAAAACAACGACAACACACAGAGGTCTGGATTAATTTTTACTTGTTTACTGTGTTCTTGTCTACAGCTCCACACTAGTCAGCTAAAACATCCAACCACATGGAGAAGTTGTCAAAGAATCAGATGTGTGTTCATGATTGGTAGAAGTGGTGATGGGCAGTGAAATTGTGGTGCGGTTCAGTTTTGGCAGCGTGGCCAAATGTAAATAAATAAAAACACATTGCAAGGAAAGCTCACAGGCACGGCGCAGCAGCCATGTTGAAAGGACAGAGACAGAAGGGAAAATATAAAAATTCAACCCTAATTATTTAAAGATCTAGAAGAGGATCTACCTGCAATAAAGGAAACAATAAATAAAACTATTGTCAAGTTGAGCTTTGACTTTCACCTCATGTGAATGTTGAAACCAAAATATAAAACTTGACCCTTGTTCAAGAGCTACAAAACCACATTATCTGCTGTTATCATAAACAATATGACCAACACTTCAGCAGCGATGATATTAAACAAAACTTAAATCCACTCCTTTAGGTGGATTTAAGGACCACTCCTTTAAGTCTGCGGTCGATGGTGGGTCCATTACAGCAATTTTCCCTGATCTGTGACTTTATTACACATTTCCACATTTGTGGTGAGATTTTAAAATTCATCATCTCACCATTTCAACATATCACAACATATCAAAAATTCCTTTGCATTTTAACATCAGCAACATCTTGACATGTCAAATTTGACATGAATCTGTCAAACAGTCTAGGACTGTCTTGATGAGCCCCACACAAATATCAAATTTCAAATAGCCTATAATACATAAGGGGGCGCTATGGAGCCCCTGGCCACACCTAGACCCAAGACTCTGTTTCAGAGCTTTGCAGCAGTTTTGATGTGTGAGCAAAATTCCATGAACTTTTGTGCATAACCACCTCAAAAAAGCCGTGTGAAGGGAAACAATAATAAGAAGAATCCTTACAGATATAATAGGATAATAGGGCCTTATTTACAATGGCCTCTAGTATATATTGTATATAACTAAAACAACTTTTATAAATAAAGGCTTTTGATTTTTTCTAAATAAATAACTACCTCAGTTTGATGCTCTCGGCTGTGTGACAGCCATGAGGAGCTATTGGCCCTCCTCTCTGGGGGAGGGGAGGATGAGAGAAAGGATAAAGACGATCAGTTGCATGATTGAGGCGTGAATGTCGTTGAAGAAATTAACTAATAACGATTATTGATAACATTCATATATGTCGCATAGTATGTGACACTACTTAATTAATCCCTGTTAGGATTTTTCGTAAACTCAGAGCTGAAACAATCATGTGAAAACTGTTCAAACATTTGTCATCTGTCTTTCATAACTATTTTAACACACGGTAAATGAATGAACCATGGCCAAGAACTACTGCAACAAGCTCGTCTAAGATTGGGTTCTTGCGCCGCCATGTGGACAGTGGTGGCTGTCTTGTTGCACATAATTTTAACATCATTTAGGTAAGTAAGTTCAAGTCCTCTCCATAATATCCTGCAGATTGAATGAATAACTTCACATTAATAGTAAAGTTGCTATGAATTAATTTTGAGTTATTAAATATTATAGTCTGTGTAAGAGTTAAAATGCTCACAGGCTCAGGCCAATAACTGTCCACAAATTTGTCTTTGCAATCATCTTTGTCTGCCAATATTACACTTAACAGGCTTATGTTAACACCATTTCCAGACAACAATGTGTGACTTTTTTCATTGTTTATCATGCATTGACATTTAAGCCATGTGGATTAGTAACATCTCCAAGGAAAATGAGCACATCTGGTCAGTAAATGTTCCACTGGGAATTCTGGAGAAGCTACAAAAGAGGAGAAGGAGTAAAGTTTGGAGGCGGCCGTGAATGTTTGTGTTATCAATGAGAGTATTCACAGCCGCTCCTGTGACTCATGAATGAATTTAGTGAATGAGGGCTGTCCTGCAATGTCTGAGCACTGTCGCATCCTGAGGCAAATGCGGCCTGAAGGCAAAACAATCATGACTTTATTGGTATTTATGTTGGTTTGACATGTTTTTGAGTTCATCTGATTCATTACACTTTGTGCCGTTTTTGCACAGTGTTGCACAAAACTGATAAGAATGACATACGATTCTTATGAGATAAGCGTTGCTACACAGATTTAAATGTGTGTGAGTCTGTGTGCACGCACGTTCATGTGTATTTGCCTTTTTGACTTTAATATTAGTGACTTATTTCTTGTTTATGCACATTTGTGCGCTGTGTGGTATAAACCAACTCTTCTGCTCTGACCACTGCAAACACTTCTCCCGCCTGGCTTGTGCCCAAACAAAACAGAAAAATAACTTCTTTATGATTCAGCCTTGTTGTTATTGTTCTTCCTCCCTGGTAACCAAATTGTCTCTTTCCTCCTCTCATTTAATCCTCCTGGGCTTCTCCTGGTGAAATATAGTCTTGTAATTCACATCAATTTTGCACAAGAGCCTTGTTCAGATGTCCCAAGATGTTTACTATAAAGGTTTAGATTTAGAGCAGGTTAGGAAAGTCAGACCACTAGCATTGATGGTGTGCGTGTGTTTTTGTGTGTGTGAGTGTGTGTTGTGAGACAGCTGACGTAGGGTGCAGGAGTATGTTTACAGTTTGTTAGGCTGCACATCACTGGGGCAGTTGCTTCCCAGGGGAACAATGCTCTTATTCTCATTAGGTCAGAAGATGTAGCATGTAAACACACAGATGTGAGCACTTATGGCATAATAGATGCAGATATGTCTTGGAATAAATAGACCCTCAATCACTGTAACTACTGTGTGTGTGTGTGTGTGTGTGTGTGTGTGTGTGTGTGTGTGTGTGTGTTAAAGAGAGAGTGACTGAGGGAAAGTGAGAGATAAATCATTTTTTCCATGTTTCTGGGAATATTTTTTGTTTGCATGCTCGTTTATATGAAACTCCGTGTAAAGGTAACTTTGATTTTGAGTTGCAGCTGATTGGGTAACTTGAATAGTTTATATCTCATTCTTATCAGGAATGATAAATAATTAATATAGTCAGCTGTTTGCGTGAGCATTTCTTTTGAAAAACAGAGTCATCAATGTCAGCAGATGCATCTTTGCTGCAAAGAGCTGCTGGGGTGACCTCACTGTTGCCTGTAAACTGGGTGTGTTTGTCAGGACCCCAGTGTTCTGTTTATGTTGGGCGTACATCACAGGCCCATTTCAAAAGGACTCAGAGAGCGAAGTTAAAGCTTTTGAGAGTTTTGTGATAGTGTTGTAAAACTTGAGGTCAAACCTTGGTCTGAGCGGGAACTTTGTGAAAAAATTGCGAAAGTTTTCCACTTTGAGTTTTGTGTTTCTCAGTGGGGATTGAACAGAGTGAGAAAAATGAAAGGTCAGGTGGGATGCAGTGATCAAGCTGGAAATTACAAAAATAATAGCATAAGAAACAAAAGAAGTGAGATGACGGATGGAGGAGGGAAAAACTGGAACAAAAACACAGAGGTCCACTCTTGCAGCCAGTGTACTAGTCACCTTTGGGTGCATACATATGTCTTACTTAACATGTGCATGATAATGCATCTATATGCCTTTGTACTTTATGAGTGTAGTTATGAGTAAGTGTTTCTGTATGAGATGGAGATGGATAGTGTGTGAGTTTGCCGTGCAGAGGGAAGCCAGTGCTCTGGTTGGGCTGCTCCGGGGTCTCCCAGTGTAAACAGAGACGTGGGAACGGCCAAGCCTGTTTATATCAGCTCCATTCTTACTGGGACCAGTCAGCCAGGCACTGGGGGCACAGCCAATACACTGGTTTCATGTGTGTACGTACACATTCACCAAAATTTATAGACATCCCTATACAGAAGCGTCCAAATCATTCCAAACGTCACACAATGTCATTCTTTGTGCTGCTGAAAGATCCCAATTTCTCTGTCTAGTCTCTGACTCAAATGATGGAATTTAAACATACACAACAGCCAATCAAGGCCAGAAAACTCTGACATTCAACCAAAAAGAAAAAAGTCTTTCCCTCCCATTACAGTTCCAGACGCAAGCCTGAACTCAGACAGAGAGACAATCACTCCAACGCTCATCACGTCAGATTTACTGGACTAATATTAACACACCTGCGCAGATGTTATGGAGTTCCCTGCCTAAGCCATGTTTAGACTAGTTTTGGAAATGATGACGCTGCCATGAGCATTATCTGGTGCAACTCCACTGAGAAATCACCTGCTCCTTGCAGAATAAGAGAACCGAAATAAAGCTGAGAAAGTCTGGTTAGGAAGAAATCAAAGCTTCATGACTCATGTATTTACAGAGGAGTGTGGCACAGCAGCAGATTATTTGATCATATTTGTTTTTCTAATATTCATATGCAAACTATATATTTATTTACTTTTAGCTAAACTTTTTACTCTCTCATTCTCATTCTATATTTTTATTGCATTTCTCAAACATATCTCTTTAACATTTTTCATGCTGTAACATTTCACGTGAACTGAAGATTTAATCTGGTTATTTAATAAACATAAGGGACATTTGAACCCAATTATGTGCAATCAATGTTTTATATCTTTATTTCTATACATTTAATTGTATTGTTGTTTTAACATAAAGCACAGTCTTTCCACAGATCCTGAATTCAAATGAATGAAAACAATAAATCAAAAACAAGGTAAAAGTTCAGACGTGATACACATGAGAATCTGAAAAAAACAACATTATTTGAATTACATTAAAAACCTCTGTTGCAACACCATTTTTTTACAAGAGAAGAGAAGCTTACAAGAACAGACAAACAATACATTTTTGCCACAGTCATGGGTCCCGCCGACCATTTTGTCAGCCTCACGCAGACAGACAAACAGTGTGTTTGGATAGACAAGGAGGTGCTGTATAAGCCATGTGGAGTGGATTCTTCCTCTCTCCCTAGAAAACAGAGCGCTCCGAAAAAAACAAACTGCCGTAAGAGCGGGGAGGAGTCCGTCTAAAGGGCACAACTAACAATCAGAGAGAGGGAAAACCACCACGTGTGAGTTAGGTGGTCAGTAAAGTCAGGAGAGGGGTCATCAGGCATCACTTCAATTATACACCTGGTCGCACACAGAGATAAAGCGCATGTGTGTGCTCTCAGTCAGAGGAGACATACGTCATTGTCACTCTGTGTCTTAATGTATACTGTGTATGTTAAGGACAGAGTGGGTGTCAAAACTAAAGTCGAGTTTTGGCACTTTTTTCTTGTATCCTTCTGAGTGTGTGTATGTGAGGGCTCTCCTAAACTTTGTGCAAGTAAAGGTCTGCATTTGAGTGGAATGGGGGTGGGAGGTGTTGACATAGAAGGATGTTTTGGGGTAGTGTTTGGGGAGCGAGTTGGGGTGAAGGTGTAGAATGATGATAGGAAGGAGGGATATGTGATAAGTGGGGTTGTGGTGGTTGCGATGTTGTGTTTTTGGCGGTTAGAAGTTTGGAAGCACAGTTTGTGCAGTGCATGGTACTGTCGCGTTTATTTGTAGACGTTCACATTGTCATCGATCTGGTTTTGCTCACGCTCATGCATGTGGGTGATAAAACAAAGCAATGAAAATCTCCCCCTTGTATGTGAGCAACACACACACACAAGGCATGCCCACGCACATGTGTACACACACACACACACACACACACACACACACACACACACACACACACACTGATATCTAAATTAATGGTCTCCTTGGGGAGTCATCCAAAGGCCACGGGCGTTTGGGAGAAAAGATTCTTGGAAAAAGGCTTCATCATCTGAACATTTGCTCATTAGTAACCCCATCTTAGCAATCCAGAGAAAAAGAGAGAGGTACACTAAGGAATACATAGACAAGGTCATATACTTATCATGTTGAAGAGGCATTTACTTCACAGTCTCTCCAAATGATGGTAAAAGTGGTAGAAAGAGTGAAGCAAACAAGGAATCAGCCTTTGGTGTGAGGAGCAGCAGACCAAGGTAATGAAGCACAGACCATAAATAGTTCAAAGAGAGTCCAAAAAAAGAAGCTAAAGTTAAAACAAAAGAGAAAGATTTCAATTCTCAGCGAGTTTGACTCCCTCCTTCTTCTTCAGCTCTACAACTCTGTGCAGGAAGTCATTAAAGAGTATAAGCCAATAAAGCTATGTCAGATATATCGTGTCCCTGTCCTCCACAGAGATGTAAAATATTGGCCTCCCATTCTCATCAGAAATGAGGATCAGCATTTTACAGGCTCACCATGTCCTCCTTTGGAGTTCAGAGAGTTTACTAAAGTTATCAACTGTCTTGTTATTGTGTTCCAACATAATTGTTTCCGGTTTTTATTGTACATGACTCATAAGAAAGGAGCATCCTGGGTAAACACAAAGGTTTTAAGTGTGGGAACACATTACTGACTTAAAACTCAGGATTGATTGATCTTTTTGTGGGGATTTTTTTTATTAGAACAAGTCATTTAATTTGGGAATGAGATAAATCTGGAATAACGTTAAGTTTCTCAAATTAAACTTAAAGCAGCATTAATCGATTCATGATCTGCTAAATATGTAGCATATAGCTTAGCATTACAGCAGCTAAGCTCAGTATTTAAGATATTGATAAACTCCACTAAACCTCATTACAAGAACAAGTACCATTATAACTGAAAACACCTTTGTGTGTGTGTGTGTGTGTGTGTGTGTGTGTGTGTGTGTGTGTGTGTGTGTATGTGTGTGTGGAGGACCTTTAGTTTTACTTTGCCATGATTAGCTCTTTCTTCGTAAAACAGCTTAACATGTTAACTGTTTTGAGTTTAAAGTTGCCAACAACAACAGATCAGTCAACTACTTGGATGTGAAACTTAATCTGTAGTTCCCCTGAGTTCTAAGAGAATTATATTTTAGCATCTTTCAGATCTTTGTGCTGTTTTTCAGGCATGGAGATGTTCTATTTTCATTGAACATTTTTCAGTTTATTCTACTTACGTGGTAGTAAATGACAAATCAGAGCTAAAAGAAAAGACTTAATATTGGACTTGTGATCATGCACATACTTTTCATAGGTGCATGTCCACAAATATGTGGGTCCACTGTGTGTGTGGGAGTTCAAACGCCCCCAACGAGGACATGCTTGTGATGATATATGCTGTTAATTTGTTTTTTGTTTGGTTTGTTGTTCCCTCCACCTTACATTCACTTTTTAACATATTTGGACAAGTATTTTATATCTTACTCAAACAAAGAGGTTAGTTCAGAGGGAAAATAAACATCTCCCGTTGCTTTTTTTTTTTTTTTTTTTTGAAAAAGGCTGCTGCTGCTCTTCCAAAGTAAATACGCAACATATTAATAATACAGCAAGAAAAGAATGTGTTATTCATGGAAATTATGGTGTAATCAAAGTATGTTTTCCTTTTGCACTGCATGTTTCCTCATAGATAGATAGATAGATAGATGATATCAATGGTAAGAAGAATGGAAAGAAGAGAACAATAAACTATGATAGAGGGATGTAAAGGGGTGAGGAGAGAAGGATAATCTAAACAAACCTGTGCCAGGTTATTTTTACGACGGTCCCATCAGCCATTATCTGCCTGCTCTGTTATGGTTAGGGATAAATACAGACCTGGGCAATACCAAGGAGGGGTAGACCTGTGTGTGTGTGTGTCTGTGTGAGTGAATGTTTTTGCTGTGTTTGTGTAGTGATGTGAATTTCCATGTGTATGCAGTCGCTCTCGTTCTCTCTGGCTCTCCTCCACTGCGGCAGCCAGGGAAGATAACCACAACAGTTTACTTCATTTCATCAGACGCTCTTTTGGCCATTTTAGCCTTAATGGACACAGAGCAGAACCGGGCTTTTTATCTTCTTGCTCAATAAAAATCTTTTCGTCCAGTCTGCTCATGAGACACTCTGTCTCTGGGCTAAATAAATATCTGTGTATTGACTGAGCTGGTGAGTGGGGAAAAAAAGAAATGTTAAAGAGAGTCTGTGTGTTTGCGATAAGTAGAATAGAGGGGGAATTTTCTGTGGGAAACAATTGTGTGTGTGTGAAAAAAGAGAGAAAGAGTGGACTTGAACTTAGATACATGATATCATGATATCTGGCATCAGACTCTCATCTGTAAACTCCCCAAACACCTGTGTTTAAGGCGTGGACTGAAGATAAACGAGGGGTTTAAACTTGGACATACAGAGAGATGAATCTCTGAGTGTGTGTGTGTTTGTGCACGTGTGTGAAGGCACATGTTTGAAAGATGTAGCGTTGTGTGTGTTTAAAGGCCTTTGACACTATTTTTATCATCCAGTGCTTATTTAAACATGCATTTCAGTGCATTACATATGCGAACTCTCTGTATGTACAGACACGCTAGCAGAATTTACACACACCTGCCGCCTGCGGGGGAAAAAAGCCGACAACCATATGCTTTGAGGCGAGCGCTCACCCCAGCTGACCATGTGTGTGTGGGTGCGAGAGGAGCAGAGGTGACGGTGAGTTTGGAGCAGCAGAGAAATGATCCGCGAGGTTTATTATCTTTAATTAGCATCCAGGGGGAAAGAGATAGATAAGGACCACCACTTGCCTGATGGATCTGCTCTCTGTCTTTTTTTAAAAAAAAACCTAAACTGAGTGCAGTGAAAAAGCAAGAAAGACTAACCAATGTATTATAAGATTGGGGTAAAACCTAGTTCCTCCTGTTGTGTCTTTATTTTGAATTAAATTGTCTCTCTCTCTCTCTCTCTCTCTCACACACACACACACACACACACACACATATAAAATGACCACAAATTCATTTATGCATCTTGTGAAATGGTTTGAACATTGTAGCACCATCAGTCACATCCAACTTCAAACCGTGTTGCATCCCTGTCACGTGTACACACACAGCTGATGCAATGGCCTCATCTATTTTGGATTCTCCGCTTCTCCCAGTTCCCTCAAAGGTCAGCACAGTCAATCCGGGCTACAACAATGTACTTCTTTATGGAGAGTTATGTGCGGGACTATTTCTTGGCCAAGTGAATTGACCTCTGGGAGTCCTGTTCTTACTGTAAAGTTTAACACCTCACTTCTTGTAAAGATCAAACAAACAAGATGTAATGTGGTACTTAGTGTGGTTTAATAATTCTTGTAGGTGGGTTTAGTTTCCAGCCAGACGTTGTTCAGTTAATCTAACAAGCTGCTGGTGAATGAGTGAATTTCCCCAAATGTTAGACTGTTCATTAAATAGTCAAACTCTCCATGGATTTACTCAGAATATGTGCTGCAGTTTTCTGTCAATACTACCATTGAGAATTTTGCCAAATATACCTCAACAATTGAAAGGAAGATCATGGTTATAGTGAGACATATCCACAGTCAGCTGGGATTGACTCCAGCCCCTTATACGACCCTCCTAGGAGAAGCAGTGTAGATGATGTATGAATGGGTGGTTAAAGTGGCTATGATGAAGACGTCATGGACAATAAAAACTTCTAACTCACAGAAGGATAACCTCTTCCTCGTTGGCTATCCAGACCCATGCAGATGGAGTTAACACACACATAGAAACACACACATAGGCACACTTCTCACACTTCTCAAGATGCAGAATGCTGCTGTCAAATAAATAAGCCAAACAGTAAATAAGCATCAAACAGCTGGACAACATCTGACACACCACAGAGACAGAACCTTTTTTTTTTGCACAACTGCATCTGCATGTGTAAGACAGGCTGACAAAGATTAAGAGTCACATTCACATTCATGTGAAACAAACTTCAAACTGTTTGCATCACATTGAAAAACTAAAATAAAAGGTAAAAAAACCAAAAACATCTGTGTGGAGAATCTGTGTGTTTGCCAAGACTGATGATCTCGTGATGACATAGCTTCAAAGTAGCTATACATAGCTTCACATGTCTATGTCAAAGTCTGAATATAGAAATTAGAGTATAGAGAAATATAGAGGATTTCACATAAAATAAAACACTGCTAATATAAAAAGTGACATCTTTTTGACTCAGACCATCAGTTCTGCTGCATTTATACATTAGATTAACACTGTTCAATCAGATATTGCAAATGGGTCTATTATTAATACACATATCAACAACCCATTATTAATAAGTTACTTTCATTACCAGTTAGGTGTCTTTATCTGCTTAAGAGTTACGAATCACAGCTGTACAAACACATTTCCATAATATCCTGACTCAACTTTTATTAGTTAGTGAGTCAGCAGTTCCTCTGATTTTTTTTTTAATTAAATAAATCATTAGTGTTGGTTTCCTTCTCAGCCAAGTTTACAGTCACATTCATAAAAGTAGTTTCATTTTACTTTACTTGTCAGTATCAAATGTCCTAAACACACAATATATCAAATGTATCCAAAATGCATTGTGTCGGCTTCACCATCTGTGTCATAATAGATAATTCTGGGCGATTGTGCTCAATATATTTGCAGTTGCAGGGGAGATTGTGGGGAAAGCCCTTATCCTTTAAAACTGTTGGACACAAGTTTTCTAATTTTCTGCTAACGCAGGAAATATGAAGTTCTCTCATTTGTTTAGACAGAATAATACAAACACAGCAGTGATACATGGAACTTTCTACATCCGAACATTTTTCCCTCTCTAAGTGGATGTACAGCACTTCAGATGAAACTCTTCAAAATGCCAACAAGAGGCAACTCGCTTGGAGTTTTAAATGTCAGTTCATCTGGCAACAATACCATGGAGATATTTGTGTGCTGAGTTTTCTTAGAACTTCCTGTAGTGGTCTCATTGAAGAAATATGCGCAAAAATGCTGTTGCGCTCAGTGTTTAGTGTGAAAATCAAATAATGAAATGTTACAGCTCATGTTTAGCAGACATCTGTTTGTGATTAAGACATAAAGGTGAGGTGCTGTTGTGTCTGTCTTCTGCTACTAAGTGGACCTGTCTGTTAGCTGCACCAGGTCTGGGTATCTCTCCCTCTCTCTCTCTCTCTCTCTCTCACACACACACACACACACACACACACACACACACATGCTCATACTAATGAGCTAATTCACACAGACACTTGTCTGCTTCCTGTCTTGGGACTTGAGGGTTCAGA
This sequence comes from Polydactylus sextarius, assembly GCA_016801845.1. Taxonomy (NCBI): domain Eukaryota; kingdom Metazoa; phylum Chordata; class Actinopteri; family Polynemidae; genus Polydactylus; species Polydactylus sextarius. The sequence goes on from CM028918.1 coordinate 6,799,415, forward strand.
GGATCTCAGGGGGTCTCTTGAGATTTAATGTTAGACGTGTATGTGTATATGTGTGTGTGTGTGTGTGTGTGTGTGTGTGTGTGTGTGTGTGTGTGTTTCTGTGTGAATGTGTGAGCATGTTAGTGTCTATGAGAGTAGGGATTTTATCACAAATCACATCTCACCTCTTTGTCATCTCCTGTTTGTCTCCGGTAGCATTATGTCTGTGTCCCATGGGAGAACTGATACACCCACTGAAACAAACAAAGATTAGGTTAAGAGATGAGATGTGAGAAGGTGCTGTTGAGGTCAGATATCTTAAAACACACACACACACACACATCAATGATGCGCCAAATCAAAAATCTAAAAAAAATCCCAATTCAGTTTTTCATAATTTTTTTTTCAGTTTTCATTCTCAATCCTACTTTTTTGTCCTAATTTTAGGTGATTATTCATATTTACATGTACATTACAACTATAGGAAATTTGTTGCATGTTCTGTTCCTGCCTGTGTGTGTACAGTATGGCAACGTGAGAGAGTGTGTTGTAAAGGATTGTACGCTTAAGTCAAAATGTGCAGTGTTTGTACAAGTTCCCTCCCTGTGCATCAGACTCACTCCTAGAGTCAGTGAAGGGGTGGGTGGAGGGTATCAGTGAAGTAGCCCAGGAGGAGCCTCCATGCTCTGGGTGGTGGGGGCGATGGTTCCCTGTGGGACACGGAGACAGATTGTAGGACTGGAGGGAAACAACCGGGGAGGACGGGGGGATATGCGTAATGTCTTCGCCCAGGAAGGCAGAAGTTTTTGTTGCATTTCGAAGCAGTCAACACGTCCGAGACTATCAGCAAGTCTGCATGGTTTATCCAGAGATATCGGCAGCTTTATGTGGGTGTATCTCACCAGAGCCTGGAGTTTGTTCATGCAAAGACACACGCAAAGCAATTCATAAATGTAAAAACACACACTCCACTCATAGTGGAGTTTGGGCGTGTTTCACTTGTCTGATTGTGCGGTGTCTTTAGGGACGGCTCCTATCTCTCTTCCTGAGGTTCGGATAATGCTCTGTCTGTCTCCTTCTGCATCATAAGCTGCAGTGATTACCACCAAATGCACACAGCAGGTTATAGATAATCAGTATGAGTGTTCGACTGTATCAATGACCTGTTTGTGAGCGTGTAGCTATGAGCTAACCAGACCACTGAGAGAGAAGATACAATGTGGTGAGATCATTTCATCTGCAGGAGTGAAGGGGAGGGGAGGGGAGCAAACTTGAGTTCATTTTTCAAAATAAAATAAAGACTCAAGCATCTGCAAGGAGTAAAAATGTTGATAATAAATATAATGCAGACTATTCAATAAACACATTTCTCTCCCTTGCTAACAACTCAGGAATTTGTGCACCTTATTTAACATATTACAAAATTTTCCACATATATAAACACACACACACACACACACACACACACACCTGTCGCCCCCCCCTCTGAGTAATGAGGAGGAAGAAGATCAAAGCATGGAGCCTGATCCAGCCAATAAGAGCGTACCACTGTTTATCATCCCTCTCCATCATCGCCCTCCATGTTAACAACAGCCTGACTAATCAGGTGTGAATAATATCAGCGACGTTCCAGCGTTACACTGCTAATTAGGTGTGTGTAATGATGAAACTGACATCATATCTTCCTTCATTCATGGAGATCAGCCAGAGATTAGACTGGTGCAGAGATCCAAGCATTCCTCGTGTCAATCTGAATCTAAACTGTAATATCTGAAAGTAGTTTTTGAATCTCTGCAATAAACAAACTTGAACTGAACCGTAAGAGGCAGCCAATATAAGTTTAAAACTTAAATTTGAAATTTTTATTTTTAAACGCAATACTTCTTTTTGGGGACCTACAGAGTAAGGGCCATTTTTAACAGCTCAAGGAACATTATTCAATTTATATTGATAATTTACTAAACTTAACTGTCAATGCAGAAAACTAAGATGTAAATACAGGATATTGTTTCAGATCAGTCCATTTGAACAGATTTCTCCTAGAGACTCTCAATTATATTGTATTGCTTTTTTATGTGAATTACTTTTTGGAATTTACTTTCAGGTTTGTTGTGACCCTCAACAATGAGCAGATAAAACCAATGACAATCAAACACAGTGGGAATATTTTAACCTGGCCTTTCTGAATAAGATTTGATCTTAATTAATTGCTTATACAAAGTGTGAATAATCTGTTGGCCTTATTTTAAGTGTATCAAATCGTAAGGATCATTTAAAATTGTTCTTAGCTTTCAGTATTTTTGTCATCTTTGTGCTTTAAATGTCATTTGTGCACAAGGTGTCTGTGCAATCAATAGTGAAATTGGACCAAACTTTTAAAATTAGGGTGAAATGTTGGTAAATGAGTTTGACCCGTAGACTTCAGAACTGAATATCACTTTGAAATACAGGTATTAGTGTTCAAATAGGATTAAGTGTGTAAAGTGTGTGGCTGCATCTTAACTGAACAGCTTTATTTTTTTTACTTAACTGTTTTGACTCTATTTGTTTTGGCTAGACTGAACTGACCAGACATCCAACAACAGCAGAAGGGACAGTGAAGATGGAGGAGGGAGGAGAGAGGAGGGGGCAAATCTGGGTGATAGGGAGGAAGAAGGGGGAGAGCAGGAACCGCTGCTCTGACGGATTTAGTGGTGTGCTGGGAGATCTGGCCTGGAGCTGGAGGATCAAACCACACACACGCATGCACACACACACACACACACACACACACACACACACACACACACACACACACACACACACACGTACACACACACACATATACACACACAGTACCAGTGAGCAAGATAGAAAACTGAGCAGTTTCTCTCTCAGTCTCTCTGTTTATAAACTGTAGCCTCCATCACAGTGACAGAGACCAGACCTCTGACTCTGAAACCCAGCACTGTCCTGTGCTGCCCTGCTGCCCAGTCCTGCAAAGTGAAGCCACACGTGCACACACACACACACACACACACACACACACACACACACACTGATTTTATCTGTGCAACCGATCACCAGGCCACGAGTTATACCAGAGGTTAAAAAAGTGCCATATTCTGTCGTAGAACACACACACACACACACACACACACACACACACACACACACACACACACACACACACACACACACACACACGAACTGCAGCTGCATCACGTCTCACTTACTTCCGACAGGACACTTTGGGCGCTCAGCCAATTTAACTTCAAGCCAACACAGCTTAAGTGTGCATGTGTGTGTGTGTGTGTGTGTGTGTGTGTGTGTATCCTGGGTAGAACAATCAGGACAAGCAGCACTTGATGGATATGATAGTGACAAAGTCAGTCCAAGATGCCGTATATCTCTCTATGTAAATGAGCTGTTTTCTCTGCAGTCTGTCTCCCACTCTGCTCTTTTTCCCAAGGTTGATTTGTGATTGACCTCCATCTGTCTGGTTCCGATATGACTTATTTTCTTCTTTTGTGTTTAACAGCCAGCTGCACGGCCACTGACCTATAAAGAGAGAAACTGCACGCTGAGACTGTGTCCACACTCATACAACTAAATGTGAAAACACAATATGTCTGCTGTCTGTCCATTTAGTGTGGACAACAACTTTGTTGATAACGACTGAGCAACAGTCCACTGTCCTGGATGTCTAGCTGGCTGTTGAAGCTGTGGAGGAGAAGAACATTTAGCAGATCCTTCATGGACATTTTACAGATTCCACCATTCACCAAGATATCGCACACTTCCACACATTTCACGAAACCCATACTCATATCCATATATGTCACACACATTATGAAACCCAATACATTTAACGTATAATGCACACACTTATACAGATAAGATGTACATGTGTGCACACATTCCAGAGACCAATACACTCCAACTCCCTCACACTGTAAGGACAAGACTTCCAGGTCATTAACCTACACTTTGACAGAATATCAGTCTTATTTTGGTGAATCACTGTTTGCCTGCCCCCGGATGTTCCTGTCACAGAATATCAAAGGATTGTAGTCTTTTTGAAATATAATATGATATTTCCACTCCCATAAACATGTTCATAATTCTCTCTTATTGCCGAGTTTGTCCGCCGCATCCTTTTGCAACGACTTTGTCCACTCCCTGCTGTATCTTTGCACTTTCTGCAACCTCTCGTTTAGTTATTTTTGCTTTGATTTTTTTCTTTTCTTTTTTTTTTAGCAGTACTTGAACTGAGGCAAAAAAGCAATTTGTGCATACGTGTGTGAGTGCGTGTGTGTGTTGGGGGAGTGAGGCTGTGATAAGGGACAGGGAACTGGCCTAGACATAGATGGATGATGTTTTTCTCACCCTAAGCCTCGCTCTGAGATTAGAGTTTCTCATTCTGTTTGTGCACAGCAACCAAGCAACTTTTTATTTTTGTTTTTCATTTCAATCTTTGAGTCACAGAAAAATATACGTGGAATGTTTTTCCAATATGCGAGACTATATTTTTGCTTATTTTTAAACTTCCTTTCTCTCACATTAGTCAATCCTCCCGTAGTGTAATGTATTGTCCACATGTTTCTTTGCCTTTTTCAGTAAACACCCACAAGGTTGGGAAAAAAATGTGAGGGAAAAACTTTTTTTTAGAGAAACTTAAAACCTGACTCAGTCAGTTTTTTCTCAAAAATAATATTAAATAAAGGTCAAAGAAAATTAAAAGTTGTTCACTGGAAAGTATTTTTGAAGTGAAGGTTCAGCAGCTCTAATGATTAATGACTGATTTTTTTTTCCACTATCAAAAATAGTTCCTCTCACAGCTCCAGCTTTTTTTTTTTTTAATGTAGTGTGCAGACTAGGGAAATTAAAATAATTTTAATAGTGCTACAGCTATTTTCACAATTAATTAGTAACTTATTATTTTGATCATTATAAAACCTGCTTAGTTATTGGCATGGATCATAAAGTGCTGCCAGAAGTTGCCACTACACAATAATCGTTGTGTGGTGGCAACACAGCAGACGACAATGAGAGTTTTTATAATAAATCAATACATTTTGGGATGGCATAGCTAGATGCATGTTTGGAATTGTATATTTATATGTATATAATTTGTAAGTGTATGTATTTATTTGGAATTGCATATTTATGAAATACATGGTTTGTGAGTCTTTGCATGTTGGTGAATTTTGTGAATTCTTAAAGTTGATGCTTTGTGATTTGTGGAACACTGATTGCGGTTGGATCATGTGACTTGGCAATTGTCTATTTCACCTGCAGGTGTCATCAGCAATTTCAGAGTGAACCTGATGAAGCAAAGGCAAAACGTACCATTCACCTAAATGAAAAAACAAGTGATTTCTTTGAGAGACTTGATTTATACTTTTGCTGCACGTCATCAGCACTTGGGCCACAAGGCTGTGCGCAGGGATTTCTTTGAGCCTTTGAGTTTTAAGACAATGACAGTTGTGTTTGCATGCGCTCTGTATGTTACATTATACTGTATGTGCTCACGCACATAATTACAGCAAACACCACTATTACTTGTCATTTTGTGCCAAATATGCAAACAAGTCAAAACAACTTCATGGATAAATACACACTTGTGTCTCAGTCATTGCAGTTAGCGTATCTTTTTTTTTTTTTCTGATTTTCAAATGACACGTCCACTGTTCACTGTTTCTCAACACATGCAGTCACTTTAATCATTTCACAAAGAACGTGTCTGTGTGAATTTGTGTGTGTGTGTGTGTGTGAGAGAAATGATAATGACCCGTGGAATCAGGTGCCCTCCCCTCGGTGGCCCTGCGAGCAACATCTGGAATCCGTCCCTTGGTGGTGACATCACACAACCAGCCTAACCTTTAACCCCAAACCGGCTAATTAGCAGCATGTCCTTCCATAAGTACCCGGGTCCCCTCTTTTTTTCTCTCTATGCCCCCCACCCACCACCCACCTTCACCTGTTGCCTCATGTCACTTTGTGGCTCTGAAGGGAAAATGGTCACTGAGAAGATCTGTACATTGTTTTAATGTTGGTGCAGTTAGCTTGGCACAGTTAGAAACCTTGAAACTTGCTTTTCTATAATAAGAAGTGAGGCCTTTCAAAATACAGATAATAGTTATGGTTGTGTTACATCAGAGTCTTTGTTTTACTGACACATGGTGGAGAGAGAAAAAAATCCTGTTCAAGTCTTTTTCATGTGCTATTTTAGTTCATCTCCCTCTCCCTCTCTTTTACTCTCTGGTGGATCCATGTATCTCAGAGGTGATCATCAATCTAGTAGACTCTATTATTTCTTTTCCACTAAGTGCTTTGATTTCCAGCCCACCCAGGAGCTTAAGCCCCTCCTTCCTCTCTCTTTCCTGTCACTCCATCCTCGGACATATCTTTTTTTTCTTCCTCTCTTTCTGTCTGTTCTGCGTCACACTATCCGTTTCTCCCTTGCAGCTCAGTTGTGTGAACCTCTTCCTAAATGTCTCGTTATTCTACTATTTACTATCAGTTTCTGAATGCTGGTCAAGACTTTAAACCTTTTCTAAATTGAAGTAATACACCTCGACTGACATGGTGGTTCTGAACCACAGAGCACACAGAGTGTTTTATTTTGTTATTCTAGCGCATAAAACACAGCGGCGGTGCCTGTTTAGATGCACTGTGACACCGGAAGCAAAGAGGTTATAGGTCAGATCTCAAGAGACACACCTCTTATCCCTGCACACGCTGCAGCTGTCCAGGCAAAAGCAATGTGTTCACACATGCACACATGAGAAATCTGCAGCTTCAAGTCGCTCATAATCACCAACATTGATTTGATTTATATAAAATGGAAGTAAAGAACAAGACTACGAGCAGTCCTCTGCTGGTGCACCCCGACCTTCTCCACTTTTTAAGCAGCAGCTCCAGGGACTTTGTTGTTTGGACTTGGCCCTGAGTGGACCGGTGCATGGAGCATCGGTGTGGAATGATGTGGAAGGCCAAACAGGGGATTGTGGGTGCTGGATATCCATTTACATCAGAGGGGACCGAGGCGCCAGTTTGCCATTTGAGACATGACACCCCCCTGTCCTTGCACTTTATCCTGTTAACTGGCGAGATGTGCTGAAAGTTACATAGGCTCTGCAAGCAGAGCAGGTTAAATCCTGGACACTCTGATTTCTGCTGATACAGTAAAGTCTCAAATATTAGACTCAGTCACACTTTATACTGCAATTTAGATTTATACGTTTGAATTTAGGAAGCTACACAACCAAAAATAACAAAAAATTTAAAATAAAATATTGGAATTTACTAGATGATGCAGAAAAGGTAGTGTGATGTCACCAGTTTGGTACACATATGATTATTTATAATATTACTGTTTTTATACACATATACAGTATATCATTCATATTTATTTTGAACCAAATTACTTTCAGGACAAAGAATCCTAGAGGTACAGTTCTTAAAATATATTTCTTGGGCCCCATTTTTTTCTTTCTGTCTTTTAACTGGATCAGATCAGGCCCATTATATTTGTTTAAAAAGTTCAAGAGGGGACAAAATACAGAGATTACAGTAATGAATCTACATTACCTCCTCAACATAATTCAGAGTGAAGCTGAATGGAGCTAAATTGTGTGTAAAATAAACTATACAGTCTGTATTTTTCCTGGGGGCCCATCCAGGGTCCCTTGGGGTCCTGGAAACCTTTGGGAACCAGCGAGTGAGATCAGTACCAGTGTCTCCTCCCAGCATGAGGTAACGCCCTCTCTGGTCATGGAGATAAAAAGTCTGTTCCTTTCTGCTCTGTCCACGCAGAATTAGCAGTTCATGAACACATCATCCAGGCGTGTGTTGCCCGCCCTGTCCATTCCTGTCCATCCTAAAGCTTCCTGCTCCCATGTTTTGAGGCCGCTCCAAGTCGGAGACAGTTCATCATGTCCACCGGGTCTCTCAGCGATGTCGACGACGAGCTCCTAGACGGCATCCTGAAGTTCGGCTCCTCCGGTAAAGACTCCAACGAGAGCACAGAGGAGAGCTCCAACTGCGAGGGCGCCTGCGTACACGACGACCGGAGGGACGCGCCGGGCAAGAAGAGGAAGACAGCGTCTAGAAAAACGGCACCAAAGGGTGTGGCACAGCAGGAGGGCAAGCAGGTGCAGAGGAACGCGGCCAACGCTCGAGAGAGAGCCAGGATGCGCGTCCTCTCTAAAGCTTTCTCCCGTCTGAAGACCTCTTTACCCTGGGTACCACCGGACACCAAACTCTCCAAACTGGACACACTGCGCCTGGCGTCCAGCTACATCGCGCACCTCCGGCAGATTCTGGCCAACGACAAATATGAAAACGGATATATCCACCCTGTTAACCTGGTGAGGACAAAGTCAATATTGCATGAAGCAAATCGTTGAGTCCTTGTTGATTTGAATAGCTACTGTAGATCAGTATATTCTATGTAGAGTATATTCTCAAAATAAAAGAGCTGTTTAACTTTTCTAATAGAACATTATATCTTAATTTATTCGGTTTATTCTTCATATAATAACATCATAGGAATGTGGTCTGTAAGGCCTCACGTGCTACTGCACCAGGTGACTAATGTGAGGGACTCTCATGTCAAGCAGGTGCACACGTGGGAAGAAAAAAAACACTTTTGTTTCATTTTCTCTTCATTGTTTTATGTCAACTGGTTTATCAGATACTCAGACTGATGCATGATCAACTGTACCAAGATCAATACAAAGACCTGGATATACAGGCCTCCGATTTATCCCAGATAATAATAATAATAATGATAATAATGATGATAATAATAATAATAATAATAATAATAAAAATAATAATAATAATAATAATAATAATAATAATAATAATAATAATGATATAGCTGATGCAGTACAACATAAATAATTATAGTACACAATAATAATCAATAATTCCATTTCAACATGTATCAGAATAAACTTTAGGGACATTTCATTGTGATACAGGAATTGTTGGTGGGAAAATACATTTTTGAAATTTAATAAAGATAAATAAAAAATTAAAAAAATATCACAGCGATATTTCAGGCCTGAATATTAAAGTTTCTGTTTATTATTATTATTATTATTATTATTATTCAGATTATTATTCAGAGCATGATACGGAATTCAAGTAATTTATTTGTCTGATCTTTTAAATTATTATTGTTATTATTATTATTTCGTTTGGGTTAATCATCTACTGTCATATATTTGGCCTAATCGCTTGTTTTTTCCTCCGCAGACGTGGCCTTTCATGGTTGCTGGTAAACCTGAGAACGATTTGAAGGAGATGCTGAACTCAACGAGGTTATGTGGAACAACTGCGTCCTGATGCATCCAGGGACAGGAAAAACAACAAAACAAACCAACAAAAACAACTCTTTATGCCACGTTTTTTCCTTAAATAATAGAGGAAAGACTATTTTCTTCTCCACCCCAAAAGAACAAAAACTAAAGATAATGACTGATAATGAAACGCACGTCTCATCTCCGCAGACTCTGAGTGGGAATAACGGAGGGAGTGTGTCCTCTCTCTCTCTCTCTGTGTGTGTCTCTCTCTCCTCCGTTCCCGTAAATACAAAGCTAATTTTTATATATATATTTAAATGCATTCTGTCACTCATTGTTGTCTTTGCTGGTTCAAAGATAAAATCTGTGTATTGAATTGCTTTTTTTTTTTTTTTTTTTTAAATATAGGCTACTCTGCTGAAGTATAATGATGGATTATGGCTGTGCACATAATACGTGTCCGCTGTCTCCAATGGTTGTACAGATTACATGTATATAAAATATATTTGTATCACTTTTACATTTGTTTTTATTATTATTATTATTATTTACTTATCAATTTCCGTGTGTGGGCCCATGCGTTGACCTGTGGTAACCTCTGTTATCGTTGCACTCCTTCAGAAAAGCAGAACCTGATCACCAACAAAGCGTCCGTGCAGATAAAGTCTCTGTTGTTTCTATAAGATAACACTAGAGGTGGTTGTCGTTACATAAACAAACGTTTGCCCTCAAAGATTAAGTTCGTGCTTAAGTCAAGATATATAATCGCAAAAAGGTGTAATTTCTTTTAAATATAACTGTTAGGTGACTTTATTGGCTAATGTTATTTCTAAACAGATGAATATAATCTTAATTAGATGTTTAGGATGAACTGATTGGATATTAGATATTCAAGATTCAGCCAATCAGAGGCGAGTTCTCTGAGTCAACGTCAAGAGATGTTTCAGATTTTTTTTTTTTTTAAGTTGCAAAAGTTGCAGGAAAAACTGCTGATTTTTAATCCCGCCCAGACCAGTTGTTTTAATTCGCCCGGGTTGTGACCGCTGTGTTTACATCAATCCGACAGTTATTTATGCAGCCTGACACACGGCCTCTCTCTCTCTCTCTCTCTCTCTCTCTCTCTCTCTCTCTCTCTCTCTCTCTCTCTCATGGTGGTTTATTGGGATGAAACTGCCTCAGTGATGGGTGGTGATGGTCCTATGGAGAAACCATGGTCTGCTTATGTATCCTGCTCTTATAAAAAAAAAAAACACTCTGCATTGAGAAACACATCCTTAATGTATTTGTTTACATATTTCAAAAGACCAAGTCACATTTACTTTGTTGTTCAAGTTATTTAAAAAATATCAGAAATACACCAGTCATTTATAGGTTATCAGTTGTATAAAGTAAAGCTGGAGAACATTTGCTCTATGCAATAATAATTATTTTTATTCCAGTATTATTCCATTCATATAATAATCTAATCCCAGATTAAATTTTTCTGCTTCGAAGTGGCTAAATGTCAATTTTCCTTTGGTGTAATTTCAGTTTTACGTCAAGATAGTTCTATTTTTGCTACAGTTGCTATGTACAAAAAACAGTCTAATTCAACCACTGATGGTGATTAATGTTTAATATTTCAAATATTGTGATATTAATCTCAAAAACTAAAAGTTTTTTTCCCACCTTACTTGACAGCATCTTCACCAGTTTATATCATCATTCCTAGTAATATTGTGCTGTTGCGTTATTAGTCGTTAAAGTTATCTTTCAGTGACCGGTGTGGGGGCAGGAGGGGTGAGCATGACCGTCTTAGCACACTTGTGCACTTGTGTGCAAAAAGGACAGCACCAAGTCTCCTACAGCGGGAACAATAAGACTGAGTGGTTCAGTAATAAAAGAGTCTCACCGACATCTCTTCAAGGAACCGCACCTAATACATCAGCAGCAGCGTGGCAGGGGCCTCGCCGCCGCCCCAAAGGGACCACCGTGGAGAAAATAAACTTGGCCGCCTCTCTCCTGGGGCCAGCTGCAGAGAGAGAGGGAAACAGAGAGAGAGGATGGGACATAGAGAAGGGAGGGAGGGGTCTATGTGAGAGCAGGGCTGGGATTCCCATACTTGCTAATTGTTTTGTTGGACAACTGCCCAAACTGTGATGTGAACAAGGTCCACAGACTGAGGGGAGGACAGAAATCTGTCTGTTCCAGCTGAGCCCATCATGTTTCCCATCTGCCCCCATTGTTCCATCAAATAACTTTATATTGGCACTGAGTGTTTGTCAGGGGTGATGTGGTCAATCCAGTATAATAATGTCTTGGCTACAATCAACAGTTTATACAGTATGTTCCAACATCTCTCTCTCTCTGTCTACACATAAATGACAGACAGATATTTTAGCTTATGAAGACGCATGTACAGCTGGATTTTTTTGGACAACTTTAAAAGTTTATTTATACTGAGGATGTGATTCTGAAGAGCTCCTCAAGCCCTGTGCAGAAAAGGTTACATCACATTTCATTACTCCCCTAATGTCTCTTCAGGCCCATCAGTGATGCATGTATCGGTGCTGTGGCATCCTCAGACTGCCACCTTCTGGACAAAATATGTGGTGTTCTGCAGAACAATCCTTATCTTTACAATAGTCATGGAAATTGTTATTCTAACATTCTAACAGTTTATAGCACAAAACTAACACATGTTGTTGAAGATAAACTGAAAAATGCCACTTGTTGCACAACACAAAAATTATAAAAGTCACTACAGACAAATGAATAACAAGTACAAGTTCTAGATTGATCACATCAGTCCTCAGCTCCTTTTGCCTTTCACAGGCTTCCAGTATCTCTTTGAGATGTGCCAGGTCTGCCAACTGCTCCAAATTTTCTTTCCTTAGACTGTGTCCTTGGTTATCACTGGTTATCAGTCTCTAGTCTATGCCAGTATAATCATTTCTCCACTGGTTTTAGTGAGAAGCAGAAGCAGAAGGAGGAGGCTCATCTGTTTGAATCTGTCTCCTTCTGTCTGGACCTGCTCCACCGCAATGTTTCTCAGCATTTTCACTTTTATCCAAATGTCAGAGATAACCAGTGATGGTCTGGTCAGTGAACTGGTCAACTCTAGTCACATGGTCCAGAGTTGGCTTTTTGTCCAGCTAGAACTTATGAAGCATCCCTGCTTTACTTCTTCAATCTTTATACAAGTAAGATATGCTTAGAGGACTCCAGCAGAACGTGGTTTTGATTTAAAGATTAGCAAATTTAAGGAAAAAAAATGCTAAAACGAAGCTCAAAGATAAACAGAGACACATTGAGCCAGGGCTGCAATACAAAGTCTATATGAACAAGCTCTGATAGTGTTTCACTCAGGTGGGTGGCTGTGTTTTGCAGCAGCTTGTCTTTCTTTGTCTTTCTCTGCTTCTCTGCTGTTGTGTAATGTTGTTACCTGCAGACAAAGGCCCTCTCCTAATAATAATAAAAAAAAAAAAAAAAAACATATAAAAATTTGCAAAATAAAATAAAATGCAGTCATTATTTTTGAAATAGTGTCACTGGATGTAACGATGATGCTCGTACCCATATCTCCCCCCATATTTAGTTGTGACGACTGAGGTGGAGAATTTAAAATTTCCATACCTCTTTTTTTGTTTGCATATGTTTTAGCTGAAAAACAATCCATTACACTTGGATCAATCATCATGCTCCTCATTTATTTTTTTTTAATCTGCCAGACTGTTGATCAGAAACACATATTGCAGCTCAGAAGCTAAATATTTTGCCTGTGTGTATCAAGGTAATTAAAGCCCAATCATCTCTATTATCGTCATCATACTATCAAGACTATCACTATCATTTCAAAAACATTAGGTGTCTTTATCGTGAGATGTAAAATGTAGTTACATATTTTGACCTGAAGATGGCAGACTTACAATACAAGTAAATCATTTTTATGGTAGGAGACAGTTAAAGGGCCCGAAAGTGATGGATAAATAGATCAAATCTGACACAAACTGATCAATACCAGCTTTTCTCAACATAAGTTGTTAATAGCATTTTCACCAGCTACTTATGAACTCAATGAGCATGTAACTTTATATAATTCAAAGTGACATAGATATTCATCACTTACTATTTGATAATGTTCCAAAACGGGGGAATGGGGTTGTGAAATCCTTCCCAGGAACTTGCTGATTGGTTTGACTGAACCAGTAGATGGCAGCAGAGGACACATTATAATGTGAAGTTGTACATGTCCACAAAAGCAATGAGGGCAAAAAATAGAGGGGATGGTAAAGTGAGAAATAAGGAAGCATTGCATGGATCTTGGATGGTTTAGTGACATAGTAAGATGATGATGGAGTACAGCAAGTGGGCGAGCTGGCACTGAGGTACGAGCTAGTGTTGTTGAGAGTGGAGAAGTGTCTGAAACACAAGTGGTGTAAATGTTTTTTTTTAAAGAGTGTTGACTGCTGTGACCAATTCCCCTTGAGTGTGTGTGTTTTTTCTTTTTAAATTAGACACAGCTACTTTAAATTATGTAAAGCTCCATGCTCATCGTGCGTTTAAAAAGAAAAAAAAAAAAAATTGGCAGATACAGTCTGACCAACATGACTGAGGTTGGGGAACAGCTGGTGGTGGTGTCAGTTCATATCAGATGGCATCGCTGCCTGGGCATCCTGGCACAGCAGCCACCAGAGCACAGGAGATGCCAAAGATAGCTGGGGCCTGCCCAGATCACCTACCCATGTTTATTGGCATGCTCACACCCGTGTGTGTGTGTGTCATTGTTGGCATCAGACCGTGATTATTAAAAGGAGCACAGCAGGTGTCTGCCATGAGACTCCTGGCTTTTACGTCAATGCTGGGGGACATCTATGGAGCCAATTCTCTGTCTTCATCTCACACATGCTTGTCTCACTTACACCTACGATGGCAAGATTTGGTTTTAAGTGCTTTAAATAACAGATATGACTTAATTAGTGAACTTAGATGTGCCACAAGGTTATTTTGTGACTTTTGTATAAGGCAAATAGAACATATACATCATTTGTTACATTACATACACGTGTGAGTATCAATCTTCTCATCCAATTCTGTCAGAAAACGTTGCTCACACATCCTCACACTCATCAACACATAGCTGCCAGGCCGATGAGTAGAACAAATAAATATCCATCGTGCTCGGTTGCTTTTAACCATCCTCCTTCTTCCTCCTGAACTGTTCTTCAACAAGTAAGTGCAAAATGATAAATTTCACAGTAAAGCCAAAACATAAGCTCAAAGAGGTGTTTGTGTCTGTGGCCTTGAAGTCCTCACTCACACACACAGATTTATGTTGCGTACATTACTTCACATTCAGCAGACTGTGAAGGAATTTGACCTAAAAGTGGCGGCTGTCTGCCAGTGCTTCTGCGATTACGTTACAGTAATTAAAATCGTTAATATATATGGACACTTGGAGTCCTGTGGGTGAGACATGAAGACAATTAGACTAGACAGCAAAAGATTGTTGTTTTTTGTTGGTTTTATTAAATCAAGTACTCATTTGATATGTAGAAGAATAGATGGTTGAGTTTACTTGAATGATGCTGGTTTTTGGGAGTGCATTAAGAAGCACAGACATTTTCTTTAAATGTTTATTTAAAAATTTCAGGCCTTTTTTTATCAAATGAAATACAGTACTTTAAATGGACGGCGTAGGGTTTTGGGAGTGTTGATAGTCAAATGCAATTTGGGATCAAAGAGCAAGAAAAGGGTAAAAGAGGTCATGCTCCCTCTCTCTCTATTTCTCTCTCTTTCTCTCCCTCACACACACACACACACACACACACACACACACACGCACACATAGCCATGCTGTAAGAGCAGTGTTAGTAGAAGGAAGGGGCGCCTGACTAAATGATGTTTTCCCAGGTGGGCACAATTACCTGTGTGTGGATTTTGCGTGTGTGTGTGTGTGCACACACATGCATGCGTGTTTTGGAGCATATGTGAAAGTGTGTGTGTGTGTGTGTGTGTGTTTGTGTGCATAAGAATTATCCGCATGGTGTTTTTAGAGGATTCAGGTCCATTACAATTAGGAAGACATGAATCAATGTCCAACTCCCACAGTTCTGCACAGACTACTCACAGGTAGAGAACTCTCTGCTGAACAGCTGAGAGTCAGACACTGTCCTGATGCTTTTCTTATTATTACCACTTAGAATAATACCGTGCAGACAACTATGATACCCTAAGCAATGTCCTGGGTTTATTTAACAAGCGGCTATTCATTTCTGGTTAGAGCAGAGCACCTCACAAAGCCCAGAGGGAGCAGGATGATGATGGGTCACTGCATAGGGGAGCAGAACACAAGCTCTTACTGTTGAGTCTTGGAAGTTTATGAGAAGCCGTGGCTAATCCTTGGTGAGTGTGTGTGTGAGTAAAAAAGACGAGAAGCCAGTGCCAGTATGTTTGTGTAGAGGCATATGGCATGTGCAGGATTTCACTGAGCACAGGAGTGATACAAACACCTGCTTTAGTGCTTATCGAATTGAGTGTGCACGTGTGCGTGCAGCCTCATGCACGCATTCGTACAAGCGAGCGTGTGTCTCATTATAAGCAGAAATCATTCACAGGTGACTTTGTTTATTTGATCTCAATTAAGCCTCCGCCTCTTCCCACATGGAAATCTGACCAAGAAAAAAATAAAAGAAAGAAAAAAGAAAAATCCCCTTCTTCTATTAATTCCAAACAACGATCCAAGGATTGCGGTGGGGAGCCAAAAGAAGAAGAAGCAGAGGAAGAGAGGAAAGAAAAAAAAAAATCAAATTTGTCAAAATTGTGTCTGTTACAACGTGCCATTTTTATCCACACTCCACCAAAATGGGAACACCCCAGAATACCAAGCACACATGTGCTCAATTATTATCCGATGGAATTCCACAAAAAGTAAAGTCGGCAATAAGGAAAATATTCCTCTAATCTGGGGTCTTCCTCAAGCTGGGTGTGAAGGAAATTTAGGGGGTCCCCATTTTAATTGGGTCCAGATTTGACCACCCCATTGAAACAGTGCTCAGGCGTTTTTTTTTTTTTTTTAGTGGGGTTATTTTGATGAAGAAAAAAAAAAGGGACTACTTTGGTTGTACGTGAATATATGTCTGATTTTTCAGAGGGGGTTTTCTGCAAACCAGATCAGACTGCCCTAGTGTTATAAGAAGCAGATGGACAGGACCAAGGAAAGAAAACAGTGAGTCCCAAAAGAGAAGAGGAGAGAGGCTCGGAGTGAAATATAGAAAGTCAGCCTGATGAAAAAAGATGTGGACGAGAGAAAAAAAAGACAAAATGTTCTCAAGTTGGACATTGTAGACCGAGATGTGTGAACGCAAGAACTGACAGTGCACAGTAAATTTAGGTCTGATCATGCATTTTCTTAATGAGTCTAACACACCAAACCACAAGTTTTAACACTACGAAAAAACCACAGGTCTCCATACGCTCATAGCACACTCACACAACTAGAAAACACACCTGTATTTTGACAGATTTATCTGGTGAGTAGAATGACACCATTTACAACAGCAAAGTCATCTGCACTGACAGCTCTCAGAGTGAAAAACTACTGTACACTGACAGGCTGATAGATGTGGAGACAAGGAAAGACATTCAAAAAACTTAAAACAGGAGATGGTACAAAGCATCCAACAGTGCGGCTGAAAAAATAAAAAATACATGTCATATGATTCAGACTATTCAAGGCAGACCTTATAACAAGGTGGTAAAGACATAAAATGACACCATTCCTATATCCTTTAAAGATTTTTTATTTATTTTTTTATTTATTTTTTTTACAAATTTTACAATAATAGGAAAACATCAGCTGATAAATGCAGACACATATGTTACCTCACTTCATGTGCAAATTAACTGATCCTTTGGTTTTGTGACTAAATGGTCCAGGCAGTAAAAATCAGTGCCAAGAGGGCATCAAGTCAAATAGTGAGGAAGCAGTAAGGAATGGTCTTGGTTTTCGTCACCATACATCTATCAGTGTTTTAGTTGGCTTTTCCATCTCTGCAGTCTGTTTTTGTTGCTTTGCCCCACGCTTCCAAAACTTTACCACAGTTTCAATAAAAAACCCAACTGAAAGGTCAAACACTAAAAAGCTTTAATTTTGTAGGGAAAAACATGCAGATTACAACTGTAATTCTCTCATTTCCTGTCAGCATCACTTTGACATTTATAGTGGTCCACCAACAGCAGTTTTGAGAACGGGAACATTCAATTCAAGACTTCAATTCGCAAACGACAAAAAGCGACCAAAAATGTTTTGTTTACCTTCCTCAGCAAAATATAAATAAATAAATAAAACCAGAGGCCCCAAACGTGGTGCCATTTTCAATGAAATGGATATGATAAGAGATTCACTTGAGGGGGCAATCTAAAGCCATCAAGTTCCACTTTGGTGAACTCAAATGGGTGAGATTACACCAAGCAAACCATCTATGACAGTGCTGCTCTTTGATGGAACAAGGAGTCAAAAATGAAAGGAGCTATTGTGGCATATTCATTTTGTTGCACCATCCACTTTTATTTGACCTCCTCTGTCAGACTCTTGTGTGAAGACAGCAATAAGACGAGGGTGAATGTCAGACGAGTGCGCAACATTTGCTGCGTCATAATCTGACGCATGAGATTTGAAAGTCAAGAAAGAAGACATTTCGCTGAAATGGAGTAAGAGAAAGATTTTTTTAAAAATACATTTATATTTATCTGTGAGGGTTAACATGAAGGCAGAACTTTTACTTTTACGAGACCCCAAAAAGTTGAATGTTGCTTCAGGAAGTTCAGAGTGAGTTCTCTATAGGGAGAATAACACAACACCCACATATTCACCCATTTACTTCACCCTCGCTCTCACTCTCCATCCCATTCTTTTTCTCTAGATGCCATTTGTCCACCTTGGTACTCTGATGCCCTTCCGGAGAGACGAGTATCAGCTTTCTTCCCCCGCGGCCCCCAGTTCCCTCCACCATGCATTTTTAATGGACACACTCGTGCAGCGGACAAATGATTTTTATTTTTGACAGGGGAGGGCTGGCTCTAGTTACATAGGGATGGAGAGCGAGTGAGCAAGCGAGCGTGCACGTGGGTGAACACGATAAAGAATGCACATAGACACACACGCACGCACCCACAAATACCATGGACACAACTAAGAAAGTCAAGAATGACCCGGCTGTGCTGTAAGAACTGATCTGTCCAAAAATTTATATAGACAGCCTTGTAAGATCATGTATTTATTTCTCATGCACTCTTCAAAACACACACACACACACAAACATGCACAAACGTCCTCCACTTACCATAAAGTGGTTGATTAATTCACCACATGGATTATGATGGGCTGAGGTCCAGGATGATGAAAGAGGGGAGCAGCCCACCAAGGCCTTCATTAAACCAGGATTAGAGCCAGTCTAAACCCATTAACTCTGGCTTAAAACCACTTTAATTCCAATCAAATCAGAATTAAAATTCACACTGCGAGACTACAGTATGTCCATCCTACACATTGTGACGCAGCCTGCTTTGTACTTAACTTTGTGTGTGTGTGTGTGTGTGTGTGTGTGTGTGTGTGTGTGTGTGTGTGTGTTTTTTATCTCCCCTGTGCTGCCTTTGCCCCTGGGTGGTGTAATCTGCTCACTGAAGGAGGAAAGATATTAGTAATAGAGACTATAGTATTACCAATAAAGGGATATTACCTTTAGTTCCAATGATAGAGAGGAGGGGAGGAGGAAAGGTGATGAGATAAACGTTAAGCTCAGATCATAATTAAAAGAACAGGTTGATGTTTTGAGAAATACACCACCAATACTGTCAAAAAAGTAGATCAGTACCACTCTCATATCTTTCTGAGAGAGCAGGAATTAGCTTAGCTTAGCTTTAAGAAAAAAACAGCTAGCATGGCTAGCTGTCCCCCCGTTTCCAGTCTTTAAACTAAGCTAAACAAAGATAAGCTGCTAACAGTTGATTGATGTTTAGTGACAGACATGAGAGTGGTATCAATCTGATCAAACTTTTTGTAAGGAAGTCTGCAAGTGTATTCTAAAGTTGAACTACATTGGTACTATTAACATTAACCTTTAATAAGGATTTTAATTGGTTTCAGGCTTTTTTGTATTAAAAGTTTTAAAAAGCTTTCAAAATTGGCAGTCATATCATTTTCTCCTGAACAAACATATCTTATTTGTAAATGATAAATGCCACTCTGAATGTATATTTCAAAAGATAACGTTTGTTTAAAAGCAGAGATAAACATAAGTAAACCAAATGTAATTTGTTACTTTCCATCTCTAAAAGAGAGGAAATGATGAAGAGGGAGAAAACGTTAGGCAGGTCAGCTAAAAGAGCATTCCCAGGTGTGACCACAGCATTCCCTCCATGCACTTCAACAAACCACTGTGTATACGTGTGTGTGTGTGTGTGTGTGTGTGTGTGTGTAGGTCTGAGGTTTGGAGCACAGAGCCAAACTGGAGCTGAACTTCAGTCCTGCAGCCAATGACAACAAGCTGTACCTCAAACACGCACACACATACATGCAAACACAGACTTGGTTGAACACATTTGCGCTCTTATAGGTGACAAGTGAGGATAAAATGATTTTTCATGTGAATGAACATGTTTCTGATGAAAAAGTCATTTAATCCAAAGGTGACAAAATTAACAGTCCTTGAAATAACTTTGTCAGATTGCATTGTTGAGGCAGTGGTGGTGGTGGTGACGGTATGTGTCTGTGTGTGTGGGTGGTTGGGGGTGTTGAGAGTGTGTTTTAGGTTGTGTGAGAGACAGAGGAAGTGTGTGAGGCCTTGAAGCTTTCCTGTTGGTATGTAAGGACATTAACTCAGTTTCACTTTTTTCCCCCTTCTCTTAATCCTCTCTCTCTCTCTCTCGTTATGAGCTTTAACTTGGAGATGGCAATGAAAGAGACTTGGCTTGATATCTGCTGTGTGTGTGTCTGTGTGTGTGTATGAGTGTATCAGGGTGTCTGCGAGTGTGTGAGTATTAGCGTGTGCACCAGATGAGTGACTGTATTTGCATGCCTAAATATTGAGTATGCGCTTTTGTGTCTGAGTGTATGAGTCTTTGTGTTTTAATTATGTGAACGAGTGTGAGTGTGTGTGTGTGTGTGTGTGTGTGTGTGTGTAACATGAACCTCTTTGTGACACAGCAGTTGGCAGATAGAGGGGACTGAATTACCCAAGCTCCCTAGGGGCATTTGCATTGTGGAGGGCTGTCTGGGGCACCACAGTGGTATGTATAGGTGAATACATGTGAATGTATATGTGTATCATGTGCGTGTGTGTGTATTGTGTGTGTGGTTAGTTTGAGGGACAACAATCAGACTAGAGCAGTTAATTGGGAAAAAGTTGACTTTTGAATCAGCTGTTGGGGTCAGGGTTAGGAAAATAGCTATTAGAGTTAGAGTAAGTCTCCAGGAAATAAGGATTAGGTTAAACAATTTAGAAAAAGAAAACGAAAAGAAAGAAAAGATGAGACAGAAACAGGGAAGTTGAAGTCTATGAAGTCCAGACTTCAGAAACATACAGATGCCAAAGTGAATTAGGAAAAAGTATACATGTTTGTTATGTGTGGATAAGAGCGGCAGTTGCAATAATGTTTGTAGATTTAAAGAGTCAGTCTCCATCAGCCTGGATCCTTCTTCCAAAATGCTATTAAATATTCTTTGGCGGTACATCAGCTATTATAAAAAGAGCCAATTCAAACTGTTCACAGAAATGTTGAATATGTATTTTCTGATCTCAGTGTCTTGAAGCTACAGAAGTGGTGACGTTTGTGTTTGTTTTGCTCCTTGAGCCAAAGAAAACAACTTACTTTATTGTATACTTGTTCTGTCTGTCTATTTCAATATATCTTTTTTTTTTTTTTTTTATAAAGCTGTGCTGGTTGTTGTTATTATGTCAACAATGGATATAATTTTCATGCAGTTTCATCTATATACAACATTCTAGCATCTTTCAGCTCATTGTTTTGGGTTTGAAGCCACCAACCTTACCACTTTTAATCAACCTCATTTGTAAATGCAGAGGGTTTTACAGGTTTTAAAACACAAAGTTATCAGTTAGTTGGAGAATATAGTGAAGTTGCAGCTGCTGCAGAGTGAGATATTTACCTCAGATGTTGGTGGAGACCAAAACAGAGACAAAAAGTAGAATTAATATTGGGGGGTTAGGTTTGTATTCATCAAAACATGACTCTGGATGACTGCTAATATATATGCACAATTAAATTTGTTTCATTTCATTACATTACTTTTTTACATTACTTTCTTTACTTTGAAAACATATTTTGACACATATTTAGTTAATATGTTAATTCAAGTTCATTTAATTGAAATGCTACTGTGAGACAGTACTAAGCAGTAGTAACAGCTGCTGAATGCAGCCAAACAGATGGCACAGGTAGAGTACCAACACACACACACACACACACACACACACACACACACACACACACACACACACACACACACACACACACACACACACACACACACACACACACACACACACACACACACACACACACACACACACACACAAACACATACAAACAGGATCTACTTGCCTGATGTGCTGCATTACATATGCACACTATCAGTGAAAGATATGAATGAACAAGGATGAGATAAATGGCTATTTTACATACCTACCATTATAATACTCTCTCTCTCTCTCTCTTTCTCTCTCTCTGTCTGCCTCCCCTCTCATAGCCAACTCCATTCAGCTCAAGCTTGTTGTTTGAATGAGAGGAGCGGACCACCCTGGGGAGAAATGGGGGAGATCACATTACCCCCAAAAATGTAGAGGGCCTACAAAAGGGCCATGAGACATCAGGGTTAGGAAGAGAGGGCGGCAGCGAGAGAGGGAGAAATAGGAGAGCACATGAAAGAGTGCATTAGTGAGGGGGGAGGGAGAGATTGATTGGGATGGAGAGATGAGAGAATGGATAAAGAGAGGTAGAGGTGAGAGAAAGGAGGGCGGAACGGGATGAAACACTTTTTCTTTTCATTATAAAGATCTGCTTTTTTGTATTCAGCATTGAATCTGAATACACCTGCACACTGAATTAACTAACAGGCTGCTTTCTTTCTGTTTCAGTCAATCTCATTTCATTTGAATAATTTACACAATCTTTTTTAGGTTTGTACATCATTCTTATCAGTTACTTTTTATATTGTACAAAGAGAATATAGACAAAACAAGAAACGTTAGATGGTTACAAAGGTTTAAATCAAAACTCCAAAGCAGCCATATTCATGTTATTGCACAAATTGCCCATTGTAGACATCTTTCACGGTTTAACCCTTGTTCTTGGTGTTGTCTAATCACAGCTGCTGGGTTAAGTTTACTCATTTACTCATCTGTGCCATATTGATCCACACTGGGGCAACATTTAACCCAGTAAAAACACATGTAAAGTTATGTATAAAAGTCATCCCCTTTAATACATTCAATTAACATTATTCTAATCTTAACCATAATCATTTAGTTGCCCAAACCCCTGAATCCACAGTCTCCAGAGACAAAGTCCCCTGCAGTCTGTGTGGTCACCATCCTCCCAGACCACCACCCCACAACTTCAGCAACGGCTGTAATGAAGTATCCTGCTGCCTTAAACATCACCTGGGCAGCAGTTACATTTGTATTTACTTATTGTGGTTAAGTTTGACTTATCATACAGCACTGTAGCTTTCCTATGGAGCGAAGGCTCCCTGGTTTAGTCTTATCATTTTTGATTTCACCACCAAAAAAAGTGGTTCAGATAATCTGACCTAACCACTACACACAGAATGTATCATAACCAAAGGAAATGGTTGACAAATATAATATGATAAAAAATAGATAATAATTAAACAAAATGTTCCTTCATGTCCATACTGGCGTGAATGTGACTCATACATACATTTTAAAATGCTGCCAGCGGCTAACCACATTGATTGCTATCTAGAGTATCTATTCAAGTTAATGTATACCTGTTGATTCAGGGCATATATTATTAACTTGCTAACTATCCTGTATGACTCACCAACATAACGGTAGATGTGAAACAGTAGCTGAACAGAGGCAGATAATCTAGGTACATGAGGTGAAGACTAACTAATTAAAGATGCACATGGCAGTCAGTGATTCACACAAATGTAACACGCGTCATCACATTTCAAACGTGGCCGGGTTCATCTTTTCCCACTGAGGTGAATGTATCTTTCACAGAGGATGCAGTTTCTAACAGGTGTCCTTAGGAGGCGCTGTGGGTCAGGGCTCTGAGATTCATCTGCAGAGTATACCTCTTCCTATCGCCTTCACTGACATTTAATGATAATTATAACTTGGGTCACACCAGGGGCAGATACACGTACACACACACAGACACACACACACAGACACACACACACATATACTGCCTGGTTAAAAACATGAAGACATTAGCGGTAACCTGATGCTGAGTGAGTATTGATCTACTCTCAGGAGGCTTAACGAGTGAGAGAACACCAGACAGCACTTTATCACAGCACTTGACCATATAGGCAAGAAGACAGTGTATGTGTGTGTGTGTGTGTGTGTGTGTGTGGGTACGTTAAAGAGAAGGACTGGGATCTTTAACAAAATGCTTTGTTTATGTGCAGACATTTTGTCAAAAACAGATTATTACTATTATATGTCAAACTTATCTTTGAAATCAAGCTCGTGTTAATATTAACCTGGTGTTTCATTCATTACTAAAAGAAAAAACAAATTTCCTTTTCCTTCTTTTCTTTCCTCCTTCCTTCTTCCTTCCTTCACCAATATCCTCCTGTGAGGTCCTGGCTGACACGTTCAATCTGCATCTATAACATTATAAAGACCAGACTGAGTAGCAATCAGGCATATGCATGTGTGTGTGAGTGTGTGTGTGACCAGAAGGGATTTCATGATTATGATTGCTGAGGACACGTGCTGCTCAAATTCTTCAATGATTGCCTCCAAACGAAACATAAATGCCAAACAAAACAATAAAGAGAGAGGGTAGTAGTGTGTGTGTGTGTGTGTGTGTGTGTGTGTGTGTGTGAGAGAGAGAGAGAGAGAGAGAGAGAGAGAGAGAGAGAGAGAGAGAGAGAGTGAGAGTGAAATGACAACATCATACACTTGGAGTCCTGTTTCTTGAAGATATCCAGACCACAATAACATGAGCTAAAAGTCACCAAAAGGGACCTGAAAACAAGGAGCAGATGGAAAAACAACCACATAAAAGTGCACGTGTGTGTTTCCATGCATGTGTTCATGCATCTACACGTCACACTATGTTCACTGCAATGTACTGATTTAGCCAATAATCACCAAGGGCTCATACAGTACGTTTTGCTCATTTTTCGGTCTAGTTACACGTTTGAGTTGTTTTCTCCGTTCTCCGGTGTACAGCTACCCTCTATCCAGTCCTCTATCTACGTTTGTGAAGTCTTTCTTAGCTACAGACATGTATAAGCACACACACACATTCACACACTGACACACATTGTCTTCTCTTCAGAAGCCCAGCCAAGTTAAACTACATAGGTGATGGTCCAGACAGACAAGAGACAGAGTTACAGTACATGTTCTGTCTCAGACCCTCAGGCGATTGGCACATCTCTGCCTTCCCTATGTTTGTCTTGCTTGTTTTCTTTCTATTTGCCTCTTAACTTGATATCTGCCTACTGTTCTGGCTTCGGTTCAGAGCCCTGTTGTCATTCTGGTCCACAAGAGTTGGTCCCCCCTGTTTGATCTCCCTATCCTCACTTATTCAATGTCTTTGTGTGATGTATGAGAATGACTCTCACATGTATGTTAAACATACTCATGTACAGTAAATACAGACACACACAGATTGCTTTGGTATGCCTTTTAGGTCATGAAAGTAAAATCGCTAATGTTAAATGTGATTGATTCTCTGTGTAATGTTTTGGGACAAAACTAATTTCCACACAGTTATAAAAACAATACCCAGCGCTTTGAAACTCCTCAGAAATAATGTGTTTATTTCATCTGATCAGTAGAAAAATGGCAATTTCTGTAAAATAACATCTGACGTATTCACCCCAGCAGCTCCTTGGTGCTCTCTGGTCAGCATCGAATGATTGATCATTCAAAGGGGATTTTGAGAATGAAAAAAAAAAGGTTGGATACACTGGTTTGCTGCAATTCCTTTGAGCTAAGGTAATGGTTTATACAGGAAGAATTATGATTTACAGAGAGTAAAAAAACTAAACAGCAAAGAAGAAGTTTTTATTACAAACTGCGAAATCACTCATTTCGCAGCTCAGACACATTAAAATTTGCACATTTATGGACCATTTCTTTATAGAATGATGTGTCTATCAACCAGCCAGATTCTTCCTGTGTCTCTGAATAAAGGTATTAAAAAAAATCTGAATGTCTAATTCTTGATGTCAAACCTGAAAAATACACTTCGCCTTGAGCAATTGCTCAAACTGACACTCTCTCTCCTGCAGCTTTCTCTGAAGACGGACTTTTAGACCACATGTGAACAGATGTTGTGTCACTCAGCGACCCGATCTCCAACCTTCATTAGCCCTGAGAAAACTAGACTGAGAAACATTCAATCATGTACAACATGCCGCAGAATACAAATTGAATAAGAGACGCCTGCGTGCCCCCTCTATTTCCTCTTCTCCCTCCGTGTGTTTTTTTTCTCTCGATCCTTTTTTTTCTTTTAATTTGGCCCCTCTGTTTGTTTTTCTTCATTCTTTCATTAGTTGAAAAAACATAGCAGGCATTCCAGCTGTAATACCACTGAGATTCAGTATCAGTGTAGAGATTCAGACTCTTGTGTTTGAATGTGTCAGCGCTGAGAGAGAGAGAGAGATTGTAGTACACTGGAGGCATTAAGCATTGCCTCATAATGATTCATCCTTGTGCTATGAGTACATGTAAGCAGACATATCAGCCACACTGGGCATTATGGGAATAGTGAAAAATCCCAATGAAGACACGCAGAAGGGCTCTGAAGCTGCAAATTTGTTTATTCGTTTTTAAAGTATTTCTCAATATATTTAGTATATAAATATATTCAATCTGTTACTTTTACATTAATATTTATTCAGTTGGCAGATGCTTCAATCTAAAATAATCAATAAGTGGCATATAAGGCAAAGTAGAGTGGATAAAGAAGTGCACTGAAAGTGCTGGTTAGGGTACATTAGGGTGTTAGAGGTGCTAGTAGAGGAGATGATTTTTCAAGAGACTCTTGAGGGTGAAGCACTTGCTTTGATAACATTTGGGAGCTTGTCCCATCAGGGAACCACAAGTGAGAACAGTCTGGACTGTGGTGTGCAGGGATGGTAATAGCCAGACGGCATTCTTTAGAGAAATGCAGTGGCCAAGAAGGAGGATATGCCTGTGTAATTTAAGTTGATGTATGCAGATCCAGATGTCAGGATGGCATCACAGAAGCCTGCACCAACGGGTCAAAGGCATGCCAAGTCAGGTAAAACCTGATTTTTAAAATGCTGTGTAGTGAAAGGTGGCTCAATCAGACACATGCAATACAGTCAATGAAGGATGGCTTATTATCAAACACAACACACTGGTTTCTTGCAGGCTTGATTGATAAGAAAGATGAATAGGCACAGTGTTGGTAATGTGATGGAGATGATTGATTGGGATAACTAAGGGTTCAGTCTTAAAGTTTAAAAGTACATTTTAAAAATTGTAAACTTTTCAAAAATGTACGGTGCTTGGGGGTGCCTGGATGGCCAAGCGACTAAGGCACACCACATTGGCATATGTGCAGTGCAGTTGTTCGCCAGTTTGAATCCCGACCTTTCCTGCGTGTCCCTCCTGTCTCACTACACTGTCTCTGATTAAAGGCAAAAAAATGCCAAAAAAAAAACGTACAGTGATTGTGGTACACAGCTATTGATTTAGCCATATATTCCAATAGACCTGAGGATCTCATGAAAACAAAGTTGGCCTGTTTCGGCAGCCTCTCCAGGATTTTGGTGCCCTGTGAGCAGTAATATGTGAGATCAAATCACGTGGTGGGAACAGTGCCTCTTGTTTTACCTTCACTGACACTTCAGCTGGGAGGATTTTTGCACCATTTCCAAAACATGGAAAAACTGGGTCTGCAAAAGTATATTTGATGGTGTGTACACTTATTTTCCTATTAAGGTCAAAAAATGACAGAAGCCCTTGGTCATAATCTAGCTGCACTCTGACCTTTTTGGGAAACATATCTTCTGATACTAGTTTCACATAGTCCTCTGGTGTAAGTTCACGTATAAAATCTGTGCAAAGACACACATAGATGCCCCAGATCTTTTTAGATGTGTGATCCTTGGTTTTAGCAGCAACACCAACAGTCCAATAACCTGACAGCTCCACATCCCAGCTGTGTTTCCCAAAGCTAAAGCCCTCAGATCCAAGAATGGCTGAACTGTCCAACCTTTCAGGATTTTCAGGTAACGGCTGCGCCTTGTCACTTTCTGTTGAACAGGTCAAACCTTCTGATATGTCCAGATATGAACTGCCAGTGTTGGGGTCCAGAATTACAGGAGCTTCAGATGAAAAAAAACAGAAGCAAAGCGGTTTAGTGAAATATTTATCAAAGTTAAAACTTTTCACTCAAGGCATTTCAGTGTATTTATACAAAAAGGTTTTGCTTTGCTCACTGTATTTGATTATACTCTTCATCTTCTTCCAGACTGTAAAGAGCAGGTTCCCCACATGCTTGGCCTCATCGATCAGAGCTCCTGATGGCGTCTCTGGTTCTTTCAAGTTACACTGTGATCTGAAAGAATATCAGGCAGCCAAAGATGTAAAATTGTAAAATTGATAAAAAAAAAGTTTTGAAAGTGTTGTCACACATAGTGACAACAAACTCAAAACCAAAACACAAACTTCATTACAATATATATTAGGGGTGGAACGATATGTTTATCTGTATCAACCATTTGATACCGATCGTCTTCTCTGTGGTTGCTTCATAAACTACATGCTGCAGACCTGTGTGTGTGTGTGTGTATGTTGTGTCTTGCCAAATATGTTAAGCTTAAGTCATTAATATCTAGCCATGCACTTCCTGTTTTATTTTGAATTCACCTTTTCCTCTCTTCCCAGATCCCAACTTCCTGATTTTCCCTCCACTGTGATTGTCAACTCTACCTCTGATTAGTTGCAATTGAGTCCACCATTCTGGGTCTAAGGTTGGTACAGTGTGTTCATGTATGTATATATGTGTGTGTGTGTGATATATATAGGGAGAGTGTTTATAATGAGAAATTTGTGTTTGAAGTGTCAATGTTCAATTACTTTATATACTTATACTTTATAACATAACACATATTAACATGTAGCATAACATATAACACGTAGTGAGAGATTAAGAGAAAATCGAAGGAAGTGATGTCTAAATGTTAGAGTGGTGTTTAATTGCTCCTATTTTTCTGTATGTGGAGTTTATTCATTTATTTTTTGTGTTGGGACTGTAAAGAAACTTTGTTTTGTGACAGAGAGATTGGCATTAGCTGGACCACTAGACTGTTGCTACATTGTATCTACACCACCATCTGACTGCAGACCACTGCGACGGTGTGTATTGTCGAAATACATTGTGTCTAATCGCCTTGAGAGGTAGAGACGATGAGGGACAGAGACCAGGACAGGGATCAAGAGGACGCCGATCAAGTCTCAGTTTGGATGGATCTAGTCTTTAGTCAATGAGCAACGTACCTGGATCAATAGACAGTCATGTGAGAGAGGCAAACATTCACAGGTTTGGGGTCTGAGCGCCAAAGGTCACGCCAACAGATCAGTACCACAGACTTGTGTTAAAAAGGAAATCCCAGGTATTTTCTTTCATCAACTGTGTTTTTGTTTTTCTTAAATGTGTTAATGTGTGTATGTTAAGGCCTGTTTTTTCTTTATTTTAATAAATGTAATTTTCTTCCATTTTAAAATATAAAACCTGACGTCAGATTTTGTTTCCAATAGTATGATGCTAATGTGGCTTGGGGTTTTTAAAACAAGGTGACTAAAATACTCTATATATTCAATGTTCCACCTCTACCACAACTTACTAATTAATTTGCCACCAACAACCAAAAGAAACACAAAGTACACCCTCTAAACTTTTTAAATGTTGGTGTCTACTGTACTGTGATGGTGTTTAAGAGGCAACTTACTGCTCCATGGTGGTTTTGACATTCTGCAAAATAAAGAGAAAACAGAATAAAAGTAAGTAGATAAATTTTGATTTTACCTGTATTAAGACAAGACTATTGATTAACATATGAACACATTTCCTACCTTCATAAATGGGACGTCCTCAGTTTTTATCTCTTGCTCAATGGTTTTGATTTTACCAGTGAGTGATAAGATCTCTGTGTTTAAATTAACAATCCTGATGTTCATCGCCTCACTCTTGAGCGTCGCCTCTTTCCTCACTGCATCAATCCTGGCAGCTTCCTCTGCCCTCAGGAACCGGTAGAGCTTCTGAAACTCTTCTCTGATAGTTTTCTCTGTCTGCTGAGCCTGGTGCTGAGGAGAAAACACCTTTCTTAATGACAGGAAACAGTGGCACTGTAATTCACTCACTGACTGTTTTAATGTGTGTATGTAACTTACCTTGATGTGACTGGCCATTTTATCACATGTGAGTTTTTGTCCTATGAAGGATCCCTGTTTAGTTTTTAAATGCATCAATTTAATTCTGAGTTGGGTCTGTAAATGAAGATGTAACCATTACTGACATTGTGAACAGTGGATAAGTTACTTAGCACACTTGTTTAATGTTTGTAATGTAAATTTTGAGCTCAGACCTCAACCTCCCCACATTTATTAAATTAAATTCCTCACCCTATAATCTTCTGCTGCTTCACTGATGGGGATACAGTTGTGCTTCTTATGTTTTTGTGCATCTCTGCAAATTACACAGATGAGCTGCTGATCATCCAGACAGAACAATTTGAATTTCTCGCCATGTAGACTGCAAAGCTGCTCAGATCCCAATGTCACCATCTCACTCCTCTGACGTCTCACAGTGTCAGTCAGGTTCCTCAGTGCTAGATTGCGTGGAGGCCGCGTCATTGGAAACAACTCCTTGCACACTGGACATGTCTGGACTTTGCTCTGTTTCCACCACTCTTGAAGACAGAACTTACAGAAGCTGTGACCGCACAATAAGACAACTGGTTCCTTGAATAAGTCACAGCACACAGGACATGTGCAATCTGCTTCAGACTGCAACACATTTGAGGCCATTCTGTGGTTTCCTGCCCTGCCTTTCTGTTTCCTCAGCCACTAACCTTTTGTTCAAGAAGATTCACTCGGTCAGGTTCAGCTCTATTAGTCCCAGTAGAATCAATAAACACAAAATAATCCCCCAAATACAGCTAAACTGTCTTTTTTCATGTCGGTAAAAAGCTCATGAACGAGAGCAGATTCTTGCACTGTTTGCTGATCTGGTTCATCCTGTTTTCTCTGTAAAGAGGGAGGAGCATTTCTGTGAAACTATGCTGAATAGTTTCACTTTCATTTGATACAGAGCCAAACAAATCAGCAGGATTTTGTAACGTTAGAATCAACATATCAAATCTGGGATTGAAAAAGTTTTTTTTTTTTTTTTTTAATTTCTCTTCTTTAGCATATTTCACTTCTTCTCCTAAAGAATATTGCTCTGTGTTTTATTGATCAAAGGACTTGTGCAATCCGCTTCAGATTGCGGCACATTAGAGGCTATGACCTGTTTACTGTTATCACAGAAGCTTGTGAGTGAAATCTGAAGGGCGGTGCAGTGCAGTTTGGTTCCAAACCTACTTTTTGGTCTTTCTGTTTGGAGTTTGCATGCTCTCCTCGTGTCTGCATGGGTTTTCTCCAGGTACTCTGGCTTCATCTGAAAGTCCGGAGCTAGTTTAGTTTGATAATTAAATCTTAATTGCCCATAGGTGAAAATATGAGTTTGCATGGTTGTTTGTCTTTATATGCTGGCCCTGAGACTGGTGGACTGTCAGTAATTCACAGTCAGATGGCACTGAACAAGATAAACCTTTATTAGTTCCACAATGGGAAAATTTACATCATCACAACAGCAAAGAAATAAAACAGAGAGAGAGAGAGAGAGAGAGAGAGAGAGAGAAGCAACAAGAGCACTGTAATATGTACAAGGGTTACAACCAATAAAATATAACTTAGGACTATAATGAGCATGTATAGACTATGATATAAGCAAGATGCAACAGTATGTACATAAGCAGTATGCATAGACAGTATATATATATATATATATATATATATATATATAAACAATAAGCAGTATACATAAGATATAATATATATTCACCATTTACATGTGAAATTATTAACATTTACCAGAGCCACAGACCTCACTCAACAACACACAGAGGATCTGCTGTCAAACACCTCAGGATACCAGCAAAGGTCCAACGTCTATTCCCCAATGGGTCACACCTGATTTCCATTAACAGAGTAGACTTACCCAATAACAGGCAGGTGGTTTAAATGTGTATGATCGTATACACACTTAATAAATATTAGCATATAATAGGTAAACTTGATCTTGATACTGTGATAGAGAAATTGATTGGCTGGGGTGACGAAGGATTTAGTCTTAAAGACTTTTTTAATATGTGTGGTCATTGAGTCGCACACCGATCATTCTGGTTGACTCGTATATTGCCATAGGATTTCGAAAAGAGCGCTGACCTGTTTCACTGTCCCCTCCAGCGTTTGGTGCAGGTGGGAGCAGTGCTTCTTGTTTTACCTTCACTGACACTTCAGCTGGGAGGATTTTTGCACCATCTCCAAAATATGGAAAAACTGGGTCTGTATATTTGTAAGTATATTTGATGGTGTGTACACTTATTTTCCTATCAAGGTCAAAAAATGACAGAAGCCCTTGGTCATAATCTAGCTGCACTCTGACCTGTTTGGGAACCAAATCTTCTGATACCATTTTCCCATTGCCCTCTGGTGTGCATTCATGTATAAAATATGTGCAAATACCCACGTAGATACCCCAAATCTTTTCAGATGTGTGATCTTTGGTTTTAGCAGCCACACCAACAGTCCAATAACCTGACAGTTCCACATCCCAACTGTGTTTCCCAAAGCTAAAGCCCTCAGATCCAAGAATGGCTAAACTGTGCAGCCTTTCAGGATTTTCAGGTAACGGCTGCAACAAGCCACTTTGTATAGAACAGGTTAAACCATCTGCTGTGATCAGAGGTGAACTGCCAGTGTTGGGGTCCAGAATAACAGGAGCTTCAGAGGAAAAAACAGGAAAAAATGGTTTGCTGAAATACAGTGTTTTTAGAGAAAAGGTTGCTTTAGTGGCAAAGTACAGGAGTTATAATGTGAATATTCGAATGTCAAAATATGGTCAGACAGACACAACAAAAAGTTGCTCACTGTATTTGATTATACTCTTCATCTTCTTCCAGACAGTGAAGAGCAGGTTCCCCACATGCTTGGCCTCATCAATCAGCGCTCCTGATGGTGTCTCTGGTTCTGACAGGTTGTATTGGGATCTGAAAGAATAATTGGCGGCCAGAGATTACCAGTAAAATATTTTCACACTACACTGGTAGTTTTTAGTTGGTGCAAAGTGGCAAATACATGATCCATTAAAAATTCATCATCTTGAATCCAATTTTCCTTAATGAAAACAGATAAGTTAAGATAATGAAAATATTGAAAGTGTTGTATGTTCAATGTTCAACCTCTACGAGGAGAAAAGACTGCAGAAGATGACAACAGACCAATTTGTTTGAAAAACATGTCAGGCTAAACACAAAGTACAAAAGTACATCTTCTAAATGCTTTTTTTAAAATGTAGTATTACACAATGTTCTATTGTGATGGTGTTTAAGAGGCAACTTACTGCTCCATGGTGGTTTTGACATTCTGACAAATAAAGAGAGAACATAATAAAAGTAAGTAAAATTTGATTTTACCTATATTAAGACAAGACTATTGATTAACATATGAACACATTTCCTACCTTCATAAATGGGACGTCCTCAGTTTTTATCTCTTGCTCAATGGTTTTGATTTTATCAGTGAGTGATAAGATCTCTGTGTTTAAATTAACAATCCTGATGTTCATCGCCTCACTCTTGAGCGTCGCCTCTTTCCTCACTGCATCAATCCTGGCAGCTTCCTCTGCCCTCAGGAAGCGATAGAGCTTCTGAAACTCTTCTCTGATAGTTTTCTCTGTCTGCTGAGCCTGGTGCTGAGGAGAAAACACCTTTCTTAATGACAGGAAACAGTGGCACTGTAATTCACTCACTGACTGTTTTAATGTGTGTATGTAACTTACCTTGATGTGACTGGCCATTTTATCACATGTGAGTTTTTGTCCTATGAAGGATCCCTGTTTAGTTTTTAAATGCATCAATTCGATTCTGAGTTGGGTCTACAAAAAAAGGTATAAGCATTGCTGACATTGTGAACAATGGATTAGTTACTTAGCACAAATTTTTTGCATAATAAATTTCTAAAACTAGTAAACCCTCACAATTTTTTTTATTAAATTAAATTCCTCACCCTATGATCTTCTACTGCTTCACTGATGGGGACACAGTTGACCTGCTGATGTTTTTGTGCATCTCTGCAAATCACACAGATGAGCTGTTGATCATCCTAACAGGAAAGGTTAAGCTCCTTGTTGTGTAGACTGCAAAGCTGCTCAGATCCTGACATCACCAACTGACTGATCTTACATCTTAAGATGTCAGTCTGGTTCTTCAGCACCAGATCACATAGAGGCTGATTCATTGGAAACAACTCCTTACACACTGGGCATGTCTGAACTTTGGTCTGTTTCCACCACTCTTGAAGACAGAACTTACAGAAGCTGTGATGACACGACAAGATAACCGGGTCCTTGAATAAATCACAGCACACAGGGCATATGCAGTCATCTTTGGACGCAATAGAGGTCATTATGTAGTTTGTCCACAGCCTTCCTGTTTCTTCAGCCACTGAACTTTAGTTTAAGAAGATTCACTCCAGCGATCCAGCACAATTAGTACCAGTAAAATCAACAAACACAAAATAATCCTCCAAACACAGCTAAGCCATCTTCTTTAATGTCGTTATGAAGCTCGTGAATGGGAGCAGCTTCTTATTTTGACTGATTTTTAATTCCTCTTTTCTCTGTAAAGAGGGAAGAGGGTTTCTGTGGTTCTGTGTTGAAATTGTTTCATTTTCATTTGCACCAGAGCAAAACAATGAGTAAAGAAATAATGAGACGAAGAACTGAATCTGTATGAACAGCAGGTTTTTTTTTTTTTTTTTTTTGTCATTTGTTAGAACCAACATACAAGATCTGGTTTAGAATAAAAAGTACCTCTTCTTTAGTATACAGAATAGAAAGTGGCTCAATCAGGAGACACATGCATTCAGAAAAGGGTGGCTTGACTATCAAAAACAACATGCTGGCTTCTTGCAACCTTGATTGATGTGAAAGATGAATAGGCAAATTTGATGTTGATGCTGTGATAGAGAAATTGATTGGATTCTGTCTTAAATACTTTAAAATGTACAGTGATGATTTAACTTATGTTCCCATAGACTTGGGGAGCTCATGTAAAGAGCACTGGACTGAGTGTCCCCCCCAGCGTTTGTTGCAGGTTGGAGCAGTGCCTCTTGTTTTGCCTTCAATGACACTATAGCTGGAAAGATCTTTACAGCATCTCCAAAATATGGAAAAAAACGGTTCTGTGAAACTGTATTGTATTATAACACCTTGTCACTTTCTGTTGGAGAGGTCAAACCTTCTGATGTGGTCAGATATGAACTGCCAGTGTTGGGGTCCAGAATTACAGGAGCTTCAGAGGAAAAAAACAGAAGCAAAATGGTTTGCTGAGATACTTTAAAGTAAAGTTAAAAGTTTAACTCAATTTCAGTGTGTTTATAGAAAATGGTTTTGCTTGACTCACTGTATTTGATTACACTCGTCATCTTCTTCCAGACTGTGAAGAGCAGGTTGACCACATGCTTGGCCTCATCAATCAGAGCTCCCAATGGTGTCTCTGGTTCTGGCTGGTTGCACTGTGATCTGATAGAATCAGACTGCAAAGCTGCTCAGATCCTAACATTACTATTTCATTCCTCTGACATCTCAAGGTGTCAGTCAGGTTCCTCGGTGCTGGATGACATGGAGGCTGCGTCATTGGAAAGAATGTCTTGCACACTGGGCATGTCTGGACTCTGGTCTGTTTCCACCACTCTTGTAGACAGAACTTACAGAAGCTGTGACCGCACAATAAGAGAACCGGGTCCTTGAATAAATCACAGCTCACGGGATGTGTGTAATCTGCTTCAGACTGTGAGGCGTTAGAGGCCATGCTGTGGTTTCCTGCTGCGCCTTTCGGTTTCTTTTGGTTGTTTTCTCAGTCAGCCACCAAATCAACTTTAGTTTAAGAAGATTCACTCAGTTAGCAGTCAGATTCAGGACAATTAGTCCCAGTAGAATCAATAAACACAAAATAATTCTCCAAACACAGCTAAGCTGTCTTTTTTAATGTTGTTATAATATCATGAATAAGAGCAGCCTCTTGTGCTGACTCTTGTGCTGATCTTTTTCTTTCTGTTTTCTCTGTAAAGAAGGAAGAGTGTTCCTGCAAATCTTTGGTGCAATAGTTTCACTCCTATCTGCTTCAGACCCAAACAATGAGTAAAGAAATAATCATATGAAGAATTAAATAAAAGATCAGCAGGCTTTTGTCACAATCAAATTTGGGGTTGAAACATTTACAAACACTGAAACAAGTACCTCTTCCATAGTGTATATTACTGTGAACCTTATTTGACCATAGGTTGGACTGTGACCTTGGTGGATTGATTGGTGGACTGTCTAGGGTTTGCCTCTCCCTAGTCCACCGTCAGCTGAGATTGACTCCCCAATAGGTTAAGTGGTATAGATAACAGATGAATGGACTATACGAATTCTGATCAATCACAACATCAAAACCACTTACTGGGGAAGTTATTAACATTGATCATTTCTTTACAATATGTTCAGCTGGGAAACCTCAGCATATTCCACCCAACTAAACACAAACACAGATCAAATGTGTCTCCACCTAGCAATGTCTCTCGCCAGCAACAGTAATGACAGTGGCCTTCCTCAAGACAGAACAGTGTACTGTTAAGAAATTGAACAAGGGACAAAAAGTCAGAGGCCTCACCCAACAGCCCACAGGACCCAAAGGACACAGGACACCACCAGAGGTCCAATGTTCCTTCCCCAATGGGTCAAACCTGATTTCCATCATCAGAACAGACTCACACAATAACAGGCAGGTGGTTTTAATGTGTATGATTATGTGCACACATGATAAATATCTCAGGATCCAACAAGTAGTTAAATGGAACCAGAATTCCTGTGAAGTCTCAGGATCCCCATTCTTTATAATTAGCTGTGAGTAATACTCAGTGGTTGGAGTGGAGAGGATGTTTACTAAAGCAGGCGATTACATCAAAAACTGCAGTAGCAGATGGTTACAGGTCATGTAAAACATCTACAATTTAATATCCAATCTATAAAAATGAAGCTGCTGAATGAGGTGAATATACTATAAAAAAAACACAATTTCTGGCAGACAAGGTTGCATTCTGGGTCAGGGTTAGGTTCAAGGTTAGATACCAGACTTAAACTTGCGTGACTATAGTCTTTTCATTTACCGTGATTCTAGTCATTATGTCACATTTAAACACAATTATTAGATATCTTTAACTTTATTTCAACATGTGATTGCCCTCACCCGTCTCTTTCTCTCTGTTCTCTCTCTTATGCACATGTTCATGTTGGAGGACACACACAAGCCACATGCATCAGACTCTCAGCAGTAAAAATCACAAGTGATTTGCCCCTTGACCACTGCAGCAGCAGCTATCAAAGGCTAACTGTTTTAACATGAAAGGACACACACTGCCATGTGGCCAGATAATGTGGCTACTCTTAACTTTCTCTTGGTCCCTCCCCTGTCTTTTTCGTTGTGTCAAATAGATTTTGAAGGAAAAACGTTAAAATAAATCTATTGTGCTTTATTAAAAACTGCATTGTCTTTTTTTGGTCTCCTGTGCTATTACATCAAGAAATGCATGACATTCAGATTCAAGCTGCTCCCAATTAATATGACATTTAAGTTTAGATAAAAAGCTGGATTATAGAAATTATAGAAATCTAATTGTCTATGCACCAAAATTTGGTGCAAAATTAACGTTATTAGGTTATTTGGTTCAGTTTCACTATAATTGTTTTTGTGTAAAAAAAAAAAAAAACTCCAGCATTGGGGTTAGTTAACAAACAGGCAGTCCATTTATAGTTATTATAGCCAAGAAACTCAGCAGTGAGTGGCTGAGTTACATAACTTCATGGTAGTGTCTCTCATACATTTTATGCACTTTTCCCACTTACCTTTCCTAGGCTGGTGTAATTATTAGGCCTGGGGATAGCAGTGTGGGGGTGGATTCTTGTGAGACTGTTCACTAAAATATTATGTCCCTAACCATAAAACATTCAATCCACATAAAGCCAAGTGTTCTGGATCTGGCCACAGTAGCCTCCCCAGGGCGCTGCAGTAAAAACCGCCCTGAGCCGCCATTAGGTGGAGGGAGCTGGAAGAAATACTGGACAGAGGCTGGGACCAAACCAGAGCGAGAGCACAGCTGATGGTAAACTAATTTTGTTGGCCTGATACACCGTCACTCCCCCTAAAAAACACACACGTGCAGTAAATGTTGCATTCACACACATACACACAGTGTAAACGTCTATGTAGGAACACACGCATACTAAACTGTATCGTGCTTCCACGTAAGTGAGGAGTCTCTCAGGATTCTCAAAGTGGGACAAAATCTCACACACTCTTTCTCTCTCTCTTGCTCTTTCCATCTTTTCCCGCAACTGTTCTCACACACACTTGATCATCATCTTGCCGAGTAAGACATATGCTCCATCATTTGCCTTCAGGGATAAAAGACTGGGAAGGAATTCAGTGAGACACTGTAGCACTTCTCAGCAGACTCTTGGAGAGAAGTGCTGTATTTATGTGTATTAACAGTGTTCACCCACACAGCTTTCCTGTCTGCGAAACACCATGCATGTCTAAATCTGGACTTGATATTCAATGTACACTATTTCAAATTAAGAGAAGAAAAACATAAGTCATTTTCTTTAGATAATTTACGGTGTAGCTCCAATTATGGCCAAAAGGAGTTGCATACTAATGCCAGCAATCACATTGTAAGTGTATATGTCAAACTTTGAAATGTTAAATGTCTTTATTTGAAAGAGAAACAGCTCTTCCTGCCACATGAAGGTTGGAGCCACCTGAGGCTAAAACCACCATCTGCTGATCTAATACTTCAGGACTATTTTATAAACTTTTTTTAATTTTCTGAAGACTGAATAGGAATAGGGGGAAAAAAATGTTTGCAGTGATTAAAGGAGGCCACACACAATGATTTTTTATATATGCAGATGCAGAAAAAGCCTGATTAATATTCAGTTTCATCGTGTCTTTTACTGTGTTATGACTGTCTCTTTTCGGTAATTGGACACTAATAAAGAGTCAGCAAAAAAAAGATGTAAGTGTAAGCGGAGCAGCAGCTTCTCGGCAGGACATTACAGGAATTTACGATGTGTTAAATGTTTCCTTTGTTCCTCCCCGTGGCAGCTCGCTCCGGCAATTAGGGAAGGCAGCGGCTTGCAATGAGCTCATTACCCCCTGCACCTCCTACCCCCTTTCTCCTCTCCAACACGGGGTCTTCATCTAACATCATTTTTGTGGCGGAGGTTTAGTATTTAATTGACTGATTGATACGACCAACAGTAAGTCATTACACACGCTGAGGAATTCAGCAACATTTTACCATGTTGTACATCTTAATTTCCACACGTTATTGATGTAACATTTTAGATTTTTTTGTTCATTCAGTATTGTGGTAAATTTTGAAACCCAATAGTGGCAATTTGCCAGAGTCTAAAAGCAGATTTTTTATTTTTTTCATTTTGTTTTTTTTTTCTTTTTTCTATGCACTTGGCCCCTGAAATAAACCCCATGCGCCATTCCATTTAGCAAACCAATTTGGGATGGAGGGTGGGGGCAGGAAAAGGGAGAGGTATAGGTTAGCTGTAGTAATAATCATAAATCAACTCTGAAATGCTGCCTTGTCACATGCCAGACTGCGGCACTAATGACCAAGCCCATCTTTCACCGGGTATTTTTATCTGTGTGCCCTGACACTCGACTTCTGGAAGCGTCCTCTCGTTTTACGTCGTCAGCACCTCGGCCCAGCCTGAGCACAAGTTCCTTGCATATCTATAAATACCAGCCAGCTAAATGGCATTTTCTCTCGCCCACCCCCTGCTTGGCAAGTACCAGGAGCTCTGTGACTTGGCAAAGAGACTAACAGGCCTACATCACTAAACATCTTGGGGCTTAGTCCCCCTCCCACCCCAGCGTCACCCTCCAGAGAACAGCTGGCCAAAAAAATAGATCCATCTGCCACTGCCTTCGAATTCCAAAGTGGTTTCAGTTTAATTAAACAAGTTGAAATTACTTTTCACAAGATATAGAAAAGACTAACAAAACATTAGGACATTTTTTTTCAGTTAAAAACAACACCTGTTGGGTGAAGTTGTTGTATTAAATCAGTACATATACTACAACGCAGCTTTTTGATTCATGTCAATTCACACAGACACTCCAAACACACATCAGAAGCACACAAACACCTGTACATACTTCCTTTGTGCAGAATGTTCTGCCAAGTTTTTTAAGCTTGCTGACATGTGGCACTAGAGACTGCAGGTCAGTGACAGCTTCCTGCTATTTCGGGCTCTGTCACAGCTTGAGGTTTTAATTTATTCTGCCAGAATGTGTCAATCATTTAGCAGCAGGGTTCAGGCCTGAGTCTTCTGTGGGAAGGAGAAGGAGGCAAGCACAGCAGCTTTAGGCCTTGTTCTTACTTAAAGGTTAAACAGGACTAACCTGAAACTGATATTATGATAGCAGAAACCATGACGTCACTGAGTAAATAACAGGAAACAGCAATGTCAAATGTGTTTACGCAAGCTTTTGTGGATCAATTTCTAAAAGTTTGGGACATACACCAAAAAAAAAAAAAAAAAATTATTGATGTGAAGAGGCAGAGACTGTATGTTCCTGCTACGTGTTATGCTCATTGATTCAATGGCAGGAGAAAAGAAAGAAGTAGTGATACAATTCACCATATGTCTGCACAAACCAAAGTAAAATCATCAACACAACATCAACACAGACAGCAAGCCAAGGCAGCAGGAAATACTCTTTAAAATACTTTGGTTTTCTACATAGATAATAAGACAGATGTGTGAACTCTGTTCAAGGAAATATGAGAAGAAAGCGATACCATACACATGGCACAAGTGGTCTGGAGAACTGTGCATTCAAATTTAATATATAAACCAGAAAGACACTCCAAAGACATTTTTCTGCTAACATCTGCACAGACCTGCAAGTAATTGTATGAACACATAAATCTCAACACCATTTTTCCTTTTTTTACATCAAGATCCACATATTCTTTCAGGAGAAATTGACAAAATGTAGAAAATGCTCGATACGTGAGAGTAATGAGTAATAAATAATGTTCTCAATCTTCCCCCTTCACCAGATCTGTCTCATACTACCAGTCTTATAAGTTCTTTCCTTCCTTATTGCTCTATTAAGGTTGGCGCAAATTAGTTCAGCACTTTTCGCATGATCTTTCTAACAAATTAACCAACAAAAGAAGATGTGTTTTCAATGTGTCCACATTAGAAATCTATTTAGGACCAATCTTCAATTGTCAAAAATGTCCATCAGCACTTTGCTCCAGGCTGGACATCATATCACAGCCACTCTTGCCCTTGTAATTTTGTTAGACAATTTCAAATTTGCATCAAGGGCTATTTTACCTGAGTGGTTTAATGTCATGATGCCAGGCCGGTGTCTGTCCACTAGCCATGCCAAGGGTTTGAATTTGACCCCTCCAGTGTCGTGCCAAAACACACACATCAGTCATCATGTAATGTCATGCCTACTACTCATGGTATCATATGACTTTGCAGGGCTCATCCTGTGTGATTCCATGTAACAAACGACTAAAAAAAGTCCTGCCAGGAAGTGGTGTCGCGTCACAAGATGAGAAACCAGGACTTCCAGTGTGTCAGAGGACAATTACTGTTAATGAACGCCCATTCGTTAACGGACTTCCTGTCATAAAAAAAAAGTCATTTATTATTTCCACCATATGTTTTCACCTGTGTCTGTTGATTTGTTTATTTGTTAGCAGGATTATGCAAAAATTACTAAATTATGTGATTTGCACCAAAGTTGGTGCTGAGATGGTGATTGAGCCAGAGAAGAACAGATTAAATTCAGATGCTGATCCAGTGAAAAGGGCTGATCTGGTCGTTTATTTGTTATGGGTATTTTTTGATATTTTCAACATTTTTGGGAAATATAAATAATAATGTACAAATATTCTGACATAGTTATGTTATTAAGATATTAGGGTTTGTAGAATTTGGTGCAGACCCAGATAATAACTCAGACCTGATGGCCTTGGTTGAGGCTTGCACTCTACTTAGTGCCACCCTGCTTTTTCTCTTTTTTTATGTCTTATAACAAATGAGAAAATAATAGGCTCACTGAAAAAGATATTCCTTCATTATTAAGAAAGAAATTCATCTAAAAGTTAATCTCAAATAGACTTTCATCTAGATTTTCATTGATTCCCGTACACTGAGCCGAAAGCCTCAAAAAACTACTTTCATCGGGGTGGGAACCCGGACAGGGATCATGTCCTTGTCACTGCACTCCCTCGTCCTCTGCTTGAGAAACATCGAATTTTAACAAGCAAGACCGCTGTTCATTTCCTGTTTCCACCCAGCACTCAATACTGTATTTTTTTATCATTGTTAAAGTATGACCACAATCAATCCTGAAGTTTTACCACGTATTTATTATTGTAACCATGACAACAGAGCTCCGCTAACCTTAACAAAGTAGTCATTTTAACCCAAACCACAATGTTTCCCTAACTTTAACAAAGTGATTATTTTAACCAAAGCATGATCTTTGTCGAAACGTAACCATGCTGTTTCATAGCATTGTCACATCATAAAATGGACTCATTTTCAACAGTGATTTGCAGTGGTTTGGACAAGAACAGACAGATGATGTCAGCCTGATGTATAGTGCTGCAGTATCAGAAAACGACTCTATGTGTTTGTAATCTCTTGTTTAGTTTTTTTTTTTTTTTTTTTTTTTTTTTTCCTCATCAGCAACTGGCAGCAATAAGTGATAAATCCAAAACTGAGGCTTTAAAAAAAAAAAAGGAAATCCAGCCACTAATGTGTGGGTGACATTGCTAATACTGCATCCATGTCTTCCTGCAGCTGGGATCAACTCCAACGACCAATGAAGCAGACAAATGGAAAAAAGAAAATTAAGGGATAGAGAGATGAAAGTAGGCAGTGTAAACACTGCTCTCTCTCTCTCTCTCTGCTCCCTCTGTTTTTATTTTTGCTTTGCTTGTATGTGAGGGACATTCTCTTTCTCTCTGGGACTGCCAGCCAATACCACAGAGAATATAATTTATTTTTTAATGTTTGTGTACAGAGGATGATGCCAGGGAAACTTTAGCTCTTTTCATTCTCCATAATGTTTAGTACCAGAAAGCCTTTTTGAATCACATAAACAAATAAATTGCATTTGTGTGTAAAAGAGAAAGAAAGTATGTGTGTGTGTACATCAACAGGATCTCTCAACCAACGATCATGGATCAGTCAGAAAAGCTG
The DNA here is from genome assembly GCA_016801845.1 of Polydactylus sextarius. Lineage (NCBI taxonomy): Eukaryota > Metazoa > Chordata > Actinopteri > Polynemidae > Polydactylus > Polydactylus sextarius. The sequence continues at coordinate 6,842,560 of CM028918.1, forward strand.
CTGACATCATCATCATCCCAAATAAATGACAACATGGTAAAAGAGAAGACCGTGCTGGTCTGGGGCCAGTGGGATTCAACAGTCACAGAATCCATACGCCATAACAAACATTCAATTTTTCAAATAAACTACACTCCATGGCCAAATCTGTCATCTTTCTGAGGCCACTGAGGAGCAGCGCTGTCTGATTTTACTCTCACAAGATTTATTTATATCTGTTTTTTACATCCAGTATTTTTTTTTTGCCTCTGCCTCAGAGTAAATGTTCTTGTCTATGACTGTGTACAGATTAACCAGCACTGTGTTTTCCCTCTGTCTGTCTGTGCGACTTTGTATATGTGCCATCACATCCGCTTTGATTTGTGTATCTCATTTCATACCTCCACATGACTCCCTTTGAGTAGCTCGCTCACTGTTTGAAGCTACTGAACATCTGCATCTAAATCTCATTCTGATGATCATAAAAGCATCCTTGTCTTGTTGTTTTCCAACTCTTTTTTAGGATTTTGTATAGGTTTGTATCATAAAGTGATTTGCTTTTGTTTTTATTCCATATTTCTTATTTTCTTCTTCAAGCAGGAAGACATTTTATTTTATTTTATTTTATTTTATTTTATTTTATTTTATTTTATTTTATTTTATTTTATTTTATTTTATTTTATTTTATTTTATTTCATTTTATTTTTGTAATAAAATAAAATAAATTCATTCACATTAGGGTTTTTTCCTCTAGAGTCATAGCTACTCTTTGCCAAATAATCCTTTTGGAAATAACAGCATTATCACAATTGCATTAGGAAAATGTACATATTATATAATTTAACTGTCAAACAAATGTAGAAAAAGTGGTGAAAAAAATCACGAATGACTCTATTTGAGTTTTTTTCATCTCATCATTCATTAATCAATTTGTTATGAGTTTCAAACATTTATCTATTTGTTATATTTATTGATGAATTTACAGAAATGTTCATAACTTTTCACCTTTTGTTATAGCAGGAAAAACTGTAAATAGTGTATAGATAGATAGATAGATAGATAGATAGATAGATAGATAGATAGATAGATAGATAGATAGATAGATAGATAGATAGATAGATAGATAGATAGATAGATAGATAGATAGACAGGCAGATAGGTAGATTGAGTGTGGTCAGTGGGTGCATGTTGTTTTTGCTCTGACGGGATAAATAAAACCGTGAGCACGTCATTTGGGCCATACTATTAATAAGAATGTCATTTCGGTACCCAACCCCTCCACCCCCTCCCCTCTGAACCCCATTACTCCTTTGGACACTTGCCCAATAGTGTCCGCATGGCAGCTGGACGCATGCGCAGCAGAGACAGTCCCTTCAATAATGAAGTTGAGTCTAATGCCTGAGAAGTGACTGCTGCTCTCAAAAACTTGGACGCGGAGTGAAAATAATGGTGTTTCAGTCACAAGTGAGCGGCGCGCTCACCGAGAGCGAGCCCCGGGACGCGCGCTTAACTTTGTAAAAATTTGTTTAATCGAGTCTGAATAACTCCTCAGGCTTGTGTGCGCGAGCGAGTGTGTATGTGAGTGTGAGTGTGAGTGTTTTTTTTTTTTTTTTTTTTTTTGGTAGGGGGGGAGTCTGGCTGGTAATGGCCAGCAGTGGCTGAAGTGTGTTTGGTCCAGTCAGTGACAGCCTGCAAACAGCAGGGAGAGCTGTGCGGCGGCCACCAAACTGCATTTGATTATGAGCGCTTTCAAGAAGTGAAGGAAATCTGGGAGCTGAGCTGATTTCATTACCGGGAAGGAAAAATAATTCTAACACAGGTATGGTCATTTTTTTAAAATGTTTATTGTTATTATTATTGTTATTATTATTTTCATTCTCATATTTCTATTTTCAGACAATTACAAATGTGTGTGGTTTTACTCACTGCTAAAGAGTCTGAAGTATCTGAAGCCTGAAGATGAAAACTCTTATGTCATAGTTGTTGACTTTGATTCAGTCTTTGATTCATTCAATTAATTTATACAGTTAATAATCATTAAAGCGAAATGAAACGTGTCCTCTTCACAGCTTTAACTGTCACTACAATCACATATTGACATCATGGATATATTCTCTAAAAAGTGTTGTTGTGGGACGACAGTTACATATCCACTAATAAATTAAACGAGTTAATACTTAAGTTAGTCAGTTTGTGTTTAGTCTAGAGTCTAAACTTCATCCTCTGTAGATTAAACCAGTTTGAATTCATTTGTTTTATTTACTCATTTTAAGGTAAAAACTTGTGTCTTTATAGAAAAATATGACACATCCATGCAAAACTTTTTTACATTTCATATTAAGAGGAATATATATATATATATAAGTAAATAAAATAAACTATAATCTGATGACTATTTACCATATGAGGGTCTCAGACATGCAGGTGAGTGTCATATCTGCATCTTGTCATCCGGATTATCATCAAGAGAACTGGTGGATGATTTTATCCTCCTCAGTGTCCCCCCTCATTCCTCAGTCCTGCGTCCTGCGTCCTGCGTCCCCTCACGTCGCGTCCACGGCTTTTCTCCCCACCTCTGTCCTCTCTCTCATCCCACGTGGAGTTTGTGTTTATATTTGATATGTAGGGAAATAGGAATCTTATACCACGGTCGACCCGCAGGCTGTGCAGGGCTTGAATTGCCCCTGGCTATTGGCCTGCCCCTAACAACATGACAAGTTACGCGCCGACTCAAAATCTGATAGGGCCCACTGCTCCGTAATCCATACAGATTAGATTTCACATTAAGGACTCATACTTAACCAACGAGCATTAATGCGCACGAGGGTGGACGGGATTTTGGTTTGTGTGGAGATGATGGAGAAAATGTATCAAAATAAATAAATAAATAAATAAGTCTTTCAAACACAGAGACAGAGGATAAATTAATATCCGGGCCTTTTTGTAATTAAAGGAGAAAAAAAGTTGGATCATTTAGATTAAAAAAAACATATTGGAGACTTGATTAAAACAGCATCAGATTCATTATGATAAAACTAAGAAAATAAACGAAATAAAAAATATCAAAAGTTTGAAAAACATAATATTAATTAATTATAATCACTGTATTATGTCACATTTATTTCACAATATATTTCCCTCCCATTAATTTTATTTTTTGGATTTTTTTTTCGGGCTAATCTTGTGACACGATGATAAACTGTTATAATTTATTGAATTGACTGTAAGACTCTGTTGAAGCACCGTGGCCCTAAGGCGGAGGAGAGCTAAACTCAGAGCGTGTAACCTAATTTAATGTAATCTAATTTAATTCAATTTAATTCTATTACTACTCCCACTAATAATAATCATAAATAAATAAATAAAACGCGTCACATCGTGACATGGTTATTTCTCTCAATGGCCTTTGTCCATATTTGTGGTTGTTTTAGATTTGCAGAAATATTTGTGATACCTTGTACCAAATAAGATATATATTTCTTAATTTTTCACAAAATAGAATAAAATAAATGAATAAATAAATAACGTGCACAATTAAACTAAGGACACTAATTATAAGGGTGTGTGTACGTCCCCAGTATATTGCTATAGCCCAAATGATCTTATAAGTGACTTAATATGAGAGGCAGGAAGCTTCCCTGTGTCTTTCATTGTTAACATCGTGAATGGTAACTGTGCCATCTTTTACCAAAAAAAAAGAAAGAAAAAAATCGATCCGTGCGTAAAAACGATTGCCAAGTCAATAAGGTTTGAGTTGAATTGAATATGTAACTTTTCACTTCGACCTCTCCGGCCATGCAGCAGTCTGGTCTGCGGTTTGTTCAACATTCTCCTCCTCCTCTTCGGCTTTTATAGCGTGAAATTACCGCAGTGTAGCCGTGTAAGTCCACTTTCTGTTCCCTGCCGCCGTCCCATATGTGTTTCTTATGTCGCTGCCAATAGTCACAGTAAGAAATATAATTCTCTCTTCTGGGACGCTGAAGGAAATGGCAGGCATTATTGATTCCCTGCGCAGTGTCAGGTAACTGCAGGGTGGTTTTTAGGGCCATACGAAGGCGGTCATGTGCAGTGGGATACAGTGTATAATAGATGGGCAAAACATTTGGTCATCAGCAATTCATAAAATAAAACAATTTCCAAAAAAAACATTTAATGGGACAAATGTATTTTTTTAAAGAAAAGACATATTCTGGTCTGTAATACTCATGAACTCCCAATGAGGATCACATACACTATAAATCAAACACTTTAATGTCCCAAAAGTCAGACAAAACCTTCACTACTCATAAAATGGGTAAACTTCAGTTTATGTGTGTTCATGGTCTGCTGCATCTCCGCTAAAGAAGAATAAATCATGAAGGAGGGTGGAGGGGTGTGGGGGGGAGTGAAATGCAACCAGATAGAAGGCTGAGTGTGCCCTCCACAAAGGTGAGAGAGGGAAGGAGAGAGAGGGAGGGTGAGAGAGGAGGAGGAGGGGGTGGAGGGGGGGGGGTCAGGGAGGCTTGGGCACAAATCAATTCACCTGAGAGACGCATTATTGTCTTCGGTTTCAGGCGAGGAGGAGCTGAACGCTATGAAAAATTAAAAGGATGCCAGTTAGTTTAAAGGATCGAGCCAGAAAAGTCCACAGCGCTGGTGCACGCACACACACACATGCACACACACACTGAACAGCCACTAACACACACACACACACACACACACACACACACACTGAATAGCCATTAACACACACACAAATTGATAAATGACACATACTCCCCTAATTCAATGTTTATACTTGTTAAACCACTAACCAGCCTCTTTTTCATCCTTCATAGTGAGAGAGCAACATGCATATGCTCATACACACTGTTCTCTCATAGATTTGTGTGTGATTCATTCTGATATAAATTCACTCATCTGACCACACTGTATGACACAAAGCCTTAATCGCACTGTGCAGCTACTGAACTCAAACTCAAAGTGCAGGTGTATAAAATTGTTATTTACTGTAGCTGAGGTGAAATAGATGAATTAATGTGTTTGTTTTTTTGTGTGAAGAAAATAGCTGGAAATGGTTCAACGGCACTCCTTACCACATTTGGTGGGAACCACAGATCTAATGACAGAGAAGGACTTTTGTGCTTGCATGTGCGTGCGTGTCTTTGCAGCCCATTCTTTTGTTCAACTGTCAAACTTTTTCTGATGGCATTTCGCACAATATAGCAGAGCGGAGCCATTTTGTGCCGTTCTGTTGAGGAAGATGGCATTGTTTTCTATTGTTTTCAGCTTGGTCCTTTGTTGCAGCATCATTCTCTGCATGACAGTAGCACAAAAAAATCCTCCTCACAAAAAACAGACAAGGACAATGTAATTTCTATCTTCATTTTTTTTTTTTTTTTCCTGATCACAATATCTCATCTCACCGAAGACATAGACGGTCACCTCGGCCCGGCCTCCCCCCTTCGTCGTTCCAGACTCCTGCACCAACCTGTCTCCTGTCTAGTATTAATAGGGTCACTCACTGTCTTCGTGCACTAGCCAACCACTGTGTCTGTGGTCCAGAGCCAGCCAAGCAGCCGTATCATTTACACGTCTCCATTTTCATTGTTGATATTTACTTCTGCAATTATCTCTCCACTTCACCCTCGGCTGAAGATGATATGCTGAAGTTAACGCTGCTGCTTCCCTCCTTCAGTCTCCTGTTGCTCACACATAAACACACGCACATTAAGTGAAGGCCTAACTGACAGATGTGCAAAAACATGAAAAAAAGAGGAATTGATACAGTATAATTGGCGGTTTAATCCAAACTGTGGGTATAAAATGACTAAAATTGAAAGTTACACATCCAGGTTGAGGTTTGAAATGATCTTTGTTTTTACCAAAATGGCTGCACAGGTGATCGTTTATACAACTAAACCTTGTGCACAGGTAATTTCAAAAGGTGACTTTTTAACACTGTCTGTCTGTCCAGTGACACATTATATTCTCTCCTTTTTGTCTCTTAAGTGTGCAGTGGATCACAATCAAAGAAGCCATGGAGGCCTCACAGGACCTCAACGAACAGATGGTGAGTTAAAGGCTACTGTATGCATGTGAGTGGATGTGGGTGGGTGGGTGAGTGAGTGTGTATATCTTGTATTGGCCACACAAGTCAGAGGTATTGGTGCAATGGAGAGATGCATGTCTGTCCATGTGTGTGTGTGTGTGTGTGTGTGTGTGTGCACTAACACACAGCAGATGTGGTTCAGTGAGGGTACAGTAACCATATGGCAGCAGTCAGAGTGAATGAGACCTGGACGTAGACAATCAATTTAGGAAAAGTGTGTGTGTGTGTGTGTGTGAATTTGTAGTCAATTAAATTACTGAGTAATTAAATTTAAAAGAAAAGTTGGGCTCATTTTTTTGTCGCTCCCTTATCTCTTAGACCTCAAACACACATTTAGGTTCGCACACACACACACAAACACACACATACAGACACACACACTCACAGACACAGACACACACAGAGCCGGAGGGTTTGTTAGTGTCTCAGCACAGCGGGCCGTCTCTGCGTCACGTCAGCACAGCGTCCCAGTTCTGCTTGTTTAAAGATCAGGCTGTATTGTTGGGAAAATGATTTTGGCGGTGAGCGAGGTCCACTCACATTTCAAAGTCGTTAGTCAGCCACCAGAACAGGTGTAATTTCATCTCCTCCTCCTCCTCCTCCATCAAGCCTGGTTCTCTCTCTCCCTCTCTCTCTCTGTCTCTCTGCCTCTCTCTATCTCTGACCTGCCAGGCTCGGCAGTAATAATAGCACGAAGTGGGACAGAGCACATGAAGTATGTTGTTTTTCTCCCACTTTTTTGTGTTGCTCTGTCAGACTCGCCCTGGGTCAGATTACGGGCTGACCCCAGTGGAGCACTGTCACTCACACATGCGCACTGTACGAGAACACGACAACACAAACACGCAGAGAATTATCAGTGAGGGGAAAAAAAATGAAAGCAAGCAAGAAAGAAACACAGAAAGAGGAGGAGAGGAGCATCCATCTTATCTTGCTGCCATCCAAATATCAAATATTGATGTCCATATTCCACAATTACTTCACCTGCTTTAAATAGGACAGTGATATCATTTATAATGTGAATTTGAGCTGCGGCTCAAAGACATTGATTAATTGTTCAGGTTGGAAATGAGACCTCACAGCAAGGGCAGAGATTTTAATCACGCTGTACAGACCTACCTATGTGCTTTATAGAGTTAAGATTTGTGACATCTGAAGGTAAAATACATTTGGCCGAAAATATTCAAATTTACTATATAAAGCTGATTAAATAAAGAATTTAATTGGATTAAATGTTGTAGATTTATTTTCTCGTATCTGGTATCAAGGATTTGATGAAAAATTGTGATATAAAGTGATAGTGATAGTGTGTTTGCAGTTTATTAGGTACATGTCCTCATGAATTAAGTCTCATTCATGAGGACATAATTGTCCTCATGAATCCAGAATATGTCAGAAAACACTGAAAAATGTCATAATGAGACTTGTCGTGAATAATATTTCCTGTTCAGCTTCAGGGTTTATCAAATTACATTTTCACTTCCAGGCCAAAATGACATCTTCCACATATTTAAATTCACTTCGACCGAAAAACGAAGGTTAGAATTTGTAAGTCGATAATTTCCTGTGAATGTTTTCTTCTTGTTTAATATTTTAAACTGAAAGTGGCTAATTCTTTCCTCGCTCTGCTTCATTGAAATAGGCGTGTCTCGGGTGACTAAGAAAACAGCACAGACCTCACACACAAAGTTTCAGGGAGTTGTCTGTTGATACCTGATATCCCCCACCCCCCACCCCGCCCCTCCCATCTACCCTTTAGAGTCCCCACCTCACCCCACCCCACCCCACTCCTGTCCCTTACTTCCTCCGACCCGCCCTATTCCCACCACATCCATCGCACGTCATCTGGATTATGGTCAGGCGTCCTCTATGGACGCCTGCTTCGCTGAAGGCCAGCCTGCCGTCTGGGGTCCTCAGGGAGCGCTGGATGGAGCCTGAGGCAGGGCCAACAGTGGTTATCCCCGTAATGCTACTTTTAGCTTGTTTAAGTGTCTCACTCCACCTGTTGTCACATAGTTGGTTAACTTTGGAGAAAAGGTGATATCTGCTCTGTTTATGTTGTTGCTGTGGTTTTGGAGCGATGCCCTGTGAGGCGATGATGAGGAGACAAGAATGATTGATTGTGTGGATCAAATATGTTAAATGATTAGTATCCATTTGTTTAATTATTAAGTAGATATCTTGTAAAGATAGATTAGTGTGATACACACAAACTCCACACACAGTCTCTCAATGACTCTTCATCTGACAGAGCTCTGATTGAAGTCTCCAGTTTGTTGGCTGGTGGAGGAAGCAGTGAGAGACGACGAGGGAACGACAGTGTTTGTTGACCCCAGGGAGCCTTGCAGGATTTAAATGTATGACCACCAGAAGAAAAAAAAAGTGAGAGATGGAAGAGTCGGGGAAGGGAAAGGGGGAGGATGAAAAAAGAGGGGAAAAAAGGTTCTTTTAGTTGTAGCCCTTTCCTCTGGTGCTCTGGGAGAGGCCCCGAGTATGGCAGCTGTCCCAGTCTGTGTATGTGTATGTGTGAGACAGAAAGACGGAGAGAGAGCGAGACCGAGTTAGAGGAGGAAAGGGGTCAGGTTGCACCCCTCTTTCACCCCTACAACCCCATACAGACACATTCACGCAAAGTTACATGCAGCAGCAGTAGCTAAATACGAGCACTGCCCAACCCTGATTGCCAAGATTGCATTGGCGTCATAGATTAGTCGTTGCAAAATCTGCCCGGCGACAAGGCATGTGGACAGATCACAGGAGTGTGGAGTGTAACAGCTACCCCGCTGGCATCCCTCTAGTAGGCTGGCATCCTAGTTGTGGCACCGAGGTGCACTTCAATTTCAGCTTAGTGTACAGTGATTCTTGTAAGATTTATGTTTAGTTGACAGCTGAGTGTTGCTGAGAGAGTCTGCCTTTCAGACTTCTAGTCACCTCTGTCCGAGCTGTGCTGAGGGGAGAAAATATTTGGGACACCGAATATTTTTCGTGAAATGAAAGACGTTATTCTTGATTTCAGTAAGGTTGATAACTGTGGGTAAGGAGGAGAAGAAGTCAAAGAGAAGCAGACAAGTGAAAAAAAATGCAAAATGAAGTTTAAAAAAGAACACACCCCCTCACACACATACACACACACACATATGGTTTTACACCATTGTGTTTTCTCTCTCTCTCTCTCTCTCTGGCACATTTAAGAAGTATAATCTCCACATCACAGCTGTTCACACAAATCTCCCACTGATTATATGCACTGAACTTGTAAACTGTGTCTATAGTGATTGATCAAGTTATAGTGAGCGATGGTGGGAGCCTCACAAGAATGAACAACTCAGAAAATTAAGACATTTCTGATGTTTTCACATAATGCCCAGGCGAAAAAGTGAATAAAATCTGCTTTTAGTCAAAGAAGTGAAGACATTTTGGGGGGATGGAGACAGCTGAATGTTTTAATAACCCTTACACAACACTCGTATTTTGACTTTGATATGGGTTCATTACATATCATGAAACAGCTTTAAATATCCATTAGCTTATTTTATGAGCTGATTAGAGCTGATTAACTGATCAACATACTACGAATTCTTCAGTTCATTATCAAACATGTTACATCTCAATTGTTTGATTTATTCAAATCCCAGTGTATAAAAACAACATTTGTTGCAGTTGTGGTTTTATTTTCTGGGACCATGCTGCTACTTCCTGTGCCTCCAGTCTTACTAAGATAACCGGCTTTCTGACAGCATAAGGAGACAAACGTGAGAGTGGTATCAGATTATTATCAGCCATTAAGATATCACATATCATTAAGACAGGGAATAAACTCGTTTCCCAACAGGCCCAATTAATCCTTCAATATTTTTAATTTTTAGTGTAATGTCCTTTGGTTTACTGGAATTAAAGCGAAAGATCTTGTTCTCCTCTGAAAAGTGGAATAAGGACTTCTACTTCTACAGCAATTGTTTTGACATTACTTCTATTTGAGCTGCACGAAACATCCAAAACATCTGTCTTTCACCAAAACCAATTCAGTTCTTGCCTTGATTCGGATAATTTATAACTCATATTTAAGAGAGCTGAGTAGAGACTAGTCTGGCCAGCCGGGGGAAAGCCAGCTAGGTGTGAGGTCAGCAGGTCACAGACGGCCTTGTGAGCCAATCGCAGTCTGACAGAGTCAAACCCCCCAAACAGACTGGAGAATCCATCTAGAAACCCAGAGCAACCGGCGTGGGCTTTCTAGAGGAACGCACCAGACAGGAAACCACATGATATGTGTGCTTGAGTGTCTGCTGTGTGTGTCTGTGTGAGAGCACATGTGTGTGTAGGTGTTTCTTTCTCTGCTATACACATATACTCTCTGTGGTGTGGGACGGCTGAGGTCATCTGAGTGGAGACTGTCTCATATTGTGACCATGCTTGTTTAATGGAAGTCAATCGAGGCCTGATTTTTTTTGTGCCAAGATTCCTGACTTTATTGATTACTCAAAGAGTTTTCAAGGAAAATCACATTATTGCCAGATGGTAAATTTCTCTCTAGTGAACATTTTAACATGATGAAGTTTATTGTTAAAGAAACTTTCCCAGTAATGACAGTGAACTCAAACTTTTACAAAAAAAAAAAAAGAAAAGAAAAAATTACATTAGTTAAGCAGAAGTCATTGGTAGAGCAGTAAAACATTTCCATATTCTTTATCCTCAGCAACTTCCATAAATAGAGCACTCGATAGTGAAGCCCACCTGTTGTTCGCTCTGGTCTGCTCATCTGCCATTGGTTACATAAAAAAGTAGCGTATTTCCTCATTTTGCTATGAAGGAAATGAAAGTGCAACAATTGTGCTTTGGTTACGGAGGAACCTGCCTGCCATGCCTGCCGTGAGAACTTCCTCTGCTGCTCTGCTGGGAGATTGGATTTCTCTGTGTGCAGCGTAGAATCAGAGAGGTAGCAGAGAGGTCGCTGAGGCCAGATGGGCTGTGACCTGGGTCTCTGAACTACCTGACTGATAGTCCATACTACAACTGCAACAAATGATGATTTTCATGCATCATTTTCAGATAGTGAATCTTACTCGTTTTAATACATATCTTTGGCTGTAGAAGTTGAAGTTATTCTATAAAACTCCATTGGGTGACATCTTCAAATCTCTTGTTTTGTTTGAGCATCAGTCCAAAACCCAAAGATATTCAATTGACAGGAAAGCAGCAAATCTTCTAGTCTGACCCAACAAATGTTTGGTTTTTAGACTCAATAAACAAACAATGAAGAATCAATAGGTCATCAAAGTTGTTGTCTCAGTTCTCTGTTGATCAATTGATTGATTATTTTGTCATCTGTCTAAGAATCTGTTTTATAGATGTCCCAGTTCATTTTTATCTTTATCAAACCTCAAATAAGGAATCCTTTGTTATTGGGCACTGATCACTTGCCATTTTTTTTTTTTTTTTACCCAAATGTAAAATCAATTTTCATGTATTGTAAATAAACTCTTTTTCTCTTGAGAAGTTTAGTTATATCCAGTGAATTATGTGGAGGGAGAAAGTCTATCTTAATTACAATAAATGGATTGTTTTAGATTATTTGACATTTGGACGTTTAGTTTTTTTTATTTTGTTTTATTTTTTTTTAGGATTTCTGACAGTGTTGGACTGCAACACTGTTTTAAAAGATGGAAGAGACCACAGTCGAGTGGTTTTTTATCTAAAATACTTTGCTCGATTGTTTTTACAAGCTCAACCAAAGAGAGAAATAGTCAGATCTGTTGATATATTATGTCTAGACAGAACAAACAAAATGTGCTGCAAGCTCTTCAGTGTCATTAGGTTTTGCACTTTTGTCCACGTGACCATGTTTGTACAGAATCTAACCAGCGACGATGTCCGGAAAGACACGTTTTTCCTCTCCTCTGTCCTTGATTTCTTTCTCTCTGTCTTCCCATCTCTCTCTCTTTCTCTCTCTCTCTATCTATCTGTCTGTCCCACCTTCTCTTTCTCTGCCAACCCGCCCGCCTCTTCGTCTCTCCCTGTGTCTCTCCAGCTAGAGTGATGATTCGGGGCCTATTGTGAAGTCAGCAATCCGATACAGAGCCAGGCCGAGAGCGGCAAGGGGGGTGGTGGGGTCTGGAGGGGGGTTGGGGAGAGAGATGGAGGGGTGGTGGTGGAGAAACAGAACAGAAAGGATTATGAGTTTTCTCATAGCCAGGTCTATGCTGTCTGGAGCCTGGGGCTCTTTGGCTCTCTTACCTGTCCTCTGCTTTACCTGTTGCTCTCATTCTCTAATTTGGCCTATGCTCTCTCTCGTCTCTCACTCTTTGTCTTCTATCTCTATTTTTCTCACATCCCCGAGGTCTTCGTCGTCCCTTTTTTTGGACTCTCCGCCCCTCCTTTTCTTTTTCACACTTACGTACATCCTCCTTTCCTTTTTCGCCTCCTAATCTGCCTTCCTTCTTTGCAGGCATATGGTATTTTGAGTGATTTTATTAGGAAGATGATATGAAGTGTTTCAAGGCCTGGTATGATGGAACAGCTTGTGACTTTTGAGACACTCAACTCCTGTTCTCCCTGCTCGGCAGCAGTAACTTCTAATAATCGACTGCATATTGGATCTGAGAGCAGATGGTGTGTGTGTGTGTGAACATACCTGTCTGTCTGCTGAATATCTTTTCCTTTTTTTTTAGGACATCTACCTTATGTTGTACCCCTCACATGCACACACACACACACGCTGTGATGTCATGACCAGCATTATTTAACAGGCAGCTGGGAGGCCATTCATCATTTAATTAAAAGCGTCTGAAAGGGATCTGTGGCCTAATGAGATTAGCTTTAATTATTGATGCTGCTGCTGCTGCTGCTACCACAGACACTGCCACTTACACACACACACACACACAGGCTCACAAACACACACTCTCCAGTTATGACCACCACAGACACTCAGACTTTCTTACAATCCTCTCTGCTCTCTTACCTGATCTTTTCCCTCTCACACACACATATCTTACTGATTTTGCTTCCTGATGGGATGCAGAGGTGCTCGGGGTGGGGGTGGGGGGGGGGGTGCATTCAGTGAGGTGAAGGCTGCAGAATGGGGACTGAGCGGGGAAGTGGGGGGTAGCTGCAGTCGTGTTGGGGATGAAGAGGAGGGTGGGTACAGGAGGACGGTGTTGTGTTTCTTCAGGTCTCATACAGCAGCGGCAGCAGCAGAGAGCGACTCTGTTCCTGTCCACATACTCTTTCCTCCATTTCATCAGAGGGAATTTGAATTCTGCTGTAAAACGTCACAGTGGATGTACCTCAAAGTCTTTAGTGTTAGTGTAACAAATTTCAGTTTGTTTCTGGACCAGATGATAATGACACAGCTCAGTGAAGACATTTCCTTCTATTGTTGCAAAGTTTAACTTTTTTTTTCTCATCTCATCTCTTTGTTTTTTGGTGGCTGCTTCATTTCATTATTTTTACCAAAGTAGAGATATTCCACACATTTTATTTATTTATCAATTATTTGAATATCATCAAAGTGCCACACAATGAAACAGTCAGTAATAATATGTTCCTATTAGAAGCTTCAATCGTTACATAAAAATACATTCTATTTGGAAATAAAGTAGAAAAAAGACTCAAGAGTTCATCATGTTCTCCATTTAGCATTAGTGGATAAAGCTGTTTAAGACAGTTTATTTATTTGTGTATTTGAGTTTGTGTCCTGTGTTGTACTTATTAAATCGTTTATATATGTAGATTTGGTCTAAATGTATCGATTTTATTCTTTCAAGTTTCTAAATCCAGCCTTAAGTTCAATTACCATCGCTAACGGACAGGTAGAAGTTAATCGAGTGTGGACGTGTGTAATATTATATCCTATATACTGTGACAACTTGTACCTTGGAGACTAATCTGTGTCTGTCGCTGCCGCGCTATGACTCAGACACATAACGCAGTATAGAGCAAAGAGTCATGTATTGACCCATGCATTGAGTCACTCAGATCAATTATTTAGGACTGCTAAAATAACGGATTAATCATTTTATCTATATGGAAATATTAATGATTAATCAACTAATTATTTTAGTGCTGAACCAATCTGTCTGCTTCACTCTGTAGTCGTGTGTCTCAGTGTCTGACTTTATTTCTACAGACTGATTGTTTATTGTATCTTTCGACATTTCATGTTGAGCTCTGTGCTCTTGAGTGTGTTTCTGTGCCACTGAATAGAGTGATGGCCAGTGTGTGTGTGTGTGTGTGTGTGTGTGTGTGTGTGCCTGGTCAGCCGTGGACTGGTTTAGGTTTCTCCCAGTTGTTTTTTTAATCACTCTCATCAGATTAGCTGAGCAGGGGCAGTCGAGGCCAAACGCTTCACAATTAACAGCGCAGAACCGGCCTGCACACACGCGTGTACACACTCACTCACACTCACACACACATACACATGCACACACACATCCATCAGTGACTTTTCATTTGTCTCCACTGAGTAAAGCTGCATTAAATCATGTCTGTGATCCCCTCACTCTCCGAGACAATGAGGAGCCAATTTAAATGGCAGCTATGAAGACCACCAGGAACGGCAAGTGGGATGGAGAGCAGCCTTAGTTACTGTTCTCCTCCACTGCTCCTCTTCCTCCTCCCTGAATGTGTATTCACAACAAGTCAATTCAATAAAAACTGTCACTGGGATTTTAAAATTAGTGAGGCGTGCTGACCACCCTTACAGCTTCAGTTGTGGATGACAACACAAGACATAAATATTCTAAGAAATCCAGCAGGAATTAAAGAAGAATCTAAAAATGACTTAGGAAGGTAAAATTATTTTTCATGGATCAGCTGATCTGAAATATTGTCTCACTGTCTGTTAAAACTGGTCAAAAAATTCAAAAGATTCAAACTTTTATTTTAAGAGCAAAAGCTGTTTTGTCTGTATGCAGCGGAGCAGCTCACTATTGGCTCAGCGTCGTATTTTCTTTAGCCTTTACTTTAGCCTCTTATTAAAAAGGAAGAATTTTGAAAGAATTGGAAATAGGCTTAGTGGCTTTCACTCTAAGAGTTACACAAGAAGACTGATACCATTCTCATTCTTGGTTACTAAATATAAAGCAGAGTAGTAAGAGTTTCTGGCATAACACCTATGTCCAAAGGTAAAAAGAGATCAAAAAAGTCTGAGGATGTCAAAAAAAAAAAAGAAACTCTAGCAACACTTGCGGTATATGCAGAACAGCTTTATTTGGTATAAATCAATGTGTTTTAGCTTTTTCAAACATGCTGGCGCAGCAATAAAGTTGTTCTGCACACTGTAAGTGCTGCTGGAGTGCTAAATATAAAGCCACAGCCAGGAGATTGTTACCTTAGCTTGGCATAAACGCTGGAAACAGGGGAACAGCTAGCCTGGCTCAGTGCGAAGGTTAAAAAAAATGACGGAGAGAAAGAAAAATCCCCCTACAAGTACCTCCAAAGTTCATATCAGCATGTTATATCAACAAAAATGTCAGGTTTATTTAATCTGTGTATATACCTAAATGTAGAAAGTAGTTTGTGGATTTTAAAAGGGAGCTATGCACTGGGCTTTTATAGTTCTTGCTCTATAAAATAATCAGTTTGTATGGTAAAACATGGTGAAAGTATTTAAAATTTATTGAAATCTGGAGAAGCTGTCAATACTCTGTGTTTTAGAAATGTAGTCCAGCTTTGTTACAATAGTTAAAGTGCATTCAAGTTCAATTTTCTATTTATTTGAGTTGCAGGTTGAATCCCCAGGAATTTGTTTGCAACTTGAAAGTGTTGATGTTTCTCCAAAAATATATTTTACGCTACAAATTCAGTGTTATTTCTTTTGTTTTCTGTGCAAAGGAATTTCAGTTTACATCACATGAAAGACGATGTGATGTGTACTCCTTTTACTCCCCTTTTCAAGTTGCACTAACCGACGTTCCCACCAGGCCTTTTTTTCCCACTAGAACGCCTTTCTTTGTCTTGAAAGGCACAACATCTCTGCGTTCTATAGCTCGGAGCAACCATGCTGCGCATTGTTCTCTCATTTCTCAGATTGTTCATATTGTCTTGGGGAGGTGAGGGGGGTTGAGGGTGAGGGGGGGTTCAGCGTAGAGGCCAGCGTCTAGATTTAGCTCTATTTTTGTCTTCTTCTTTCTCTCTCTCTCTCTCTCTCTCAGGGCGAAGGTTCAGAGACACGTGATACTTGAGGTGCAGACACTGCTTGTGAATATATTTTCAATTCAAGATGCGAGCAACACCAGTCAGCTCTTGGCAGTTTCATGTGAGCGTAGGCAGGTGGAGAGAGGTACACCTAGTTAGAGAGAGAGAGAGAGAGAGATGTTTTTGGAGAGAACCTTTTCACCCAAACACCTCCTCCTCCTCCTCCTCCTCTTCCCTGCTCCACAGACTCACCCTGTTCTTCCCTTTCACTCCCTCACTTCTTTTTTTCTTTTATAGCTTCCTACTACACCTGAAAAAGGGGCATTTTTGGAGGCATAAAGAGAGGGATAGTTTTACACCTCCCCTAGGCTGGGGGAACTGATGGGGGGTGGAGAAGGAGTGGTGGAGGGAGGGAGGAGGCTCGGCACAATGTATTTTACATGAAAGGAAGGGGATTGAGTTACCACACCGATAACCACTCATACAAATGGGGAGAGCAGAGAGCTTTGAGCAGGGGACAGGTAATCGGGTGAGACTCAGTGTGTGTGTGCGTGCGTGTGTGTGTGTGTGTGTGTGTGAGAGAGAGAGAGAGAAGAGAGAATGTGGAGGACAGATAGAGATGGAGGACATGTTTGTGTGGTGAGTAACATCCTTCATGAGTCTGTTTTGTGGTTGTCGCACACCAGCCGATGTCAGAGATGGCTGGATGATCACGTTGCACAGGTGTCTGTGTATATATGTGTGTGTGTGTGTGTGTGTGTAGGTGTATCCCTGTGTTTCTGCTTGTGTAAGAAGCTTCTCTTATTGTTTATCCAAAAATATTAAAGGTATAATTCAACCCTTTTTATTTCGGAAAATAAGCTTTTCTCACTACTCTCAGGAGTATTCAACAAATATGAAGCTACAACTAGTGGCTAATGAGCTTAGTTTAACATAATGAAACAATTTCTACTTTTAGCCTAGGCCTAATTACAAACTAAATGAGAAAATGAGTGAGACATAACGATGACATTGTTTCTCTCAAGTAACTGGCAAGAAAGTGATAAAGGATAATAGCAAAAATTACTTTTAAAGTCATATTTCATTAATTGCTTAATTGTAAAACAAAGATAAAAAATATTTTAAAAAATGTATTTGATAAACACAGTAAAACAAAGATTTGGGGAAAAAAACTAGAATTGCACTAAGTAGAGCTAAGAGAGTATACCTCTGCTAAGGCCAAACAACTCGTTTGGCAACACGTCTTTCTTACATCAAGATCTATAATTTATTTTCTGAGACACAGACAAAAACATGGAACAATGCCCTGTCACATTGTCTTGATATCATTACCCTCCACAGAGTTTGATGCGAATCGAATCAGCACTTTTTTTTTTTTTGCATCACAACCAAACAAGCAGACAGTCCTTGGTGAAAACATAACCACTATGGCAGAGGTGATAAAGAGAAGTGACAACAAGAAGAAAAATGAGATGAAGAGGATCAGAGTGTCTCTGTCTGCCATACTGTCCGCCGAGGGGAAGATAAACTGCTGTTGTTCCACTTGAAGAACAAAGTTGTTCTCGAGGGCCTCTTAAAAGGGAGCGAGGCACCTCTGTCAGATTCTTTTAAAACACTCCTAAAGTCAACAAAAACCAAAGCCAGGTCCTGTCATTTGGCTGTCTAATATACTACCTACTTCCTTTGCTCAGTTCACTGCTCTGATGTGCCCATGCCACGCTACAGTTTTGTTTTTTTTTCTTCTATTTTTCTTTATTTTTCTTTCTTTATTTTTTTTTTTTTGTTGTATGTATTTCATCAGCCATGTTTTGGGACGCCTCCCCTGCTCCCTTCTCCACTTGCTGTGAAAATATTTCATCCGGGATGTTTTTGGACGACCCCCTCCCAGTGGGGTCCTGCCTAGCTAATAATAAAGTGCTTGAGTTGTCAAGCACTTCGGCAACACCCTAATCTGTTCTGACAGTTAGTCCTCCACATACGCTCTGAAACGTCCAGCACACGTCCACGAATGCACGTCGGCATGCACGTATGGAAACACATATTTGCGCTGGTGTACGCGCACAGGTCTGCAGACAGTCTATCAATCAAGGTGTTTATAGGGGGGTTTGAGGGATAAATGCAGTGGGACAGGACCTTATGCTGTCACCATGGTGACCGAGCTAAAGGTGGCTGGTTCACAGTTGGTGACAGTGGCCCTGTTCCAAATTGGTCTCTAGGCCTGTATTCATTTGGCACCCTTCACAGCTGTTTTCTGTAGCCTTGTACATGTACATTCAAACTGCCTTGTATGTTGTTAAAGGCTCAGTTCACCCAAATTAAAATTCCCACTTAATATAGCTGTATCTAGTTGTACAGATATGTGTGGAGTTTTGAAACAAATGCCCGTAAACTTAACATCCACAATCCTTCACATACTCCATAATAATGAAAATAAGTAACCTGGTGTTCACTCTGTTCAAACCAATTGGTTTTTGGACCAAATTTAAAAAGATTGGTACAAGTTGCAGCCATTTAAAAATCAGAGAAACAACAAAGCTCACAAGCCACCATTAATTTGTGTGCACCGGCCCTTTAAAATTTTATTAGTGAGGTGAAGTAGTGGTGAATTTTTTGAAGTAGATGAGTCTGAAGTTGTTTCCTGGCCTGGTTTATAATGTAATGTAAATGTGTTTGGGCGTGTGCCTCCCTTGATAATGCCTCAATGGCAATAGTGAAAGAGTGCCATCTTCAGACCGAGGCAGCTGTGTCTGCATTAATGTGTGTTTTTGTACATTACTCCACCTAGTTGAAGTTGAAGTTACACCACCCACCCCTCCAGCTCAGCTACACTTCACATATGACTCATACGTGCAGCCCTTGTGTTTCCAATTAACACAGATTGGAAGTGTCTGCTCAGGTGTACATGTGAGTCTCTGAGCGGCATGGTGATATGGGGGAGGGTGTGTGTGTGTGTGTGTGTGTGTGCTTCTTGGTGGGGGGGTCTGACGCATGGTGTGAAGTTTATGGTCTGGCCTGTACTTTCTACTGCACAGCGAGACATTAGCGTTACATCCTCACCACGTCTCCATTTACCTTTGTAGCTTTGTGGCAGTAATCACATGAGAGCTGCCATCGGCAGGATTTGAGTCTTACCCACGCGGATGTTTTCAATTTTAGGGGCTTTGACTTGTTTGACTTTTGAATTTCTTCATCACATCATTTCCCTCTCAATCTATAATTGTAATGTAGGATTTAGTTTATTTGTGTCTATATTAGGAAAAGACCTACACACAGGGAGAAACAATAAAAACCTACAGCTGCTATGTCTAAGAAGTTCTTTGGTTTTAAATGTAAGCTTGAGTGAGTTTGTAGTGAGTGACAGCTGAGAGGGAGAAAGAGAGAGAGTAAGAGAGAGAGAGGGGAGGAGGAGGAGGAGAAGAGAAAAAGAGGGGGAGGAGGCAGAGGAGGAGGGAAACAGGACGAGTGAAATGTTCCCCATTACTGGAGGAGGACAGGAGCTGTGTGTGGATTGACCTTAGAGACAGAGACACGCAGAGAGAGAGAGAGAGAGACAGAGGAAGAGAAGAGTGTAGTTTATATGCACTGACTCCTCTAGCTGCTACATGTCTGTAGAGTCTGTAGAGAGAAAGAGAAAATAAATACACTCTCACATTTAGAGCAAACACAAGGAAAAACGTGGCACCTCAAAGTACAAAGTGAGAGGCAGGTAGATAGTGTAGTGTGTGTACGGCGCTGGAGGCGTGTGTTTTCATTCTGTGTGTGTGCGTGTGTGTGTGAGTGAGTGTGTGTGAGAGAGAGAGCAGCGAGTCTGTGTCTGACGGGAAGCTGGTGGTGGGATCGTACAGCTCTGTTATGCTTTGTGGAAGTATACGACTCCTGACTGACCTGATTACACCCTGAGGTAAGAATGGATCTTTAACTCTGTGTGTGAACTGTGTGTTTGTGTTTGTGTGTGTGAGTGTGTTTTACCCAAACTCATGCTGTAGTTTTATTGTGAAATCAGCCATTTTGTATATTTTGTACTATTATTTGTGGTGCTAAATATCACATTTTTTCTTGTCACACTTCTGACAGAGAAAAAAAATGCTTTTGGATGCAAAAGAAAGATGATTTTTGAATATTACATATGAGATATCATCATCATCATCATACATTATATCTGACATAAAGTCTTATAATATATAATATTTAATTGTATTAAATTGGATATTAAAGTGGTGTAATTTCAGAATATTTGTAAAAAGAAAATAAAAAAAATGTAAATAAACAAAACCAAGATTAGTAGGTTATGACAGCACTGTAATTATTAGAAGGAATTATTCAAATTTTGTCAAATTAATAGCTGTAACATAGCTGTATTTGACTTTTTGCTTTTAAATAAAAAATATATTTTATTTTACTTTTAATTTACCCACACTGACAAGGATTTTGTTTTTGAGTATTCCATGTAATTGATCATGAAATATTCTTAGATAACTGCAAAATCATTCATTTGCGTTAAATTAAAATTAAAATAGTTCAACAATTAAGAAAATGAGCACAAAAATTCACAATTAATTGCAAAATACAAGAGTTTAATATTATGGCATTTTGTTTTAGGTAGAATTTATAGCAAAAAAAAAAAATGTTGGACAAAAATAAGGTTTGTTCTTTATATATAAACTTGTACAACAGATATTCTTTCAACCTTCCTATATCAACTGTGTGTATATGTGTGTGTGTGAGTGTGTGTGCACCTCTATGCGTGGTATCGGATGTCCCATTGCAGATGGGTTGGGTTATTACCAGAAACACATAGCGCTATTCTTCTTTTTTCTCTCCCTCTCTGCCCTCTTTTTTCTCTTTCTGTGCAAGTTTTTTATCTTTTTTTTTTTTTTTTTTTGTCAGAAACAATAACAAGACCCTTGTTGATGCATCTTTTATGTCAAATTTTATATTCTTGACATAGCTTGTTAAAAGCATTAAAAAAGTGAAGACAAGGAAACAAAACTAGGACCAGAGCTGGGACTGCTTCTGCTTATTTCTCGACTCATACTTTACTGGTTCCTATTTGTGCCTTTTACGGTCACAGTATTATTACATCCATTAGACTGATAAATAAATATCATTAACAAGTAACAACACAAACAGAAGCAGTGTGTAATTTCCTTAAATAAATCATTGTTATTAGTGCTAATTACCATGGGTACCTGTATTTATCCCTCAGGGAATCCCTGAGCCGGCGGGTTGTGTTCTCGACCGGTCACCCGGCCAACGGGGTCAAAGGTCGCCTATTTAGGTGGCTCAGGTGACACAAATGGGTACTTCAGGCATAGTGGCCACATACGAGTGGCGCTAAGAGGCCCTTCATTTTGTTGTTAGAGTTGAAATTGTGCACGTTTTACTGCAGGATACGAAAAGAGGGAGAATGAAGGACAAGTTCGGTCGACGAGTGAGAGATGTATTTTCACAAACGGTGAAGATTTAATGGGTTTCAATTGGATCGTGAATCTGATATAATGAAAATATTTTTGTCTGAATGAAATTTAAGTCAAGACTTTCAGCACGTTTGTAGAAAAAATAAATGTTTTAGTTTACTTCTGTGTGTGTTAAACCAGAGATGATGAAAAAAATAAAAAATAAAAATAAACGCTCAAGTTTGAAAAAATGGTTAAATAAATAAATCTTTTTTTTTTTTTTT
This sequence comes from Polydactylus sextarius, assembly GCA_016801845.1. Taxonomy (NCBI): domain Eukaryota; kingdom Metazoa; phylum Chordata; class Actinopteri; family Polynemidae; genus Polydactylus; species Polydactylus sextarius. The sequence continues at coordinate 6,864,447 of CM028918.1, forward strand.
TAAATTCTGGAACAAGTATTTGTGATAGACAAAAATAAAAGTGTTGGTGAGATTTATTGACAGAGGCAGAGACATTCTGAGGTTGACAGTGAGGGAAAGTGTGCAACGGATGAAGCATGATGATAAAAGCTTTTCGGGATCAAAGCCTGAGCATGCTTATGTTTTCACAGATCATGTTGAGACAGAAACAGCCGAGCTTGTGTGTTTTCGTGTGTGTGTGTGTGTGTGTGTGTGTATGTGTGAGTGTGCATGCGGGCCATGCGCACACCCGCGTTTGTATGTAGCTCTGTGTGTGCGTTACATGTGGATTGCAGTTTCTCACGGCCATGCTGTTGATGCCGTGACTGACAGCCTTGTTAAATTTCGGTAAAGCATGAAACCTGACATGAAAGTGGCTTGTGTGTGTCTGTGTGTGCGTGTGACACTGCGTGCATATGTGTGTGTGTAAAGTGATCCATACGAGGGCACCGACTAACCTTTGAACTCTGTCTTAAACAGCTAAGTGCTGCTTCTTATTCGCTCTCAGCAGGATTCTCTAATCAGAACCATAACACCACAACGCAAACTTCTACACACACACACACACACACACTCAGAAATGTCCCAATTTCCACATACCTGGAGTTCAGTGTGTGCTTGGCCAAGCACTTTCTCTGTATACTTACCTGTGATTGCGATAATGTGTAAATGACTTGAATATATGCAGCCTGGGTGAATTGGACCGTGTGTATGAGTGTGTTTGTATGTGCATTTCCATGTGCCGGTGTGTGTGTTTGGCACCTCGCGCGTGCCCTACACCTCCACAGTGTGTTGACACAGTGATTATAGGGCAGCTGGTACACATTGGCCCTCGCTCCGCCCTGCATTTACTGTTCTAATTAGTTCCTGTTCCAAATAAGAGAGAGGAATTTTAATAGAGAACCGCTGGTCTGCTGCCTAGCACCGCATACCCTCACATGAAGCAACACATATAAAACCCGGCCTGTGTGTGTGATGTGAGTGTGGCGAGTGTGGAAAGTCACTGAGGCTGAAGTGTGTTTTCTTAATTCTTTCTTCTTCTTCTTCTTCTTTTTTAACCTCACTGATGAAAGAAAAGCTCCGGCAAGGAGTGACTGACACGACCAAATGTCTCGGTCGCCCCCCCGCCCCCTTACCCAAAGTCACGGCTCGATTTAGTGTCTACATTGACCCGTTTAAGGGGTGAAGAGTGAGCTCTGTGACCTAACATGACCCTGCTGTGACCTTTCAACTCTTTAAGGGTTGAGGAAGGGACTTGAGCTCAGGGTGGAACGGGGTCACAGGTGAACAAGGGAAAGTTAATATCCGTCATTTATACGCCAGTTAGCACTTCTGTCACGGTGGTGGCTCCATTTGATGTGAATTTATTATTACTATTATCTCTCCGTTTTAGTAACTTTTGGGAAGTCAGATAAAACAATGTTTACTTGAGGGGAATTTAAGATCAGACAGACATTGTGATCCTTCATTTGCTTCCCTTTTGGGAAGTGTCAGATTTATTTTGTTGTTATTCAGAACAGTTCATGATGCTAATATAATTTGTCATAAAATTGTCATAAACACTAGTTTATGAGGCTGCTTTATGACATGCTAACCACTGGTTCTTATGAACTGTATGTAACGTGTGTGGTCGTGTGTGTGTGGTTGTGTGTGTGTTTAGTAACATTTCATCTTGTCTCGTTTCTCCGCAGGTGAAGAAATCACACAGTGAATCTCATGTTCCAGACCCTTCAGACGCCAGGTACTCACTTACATGTGTGTGTTTGTGTAATATGACAAACAATATCAGGTTTTTCAAAACTTCGTGTGAGTGTGTTAGTGTACGGTAATGTGTGTTTGTGTGTGAGTGTGTGTGTGCGTCAACTCTCCGGTCATGGTGCAGAGAGGTGAGGTTTCACTGCAGTTGCGAGCTGTGATGAGGTCATCAACACTTTCCCAAGACCTCAGTGCCTGAAACACACGAACAAACGCACACATTCTCTCTCTCTCTCACACACACACACACACACACACACACACACACACACACACACACACACACACACACACACACACACACAGTGGAAAACATCTACTGATCCCGTCTAAGAACAGGGAAAGGGAGTAAACAGTTCATACATTCATTCATTTCTATTAATTATTTCTATTCAAATGGATTAACTGATCAATAAAGAATTATGGTCCGTCAAAAGTTGGTATGAATAAAATATCTTTGGTTTTTGACCTTTAGATTAAAGAAAACAAAACATTTAAAGACATCGCTTTGGTTTTTTTTTCGCTGTTTCTTGACATTTTCAACATAAAAAAAAACTAACTAGCTGATGACAATAATCTTCAATTTCAGGCTTAAAGCTATTTATTTTTACACAGTTACACAGTGTGTTGCAGTAAAGACCCAGTCAATTTTCAATGACCAGACGTAATGTGAAAACCAGAAAAGAAGTTTATGAAACACCAAATCCTGCCATCGCCTCCCAAGAGGAGCGAACCAGAGAGCGAAGAGGGGGGAAAAAAAATAAAACAAAAAAAAAAATAAAATAAAACAAAAAATGGAGAGACGGAATCATTTCCTGCTGTTGAGAGACAAAAGAAAAGGATGGATGAAGAGTGCTGAAGCACACAAGAGCAAGAGAGAGAGAGAGAGAGGGAAAAAAAAGAGAAAAAAGAGAGTGAAAAGTGAAAAAGCTCCATAATCTGTGAAAGTCCTTAACTTTTATTGCCATGTATAGCAGGGATATTTTAGGCTTTTGTTTGAAGTCAGGACTTGGCTCAATAGCTCACGCACAATAAAGTGCTGTTGATATTAAAACAGTGATCAGTGTTTTTAGTCTACAGGAGAGCAGAATGAATGTTTAGCTGTAAATAGAAAAAAAGAGTTGACGGAGAAAGTGTTTATCTTTCATACGTTTGCACCCTTTAGCTTTTCCTTCCCCACCGTCCCCCCCACCCCACCCCACCCCCTGTGCGCTGAAAGCCCTACTGTATGTTTATACCTGTCACTCTGACTGTGGGTTGCAGTCATGTGTGGTGATGCTATCTGCCCATAGCATTGAGATGGAGTGCTTCCAGAGCGCCACACAGATGTGTGCTCGGTCTGTTAGTACACACACACACACACACACACAGGCAGAGAGAAAGAGCGAGAGCGAGAGAGCCAGTGTCAGCCCGCATTTGTTTAATTCTCCCTCCATCTCTGTCATTTCTCACTTTGATGTTTAACACAAGAGCACAAGTGTGACCGACCTGCGGGCAGCCTGAGTCAGAGATGACACACACACACACACAAACACACACACACAAAGTACTATCCGTGCACACACTGACTTAACATTGAACAATCATTTCTTTCACCAAAGAACATGTCATTGTGTGGGTTTGTGGACGCAGTGATGAAGAGTCATGGCCGAGTGTTTTACGCTGCTTTTCTTACAGCGTGCATGCATGACATTATATATGTCAAATACGTTTAAAACAAGGACATCGTTTCCCTGGACGAGTAGTTGTCACCACAGCAACAACTGAAGAGAATCCAAATAAACAAGAAATACTGATATATGAAAAACAGCCTACTACATCACCATAAATACACTTCTTCATTCTATTTGTGTCTCTATTTACTTCCACTTCCAACCATCCACATACACACACGCACACACCAACGCACCCACTCACTCACTTTACCATTACCACCTTGTGTGCTGGTTTGTCCCAGTCATGCATGTGGAACACATTGTAAAACTAAAGCATGCTGGCAGGCTGTGGGTTTGTATTGGAGCCCAGAAGTGCGTGTACACACACATACGCACACAGAGAGATACACAAATACACACTCACTCTATAAAAGAGCGAAAGAGCCAGCCGGCCCGCAGACAATGTCTAGCACCCCTGAACACATGCTCATGTAAGCTAACTGGTTCGGAGAAGTATGAAGTTTATGACTTTGTGTGTGTGTGTGTGTGTGGATAGACAATATGCCACTGAGTGTGTTCGCCGAGATCCTAACGTAATATATAGAGGTGGGACATTCCCAGCTGTGTGAGCATATTGCTGTTGATCTGTTATCCATTCAAATATCACAGTTCATCAAATTTTCTCTCCCTCCCTCCTGTAGGTCTATGGAAATGCAGGACCTAGCCAGTCCTCATAACCGCGTGGGAGGGGGAGATTCGACAGGCTCCAAGCTCGACAAGAACAACCTTGGCAGCCCCTCCATCACCACCAATGGAACAGGAGGTGAGACAGCAGAACGGGTTACTGTGTCGATGGTCGTTAGTTAGTTTTTGGTTAGTTTTACTGCTCAAGATATAGTTTTAACTTACTCAATTTCTAATCCAAAGAGACCTGAATTGACACCTCTCTCATATATGCACAAAAAATATGAAGCCCCAGCCAGCAACAAAGTGCATACAAAAAAAAAAAGCTGAAAGCTGAGTTGTGGTTTTAGAGGAGGTTAGGTGTGGGACTGTTTCTTGGCTGGGAACTAGCAAAGCATCCAGAAAGTCACTGCTGCCTGCTAAGAAAGACTTTGACGCATAACCGTCCTGCAGAAACAACAACTTGATGTTTTAACACTTTCTTCTTTTTTTTTTTTGACAGATTCAATTTATGAAGTAGACTTTTTATGAAATAGACTTTGTCAATTAACAAGCTGTAGAAGTGCTTTCTTGGCAAGGAAATTTATTTGTCTTTGAAGTCAGGACAGAAAAGCAAGTGTCCGTCTTCTACTGAAGGTTTGAAACCCAATGTTTTAGGTTATACTTTAACTTCTCATGCTAGGATTTAATAATATATATATCTTGGAAAAAGATATAAAAGATATAAAGTCTACCTAGCGCTTGCTCCGACAGACGTTGAAACAGCTCACTGTGAGTGGAGCTTTTGACGACTGTAATGTCATGTAATGAAATCTATTGCAAAATCATCAGTCAGTAAGATTTTCATCATGCAGAGATAAGTACTTCTTGAGGAATTTATAGAGGCGGAAGGAGACGCGCACGTGCAAACGCACACACACACACACCTACGCTGGCACAAGTGCTTGAGTAAACCACTGGAGTATGTGTGTAAACACACGGCGAAGCACTTCTGCTCTCCTCTACTAACCGCTTGGCAAAGTGTGTGTGTGTGTGTATGTGTGTGTGTGTTTGAGTGTATATGTTTGGGTGCAAGCCCAAAATCCCACTGGAAACTATTTCCTCTACAGGAGCATTAAAGCATCACCGCTCTCTTAGATGTCAACACCAGTGAGCCCTCTCCTCTCTTTTTGTTGCCCCTCTGTCCTTTTCCCTCTTTCTCTTTTCCTTCTTCTCGTCTTTTCCTCTGTCTCTCTCTCTCTCTTCTCTCTCATTCTCTGTCCTCTTCGATTGTTTTTGACAGGGCAGTTTGATGTAATAGCACTAGATGTAAGTGCTTTTGTTGAGGGTTGACTCCTTTGATCTGCTGCTGATTTAACAGGCCATGGAAACCACTTTTAATAGCAATGTAATGGAAAAAGTGAGATGCTGCGCTTTAGTCGACTCGATGTGTCAAAGCAGAAATAGCCGCACTCTGAGTGGACTTAACTGTGCATTCAGATCATATTAGAGCACATTAAATCATTTTTGATGAGCTCACTGTTAATGGTTTGAGCAGACAGAGCTGGGACTTTACTCACAGCCAAAACAAACTACAGTTACATACCCAACATTCCCGTCACCTGACATCAAGCAGTGATCCAGCCCGCGGGCCATCTCCACACAAACTCATTTGTCTTCATTAGAGAACGTCTGATGGGTTGTGTTGCTCTCCGTGGGGATTAATGAAGTTGAATTAAATTGAGCTTTTAGATGGTCACTGATGATGAGATTTTATGATGTTCAGAGAGAAACAAGAAAATGAAATGAGAAAGTGGAAAACAGCATGTTGGACTATAATGCTGATGAACAGGTGTGCGTCTCATAAAAACCTGTGATCATGATGTGTGAATTTTTCAGCACTGTGGGAACCAGACTCATTCACATAGTCAGATGAGAAAATTGAGACTTTCTCAGACTCTCATGTCTGCTTGGCAAAGCAGCTATAATCACCATTCACATGGCTACTTCTTAGTCAAAGTGATCACTTGTAGTTATTAATCAACACATGACTAGCACCATTTTTCAGCCACATCAATTAGTCATTTACAGCTAAAAACCTCTAAAAAAAAACCCCACTGAACTACAAAAGTTAGCGACCATCTGGTGAACATAGTGAAGCATTTAGCTGCTGAAGAGTCAAATATTTCCCTCTTGAGTTGCTGGAAACGTGATTCATAAACATCCAACTTCTTTAAAAATTTGTATTTTACAAGGAAACAATATGTCAGTGTTGTGTTTACAGATCATTTCTGCTGCTTTTTGTTACTGCAAAAGACACAGCAAGGGGATGATTAACTTAGCTTAGCATGAAGACTGGAAAATACGCAATATGGAATAGCTTTTGTGGATCTGTCAAAGGAAAATCTTACTGGCATTTTGCTTTTTAATTCATACAAATACCAAAGTGTAAAAACAGCAGGTTGAGTTTCTTTGTATATTATTTATGGGCACTTCGATATGGGAACTGGAAGAGTTGGGATTCAAACCACCAACCTTCTGATGATAAGACAGCTCCCTCTTCTTCCTGAGCTACAGGCACCCGATGATGTTTTCATTTGATGTCTTGTGTAGGTTAGAGTTAATACAAATGTCTGCTTTTTTATTTAAATGATCACCATATTAGATATGTTATATACCGTATACTGGCGTCTGGTTCTCAGTGCGTCGTATCCTCACCACCTTCCCACCTTGCACCCCTTTAGGTGAAAATATGACCGTTCTAAACACGGCTGATTGGCTGTTGGGCTGCAGCAGCCCACCCCCTGCCCCGGGCTCCAAGGACTATGGTACAGAGGTGCATGTGTGTGAATCCAAAGCCAAACAGTTATATTACCTTAAACACAAAAGTAATGGGTTTCTACAGTTTAGGCTGGTTTTAAGACTTGTTTGTTTTTGTGCCAGAATTGCTGTGGTTTTTCATTTGCTGTGCAGCGTTCTCCTCTCTGGATCACATTGTGAATTTATCACAAAGTGTAAAGAGTTGTTATATATTTGCAGGGTTCCCACCATTCAACACCTATAAGAGTATTTGATGAATTGAGTGGGGGAGAAAGCATTTTTTACTTTTTAATTACCTTCTACCTTTTAAATGTTACTTTGCATGATTATATTTTTTAGAACTCAATCATGACAGTTTACAGTTGTTTTACTTTTTTCTGAGCCAAAAAATGACACGGAGGGTGCACAACCTTTAAGTCATAGTGTTGCTGTGACTTTGTTTTTGAAAGTTATTGAAAAATTGGAGAAAGTTAAATCAGTTATAGTGGGAACCCTGCATACAACGTTTACACCCACCCTGGAGCTGCATGGTAATATTCTGCTCTTTACTCAATAAAGCTTTCTTTGTGTGTGTGTGTGTATGTGTGTGTGTGTGTTTGTGGGTGAGTGTGGTTGTGTGATAGTACTTCCTTACTGCCCCCCCCTCTCCTTTCTCTGCTTCCCTCCCCAACACTGATCCTTTCCTTCTTCTTCCCTAAGTGAAAACAGAGCCTATGAACAACAGCGATACAGTGACTACGACAGGCGACACAGCACTGGACACATACGCAGGCTCAGGTAACACACACACACACTCAGAAACACACACATGCTGACACTCTGCCGACAGGAATGCACACAACTAAATGTCTTTTCTGAATAGACTGGTAGAAATTAACAACAAAAAAAGAAAATGTTACGGAGTTGTTGTCCCGCTGCTCTCAGACTCAAACAAGTCACACAAACAGCATCATCCATTTCAACTCAGTGGTAGCTCGCTGAAAGCTTTAATCCCATGAGGTATTGCCTGTCCTTGGATTACGTCATCAAAGGCTGGCAGAGGAATGAGGGATTGCGGGACACTTGTCGTTTTTTTTTTTTTTTGTTGTTGTTTTTTTTTAGACTCGCACACGACCCCATGCTCCTTTACACTGCAAGACACACATGTACACACTGACACACAAAACCATTAAGCAACACACACTGAGGGTTTAGACGCAGCGGGGTGTTTGTCAGTATTGAGCTCTGACATCTCAATGACCACAAACAGACATTGTGTTTTACTATGAGGCCCAGTTTAAGGGGTTTTCGTGGACTACAGTGCTCTCTAAAGAGGGATAACTTGGCTCCTCTCCATTCAAAATGATTCAAATCATGTTTACTGGAACAGCGTTTCAGCTCCAACAAGCTGGAGGCCTTGAATTGTGCTGCTCAGGAGTGGCTTTTGTTAAATGCGAAGGAAAAACAAGAAGATTTGAGTCGACACCATCCGTAACCTGTTTTTTTGCCTTGTTGTTTTTGATTATTGTGCTGTTTTTAGTAATCACCAGCAGCGGGTACAGCCCTCGTTCAGCCCACCAGTATTCTCCTCCTCTTTACCCCTCAAAGTAAGTCTGACATTTTACACAGCACAGGCTGCTTTCTAAGAAACTTCATCAGAAGAACTTCTTCATTACAGTTTTGACAGATTTAAATTTTACCCATTTACCTCCAAAAATGTCATAATCTGCCTCTTCTCCTCTACCCCCCCACCCCACCCCACCCCTCCCAGGCCTTACCCTCACATCCTCTCCACGCCTGCAGCTCCTCCCATGCCGACGTACGCTGGTCAACCTCAGTTCAGCAGCATGCAGCAGTCAACCGTCTACACTTACTCCCAGACAGGGCAGGCCTACGGACTGTCCACCTATGGTATGAACACACACACACACACACACACACACACGCACACATCCAAGGTCAAAAAGTGACAATAGCTTAACTCAGGCAAAAACATTTACAACCTTCAGCCTCTTAAAGCCTTTTATGTTTCACATGTGATAATAAACTTGCTGTTTTAAATCATGGCAGATCAATCAATCTTTGTGTTTTTTCAGTGTAGAGCAAAAAATTACGGAATTAAACTGAAAAAAAAACAGATTACACTTGTTTGCAAATGACTAGTAACTTATTTTTTTGTTGATAAGAAAATATAATACATACTGAGTGGGCCTGATGGACATGACATAAACTGTAGTAAAATAAACTTCCCTCGGTAAAAAATATGCATGACATAATCAGAAAATAATAAATCACGGATGATAGCCCACAGTGCAGTGCTCCATGCAAGCTTTCAGATTGTGTTTGGGGTTCGGCCATGAAGTTACAGTTGCCAAAGCCGTAAAATATTCAAATAGAATGTGATATTCAATGTTTCTGTTTTGTTACAGACCTCGGTGTGATGCTGCCGGGCATCAAGACAGAGAGCGGCCTGGCTCAGAGTCAGTCTCCTCTGCAGACAGGTCTCAGCTACAGTCCTGGTTTCACCACACCTCAGCCTGGACAGACTGCATATTCACCCTATCAGATGCCAGGTCAGTGCACAAAGCATCCTATAAAACAACAACAAAAGTCGTCACTGCTTCATTTTTCACATTAACTCAGAAAAATTCTTCTGAAAATGATCTTACCTTTACATGTCTGCTGACGCTACATTTCTTTCTTTTCTGTCTTTCTTCACCAGGTTCCAGTTTCACTCCTTCCTCAGGCCTCTACGCCACCAACAACTCAGTGTCCAACCCCGCCAACTACACTGCCACACAGCAGGTACATGTGTGTATATGTCCTTGTCCATGAGCTTGAATCTTTAGCCTTCACTTTCCCAGGCCAATAACAAAGCAGCCCATGTCCTGAGGGAGTTTTTTGCAGAGGAGAGCAACAGAGCAGATCCCAGGCCACATGTTTGGTCTGAGTGGTCAAGTTAACGTCATTTTCCTCATTACGCTGCCTCAAACAAAAGATGAGGATTGTGTATGGTGCAGTTGCGATAGCATTTGAGACCAGAAGTGGTTTTACAGTCACGCTCCCACACAACTTTCCTCATTCAGAGCAGCTCTAAGAAATAAAATGTAATTATAACGCAACCTTGCTAAAGGGAAAAAAAAACTTGGGAGAGGAACAGAAAATTAGTCTTTGTGAAAGAGTATGTTGTTCTGAATATTTCTCTATGTCTATATGATGAATTGCATTGTGGTAGTAAAATGCTTAAAGGGGGATTTTAACATCCCAGTGTGATAGATGTGGCTGTTTACAGGAAGAGAGTGAAGGTTTGGCCTGTGTGGGTGGATTAAGGGGAATATGGTGTGTGTTTGTGTGTGTGAGAGAGTGAGTGTATGAGTTTAACAGAAAAAGAGAAGGCAAGCAAGAGACTGATTGAAAGCAAGTCTGCATGTATATAGTCTGGGTGAATATACATGGCTGCATGTGCACTTTGTGTGTGTGTGTGTGTGTGCATTCATGTGGTGTGCTCCAGTTTATAAGGACTTGTAGAGATGGACGTAGTGACAGGTTTAGAGAGCTGACTCATAAAAGCGCCCATCTCCTCTGGGTCTGTAAAAAGCAGCAACACAAGGCTTTAATTGTTTTGCAGATATAAAAGACAGAATGGAGGGAATAAAAGATTAGAGAAATGAGATGGAACACTTGTAAAATCTGTCTTCAAAAGTCAGCTTGAACCTTTCCAGAAAAGTGAAACATCTCAATTTTCCTTTTTTTTTTCCTTCTTCCTTTCTCATGATTCCCATTATCCCCCTGCAGGATTATCCCTCATACACGACGTTTGGCCAAAACCAGTATGCCCAGTATTATTCCGCCTCCACTTACGGGACATATATGACCTCCAACAGCGTGGACGGCACTGGCTCCACAGCAGCCTACCAGCTGCAAGATCCCACCCCTGCCATGACCGGACAGGCTGCTGAACTTCACCCAGGTTTGTGCCGCTATAGAAAGAAACACAACGCGCAGAACAAAAAAAAAAAAAAAAAAAAAAAAAACGGCCTCATTTCCAACACCCCACACCACATTTCTAACTTCATAAATATGCAAACAAGACGTCAGATTTTTCACCGCTCCTTGATTGTGGCTCCATAATCTTGTTTCCAGTAGAGAAATACCACAGTTTGGGTAACTGAGTTCAAAACCCTCTTTCAGTGTATGATGAAGCACAGGAAGTAACTTCAGACCGTAGCCATAGTTACCTGGCATCACACTCGCTAATTGGAGAATCGGCATGTGTTTACATTAGCCTCGGAGGCTTTGATTAGAGTGAAGTTATGTTAAATATTGCACTCTTATAGACAAGTCGGAGAAGGGGAAGAAAAGACAAAATAAGAGAGAGCTAAAGTGCACCCATATGTGCCGAAATATGGCTTCATATTTATCTTTTTCTCTTTCTTTTTTTTCACATTTTTCTTTGGTTTATCTTGGCTGTAATTCAGGAAGCCTGATTAAAGGAGCTTATCGTTCTTCCTGTCACTGGCACTTTCCCTCTTGCTGCCTTTCTCACTTTTTCTCTCTAGTCTCTCTCTCTCTCTCATTTTCTTTTCTTTTTTTTTTTAATAACAGTTGGTATCTTTTTCTTTTGGTTGCCCATATGCTCTCTGTGTCTTTTTGTGTCTTAATCCACCCCCATCCCCTCCCCATCTCTCTCTCTCTCTCTCTCTCTCTCTCTTTTCTTCCTCTGATTGAGACATAACAATATGAGGGCTGAAGCTTAGAGTCTGGTTCTAGTTACCACACAGCAGTGGGAGCATATGGCATTAAGAGGGTGTGTGTATGCGCAAGAATGTGTGTGTGCACTCGTGTGTGCTCCTGCAGAATTTTGTAGGTACAGTATCTTTGCAAGAAGCATCACGTTACCTAATTTCAAACGAAAAAAAAAAAATTAGACAGTTGTATCTTTCTTTTCCTTTGTTAAACCTTTACAAATGCACATAAATCGCTCAAAATATCAATGGTACTTTTGTTTAGGCTTCTTGGTCACCTTTAAGGTGATCCGTCATGCCAATTACATTGAATTATTAAACGTGACAAGATGGCTTATTACTGTACGAAGTCTGAGTTATTGCTTTTCCTGTAGTGGATAAAACCCTAGAGCACCTGTGGGATCAGCTCAAACCACATCATTACTGTTACTATAATGCAGTGAATTTACTGTGTATTTTGAGACGGACATATGATTATCTGTAAATTTTTTAAAAGATTTGAAAATCTTTTGCCCTCACTCGCAGGGGACTTTGACACGGTCCAGAGACCCTCGACGCCCATCAAAGAGCTAGATGACCGAGCCTGCCGGAGTGGGGGGTCCAAATCCCGGGGCAGGGGCCGCAAGAACAACCCTTCCCCTCCTCCTGATAGTGACCTGGAGGTAAAAAATCACCCACTGACACAGCACTTACGTTACTAACTGACTGTTTCATTCAAGTCTCAGTGGATGTGTGGTATTCCCTTTGATCCTCATCCTCTCCTGCTCACTGAAGTCTCAAAATACAACACATGAGAGTCTGATAGAAAGCGGGACCACCCATGTCACTGTCCATTTGAAATTCCTTTCACATATGTATGTAACTTTTCTGGGGTGAAAAAAAGGGAATAATTTAATGTTTGACGTCTTTGCTCTCCAGAGGGTGTTTGTGTGGGATCTGGATGAGACGATCATTGTCTTCCATTCTCTGCTTACTGGCTCCTACGCACAGAAATATGGCAAGGTAAGTTCATCACCCATGCCTCCACTGTCTCTCTGTCTCTATCATTATTGTGACATCTACCCACCAAAACCTCTTATAATATAAGTAAACACTCAGTCTATCCATCTTCTGTCTTCACATCGAATGTGGATTCTCGGGTTACAGCTGAGACAACAATGGCATAATCTTCATTAAATGACGGATGATGAATCCTCATATTTTGCTCCAGCAGTTTGAGGATTACCACAACTGGCAAAAATGTTGGGTTTAGAGCTGCATTTGCTTTTCAAATCCTAAAAGGCTCTATGGAAGCTTGGAGAGATGATGCATCACACTGTGAGAATTACAGACAGGGGTATAATTTCCACTGGGAACTAAGTAAGACATTTTCCTTCTTTACCTTTACAGTTTCACTTTAATTTACTCACTAAAGTGTCTTTAAACAGTACACTCTGGCTGTTCGGCAGCCAAAATCCAAACAAGACAAGGACAAGACAAAGGAGGAGTTCATAATACTGCTGATACACTCATCTGGTTTGTCTTTAGTTAATATTACCATGAACTCACGACAATAAGATTAACAAATACTCTATTACAGCCTGTGAGGCCCAAGGCTACATAGATTACATACAATACAATACAATATGTATTCCTCCTCTTCTGTAATGTTCGCCAAAATCTATAAATCAATCAGTCACTTATCCACTGGCATATTTTATCTTTAAATCTTGTCGTCATCATCACAATGGCCCTGCCATTTGCCACTTCATTTCCTTCTGTGTGTTACTAACATTACATCAATGACTCCATGGTCAATTTATGATGATGACCACATACATAATAAAATTAATGAGTCTTAATATGTACTACATATTAACAAAGCATTTAAAAACCATTAATAATTTGGTTCATGTTTACATTAATCCAAACAAAGTTTAAAACCTTCATTTCTTACCTGGACTAGTATTTATTTCGAACTTCACTGTGAACTTTTTTGGTGGTCTCACCTTCTCAAATAACAGCTACGCTGTTTATAGTTCCCTTTATTTTAATAGCGCTTGGCTCTGATCTGGGGATCATCCTATGTGGCCAAGGCTACAGATTTTTATTGGGTGATGTCGTTTCCTGTGGGCACCGGCATAGCCCATAGCCACCAGCCCGCCTGTACAGGCTTTACGTCCCGAATCCGTTCTGACATCTTGTTTTGGCATTCGAACAGAAGCTGGCACGCCACGGCACACACACACACACACACACTATTCGTAGCTACACTTGCACAGAGCCATAGGAACCTAAGCGTTTTACAGATAGGGTTTGTGGGCACTGATGTACTTCCTAGTTGCTCTGCAGTCGTGGAATTTAATGTTTGGCAATTGGGTTTTAATGGGTATAAGAGAGACCCTGGTGAGTTGTAAATCACTGTGTGCGTGTGTGTGTTAGAGAGAGAGAGAGAACACATGCAGCCTTGTGGTTAATTTAGCTCAGTTTGCTTTGTTTTTACAGTGGAGACATTCAGAACACCAAGTGATGGCACCACAAGTCACGTTCATGATGCTGAACAGGCAGAGTTGAGTCGCTCTCCTCTCGCAAACAAATAATTAACTGAACCATTTCAGCTTCTCTTCCTCACCCACACTTACTACATGACTTATTATAACCAAAGATAATGTGGTCACCTCATCACCAAGTGTTGAGTTTCCAAAGCTTGGATGATAACCGTTGAGGTGTAGAGAGGAATTTGTTTCAGGCGACCCTCTGCAGGCCAAAGTAACCTGTGATTGATTGAACTCGTATGGCAAAATATTACAAAAGAAAAAAAAAACAGCTAACACAGCCCTTCTGGAGCCTAATGTGTTGCCAAATTCAACTGCACGAAAAAAGAATGAACATATTTTCAACCATGAGTGTTTTGACAAATGTGGATGTCTTTAAATCTTCTGGCTTGCAGCCAACACAATCATTACCTGAGAGACAAACCTAAGTGCCTTTCGACTTGTTGTGTGACTGACAGGAAAGCAGGGAAAGCTCTGCTGTCAGAATTGCTGCTATCACTATTAGCAGCTGTTAACTTTTGGCGAGCCTTGCGTACTTCACATCTTTCAACTTTATGGGGCGTTCGCTCTTTGTTTTTTTGTACTTTCTCGCACTCAGGAATGCTGATCATCTCTCTCTCTCTCTCTCTCTCTCTCTCTCTCTCTCTCTCTCTCTCTCTCTCTCTCTCCTTCTGCGTCTGTGAGCCTCCTTCGCTCACTTTCACTCTCCTTCCTGTTAGTTTCTATCTATTCTGGTCGTCTGACAGCGTCAGCGAATCGCGCGGCAAGCTGTCGACCCTCGCTGACCTATCACAGATGATGGTTTTTGCAGCTGAGCCCTGGGCTGGCAGAACGGGCTGCGCTCTCCCAAACACACACACACACATCACACACACAGATATACACACACAAATACCACATAACACTCGAAGCGCCTCCCTTTGAGGATACCTACTCTCTCCAATACACACAAATGAGCATGCACACTCTTCCTTTGACCCCCCACAAACACAACCCCCTACCAAGCTTGAGGAATGTTGATGGGACAGAACAAGTGCAACCTGTCTGTCAGCATCTGCTGCGATGAGTGGCGCATACCAACTCTGCAAGTGGGGTGGTGGAGAGAGGGTAATTTGGGAGGAAGCAAGAAAACTTTAAATGGTTTTGAGGGCGGGGGGGGCCGAAGTGAAGTAATTAATAACAAAAGGATACTGCAGTAATTAATAATTAGAGTTGGTGATGTCATGATGATGATGTTGTCCCCTTCCTCGGTTAGGACCCTCCTATGGCGGTAACGCTGGGTCTGAGGATGGAAGAGATGATCTTCAACTTGGCCGACACACACTTATTCTTCAATGACCTGGAGGTGAGAGAGACTTTTTTTTAACATTTTTTTTCATTTGAAAGGATAGTTTTTTTTTCTTGCACTCTACATACATTGTGCACAAAGCAGCACACAAAAGCCCAAGTTTCTTTAAGCCCAACTGTCATTCAATGAAATACTACTACTGTCCTCTAGTGGTGTACCGTGATGTAACACACCGCTGACTGTAAATGCTGCAGAAGATTTATATTTCAGTTTTTTAGTGAAAAATGTTTGGTTGTAATTATTTATAGTTGGTTTAAGGTTATACATTTATATATATTATCTTACTTTTGTGTAATTTGTGTCCATGTTTTCTTATACAGGAATGTGATCAGGTACATATTGATGATGTATCATCAGATGACAATGGCCAGGACTTAAGGTGAGAATTTTACATTTCATAAATGTCCGTATACAGTATGAGTATCAAAATGTTCATTTATTGTTTTTTCACTAACCCTAAAAATTGAATCGATATATTACAAATATTTCTTCACCGTTTATTTGTTTATTAAAGTTCATATATTTTTCTCTGTCCTGTGAAAATAGTCATTAAATGCATTTCTTACAAATATATGTGAGGAGTTCTGTTTACATACTGAATGACAAAAATAACCATTTGATATTTCTTTTGTTCTACGAGAGCAGATTTTTCAAATAAAACATATCATTATTATTGACAGTACTTACAGTTTTGCAACTGATGGCTTCCATGCAGCTGCAACCAGCGCCAACCTGTGCCTGGCTACGGGCGTCCGCGGCGGGGTCGACTGGATGAGGAAACTGGCCTTCCGCTACCGACGAGTCAAAGAGTTGTATAGCACATACAAAAACAATGTGGGGGGTAAGCCAATCAGACGGGCGTTTTCTGGTTAACATAGCTACTTAGAGTGTGATATAGGATTACCTTCCTTAGAAAAACTGCAGCACAATCAAGTTCAAGTTTCTCATTTTCTCTTTCTTAAACACAAATCTATCACAGAACACCCGGTGTACATGCATACTAATGCAATTACTGTATAAAATAAAAATAAACCAAATTACTTGTACTTTTATCTCATAAGAACATAGTAATAAAGCTGCTTTCCCCCAATAGGTGATGACAATACTAAAATTATATTGATCTAATTTGAAAAATACATAAATAAATGTAACAAAATAAGAAAAAAATCTAAAAAAAATCAACAGAACTATTGAGCACAAGTGAGTGGATTTTGCGTACAGTTTCCAAAATCTTTAAACGGGTCAGACTATAATTGCTGATAAAGTCCTGACCTGTCCTGCTTATGCGTGACCCCTGTTGTTCTGATGATTAAGTGAATGCGTGCTGTGTTTTAGGCCTGCTGGGTCCTGCTAAGAGAGACGCCTGGCTGCAGCTCAGAGCAGAGGTCGAGGCTCTGACCGACTCGTGGCTCACCCACGCACTCAAGTCCTTGTCCATCATCAGCTCCAGGTTCCGCTTTAAAAAAAAAATTATGCCGGATTTATTCTTTCACTCACGGGAACGGTGAAACTAACCGTCCCTGTCTGTTAATTTATGAGGTCAAGATTTAGAGAGTGGGAACTAACTTGTGCGCTCGGCATCAAATGACAGTGATTCATTCTCTGTTTGTGTCTCGCAGGAGTAACTGTGTAAATGTGTTGGTGACCACAACGCAGCTCATACCAGCGCTGGCTAAAGTCCTCTTATATAGTCTGGGATCTGTTTTCCCTATCGAGAATATTTACAGTGCGACGAAAATAGGTAAGACATGAACACTTGTGCACACACACAACCCAACACATAACCTACTTACTAAACCAAAAATCTAATATTGATTGAAACAATACATGATGATATGGAATGGAGGTGATTAGATAATAACTAACAGTATAATATGTTAATGGTTCAAAAGCCAGATGTATTTTATTGGTTATGCATTGTTTTTGATGTTTCCTCATCTACTCCATATGTTACTGATATCCTGTTCCCTGTTAAGATGTTAAACTTATTGCTTTAGTTTGGCTCAGGTTCACTGAACGGTTTGTTGGGAATGTCTGAGTTACAGTATGCTTCATGATATAGTTTGTGTGTAAACTTTGCATGTGTGTGTGTGTGTGTGTGTGTGTGTGTGTGTGTGTGTGTGTGTGTGTGTGTGTGTGTGTGTGAAAAGGGAGAAAAAGTCAAACTAAACCCAGTGGACATTAAATCTCTATTAGGAAGGAAAACAGTTCCTGCTGGTAAGATTTTGGCCACATTTACCCTCAACTACTCTCAAATACAGATATAGATATATAGTAACAGGTACACTGTTCATTTAACTTTACCATTACACTATTACAAGTTCCATATGTGAAGGAGAACTAATCTGATGCTACTCAAATATGTAACATTTATATATTTGCGGCTTAAATCTGATTGACATTTGTCCTGATACATATTAGTTTGTCTTAAAATGAAGGTTCCAGGACCAGTGTTGTATAAATTACCTACACACTAGAGTAGAAATACAGATACCTGACCCAAACATGACCTTGACAGAAGTTTAAGTCACCAACTAGAATGTTACTCATATAAAAGACTTAAAGTATCTAGTATTTATTCTACTTAAGTATGACAAGTAATCTATTATTAAATGCATTTAAGTAATGAAAGTAAAAGTTAATAAAAACAAGAATATTATGAAGTTTATCCAGCACTTTAAAACATGGAGCCTACAACAATCTTCATAGACAATGTCTTGAGTCTGAACAAAAGTTTCAGTTGTTTTTTTTCAAGTTTCTCAATCCATCCACCTTTTAAGATGGAGGCTACATCAACCATCAAACAAGAAAAACTTGAAATGAAATTTCATTTCATCTGATTTTTGTAACAACACATTGAATATGTATCAGTAAAATTATGTAATGAGGTTAGGAAATGTAGTGAGATAAAAGTGAATGTTAGCAGAATGAAAAAAAAAACAACTCAAGGTACGGATACTCCCAAAACATACTTAGGTACAGTAGTGAAGTATTAATACTTAGTTACTATACAACACTGGCCAGGACATATGATGACTTCTGGTATACTAGGTATGGTATTACTATACTTTTACAGTGAGCACGCCTTGTTTAGTCCCACATCTATTCTTTAAGCTCACAGTGAAACCCTAAACAGCATTATATCTGTTCTCACCTCACACGATCCTGACCTGGCCTTGAACGGCTCTGACACTCAGGGGAATCTTCCGAGGCCGGATGCCCGACGTTCTGAATGGACTCTATTAGCTGGTTACGCCAATGTAGCGCAGCTGCGGTCAGCATTAAATTATCCTCCGCCATGCATCAATCTGAACACAGGAAACAAAACAAGTCGCATTAGGGGAAGAGGTTAGAGCAAAAACATTTGGGAAATAAAAAACAAGCCAAGACAGAAAGAAAGGAGAGTGAATGTGTGTGTGTGTGTGTGTGTGTGTGTGTGTGTGTGTGTTAGATCCAATTCAACACCAGTTGCCTTGATTCAAATGGACATAGCAATGTGGTAGCCATGACAACCACCTGAGCTTTAAGACCCAAGAAGACTGCACAAGTCTTTGAGGTCAGACGCCACATCCCGTCGACTCCTGGATGCTTTACTTTGCATATGGAATTACTTTATATGCAGTTGACATCATGCATATTTGCACAGGAGAAAAGGCCAAAGGTTAATACGGGGCGTGACTTCCGACATCGCTCACAAGCACGTCTCTCTGTAATGACTCGTCGTTACAACCGAGATGATCATATATTTATATGAACTGAAGTACCTCTCGGGATGGACTGCATGGGTGTCAATCAGTCCGATATGGGAAAATGGCATTTTATGTTTTACGTTTATATGTGTGTGTGTTTGCGTGTGTGTTTGCGTATCCTCTCATCCCTCACCTCTGATGCACACAGCTCTGCCTCATCCTGTGTTTTATCTCCACCTAAACAACAAAGGAAAAACCTGTGAAAGCCATTTGTTTGTCTCCAGGCAAAGAGAGCTGTTTTGAGCGTATAGTCTCCCGCTTTGGCACTAACATTACATATGTTGTGATTGGCGATGGAAAGGATGAAGAGCATGCGGCAAGCCAGGTAAACAAACGACTTCCTGAACTTTGACCCCTCTGACCTTGTGACCCTCCTTCCTTCCCCCTTGTTTATTTGTTTTTTGCAGGAAAAGAGAGTTGCTTTGAACGCATAATGCAAAGGTTTGGCAGGAAAGTAGTGTATGTTGTAATTGGGGACGGTGTGGAAGAGGAGCAGGCGGCCAAAAAGGTAATGGACCCGCAACCTCACCGTGACCCCGCCTACTCCACACAGTGTGAGCTCTGATTGGAAGAAGCCTGCCTTTCTTTGCTCTATCGGTTTTGTGTTGGTTATTATCTTTTTTCCGTTGCTTTTTATTTATTCCTTTTTTTTTTTTTTTTTTATGAAGTGACTTTGTGAGAAACTTTTGATTGCAAGTGTCAAGAGTGGAAATCTGAGATTGAAGCTTGGCTAAAGTTGTACATTTTGCACCTTCATATTTTCAAAATGCTTACAAAAGCTTAAAAGACTAAATGATTTATATTTATTTTTCAAAAGTCGGCTCAAATATCGTCACATTTGACAACTAAAACGAACGGTTGCCTAAATGTACACGGTGACAAAGCTTTGAACAATCTCATTTATTTACGGCCATAATGCTGGTTTTTATCCACTGGTGTGTGGAGTTTTTATTTCTCATTGCTACTCCAGTTAACGTGGGGAAAAGTAGAGTTACCTCACTCAAAAACACACATTACAAGTAGTGACGTACTCTAATTTATAGCACTAGGAATATAATAAATTCTGTTTCTTCTCTAGCTTTGGGTTTCATTGGTAATGCTGGGTGCTGGGATCATTAAAGGAGCGGTTTGACATTTTGGGGGAAATATTGTTTACTCGCTCTTCTCTGCGGATTTTTCCCAAAATGCCGAGTTTTTCCTTTAAAGGTTTAGGATTGCATGAATTTTGTCTGCAGTGCTTTTGCAAAGCAAGCAGCTACAAGCTACTGTAGTGTAGCTTGCATGACATTAGGTGGTGGTGTGCTGTTAAATATATGAAGTGCAGTGCTATTGGTTTTAATAATGTATGTGTGTGTGTGTGTCTATTCTGCAGCACAACATGCCTTTCTGGAGGATATCCAGTCACTCTGACCTGCTGGCATTACACCAAGCACTGGAGTTTGAGTACCTGTAACTATTATAGCAATATGGACTCAAGCAATGTTACCATGGACATGGACAGCCAGGCAGCCCCTCCCCTTCCCCCCTTCTTTTATATAACTATTTAAGAACAAAACAATACACTGCAACTGTTTTTGTGATTTTTTTCTTTTCATCTTGTTTTTTTTTTTTTTTTTTTGAACATCTGGATTTACAAACTCTGAACGGTCTTAAGAAGCAAAGGAGGTGAAAGGAGGTAAAGAAAAGGACAGGGGTTAAGACTCAATTATCCAACACAGCCCTGCTCAGCCCCTCATCGACCCCCCCATCCTCAGCCATGACGCTGGGGACAGCAGACCTCTGTGAAAACCCTGTACCGGCTGAAGAGCTCTCTTGGCCAAGGAAGGTGTTTCTTTGGGCGACTCATTGATGTTTGGTTTGTTCTGGAGAACCCAGGCTTGTATCAGGACTTTTATGGGTCACTTGGGAGTAAAAACTATCCTCAAACAATGAGGGCTTCTCTAAAAACAGGCAACATTACGTGTGCAGGTATAACAGCTGCTTTAAATGTGTTTTCTTCCTGGTGGTATAATCACAACACAACAATGCAGTCTGTCGCAGAAACTTGTGTAAATTATTAATAAACTTAAAAAGGGCAGTGGTGGATGCGTTTGTCAAGGAAAGGAAATTTAATGTTTTGGGGTCTTTGTCTTTTTCCTTTGGATTTTTGTATTTTATTTTTTTCTCTTGAGAAACTGAGGATGTGCGTCATGATGTGTTGTGCCTTAATGTGTTTGAATGTCTTTTCTTTATTCACAAATGTCTATGTATGTAGATATAAAGGAGAAACCTTATCCAAATGACCCATGCATCTTGTCTTCCGTTTTGAATTAATCAACAAACGTTAAGGACAAAAAGGAACTAATGCAGAGCTGCATAATACTGAATTCAGTCCCCTCCCCTAAACAAGATGAAATACTCCAGCAGAACAGATGTTTCCACATGTGAATCTACAAAATTAACTTGGATTAATGGACACTTAACTTCAGTATCAAGACAAACTGATTCAGACATTTGCATTCACACACTCACTTCAATTCTGACTCACTTCAACATCCAAAAGGTATAAAAGGAACATCTGACACAAGAGCTTCAGTTTCAGATTTTATTGACATCTCATTTCTTGGCTTTGAAGTATTCCTCAATCACATCCTTGGCTTGAGACTCCTTGCCATAGTCCTGCAGATGGAAATACAAAATGTTCAAATATTTGTCACATTGATAAACAAAACTTAAACAAGTTTGAGTTTTTACAGATCATGTAGATTTATCAGCATTATTCTCCTACTTCTTTATATTTACAACCTGCATTACATACAGTGTCCCACTATGTCACTGTTGAGTCATTAAAATCTAGTGTCTACATCCCTTGTTCACCATTTTCCCAGCTCAGCCAGACACCAGTACAATTAACAGGTTGATCACAAGCACATCCTGCCTTGTTACTATGTGTAGCCATTTATAGGGACCCCATACACCACAGATAGATGAAGGGGCTCGTACTCTGGCTGTTCTATAGCCAGGAATTAAACAGCTGCATGGCACGAGGCACAGCACCTGCACTTGACTGGCTGAGATATTCTTACAATAATGATACCTGTTCCAGCAGCAATCTCATTCACCAAAAATCACAGGTAATATTTACTCCTCCTTGACATTTATGGCAGACAAACATTTCCCTGTCTTTAATAATGGTGATTTCTTTATGGCAGATGCATTAAGGTGCATAGACTCTAAAAGTTCATGTACCTTGACCACGACGCAGCTGCAGCCCACCACCTTGCGGGGTTTGCCCTCACGGTCGATCTTGCAGAGACCAACCCACTCCCCGAGCTTCTTGTTGTCATCAACCTGAGAAAAAGGTTGTACAGCACATTTTATTGAGTGCCAAATATGCAGTTCAACATAGTCTGGATAAAGAGTGTCACTGGTATCTGATCAAATGTTTCCAGATTCAATTTAAATTGCTCTTAAGCAGTGAAATTTAACAGCAGCAGTGCCAGTACTGTTAGAGCTGCATCTCAGACAAAAAAATTGGGTAACAGTGGCAATCTCCTCACAGTATTCAGTAGAGGGAGCCAAATTATCATCAGCGATACAGCAGTACACGACATGCTACTTTCAAACTTCACCATCAGTATGTGACATATCAGAAACATGTATAAATCACGTGTCTTAGTGTCTAAAGGCGGCAACAATTTTTAGATACACAATGCTGGCAATACTCGCCTATTCTAACAGTGTATTCATCAGCTCTTTACCTTGATAAGGTTGATCTGATGCTCGGCGCAGAGGGCCTCCACCAGCTTGACGTACATGGGCTCGTCGCAGTTGGCTGCAAGGACGCAGAGATGGGCCTGACGCCTGCAAAATGAACCGCTGATTAACTCATGGCCAAAAAAAAAAAAAAGTTATCACGCGCACTAATTTACGACTGGAGGCACATCTCAGACAGAAATTGGGTAACAATGGCAATCTCCTCACAGTATTCAGTAGAGGGAGCCAAAATATCATCAGCGATCCACCTGCTCAACATAAAATATTGATTAAGAAAGAAACTTGTTAAAAACATACTTGTCCAGGGCCTTGGCAGCCTCACGGATACCACGTGCGAGGCCATCGTGGATGAGTGCGGTCTTGAGCACTTCTGGGAGAGCGGTGTTGACATCCATCACACCTCCGGCAGCGATGCTATTGAAAAGGGGTGAAAGGGAGAAACGATCGGTCAATAATTCAAGAAAAAAGGGAGTATGATAAATTAATGTATTCTAACTGAGCTTCCAGCACGTCAGAACAAGACTCTCACTCATTGTAGAGTGAAGGGGTATCCGACAAAAGATTAGTAAGTCATCATCAAGTACCAGAGAGCTCAGAGAAACAGATTGAAATTGGCAGAAAATTCAATATTTACATCTCAGACCAGACAAGCTTTTGATATCACTGGTTACAACTCTAGAATACAGATAACAGGACTTTTTAAGAGGGGCTGCTTATTCCTTCCACTGAAAGAAATCCCTCCCTATATCCACAGAGATTTATCTTTGTTCACTCTGTACTTCTTAAACTCTAGTAGAAGCTATACATGACTGGATTAAGGGCAAATTTAACATACAGCAAATCTGACAACTCTAAAAACAAAATCACTAACACAAAAAACAGCGACACTTACACATGAACAATTTGTTTAAGTTGATTACTCATTAATGACAGAAACTGAACTTGTTAACTTTAACTTGAGTCCATTCCCAATATTGCAGCAGTGATCTACTACACCCAGTGTCAATTTTAGTGGCTTCTGCTTGCTGTGGTTTTGCATTACTTGCAGTTCAAGTTATATAGCCATTGATGCCTTGTCATTTACCATGTGCATGAGAACTTATTTGTGATAGCTCATAAAATTTTCCTCATGATGGCAAATACCCACTGTTGAACTCAAAAGACTGAGCCATCATATGGACTTTATACATTTCAAATCTCCATGAGAACACTGACATGTCTACTGAAATCATACATTTTAGACGATTTTCAAACTTTGAGCTTTAATAGCAGAGCAAGCTCATAAATCTGTCATTTAAGTTACCTTACACTCGACATCTCATGTCATGTACATGTGCACAGAAAACGCTGTTAACGTCATCTTAACGTGTAGCCCGGCTAAGCTAATATGTTAGCTTGTTTAAAATTAAGTTAGCCGGGTTACAAACCCTCATTCAGATTAGAATAACCAAACCTTAACAGGACTAACCAACAAAGACCAGATCTACTAGTTTACATGTGTGAATATATGATTTACAATGAAACGTGACTAAAGAATGATGAACAAATGTGTCATGCTCACCCTTCCTCGGCCATTGTAGATTGCGATGGATGGTGGACTTATAAGATCTGAAATATAGATAAAATACGAGAGCAGAGTGATTATCCATGGCAAATATTTCACTCAGATAGGTTTATAAGCCAAGATGTTTGATTAATAGGGAAGATTGTCCCAGCGATGGAAGAAACATACCCTATCCTCCTCTCGGGCAGCGGGTAAAGAGGACGTCATAAGTCCGCGACGGCGCTTTAATACCGCCAGGCCCCAGTGGCGTCCGACGCACTGCCTGAAGCAGTGGCCGCTAATCTGCTCTGGTTGCAATGTGCGAAGTTTTAAATAAGTTTTATTATGTTAATAGTGACTAAATGTTGTCCCATTTAAAAACAGTACCTGAAGAGCGGCTAATCAAGACCAGATAAAGTAGAATAAACATATATTGTAATTATACATGGATATCACATTGAAAAAAAATTACAAAAATAAACAACAAATTAAAAAAATGTAAAATTAATAATCAAATTAATATATTTGGGGTGAAACTGACCAAATGAACTATATTGCTTTGAATTGTCTTTTAACTTAAGTTTCTTTTCACTCTGTGTTATCTAATATTTATTAATTTTGCTACGGTACCTTTTCAACTGCTAATGAGAGTAGGGTTCGGGTTAGGGCTGACTGATTCATGTTCAACTGGTGTTCACATGGAACCTTTACCCACAGATCGACACCACTGTGAACCAGCCATGAACAAAATAAGAAATACAAGAGGCAGATCTGGAGTAGTAGAGTCAGAGTCAACTGGGCCGTGGTAATGTGTTCATTTCAACATATGGTAATAAAACAAATTTGTTGTTTTCAACAAATTACCAAGGTCCAGTTGACTCTGACTCAACTACTTTGGATACTACGACCTGGATGAATGAGAACCTTCACAGACAAGAGGCAAATCTTTCAATCTTTCAAATCTTTTATTTTCATCCAAATTGTTTTTATGAGCAATGTAAAAACTGGTAATGGGCTTTTTTTTCTCTAAAATGGAAAGCACTTACACCTCATTGTAAGCCAAATTCACATTTCCTTGAGATTTCAGCATTAGAAATAAATCATCTCATCATTAAATCCAAACAAAGATCACAGACGCATTAATATACATATTTGTCTCTTTAATATGTTGCTTGTTTAACTAGATATGTAGATATCTCAGTGATGAGGTTGTGTCCTGTCGCTGGTCACTCTTCCTTTTAAAGTTTGAGAAACTGTTCTAATTGTTCCATCTCGATCGCGTTGTCAAATGCAGTGTAGTCCTGAAAAAAAGAAAAGGTGGGGGTCAGGGATGTAGAGAGAGAAAAAAGTTTGTTTAATTATTATTATTATTATTATTATTATTATTAAACATTTTCTGTTATACAGAATTTCTGCTGCACATTTTATACAATCGTAAACATCGTATTATCATTATTTTAAGTTGATATGAAGAAAACTGTTGTGTGATAACCAAGTGTAACAGTCACTATGGAAAGAAAAGAGTTGACAGACATTGTTAAACCCATTAAATTTCTGAGATCAGCAAAGATGTCTCTAAAATTCTTATTTTTATACATTTAATTCAAAAGCATGAGCTGCTTTCAATTTATTTTTAATCATGAAAATAGCACAGTACACAAGACACAATACACACCCCTCCACATGAAGGGGTGTGTAACCATGTTTCTAACTGTCTCTTTGTGTCAGGCACATTTACATCACTATGTGAGTTTATAATGAAAAGATGGTCTGATGGTTGAATATCTTGAAAATAACATCAAGCCCCACCTTTCCCATATCAGATTGGGTGTGTCCAACCAGTTTTGTAACTTTATCCAGTCAGACATTCACACCAACTTTTTTCATCAATTGGGCAGCGGTGCAGGGGTAGGAAAGGAAGGGTTAAACCTCTAAAGTTTGCTCATAGCAACCACACAGCGATTGCGTCATCATGTACGAGGTGAAGAAATATTGCTTAATTGCAGGGCTTCTGCATGGCAGACAAGAAAATCTACCACAGAACCACCAACGCTCACATTCCATTTTATCAGGTCACCAACTGAATCATCCATATACTAACGGAAATTTTATTATTTTTTGTAGGTATTTGGTGATAAAAGTCATTTTTGACAAGTTGTTATGTTTCATCATTTTGTAATTTTAGTGAACGTCTCTCCACCAAATATACAATTGCATTCAAGACACAGCAATCCCTCACCATATCGCGCTTCATCTCTCGCAGCTAGTATATGGAAATTTATTTCGCGGGAGTCTTCATTATATCACAGGATTCTGCGGCCTACAGGTATTTTATTTATTTATTTTTTTTAAGATTTGAATTATTTTTATGGTAAAATAAGCAATTTCTAGCCTTAAAAAAGAAAATAACAAGGAGGTAAAAAGTTTATAAGAATGTGGCGAGGGTTTATAAAGGCTTAGAAAAAAAGATCTGCAGATTTTCACCACTTGCATCTAACCCTAACCCCCGCGATAGGCGAGAGATCACTGTATTTCTGTTTGAACACAGAAAAATCAGCCTCCAGGTGGAGCTACATGAGAAGTCAGAGGGTCACCAAAGTCATTATGGTTAATTTCCAGACTGTGACAAAATTTTACATTTCAGGACGAACCAAAAGGCATGGTTTTGGAAAAAACAAAGTGCTTCTTTTGCAACTAGAAAATTCCTCATCAGGTCAGATCGACCTTCTTGTTGTGGTCTGAATGGAGTGAAGACAGGAATGTCCAAACACTCCAGGAACAAACTGAGTGTGTCTGTGTGTGTGTGTTGGACGAGTGAGTTGGGTGTGTGCTAGCATACCTATGTCTGTGAGAAATTATTGCTAAGCGCACTGACATCCGTGTGTGTCTGTGGCTGGTATAATTAGCGTAAATGTTTATTTAGTCTATGCCTACGCCTTAGACTACTACAGATTTTTTTTTTCACAAATACTGCAAACATGTAAATGATTTACACTCATTTTGATAAGGTGGTACATATTCAAGACTTAACTCAAAACTTATCAGTGCTTTTACAGATTGCTACACAAGACTTACTCCGCAGTAGACGTCCCCTTTGCAGATTTGAGGTGGCAGTGCAGTTGGATCCCCCGCTATCTTCCTCATTAAATCCTTGTCTGCAGGATTCTGAGAAATGTCTACAACTTCAAAAGGGATGTCCTTGGAGGTCAGGATAGAGAATATTCTGTCCTGGTTTTTCTTCATCTGAAAGAAACAGTATATTAGTACTAGTGTTAAATTCATACATGTCCTTTTGACTTACTAGCTTGAACCAAGTTGTATTACAAACAAATACAAAATACAAAAAAGTCCAAAGTGACCAAAATCTGTTCTGTGAACAGATATAAAATAGCTGCCACACAGACAAAACACCACCATTATGCCTTATGATATTTTTACTACCACTAACATGTATAAACATGATAACAAGTACAAAAAATGAAGGAAGTTAAGATACTTTACCAGCACTGAGCTGCTCACGCTGGAAAAAAACACTTTAAGTGACATGTCTGCTATTGTAACTGTATCACTTTAAACAAGACACAGTATAAATAGGTTTAAGTTTAGAGACACAGGTTGAGAGAGAAAGGGGTTACAGAGAGAGAGATAGGTGGAGAGACAAAGAATCTTTCTGTGTCCTACTCCTACATGCAGGTACGCACTGCTGTTTTGCTGCAACAGCAGACAAGGTAAGCAGGTTGGAACAAGGTTTACCTGCATGGTCACGCCCACCTCATCTGGCTGCCTTTCCAGTTACAGCCTGTCTGGTCTACAACACTCCACACCTTTACTTACCAACACTGGTAAAGACTTCTTTAAGTGTTGGTTTGTACACACACACACATAGTATTTTTGGATCAGTGCCCATGTAACAAAAATGTTTTTGATGAAAAAGTATATATATATATATATATATATATATATATCACTTTTTCATCAAAAACATTTTTGTTACATGGGCACTGATCCAAAAATACTGATACTGGGACATTTGAATTATTGAATCAAACAGCTAAAGTACAGTTACTGAAGATAAAACGCCTAAATACATGAAACCTGACCAACTACAACATTCAAATCTTGCTAAGATTGTAAGATGATATAAATGCATACTTTTAATGAACTATACTTTCTTTATGATTTCTCTATACTCTAAATTCTTAATGTTTTTAATGTATTTTAATGTATTACTAAGATTATGTTTTACCTGTGCCTGTTTGTTGGTTTGTTTATTCTTTCATGTGTTTATTTGTTGATACAAACACACAAAAGTCATGGACCAGGTAAATACCCATTGGATTTTGTTGTGGGTATTTTTTCTCTACATTGTGAACTGTAGAGGAACAATGTAATAATAATGAATAATAAAGATTGATTTCCATATTTCATAGAATGTATAATAGAATGTCTCTTGCATATTTTCTTTGTAATCTCGATGTGGGAATTGGATCAAAAACTAATCAAGCCAATCAAAAAGAACAAGGTTTGTGTAAGAAATACAAATTTATTCATCAGCATTCACATGAAAGAAATTTAAAAAAATTAAAAAATATATATTTTGGCACAATGCAATGTAAAAGTCAAAGAAAAAATCTTATTCATGATCAGTAAATCCTGACAGGTCCATGAACCTTAGCTTTACTACAGGAATGTGAAAGTCAGTATTAGCAGGAAAAAATAGGAAATATAGAATCATACAGGAAATTTAAAGGCACACTTTCATTTTCAGCGAACTACATCTTGGTGCAGATAACAGCATCTATTGGAGGAAATAATATGTAGATTTCTGAATTATTTGTTTACTTAAAAAGATGTGTAAAAAACAAAATTAACACTGGTCCCTAATATTTCTTGTGGTCTATCTTAAAGAACTGCAACGCCCACTTCAACTTTTAACTTGTTGCTTCAGTGTACAGGACAAGTTTTACTTGTCCAACCAGAGAGCGCAGTAAACCCCTGCTGCTTCAACCTTTTGTTTCTCTTTGAATTTAAGCTTAAAACCACATGACACAGTTTATTCCTTAAATCATTTTGTTATCACGACAAAACGAGTGCTTCATGATCATAACACATTCTACCAGCCAGGTCTTCAGGGACTGTCTCAACAGAGTTATCAAATTCAGTATCTGCACTCTTGTCTTCTTGGGCCTGACTGTGTCCAACACGATCATTCAAACTGTGATCCCTGAAGCAGATAAGGAGGGGGTCAGTTACAATCACATTCTTAGATTTAAGATAATAATAAAAAATACTGTGGCACTTTTTTTCTTACCCTCCATCATATACTGCATTGCTTCTGTCATCCACATCCTGTTTTAATGATCCTCCAAACCTATTACTAAACTGAACCATGATACCTGAAAAGTGAATACAACATCCCAATGACATCAGCAGTCAAGCTTTTAGTGGCTTTAAGACACTGAAAGAAGCTGACGAACTCCATAGAGATGTGTGGAGTTTTAAATCTCAAAATATTAACTTATGCCACTTATGCCACTTTAAACAATGTAGATACATTATTACATTAAAACACAGAGGTACATGACAGTAACATTATCACATAAAAGGTGCTACATACCAGCACCGTGCCATCTCCTTTTCCAGACCACATAGCCGATGACCAGCACAAGAAGCAACACCACCAGACTACACACAATTCCTGTGACCAGTGCAGATGACGAAGTTGCTGTAGAGATTAAATGATAGTTTAGTAAATTTAGCAGAGGAGGGAACTACCTACAATATGTAAGTAAACACAAGTAAATTCTTACTTTCTACATTGACTTGGAGACTCTTTGAAGGACCAGAAATGAAGGACATCGCAGAGACGTTAACACCAAACACACAGACATACTTCCCTTGGTGTTTTAAATCTATCTCAGGGAATTCAAAGAATGTATGGTAGAATATCAGTTGTTTTGTTGCTGGCTTCACTTCGGTAATGTTTGAACCAGCCTTTTTCAGATAGAAGAAACCTCCAGGATATCTGGAGTGAGTAGAGCAAGTGATGAAGAAGCTGCTGCCTTGGCTGACTGTTATCTTGTCAGGACTGTAGATCACCATAGCATGAGGAGATGTAAGTGAGATGCTGGGCATCTCCAGTTTCACTAAAAAACAGAGACACATTTTTTTTTAAATATCCACCATTAATAACTATTTGCAATCGTGTACAGTCAAATTTCAAATATTTACAAACGCAATGACTGACCTACAACAGAGAGCTCAGCCGTGCTTCCTTGAGGGTAAAAGATGACTTGATTGGACAGGATCTTATTATATTCACAGAAATATAACCCTGTTTGGTTGAAGTCTATTGAAGGAAAGATGAAGGTTGCAGCTTCATGGTCCGACAATCTTTCCATTTTAAACGGATCATCTTTTTTTTTCAGGATGAAAGTCCCACCAGCATTTTCTGTTACTATAGTGCAAGTGATTTCAACTTTGTCTCCCCAGTTTACCTCTGAACCAGGACTGATAGTGATTTGAGGTTTCTGCAGAGCACCTGGAAAGGATAATAAATAATATTTTGTTATGTCATGACAGCTGAGGCACCTCCTATTGAAATTACATTTATAGTTTGATAATGAGCCTTTTACCTAAACATATCACACCAGCATCTTCACCATGACCACAGTTATTTTGTCCAAAACCAAGATGTGTACAGTGCGAGAGAGCATCCTCTTTGCCTGTACAGCGCACATTATCCAACCATATGGGACCACTGCCTCTTCCAAAGTGGGCACTTGTAGGAGCAGAAACTGCATGACCGCAGCCAAGTTGTCTGCACACCACATCAGCATTGACCAGTTCCCATTCATCATCACACACAGTTCCCCACTCGCCTTTATAGTAAACCTCCACTCTACCTGAGCATTGACTTGAACCACCGGCCAAACGAAGTTGTGCTGCGTATGAACAGAAATGAAGTGAGTAAAACTGTACAGGAGGGTATTCAATTTTTAACCCACTGTTTTGTAGCACAGTCACATTTATGCACATACATTTTCATCTTAAAACCAAATCTAAATACATTCAAATTCATTTTACACATGACATAAGAAGGTATTTAGTGATATACAGAATAATAATTATATAATATATGTTTATTACCTTAAACAGTGATTCCCAACAACTATGTCACAGCATATTAGTGTGCCGTGAGACATCATCAGGTGTGCCCAATTTTAATTAATAACTAATATACTTTTTGTGGATTTTTGGTGTTTGGTGGTTTGCTGTGGGATTTTTCTAATGTAAAATATGTGCCGTGGCTTAATAAAGGTTGGGAAATACTAGCCTAAAGGATTAGACTTAAAGTACATAATTTCATTTCTCAGTCTATTGCTTTTACTTTGTATGCACAAATGCTGGTGACACTATATTATTTGTTAAACTGCATAAAAGAAATCTGAAGACACAAATGAAAAGGCTTTACCTGCACAGCGAACGCTGGCATCATGCTCATGCCCACATGTGGCTGTTGTAAAACCTTTAAGTGAGCACTGCTCAAGAGCTGTTACGTTCTCAAAACATGAATGAGTAGCCTCCACTACTGGCCCACTCCCTTGGCCAAAATGGGCACCGCTCATTACGCTCACAGCACGGCCACACTCCAACAGGTCACACACCACCTCTCCTTTGCTCAAGGTCCACTCTGCATCACACACTGTGTGCCACACGTCGCCGTGACGGACTTCTACTCTGCCAGAGCAGACGTCCTTATCATTAGACAGCCGGACTGCCAAACTTCCTACATAGAAAAATAACAGGATCTTTGATGTTCTGAGAAATGTTCAAGATCATAATCCTTGAACAGTGATACAGGGGTACATGCTTGCTCTTACCTGAACAGGCAACACCAGCAACTGAGGTGGCGTTGCAGGTTTTATCAGTAAAAGTTCTTTGCGAACACTGAATAAGTTTATCCTCCATTCCATTGCAGTCAATTTGATCGATCCAGGTCTGTCCGTGCCCATACTCAGCCATAGTGGTAATCTTATAAGCCCTACCACAGTCCAGCTGTCTGCACACCACTGAGGCATCATTCATATCCCAGGATTCACCACAAACAGTCTTCCACTGACCTCTGTCATAAAACTCCACCTTTCCAACACAACGATTGTTCCCATCGGTCAATCTGGTATTACCTGAAAATGACATTTGTTATGTATATAATTAATACTGAGAATGAGAACAATAAGAACTGGCTTGTTGTATTGTTTCAGTATCAGCATAAAGATATTTAAACAAAGTGACACTTTATATCACATCAATGCTACCTGAGCATACAACAGCTGCCTCTTCTATATGATTGGGGCTGGTCACGACGTATTCTCTCAGTGTGCACTGTGTTACAGAGCTCTCTCTACCACTGCAACTGATCTTATACCCTCTGTGATTGCCACCTCGACCAAATGACCCAGTAGTCCTGAGAGGATCACCGCAGTTCATCTCCCTGCACACAACTGTGGCTTCATTCATCCCCCAGTTAATATTACTGGCTGGTGACCAGCGGTCATCAAAGTAGACCTCCACCCTGCCTGAGCACTGGTCAGTCCCATTGATGAGTCTAATATCAGCTAGAAACCAAAGTATAGAGAATTAGCAATTAGTTGATGTTTGGACACATTTGCAAGGACAATATACACAAGTGCATGTGACAGTTGGTATAACTGTGATAGAGAAGTATAATTCTTGACAATAATGAGCAAAATTATTCATCAGAGGACTTAGAGAAATAACTGAAATGATACCTGAACAAATCACACCAGCATCTTCACCATGCCCACAGTTGTTGTCTCCAAATG
This sequence comes from Polydactylus sextarius, assembly GCA_016801845.1. NCBI lineage: Eukaryota > Metazoa > Chordata > Actinopteri > Polynemidae > Polydactylus > Polydactylus sextarius. The sequence continues at coordinate 6,897,858 of CM028918.1, forward strand.
TGGGATGTCGACAATGAAAAAGAGACGTTTCATTCCCAAGACATTGGACATCATCCATCCAGATGCTTCCTTCGCCTTGACCAAAGAAGGCACTAGATTTTGCTGTCTGAGGAGTTCCACAGTCCATGGCTCTGCACACCACCTCAGCATCTTTCATGTCCCACTGATCGTCACACACTGTTCCCCAATGACTGTTGTGCAAAACTTCCACTCTGCCAGAGCATCGGTCAGTACCATTGACAAGCCTTAGTGGTGGATTACCTGAGAACAAGAAGAGAACAAAGAAGAATATTTTATTTCTTGTTATGAACAAATCCCTTGAAAGGACAAAAACAGTATAAGAGCCTTTTAAGTGTACTATATATGTGCCATAGACTTTTGCTGAAGTCTGAATCTTTAAAAGATTTAAAACTGCACAAAGATCAAAGAGTTAAACCCATATGAATTATTGTAACATTAAAATAGATCCAAACAAATGCACTATTTGCTCCTGTTACCAATCTTTTAAAACTGTAAATCTATTTAGTAACAAATAGGCTTGAGGGTGTCATAGAGCAGAAAGAGACAGACCAACACTTTGATATTTTAACACAAACAAAAAATAGAGTATCACCAAATTTAATGCAAATAAACCTATCTTGTTTTTAATGATCATTTGGCCTTTGCTTTTCTAATTAAACAGTGCTGCAGTATTGTCTATATTTTGAGTCTTACCTGCACATGAAAGAGAAACACCCTCACATGTCCCAGAGTATTCTTGAAGTCCACACTTGCTGATAGAGCTCGCACCATCAGGGCAACTACCTGTAAACCCTCTCAGTCCACTTTCACCAAAATTGCCATCTTGGTATTTTTTTGGAGCTCCACAATCGAGCTCTTTGCACAGCACTGTAGCCTCTCTGAGGCCCCAGTTGATGTTACACATTTTCCCCCAACGGCCGTTGTGGAAGATCTCCAATCTGCCAGAACACTGGTCAGTCCCATTGCTCAATCTGATTGTCTCTGAAAAGTAAGTTATGAAAAAGACACAATTAACTAAAACAAAGAAATAAAGGTTTATTATCTAGAAAATTAATGAAAACAGATACTTTTGCTATGTGGTGACAGAAATGATAGTACTTTAATGGCAGCAATTCATGGGAAAACATTTAGTGTTTTTGGCTATTGAAATAAAATCGTTATCAATCACCCTTGCACAAATGTAAACATCCTTTTCTATGTTTGTTGTTATATGGCTCTGGCAAACTGGGGTGTCTTTAAGCAGTAATCATAGAAAAGCATGTTTTACCTGAACATTCAATACCAGCATCTTCTGAGTGGCTGCAGTCATGTTCTCCAAAACCTCTGTGAGGGCAGTTAGCAAGTGCCTTCTCAGTACCAATACATTCAACATCGTCCAGCCAAACCTGGCCTTGACCTCTGCCATAAAAGGCATTTTGCTTGACTCCCAGGACATTCCCACAGTTCATCTCTCGGCACACAACAGCTGCCTCTTCCATCCCCCATCTGTCATCACAAACTGATCCCCATTGCCCATCATTGTAGATTTCTACTCGACCGGCGCACCGGTTAGTCCCATTTACCAGGCGAATTTGTTTACTGTCTGTTAGGGGGAAGTGAAAAAAAAGAAAGTAGTTTGTCAGAGACCACTCAGACAAGCAGTCTAACTATTTGATTTTCACCAAACATATGGATCACTTACTTGAGCAAAACACAGCAGCATCAACACAAGTTTCGTTATAATCTTGAATTGTGCACTTAGAAATAGAGGTCTCATTTCCCAAACAGTTGGTTTTGATTTTAGCCTGTTGATGGCCCACTCCAAAATTGAGTGTTACATCCTGAATGAATGAACTGCCACAGTTAATCTCTCTGCACACCACGTCAGCTTCTTCCTTGCCCCAGTCACTGCTGCATGCTCGTTTCCATAGGCCATTGTGATGGACTTGCACTCTGCCATTGCACCGATTGCTTCCGTTGACCAATTTCACATGATCTGCCAGTCATATATGTAAACACATTCAACATATGTGAAGTAAAAGTGAAAAGTAAACTGCTTGTCTTTGAGATCTTGGAAAAAAGGCACTTAACGAATGATGCAGTGAAACTCCTGAATATTAAATTATTCACTCAATGTAAATCATGCAATTCACATGAAAAATGTGTTCATTCTTTTGAAACTAACTATTCACAGAAAAATAAGCTTCCCCAATTTATAAAGTAACTGCCTGAAAATGTGGAACTATCACATAAATTGGGAAACGCTGCTATGGAGAAAAGCAGCTAACACAGCATATATTTTTGCAACTAATCATAATTTTGTATCTTGAGTTCATAAACCTAACAACTGCATTGTCAGTTCAATGTTCCAAGTTTGAGAAATACTCTCATACATGCCAATAGAACAAACAGTACAGCAAAGTCCTACTCTGATCATTAAAACCACCTAACAGAACCTTTATAGCTGACTAATAAATACATTGTCTCATCTTTAGTTTGTATACAAAACAATGTGTATTCAATACATACGTGTTTAACGTCTTCTCGTCTTTGTTAACTTGAAAAGTGTGTTGTTTTAATAAGTATTGAGTAAAAGTTAGTCAAGTAAAACAAATATTGCTGAGATAAGTGAATGGACTCTGTGTCTCTCACCTGAGCAGACAACCCCAGCATCTTCATTGTGGTCACAGTTTTGTTCCCCGATTGGATTGTGAGGGCAATCAAGGATGGATTTCTCACTACCAGTGCACCGCACATCATCCAACCAAATCCTATTTTTTCCTTCTCCAAAGAAGGCATTACTTTTTGCCTCAAGAGCTGTCCCACAATTTAACTCTTGACAAACTATGTCAGCACTGGTAAGGCTCCATAGATCGTCACACACTGATCCCCAGATGTCATTGTGGTAGATCTCCACCCTACCAGAGCAGCGTGTAGGCCCAACCAGCCGAATTTTCTGACATTCTGGAAACGAAAATATGGTCACAATAAGCACAGACTAGTGAACTCAGTTACAAAAGGTCATCCTTTTTCACTCAGGATCTGGGAATTTTCAGACATGAAACTTAAACTTAACTGACCTGTAAGCAGCAGTAGGCTAAGTAGACCTACAAAAAGAAAATATAGAAAATAAATAATCTGATAAACATTTTTAAGATGTTTCCAAAACAAGTAATTCACAACTGTCCAGCATTTTAGTAACAATGGTCAGAAAAAAATATCTAAAAATATCATAGTCATTATCATAATATTTTAATAATTATTAGAACTTTTATTAATAATGTATTATAATACAGATATCTCTTGTTATGAAATGACAGAAACTCACCTGTTGACAAAAAAAGTACAAAATGTAGTTTTTTGGCAGAAATGAAGATCATATTGTGTCTTCAGAGTAGTTTAACTGCTGAGAAACGGCACATTTTGTTACTCTTCATTTACAAATGTAGCAGTATCAGCAGTAATAGCTCCACTGTTGTTAGCAGAGCAAAAACAAAAGTTGACTCAACTCACAATTCAAAATAAAACATATTTGCTCCTGGACTTGGACTACAAACTGGATACATGTTTATTTTCTAATCAGTAATTAAAGACAGAGAAGCAGAGGATGTATTTTGTTTTGTACAATATCTACATTTCTATTTATAAAATAGATTATATTCACCAGGAAAACAGATGCACATTTAATATATTATCTCTGAGCAGCTGTGTTGTTACATTAATGGTGATTTGAGAACAAGGCAAAGGGTCGACTATAGAAAAATAAAAGGGAAACTTAGAGAACAAACAGAGTTGTTATGAACAAAGATGAACTTGACCACTAAGTCCTCACACTAAACCCCACTATCTATCTCCTCCCTGCTCTGGTGATCACCTACCACTGTCCTTTTATGTTGAATTGTGTACATAGAATGACTTTTTAAAAAAAAAAAAAAAAAAAAAAAAGTGCTGGTGTAGGTAAGTTTGCATGATATATCTTTCTCCAATTTGAAAATATTTGTCAGTTTTGTAAATCCATGCCCTTTGTGAGCATGAATCAATTCTTAAATTTTCTTACCGGAAAATATAGGTTAATCCAGTTTTTCGCTCATCAGAATAACAGAAAAGTTACAATGTAACAGATCTCATTGCTCCGTGGCCTGGTCTTCTTCAAATGTGTGGCTTGACAGAGGTTGTCCCATACCTTATTTTCTTAATGGGACTGGGAACGATACACCCTTCCTCTTGCAAAACTCTGAGTAACAGTAATTTTATACTCATTTAGTTCCCGTTATTGATTTCAAAATACTACTCAACCATGTTTCCCTTTTAGATGTACCACAGGAGCAACATTTTTTTCATTACTGCATCATTGGAGCTGCAAATGTGTCTATTCAGCATTTTGAGGTGTCCTGTTTGGCCATCTGTGTGTGTGCAAGATTCACAGCATCTTTAACTTCCTCTTGATGATGTTTCATCACTTCAACGACAATAACTGCATTCTTATTTTTCTCTGATACTCAATGATTCGCACTTACACTTACAGTTTTATCCTGTAATTTTGACCATTGACAAATCTTTGATTTTTTTTCTTTGGCAATCATGTTTATTGTTTCAACAGAGAGTAGCAGGACACAATTGCATTATTGTGAAATACAAAAAGGAATCCCTTAACAAATGAAGTTCCTGTATCCTGTGACATTAAACCCATTTGTGAACCAAGAAAGAACCACACCCTCCCACCCTTCTACCTTCCCTCTACCCTACCCTACACATGCAAATATAAAAAAAATGAATGATAATAATAGACAAAATTGGTAGTAGCCAGGGAGATGGACTGCAAATCAGCCAATCACTTGCTTTCAGTGTCAACAGACTGTTAATATGCTCTTGAGGAGGTTATCAGGTTTTTTGGAATCTTCTCCCAGATTAGAAGCTTTGGGTCAGTTGGAGGAAGGAAGTGAACCAAAGAGGACCACAAGAGAGTCTGGGTCCACCATTTTACAGGGGACCTTGCAAAGTGTATTAGCCTGCTAATATTCCAGGAGCAGGGGGAATAATATACTTTGTGAATTATTTGCTTAAAAAATGCGTAAAAACAAAATTAACAGTGGTATCTAATATTCCTTATGTTCTATCATAAAGAGCAATGTAACTCCATTTCAGCTTTTAACTTGCTGCTTCGATGTACTGTGTATGCAATAAACCCCTGCTGTTTTAACCATTTGTTTCTCTTTGAATTTAAGCTTGAAACCACCTGACACAGGTTATTCCTTGGGTCATTTTGTTATCAAGAGAAAACAAGTGGTTCAAGCTCATAACACACTCTACCAGCCAGGTCTTCAGGGACTGTCTCAACAGAGTTATCAACTTCAGGATCTACACTCTTGTCTTCTTGGATCTGACTGTGTCCAACATGATCATTCACACTGTGGTCCCTGAAACAGATAAGGATGGGGTCAGTTACAATCATATTCTTAAATCAGACATTATGTATATATATATATATATATATATATATATATATATATATAGTGGCATTTCTTTTTTCCTACCTCCCATCAAGCGCTCCATTGCTTCTGTTGTCCATGTCGTGCTTTATTGCACCTCCCAGCCTATTACTAAACTGAACCATGGTACCTGAAAAGTGAGTACAACATCCCAATGACATCAGGAGTCAAGCATTAGGGTTAGGGTTAGCTGACAGATGACACTGACAGATGCTAACAAACTCCATAGAGCTGACTGGAGTTTTTTAATATCAAAATGACAGATTCCACTTTAAACAGTCTGGATTATTACATCATTACAATCATTACATTAAAACATGGGGGGCATGACAGTAATGCTGTCATAAAAAGTACATACCAGCACTGCGCCATCTCCTTTTCCAGACCACATAGCCAATGACCAGCACAAGAAGCAACACCACCAGACTACACACAATTCCTGTGACCAGTGTAGATGATGAAGTTGCTGTAGAGATTAAATGATAGTTTAGTAAATTTAGCAGAGGAGGGAACTACCTACAATATGTAAGTAAACACAAGTAAATTCTTACTTTCTACATTGACTTGGAGACTCTTTGAAGGACCAGAAATGAAGGACATCGCAGAGACGTTAACACCAAACACACACAAATAGTCTCCTTGCTGTTTGAAATCTATTGCAGGGAATTCAAAGTATGCCAGGTAGAATATAAAGTGGCCAAATGCTGGCTTCACTTCAGTAATGTTTGAACCAGCCTTTTTCAGATAGAAGAAACCTCCAGGATATCTGGAGTGAGTAGAGCAAGTGATGGAGAAGCTGCTGCCTTGGCTGACTGTTATCTTGTCAGGACTGTAGATCACCATAGCATGAGGAGATGTAAGTGAGATGCTGGGCGTCTCCAGTTTCACTAAAAAACAGAGACACAATTAAAAAAAATAAAATAAATCCACCATTAATACCTATTTGCAATCATGCATATTAAAATTTCAAATATTCACAAACACAACGACCGACCTACAACAGAGAGCTCAGCCGTGCTTCCTTGAGGATAATAGATGACTTGATTTGGCAGTTTCTTGTGATATTCACAGAAATATAACCCTTTTTGGTTGAAGTCTATTGAAGGAAAGCTGAAGGTTGCAGCTTCATGGTCAGAGAATCTTTCCATTTTAAATGGATCATCTGTCTTTTTCAGGATGAAAGTCCCACCGGCATTTTCTGTTACTATAGTGCAAGTGATTTCAACTTTGTCTCCCCAGTTTACCTCTGAACCAGGACTGATAGTGATTTGAGGTTTCTGCAGAGCACCTGGAAAGGATAATAAATAATATTTTGTTTGTCATGACAGCTGATGCACCTCCTATTGAAATTACATTTGTAGTTTGATAATGTGCCCTTTACCTAAACATATCACACCAGCATCTTCACTATGACCACAGTTATTTTCTCCAAAACCGAGATGTGTACAGTGCGAGAGAGCATCCTCTTGGCCTGTACAGTGCACATTATCCAACCATATGGGGCCACTGCCTCTTCCAAAGTGGGCACTTGTAGGAGCAGAAACTGCATGACCGCAGCCAAGTTGTCTGCACACCACATCAGCATTGGCCAATTCCCATTCATCATCACACACAGTTCCCCACTCGCCTTTGTAGAAAATTTCCACTCTACCCGAGCATTGACTTGAACCACTGACCAAACGAAGATGTGCTGCGTATGAACAGAAATGAAGTGAGTAAAACTGCAAAGGAGGGTATTCAACTTTTAACATATTATCTGCAGCACAGTCACATTTCCATTTTAAAACCAAATATACCATATTGACCCGAATACAACATTTTTTCCCTAGAAAAATGTCTCTTCTCACTCACACACACCAGTGACCTGGAGAGTTCAAAACTGGGTTGGTAATAACTGTCCTCCATGCATTACAGCTACCAAGTGGTTGGTAGTCGTAATGCTAACGCTAACATTCGCACAGCCGCCTGCGTAGCAATGTATATATGCCATGCAGGTGTTCGCAAGTTTGAAACCTGACCCAGACAAGCTTTCCTGCGTGTGCTCTCCATTCCTGTCTCTATACACTGTCTCTATCATTAAAGGCAAAAATCAACAACAAAAAACACTCCTAGGTGATACATGCTTGCTACTACAGGTCATGTGCTCACTCACTAATTTTTCCAAAAATGGCTCTTGAAACAGAATGGCTGTCTCATATTCATGGTTGTCATATATTCAGGGTCATCTTATATTTAGATCAATATGGTAAATACATTTAAATTCATTTTACACATTACATCATATGATAATTCACTTTCTTGTAGAGAGATAGATATGAATGTTGACACCCCTGACGAATATTAACAAAGCAGTAAGCAGCTTGTATTATGAATGGAAACAGAGAATTAATTAGCCTAGATTTATCAGTTAAATCTAGTCTAAAGCACAATCATAAACACTTTATAGTAATAAATTTAATTTATGTTGTATTTTATTATTTGCTGTTTCCCTGCTTCCAGTCTGTACTAAAATAAAACTAGCACCAATTGACCAAAGCTGCACATTTATCTTACTGATATGTGACTGGTATAAACATTCTCTTTTAACTCTACGAAATAATTTGTATTGCCTAAAATATTAGACTTATCATACATAAAATAATTTTTCACCCTATTGTTTTTACTTTATTCATTTGTTTATACACCATATATACTCTTTATTGAACTGCATATGAGAAATTTGAGGAGATGAATGAAAAGGCTTTACCTGCACAGCGAACGCTGGCATCATGTTCATGCCCACATGTGGCTGTTGTAAAACCTTTAAGTGAGCACTGCTCAAGAGCTGTTACATTCTCAAAACATGAATGAGTAGCCTCCACTACTGGCCCACTCCCTTGGCCAAAATGGGCGGCGCCCATAGCATTCACAACATGTCCACACTCCAACAGGTCACACACCACCTCTCCTTTGCTCAAGGTCCACTCTGCATCACACACTGTGTGCCACACGTCGCCGTGACGGACTTCTACCCTGCCAGAGCAGACGTCCCTATCATTAGACAGCCGGACTGCCAAACTTCCTATGAAGAAAAACAAGATCTTTGATGTTCTGACAAATGTTCACAATCATAATCCTTGAACAGTGATACGGGGGTACATGCTTGCTCTTACCTGAACAGGCAACACCAGCAACTGAGGTAGCGTTGCAGGTTTTATCAGTAAAAGGTCTTTGTGGGCATTGAGAAAGTGTAGACTCCATTCCATTGCACTCAATTTGATCGATCCAGGTCTGTCCGTGCCCATACTCAGCCATAGTGGTAATCTTATAAGCCCTACCACAGTCCAGCTGTCTGCACACCACTGAGGCATCATTCATATCCCAGGATTCACCACAAACAGTCTTCCACTGACCTCTGTCATAAAACTCCATCTTTCCAACACAACGATTGAGCCCATCGGTCAATCTCACGTTGCCTACAAATGAGATTTGTTATGTTGCCGTTTCAGTATCAGCATAAAGACATTTAGGCAAAGTGACACTTTATATCACATCAACGCTACCTGAGCATACGACAGCTGCCTCTTCGATATGACTGTGGCTGGTCACGACGTATTCTCTCAGTGTGCACTGTGTGACAGAGCTCTCTCTACCACTGCAACTGATCTTATACCCTCTCTGATCGCCACCTCGACCAAATGACCCAGTGGTCTCTACAGGATCACCACAATTCATTTCTCTGCACACAACTGTGGCTTCATTCATCCCCCAGTTAATATTACTGGCTGGTGACCAGTGGCCAGCATAGTAGACCTCCACCCTGCCTGAGCACTGGTCAGTCCCATTGATGAGTCTAATGTCAGCTAGAAACCAAAGTTTAGAGAATTAGCAATTAGTTGATGTTTGGAGACATTTCAAAGGATAATATACACAAGTGCATGTGACATTTGGTGGAAATAATTGTGATAGAGAAGTATAATATAAGTATAATCATTCTTGACAATAATAAGCAAAATTATTTATCTGAGAAATTAGAGAAATAACTGAGATGATACCTGAACAAATCACACCAGCATCTTCACCATGCCCACAGTTGTTGTCTCCAAATGATGGACGTCGACAATGAAAAAGAGACGTTTCATTCCCAAGACATTGGACATCATCCATCCAGATCTCTCCTTTGCCTTGACCAAAGAAGGCACTAGATTTTGCTGTCTGAGGAGATCCACAGTCCATGGCTCTGCACACCACCTCAGCATCTTTCATGTCCCACTGATCGTCACACACTGTTCCCCACTGACTGTTGTGCAAAACCTCCACTCTGCCAGAGCATCGGTCAGTACCGTTGACAAGCCTTAGTGGTGGATTACCTGAGAATAGAGATTTTTTTTTTCTTTCATGATCAACTAATCCCATGAAAGGACTAAAACCAACAGTGAAAAAGAAAGTGGAAAAGTGTGTTTTCAAAGCCTCATAAGTGTGCTTTATATGTGCCATTAGACCTCTGCTGTAGTCTGAATCTTTGAAACTCATTCCACAAAAAGTCAAGCCCACATGATTTGAAATAACACTAGCATCTGATAAAATAGATCCAAACAAATGAACAACTTGCTCCTGTTACTAATCAACAGTGTTGGGAAAGTTCACTTTCCACATGAACTAGTTCAAAGTTCAGCTCACAAATTTTAAAATGAACTAGTTCAGTTCATGGTTCATAATTACAAAGATTTGAACTAAGTTTACAGTTACAAAAATAAACGGTTTCATAGTTTTTCTTTTTTTCAATATGTTGCTGCAAATGTATTATTTTTCTAAATTATTGCCACAGCCCATATAGAACCACAGAGAGCAATTATTTTTTATCAGTTTTAACACTGAAACTGTGGTGGCCAGTGTTGCTAGATTGGGTGCTTTTTCCACTTCATAATAAGACCTGTGTCTTATGGTGTGTTTTAGCCAGGTTTTTGCCTGGAAGGCTCTATGGAAATCTGGTACTCTCTTGAAAGAAGTTGAACTGTGAGAGAGCACCGTTCACAAACGCCAGAATGAGAGCGTTCACAATAACGTTCATCAGGCAGAAATACAACACATTGAGTTCACGTTCACCCATAATATGAACAAATTCATGAACAATTGTTAATTGAACGTGTTCGGGCACATCACTGCTAATCAAAGTATATATCTGTGACCCCCATAAAATTGTAAGTCTGTTTAGTAACAAATAGGCTTGAGGTGGATTGTCAGAGCAGACAGAGACCGACCAGTACATTACTGAATTTGATATTTTAACACAAACAAAAGATAGAATATCACCAAATTTAATGCAAATGATCCTATCTTGTTTTTAATGATCATTTGGCCTATTGTAATTGAACAGGGCTTCAATATTTGCCTATATTTTGTGTCTTACCTGTACATGAAAGAGAAACACCCTCACATGTCCCAGAGTATTCTTGAAGTCCACACTGGCTGATAGAGCTCACACCATCAGGGCAACTACCTGTAAACCCTCTCAGTCCACTTTCACCAAAATTGGCATCTTGGTGTTTTTTTGGAGCTCCACAATCGAGCTCCTTGCACAGCACTGTAGCCTCTCTGAGGCCCCAGTTGATGTTACACATTTTCCCCCAACGGCCGTTGTGGAAGATCTCCAATCTGCCAGAACACTGGTCAGTCCCATTGCTCATTCTGATTGTCTCTGGAAAGTAAGTTATCAAAAAGAAGCAATCAGCTAAAACTGTTATAGATAGTATTTCAGAAATTACATTGTTCTTCATGCTTTAGCATCATAGATTTGTGTTAAAGAGAACAGGCTGAATTGCATTAACAAAACAACCACAAAAAGAGAAACAGCAAAGGTTGATCAATTTGAATAACTTAAAAAACCTCAAAAACCTCAAAACGTGGGTACAAGTCACATGGATTTGGACCACCTTTGACATTTTTGAGCTGTATACATAGAAAAGCATGTTTTACCTGAACATTCAACACCAGCATCTTCTCCGTGGTTGCAGTCATGTTCTCCAAAACTTCTGTGAGGGCAGTCAGCAAGTGCCTTCTCAGTACCAATACATTCAACATCGTCCAGCCAAACCTGGCCTTGACCTCTGCCATAGAAGGCATTGTACTGGACTCCCAGGGCATTCCCACAGTTCTTCTCTCGGCACACAACAGCTGCCTCTTCCATCCCCCATCTGTCATCACAAACTGTTCCCCATTGTCCATCATGGTAGATTTCTACTCGACCAGAGCACTGGTTAGTCCCATTTACCAGGCGAATTTGTTTACTGTCTGTTAGGATGAAATGAAAAAAGAAAAGGAATGGTTTTTCAGAAGCCAAACAATCAAGCAGATAATCTAACTATTTGATTTTCACCATACATATGGATCACTTACTTGAGCAAAATATAGCAGCATCAACACAGGCTTCGTTATAATCTTGAATTGTGCACTTAGAAATAGAGGTCTCATTTCCAAAACAGTTGGTTTTGATTCCAGCCAGTTGATGAGCCTCTCCAAAATTGAGCGGTACTGTTTGAATGACCGGATTGCCACAGTTAATCTCTCTGCACACCACGTCAGCTTCTTTCTCGCCCCAGTCACTGCTGCATGCTCGTTTCCATAGGCCATTGTGATAGACTTCCACTCTACCGTTGCACCGATTGCTTCCGTTGACCAATTTCACATGATCTGCCAGTCATATATGTAAACACATTCAACATATGTGAAGTAAAAGTGAAAGGTAAAGGTTAAGGTAGTCTTTGAGAGCTTGATAATCCTGGAGATTAAATTATTCACTCAATTTAAATATCATATAATTCACAAGAAAATTTGTTGAGCTACACCTGCTATATACTTAATATATTCAACTAACTTTTGGAAAGGTAGTGAATGTTTCAATTGGTCAAACTGTTCCTTAAGTCATCTTCCCTTAACATTCAAATAGGTCTAAAGAAAACTCCACATTTTTAAAATACCAATATTAAGCACTGTCATTCATGTTGGGTGCTGCTGATTTTGAAACAAGAAGAGCAAAGGTTAAATGAGGCAGAAGCACGTGACTGCATGACTTTTGATCAAGCATATAGACATGACCAAAAATTGGTCAACTTTTTTTTTTTCTACCTCAAGGCTTTTGCTACAAATTAGCTGCAAAGATACAGGTTATGCTGTCAGCTCCATGTTGATTGATTGAATCATGTAGCACTGACAATGTAGTTGTCAGGTTTATGAACTCAAGATATAAAAATATGTTGTTATATGTTGTTAGCTGCTTTACTCCATAGCAGTGTTTCCTAGTTTTTCTTCATAGTTCTACATTTTAGGGTAGTTTCTCGATAGATTGGAGAAGTTTATTTCTCTGTGTTCAACTTTTTTAAAAACAAAACTTTAATGTTTGAGAAATCATTTATACCCATAGAGCAAACAGAAGGGCCTCAACCAGCAGGCAGTTAGCCAAACTTGGTAGGAAAACTGCAAACAAGAGCAAAGCACTCATCTGATCATTATATAAAAAAACACCTACCAGAATCTTTATAGTTGACTAATAAATACATTATTTCATCTTTAATTTGTATAAAAACAGTATGTATTCAATAGATACATGTTTAAAGTCTTCTCAACTCTTCTTTGTTAACTTGAAAAGTGTGTTGTTTGATTAAGCTTTGAGTAAAAGTGAGTCAAGTAAAGCAAACATTGCTGAGATAAGTGAATGGACTCTGTGTCTTTCTCACCTGAGCAGACAACCCCAGCATCTTCACTGTGCCCACAATTTTCCTCCCCGATTGGTCTGTGAGGGCACTCAAGGATGGATTTCTCACTACCAGTGCACTGCACATCATCCAACCAGATATCGTCTTTTCCTTCTCCGAAGAAGGCACTTCTTTTTGCCTCAAGAGCTGTCCCACAATTTAACTCTCGACACAGTACATCAGCATTGGTAAGGCTCCAGTGATCGTCACACACTGATCCCCAGATGTCATTGTGGTAGATCTCCACCCTACCAGAGCAGCGTGTAGGCCCAACCAGCCGAATTTTCTGACATTCTGGAAATGAAAATATGGTCACAATAAGCACAGACTGCATCATTCATGAACTCAATTACAAAAGGTCGCCCTCTTTCCAGGATGTAGAAATATTAATAGAGTTTTCAGACATGAAATATAAAATTAACTGACCTGTAAGCAGCAGTAGGCTAAGTAGACCTACAAAAAGAAAATATAGAAAATAAATAATTTGACGAACATTTTAAAGATTATTCCAGAACAAGTAACAAATGTAGTAACAATGGTTAGGTTTATTAATGAAATTTTATAATGTTGATTTCCTTTATCAATTTTTTTATTGTTAAATGACAAAACAGAAACTCACTTGTTGACAAAAAAAGTTTTTTGGCAGAACTGAAGATCATATTGAGTCTTCAGAGAAGTTAAACAGCTGAAAAAAAGGCATTTTGTTACTCTTCGTTACAAAGCTCTTCAGCAGTAATGCCTCATCTGTTCCTAGTAAAGCAAAAAAAATGGACTATTCATTTTTAAATGCAAATAAAAACAGCTGACTTACCTTTTAGATCCAACAAATTTTAGCAGCTATGAACATCAACTCACACTTTGAAATAAACCATATTTGAAGCCTCCAAAGGAATAAAACCCCACCTACAGTTCCAGAAAATGAACACAAGGGATTTCCTGGACTTGGACTACAAACTGAATGCATGTTGACATTTTGATTAATCATTAAAGACAGAGGATCACAGGATGTATTTTGTTTTGCACAATATCTACATTTCTATTTGAAAAATAGATTAAATTCAGAAAACGGAAAATGGAAAACAGATGCGCATTTAATATAATGTCACTTAGCTGCTGTGTTGTTACATTAATGGTGATTTGAGAACAAGGCAAAGGATTGACTACAGAAAAATAAAAGGGAAACTTAGATTAAACAGAGTTGTTATGAACAAATGTCAAAAGGTGAACTTGACCACTGACTCCTCACACTAAACCCCACTATCTATCTCCTCCCACCTCTGGTTATCATTCACCACTGTTTTTGATATTTTTTTTTTTTTTTTTTTGACCATTGACCAACCAACTCGGAGGAACTTTTTTTTTTAACAGATAATAACAGGTCACAAGTGCATTATTGTGAATTACAAAAAAGAATCCCTTAACCAATGAAATCCCTGTATCCTGTGACATTAATCACACTTCTGTAACACAAGAGATTCACACCTTTCCACCCCTCATAATAATAGATAAAAGTAGTAATACTGGTAGCAGCACCAGAAAGGGACTGTAATTTAGTCAGTCTCTTGCCTTTAGTGTCAATAGAGTGTTGATATGTTTTTGAGGAGGTTACCAGATTTCCTGGAACCAAGCAATATGGTGAAAGCTTCTCCTTGATGTGAAGCTTTGGATCAATTGGAGTAAACAAAAGAGGGCTACAAGGGAGTCTGGGTCCACCATTTTAAAGGGGACCTTGCACAGCCTTGCAAATAGCATGCTAATATTCCAGGAGCCAGGTTAATGTTAAGTAGATATCTGAATTATTTATTAAGATGTGGAAAAACAAAATTAACACTGGTGTCTAATATGATTCATGGTCTATCATAAAGAGCAATGTAACACCATTTCAACTTTTAACTTGTTGCTTCAATGTACAGTATATGCAATAAACCCTTGCTGTTAAAACCGTTTGTTTCTCTTTGAATTTAAGCTTGAAACCACCTGACACAGGTTATTCTTTAAGTTATTTTGTTATCACGAGAAAACAAGTGGTTCAAGCTCATAACACACTCTACCAGCCAGGTCTTCAGGGACTGTCTCAACAGAGTTATCAAATTCAGGATCTACACTCTTGTCTTCTTGGATCTGACTGTGTCCAACATGATCATTCACACTGTGGTCCCTGAAACAGATAAGGAGGGGGTCAGTTACAATCATATTGTTAAATATATATATATATATATATATATATATATATATATGTGTGTGTGTGTGTGTGTGTGTGTGTGTGTTGTGGCATTTTTTTTTTTTCCTACCTCCCATCAAGCGCTCCATTGCTTCTGTCGTCCATGTCGTGCTTTATTGCACCTCCCAGCCTATTACTAAACTGAACCATGGTACCTGAAAAGTGAGTACAACATCCCAATGACATCAAGAGTCAAGCACTAGGGTTAGGGTTAGCTGACAGATGACACTGACAGATTCTAACAAACTCCATAGAGCTGATTAGATTTTTTGATATCAAAATTTTGACAGATTCCACTTTAAACAATCTGGATTATTACATCATTACAATCATTACATTAAAACATGGGGGGCATGACAGTAATGCTGTCATATAAAAAGTACATACCAGCACTGCGCCATCTCCTTTTCCAGACCACATAGCCAATGACCAGCACAAGAAGCAACACCACCAGACTACACACAATTCCTGTGACCAGTGTAGATGATGAAGTTGCTGTAGAGATTAAATAATAGTTTAGTAAATTTAGCAGAGGAGGGAACTACCTACAATATGTAAGTAAACACAAGTAAATTCTTACTTTCTACATTGACTTGGAGAGTCTTTGAAGGACCAGAAATGAAGGACATCGCAGAGATGTTAACACCAAACACACACAAATAGTCTCCTTGCTGTTTGAAATCTATTGCAGGGAATTCAAAGTATGCCAGGTAGAATATAATGTGGCCAAATGCTGGCTTCACTTCAGTAATGTTTGAACCAGCCTTTTTCAGATAGAAGACACCTCCAGGATATCTGGAGTGAGTAGAGCAAGTGATGGAGAAGATGCTGCCTTGGCTGACTGTTATCTTGTCAGGACTGTAGATCACCATAGCATGAGGAGATGTAAGTGAGATGCTGGGCGTCTCCAGTTTCACTAAAGAACAGAGACACAATTAAAAAAAAAAAAAAATAAATCCACCATTAATACATATTCGCAATCATGCATATCAAAATTTCAAATATTCACAAACACAACGACCGACCTACAACAGAGAGCTCAGCCGTGCTTCCTTGAGGATAATAGATGACTTGATTTGGCAGTTTCTTGTGATATTCACAGAAATATAACCCTTTTTGGTTGAAGTCTATTGAAGGAAAGCTGAAGGTTGCAGCTTCATGGTCAGAGAATCTTTCCATTTTAAACGGATCATCTGTCTTTTTCAGGATGAAAGTCCCACCGGCATTTTCTGTTACTATAGTGCAAGTGATTTCAACTTTGTCTCCCCAGTTTACCTCTGAACCAGGACTGATAGTGATCTGAGGTTTCTGCAGAGCACCTGGAAAGGATAATAAATAATATTTTGTTTGTCATGAAAGCTGAGGCACCTCCTATTGAAATTACATTTGTAGTTTGATAATGTGCCCTTTACCTAAACATATCACACCAGCATCTTCACCATGACCACAGTTATTTTCTCCAAAACCGAGATGTGTACAGTGCGAGAGAGCATCCTCTTGGCCTGTACACTCCACATTATCCAACCATATGGGGCCACTGCCTCTTCCAAAGTGGGCACTTGTAGGAGCAGAAACTGCATGACCGCAGCCAAGTTGTCTGCACACCACATCAGCATTGGCCAGGTGCCATTCATCATCACACACAGTTCCCCACTCGCCTTTGTAGAAAATTTCCACTCTACCCGAGCATTGACTTGAACCACTGACCAAACGAAGTTGTGCTGCGTATGAACAGAAATGAAGTGAGTAAAACTGCAAAGGAGGGTATTCAACTTTTAACATATTATCTGCAGCACAGTCACATTTCCATTTTAAAACCAAATATACCATATTGACCCGAATACAACATTTTTTCCCTAGAAAAATGTCTGAAAAAGTTGGGTCGTCTTATATTCGGGGTCTAGAGCCCCAGGGGTCTAAACCAACAGATGGTTTTAAAAGTCTTTCCCCAAATGAGTCAGAGCTTCTTCTCACTCACACACACCAGTGACCTGGAGAGTTCAAAACTGGGTTGGTAATAACTGTCCTCCATGCATTACAGCTACCAAGTGGTTGGTAGTCGTAATGCTAACGCTAACATTCGCACAGCCGCCTGCGTAGCAATGTATATATGCCATGCAGGTGTTTGCAAGTTTGAAACCTGACCCAGACAAGCTTTCCTGCGTGTGCTCTCCATTCCTGTCTCTATACACTGTCTCTGTCTTTAATGTCTCTATTATTAAAGGCAAGAATCAACAACAAAAAACACTCCTAGGTGATACATGCTTGCTACTACAGGTCATGTGCTCACTCACTAATTTTTCCAAAAATGGCTCTTGAAACAGAATGGCCGTCTCATATTCATGGTTGTCATATATTCAGGGTCATCTTATATTTAGATCAATATGGTAAATACATTTAAATTCATTTTACACATTACATCATATGATAATTCACTTTCTTGTAGAGAGATAGATATGAATGTTGACACCCCTGACAAATATTAACAAAGCAGTAAGCAGCTTGTATTATGAATGGAAACAGAGAATTAATTAGCCTAGATTTATCAGTTAAATCTAGTCTAAAGCACAATCATAAACACTTTATAGTAATAACTTTAATTCATGTTTTATTTTATTATTTGCTGTTTCCCTGCTTCCAGTCTGTACTAAAATAAAACTAGCACCAATTGACCAAAGCTGCACATTTATCTTACTGATATGTGACTGGTATAAACATTCTCTTTTAACTCTATGAAATAATTTGTATTGCCTAAAATATTAGACTTATCATACATAAAATAATTTTTCACCCTATTGTTTTTACTTTTGTTTTTACTTATTTATTTGTTTATACACCATATATACTCTTTGTTGAACTGCATATGAAAAATTTGAGGAGATGAATGAAAAGGCTTTACCTGCACAGCGAACGCTGGCATCATGTTCATGCCCACATGTGGCTGTTGTAAAACCTTTAAGTGAGCACTGCTCAAGAGCTGTTACGTTCTCAAAACATGAATGAGTAGCCTCCACTACTGGCCCACTCCCTTGGCCAAAATGGGCGGCGCCCATAGCATTCACAACACGTCCACACTCCAACAGGTCACACACCACCTCTCCTTTGCTCAAGGTCCACTCTGCATCACACACTGTGTGCCACACGTCGCCGTGACGGACTTCTACTCTGCCAGAGCAGACGTCCCTATCATTAGACAGCCGGACTGCCAAACTTCCTACGAAGAAAAACAACAGGATCTTTGATGTTCTGACAAATGTTCACAATCATAATCCTTGAACAGTGATACGGGGGTACATGCTTGCTCTTACCTGAACAGGAAACACCAGCAACTGAGGTGGCATTGCAGGTTTTATCAGTAAAAGGTCTTTGTGGGCATTGAGAAAGTGTAGACTCCATTCCATTGCACTCAATTTGATCGATCCAGGTCTGTCCGTGCCCATACTCAGCCATAGTGGTAATCTTATAAGCCCTACCACAGTCCAGCTGTCTGCACACCACTGAGGCATCATTCATATCCCAGGATTCACCACAAACAGTCTTCCACTGACCTCTGTCATAAAACTCCACCTTTCCAACACAACGATTGATCCCATCGATCAATCTCACGTTGCCTACAAATGAGATTTGTTATGTTGCCGTTTCAGTATCAGCATAAAGACATTTAGGCAAAGTGACACTTTATATCACATCAACGCTACCTGAGCATACGACAGCTGCCTCTTCGATATGACTGTGGCTGGTCACGACGTATTCTCTCAGTGTGCACTGTGTGAGAGAGCTCTCTCTACCACTGCAACTGATCTTATACCCTCTCTGATCGCCACCTCGACCAAATGACCCAGTGGTCTCTACAGGATCACCACAATTCATTTCTCTGCACACAACTGTGGCTTCATTCATCCCCCAGTTAATATTACTGGCTGGTGACCAGTGGCCAGCATGGTAGACCTCCACCCTGCCTGAGCACTGGTCAGTCCCATTGATGAGTCTAATATCAGCTAGAAACCAAAGTTTAGAGAATTAGCAATTAGTTGATGTTTGGAGACATTTCAAAGGATAATATACACAAGTGCGTGTGACATTTGGTGGAAATAATTGTGATAGAGAAGTATAATATAAGTATAATCATTCTTGACAATAATAAGCAAAATTATTTATCTGAGAAATTAGAGAAATAACTGAGATGATACCTGAACAAATCACACCAGCATCTTCACCATGCCCACAGTTGTTGTCTCCAAATGATGGACGTCGACAATGAAAAAGAGACGTTTCATTCCCAAGACATTCAACATCATCCATCCAGATCTCTCCTTTGCCTTGACCAAAGAAGGCACTAGATTTTGCTGTCTGAGGAGATCCACAGTCCATGGCTCTGCACACCACCTCAGCATCTTTTATGTCCCACTGATCGTCACACACTGTTCCCCACTGACTGTTGTGCAAAACCTCCACTCTGCCAGAGCATCGGTCAGTACCGTTGACAAGCCTTAGTGGTGGATTACCTGAGAATAGAGATTTTTTTTTCTTTCATGATCAACAAATCCCATGAAAGGACTAAAACCAACAGTGAAAAAGAAAGTGGAAAAGTGTGTTTTTAAAGCCTCATAAGTGTGCTTTATATGTGCCATTAGACCTCTGCTGTAGTCTGAATCTTTGAAACTCATTCCACAAAAAGTCAAGCCCACATGATTTGAAATAACACTAGCATCTGATAAAATGGATCCAAACAAATGAACAAATTGCTCCTGTTACTAATCAACAGTGTTGGGAAAGTTCACTTTCCACATGAACTAGTTCAAAGTTCAGCTAACAAATTTTAAAATGAACTAGTTCAGTTCATGGTTCATAATTACAAAGATTTGAACTAAGTTTACAGTTACAAAAATAAACGGTTTCATAGTTTTTCTTTTTTTTCAATATGTTGCTGCAAGCTATTATTTTTCTAAATTATTGCCACAGCCCATATAGAACCACAGAGAGCAATTATTTTTTATCAGTTTTAACACTGAAACTGTGGTGGCCAGTGTTGCTAGATTGGGTGCTTTTTCCACTTCATATTAAGACCTGTTTATGGTGTGTTTTAGCCAGGTTTTTGCCTGGAAGGCTCTATGGAAATCTGGTACTCTCTTGAAAGAAGTTGAACTGTGAGAGAGCACCGTTCACAAACGCCAGAATGAGAGCGTTCACAATAACGTTCATCAGGCAGAAATACAACACATTGAGTTCACGTTCACCCATAATATGAACAAATTCATGAACGTGTTCGGGCACATCACTGCTAATCAAAGTATATATCTGTGACCCCCATAAAATTGTAAGTCTGTTTAGTAACAAATAGGCTTGAAGTGGATTGTCAGAGCAGACAGAGACCGACCAGTACATTACTGAATTTGATATTTTAACACAAACAAAAGATAGAATATCACCAAATTTAATGCAAATGATCCTATCTTGTTTTTAATGATCATTTGGCCTATTGTAATTGAACAGGGCTTCAATATTTGCCTATATTTTGTGTCTTACCTGTACATGAAAGAGAAACACCCTCACATGTCCCAGAGTATTCTTGAAGTCCACACTGGCTGATAGAGCTCACACCATCAGGGCAACTACCTGTAAACCCTCTCAGTCCACTTTCACCAAAATTGGCATCTTGGTGTTTTTTTGGAGCTCCACAATCGAGCTCCTTGCACAGCACTGTAGCCTCTCTGAGGCCCCAGTTGATGTTACACATTTTCCCCCAACGGCCGTTGTGGAAGATCTCCAATCTGCCAGAACACTGGTCAGTCCCATTGCTCATTCTGATTGTCTCTGGAAAGTAAGTTATCAAAAAGAAGCAATCAGCTAAAACGTATTTCAGAAATTACATTGTTCTTCATGCTTTAGCATCATAGATTTGTGTTAAAGAGAACAGGCTGAATTGCATTAACAAAACAACCACAAAAAGAGAAACAGCAAAGGTTGATCAATTTGAAAACCTTTGTTATCCAGTAACAGAAATTGTGGCACTTTACCAGCAGCATCGCAAAATAACTGGGTAGAAAATTAGTGATTTTAGGAAACAGTTTGATCACCCTTGCACAAATGTAAACATCGGACTGTCTTTTGGATTTTCATTTCAGTTGAAGATAATTTTGGTTTTTGCACCTTTTCAAAGCCAACTTTTTCCATGTGTATAAAATCCAGAATAGAATTCAAAATCCTCTTGCTTGCCTATAAAGCCCTTAATGGTCTGGCTCCATCATATCTTAAGGAGCTCATAGTTCCTTATTATCCTAATAGATAACTTTGATCCCAAACTGCTGGTTTGCTTGTGGTCCCTAGAGTGTTTAAGAGAATGGGAGGTAGAGCCTTTAGTTATCAGACTCCTCTCTTATGGAACCAGCTCCCAGTTTGAGTCCAAGAGACAGACACGTAAATAATTTCCTATATGATAAATCTTAGAATTAAGGATAGTTCAGATGGGTCATGGACCCGCCTGAACCATTGTTTAGTATAGGATTAGACTGCTGGGGAACTCTGACAATGCAATGATTCTTTCTGTCTCTCATTCTTCTTGTCTCTGTCTCTCCCTCACCCTCCCACTCCATGTCTTTATTTTAATATATTGTGTATTACTAACACTCATCTGCTCTCTCTTGTAGTTGTGTCCCCCCAACCCCTTTCTCTTTTTTCAAGTAGCTTTGACTCCTAGTAGCTTCGACTTTGAGCTGTTGGATCCAGATTCTACGTTATTGTATGTTATTATTATTATTGTAATGATAATTTTGCTATAACAATTACTTGTAACAACGACCGTCTCTTCCTGGTCTCCCTCTTTTCTTTCTCCCCCTCTCCCCCTCCTCCTCCCCTCCCATAACTCTGTTTTTTCTCTTTCTCTTTTTTCCTTTCACCCCAACTGGTTTCTTTCCTGGTTCTGCTGGAGGTTTCATCCTGTTAAAAGGGAGTTTTCCTTTCCATTGTTGCCAAGCACTTGCTCACTGTCAAAGTGTTGGGCTTCTCTATGTAAAGTGCCTTGAAATAAATGTTTTTCAGGGCACCTGGATGGCTGAGTGGCTAAGGCGTACCACGTTGGTGTATATGCTGTGTAGTTGTTTGCCATTTCGAGTCGTGAGTTGACCTTTCCTGCATGTCCTTTCCCAACTCTCAACCTTGTTTCCTGTCTCTCTTTACTCTCTGATTAAAGTCAAAAAATGACATTTTTGAGCTGTATACATAGAAAAGCATGTTTTACCTAAACATTCAACACCAGCATCTTCTCCGTGGTTGCAGTCATGTTCTCCAAAACTTCTGTGAGGGCAGTCAGCAAGTGTCTTCTCAGTACCAATACATTCAACATCGTCCAGCCAAACCTGGCCTTGACCTCTGCCATAGAAGGCATTGTACTGGACTCCCAGGGCATTCCCACAGTTCATCTCTCGGCACACAACAGCTACCTCTTCCATCCCCCATCTGTCATCACAAACTGTTCCCCATTGTCCATCATGGTAGATTTCTACTCGCCCGGAGCACCGGTTAGTCCCATTTACCAGGCGAATTTGTTTACTGTCTGTTAGGGTGAAATGAAAAAAGAAAAGGAATGGTTTTTCAGAAGCCAAACAATCAAGCAGATAATCTAACTATTTGATTTTCACCACATATATGGATCACTTACTTGAGCAAAATATAGCAGCATCAACACAGGCTTCGTTATAATCTTGAATTGTGCACTTAGAAATAGAGGTCTCATTTCCAAAACAGTTGGTTTTGATTCCAGCCAGTTGATGAGCCTCTCCAAAATTGAGCGGTACTGTTTGAATGACCGGATTGCCACAGTTAATCTCTCTGCACACCACGTCAGCTTCTTTCTCGCCCCAGTCACTGCTGCATGCTCGTTTCCATAGGCCATTGTGATAGACTTCCACTCTACCGTTGCACCGATTGCTTCCGTTGACCAATTTCACATGATCTGCCAGTCATATATGTAAACACATTCAACATATATGAAGTAAAAGTGAAAGGTAAAGGTTAAGGTAGTCTTTGAGAGCTTGATAATCCTGGAGATTAAATTATTCACTCAATGTAAATATCATATAATTCACAAGAAAATTTGTTAAGCTACACCTGCTATATACTTAATATATTCAACTAACTTTTGGAAAGGTAGTGAATGTTTCAATTGGTCAAACTGTTCCTTGAGGTCATCTTCCCTTAACATTCAAACAGGTCTAAAGAAAACTCCACATTTTTAAAATACCAGTTAAAGTCTCAAGATATAAAAATATGTTGTTATATGTTGTTAGCTGCTTTACTCCATAGCAGTGTTTCCTAGTTTTTCTTCATAGTTCTACATTTTAGGGTAGTTTCTCGATAGATTGGAGAAGTTTATTTCTCTGTGTTCAACTTTTTTAAAAACAAAACTTCAATGTTTGAGAAATCATTTATACCCATAGAGCAAACAGAAGGGCCTCAACAGCAGGCAGTTAGCCAAACTTGGTAGGAAAACTGCAAACAAGAGCAAAGCACTCATCTGATCATTATATAAAAAAACACCTACCAGAATCTTTATAGTTGACTAATAAATACATTATTTCATCTTTAATTTGTATAAAAACAGTATGTATTCAATAGATACATGTTTAAAGTCTTCTCAACTCTTCTTTGTTAACTTGAAAAGTGTGTTGTTTGATTAAGCTTTGAGTAAAAGTGAGTCAAGTAAAGCAAACATTGCTGAGATAAGTGAATGGACTCTGTGTCTTTCTCACCTGAGCAGACAACCCCAGCATCTTCACTGTGCCCACAATTTTCCTCCCCGATTGGTCTGTGAGGGCACTCAAGGATGGATTTCTCACTACCAGTGCACCGCACATCATCCAACCAGATATCGTCTTTTCCTTCTCCGAAGAAGGCACTTCTTTTTGCCTCAAGAGCTGTCCCACAATTTAACTCTCGACACAGTACATCAGCATTGGTAATGCTCCAGTGATCGTCACACACTGATCCCCAGATGTCATTGTGGTAGATCTCCACCCTACCAGAGCAGCGTGTAGGCCCAACCAGCCGAATTTTCTGACATTCTGGAAATGAAAATATGGTCACAATAAGCACAGACTGCATCATTCATGAACTCAATTACAAAAGGTCACCCTCTTTCCAGGATGTAGAAATATTAATAGAGTTTTCAGACATGAAATATAAAATTAACTGACCTGTAAGCAGCAGTAGGCTAAGTAGACCTACAAAAAGAAAATATAGAAAATAAATAATTTGACGAACATTTTAAAGATTATTCCAGAACAAGTAACAAATGTAGTAACAATGGTTAGGTTTATTAATGAAATTTTATAATGTTGATTTCCTTTATCAATTTTTTTTATTGTTAAATGACAAAACAGAAACTCACTTGTTGACAAAAAAAGTTTTTTGGCAGAACTGAAGATCATATTGAGTCTTCAGAGAAGTTAAACAGCTGAAAAAAAGGCATTTTGTTACTCTTCGTTACAAAGCTCTTCAGCAGTAATGCCTCATCTGTTCCTAGTAAAGCAAAAAAAAAGGGACTATTCATTTTTAAATGCAAATAAAAACAGCTGACTTACCTTTTAGATCCAACAAATTTTAGCAGCTATGAACATCAACTCACACTTTGAAATAAACCATATTTGAAGCCTCCAAAGGAATAAAACCCCACCTACAGTTCCAGAAAATGAACACAAGGGATTTCCTGGACTTGGACTACAAACTGAATGCATGTTGACATTTTGATTAATCATTAAAGACAGAGGATCACAGGATGTATTTTGTTTTGCACAATATCTACATTTCTATTTGAAAAATAGATTAAATTCAGAAAACGGAAAATGGAAAACAGATGCGCATTTAATATAATGTCACTTAGCTGCTGTGTTGTTACATTAATGGTGATTTGAGAACAAGGCAAAGGATTGACTACAGAAAAATAAAAGGGAAACTTAGATCAAACAGAGTTGTTATGAACAAATGTCAAAAGGTGAACTTGACCACTGACTCCTCACACTAAACCCCACTATCTATCTCCTCCCACCTCTGGTTATCATATCTGGTTACCACTGTCCTTTCACATTGAATTTGGTCTGCATGCTTTGTAAATCCATGTCCATTGTGAGTGTGAACCAGTTCTTCAGTTTTCTTACTGGAAAACATGGTTTATCCAGTTTAATCGCTCATCAGAAAACAGAAAAGTTATTATCTAACAGATCTCAATTCTCTGTGGCCCGGTCTTCCACAAATGTGTGACTTTACAGAGGTTGTTATTTTTTTAATGGGACTGGGAAAGATACACTCTTCCCCTTTTAAAAATCTAGGTAACAGCAATGTCATATTCATTCAGTTCTTGTTATTGATCTCAAAATAAATACTCCTTAACGGTGTTTCCCTTTTAGATGTACTACAGGAGCAACAATTTTTCATTACTACATCTTTGGAGCTGCAAACTTCTTTATATAAGATTCACCATCTTAAACTTCCTCCCGCTGATGTTTCATCACTTACTTCATTTTCATACTTTTAGTCCCACACAGATGCACCTTATTATTTTTATCCTGTATTTTTGACCATGGACCAACCAACTCGGAGGAACTTTTTTTTTTTTTTTGGCAAATATGTTTATTGTTTCAACAGATAATAACAGGTCACAAGTGCATTATTGTAAACTACAAAAAAGAATCCCTTAACAAATGAAATCCCTGTATCCTGTGTCATTAATCGCACTTCTGTAACACAAGAGATTCACACCTTTCCACCCCTCATAATAATAGATAAAAGTAGTAATACTGGTAGCAGCACCAGAAAGGGACTGTAATTTAGTCAGTCTCTTGCCTTTAGTGTCAATAGAGTGTTGATATGTTTTTGAGGAGGTTACCAGATTTCCTGGAACCAAGCAATATGGTGAAAGCTTTTCCTTGATGTGAAGCTTTGGATCAATTGGAGTAAACCAAAGAGGGCTACAAGGGAGTCTGGGTCCACCATTTTAAAGGGGACCTTACACAGCGTTGCAAATAGCATGCTAATATTCCAGGAGCCAGGTTAATGTTAAGTAGATATCTGAATTATTTATTAAGATGTGGAAAAACAAAATTAACACTGGTGTCTAATATGATTCATGGTCTATCATAAAGAGCAATGTAACACCATTTCAACTTTTAACTTGCTGCTTCGATGTACAGTATATGCTATTTGCTATTTTAGCCATTTGTATCTCTTTGAATTTAAGCTTGAAACCACTTGACACAGGTTATTCTTTAAGTTATTTTGTTATCACGAGGAAACAAGTGGTTCAAGCTCATAACACACTCTACCAGCCAGGTCTTCAGGGACTGTCTCAACAGAGTTATCAAATTCAGGATCTACACTCTTGTCTTCTTGGATCTGACTGTGTCCAACATGATCATTCACACTGTGGTCCCTGAAACAGATAAGGTGGGTGTCAGTTACAATCATATTCTTAAATCAGATATATATATATATATATATATATATATATATATATATATATATATATATATATATATTTCATTTCTTTTTCAGATTCTCCCATCAAGCGCTCCATTGCTTCTGTCGTCCATGTCGTGCTTTATTGCACCTCCCAGCCTATTACTAAACTGAACCATGGTACCTGAAAAGTGAGTACAACATCCCAATGACATCAGGAGTCAAGCACTAGGGTTAGGGTTAGCTGACAGATGACACTGACAGATGCTAACAAACTCCATAGAGCTGATTAGATTGTTTGATATCAAAATTTTGACAGATTCCACTTTAAACAGTCTGGATTATTACATCATTACAATCATTACGTTAAAACATGGGGGGCATGACAGTAATGCTGTCATATAAAAAGTACATACCAGCACTGCGCCATCTCCTTTTCCAGACCACATAGCCGATGACCAGCACAAGAAGCAACACCACCAGACTACACACAATTCCTGTGACCAGTGTAGATGATGAAGTTGCTGTAGAGATTAAATGATAGTTTAGTAAATTTAGCAGAGGAGGGAACTACCTACAATATGTAAGTAAACACAAGTAAATTTTTACTTTCTACATTGACTTGGAGAGTCTTTGAAGGACCAGAAATGAAGGACATCGCAGAGATGTTAACACCAAACACACACAAATAGTCTCCTTGCTGTTTGAAATCTATTGCAGGGAATTCAAAGTATGCCAGGTAGAATATAAAGTGGCCAAATGCTGGCTTCACTTCAGTAATGTTTGAACCAGCCTTTTTCAGATAGAAGACACCTCCAGGATATCTGGAGTGAGTAGAGCAAGTGATGGAGAAGATGCTGCCTTGGCTGACTGTTATCTTGTCAGGACTGTAGATCACCATAGCATGAGGAGATGTAAGTGAGATGCTGGGCGTCTCCAGTTTCACTAAAGAACAGACAAAATTTTTTAAAAATCCACCATTAATACCTATTTGCAATCATGCATATTAAAATAATAGATATTCACAAACACAACGACGAACCTACAACAGAGAGCTCAGCTGTGCTTCCTTGAGGATAATAGATGACTTGATTTGGCAGTTTCTTGTGATATTCACAGAAATATAACCCTTTTTGGTTGAAGTCTATTGAAGAAAAGCTGAAGGTTGCAGCTTCATGGTCAGAGAATCTTTCCATTTTAAACGGATCATCTGTCTTTTTCAGGATGAAAGTCCCACCGGCATTTTCTGTTACTAAAGTGCAAGTGATTTCAACTTTGTCTCCCCAGTTTACCTCTGAACCAGGACTGATAGTGATTTGAGGTTTCTGCAGAGCACCTGGAAAGGATAACAGATAATATTTTTTTATGTCATGACAGCTGACTCACCTCCTATTGAAATTACATCATTTGTAGTTTGATAATGTGCCCTTTACCTAAACATATCACACCAGCATCTTCACCATGACCACAGTTATTTTCTCCAAAACCGAGATGTGTACAGTGCGAGAGAGCATCCTCTTGGCCTGTACAGTGCACATTATCCAACCATATGGGACCACTGCCTCTTCCAAAGTGGGCACTTGTAGGAGCAGAAACTGCATGACCGCAGCCAAGTTGTCTGCACACCACATCAGCATTGGCCAATTCCCATTCATCATCACACACAGTTCCCCACTCGCCTTTATAGTAAATTTCCACTCTACCTGAGCATTGACTTGAACCACTGACCAAACGAAGTTGTGCTGCGTACGAACAGAAATGAAGTAAGTTAAACTGCAAAGGAGGGTATTTAATTTTTAACATATGTTTTGTTGCACAAAGTCACATCTATGCATATTTTCATTTCATCATTTCATTGTTAATTTGTTTATACACCATATATACTCTTTGTTGAACTGCATGTGAGAAATTTGAGGAGATGAATGAAAAGGCTTTACCTGCACAGCGAACGCTGGCATCATGTTCATGCCCACATGTGGCTGTTGTAAAACCTTTAAGTGAGCACTGCTCAAGAGCTGTTACGTTCTCAAAACATGAATGAGTAGCCTCCACTACTGGCCCACTCCCTTGGCCAAAATGGGCGGCGCCCATAGCATTCACAACACGTCCACACTCCAACAGGTCACACACCACCTCTCCTTTGCTCAAGGTCCACTCTGCATCACACACTGTGTGCCACACGTCGCCGTGACGGACTTCTACTCTGCCAGAGCAGACGTCCCTATCATTAGACAGCCGGACTGCCAAACTTCCTACGAAGAAAAACAAGATCTTTGATGTTCTGAGAAATACTCCCAATCATAATCCTTGAACAGTGATACGGGGGTACATGCTTGCTCTTACCTGAACAGGCAACACCAGCAACTGAGGTAGCGTTGCAGGTTTTATCAGTAAAAGGTCTTTGTGGGCATTGAGAAAGTGTAGACTCCATTCCATTGCACTCAATTTGATCAATCAAGGTCTGTCCGTGCACATGCTCAGCCATAGTGGTAATCTTATAAGTCGTACCACAGTCCAGCTGTCTGCACACCACTGAGGCATCATTTATATCCCAGGATTCACCACAAACAGTCTTCCACTGACCTCTGTCATAAAACTCTACCTTTCCAACACAGCGATTGATCCCATCGATCAATCTCACGTTGCCTACAAATGAGATTTGTTATGTTGCCGTTTCAGTATCAGCATGAAGACATTTAGGCAAAGTGACACTTTATATCACATCAACGCTACCTGAGCATACGACAGCTGCCTCTTCGATATGACTGTGGCTGGTCACGACGTATTCTCTCAGTGTGCACTGTGTGAGAGAGCTCTCTCTACCACTGCAACTGATCTTATACCCTCTCTGATCGCCACCTCGACCAAATGACCCAGTGGTCTCTACAGGATCACCACAATTCATTTCTCTGCACACAACTGTGGCTTCATTCATCCCCCAGTTAATATTACTGGCTGGTGACCAGTGGCCAGCATGGTAGACCTCCACCCTGCCTGAGCACTGGTCAGTCCCATTGATGAGTCTAATATCAGCTAAAAAAGTTTAGAGAATTAGCAATTAGTTGATGTTTAGAGTCATTTCAAAGGACAATATGCACAGGTGCATGTGACATTTGGTGGAAATAACTGTGATAGAGAAGTATAATATAAGTATAATCATTCTTGACAATAATAAGCAAAATTATTTATCTGAGAAATTAGAGAAATAACTGAGATGATACCTGAACAAATCACACCAGCATCTTCACCATGCCCACAGTCTCCAAATGAGGGATGTTGACAATGAAAAAGAGACGTTTCATTCCCAAGACATTCAACATCATCCATCCAGATCTCTCCTTTGCCTTGACCAAAGAAGGCACTAGATTTTGCTGTCTGAGGAGATCCACAGTCCATGGCTCTGCACACCACCTCAGCATCTTTCATGTCCCACTGATCGTCACACACTGTTCCCCACTGACTGTTGTGAAAAACTTCCACTCTGCCAGAGCATCGGTCAGTACCGTTGACAAGCCTTAGTGGTGGATTACCTGAGAATAGAGATTTTTTTTCTTCTTTCTTTGATGATCAACAAACCCCTTGCAAGGACTAAAACTAATAGTGAAAAAGAAGGTGGAAAAGTGTGTTTTCAAAGCCTCATAAGCGTGCTTTTGTGTGCCATAGACCTTTGCTCTCGTCTGAATCTTTAAAACTCACTTCACAAAGGTCCAAGAGTCAAGCCCACATGAATTGTCATCTGTTAAAATAGATCCAAAAAAGGCACTATTTGCTCCTGTTAATAATTAAAGAAGTATATGTGTGATCCATTTTTAAACATGTAAGTCTATTTAGGAACAAATGGGCTTGTGTTTGTTTGTCACAGAGCAGAAAGAGACCAATCAGAACATTACTGACATTGGTATTTTGATATGAAAACAAATATAGAATAAAGTCACATTTAATGCAAATGATCCTATCTTGTTAATAATTGCTTGGCCTTTGTTATTCTAGCTAAACAGTGCTGCAGTATTTTCTATATTTTATGTCTTACCTGCACATGAAAGAGAAACACCCTCACATGTCCCAGAGTATTCTTGAAGTCCACACTGGCTGATAGAGCTCGCACCATCAGAGCAACTACCTGTAAACCCTCTCAGTCCACTTTCAGCAAAATTGCCATCTTGGTGTTTTTTTGGAGCGCCACAATCAAGCTCCTTGCACAGCACTGTAGCCTCTCTGAGGCCCCAATTGATGTTACACATTTTCCCCCAACGGCCATTGTGGAAGATCTCCAACCTGCCAGAACACTGGTCAGTCCCATTGCTCAATCTGATTGTCTCTGAAGTGTAAGTTATTGAAAAGAAGCAATCAGCTGAACATGTTATAGATAGTATTTCAGAAATGACATATTTCCCCTTACTTTTGGGGTTTATAAATTTGTGATCATGATGACAGGCTGAATTACATTAAAAACAACTACAAAAAATTTACCATATACCTAATACCAAAAAATACCTAATTTCCCTTGGGGGATGAATAAAGTCATCTATCTATCTAAAAAGAGGAACAGCAAAAGTTGACCTTTTGTTAGCCAGTAACAGAAATTTGCAGCAAATTACTTTAACAGCAGCAGTGCATTGCAAATCAACTATTATTTTCAAAAAATGGTTCGATCACCCTTGCACAAATGTAAACATCAGACTGTCTTTCGGATTTCCATTTCAGTTAAAGATAATTTTGGTATTTTCATCTCTTCAAAGTCATCTTTTTCCATGTCTGTTTTTATGGTATGGTCAAAACTTGGGTTTCACATGGATTTGGACCACCTATGACATTTTTGAGCAGTAAACACATTAAAGCATGTTTTACCTGAACATTCAACACCAGCATCTTCTCCCTGGTTGCAGTCATGTACCCCAAAAGGTCTGTGAGGGCAGTCAGCAAGTGCCTTCTTCAGTACCAATACATTCAACATCGTCCAGCCAAATCTGGCCTTGACCTCTGCCATAGAAGGCATTGTACTGGACTTCCAGGGCATTCCCACAGTTCATCTCTCGGCACACAACAGCTGCCTCTTCCATCCCCCATCTGTCATCACAAACTGTTCCCCATTGTCCATCATGGTAGATTTCTACTCGACCAGAGCACCGGTTAGTCCCATTTACCAGGCGAATTTGTTTACTGTCTGTTAGGGTGAAATGAAAAAAGAAAAGGAATGGTTTTTCAGAAGCCAAACAATCAAGCAGATAATCTAACTATTTGATTTTCACCATACATATGGATCACTTACTTGAGCAAAATGTAGCAGCATCAACACAGGATTCGTTATAATCTTGAATTGTGCACTTAGAAATAGAGGTCTCATTTCCAAAACAGTTGGTTTTGATTCCAGCCAGTTGATGAGCCTTTCCAAAATTTGGTGGCACAGCATGTATGACCGGATTGCCACAGTTAATCTCTCTGCACACCATGTCAGCTTCTTTCTCGCCCCAGTCACTGCTGCATGCTCGTTTCCATAGGCCATTGTGATAGACTTCCACTCTACCATTGCACCGATTGCTTCCGTTGACCAATTTCACATGATCTGCCAGTCATATATGTAAACACATTCAACATATGTGAAGTGAGAAGTAAAAAGTTATTGTGTTTGAGAGCTTGAGCAAAGGCACTTGATCCTGGTGATTGAATTATTCACTCAATGTCATACAAATTATACAAGACAATTTGGAGAGAGTTCACATTACAGTTATTACATTGAAGAATTGGTTTGACATTTTGGGAAATACACTTATTTGCTTTTTTGGCAGTTTAATCAGACTAATCACACTGTTCAGCATAGCATTGTGTTTAGCTTAGCATAAAAGTTAGTAACGACATGGTTCTCTGATGATTACAAAAAGCTCCATCTTGTTAATAGAATCTGCACAAAACCACCAATAGTGTTAAGCTACATCTGATATATACTCAGTGTATTGAACAACTCTTGAAACGGGAGTGAATGTCTGTCGTGGGGGTCTTTTCCGCTCTCCCAAAAAAATGGCAGAGTCCAGTGCAGTGATAAAAAATATTTACAACAATACACAAGTGAATTATATTAACAAAAATAACACTCAATAAAGAAAAAAAATTACAACAACTATACACACACAGTACTTTAATTGCTGGTGATTTCTCTCTCTCTCGCTCTCTCACGCTCTTTTGCTCCCCCCCTCTCTCTCTCTCTCTCTCTCAACTGCTACCTTCACTTCAACTCTCTCCCCCCGACATGGAGGCAGTTCACCTTTCATAGGCCTCGACTCCTCCCATAATCCCAATTAACCACAAAATCCATGATAATTCTACAGAAACACTCTTTCACTCTCGCAAAAAATAGCGAAAACTCTAACAGGCCGTTCCTACAGCTTCTCCTGTACATAATATTTCCAATATAAATCCATACACAAAAAAATGAAAAATTAAATTAAATTAAAAAAAGTAAATTGTTGATGCCCCCTTTATTTTTATTTTATTTTATTTTATTTTATTTTCATAATACCACACTCATAACAGAGTAGAGTGGTGCCTGGAGTTAAGAGTTTAATTTGTTCCGTGAAGCTCATAACTCCAATTACCCTTATGTCAAATCAGTTTTCCCAAATGAAATTAATTGAAGCTGGCTCATAACCCAACTTTTAGCTCTCGTCTCATTTGCAGCAGATGCTCATGCACAGACCTTGCTGTCATGCTTCTGGTGTTGATATCATTTCAGTTACATATGATGCAATCACCAACAAAGAGAATCGTTAACTGACAATGCAGATGACAATGTCAGGCAAGATACAGTATATGCTGTGTTAGCTGCTTTTCTACATGTCAGTTTTTCTCAGTTTCTCTTCATAGTTCTACATTTTAGGGTAGTTTCTCGATAGATTGGAGAAGTTTATTTCTCTGTGTTCATCTTTTTTAAAAACAAAACTTCAATGTTTGAGAAATCATTTATACCCATAGAGCAAACAGAAGGGCCTCAAACAGCAGGCAGTTAGCCAAACTTGGTAGGAAAACTGCAAACAAGAGCAAAGCACTCATCTGATCATTATAAAAAAAAAACACCTACCAGAATCTTTATAGTTGACTAATAAATACATTATTTCATCTTTAATTTGTATAAAAACAGTATGTATTCAAAAGATACATGTTTAACGTCTTCTCAACTCTTCTTTGTTAACTTGAAAAGTGTGTTGTTTGATTAAGCTTTGAGTAAAAGTGAGTCAAGTAAAGCAAACATTGCTGAGATAAGTGAATGGACTCTGTGTCTTTCTCACCTGAGCAGACAACCCCAGCATCTTCACTGTGCCCACAGTTTTGTTCCCCGATTGGTCTGCGAGGGCACTCAAGGATGGATTTCTCACTACCAGTGCACTGCACATCATCCAACCAGATATCGTCTTTTCCTTCTCCGAAGAAGGCACTTCTTTTTGCCTCAAGAGCTGTCCCACAATTTAACTCTCGACACAGTACATCAGCATTGGTAATACTCCAGTGATCGTCACACACTGATCCCCAAATGTCATTGTGGTAGATCTCCACCCTACCAGAGCAGCGTGTAGGCCCAACCAGCCGAATTTTCTGACATTCTGGAAACAATAATATGTGCACAATAACCATAGACGGCATCATTCATGAACTCAATTACAAAAGGTCGCCCTCTTTCACTCAGGATGTAGAAATATCAATATCTGAGAGTTTTCGGACATGAAACATAAAATTAACTGACCTGTAAGCAGCAGTAGGCTAAGTAGACCTACAAAAAGAAAATATAGAAAATTAATAATGTGATAAACATTTTCAAGATGTTTCCAAATCAAGTAATAACGGTCAGAAAAGTATCAAAAATATTTTTTTTAAATAAAAAAATAATAATATAGATTTCCCTTGTTATAAAATGACAAAACAGAAACTCACCTATTGAAACAAAAAGTACAAAATGTAGTTTTTTGGCAGAACTGAAGATCATCTTGTGTCTTCAGAGTAGCTGAGCTGTTGAAAAAAGGATTTTTGTTACTCTTCATTTACAAATCGTGAAGAGCAGTATTGCCTCATCTGTCCTTAACAAAACATTGACTTTTTTTTTTATAAATGCAAACAAAAACAGTTCACTTACCTTTTTAGATCCAGCAAATCTTTACAGCAATGAAAATCAACTCACAATTAAAAAATAAACCATGTTTGAAGGCTCCAAAGAAATAAAATGTACATGTACTACCTGTCCAGTTCCCTATGTACAGTTCCAGGACTTGTACTACAAATTGGATGCCTGTTGAAATTCTTATCAATCATTAAAA
The DNA here is from genome assembly GCA_016801845.1 of Polydactylus sextarius. Classification (NCBI taxonomy): domain Eukaryota; kingdom Metazoa; phylum Chordata; class Actinopteri; family Polynemidae; genus Polydactylus; species Polydactylus sextarius. The sequence goes on from CM028918.1 coordinate 6,933,046, forward strand.
ACAGTGGATCATAGGATGTGTTTTGTTTTGCACAATATCTACATTACTACTTGAAAAATAGATTATATTCACCAGGAAAATGGACGCACATTTAATATAATATCACTAAGCAGCTGTGTTGTTACATTAATGGTGATTTGAGAACAAGGCTCGACTACAGAAAAATAAAAGGGAAACTTAGAGCAAACAGAGAGTTGTTATGAACAAATGTCAAAAGGTGAACTTGACCACTGATTCCTCACACTAAACCCCACTATCTACCACCTCTGGTGATCACCTACCACCATCCTTTTATATTGAATTTGTAGAATAGAATCACCATGCACATGTGATAATATTATTGATGCAAATTTTGAATTGAGTTGTTGTATTAGATACACTATTAGATACTACATTGAAGTGGTCAAAGCAGACTGAACGAACAATAGCAGTTGTGAGGAGCAATCTGGTACTTCCTAGGAGTACTGAATTTTGCTAAATTTGGACTACAGCAGTGCAACATTGTTCAAACATTAGCTCATACTTATTTGGATTACTGTCCGAGTCAAGTGCATCAAATTCAAATTTGGAAAAAGTACATTTAGTCCAGAGTAGAGGTGTACTACTAGCTCTCAATTGTAACAGAAAAGCTAACATAATCAAAATGAGTAGATCTGTTTTGTTGGACATGTTTGTTTAAAATACTGAGCGTCCTGTACGATCAATTTTCATATAGTTGCAAATGCCACTTGCATCAAGTAGTCATTTTTTAAATTTTATCTCAAAAACCAGGAGTGGTAGTGATCTCAGTCTAGTGGTACACTCCGTTCATGTCAGAGCTAGATAATACTGGGGTCTGAAGAGGACAACAGGTTAAGCACATATTGATGTCTGGGTAAATCATTACAGACATGTAGATGATGTTTCAACTCATCTGAGTCAAGGGGGCACCATGAGTGGCCAAACAAACAAAATTATCACAAGCAGAATAACTGGTCCACAAAATGAAATATAAATGTTAGCTGACCGACCCTTGCTGCCGCGATTTTAGGCAAAAATATGTAAATGTTGCATAAGCTGAAGCTTGAACTCATAAGCTTCAACACTAAGAACCACCCTCCATGTCACTGAGCTAATTGGCAAGTGGAAACATCACATGTAATGAAATGTCACCTGTGTGCAAGACAGCAGCTTTTAGTGTCAAAAAAATTCTAATATTTCCAAAGATCATCTACCATGATTCCAAAATTTAGTCATTTGTTTTTTATGAACATTGACAATGTATTTAGCAAGAATTTGCATTTATATGTTTAAAATACAGTATACGGTCAAACATTTTGATGCACTGTAGGCTCAATTTTTAATAAACCAAAAATCTGTGAGGATCATTTGTGTAAGAGAGTCTGAAGATGCTCTGTAACAAGTTTGGTTTCAATTGAGCAAAAACTAAAAAAGAAGAGGATCCAGGAAAACGATAGGGTCCTGGCAACTTAGGCTGCCCAGCCCCTATTGAGTAGATCGGACTTTAGAGAAGAGCTTGAACAGAGTTAAGATTTTTTTTTTACTATTATCATATTGTTGTTAATGATCCAGTCATCTTCATCAGCCTGCTATAGTAAGCTAATGTTCAGTAAACCATAAATAGCCTTATCTAGCTACCTTTGAACCTTGATCAAAGTAACTTTAATTCTGACAGAATTCTTTTAGAGATATATTATATTGAACCTGCCTTTTTTTTCTTTATTTACTTTTAGCTGAACAAGTATATACCTTGACCATAGGCTGTATATAAAAATATATACTGTAATTGATTTCACAGATGATTACAAATGATGTTCGTGTTGCTTTATATGCGCTTATTATCAGTTTTGGAAGGTTATTACTTGAACAATAACATGCACAGAAGAAAACACAGAGGCAAATAAACTGAAATCATTGTAAAAACGCTTTGTTGTGCAAAATAACCAATACAGAAATGTGTCATGGAGTACAATTCTCATCAGACTGTTACAAACAGAAACAAATGCCACAATTAACCATATAGGCAGAGAGGTGTAACATAAAGTACATTTAGTCATTTCATGGTTCAACACACTTGTTAGTGTCCGTTCACTAAATCATTACATGATTTGACAATACAGGATAGTCAGCAACATAGGAATGTTATCAATGTCAGCGGTGACAATGTGACATACATATGATACATAATTTCACCAGATGGCACAACATTCAGGGAAAATGGCTAGTGAGGCTGTATCCATTTGTTTGCACTCTTCATGTGTAAACATAAAGGAATCAGTCAACCATTCAACCATGATGATTTAATTGGAGTGAAAGACATGAAGAGAAAATGCTTAGTTTAAGATATGAAGTCGTCCATGATGTGTCAGTCCATGTTCATCTATGAAACATGAAACACAAGACTAACTGCTCAGATTTCAATAACAATTTACACACATTTGAAATTATAAAGAGAGAAACAGAGGCACCACTGGGAAAGCTGATATTGGGAGTGTTGCTATTCGATTGTCTGAAAGCAATAATCTCTTAAATCCATTTCTCTTCAATCCTGTTACAAAACTTGGAGTAAAGTCTTGTGTGGCAGTAAAGTCTATTCTAGCAGTCAACACGATACCCTAATTATAGCCATGTATAGCTGTGTTTATGCAATAACCTATATATTTTACATTGTCAACAAATCCCACAAAAGGTTGAGCACCATTGGTTTACAACATCTACTGAACACACAGCAGTGATTCACAAACCTGGGAACCTTTTAAGTCGGCCCCACATGCATGATTCTATTGCAGGAAATGCTCTATACTAAAACGTCACGTGTTTTAATCCGCAACTTAAAATAGTTCCCACAAATGAGCTATTACCTTCATTTACCTTCAAGTAAAGTTTTGGTGAAAACTACAGTAAAGCCTGTTTATGGTAATGACTTGGCCTTCATTTTAAGATTTTAACCAATGTTTGAAACTAGATTTAAAAGACTTGAATGATCACTTGATATCGTAAAGTAGAGAGTATAGTAGTATAGTAGAGAGTATATATATAAAATTGTTAGTGTCAGACTTTTTTTTTACTTGATTTGCAGTGAAATGAAACAAAAAAAAAAAAAATCAAGAACCAGGTGAGGTTTATTTGAGAACAGTGACTACAAATAAAACATGAATGCTGGCAATGATATACTGTATTATGTATAATTGTGAACATTTGATTCTCAGCATTCACAACATTTCGTCTGATCTGCTTTGTGTTAAGCTGCAGTGTTACTGTCGCCTCTGAGGAAACACACACACACACACACACACACACAGACATAATGTGTAAGCCTTGTTTTGTTTCAGTTTGCATTTGGTGCTACCTCTCAACTCCCCCTCACTTCACACAGCCTTCATTAACAGCTGCTGATTGAGAAACACACACACACACACACACACTAAGGCGCTCACACACACACAGTACAGGTGTGTATTCTTGTGGTTTGTGCTTCACCTGATCATTTCCTCCCTGTCTGCTACATTATAGACAGATATAAAGGAACTGATCTACTGAAGCAAAAATCTGCTACATTGTCTTGAATTTGCACTAAATTTATGCTAAACAGTGTGATACGTAGGTAAAGGAAACACAAATGAATCCATCATAGTGTTAAAACCCTTCTTCTGTCATTAAATCTCCCTGGCCTCAGATGTGCGTTGGAGGTGTCAGAGATGCTGGAATGTTGTTGAAACGGTTTCAGGGTCAGGAGGGATCTTACAAGGTGAAATCCATGTGGACTGAGGTTTGGCAAAATGCTTGCGTTGTAGCAAGGGATCGTTGTGAAGGACCTGATGCAACACTTGATGAGGAGTAATGCAGTTTTACACAAACCAGAGATTTGATCTATGACTCCGAATCCTGGAAAGATTGGGTAATGAAAGCACAATGGTTAATTTTAATTATTGACTCATTTTAAATATCTGCAATTCGTTAAATCACATTGTGTCCTTAAAAATCACTATTATGTTTCAAAATATACTATTAAAACTATTTTAAACTAAACTCTTATATTTTCCAAACTAAACATTATATACTATTCAGCATCTACTAAACATCTAACTAGGGATGCACCAATCCACATTTTTTCACTTCCAATCCAATCCTGATTCCTGAATTTGGAATCTGCCGATACCAATACTATTCCAATACCAGAGCTCTGTTTGCTCTAATATAATTATTATCATTATTGTTGATTTTATATGAGGATATATAAACTCCTCTCTACAGACAAATATGATATGTACAAATGTATGCATGTGTGTCCCAAAAGGCAACTTGAGGTAAGTATAAGGTCAGAAAAGGAATCCTGAAATATCCTGAAAACAAATATACAACTGGAACGGTTTCAAACTGACTGTCGATATTAAAGTTAAACGTCTCTAACACTAACCCTCTCCACCCTCTCCAAATAAAATACAAAGTCCTACTTCATCTGATCAGCACACATTAAGTACAGTGGCTCTTGTAGCAGCAACAAATCAAGATTTTCAAATGTCAAATATTTAAAATAAAAGAAAAGTGCAATAAGTGTAAACATCTTACACACACTATCAATAAAACAGTGTGCATCTGAACAGCACAAATCAAGTACAGTAGGAGGTTTGGCATTGAAGATGACCTGGATTAATCTTAACACCAGAGTCTGTGTAACTATTTTTCAAAAGAAAACAATAAAAAGTAAATGACTCCTCAAAAAGTGAATTACGTTGGTATTGGAACCCAATCCTGATACTGGATCACATCGGCCCCGTCTCTACATCTAACACTGGAACATTTCCAGACTGAATGTATTTGCAATATCCTGCTTGTTTTTATGTAATCAAATCACTTGTAACCAGGTTATCCAATAAACCTCTAGAAAAGACAGAGAAACAGGATGTGACTGGAGGAAAATCAACTAAAAGCTCTTTAATGATGAATGGAAATGATCCCCAGTTATTCTGACATTTGCATCATCGCATGGTCGTTGTGATGGCTGTTTTCTATTGCCATTGTAGTCTGATATGAAAATAACAAATTGGAATAACAATTAATAACAATGGAATAAACAATACTTTTCCATAGCATGTGGTGTGTACTGACTTCTCTTTTTCCACACAAAAAACAAGCTGATATGCATTAAAAATTACTATGTTGTAAATGTAACGCACAGTAAAGATGCTGATCTAGCACGATGGATCAGTTTTTGAGGAAGTTGAGCGTGTGAATAATGTAAAACACAAACGTTTATATCTGTGTCTGTAACTTATGTACATTGACTCACTTTCGCTGACAGTTGAGAAATGAGCCCGAGGAATGCAAACACAGTGTTGTTCTCCTTTGACTGGAAGAAGTCTTCATAATCCTGGAGGGAGGAAGCAGTGAGACATGGATGTGGGGACAAAAAAGAAGTAATACATAATTTCTAGTTGTACACAGTCCCTCACACTGTCCATCTAGTGCTGTCCATCTGACTGTCCATCTAGTGCTGTTTTTGTTTCAGTTTAAGTGACCATGACATTACAGTAATGTTGGGTTACCTTGGCCAGTGAGAGTGACAGCATGCAGAGCAGATAATCTACCCCATCCATGAAACTGGATTACAACGGGATTACAGAGTAGCGTGCAATCTCAGCGGAGGACATAAACTGTCGAGCACTAACAGATCGAAGATATTCACTAGCGCTAGTTCACTCAACTTTGAACCATCATCTTTAACTTTTTTAAACCATCATCTATGTGTATAAAAGAGATGTACTGATACAGTGTAGACAGATTTAATGAGCAAAAGAATTAGTTTCTTTTGAAAGACTGGAAATGCACTAAACATATTAACGTGTGAAACAATAAATAAGACTCCAAATGATGCAGAAAACAATAAAACTGTCTACAAATGTGCTGTGCTACCTCTACCTCTGATATTCAATCATACCCCACAGTAGCGGTCCTCATTGAAGATCTGTGGAGGGAGAGGGTTGCCTTTCTCTGGCTGCTTGTCCCGGGGTATGTTGCGGTACATCCAGAGCCTCTGCTCCTCCATCATAGTGATGTCTACTTCCTGGAAGCTGATTCGATTGGCCTCCAGGAAACCCACGACATCCTGCTGATGCTTTTTTACCTGTCATTGAAAGACAAAAGGGAAGAAAGTGGACGAGGATGGGTTTGAGAGAGATAGAGGGATAGGAGCATAAATTTATAAATATTTACATTTTGTATAATCCATTAAATAGTTAATGTAAATAGAAATGACAAGTATAATGTATCTTGGACAATATATACATAAGCATATTAAAATTCAGCTAGACAATGGTTCATGTGTGTGACATAACCCCTGTCTACATATACTACTCTTGGCCAAGTGTAATACACTCCTGTAATGACAAACAGTAAACTGACACCCATCTAACCAGAGCAGGGTTTCTACCTCGGTCAAATACACAAACACACACACACAGTGTGTGTGCTGTATGTATCGACTACACAGCAACCCAGAGGGTAATGGCGACATTAAGAAGGATTATCAAGCAATGAAGCAGATTAGGTCTGAACCCACTTCAGAGGAGCAGATATGCTACGGCCATTACTATTTTTCAATAAAACTATTGAATTTACTTAATTATTCTATTCTAAAAAAATTATTTATTGAATAAAGGGGTATTACTATTAGTGTAAGACTACAGGGGTGTGTTTACACAAGGAAATTATCCCATTCTTAAGAGTATGTAATCAACTTCCCAGCTGTGGTCTATGGGACGGATGCTCAGCTCCCTGTGGTACTGTCCTGTGTGCTCAGGGGCAACAAGGCTCTGTTTGTGTTTGAGTAAAATTCTATGACAGTGTTTATGAATTCTGTGAAAAAAGTCCAAGGATAATTTTAGTAGGCAGAAGACTCCCACGATAGGTCATAACCACACATTAGACAGTTCAGACGACTTGGGCCTGCAACTGTTGATTGTCTATATCTTCTCTATCTCCTCTTAGTCCTGAGTGCATAAGTAGCTTGGATCCAGTGATGGGTTATGTGGGAGTGTGGACACTATTTTTTTCATCCATTATGAAACATGCAATCTCTACTTACTATATGCTTAAACATTCATGACATCATCAAAAACAACCTTTTTGCACAGCCTGAACAAATATAAACAAGGGCTATAAATAGTTTTCTAGGAATTCATTTCTAGATAACCAGAGTTGAATGATGACTTCCCTGTGTGCTCGTGCATGTATGTGTGTGCGCGTGTTCCCATTATTTTAAGGGATGCTCAGTGCAACAATGGAGCTATTGTTTTACCTTAAAGACAGTAAGCGATTGTTCTGTCAATTGGGATTGTTCTGGACAGCCAATTACGGAAACAGAGATAAGTCTGCAAATAATCGGTTGTTCCCGTGTGTGTGTGTGTGTGTGTGAGTGAGTGACCATAAAACAGCTTTATCTTGCAGCCCACAAGAAAGCAAATGAATCACAAAGATACTGACTGTTTTTAAAGAGAATAATGTCAGTTTGTTCTGGTGAAAGGTAAAAGCTTCATATAAAACCATTGTTACGTTTCTAGTCTGTGTCTATACTGTTTGGTGAACAACACAGTATAAATGACTGGGTCTTCCTCTGTGCTGAGCGGCAGGCAGCAATGTGTCTAAATAATGAAAGAGGTGCCCACAGTGAGTGAGAGTGTGTGTGTCAAGGGATGGGTGGGTTCAGATTTGTGTGTGTACAGGATTAAAAACATACATGCGTATGTGACAGTATATGAGTGTGTTCATAGTATGAATGGTTTGAGAGCACTTTCTGAAATGCACGGATTAGCTTTAGGTTAAGACAGAACTAATCCTTTAGACAGACAGAAAGACACAGAGAGAAGTGGTGAATAATAATAATAATCAAAAACTAGTAAATTACACCTCTGCTGTAAAACAGTGAAGATTAATGATGCAATTATTTCTAATTATTAAAAACCAACATTCACAGTATTTATTAGTAGAAAAGCAGCTACAACATGTAAACAACACGCGTCTGTTGTTGAGTTGGGAACAGTAATTTGCACTCTGTGCTGATGATTTCCGCCCCACTAATCTGTTGTTGTAAAGCAGTGAACTGCTCATTTTTGATGTCTTTTCATTATTATTTCCCCCTTGCGTGAGACTTTTTCTGCATATGTGTGTCAACAACTCGTGGCTTCCCTTTCTTTAACATCATCTTCCTCTATCTCCAGCTCACACTTTTTTTTTCCTTTGGGGGGGAGAGTTCCTGCACCCTCACGTCCATTTCACTTTAAATCGACTGTGGGTTCCAGCCCCACTTCTCCTCTTTATTTAATCACTTGTAACTCAATTCAAAACCATTCAGAGTGAATTACATTCACATGAGCTTGACACTAACATAACTGACCTGAATGGTGAACCTATTGAGGCGTGTAAAACTGCACTTGTGAGAGAAGAGAGAGCGAGTCTTTGTGTCATAGGGTTAAAAATAACTCTCTCTTTGTAAACGTTCAAAGATTGTGCTGCCCCCTTTTCACCAAGATGGAAAATGATAAAATAAATATATTACTCATTTGTCCCATTACCTAAGACTTTAAGCATTCAAGCAAGAGTGTTGTTTGATTATTTTCTGCTCAACTAAATATCAGCTGGACACCTTCTATGGTATGTGTCAGATGTTTGCCAAGACACACTATATGGCTGGAGCTGAAACTGACTAACTCTATTTTGGATAAACTCACCACTTATTCAGATTGAAATGTCAGACTGTGGAGACCTAATTGAAATCATGACATCATATCTATTAAATTCAAGCCATAAATCAGTCAAAAGCAGCTAAAGTTCACCTCTGATAAGCTCAAATCAGAAAATGTTTAATGACTTTGAGGATTATTCAGTCCAAACAGTCGGCTCACTAACCGGATGTCTCTCCTTGAACTGCGTAAACTGCAATAGATAATTTTTATGTATTACGATTAAACTTGACTGCAGCCCTACTGACGCTCACTTGTAGGAACCTCCCCTTAGATTATCTCAAGGGTCCAACAAGTTCAGGTGAACATCTCTAAAAGGTTCAGTGGTACAGAGATTATTTCAGACGTCAAGAGATCCAGGAGTATGTGTTTAATGTATGTAAACGGCCACTGTTGCTTTAATTTACTCTTCAATCTGCTCCTGTATGTCTCATGGGTTTGCTTATTTCTTAAATTATTTAATTTTATTTGAATATTCCCACCCTAACATGTGCTACATATCAAGCTTCAGCTTTAAGTGCCATTTCTTAGTTTTGTACAATGTTTCTTTCTTTCTTTTTTTATTTTTTGGCAGTGAATCTTTCCTTTTAGTGTAATTTATGAGGATATAGTTAACACACCCTGAGGGAATGTAAACGTTAAGTATTTATGGCTTGTTTGCAAGATACACAGACTTAGTTCTACATAAAACAGGGACATTTTTCCTTATTTCTGAAGTCTCTGCACCTTTACAACCCACATGGGAAGTGACTGTCACCACTGACTGACACCAATTGGAACTTTCACTTCAATCGTGTTTGTGAAACATAATAATTTAACACACAGCCCGTCGACCATTAACATGCAGACATAAATATCAAATCAAACATGTTGTTCTCCCTTTACACGGATGCCAACAAGCTTTGTTAACACTAATGAGTGATTGTTAATTAACACTCACCGCGATGGAGCCAGTTGAGGAGGCGATGTAAACCTTGATGACCATTTTAATCCCAAATAGAAAATGTCACACAGTCGATTTAGTTAACTCAAATATTTTGGCGGCGGCGAGTCCCTTAAAAAATGAAAAGTGAACTCTTTGATCTACAGACCGTGTTTCCTATGAGAAAGGAAACTCGTCTGCGACAATATAATAATCATGATAATTTAAAATACAGCGTGCGCTCGTGAGGACTGAGACGCTCAGCCGCTCCTCGTCGCGCAATACACAACACTTCAACATCCGGTCAAAACATTTCAGAATAAAACCACAACACAGTCAAACAATGTGTTTTGTGTTTTCTCTAGAGGACATTTAATCGACAGATAATTCGGATACGAAAAAATAATAAAAAACAATTTTTTCACTATTTTGTTGTTGTTGTTTTTTTCATTAGAAAAAGGAACTCGAATATTGTCAATATACGGAAGTAGTTCACTGTTTTAACTTGACGCAAGCAGCCTCCACGGTAGCTGTGTTTTGATCCAGATGGAGATTAAATTGGAGATTAAAAATATGATTTGCAGCCCTTGTGGAAGGCTGAGTCTTGGCTTTTTATTTATATTCTCACGTGTTTTTGTCTTTTGACAAATCCTGCTGCCAATAAAAGAAATGAATGATTTTGTATATGCACATCATTGATATGTGCAAGGCATGAGTAAACAAAACAACAACAAAATACATCGGCTGTACTTGACGTTGTAAATCTGGCATATAGTAGATTGTTTCGTATTGTAAATGTGCTGCAATATGTTTGACACAGCTTTCTGTAACTCATTTTGAGCTACGTGCACTGTAAAATAAAATGTTGCCTTCAGTAACACTTTGCCATCTGCACCAAAGCAAGTTGGAGATTCCTGAATGCTACATATTACATTCTGTCTATAGGAATTGCACAAGAAAAACATTTGATTTTCACCAAACCATGTGGGGACTTGGCTAGAGTCAAACCCGATCAAATTTGGTGCAAATTCAGTTTTCGCAGGAAATAAAGGAAGGATGGATACAAAAGTTTGCACAAGTTGATGTAGATCCAAAAAACCCAAGAGAAAAAAACACTCTACACAAGGCAATGATAACTAATTAAAAATAAAGTATAAATTTAATTTTGTGCCAATAAATGAGATCTCATATCCATGACATTGATATGGATATTGTGTATAAAACAAGATATGGTAATGTAAAACAAAAATAGTATGTGAGTTAGCTATTAAGGATATAAAATGAACATAGAAATCACTTGATTGCATGGTACAAACATACAAAACACATTTGAGAAATACCTCACCTACGAAGTAAAAACTTATACTTCAGGATTACTTTTTGCCACAGGAATTGTAAGAAATAAGGATAATAAGGATGGTTTTAGTATGCTTGTTGGAATAGAGGGTACTTGAGATAAGAATCGTGTCTCCAGTAATGGCCTAAATATTCAAAATCTGTCAAATATTTTCCTGGTATATAATTTGCAACTTTACACATCAGTTTAAAAGAAAGTTGTTTGATTTAATTAGATTTTTGTTTGTTTGTTTGTTTAGTTTTGTTTTGTTTTTTGTAACTATGAAGTACAACATATTCCCTCCAATGAGGTCAATACCAGTACAATATTCATCTAACTAATGACACTGTCAAACTGTTTTATGTTGTCAAACTTGTTGCACTGGTTTTCTTCACAAAACTAGAACAAAATGATTGTTTAAAAAACGCTCAAGTGAGCTTTTCAGAGCAAGAAGGAATATCACAAAATAGCCAGAGAACACTTTCATATTTTGACGCTGACACAAGATAGCATGTGAAGAAAAACAACCATCTCATCAAACTAAATCAATGTCTTTCCTGCCCACCAGGTGGTAGTATGTTCCTGTCTACTCCATTCTTCTAACACTCCTCAATCACTCCTTGGTGGATGCATTTTATTGCTAAAGTTATTGCTTTTGTAAACTGTAATGTACTGCAGCTGCCTTTCTAGAGACTCTGGGGCAAAATATTAATCAGGCTGATGCGTTTAATGAGATTGTGTGTATCTCTGTGTGCTACAATGTGTATGCAACACTTGAAAAATGTGTCAAGCTGTGTTAGTATGGTTATTTTTAAATAATAATAAAACCATCTGATGTCAATTAATCAAAAAAAGTAAATAGGGGGTGAACCATGTACAAACATATGCACAAACAGTAACAATAGATGCCAAGTAGTAAATGAAGCAACATGCTTAAGTTACGTTAGCTGGATTAGCTAGCATCCTGGAACATACCATAACTTGCACAATGATATTTTTGGTGCATTATAATGTTTATATGTAGAAGGAAACTTCATAATATTCAAAAGTTTTCTGACCACATTCTCATTTTATTAACATGTACCTGTACATTTAGTTTTATCACTCAAATACATTTAATTATAGACTACTTGTCATACTTAAGTACAGTAAATGCTATACTTTAAGACTTTTTCTTGAATAGCATTCTAGTCAGTGACTTGAACTTGTACCATGTAGTCATTTTTTGTTCAGGTATCTGTACTTTTACTCTAGTGTGATTTTCAGGTAATTTATATTTATTTATAAATATGAATGTATTTATTCATAACAGGTGTTCAGCAGATATCTTTCTTAAATACAATTGATAAGGTGCAGATACTGGTCGAATACTACTACAATTTAGTTGTGTGCATCTTATGTCTATGCAACCAACCACACATAGACAGCGCCCCTCTGGTGGAGGAGAGTCATTACATGTAGTGCTGCGGTTGCCATGGTGCGGCGTCAGCGGATGGACCGCAGCAAACCTCAAGGCGTGGACTGAAACCAAAAATAGTATCTGGACGACCCTGACTGTCAGGATTACTCAGTCCTGGTGTTTTGTTGTGGATTATTACAGACCGGCGTGTTTTAAAACGACCGCCATAACTTTTCGCTCGCGGCCAACCCTTCCTATATCTAACGGTAGCTAAGATTGCTAAAGTTCATGCTAGGTTGCTAGTTAACATGTAGCTAACATTAGCCTGTCGGGAAATAAACAAGAAATCGTTTATTATAACAAGATTAAACGTCAAGGAAACAACGGCATAAAGGACTTTAAGAATAAACACAGACGCGGTCAGGTTAATGCAAGCAAAGTTAAAACGGTTAAGGTAAAACACATCCCACTTGTTGATTGTAGGTTTTTGTTGCCATGTTAGCATTAGGTGGTGTTAAGCTCACTCAGCACCGTTAGCCTTGTAGAACCACTTATTTGCTAGCGTTTGCTTTTCGTGTCGTCTCTCACCTTTTTTTTCTTCTTTTATACAAGTCTATTTGTTAAAGCTGCATCTGATGTGTGGTTTGACTTCAGATGCAACATTTTTGTCGCTGTTACTTTATAGTCAGTCTGATAAACAGCGGCAACGCACCTGTCAAGAGCAGACGGCCTGTTTTAATCCAATCTGTCCGTGACAGAGCAAATCAGGTGTAACAACAACTACTACTAACTGCAGTTAAGCTTAGTAACAAATATCTGTTTGTGCATTTGTTTTCACCACAGAGATTGTGACCTGGCTGCAGTGAGTTTCTCAGACAACCCAGCAACGTTATCAGCGTGACTTTGATATGATGTATTTGGTGAGTGTTTCTATATTCAGACATACAGAATAAATATGTTATCTATTTTCCTTTTGACAGATTTTGTTGTAATGTACATCGGGGTAATTGCTTCCTTTCTTTCAATTTGTCCTAAATGAGAATAAAATGGTAATTGATAAGATTACAGCTATTTTTATATCATTAAATATTCACCAAATATATCACCAAAAATCAACAGCCTTTTTTGTTTATATCTATTAGTGTGTATGTTATGAGTTACTTGTTATTATACAGGAGAAAAAAAAACCCTAAGACACAATCTGCCCATAAAAACAAGTACCTATTGACGAAGCTGAATACTGGTTTCAGAAACCAGTTGGTATCTATGGACCTTCCTGCCCTGCTTGACCTACTATGAAACCCTTTTCTATTTATGTTGATGCTGTGTGTACTGGTGTTGCCATAGATATAGTGCTCATCCATCAAGTGGTTCTGTTGTCGTCAGGGCTGATTTAAAGGGTTAGATGATCTTATGACCTTTACATTTCCCACTAACATAAATATTAAGGAGCATTCACTTTACATAGCACTGGGTTTGAATCATATGTTTATTCTTCAGATTTATAAAGGTTAGTGAGCTCTTTAAGTGCAAACACAAAGAAAAAAAACTGTTGAACTGAGCAGGGACAATAGAAAAATAAAAAAAATGCAGATAGTAATAATGCAAAAGAGCACATAAGATATTTACAATATGGAGTACAGTAAATATCAAATATGCAACAATATATCTGTCAACAACATATTGATGTACTTGTTCTATACTGTGAATATGTATGTGAATGTGCATCTTTTCACAGCCAGAAATAATGACCTGACTGTTTAATAAGTCACTATGGCAGATGGGGGCAGACTGGTATTTTGCATGTAGCAGCAGTGGTGTGGAACAGTGATATCATACATCATTCAGCCTCATGGAAAATTCCACCTCATGTGTATTGTCGCTTAGTGACCAAGACACACAATACGGAAAACCTGAGAGAAACCAGTTGGCCAAGCTTCTTATTACTGTAACTGGATGAATTTAGAAAATTTTCATAAGAGCTGCACATTATGAATGTTGAAGTCAGTTTGGCATTGAACTTTATATTTAATTCTTATAAATCAGGTAAGTTACATTCTCTATAAGTAGACTTTTGTTAATGTTAAAATGTTACACAGAGTCCAAATTGTTCATTTTCTATACTTTTGTATTTAAATTCACACAGCATTTCTCCCCAAAGTGACAACATGGAATCTCAAAATGCCACTGACTTGCATGAAGACAACCGGGATATAGATCTAAGTCGCCAGTCCCACCGGAGTACAAAAAAAGAATCACGAGTATCATCCATTCAAAAACACAAAGAGAACTTCCGGGAGGATGAAAAAGACAGCTGCATTGAGAGCAGATCAAAAACAAGAACTTGGCATTCAGACCCTGATCGGGACCAGATATCAGACGGAGAGGGACGGAGAAGCAGTGGGTCGTTTTACTCAGAGGATTATGAGAATGAGTCTCCTTCAGAGCGTTCACTCTCACCATATTCCCGATCCCGGACTCCATCCCCTGTTCCTCAAAGAGGGGTGAGGGCAAAAAGGATTACAGGCACCCTCTATAAGACAGGTATGTAACAGATGATCAGGTATGGACAGTTGAATAAATGAAACTCCATCCTTACAGGTTGCTCTATTGTCCAGTTGATGGCAGTGTAAGGCAGATTTTAACAATGTAATTCTATAGAGTTAAAAAAAAAACAAATGTGTCATGAGGTGAATATTATGAAAACTGCTGGTATTTTCTGTGCAACTCCAACCTGAAATTATATTCACTGTTCAGTTGGGATGCACTAATGTTCATGTGTTTTATGTTGTCCTGTAAAAACAAGTTTTGATTGGCTTTTAAATCATTTCTATGTCGTGTGTTTCTGTCTCACAGGTGGTGTGGGGCGCCAGGGTCTGTCCCGTCATCAGCGTCTAGGAGGCCAACTTCTGACCCAACAGCCTCGAAGGGCAGCACGATCACAAAGCAAAGAGTCAACGCCCTCAAAAGACCTGGACCTCGTCACCAAACGGATGCTTTCGGCCCGTCTGCTAAAGATCAATGAGCTGCGTAACACTCTCGCTGAGCTGCAACAGCGCAATAATGAGCTGCAGAAGGAAAACCGAGTTCTCAAACAGGTAGACTCAAGCCTTTGGTTTGGTTTGTATTGAATAGATGAACTCTGGAATGGTGTTTGGTTCTTTTTGTCCTTGCTCACTTTACTCCTACGGCAACCAAATGTAAACTCTTTTTTTTTTTCATTGTCGCAGCTTCAGGTTCGTCAAGAGAAAGCACTGCAGCGTTATGATGACACTGAAAGCGAGATCTCCCAGCTGTTGGCGCGCCACACTAATGATACACACGTGCTGCGCGAACGCCTCAGGCGCACTCAAGAGCGGGAACGGGCAGCTGAGCGGCAGCTGAAAGACAGCGAGGAGCGGCTGCAGAGGAGTCAGGCGACCGTCACCCGCCTGAAGAAACTAGTCGACCAGCGAGAGCTGGGAGCCAGGGATGAGCTGAGCCGCAGGCTTGAGGAGGAGAAGGCACGATCCTTAGAGGCAGAACGCAAGATTAAGGTAAATTTATAAAGTTATTCTGTTTACCCAATATTCAACTAATATGATAAATGAAAATGGTGGATGTTTTTCATTTTTGCTAAATACTGGAATAAATAATGCACTTTATTAGTGTTCAAGTCAGCTGTCAACTCTCATAACCACTGGCTCCATACCCCTGGGCTGATTGTAAGTAGCTAATATGCTCTAGATTCAGGCTATAACTCCAGAAAATACTCTTTAAGAGCAATTGTGTATTGACTGTATATACAAGCAAACACTGCAACTAGAGGAGCAAAGGTAATTTCACATTTAACAGAATGTGTCCACTTACTTCTGAATATGCGTTTTCTTAAGATGTTCAGTAGCTTAGAGATTTGACTCCTTTTGTTCGTGTGTTTATCTGTGTATTTGAAGGAGCTGGAACGTTGTGTGGAGCTGAGTAACAGCAGTTACCAGAGGCAGTTGGCTGCAGAGAAGAAGAAGACGGTCGGTGCCCAGGAGGAAATCAGGACCCTGCAGGAAGAGCTTGAGCGTCTGACGAATAAACTTAAGGTGCATATATTCAAAATATATGTTTTTATTCACAATTGTAAATAATGAACTGGATCATCTGGGTATGATTTTTTTGTTTGTTTTTTTTTCTGATCAGGAAAAGGAGAGAGAACTTGATACCAAGAACATTTATGCCAATCGCATGGTGAAACCCTCGCAAAGAAAAGACACCGACAGTTGCACAAAGCGAACAGGTAAGACCTGTTGGTTGCTGGAGGACATTGCTGTTTTTTTTTTTTTTATATCAAGTGATAGATGGAAAATCTATTCAGGGTGCTTGTGTAAGTCTTTAAAGTCTTAAAAAGTATGGCATTTTGAAATACTGTTTTCCAGATCTTGAAAAGTCTGGAATTTTGTGTGAAAGTCTTAATAAAGTATGGAAAAAAGTTTCTCTCTCAGGAGCTCACAACGTCTTCTGGCTGGTCTGCTGTTTGTGTTTTTGAGTGGACACAGTCACACACGTAGCCAGCCCAGTTCTGTCAGCAGAAATGGGTCATTGCGTGCAAACTTATGGCTCCAGCACTCGAAGTTTAAAAATTGGCTTGACCCTAAGTCCAACACAAAAGCATATTGCAAATTTTGTGCTAAAAACATCAACATTGCCAGCATGAAAGAAGCAGCACTGGTGAGCCATGTCCAAAGCAAGAAACACTCAAGTCTGACTGGTTTTGCACTGAGATCAACACCAAAATGAATTATGCATTTATTCATTCATACTACATTCATACTAAACACAAAAGGTAGAATCTCAACCAAAAGAAAAAGCACGTATGTATAAAAGTATGTAAAAACAAGGTCTTGAGGAAAACAATTCTGGTTTTGAAAAAGTCTGGAAAAATTATGTAATTTTTATTCGGAAAAATAGCAATTACCCTGCTATTATATATTTTTACTTTTGTTTCATATATAGTCCCCAGCAGGAACAGCACTAAGGCAGTGCAGACTGAAGACAGAACGTCTAGTCTGGACTTCCCCACACCTCCTCCCGCCATCACTGATGCCAGTGAATACAGTGAACATGGATCGGATGAATATCTATCTCTTAAGGTAAAGTGGCTTCCCCTCACCTTTCCCCACTGAACACATTTTATCTTCTGGTTTAGTACACAGTCTGTCATTCGTTTTTCATTTTTCCGTCATTCACCTGTTGTTATGTCAACAGGAGCTTGATGGAGTTGACAGGCAGGCAGAGGCAGAAGACAGGCATCAAAATTGGGAACAACAGCAGATGAGAGACAAGGAAAAAGAAAGAGATGGGGAGAAAGAGCATGAGAAGGAGAAAGAGCAGCTCCACCAGGAGCTGAATCCGCTGGAGGAGAAGGCAAAGAGGCTGAGAGATGGTAAACATATGAATAGAAAGGACAAGAAAGCAAGAGTAACTACTTTCATTAAGCTAATAAACGGTATGTCCACAGGTCGGGAGAAAGAAAAGGAGGAAGAGGAAAAAAAGAAGACAAGATCCCCGTTGAATCAGAAGGAGGAGGAAAACAACAAGATGCGTGGTCACGTCCAGGAGGAGGTGGAGAAGTGGAACCAGGAGGCTGCGGCCAATCAGAAAGCAACA
Source organism: Polydactylus sextarius (assembly GCA_016801845.1). Taxonomy (NCBI): domain Eukaryota; kingdom Metazoa; phylum Chordata; class Actinopteri; family Polynemidae; genus Polydactylus; species Polydactylus sextarius. The sequence goes on from CM028918.1 coordinate 6,951,075, forward strand.
GAGGACGCACGTCGCAAAAAAGAGCAGCTGCTGGCGAAGATGCGTGAAATAGATCGTCAAAACCAGGGCACCCAGGGCTCCGTGTTTTCTGAGTCGAGTTCTTCTGAGTCCAGTAAGACTACAAACAATCATTCTTCTCCTCGTCCTCCTGAGCAGAGGAACCCAAAATCTCCAATATTCAGCCTCACAGAACCAGAGGAGTCGTCAAGTTTGCGTTCAGGTGCTGGAAGCAGAGAAGGTGGAAGGAGAAGAGCAGGTAAAGAAGGTGGAGCAGTTACTACAGGAATAGGGAGGAGAATACTACGCACTCAGATCTCCAGCGACGACTTGGCGTTTGGAGGCTACGCGCCTTCTTTCGGGAATCCAACTTCTCGAGCATCTTCTGGTTTCCCTCCACCTCCACCCAGAGAAGACAGGGACTCTGCATTGGAAGCAATAGGTGTGTTTAGTTTCAAAGGGGTAGAGACAGAGAAAGAAAAGGAAACAGAGAAAGGATCAGGGAAGGACAGGAAGTCCAGCCTCATGCAGCAGCTGTTTGGTGCTCTGGCCACACCTGCTAGTGACAATGTGAATCCCACTGGTAAGATGGAGGTTCTCACTAGTCCTCCAACTTCTAATGGAGTACGTTCAAGAAGGGACGGACTGCTCAGCTTCAACTCAGGGCCTTCCACTCCTCCGGCATCCTCTTTTAGCACCGTACATGTAGCAGACAGTAAACCTGCTGTCCGTGCCATCCCCTCATTTGATGACGACATAGAGGAACTGACTTTATAAAACTAATTCAGTCTTCAGTGTCCCATCAAATAAAAATGTGTAATTGAATGTGATTTTCAAGTATTCAGGTCACTAGTTATATAGATATATTTGACTCTTTGGTTTATTTTAATACTAGTTGCACTTTTAAGATTTTTTTTTTTTTATTATTTTCTATTTGTTGCACTTGTTAAATCTAAAGACGTATTTACTGATCCTGTTTTGACTTTCAAAATGTGACTGGTTGTCAGCAGAGCCACAACACATGGGATCTCAGCACCACAGAAACATTTGTCCGATTATAACAAACATCCAAAATGTAAAGCAATGCAGACGCACTGAAACAGGATGCAAATGATATTTCCTTATTTACATTTTCGTGTTTTGCTTTGCCATATTTTGTAGTTTAGAAGCTGTCGTGAAGCTGCATTTTATATATATATATATATATATATATATATATATTATTTATCTTTTAAATTTGATTCCATAAAGATAATTTAGAGTCCATGCCACAAAGATTTACCACTAAGTAACATGACAATCAAACTGTGTGGAGACTGATAGCTAACAACATACAACGGGTTATTTTGCAACTTGAGGAAAACGTCAGGTTTCTGCAGGTTTGCATTGATTCTGACTCTGATTTTATTATGTAAATTACCATATTTAGATCAGTATAAAGTCACTTATTGATTGCAATTCAAGACAGAAAAAAACAGCAGGATATTGGGTGCTTTAGAGCTATATATAGTAATGCAACTTAGAAATCCAAGCCTCCAGCTTACTTGCTTAAACAGTTAATATCTGTCATTTCTGATTTAATGTTCACTAACCTGACAATCAGCACAACAACAATCCACCGCCTGCTGGTTGAGTTTCAAATTAATTAAAAAAAGACAAAATGCTCTTTTATCTCTATATATCGAATTGAATCCATCAGCTGTCAATTTAGTATTTGTATATTACAACATATATTTGATATGAAGAACTCTTTATATTTATTCTGTCAGAATTTAATAAAAGTATAGTCGTTTTCATGAGGGAAATATGTTTCCAATAATAATAATAATAATAAAAACTTTGTCCTGAATTTTTTCATGTTTTGTACTCAACTTTGTACTTGTGATGTTAAAATAAATTATTTGCTGTATTTTGTTGGATGAAAATAAGAATAAAAAGTATATATATAAAAAAAGTGTTTTTGCTACCTGTTTATCAGACTGTGGCGCACTTGCAGTAATATTCGTGCGGCGGGAAGTCTGATAGGGATTCCTGGGACGTCTCTAAGGCAACGAGAGCCTGACGCAACCAACCAGCGTCTCGCGGCTCCCCGCCCCTCCTCCGGTAGCTCCCTGCTCAAAAACAAGTGGACCGTGGACCGGCAAGGGGGATAATATCAGAGAGAGACGGAGATGGTCTTCACTGCTTCAGGAAGGCGGAGGACAAGTTGCGCTGCTGCTGCTGCCGCTGGAGGAGTCGAGGTAAATGAAGCCATATGATGTTTGTGTGACTGTGTTTGTGAAGGTGAAGGTTGTTTTTCCAGCCCCGAGACGTCTGAAGTGCATCTGCACTACACGTGTTATATGTGGCAAGTTAAATTATATATATATATATATATATATATATATATATATATATATATATATATATATATATATATATTCTACGCGATTTGAAAAAAAAAATCACAGATTACTGAGACAATTTTAATTCAAACCAATTATTAATTAAATGATTAAATTTGGACACAACATTAAACTAAACTGAAGCTAAAAAAGAACAGGTAAATGTTACATTAAGAAATATATAAATAAAGTTAATAAATAATTTTTAGTGTTTTAGTGTGCAGACATATCAGGATATATTATAGTAATAAATCATGTTTGTTTGATGGTCACATAGATACTGAAACAAACATGTCTCTAAATGTGCCTTTTTATTTCAACCTATCCACCCTCCTGAATATAAAAAACAAAAGAGCATCTGTTGATACCAATATCCAACATTGTTGTAATTGGATTAGTCTGCAAAGATGAACTAAACACTGCTTTATTAAGTTCCTGTTGCCATAAAGAAGGAATCCAATATGCCACAGTAATGAAGTGTTTATCTTTATGAATAGCTTTTGTGTTTAACGTGGGCTATTCGTCTCGTTTACATTAACCCCTGATCCTGTCAATGATTTCTATGGATAATGATCATGTTTTCATATGTTGTGCATCAACACAGCAGATTGAAATTCAGCACCTTTGAATGGGAATGACCCAGAGGCAGGTTATGTTATAGATTGGAAAGAGATGCACAAACACACACACACGCATACACACACTAAAGCTTGATAGTTACCCCGCGGTCATGTTTGTTATGTAGACATGTCTGCATTTTCCAGAAAGGCGAGCCAGACTTCCCTAAGCTCTGTAACCCAGATGAGGTTTTGGCTTCTCAAACTTTTAACACCGCAAAAATAAATTTTATTGGTGTGGCAACACTGCAACTGGATGTTGCCCTGCAATCAAATTCTGCAGCCTTGAAACCAGAAGAATGTACGAAGGATGCCCGGCGACTTGGATGCCAGTTAGGACGTTTTGAATAATGGGGATAAATTGTTGTTTTTCCCCAGCGTCAGTTCGTATTTGTATTCTCCCCAGGCTGTATTTGATATTCAGGATGTAAATTTTGGCTTTCATGAGATGATGATTTCTTGCTGGTCTATTCAAAAGTTTCTGAGTTCACCAAAAGTGACTCTTAAACAATCAAGCAGCCAACAAGTGGCCGGTTTGCTGTTGATTTTAAATGTTTTAAATGATTTGAAACCTTTCATTTCTTACAGCTGTGATCATAGCTCATTATATATTATTTGCTTACAAACACTCACCGCATGCATTGCTAAACTTCTTAGCTCTGCAGGCACTTCCTTACTGTACATACATGGATCCTTACAGACTCTTTAAAAATGCATGTGGCATGGATTTTCCTTCCCCGTTATTGGTGTCCTGTAACAATGTGCTCTCCAGAGATTTGCTGATTTCTGTAGAGAATAAAGAATGGATCCATTCCTGAACATTCATAAGTCAGCTACTCTGCACACTCAGAGGTCTATTTTACTTTGCAAAACAGCCAAGCCTATCATTAGATACAAGGGCTATGACTTCACTGCTGGTCTGCTGTACCCATTATGGAATAACTGAGAGCTAACCACTTATTGAGTGCTTGAGGACGTTGTAAGAAAAGACTGGGCAGAAAGTCTGTTTTTGCTGCCAGCATGTGTGTTTGCCATATCATTTAAGAGGCTGGATTAAAGATTTATTTTGTCGCTTTATTTCCTGTGGGCACACAGAATGCTTCGGCTATTCAGTGTTTCTAAAACTGTCAGAAAATACCAAGGTTTTTATTACGGTATAGCTTTAAATGTATATGGACGTTTGGCATGATAAAAATGCAGATCTATATAAAGATCCAATGCCACTTTGTCACAAATATTTGATAAACTTTCTTTTGCACTTTACTAAATCTGACAGGTCAAAACTGACTGTTTTCAGAGCAAATTGGCAAATGTTAGCATGCTCATATGCTAACCTAAGATGATGAACACAGTAAACCGGCCAAATGCCAGCATGTTGGCAGTGTCATTGTGAGCATGATGTTATTTGTGAAGTCATTTTTTGCTATATTTATATTTAGAGCTGCACATGGAGTTGTGTCTGTAAAAGACTAAAGACCACCGGATGTGTCGCGCTACCAGTCGTCTGTCACTTCAGGTTGACTGAGGCAATAAGCCTGGAGGACAGGAGGTGGAAAATTGCTGATTCATTTACAGTGCATGTGCGGTTGCCTTGGAAACGATTTGCTCCTGTTAAATGGAAATCCCGGCGGGTGCATTTCCTTGGCGTGTTGAGAGATCTTGTCATGCCGATGTTGAGGAGTAGCCTTTTTGTCAGGTGTCATGTCACTTGTGGGGATTGTTGTCACCAAATGTTTTATAACTTCTCTCCTCTGCAGTTCTCAAGAGCATCTGCTGCCAAAATGCCAATGGATCCATTCAAAACCCCTTAATTTTTTAAACATTTTTGAGAAGCTTTTTTTGTTGTTGTTATTATTAATCAGATTTATGATGGACGCATCATCAGCTCCTCAATTCATGGTGGATAGGTTTGGTGTCTCAGAGGAAGCAGAATGGGGGGAAGATGCAGATTTGCCTACAGACGATCATCTCATGACCTTGAAGGCCTTGACAGAGAAGTTAAGACTGGAGACAAGGAGACCTTCTTACCTGGAGTGGAAAGCTCGACTTGAGACAGAAAGATTCAAAGAGTCCGCAACTGAAAAAAGCCAGATTCACATGGAGCCTGACGGGAAACTAGTCAAACCCAAAGAGGCTGTGGTGAACTCAGATGTGATTCAATGCAAGATGCCATCAGGTGTGCTGAAAGGATTTGGGAATATCGATGAGGCTCTGAGTTGGCTCAGGAGTGAACTGGTGAGACATTCTTTACATTCTACATATTGGCTTTACTTTTTTTTAGATTTTTCTAGAAAATTGTGCTGGACACATGATTTTACAGTTCATAAAAGAATAAGGATTTACAAAGAGGAAACTGACATTCTGCCTCGTGGCTAATTAGAATTTAACAATGCACACACTGTTCAATTACTGTCAAGAAGAATCCCATTATAGTTAGTGAGCGAGGTTGGGTCTCAGTGGGTAACACCAGACGTTTCTTGCACACAGTTTCTGCAAGTCTAACCACTTTCCTCTGCTCAATTACTCTACAACATTCAGCCACGGTTCATAAGCTCGGACTGAGCACGCAAAGAGGCACCGACGGAAGCAGATCGTACTTGCACAGTACGGTGGCCAGAAAACTTCTGCACAAAGAGATGATTGGGGTCATTGTGTGGATGTTTTCTTTTTAGATTCTGGACATTGACAGATGTCTTACAATTATTTATTTAATTTTTCCTGCCAAACCAATACCAGTATTTTTGTATTTTTTTACTTTTGATTACTTAAATCAAACCAAATCAAAATTTGGATTTTATATTTGAACAACTTTTGTGTCTCTTTTAGATGTTTTTAGAGTCTAAATATTGACACACGTCTTATAGTTATTTACCATCTGCCCAATGACAAATTGATTACAATTTCTAATCATTTAAATCAAACTCAATTAAAATTTTGGTTGAATAACTGAATAAAACCTCTGTCTTCTCTCTCTACTTTTTTTTTTTTTTAGACTGACATGCGTTTGCAGGACCAGCAGCTGGCGAGGCAGCTCATGCGGCTCCGTAACGACATCAACAAGCTGAAGATCGAGCAGACGTGTCACCTGCATCGCCGGATGCTCAACGACGCCACCTTCGGCCTCGAGGAGCAGGACGAGTTATCGGACTTGCCATGCGAATGCCCCGTGACCCCGGGCCTCGGCCTCTCGGCACCGCTGAGACTCATTGGCGTCACAAAGATGAACATTAATTCTCGGCGGTTCTCGCTCTGCTAGTTGAACCCGAGTCTTGAATATAAAATAGTCCAGTCTAATACTATTTTTCTCCAAGGCAACCTGCCAGTAATGACCGTATATTAGATAGTGGCGAAATCTTTTATGCGTTTTGGGCTTGACCACATTGTTGTGGAAATCAACCCTGATTCACAGACCCTGTAATCAAACAGTAATGCATATTATTTAGGAGGAAGAGTTTGCCTTGAGTAAGTATATACGCTTATGCCGCTAAATTTAACACGGCAGCTGTATACCACAACCTCTCTGTCTTAAACCGCAGTAGATTTTAGACCTTTAGGCCATCGTGACTTGAAACACAACACTTGCAGTTTGTAAACTAAAGTAAAGCAAACTCCAGTGTTCTTGTCCATTTTTAAAAGGCTTTTTCAGTTATATTATGATATGCTATGATTTACTTTACATATTTCAATGTAATTTGGTTGTTTGCTGGAGTTTCCATGGTTTCTATCAAACACAGATTAAATATTTAACCATATTTTTTATCATGTGACACCTTCAGTTCAAGTGTCAAGAAGTGTCAAGAAGTTTTTTTTTTAAATGTGTCTAAAAAAAAAAACTGCCTTAACATTGAGGTAAATTGTACACTATACCTAATGCACTTTTGATTTGATTATGAAGTAGTAGTTTCAATTTAAGGTGCTTTTTTTGTGGAATATGACAGAATGATTTATTCTTTATAATGATTGTCAAATTGCACCAGCTACTGAACGTATATGGTTTCCAGTCCTTTGCTGAAGTTTTCTTCTTGTAATGACGGATGTCTTAAAAATTCCTGAGCTGTTAGTTGGATATATATATATATATATATATAGATACTCACTGTCAATGCAAGTACAGTTCCCAAGACCACACACACAGAAAATGAATCAAGGTTTGAGATTAGTCTTTTTTGGTCCAGTAACACAATCAGAACAAAAACACACACCTAAACATCTAATTTGTTTGTAGCAGTTACAGAGATATAAACTATAGCAGTAGCATTAATGTGGCTTCCAGCTCAGACTGTTCCAACTTTATATGATCAGCTTTCTGCACCAACTTGGCCTTCATCTCAGTTTGCCCCAGTGTCTGGGGGCAAGACTGGCAAGACAACAACTGTAATGTCGATCTGATCTTGTGTTAATAAACCTGTAATCAAATGGAACATACTGTACCTTTAAACTGGTTTGGTAAAACATGACACCCTAAATGGGCCATTGTTAATACTACTCTGTTCCCACAAATGTTGTGGAAATAATAATACATCAAGAGATTGGATGCATAACTTCTTCAGCCATTAATCTACTGTCATCACAACAAAAATCTAACCAGCAGCCTTTTATGTTTTCTTGTGGTAAGAACCGTCACCCGAACACAGCTTAACAAGAGAGTCATTTATCAGCACACTGTGTATTAAAGTGCTCGCTGAGGCGTGGAAAGATCTAGGAGATCATATTCAGTAAAGGCGCTCAGATACACTGAGCCAAAGATCTCTCTGGAGACGAAGGCAATGATATTACTGTTTGGACCTAAGCACCTGAAGAGACTAAGAAATGAAGATTCCTTGCAAAATCAGACGCATTTTAATCAACAGATTGCTAAATGAAATATTTTGATATCTTTAAAAAATCATTTGTTTGGTTTTTCAAGACAGTTAGAAGAGATTGACAGACTGTAAAACATGGTAAACATTTAGCTTGACGTAAGTTATCTAATCGATAAGTCATATCCATTTTGTTTCTGTTGGCCTTCGTACAGGTTAAACAAACCAGATAAAATATAGTTTAAACGGTTTGCCTCAGAATTGATGCTTAGCTAATTGTGTTAGCTTACTGCAAAGCCAAGCTAACTCTTTCCCACTGTTTTCATTTCTTGTGCAAAGATATAAACTAACTGGATGCTTGTTAGGAGATTTACATGAATTAAGCAACCCACCTCCCTTTATTCAAATTAGCCTCTTTTTTAACCACAATAATACTTTTATTCTGCAAAAAGTTGTCATCTGTGCACAAGAAGTTGTATAATTAGTTCCGGCTCAGACATGAGTACATGTGAAATCCAGAGTGTGGGGGTCATGAGTTTTTGCATGTGAGAGTCCCTCACTCGCTGATCCCTGTGCCTCTCTCAATCTAGTGAGCCTAAAGTGGCATGTAATGAATGACTTTGTTGAGCTTGAGATTTTCATGCATGAGCTCCAGCTTTATGTGAGCTTATCACAGCTGAAAGCCACAACTCTTTTGACTGAACGGCTGCCAAACGGGTCATCACATACATTTTGTAAGAACCTTGTTACGATCAAGATATTTTCATTTCTTTTCGGTATTAATTTTTTTGTTTGTTTTTTTTCTCCTTTGGTGATATTTAAAGTGAAATTGACACTGTGCATTTTTTAAATGCAAAGAACAGTTTGTTCCTGTGAAAAAAAAAAACAAAAAGCACTTTGTGCTTGTCTAGTCTCCAACTCTGCTCAACAGCTGTCCCTGCAGTTTGCCATTTTTATTAATTTCATGCCTAAACCATCTCATTTACATGACAAAGTCACTTGACAAGCATAAAATCAAGTACTATCTATGCTGATGAGGCAGGGAATCCCAATACTGTATCAGTGGCTGTACTCCTGATGCTAAATTAGGTCATTTGAGAATTTAAATCAACAGTTTGTGTTGGGTGGTTTGGGATTGATTTCATTTTTTTTTAAGAGGAACAGAATCTATTAATTGCTGTCTTTCCCGTTAGGTTTTTTTTTTTTTTGTGATGTTCACGCCTAGGAATGTAAGTGCCGTTCTGTTCTATGAATATAGCAGATGTGACACCACAGAGAGGCACTTCTCACCATGACTGAACTGCTAATTCAAGCATGAATGGCTGACAGAAACCTCACCAAGGTGAACCACAGGGTGAGACTGGCGGGAATCCCACACTGCATCTCAGGACGAATCATTGTGTAGGATTGTCTCGGTGCATCCCATCTCAGCAAGTTTTATTTTAAGAATGAGATAGTTAAAGATCAGAATACCACAGAGAAAAAAACTCAACAAATAGAAAAAAGATGGTTGAAAATTAGTATTTAATTGATGGGTTATTCACTATGCTTGGATGTTGACTTAAGTGATGTGATAACAGAATTTCCAGTGCATTTCTGACAATTAGTAAAGCCTGGAACTTTTCTTGACCACCATTAGTGATTTATTAGAAAACATTTAACAAGTAATGATGGTCTTAATTGTTAATGGTGTGGGAATAAGAGCTGAATAAGCCAGTTTTCGTTGAAGAAACAAGGCTCATTTCAGGCTCACGAGGCTTTAAACCTGACCACACAATTAAATCCCTGGAGTATTGAGACACTTATTTTGACTGTGTTAGTTATCGGGTAATAGATTTATAAGGTCAGAGGAATAGTTGGACCGGCTCCTGGACACATTAAACATGTCCAAGAGCTAAAATTAGCTTTCAAACCATTATGTGGATCATAAATTTAGAAAATAAAGCCTGTTGCTTGCAGAATTATTTTGATTTGGGATAAGGTCATGTGCTCTGACTATGACTTGGCTAGCCATGAAAGTGATTTTATATATTAAAAAAAAACATGCAGTAAATAATTTTTTTTTTAGCATTTGGGAGAGGTAGAAAGAAAACAACACAAACCTAAAACCCATTTTAAATTGGCAGTGTTGAAGATTTTCTTTTAAATTATAAATGAGGGAACACAAATGTTAACACAAAAATGATGCCTATGATTCGCTGATGATAGTGCTGCAAACTGAACATTTTAATCTGTGGACTGAGGAAATATGTTACACGTCCACAGAATTTAATTACTGAATTTAATATCTGCTTCTTTAGCTATTAAATGCTTCACTATCTTCCACAGAAGGCATAGAGTTGTTTGCTTCGTCTCTTTGTAGATGCTTGGTGTGTTCAT